>BRKX01000008.1:39216327-40581531 GCA_026008535.1 Perilla frutescens
AGCGGTGAAGAAAAAGGACAGAGAATGTATGCAGAAGATAATCAAATGAGTATTTTCCTTTGGTTGAAGATACGACTTTTGTTTGGCTAATTTGAGTAAAACCCAGATGGAAACTCGGATTCCTTCGATTTTCTTCAAGCAAGAGATATATATATAGAGAGAGAGAGAGAGACTGAGAGAGTGTATTTTTAAGAGAGAGAGAGAGAGTTTTAGGTGTAGAGAGAGTGAGTGAGAGACGGAGAGTAATCCGTTCTTGGGCTGAGGTGCAGACCAGATATGAGCGATGAGAGCGCTATTTTATAGGAACCGATAGCCGGAAAATGGAATTAAAGAAAAATGGAAAATATATTTATTTTTCCAGAAATTTAACGTCTCTTTAAGAGGTTTAATTAAGATTTAAGGGCGGTTAATTATGTTATCATAAGTTGAAGTTGAGCGAGATTTTTCGAAGTTCTAACGAGCCGCCGCATCTAATGGAGCTCTGGGATTTTGACACGTGTATCTATCGGACCCCACACCAGGAGTGGGGTAGATTTCAGAATTTCACCAGACTGCTCACACACCAAAACAGTGTATTTCTTTTTCACCCTTTTATTTTCCCCTACTACTTTCCTTCATCAAATTCAGTTTATACACGCTCAACTCATAAACTTAATCATTTCATGAAATTAATCTAAACTATCAATAAATAAATTAAAAATATGACGATGTCCAAAAAATGTGAAAACAAACAAAGCTCTCTTTGGCACTGTAAATATATGTGTGCGTAAGTTATAATTTTTTTTATAGAATATATAAAATTTAATGGATGACGTTCTATACTATTTTATGTAGTACTACTATCTGTAATTATAATGATCTTTTAACACGTGAGAATTGTGTCTACTATGTAATTAGGAGAATGTCATTCGTGATTTTTACATGTAGTTGAGATGTATTTTTTTGTAGGGGATTATTGGATTAATTGAGATATTTGAATGTTGAAGAATAAATGATTGTATTTATGTTTAAATCAGATTTGGAACTTGTCTTACTTGTTTTGAAATCTCTGAGTGAAATTCACGTGCAAATTAAAGGGGACAATTCCGTTAATTGGTCAATCAGAATTACTGGGGGTGGTGCAACACGCCAGTCTATCTTTGACTAAAAAGTTTTTTTTTTTTAACTGCGCGTAGTTAATATCGTAACCTCTTATTTTCTCCCAAATTTTTTTTTTATCTGGGACATTGTTGACTTCTATAATTCTATTGAGTAGTTTTGCAAAACTATCACAAAAATAAAATTTAGTTAGAGAAGCAGCATCCATCACTTCACTTCAGTAACAATTCCGGGTTTAACGGTAACTCAAAGGAAATGAATAGTAAAAAAATGGTTAGTTTTAAGTTTATATAAAATATTTTTTAACAATTGTAGTTGGTGCATTTCCTACTGCAGCACAACCGGGATAAACGTGGCAGGCAACCTAGGATTTGATGCCATTAATATTAATATTGCCACTATATTTTTGTGTTCTTGTGCTGTTTTCCAATTCATTTTTTTTTTTATGTTAATTTTGGGCATTTCAAAAATCCAATTTTCTACTTTCTTTTGTTTGTTACCTCTTCCATGCATCAATCCAGGCAATACATGTGTCTCTTGATTATGAGGCGTCACTCTTTCCAATTATTTTCATTAAGTTTTCAAGAAAAATAATAATAATAATAATTAATAAATAATAACTTGTAGAATGTCACTAGAATTAGAATTAGAATTTTCTTTTGAGCATTTGCATCCTAAATTTCAACACCAAAACATAATTAATTTATTTTATTTAGTACTATTGCGAAATTGCCATAACTAGGTAAATGTCTATTTAAATGAAGTAATGCTTGATCCGCTAGAAGTTGACAGTTTCTCTCGCTCTTTCATGCTCAGGACTCAGAAAGGCAAACCTACTTTTATGATTTTGAATTATTAATTAAATTGTAATAAGAAAAAAACGTATGATTTTGTTGTGTTTAATCAAAACTTTTTTGTCATAAGAAAAATGCATCCACCCTTCCCTTGTTATGGAAATAATATTGCACAAAATCTTATCGTGTTTTTAAATTACCCCGACCCCCCTTGGGTTATAATAAAAAAAATTATGCATAATTTTCCATTTTTTAAAATTTTAGACCAAAATACATACAGCTATCTACTTAGTCTTCAACACTTCAATTTGCTTGGAAATAAAGGTATTTTTGACAAAAATATTAAAAAATAAGACAAAAACTTGTATGAGACCGTCTAACGGGTCTCCTGCATTAGACGGGTCAAATAAGAACCAAACCCGTCCAAACCCACAAAAACAGTCAGGCGCGTAGGTTCCACGCGCGGCCACTCGGATATCACTAGATATAAATTAAAGTATCACTATGTGTAAATTAAATTATCACTAATTGTGAAGTGAAGTATCATTAACTATGAAGTGAAGTATCATTAGATATATATCTGGTAAAGTATGATTAACTCTGAAGTGAAGTATCATTAGATATAAATTTTGCGAAATATCATTCACTATTAAGTGAAATATCATTAGATATATATTAGTAAAGTATCATTAACTCTGATGTGAAGTATCATTAACTGTGAAGTGAATTATCATTAGATATAAATTTGGCGAAATATCATTAATTATTAAGTGAAATATCATTAGATATATATATCTAGTGAAATATCATTAACTGCCTGTGAAGTATCATTAATTATGAGATGAAGTATCGTTAACTCGGAAGTGGAGTATAATATGATACTTTACTTCGCAGTTAGTGATATTTCACATATAGTGATTCTTTACTTTATACCTGGTGATACCCCAAGTCATTTTATTTTTTAATTATATATTTTATTTAACTCGGATCCGGGTTGAGATCCATCTAACGTAAAAGACCTGTTAGACAGTCTCATACAAATGTGCCCCAAAAATGAAAGTTGTGAATTTTTTTAAAAACTCCATAGGCTCGGTGCAATTTAAAAACACAAGAAAATTTGATAAATGTTTTTTATAATACAATAAGGTTTAACACATTTTACCCCTCCTACGTCCTACAAATACACTCTCATTCTACAGCTCACTATACCATAGAATTATTAATTTGCTCATGAAAATAAAAGATTGCTAATTATTCTAATGACTCCTACTATGTCACAGTCTTTTTGCCTCTCTTCTTCGGTCTAATTGGAAGTCTCGAAATAAATTGGTCTTTCAGCAACTTCAAACTCCTCACTCAGTTTGCTTCAAATAAAAAAAAGGAAACATTAATTAAGTAGCTAGGGTATATATATATAGTTGGATGTTAATTAATGCATTTCTATTAATAAAGAAAAAGGAAGACAATTTTCATATAGAAAAAAAAATATGAATGATAGACTATTTTTATTGGTTGAATGAGTATTAATCATTTTAACATCCTATCCCGAGCCATATATGGTTACGGGACATAAGCTAGAGCCTTAATTATACTATTCATTAATAATTATTGATAGTCAGCTAGCCCCACTATAAGAAAACAATTAAATTAAATTCTCGTGACAATTTATTGTATTTGTTCATAAAATCTAGTTCCCTTTGTCGGAGTATAATTCATTTGATCAAATCTATTTTAAGCTCATAATTTTTTATTTTACCGCTCACTATTCGAGAGTATACGCATTATATTAAGCTTCATTGTTATACAATAGTCTGCAAATTAAATTACATAAAATTATAAACTACATTTGAAAACTTTCACATCTCGTAATTAGATTTTAGCTTAAAACCATCGGTGTCAAACTATACCACTTCACCACTAGATAATCCTAGAAAGGTGATAATTTCTTATTTAACAAGAGAGGGGACATTTTTTTTCCTTACAAATTTTGTATATTAAAACAGAAATTTTAATCTCGAATCATAGAACATACGCAATTATTTGAGGCAATCTCTATATATATGCTACATACGCGATCATTTTCTCAATAATAAACGTCAAATTATATATATATGTGTGTGTGTATGTGTATTGGAAACATCTATATATATGTCAGCTATGAAAATGAGAGAAGTTAATAGGACTTGAGCAGTAATTGCGACCTTACAAAACAAAGAACTCTTGTAGCATTTATTATTTCACGTTATAAAGCTTACATATATATATATATACACACACACACAAATATATTTAAAGAAAAAGACATGAAAGGTAGGAGATATGAATTTAAACATCAATCTTTAGGTATTGGAATTATTACACGAATTAATGCCTTAGGTGTTCACAATTAATATACTCATTTAGTATGCACCAAGATTTCGGTGTCTTCCATCAATGATTATTTCTATTGGGGTAAAACTAAAACTAATAATGCTTCTGCCCCAAACTTCCAATCTCTCATCCCATTAATTATTCTCTCCAACAACAAATTCAATTCCAATTTATACACCATGAACTCGTTATCAACTCAAAATCTTTTTATCTAGTATGGAAATTGAAAATAGTGGTTGTACGTGCACAACCAATATTTAAACTATATCATAAAAAAATATTATATATAACATAAATTGATTTATTTACCACACACAACATTCCTTTCATATAAACATACACACTTGGTATGCATTCAACTATTAACTATGCATGCATGAATAAATTAATATCAAAATTAAGAAAAAAAAATCAACAACAATGAGTACTTGAAGATATGGTATATGCATGGTATATGATCATGATCGCAGCAAGAGTTGTCGATTTTTAACACAACAAGGCAACACCATATGAATATGCACGGAATTAGTATTTAGTCTTATCGTGTAAGGTTTTTATTGTATGCATATATATGGTTTTGTTTATCATGTCTCTATAACGTTGTGTCGGCACAATAAAAATCTTGTTCGTATTGTGTTCATGCCTTGTCCGTGTTTGTACTAAACTGAATCGTGTATTCATGTTCGTGGTGAGCAGATTCTTAACGGATTATGTTTGTGTTTGGTTTATATTCGTGTTGTGTTGTTATTGTGTTGCCACGATAGCGTTCCGATACGCATGAATTTCCGACCCTAAGTCCAGCACTAAAATTTTCAAAAATAATTTTGTCGACTGATGGTTTTTCTCGTTAAAAACTGAAAAAAAAAAAAAAAAAAAGCAATGGTAATGACTGATCGATGACAAATAATTATATAATCAACTAACACACTCTAATTAATTATGCCGAAGTTAGTAAGATGACAAGAAAACTAACTCTTATATATTTTTATCTTTCAAATATTTACATATATATATATATATATATAAATTTAGTATAAATAGATTTGTCTGGTATGCAACAAGAAAATCGGAAGATAACATGTTTCAAGATGAGGAGCAGAGCACGGCAAACAAAAACCAGACATGTAGTACGAGGGGCAGAATAGTAACTTTGACATGTTGTTTTGAGTGGGACTGGGCCGGCCCAATGTTATTGGATCAAACACAACAAGCCTTCTTCACCGACATTTAATGTGTGTGTGTATAGGGGGTGGATCAAAAATACACCATTTTCTTGTGTAGGAACTAGGAACTCATCTTATATTGTCCACCTAGATGAATTAATTGCTGAGATTAAATGTCAAAGTCAAGACAAAAAAGAAGGAAGTGGGGGTATAGTTGTCCAATCTTCATAAAAGGCTGATATCATCACTTTTTTAAAAAAATCTTAAAAATTTTGAATGATCATAACTCACTTGTTTCAAATCGGATCAACGCAAATAATACCAAATTAAAGATCTTTTCATGCCCTTTAATTCAAGACTAGTCATCGATATATTTGTTCAAATAAATATAGATGAAAAATACAAAATATATATTTTTACTCGTGTCCAGCGTGAAAATGATTTTGTTAGTTTTTAAATAATGGTTCATCAGTATTATGATAAGTTAATAGCATATGCTAATGAAGCATATGTTATATGCTAACATATTGCATTGATTGTGCTAATAAATGATTATCATAATGTTAACGTAGTACACATATTTATATTGTTATTATGATTTATTATATTTCAATTAGGACTTATAATTATTTTTTATGATTTAGTTTTTATGTTTTAGTTATTAATTAATTATTATTATTGTTTATTTCATCAAATTAAAATATATTAATTAGGGTTTTTCTTCATGCATTTATAGTTTATACCTCATGCTAACGATGAATTATCATATGCTAACATAGTTTATTCGCAGTGCTGACAAAACAATATCATTATGCTAATGTTGTAAATTTATAATTACTCTTTAGAATTTCATTTTTCGTTAACAATATGAGAAGAACTTTCATTAGCATAACGATAACGCTTCGTTAGCATGATGATAATACTTCGTTAGCATGATGATATGTTATAAATCCTTCGTGATTTTTATAAGAATTACCAAATTACGTTAATACCCCGTGCGAATTTTTTTTTCAAATATTACAGAATTACCACAATCTCTTTTAAGCAAATCTAGGCCATGGATCTTTATTGATTGTATGGTGTGAGATAGGTTCCTAGTTCTTAGACTAGGAATGGTTTGCACTATAACCATCCCCCATATATATATATATATATATATATATATATATATATATATAGAGAGAGAGAGAGAGAGAGAGAAGAGTTCAAATAGGAACACTATTCCCATGTAGGAAATAGGAATTAATCACAGCCATAGAATTAATTTATTTCAATGGTTAGGATCGATTTTATAGATGGAGGGTTAGATTGCAATTAGTTGATAATTAAAATAAGATAGGATTATAGTAGTAATTTTAAAACAATTCTGCATAATAAAATCCCACAATTCATGATTTTCTAATAATGTACACATGATTTGCTATCACTCCTTATATGAAAACAATTGCAACTAGTCACATAATATTTTGCTAATACGTGAGAATCAAAAACAGAAAACCCAATAAAATACACAAATGAGCAATTTCATATTTGAAACATACCACAAACAATTAATAGCCAAAATCTTACTGACACTACTTTGTTGCAATTGTTATCAGACTCCTTCATATTTGCTAATAATGTTCACATGATTTGCTATCTGTATTCAAATGAAAATAATTGCAACTATGAACCTAACATTTTCCTAACATGTGAGCATCAAAAACAGAAAACCCAAGAAAATACACAACTCATCAATTTCATATTTGAAACAGATAAAAAACAACCAATAGCCAAAATTTTATTAACATTACTTTGTTGCACTTTCTCCCCCTTAATTTTGTGTTTCAAATTCAAATATTGAATACAATCTGCTAAAAACAAATAACAAAGAATTGCTATCAGATTCATTCATATTTGCTAATATCATACACATGATTTGCTATCCGTCTTTAGATGCAAACAATTGCAATTAGTCACATAAGGTTTTGCTAATACGTGAGAATCAAAATCAGAAAACTCAATAAAATACACAAATGAGCAATTTCATATTTAAAAAGGTACAAAAAAATCAATAGCAAAAAAAAATTCCCCCCTGATTTTTGTGTTTTTAATTCAACTAGTAAACACAAATTTGCTAAAATCAAAGAACAAATAATTGCTATCAGACTCCTTCATATTTGCTAAAAACGTGCACATGATTTTCTATCAGTGTTTAGTCGAAATTAATTGTACCTACGATTTTGCTAACATGTGCGAATCTAAAACAGAAAACCTAACAAAATACATAAAATTTGGTGTTCAATCTTTTAATTCACAAACAAGCACTGTATCCGCATGTTTCTATCTCTGTCGAAAAATCAATTACAAAATAAATTTCTCAAAACATAAACCCTAGTATGCACACACATATTAAACTATAAAGAACAACATTTTACAGATTAAACATAACAATGGCATTTGTAAAAAAAATGCAAAAAAATGGAACGCAGACATAATACCCGTAATCCTCCTTGATACACGCTTTCCTATCATCTGCTGCTATAATAGAGCCTTCACGGTGTAGTATAATCGCACTCCGCCACCGGAAAAGCAGACAAATCACCTTCTGGGTTGCTTTTTTTTTTCAATGAGAGATGAACCGTCGCTGCAAACCTTCAAATGAATCGATAAGTGATGCTATTAACTAACCCTAGCTTTGAATTTGGAAATGAATCAATCAGTCAAATCTAAGAGTGTCAAGATACGACATACCTTACTTTTTTTTACCATATCTTATACCTTACCTTAGTTTATGGTATGACAAAAATCATATCGTTGACGTACATTTACCTTCGGTATACCTTAAGCTCGGTATGATACATGATGCATACCTTTACCATACCTTTATTTTGGTATACCTTACCGTACCTTAGTTTCGGCATACCTTACTTTGGTATACCTTATTGTACTCATATTTCGGTCTGCATCATACCGACATTTCACAGTATATCGAAATCATCGTTATGCTGAAAAATATTTAGTAAAAAATACATGCATAAAGAAACATTAATCAATAATACACTTCATTTATATAAACATAAATACTTTAAATAGTGCACTTAATTTTAATTTTCTCAATAATTCATCATAACTTTTAGTCTAAAGATTAATGAAGAATATGTGATTATTGTTTATTATATTAGATTTCACATTGATCAGTTTTTAGTTAGGAGTTTTGTATTAATTATATGAAATACAATATTTTTTTAAATGTTTATGATGGACATATATATACTAAGTATTATAGCATTCAATATCATATTTCATTTTATTTTAATTTTTTTAATAATTAATCATAACTTTTAGTCTAAAGAATAAAGAAGAATATATAACATTATTATTTATTACATCTGATTTCACATTGTTCAATTTTTAGTTAAGAGTTTTGTGCTAAATTATATGAAATATAATATTTTCCAAAAATTTTATGATGAACATACTAAGTATTATAATATTGTATATAATATTTCATTTTAGTATGTTTTTCTTTACTATTCATCATAACTTATAGTCTAAAGTTTAAAAGTGAATAAAAGATTATCAATAACATTTGATTTCAAATTGATGAATTTGTACTATGACTTCAGTATTGAATTATATGAAATTTAATAATTTTCAAAACTTTCATAATAAACATACTAAGGCCTAAATATGATATTATTGAATAGTATAACTCATTTTCTTTAAAATGTTTAGACCATTCATCATAACTTATAGTTTAAAGATTGAAAAATAATATAATTATTATTTATTACATTTGATTTCACATTGTTTGATTTTTAGTTATAATTTAATTATTAATTTATATTAAATATCATATGTTTATGAACTTTTACGATGAACAAACTACGTATTATATTTTTATATAATATATCTCATTTTCTTTTAATCGTTTCAATCATTCTTGTTAATTTTTAGTTTTAAAAATTGAAGAATAATAAAAGATTATTATGCATTATATAATTTAATTTATCTTTTATTCTATTAAAATAATTTTATATCTTATAATTTATCTATACATTATTATATTTTGATTTTTATTGATTATTCATTTTAACTTTTAATTTTATTGATCGAAAAAATAGAAGATTATTATTTATTACATTTAATTTAAAATAGTTCAAGTTTAGTTATAATTTATGTATTAAATTAAATATTAAAACATAACTTTTATGATAAATTTATTAAATGTTATATTATAGATATGCAAATATATGTATTAAATTCGAAGTACAGTATTTCACTTCAACATATACTGTGGTACGGTATGACGGTATATACCTTCACTTCGGCATATACCGTGGTACGGTATGACGGTATATACCGATATATAACGTTATATCGAATTTTCGGTATACGCCGGTATACCTTAATTTTTAAAAATTCATATCGTTACCTTACCGTAAAATTCCAGTAAGGCATCATATCTTATCGAAAAATCGGTATACCGTAAATATCGATATCTTCGGTATTTTTCCGGTACGGTATGGACGGTATTCCGGTATGACGGTATTTTTTACCGGCCCTAGTTAAATCTAATTCAATGTGGAGTGTTTCAGTAGGATTCATGTCATAATTATCTCTCTACATATCAGGCACATGATATTATGGGATTTTTTCCCCTGTAATACCCCTACAAAATTCAATATATGAATAAAAAGCCAAAATTTGCAATTTGACCCCTAGATGTTAGATTGAATATTGGACATTCAATTTGAACAAATCTATGGACAATATTTGTTCCTATTTTCTACATGGGAGAGTGGTCCTCATTTTAACCCTCCTATATATATACTTACCATGAACATTATAAACCAACCATGAAATACATTGCTAGAATTTTGTTGAATTAGCATTATTATTCGATAATGTTAGCATTATTGTTGATCTTGTTAACATTAGAAAAATATGATACACAGAAGGTGAAAGAAATAATAGAGGTGAAATTATGGTTAGTATTGACATATGCAAACTTTAGCAGTCAAATTTTTAAATAGTAGTCTTATCATATTATATCATTTATATATGGCTAAAGTAAACCGGCAAAAACATTCACTTTTAATAAAAAAATATGAATTTGGCATATATTAATATTGAAATAATAATGTCAATTGAAAAACATTATGACAATTCTAAAAAAAAGTGGCAATTGTTCAAAAAGTTATAAATTTGATACATATAATAATTGTTTCATTCATCATCATCTTTCAGGTAAAGATCTTCAATATTAATTCTGGTGTATTTAGAACATGTTTGGAAGTAGATGTTTACTTCTGAAATGTTCATCTTCCTGTGGATGTTGCTTCAAAGATGTTTCACAACTAGGTATATAAAATTCAGATAACGCAAGAGAAATATCTACACTGGTGCCAACATAATCTGCAAATTAAATAAAACAAAAAATTGAACTATAAAAACAGTGGTAATGCTAAAATTAGCTAATAATAGTAATGTTAATATCTTCTTCGATAATACTAAAAATAATCATAGTAATGCTAATAAATCGTTCATCATGTTAATACTCTGACAACAAGCTATTTTTATAATGTCGATCACAGACTGTTTTTATAATGCTTAATAATTCATTTGTTAATGTTAATAAAAACATTTATAATGCTAATGAGACGTACTATAATACCAACAAATTCAGATAAACTACTAATCATAGTAATGCTAATATCTTCTTTGATAGTGCTGAAACTAGTCATATTAATGCTAATAAATCGTTCATCATGCCAATACTCTAATAACAAATGTTTTTATAATGATGTCATACAGTTTTTATAATGCTAATATTTCATTTTGTAATGGTAATGTAGCGTATTGTAATGCTAACAAATTCTGACAAATAACATATGTGTATAGTAATGCAAAAATACAATCTGCAGAAAATCAAATGACAAAAGTACAATTTTTGAACCTCTAATAATATGTTTTAGACACTCATATATGTCAACAACAATACAAAGAACTGAAAATATCTGTTAATCATGAAAGTTGAAAATATCAACTTAATCAACTGCATATAACGCAGATTTTGAATCGCTAATAATAATAATAATAATAATAATAATAATAGAGAGAGAGAAGAAAAAATTGTGGAGGAATTGAAGACGAATAAATATTACTTTGAATTCGATCTAGGTGATCTTCAATTTGAATTCTGTTTGGGTGGTAGTCTTCTCTTTTTTTTCGAAAATTTGTCTGCTACACGTTGAAATCAAAAAAGCGATGAAGAGTAGAGATAAAGAATGAGAGAGAGAGAGAGAGAGAGAGAGAGAGAGAGAGAGAGAGAGAGAAATCATTGTATTTTAATTATATTTACCAAATTACAAAACTGCATTGGTCTCATTAAAATAACCCTTAAATTATAAAAATGCGACCTTATTGCTTTTGATCTAGACCCCATATTTATTATGAATGAATGGTGTAGATCAATTCCTTATTTTCACATGGGACATTTTCATTTGATACGTACATACTCCATAAACTGCAGCGCGGGAACCGTATATTACTATTTGAAGTTGCCAACTTGTAGGCTCAACTAAAGAAAAATAGCATCTCCCCCCAAAATCTACATTATTGCAATCATATACTTGTATTATTTTCTTCTTTTAATGTGGAATAATTGCTCCATCCTTGTAGATTTATGCATGTTTAATCATTGTTTTACATAACTATACGATATCCGTTACACACACCGTCGCATAGAATTATATATTTTTTTTCTTAATATAATACGATAAATGTAAGTTAAATTCTTTTATTATATATTTAGCTTATTTCTTCATGACACCCAAGCGGTCAAAAATATGAGATATTAAGTGCATCCGAGGCACTTAGAACATCTCTAAGATCTACTGGGAATTTTAAAATTTGACGCCAAAAGCAGCAAAAAATTTGCTCCAAAATTAGTTGTATTTTCTAGTCATGTACAGTGAAGCATTAACACTGTTCATGTTGTTTAATTTTTTTTTCTGTTTTTTTAATAGGTTAATTATATTTTGTTTTTCTTTTTTTATTTCCTTTTTTCTTCTCATTTCTTTTTTAATTTTTCAAAATTCTTTTAATAGTTGAAATAATTTTATTTTTTTTAATTATTTATTCTTTTTTCATTGAAATGTTGAAATATAAAATTATTACGTTTTATAATTTTCTAATGTTATTTTTGTAAAATTAAGATTAAATAAATACATAAAAATAAATATTTCATTTTTAGTACAGAATTTAAAATAAACTATTAAAGATGAAATGCAGGAAATAAAATGATGATTCTACAATAAAATATAAAAGTTTAACCTGCTATAAAATAAAGCAAAATATTGGAGATGACATTAATTAATATCAAAAGTCTTTGGCTTCCCTCTAAAATCTACCACTAGATTCTTTTTAAATATATATAGCGATTTTCTTATTTCTAAAAAGATTAAAAGAAAAGGTGGTGTGTGTCTCAATCTTTCACAGAAGTAGACTCTAAGGCGTCATAACCAATAATGCTTGTCCAATATTTTATTTTTATTTTTATTTAAGTTGGTTGTTTACAGATATGAGAGCTAAATGTTTATGATCGCCCAACACCAATATTAGTATACTAAAAAATTATTCATGATCAAACAATTATAAAACAATTAAATTTTATTTATTTTCCATATATTATCATGTCACCAAAAAATTATTATCAGGTTATCGTGTAACCTATTAATTATTTTATAAAATCTTAATATGTACTCCCCCATTCCAATCATATAGTCTATATTACTATTTTGAGATGTCCAAATTATATAGTCTCATAATTATAAATAGTATTAATTTTCATAATAATATACAAATATATCCTTATTGGTTCTTGAAAATTAAAACCCAACTGCTTAAATTTTTTGAAGTCATTAATTTTAAATAAAGGTAAAATTAGAAGTTAAGCTTTAATATCTTGTTTTCATAAATATTTTTAATTTACGTACGAGGAGAAATTGAATTATATAATTGGGACGGAGGGAGTATGTTATATTCGTTTCGTATTGTGCATGCAGAATTAAGAAAAGAAGCGAAGATCAAAACGATGAAGTGCCAAAATTTATATTAGATTCTTATATGCCAACCTATGTCTTCATGTGGTGTCGTGGCACACACATTAAACGAAATAAATTAAAGATATCAAATTTAATTAGGCGGTGAATTTATTTATTTTCCAATCATTTAGGGGCGTACGTACACAACCACAACCAAAACAAAAACAGACACTGTTGTCCAAATTAATTAACTAAGAAAATTGAAACCACATTCTTGATTAAGTACAAATAATTTTCTTAATTTGTTTAGATTAATTAGAACACAAATATAGCTAATTAAAATTTCGACTAATTTTTTGTTTAGTGTAGGTTGTCACATTTTGTTACGTACTGTTTGGTCCGCCCAGGCGCCCTATTATGCTAATTAAAGCACACAATAAACCGTATTAGGTGTCAAAGAATGATTAGTTGTTAAGCTCTCATCATCAATAATTAGAAAGAGTTCTTGTCTTAAATGGGAAAGTATCGTGCAAAATTCTCAATAATTTGCCGATTTGCGATTTCATCATTTTGGACTATATATCACCAGTTTTTGTTTAAACAATTCTTTTCTTTTTTGTCCACATTTCTGGCTAAAGTTAAATTTTGTCATCCTTATGATTTTTAAATGGATCCATTGGGCATTTTATAGAATTTATTAATTCTTTGTAATATTATTAATTTTTAGGACGAGTTGCGACAACGTGTTTTAAATTTTAAAATAAAATAAAAAATAACACTGACTTAGTAATAGATATTTAATTAGATCATGTTATGATTTTGTGAATTTTACTTTCTATAATTAACCATTGAGCTAGATGTTATTTTTTTTATCCTGCGTCAGCGTAACCAACTAAATTGTTAATTACTTCGTCGCCCATAACGTAAGAATCTAAAATTTAATTGACTTCGGTTTTTTTCTTTCTTTTCTTAAATTTGAAATGCGATTATATTTTTTTATTATATCAAATTATGTGAATTGGTGTGCCTAAAGCACAAATTAAATATGATAAAATATACAATAAGAATAATATTTAATTAACGTGGAGAATTTACATTATTCAATTTTTAAATAAATATACACATTTTTTTTATAAAATATCTAGAGAGGTAGAAAATGAATTCAATTACATTAAATTAATGGGCAAAATGATATCAAGAAAAATAGGTTGAAACTGATATATTTTGAGCAGTAAATTGTAATTAACCTGGGATTGAACGTCAAAATTGGCATATTGTAAGCAAAGTGTTTTTATGCCGCCTCTAATAGTGAAACTTCAAACTAGGATGGCAGTTAGCTAAGAAAAGACTGCACTAAACTTTGTGTACATTCCTTCAATAATTAATTAATTAATTAATTAATTAATTAATATGCCCAAACAAACACATAACTTCAACCTAATGGTCAATTCCTTGTCACTCACAACAAATATATACATATATATATATATATTCTGTATGCTTCTTAAAAAAGGATAAAGTATATTAGAAGCCAGCATATTCATGGAATGTTGATTAAAAAAAATAGAAATTAATTAAACATGGTTACATGGCTCGACTTCTAATCTTATTATGAACACAGGAAAATGAAAAATTAAAAACAAGTCTCAAACTAAATTGTACTTCTCAGCTTGCATGTATTTAGTTTCCTTAACATGTTTTTTTTAACCTAACAATCCAATGCTAAAAATTACGACTTGTAAATAGTACAAATCGATTCAAGAAAGTCAAGGCCACCTTACTGCAGGTAAAAAGTTCGTTTATTATTTTTTTTTTACTGTCACGTTAATAAAATCATCAGAAATATAACACTATCAGAGATTCATTAAAAAAAAAATCCAGTTAAGCTAACACATGCAAGAGCAAACGTACGTACTCGACCGTTTACCACGAAATTCGGTGATTAGCAATAGACAAGAAATAAAACACTTAAACCAATGGGTTAGAAGATTAAAAAATGTTTAATGAAAGAGTAATTGTTTAAATTTATGGGAAGGTGTGTTTCTAAAATCGAAAGGGCAAAAAGAGGGAGGGAAAAGGAGGAGAAGAAGTGTGGGATTAGCAAAGACAAAATAAGAGCTGTTGATTATTGGAATTGTTTCCAAAAAATCCAACTTGCAATAAAACATTAACTTTACGACAACAAACCAAACTACACTCGAATCGACAAAATCTCCAGAGGTTTTGGTTCCTAACGAAAATGCACTCAGGTTTTGTTTCGATTCACCAATTACTAATTAATTTCTTTATTAATTATTTCCACAACTTGATTATTTTTTTAATTCCTTATTCTTTTCGAGCATAATTATATTGGAAGACCTCAAGATGTGTGAATTGTGATGCTACTACAAGTCAATGAGCATCAACCCCAAGAATATCATTGACTACTTTGAGCCTCAAAAATGTACTATCAAAAATGTATATATTAATTAATTAAGTCACTTTTTTTTTTTTTTTTTACTTATCAAATTCTATAACTCAGCTAAATTTTGTAAGGTTTCTTCGACCTATCATGACTTCATTATATGGTGGCAGATTTTCCTTGTATGTGTTTTTTTTTTAATAATAATATTTAAATGGATAAAAGTGTCGTTTTTTTTTCTGTTAGTTCCAATGATTTTAAACAAGAAAATTAAAGGAGAAACAATTCGCCTAATGGTGGAGATTTTTTTTTTTTTTTGAGAGAGACGAAAAAATGTCAATGGTGAAAAAAAAGAGAACAAACTTAAAAAAAATCATAAGATAATAAAATATATAGAGATTTGAGTCTTTCATACTGGGCCGAAGCCCAAGAGCTACCTTATCTTGGAGTATCAAAACTATTCCTTATTTATTTTTATTACACATTTATATTCTAGAATTGTTCTTGCATTCAGTGTTATTTAAAAAGAAAGAAAGAAAAAAAGTAAATTACCAAGATGATTTAGTTGATTTCTCAATTGTTAATTAAACAAATAAAAAAAAATTCTGAAATTTCTGCAGGCAACCAAACTGGGGAAGTGTGGAGTGGGATGGCGAAGTCACATGGTGCCCACTCGGTTTTCAAGAATTCAATTTATTTCTCTTAATCAATTTTTTTTTTATTTATTCTTAAACTTTGAGTTTGCTTTTTCGACGTGCAGGCAACATCTCGGCCATTACTGCCTTTCTTTTTCTTTTTTTCTTTTTTTATTAAATATAATAATGACGTTTTCATAAGCTTAATTTCACAGTATTGGTTAAATTAAACGAAAATATTGTGTGATATCTTCTCGTGCAATATTGTAAAGTTTTCTATCTCACCCATTTCTTTCAGAATAGGAAAATATTGGTTTTGATCTTGCAAAGTCTGTCTATTACGTGTGATTTGTGGACTATTGCATTTATACAAATTTTCTTGTACATAATATGTGCATCAGACAGTTAATGCGTTGACCCGGTCAGAGTGTTGATAAAAAAATCGTCAAAATGGGTGATACTTTTTAGGGATACAAGTGATACTTTTTTTAATTTTGAGTGACTTTTTTTAGTGTTTCGATTGATACTGATTTTAACAACTTTTTTTTTTTTTCTGTCCGATACTTTTTAATGATATAAATGATACTTTTAGGCTTTGAAATGATACTTTTCAGTGTTACGAATAATATTAATTTTAACAAATTTTTTGGTCAACGCGCGTTGACCGTCTAATGTGCACCTTGTGCACACAAGACATGCCCTTGTATTTATGGGATATTTATTTATTTTTATTTTTTTTACTCACACACTCAACCTGATGATATTGAGCGGATTTGAAACCATGACATTTGATCTCCGAGCAATCTCACTACACCATTAGGCCACACCGGGACTAATGCTAATACTTATGTGATATTTATTTAGATCATCACTAAATAATATTTTATTATTAATTACGAATTAATCATTTTAAAACCGATATAACAATATAATATGTACAATGTATGTATAATAAATTAATAATTAATTATTATATGGGAGATTATATTATATAGAGACAGCACGTCATTATTAACACATAATAAATCAATGTATTATATTATGGAAACATGTAATATGCCCATTAATTATGGAATTAACTATGGTTGATTACGATTAAATACATAAATCTTGACATAATTTAATTTATAATTTAGACACGAACTTTGAAGTATTGCAATCAAACACACAATCTTCTAATTTTTCACAAAATAGACACCCCCTAATTTTACAACGAACGAAAAATGGATATATAATATGAAATATTGTAAAATTATATAGATATATAGCATAACCATAATTTGAATTTCATTAATACAATAAAGATCGATATGGACTATAGTGTTTGACTCATATTATTGCAAAATTGAGCCTATTTTGCAAAAAATTGTAAGTTTGTGTTTTAATTGCAAAATTTTAAAATTCGTGTCTGAATTATAAATTATGTCAAAATTGATGTATTTAATAATAATTAACTCAATCAACTAATTATCATCAATTCCAATCAATAATTCATTATGATTTAATTTCCACAATTAAATAAATCAATTATAAGAAAGTTACGTTATATGATTACTATATACTGTAACATCTAATTCTGATTATATTTGTATCTATATACAAATATAAATAATTACAATTAATTTAGCCGTCATTATACCCCAATTAACCTCCACAATAAATGAGTGCTTTGTACATCTACATTATATATAATTGGGCTTCACTGGACGTGTTTTATTCAGTTTGAATTAGCAAATAGTAGAAAAGAGGTTGACAACTTGGAATCATTGTTGCGCCCATAGTTGAGTTATTGTTCAGACTTCAGAATAACCTATTAAATTAGCTAAGCTGCTTCTTTTTTTCCCCCAACTGCTAGAGTGTGATATTTTATTTTTTGAATTGTTGTAATATGTATATACATACATATATATATATGTATTATTTTGTTAGTATCTTCGAAAGAGAAGAGAAGAAAAAATGGAAGAAACCAAAATGGAGATTAAAAAAAAAGTTTAATTATCAAAGCGACAAACCATATAAAAAATGTGGAGAGCATTCATAAATTCAAAAGAAAGCCACCAAGTTATTGTTGAGAAAGTAGAATCTTGGAGGTCAACTCATTAAAATTGGTGGGAAAAAAGCATTACACATGCCACCTGAAATTGTTAGTACATGATCATTATTCATTGTACTGTTTCATGTTTTCTTTTTGTCAAAAAAAGAAAAGTATTTTATCTATTGAGGAATTGGATATGATTATTTTGGTTCATTGCATGTTGATTAATGGTTGTTCTTTATAATTTTATAGTAAACACTTAATTAATTAATTATAATTAATTGGAATTTATAGGGTGTTTAATATTTTGGAAGCTTATTTCTTCTTGATCTTTGTTACAATAAATTTGGAGGTGTTGCCATTAAAATCTTTGCATTGTGCTTCTACTAGTATCTAATTCTTTATTTTCTGGGACTTTATATTTTCATCACTGATTCATTCTTATAACAAAATGATAATTTCTTTATTTTTAAACAATTTATATCTAATTATAAATGGTTTATAAAAGTTAATTACCACCCTCTTACTCATTGTGATATATATGTTTTGAATGAAATTTGCAAAGTTAAACCATACGTTTGATGAATTTCATTTCATAAAAGTCTAAAATCAAGCAATCATATGTCGATATATACTAACTAAACTAATGGATGATGCGAGTTGATCAACCATTATGATATTGTTAAACCAAAAAATAAATAAAAATATTCTAGCATCGCACGAGGGAAATACTGATGTTTATTAAAATGAGAAATATTTAGTCAACATTATTTACCATGAATAGTCTTTAACTACGCGGTTCCTAGATTTTTAGTGTCACATATAATTTCTTTTTAAAATAAAGTAAAGGAAATTCTAGAATAAGATATTTTGTTTTTCAAGTTGCTAGAACAATTCTTTTTCTTTTAACCGAAAACAAGATTTGAATCCATAATATTATATCAACCCTAAAAAAATCATAAAAAGGAAAAACTGAAAAAAGAAGAAAAAAAGGTGTAGAAAGAAAGCGGTTAGGGCTCGAGAAAAGAACAAGCGGACCGAACGGGCCATGTCTGAAAAGCAGAGGACAAACTAAATCGGGCCCCCAATTGGGCCATTGGGCCCATTCACTTCTTTGAACGGTCCGTCCACCCCAACTGCTGACACGTGTACCACGTGATGTCAACGTGGATCCTACGCGAAAGGGATTCGAATTTCAGTCAATGGCAATGGTTATTACTTATTAGTTTAATTGTCTTAAAAATCAATTTTTCATATAATAGTAGCAGATTCAATACGAACTTTAAAAGTTAATAATTATGATATTAATTTTTAATTTAGGTATAATTCAACATTTCAGATTTTGAATTAAATAACCCGTCAGTTATTAAGATGACAATTTGCTCGTCTCTTTAAGATTGTTGTTGTCGGACTATTAATTTTTGGATAAGAACGATTAAATTTCAGACTCACACCAACAACAAAAGTTTTGGGGATGTTTTGCCTATTAATATTCCTATTAAATCTTTTTTTGTGTCATCTTTTTAGCCGTCGTCTTGCTAAAATCCATTTTAAAAATTTCCAGTAGTTAGTTAATTGAGAGACTATTTATTCCAGTCGTTCGAAAATAACAAAAGGACTATTCATCTCCTATTTTTGTGGTTTTATTTTCTTATTTATTATCAACTAATTAATTATTTGTCATTTGATGTAATAAGTAGACTACCTAGTGAATTAATGCAAACTATGACTACGTTAATGCTTTTTCATTAAACTTACAGACATTCTAACGTTACGATAATTAATGGGTATTATAAATTAATTAGTTCTTTGTTTTTATTGTAATTAATATTTGCTTATAAGACGTTTCCGTAGGTTTGAAGTTAGTACTATTATTTTTCGTCTTTAATTTATTAGTGCTAGCTTTTAAGTGTTAGGAATAAATAAACATTGACATTGGTCATCGAGTTAACGTTTATATTCTTTTTTTTTTCTTTGACATGATTAATGTTTCACCTTTTAAAGTGGAATATTTATATGCTTTTCCTTTAGCTAGAAAAAAGCATATATATGCTTCAATATTAATATATACGACCATATATATATACGTATACATATATGTATACGTACGTATGTGTATTTCATACTAATGATATACATATTATATCAATATATATTTTATGATTGTTTCTTAAATGAGGAGAAACTGGTTAGTGCTATCCTTATCGGCATTATGATCGTAGATTAATTTAAATTTGGTATAGTGATTAGTGAGCTCAACTCAGAATTAATATGCATGTTCCAAAAAGCATGCAACTGATCATCGATGTGAAGAGTACATTTCATTAGCCAATCATTACTGAACCTAAATCATAAGAATTAATAGAGTAACATTCTTTATAATTAAAAAATGTACAAACCAAGATTAATCCATTATTTGGGATATGATCATCTCTATCATAGAGAACCATTAACTTTTACTCGATCACTGCATTGTTCCGGAAATTAATTAAACTATTCATGGCACATACGTACACTAATTATTAGCTAGCTTATGTTATGCTAACACTTGAGCACCTGTCCCTTTGGGGATGGCCTAGTGGTGGAGTGGTGTTTCTTGAGGTCAAAGGTCTCAAGTTCGACCCACCACCAACACCACTAGGTGTGAGCCTGTCACACCTGGTAAGCCAAGTGTATTAGGTGTGAGCATGTGGTTTACCTCCCCTGTGTAATACACAGGGGCGGAGTTTACCCAGTGCGCACCACGGTAGCGGCTGCGGGTTACCCTCGATATCCAAAAAAAAAAAAAACACTTGAGCACCTAAACATTAATTCTTCTAATACCATTTTAATATCCTTTTTGTTCTTATACCTATTTTAAATAATTATATTTTTCTAACTTATCAATATATATGTGTGCGTGCGCGCGCAATCAGTATCTAAAATATATCATATATAGATAATATAATTTTTATGTATATAAAATTATTCTATCACATAATGATATTTCAAATTAGAGATATGTAAATAGTATAATTTTTTTTAATCTGTATTGCATTATATTAGAGATAAAATTAAATTTAATGTATAATGTGCTCATCAAACTATACGTTTCATTTTTTTTTTTATCTTTAAGATGTTATTTAAGAATTAAATTATTAAATCCGTTTCATATATACATCAATAATTGCACATATTGTACTGTATTATTGTACCAAAAAATTGAGATTGAACACCTCTAAAGTATTGTGAATGTGCTTATAAACATAATTTAAGGCCATGTTTTTTTCTAGGCAATATAACTAATTTAATGTTGGATATTAATTTATAATATTATTTAATATAGTTGTAATATATTATGTAATAATATAATTGCAACAACAACACCACTATTAATTATAATATTTTTTTAAAATTGGTGGAATAGATCATCTCTTGCTCAACAAAATAAATGACATATATGAATGAAAGACACTATTATCGTTCCCCAACATGATCAACTGCATACAGTCGTTTAAATGATAATACAAATATAATGATAATACGATAATATTTCACATTATAGGCCCTCAGCAAATTTTGACATTTATTTGAATTGGCTCGATCATGAAAAAAATGAGAAGTTATGTATCCCTTCTTGTTAGAACTTCATTAAACATTTCACTAGCTAGAACATCACAACATAATCCACAGATATATTGATACCTATTTTAACTAAATTCGATTAAATTTAAATATATAAAAAAACATGAAATTAAGCTGTTTGATACTTAAATTATATATTAGTAGTAGGCCAAGTAGTACCCTTTGATCCCCACTCGTGTGCACGACTTCTTTGCTGGATCTAGCTAGCTAATACTCATTATTTATTCTTAATTAATAGGGTTTGCACGTGCCATTTTCAAATCAATTAATGAGTTCAAAGATACTCAAGTCAGTAATAATACTTTAATAATAAACACACACACACACACACAATATATATATACACATATATATATAATTGAATAATTATTTAATGAGAAAATTAAAATATACATAAGACTACAAGAGAGGTTGTGGTGCATGTACGCAGTCCAAATAGAAAGGTGTTAGGCATGAAAAGACATGAGTAACGGTGTCCCAGAAAAAGGGTTATAATTAAAAGAAGATATATACAACTAAACTAGGCTTCATTTGCTCTAATCTATCCCTTTTAATTTTCTTTTTATTGGGAACTCAAATACTATACTGTACCTACACATTTTGCCACCATTTTTTCCGCTTCATTTTACCTAATTGTCTTCACATTATTTTCTGGATTCCTTATACAAAAAATATATCTCATATTCTCAATTTTATCTACGATTTTACGTACCAAATTAGTACATATATGTCACACACACAGCATGATAGAGATCAATATTGTCGTCCTACATATATTTCAATTATATATATATATATATATATATAACTTCGAGAAATAAGCCAAAAACGTGCAAGCTTTCACAAAACAATTTATCCAGAACAAAATTATAACCATCAATTACAATTACTGAAAGGGAAAACATGGAGAGCAATTACTAAAAGGGAAAAAATGGAGATATATATATATATATATATATATATAGAGAGAGAGAGAGAGAGAGAGAGAGAGAGAATGAGCTTTAACTATTTAAGATATACATAACTGCAACGTCTTGCCCACTGGCATGAAAGTAAATAAGTTAACTATGATCAGTCTTTTTTTTACAACTGTCACAATTACCTAGGGTAAACTATTATAAATTTGTATGGTTACATATACATAAATATATAAAGAAGCTGTCTCAAACAATAACAATAAAAGGACCAAAAATGGACCACAAATGATATCACAATAGGCTCAGAGCTGCTTATAATTAATATATATATGCATATAACAGCTACAATATTCTAGTCAGAAATGCTGGATTTTTGTCTCGATATGTTCTTCATTTTCAATTCAAAAAATGGAGCATTAATCTCAAGATTTTGGCACCTTTTGAGCGCATGAAAAGGTTAAGAAAAAAAAAAGGACAAATTGAAAAAGTGATGAGAGAAAAATGGTGAAGACATGTGTACGTATATGCAGCAGTAACGGGAAACTGATGGTCATATATTAAGGCACGTAATGTAATAACTAATAAGAGGGATTTATACATGATACACTAATTTTGATACAAATTAATAGCCGACCTATCTATGTGTTTGTGTGTGTGTAATATAATTAATAGGGTTTGTTTTTGTAGCTCTACGCTTGTTTACATGCACTGTCCTGATCTGAGTAATAAATTTTTAATTTGTGAGGGATATGATTTATTTCCGACTTGTGAAGATTTATTGTCGCGGCACGTGTTTGGTAAATTCACCAATAATTTTCACGGTTGATGAAATGAATGTGCAGTCAATATATATACATAATTTCATGCATGCTGGAGTTTTGCTTGGTGTGATACAGAAATATGACACTAGTAATGTTTTTTGTCTGCGATATTGATGATACCCGGCCCCTTTAAAGATGTCTGTCGCCTTTTCGAGGACACAAATGGAATTTTGCATCGGCACCAAAACTTCTATTATCGCTATACATGATATGCATTGATGAAATAAAATTATAAATTAGATTATAGTACGTATTGTTGTGAAAGATATATAATCTTGATAATTTTTGTTTTTGAAAAAATTAATTAGCTTACATTTTCTTTTTGTTTCAAGCTTCACTTACCATGAAAAGAATTAAAGTATTACTATTATACAATAAAATTCAAGAGTCCCGTGAGTTTTCAATTCACTTCCCCTCACTCCCCCCAAAAAAAAATTCAACTAGAATAAGATAAACAACAGAAATATGACAAATAAGCACTTAATAAACCTCACCTCATAAAATAAAAAATTTCATCTCAGCCTTTAATTTTAAGATATTCGAGTGCTAGAATTAGTTTTTAGTTCTCATAACCAGAACTCATATATATGATAAATATTGAGAAATTGAAAGCATAAATTTGGAAATGCGTATATTTAGATTTGATTTAACGTAGCCCAAATTTTAAGTAATTCCAGTATCAAGCAAAAGGTCCCCACTTTCAGCCCAACAAGTGAAAATGTGAAAGGCGTTGTCACTTTGCCATCTAAATTTTAATTGTTTAGATTTTTGCACTTCAATTATATATTTTTAATCTTTCATATTCAAATTAATTTTTCATTGTTATTATTATTTTTTTATGCAAGTTCCCACCCTAACTATCATTTTCATTTTTCTAGTTCTATTTTGTTTCTTTTTCACAACTTTAAAAAGCTCAAAACTAAATTGACATTTCAAATTTTAAATGATTGAAATTTCTCTAAGTAAACAAATAAAATAGAAATTGAAGTATAAAACTCATTAGTATTTTTTCTGATTGAGCATAGTTTTTTGTCAATGAATAAGTTCGGTATACTTTATTTTTAAAAAAAAATAAAAAATTGTTTTCGTGAAATTTTCAGTAAGAGACATAATTTTTTGGATTTTCAAACTTTTGTATTGAATAGATATATAAAATAGAAAATCTCGTCGTGGTGGAATAATTAAAAAAAAAGAATAATGAGTTGAAGGAATAAAATAATAAGTGAAAAAAGTTCGAACCTTTATTTAGGATCAATTTTCCCAAACAAGTGAAGTGTGAACCTGAGAAGGCCCATATACGTTAGGCCCACTTTACTGATGAATTGGGCTATGGGTTTTGCAATCCAAATTCTAAATAAACTTCCAGAAGAGTCGATGCCGCTGGCCCTTTTTTTTTTCTTTTTAATGAAAATATATATTGAAAAAATATTTTTCAAAACAATAAAATAAAATTTGGGGACACATATGGCCATATTAAGATATGTTAATTATGTTTATCCCAATTTTTTTTTCTTACCTCTTGCTGTGTTAACTACATTGGTGTGTTTCTTTTAAAATGATATTGTCTTAAAAGATTGTAAATGGATGATAAATGTAATTGGGTAAATTACACCTTGATTCTTACATTTTGGACCCTTTTTAAAAAAATATTTCACTTTTCAAAACTAATAAAACAGTACCCGTTTTTTCAAAAAAATTGCAAATCTAACATTTGATCAATTTTACTGTTCGAAAATCGTACATAATTGATTGTATTTTAATATTTCTTAATTGGAGGTTTTTTTAATGCTGTTAGGGAAATAAAAATATTAAGATAAAATCAGTTACATAAGATTTTGGGGCCGAAAAATGATCAAAAGTTAGATTTGCAATTTGTTTTGAAAAAAAATGGATACTGTTATGTTAATTTTGGAAAAGTATGCTATTTTTGAAAAAAGAATCCAAAATATAGGTATTAAAGTGTAATTTACCCGATTCAATTTTACTTAATTTTTTGGATGATTGTTGTTGCTGTGGTTGTGTGTGCGTGTGATGTTTTTTTTTTCTTTTTTTTTTTTTTTTGAGCTAGGATGATTATTGTTTGTTTCATATATGAGTTTTCATCTCGTACCACACACATGGAAGTATTGTGAGGATTAGACAAAAACATTTTATATGTTTTAGGTTTATTACAAAATCACATAAAATATAAAAAATATAATACAACATTTAAAATATATATATAGCGCTATGTCTATGATCTTTGGACACTTTTTTAAAAAATAATCAAATTCTTCAAAATTAACAAAACAGTACTCATTGTTTCAAAACTTTTGCAAATCTAATATTTGGTCAATTTTTCAGATCGAAAATCCTATGTAATTGAATTGTATTTTAATATTTTTTTTAATTGTATTTTAATATTTTTATTTTCTAGCAGCGTAAAAAAATCTTCCAATTAATAAATCTTAAAATACAATCAATTACATAGAATTTCGGGTATAAAAATTGATCAAATGTTAGATTTATAGTTTTTTCAAAAGTGATTACTCCCTCCGTCCCGATTTAATAGGCTGATTGAAAACTTCACAAGGATTAAGAAAAAAATTGGAAAACACAATTAATCAATAAACTTCCTAATATACCCTTATTTATTTCTTTGTTGTTGAATTAATGTTTAATGTGAACATATTAAATAGGGGTATATATTAGTAAATTAGCTAAATATATATAGAAACATGCCTATATATCGGGACACCCCAAAAAGGAAAATAAACCTATCAAAATGGGACGGAGGGAGTACTATTTTATTGAATTTGAAAAAAGAGCACACAATTTATGAAAGTGTTATTTGTTCTTTTAATTGTATCAAATAAAACGCAACCTTTAACGATTTTTGAAATTACAACACCTTTAATTTTTTACACTAATTCAATCTAATGTGTCTTATCAAATTTATAAGTTTATACTCCACGTGTGTAAGCTTGTTACAAAAAAAAAAACCCAAATATATACACCACATATTGATTAGAATTTGGGTATTTAATTAGTTAGAAATAAATTGGAGGTGTTGTAATTGCAAAAGTTATTTAAAATTATATTTTATTTGCAACAATTACAAGGTTATCTTTTGTTATTTTTAATAACCCTTCAAAATAAATAAAAAAGTCCCATCTATATTTCAAATTTCGAAACCTATACACATGCATGTTCATTTGAAAAAATGATCAAGAATATCACAATAATTAGCAAGAATTATGCGTAGCCTCCTCAACTTTTAAAATTTCAGTAGGCCATCTCCAATAGTTTAGTTCATTTTACAGCATCTCTATCTCGATTATACAGTAAAATCTTTACTTTATCTCCAATAATTTACTCTAAATTCTACTCTAAAAATGAATATTTCATAATATTCCTTTTTATATATTTATTTTAATCAAGATTTTTCAATAAAAATAACTATTAAAATTTCTGAAACTAAATAATAATACATGGAGACATTTCATAATAATATTGCAACGAACAAAAATTACATACTAATATTGCAAAAAAAAATAAAAAAATTACAGACTAATATTGCAACATAGAAAAAAAAATACATAATAATATTGCAGTAAACAACGCCTAGATGAATTAAAGAGATATGACAAAAATTTTACTGATCAATCTCGGCACCGTTGTTGATCCAGCACGACATGAATTTATTCGATTAGAGCAACACGCAATTATGCAAAAGCGGAGGCAAGAACTACACGCCAACTCTACTTTTAACTTGTTTGGAATGGATTTTCCAGATATTGAAGGAAGTGGGAGTGGTCTCTCTGATTTTTAGAAAATATTATTGTATTGCTTTATTTATATTTTCAATGTTGTATTAGTATTTTTCAATGCTTTATTTGTTTTTATGTTTAGTAGTTTTATTATATAATTTTATTAAATGTCATTTTAATTTTAACATAAAAAAACCACGATCCTTCTTATTTGATGTCGTTTTAATTTGATATACTATTTTTTATTTTAATATTTTTAAGAAATAAATAAATTAAAGTATAATATTAAAAAAATATAAATAAATCGTGAACAAAAATAAATAAATTAAAGTATAAGATTAAAAAAAGAAATCATGAATAGAAATAAATAAATTAAAGTATAAGATTAAAAAAAAACGTGAATAGTGATACAGTCAGCTACAGTGCAGCTACATATATAGAGCAACACCATAACAATCTGGAAAATACAGCAACTGTTGGAGCTTGAATTTTGAGTGTTTAGCATCTCTTGGGATGCTCTTAGTCATCCCAATTTTACTTTTTTTTTCTATTTTGTCAGTTCAACTCTCTTCTTTTAGAGAACCTCTTGCATGCATAAGGCGCTTATGTGTGCTTATATCAAATGGCGTGTGGCACTCACGCGTGCGACCCACGCGCGGCGCGTGAGCATCACGCGCCCGTGTTTGCTTTTTTTTTCTGGTGATTTTTAAATTTTTTTTCCGCTTTTCTTTGTTTTTTTTTTAAAATTTTTCCAACAAAATTTATATCATAAAATTAAATTAGTGAACCCTAAAATTAAATCGATTTGATATAATTTATTTGAAATGAACATAAATTTATACCCTAAAATGAAATTAATAAATCCTAAAAAAGCACAAGATAAAACCCTAAAAACATTCCAAAAAAACCCTAAAAAACACAATAAAAAACCCTAAAAATACCCACCCAAAAATTCTAAAAAATACAAAATAAACCCCTAAAAGCACCTCCAAAAAAACCCTAAAACACATAAAATAAACACCTAAAAATACCCCAAAAATCCCCTAAGATAAATGACAGACCCCTTACTATTTAATGATACAGGTGATACTTTTTAAATTTTGAGTGATACTTTTTAATGCTACTATTGATACTGAGTTTACCGGATTTTTTTTACGGGTTGACCCGCCCGTCTGAAATAAGTCTTATATGCACTTTGTGCATGCAAGCATTTGCCCTTCTTTTTTCTCTCTATCCTGTTACCTCAAATAATTTTTTTTTTAAATCTTCTAGATCAGTTTCCCCCCATTTCTTTTCTGATTTAAAAGAACAAAAATACATACAACATTTCGAAATCTAAAAGATACCCTAAGTTCAATAATTAAAAATAAAAAAAAATACAAACTAAAAACAGATTAAGTGATTAATATTATTACCTAATTCAATACAACTTTCTGTCAATAAAAAACCAAATTACGTCCATGAACTCGTAATTGTTTATCATTAATTATGCTTTTTTGAATTTTCAAACTTTTAAAATGAAAAAAAAAAAAACGAGGGCTAGGGATGATTCTTTTACCAGCAATAATAATCTGCTTGCTTCACAGAAAATGCAGAGGCATATAATATATGTATATATGTGATACATAACTTGACCAAACTCTACCTTAAACTCAGAATACTCTTTCACAATCTTTGGCCACCAAGGCAGTGAACCAAACACCCATATCATGTATGAAACACAGGGACAACACAGGGTAGGTGTGTGTGTGTGTTCAATGTCTCAACTACCCGGTGACGAAGGTAATGGCGTCGGATTTTTGGGTTTTTCTTCCGATGGTATCCTACTTGTGGAATCACCCTGTCCCAAACTCTCCAGCATCTTGACTACTTCCAACATTTTAGGTCTCTGCTCTGCAACTCTCGCGACGCAAGCCATTGCTATCTGCAGCATCTCCACCAATACTTCGTCTATATTCAGATACCTCAGCAGCTCCACATCAAACACTTCTGCAGTCCATTCTTCTCTAACTACTGAATGGACCCAACGGACCAAGTGGATGATCTCATCGCCGTTGGTGGTGCGGACAGGGGATTTGCCAGTGAGAAGTTCGAGTAAGATCACCCCGAAGCTATAGACATCAGAAGGCTGTGTTGCTTTACGTGTATCTGTCACCTCTGGAGCACGATAACCAGAAGCACGAGCTATTGGTGGAGCCAATGCGCTCATTATTGTTGACAGCCCAAGATCAGAAACACAGCCAAACTGCTGAGAATTTAGAAATATGTTTGATGATTTGATGTTTCCATGAACTAGTTTTCCACTGTTTTCTATATGGATTCGAGCTATGCCCTTTGCTGCACCAATGGCTATATTTACTCGGGTTTTCCAGTCCAGGGGAGTCTTATTATCTCCTTGTTTTCCTGCAAGGTTGGACAGAGTCAGTTAGTGAGTTTTTTAACTAAATTCATGATGGTTAATCCGATATTCCGATCTGATTATATTTATCAACCACTCCAGTCTCTACAGAAACAACACGAGGCCTGGATATAAGCAAGCAAGCACATTGGAAAATAATCTTGACTTATATAGTATGTTCAACCATAAAGTTTCGACATGAATAAGGTTACCCAACTGTTATGTGCAAATATTGCAATTAACTGTGAGTGGTCGGCATACAAAATGTGAAATTAGATACAGAAAACAATAAGAAACACTATACTAAATAGTACTTTCCTTTCAGCTATTCTTTCCTTTTTTATATTGCAGTTTCATTGAAAAATGAACAATATGTAATGTAATACATTACTATCACTTTAATAACATGGGTACCACTTGGTAAAACTAACAATACCCCCCCAAAAAAAATCAAGGTTTAAAAACCTTTCATCTTTTGTGCTACATCTATTGATTTAGAATGAGGATAAAAAAGTTTTGTTGCTGTGTGTGTGTGTGTGTGTGCACGTGTGTATGTTGTTGATTTAGTTACTGTTATTAAGCAATAATTAAAGAAAGATGTATGACTTTGGCATCTTTCCCATGATCAGAACTTATATAGTGAAAACTTTATCATTATCTAAAGCACCATCCATGATGGAGGAATGGAACGAGTAATTAAGGAATCTTTAATAAGCAAGTTACACAAAAACGATAGATGAACAGAAATCCCAGACTATTGAGTCACAAGTCACATTTGAGCTAAATAGGTTGGCTAAAAGGCAAGAAGTGGACCATCTACTACCAAATATTATCTTATCTTATTTTAAAGTGATAAATAGTTAAATACAAAGGCCACATAGAGTGTTCTGCCCCACCAAGATGCTTGAACATGCTTGGATCATTCACAACCCACCCTTTTGTACACATCCCTTTTTGTTCTTGTTGATATAAGTGTCCAACCTGGAAAGAAAATCTAAAAGGCTAACTGCCTAAGAGGCCTTCAAGTGATTGCCACCGGCTGGGCCCAGCCGTTCCCGGTAACAAACAAATGTTATAGTATTTAGGAATTAGCTACTTTTCTTTTGACTTGTAAACCTAACATGATGGCTCAATGAAAAAGATCACATTTTTTTTTTTCATTTTGATCTTTATAGGCATTAAAGCTAAACATATGGCTGATTATGCAGTTTCCATTCATGTTCAAGAAAACAGAATCTTGATGCGATGCCTGAGCTTAAACATGCATATAAAAATTGAGACACAGAAGCTGCAGTCAGTTATGCATATAAAACAACATACCGTGCAACATTGAAGCTACACTGCCTTGACTGTAGTAATCGTAAACCATAAGCTTCTCATCCTTGGAGTAGTAGTAAGCCCTCAACTCAATCACATTCTCATGCTTTATGCTTCCAATTATGTTCATTTGCTGCTCGAACTCCTTCTTTCCTACGTTCACATCCTTCAACCTCTTCACCACCACCATGGTAGCATCCTCGAGTATGGCCTTATAAGCCGTCCCAAACGTACCCTTCCCCAATACCTCAGCAGAAGCCCTCAACAAATCCTCCAAATCAAATGCATAGTTACACCCCTCAAAGAAAACCAACTTATTACTCGCATCTTGGCTACGAGAGATTGATTTCTCCGGAGACATATTCCCTTTTTCCGATTTCCCGGGGAATCCATCCACTGTCGTTCTCCTAAGAAAGCAAACAAACAGCATAAAGCCAAAGCCAAGAACCCCAACAACAGAGCCAACTATAACAATCCCAAGCAAGGCCTTTTCACTTAGTTTCCCAACATTCTTAGCCCTCGAATTGTGGTCGTGAGGTGTCAGCACAATCGGAGAGGTACTAACCGTGTAATCTAACAGAGAGTCATTGTTACCAAGATACACAGACTTTGGGAACCTCTGCAGTGATTTAGGCACAACACCAATAAGATCATTGTATGACAAGTTGAGCAACTGCAAATTTGGCAAATCCAAATCAGGAACCTCACCAGACAATGAATTGTTAGCAAGGTTCAAAGCGAGAAGCTGACTCAAACTCGATATCGATTGAGGGATGCTACCATTGAACTCATTATTAGACAAGTTGACAATGGTCAAGTTCCTCCAAACAGAGAAGTCCAAAGGCAAAGGGCCAGAGAAATTGTTGTGCTGAAGATAAAGAAAAGTTAAGTTCTTGAAATTACCAAAATCAAGAGGGAAACTTCCATTAATCCCATTTGATCTGAGGCTCAAGATCTGCAATGCTGATAGTCGGCTGAGGGTATTCGCCGGAATTGGGCCGTGAAACCCGACTCCCGGCAGCCGCACTGATATCACTCTGCTTCCATCTTCACTACATGCGATTCCCGTCCAATTCTTACACACTGATTTATGCTCATTCCAGTTCAAATGTCGGCGGGAATGATGAACCTTGTCAGCAAAATCCAACAATGCTTGCTTGTCGCTCTCAACAACAGTTTCAGCAACAATTTCTCGAAACCTCGACAACAGAAACAAACTTCCCACCAAGAAATGCAAAGCATAAGCTTGGAGCTTCTCCATTTCAAGAAAGTTTTTTTTTTTCTCTTGTCCGAAATTTGAAGTTAGTGTTCAAAACAAAGAACACATTTTTTGCATTTGAATTGACACAAAGAGCAGGGACAAAAGCGGCAGCACAAATGCATACATGTGTGAAGAGAGCAAAAAGGGAGAAACAATTGAAGAAAAGTGAGCAAATTACAAGAACGGTGTCTGAAAAAGTGGAGTTGGGTTCTGGAAATTGGTTTGAATCGGAGTCAAAAGCTGAGACGCAGAGTTTTTTTCTTTCTTTTTGTTTGTTTTAGTTTATAGCTTTAGCTATGGAAGCAAGAATTCTCTCTCACACAGTCACAGACCTAAAATCCTAAATAGAGTGAATTAGTATTAATTTGGTTGGGCAAAGAGACACAAGGAAAGATCCAAAGATGAGAGTCTGTGATTTTCCAATGTATTTGGTATTTCTCCTTTTTGAGTATAGACGAGAGAGAGAGAGAGAGAGAGAGAGAGAGAGAGAGAGCGCATCAATCATCTCTCCCCCCGCCCCCCCAACCCACCAATGATAATATTCATGTTTATCTTCTATATTGTCTTTGTACTAATTTATTTCAGACAGATGTAACATCTCGTAGGTAATAAATATATGGCATTTAGTTAAATTGAATCTAATTATCACTATATATTCATATAATTGTATCTATTATAAGAATGTTATCAACGTATATAATATATATTAGTTAGATAGAGATTATATAAAAATACAATTTATTAATATATTACTACTATATAGGAAGGAAATTACATATTATTGATTTATGTTGTTATTGCACTAATATAATTGTACTTAATAATTAATTTATAATATATTGATAATTAGTGGATATAATTTAGTAATGTATCAATAGTTATGGGAATAATATAATTTAGAGATATATTACTTGATACTTGATACTGGATTAATACAATAAAATTTGGGCAAAATGCAAGTACCCTACTGTGTGTTTCCCGAAATGCAAATTGCAGGAAAACCATATTAATGCTTTGATTTTTTTTCTTTCTTTTTTCACCATTTGTATAATATAAAATGACATTTTTAGCCTTTCACCATTCGAAAATAGCTTTTTTTTTAAATAAAAAGAAGATATCATTAACACCGGCAAATTATATTGAGAAAATCTTTTATAGAATGAGGAGGTTCATCCCAAACATGGGAACTAGGAACATTCTTAGTCGTTCGAGCAAACTTATGTGCCACAACATTGACATCTCTTGAAATATAACTTAAAGAATAAAATTGGTTCATACGGAGAATCTCTCAATATCCCGAACAAGGCAACCAACTCCGAATGATCTACTAAACTTCCTAAACGGCCTCAACAACTGATTTGGATTTTGGGAGTCAACTTCCACAATCACTCTAGTTAAAGCCAAACTTTTTAACCACGACAACATCCAAAATTCTCAGAGTCTCACCTTCAACAACTTGCATCAATCCCAGATAGCACAAGACTCGTGCAACAAGAAAATCTACACGATCGTCCCTGTATTAGACCACATTCTCCCCCAACTTCCACTCCACGCCTCAACAGATTAACTGAAGGCACTCTCAGGCCAGATGCCACATAAACTTTTTCACCTTCGGATGAAAGTCAAGCTTCCAAATGAGATTCTAATTACTCTCAATGCACTAAACACATTAAATGAGCTTTTGAAAATAGTTTTTTTTTTTTTTCTTTTAGAAAAAGTAAATAGGTATTTTGATTATTTGCATTGGATAGTTTTTCTTGTCTAGCTTCAACTTCTTCCACCGTAAGATCTTTTGCCGTATTTTTTTTTCCAACTATCTTTGCCATATTTGCTTATATTAATATTTTTAAAGATTTTATTTCTTACGAATTTATTTTATTAAAATCTTATAAAGGTGAAATGGATAAATTACATTAAAAGTTAATAGTATTAAATAATTAGTATATTTGAGAAGAATGTCAAGAATTTACGGAAACTAAACTACGGGAATTATAAGGGTTCAAATTTCCTGTTACACTTCTTTGTATTTCACTTCATGTTTCACTATAAAATATAATTTTGAATAAATCAACCATGATAATGAATTATTTAATTGAAAATTACAAATTAAATACTAAAAAATAATTATAAACCATAATTGGGTGTGGTGAACCCTAAACAATCTTAAAATTAAACTAAATCACAAAAAAAATATAATTAAAAGATTTGTTTTTATAAAAAACTAATAATTTGAAAATGTAACACGAACTGTAACACGAGTGTAATAGGAAATCTCAAGTGGAATTATAAGCTATTTATTACCACTTGAAATTTTTTATTACACTCTATGTATTACATTCTGTGTTACACTTTCAAATTATGTGTTTTTTATATATTTTTTTCTTCAATTTTTTTTTTTGTGATTTAGTTTAATTTTAAGATTGTATTTTAGGATTCACCCACCCAATTAGGGTTTATAATTAATTTTTAGTATTTAATTTTCAATTAATAATTCATTATTATGGTTGATTAATTCAAAATTAAATTTTATAATTTTTTAAATTCATTTTTTGTTGATAAATGTTGACTATGATTATTTATGTTAGAATTGATTTTTATTTTATAATAAATATTATTAAAATCATAAATTTTATAGTGAAACACGGTGTGACACATAAAAGTGTAATAGGAAATTTGAACCCATTTATTACGGGATGGGATCCTCTATTCCAGATTTGGTGCACCAACCCGTATTCCACCATCGATTTAACAAGTTTAATAATAGATATTATAAAAATAAAAATTAATTATAACATAATCAACCTAGTCACATCTATTGACAAAAGATTGAAATTTTAAAAATTATAAATCATATTTTTAAAATAATCAACCATAATAATCATTTCTTTGAAAATTAAATACTAAAAAATGATTATAAATCCTAATTGGGTGGGGTGAACCCTAAAAATAATCATAAAATTAAACTAAAACATAATAAATTAAAATTGACGAAAAAATGGAAGAAAACTCCATAAATTTGATCGTGGAATACGGGTTGTAACACCAAATTTAGAATAGAGGATCTCATACTCCCTTACGTCTCATAATTTTAGCTTATTTCCTTATTTTCATGCATATTAGGAAAATGCATTTAATATTTATTGAAAGACACAATTTATATATGAGAATTGTCAATTAAAAAAATATGAAAGATGGATAATCTATTAATCCAAAACTTGAGAAATGAAAACTATCAATTTAGAACTTAAAAGATGAAATTGTCAATCTCAGACCTAAAAAATCATGAATTTTTTATTTCTATTTATTTTTTAATTAATTTTCAATGATAATTCATTTATTAATTATCTATTAAATAAAGTAAATAAATAATTAAAAAATATTAAGAAATAAAAAGATATTGAAAACGTGATTTTTGAAGTCCTAAATTGATAGTTTCATCTTTCAGATCCTGGCCAGATTGATAATTTTCATCTTTCGAGTTCTGAATTGATAGATTGTCCATCTTTCAAGTCTTGAATTAACAATTCTCATATAAAAATATGGTTTTATTTGTAAATGAATATTTTACTACAATTCCAATCAAGAAATATGACTGTAATTTTTGGGCATCCCATAAAAAAATTAATGGACTACAAATTTACAATTATGAGACAAATGGAGTAATAGGGATGTGAAGGCCAGTCATATCAAGTTGTCGATGTATTCGGGGCAATTCACTTAATTTTGCGCTAGTCTTATCGAGCCATCAGACTATTCGATTCGGATAATTTTCTATAATTTTCTGGCTCAAACCCTCTTTTTTTCTCAAATCATTCGAGTCAGCCTGTTGATTTTGAACTGAATTGAGATCACTATTTAAGCACCACCTTCCCCTCCCCTCCCCTCCCCTCCCCTCCCCCAACTTGTGCTGGACGTGGTGATACTGATCTAACATGAAAACAAAATATTTAAATTTTGATAAAGTGGGAAAAAACAAAAGGGAAAGAGAAACAAAAATAAATAAATAAATAAAATGGAGGGCATTTTAGACCTAATAATGAAAAGTTACTAAATATATACAAAGTGGCTTAAAAATGCTTTGTTACGGTTGTTTAGTGTCTAATTGTGTTATTTTAATTAATTTATTTTATTACGTTTAGTACTTGTTTTGTTTAATTTTATATTGTTTATGTGTTGCTTTTATATGTTTATTTGTGTTTATTGCTCTAATGGTGGATTATGCCAAGCATTACAAAAGCTTGAGCTTTTAATCATAAAAACAGGTATTTTATGGCAATAAGGTGGCAAGTGCAAATCGAGTAACTGAGCTGGATTATTTTAAAAAGAAGATCAAGATAGCTAAAGAAATTGAGGAAAAAGCAACCGCACGGGCGGGCTAAGGAGCGTGGGCGGGGCACGAAAAGGCCGAGAGCCTCGCGCCCCCTCCACGCGCAAAGCCCCCGCCGCGCGCCCCGCAAGGGCCCCCGCTGCGCCATCCGCCCCCGTGGGGCTAGCCCCCGCCGCGCCAACACGCCCCCCGCGGCCTGCTTCCTCCCCCTCTCGGTCCAATTTTTTCCCATGTTCGTGTAACTCCGCTTCTTTTCACACCAGTTCCAACTGATCTCATTTAAATCAGTTAAGGACTCTTTTAAGCTGCATTTTTAATCCCTAGAATTGGTAGCTTATTCTTACCTAAACCTCTAGAGTGGACTTTTTGGCACCAAAAATCTTCCAAAAAATTCCCTTCATTAATTGATCTCTTACCGTCAATCTCCCATCACCTTTTCTCTCTCTCTCTTTCTCTCTCTTCCTTCATCTCACGGATCTCTCTCTCCCTCTCATATCTAATATTAGATTTTGGGGATTCATCACTATCATTCACTACCATTCCACCAACCATCTCACTTTCCAATTCTCTCACCACTCCATCCTCACCATTCTCTCCATTCTCTCTACACACACACTACACACACTAAATCTCTACACCACCATTTCTCACCATTTTAACCATCAACACCACCACAAAAGAGAAGAAGAGAAGAGGGAGAAGAAGGGAACCAAACCAAGCAAGAAGAAGAGAAGACGAGAAGGAACCGACGTCGAGCCATCCGCGAAAGCTACGTTCGAAGGAGGTTTTCCTTTTGTATTTTCTTTGTATTTCTTGGATGTTTTGTGGAGATTTATTCCAAACTCTTGAAGGATATATAATATTGTAGAAGTTATTGTTGTTTGCATTTGCTTTATGAAATGACTTTCTTCTATGATATATGTGTTGTTTTAAGCATGTTTAGTGGCTAATCTCTCCATTAGGGGGTAGAGGATCGATGTGGTTTTGATTTATGCTTGTTCTTGTTGATTGTTGTGGTTGGAATCGTGCTTTTTCATGTTTAGGTGCTTGATCACTACTTGAACATTGATAGGATTTGGAGGAGTCTTGATTGTGAATCTAAATCCGGAAATTGGTTCATTCGACGTTAGGTGGATGGGGTTCCTAAGCCTAATATGTTAATCTTGCTTGTATGATATAGATAAGAGAGGTTTAACGGATAGATGGTGACAGGAATTGAAGTTAAACTAATCGGAATGGTCTATTGTATTGGTGAGAGTAGCATTATCCACTTGAATAAAACATAGTGATAAAACCATTGAGAGAATCTACACCCTAATGCCTTAATCAACTTATTTCATCTAATCTTAATTTAATTTGTGTAATTGCATTTATTTGTCTTGCTATATTGTCTATTTTGAATTCCTGGCATAATCATCATCAAACCCCCTTGTTAGAATGTTTAGATTTTATTTTAGTTGCTTAGTTGAAAGGATGTGTAGCCTTTAGATAATTCTTTCATATAAAGTCTTCCTTGAGAGATCGACTCGGGCTAAGCTTATTGCTTCTACAATTGACCCCGTCCAATTACGGGTGTGGTCCTAAGTAGTTGTCTCGTGAGCATAAACTGGAAAAATATAAGTGTAAATTTGGACTCAATCAAATTTTGGCACCGTTACCGGGGACGTCTTTTAAGAATTGTCTTATTGGTGCTATATTTGCTTTTGTGTTATTTTTTTGTATTTGTGAAAGTGATCTTGTTTAATTGTCGTGTTTGTATTGTTGTTGTTTTGTTTTCATTTTCTTGTGTTGATTGTTTGGTCTCACCCCTCTTTCCGCAAGGTACGTTTGATCTCCATTTTGTTTGTGTTTGTGTATGCTAGGGAGGTGAAGCCTCAATCGGAGACTAGCCCCCTGTGTTTGACAACATCCATCGACTTAGGAGATTCGACGTGTTCGAGTGGGAAAGAGAGATGAAAGCTAACCATTTTAACAACCCCGACAATGCCAATGCCAATGCCAATGTGGCTAGGAACATGAGAGATTTTGCTCGTCCCGTGATTAGGGCGTTGACTTCTTGCATAGTTCTTGGTGAAGCCGCAAAGAACTACGAGTTGAAGAACATTCATTTTAGCCAACTTCCCTCGTTCTACGGGATGCCGGCCAAAGATGCTTTAAACTTCATCCAGGAGTTCTATGCCGTTGTTCAAACCTTTCCTCTACAAGGTTTGAACGAAGATCAATTGAAGATGAGGTGTTTTCCTTACACCTTGAAAGATCGAGCTAAGACCTGGTTCATGTCTCTTCCGGCCAATTCATTGGCCAATTGGAATGTCGTCTACCAGAAGTTTATGGCCAAGTACTACTCCAACCAAAAGACCCAAGATTTGAGAGCTCAAATTGTTACTTTTACCCCAATCTCCGGGTGAATCGTTTCATGAAACTTGGGATCGATTTAGAGGTCTCCAACAACAATGCCCTCACCACCATCTCGCACCCGAGTTGCTCAACCAATTCTTCTATGACGGGCTATCACAAAATTTCTAATATATGGTGGATAATGCATCGGGAGGAGACATTGGAGGACGGACCGCCAAAGAGGTCTCATCTCAAACATCTATGAGACCATGGCCACTACTTCTCAACAAAAGAGTGCTAGAGGGAAGAGAGCTTCCGTCAATGAAGCCAACCCTAGTTATGATGTGACGAAACAACTTGCCGAGTTGACAAGGCAAGTAGAGATGCTTAGAACTTCCGAGAGACCACCCCAAGAAGTGATGACCGTTTAGACTTGTAGGATTTGTGGAGAGTATGGCCATGGAGCCAACTTGTGCCAAAGATCTATCGAGCCGGAGTCAAGCGAAGAGGCTCATTTCCATGCTCTTCAAGAGCAAGTGAATGCTCTCCAAGGCTTCCAATCGCGCCAACAATACAACCCCTACTCTTAAACATACAATCCGGGATGGAGAAATCATCCGAATTTCTCTTGGAAACAACCTCAACAACCTCCTCAACCACCACAAAAACCACCTCCACCTCAAGAAGTCGGAGGTGGCCAAGCTCAACCTTATCCGAGGCCGCAACAATATCCGGCTCAACCCAACCAACCGCCAAGGCCAACATTGCAAGACACATTGCAATCCTTCATTCAAGCCACACAACAAAGATTCGAATCCGTTGAGGCTTCTGTGAAGAGAAATGAGACCCAAGTAGGCTAAATAGCCGGGACTGTTGGAGAATTGGCCAAGCAAGCAAAGCCGGGCAAGTTGTCAAGCCAACCGGAGCAAGCTCAAGCCATTACCGTGCTTAAAGGAGGAAAGGTGATCGATAACAAGGTGGGAGAGTCAAGCCCAACCAAAGAGGTTGAAAAAGAAGAGGAGGCTCCTCAACAACAAAATGAGCTCGAAATGCAAAGTGAAGAAGCCCACACTCCACAAGGCTACCCATCCTTACAACCCTCCAATTCCATTTCCAAGCCGGTTGAGGAATGTGAAGCAAGACACTCAATTCCAAGAGTTCTACAAACTCCTATCCAAGGTGAATGTCAATCTTCCACTCCTTGATGTCATCCGAAATGTGCCGGCCTATGTCAAGTTCTTCAAGGAACTTGCTTCAAAGAAGAGGAAGTTTGGAGAGGATGAGAAGATAGAGGTATCCGAAGTGGCTAGTGCAATCCTACAACATCAACTACCACCCAAGCTCCGTGATCCAGAAAGTTTTACTCTTAAAATTGCTTTGGGAAATGGCAAAGAAGCTTGTGGTGTGCTAGATCTAGGAGCCGGAATTAATTTGATGCCTTACTCTATTTATAAACAATTAGAGCTAGGTGAATTGAAACCAACTAGAGTGTGTCTACAATTAGCGGATAGGTCCGTGAGATATCCTAGGGGAATAATAGAGGACATTCTAGTTAAGGTTGGTGGATTGATCATACCGGTTGATTTGTTGTTTTGGATGTGGGTGATGTGAAAGAAACGGATAAAGAACATACTCTTCTTCTAGATAGACCTTTTATGGCTACGACAAACACCTTAATTGATGTTAAAAATGAAACCTTAAAAATGTCGGTGTTAGGAGAAACGGTTTCTTTTTCCGTACATGAAAACAAGGCTATTCCCGTCTCCTCATTTGAGGAAAATTGTTCTTACATAGATGTTATTGATGTCTTGGCCGAGGAAGTTTTCTTGCAGGAAATAGGTGCTCCTTGGAGAAGTGAAACCTCGCCCGAGGAACTTGCTATGGATGAAGCCTACCTCAAGTGTGGGGGAGATGAGTTGAATGCCGAGGAGATGGAGATCTTGCTAGGAGAAGGCATGAGTCTTATGGAAGTCATGGCCTCAACCGAAGAGGAAGTGAAGCCTACTCCTGAGCTTGAGCTCAAGGAGCTGCCATCTCATCTCAAATACGTCTTCCTGGACAATGAAGAGAAGAAGCCCGTGATCATCTTTTCCGGGCTAGAAAAGGATGAAGAAGACCTCTTAGTAGCCATACTAAAGAGGAACAAGCAAGCCATTGGATGGAGTCTTTCCGATATCAAAGGCATTAGCCCCTCTACGTGTATGCATCGCATCATTCTTGAAGAAGGGGCTAAGCCGGTTCGTGAAGAGCAAATGAGGCTCAACCCCATGCTAATGGAAGTCGTAAAGAAGGAGATTCTTAAGCTCCTAGCGGAAGGGATCATCTATCCCATAGCCGATAGTGAATGGGTGAGCCCGGTCCATGTAGTTCCAAAGAAATGAGGGATAACGGTCGTTGAAAACGACAAGGGAGAACATGTGGCTACTCGAACCACCACCGGGTGGAGAATGTGTATTGACTACCGAAAGCTCAATGCTGCCACTAGAAAAGACCACTTTCCTCTTCCTTTCATTGATCAAATACTTGATAAACTTGCCGGTCATAGTTTTTATTATTTCCTTGACGGTTTATCGGGTTATTTTCAGGTGGCCATAGCGCCGGAGGACCAAGCCAAGACCGCATTTACATGCCCGTTTGGCACATTTGCGTGTCGGAGAATGCCGTTTGGACTATGCAATGCACTGGGCACTTTCCAAAGGTGTATGTTCTCTATCTTCTCCGAAATGATTGGAGACTTCATAGAGGTATTCATGGATGACTTTTCGGTCTTTGGATCTTCATTTTCCGATTGTTTAGGGAAGTTAGAACTTGTTTTGAAGAGATGCATAGAGAGTAGCCTTACTCTTAGTTGGGAAAAGAGTCATTTTATGGTTACTAGTGGCATAGTCCTTGGTCATGTTGTGTCTAAAGAAGGAATGAGTGTAGACAAGGCTAAGGTAGATGTGATTGAAAAATTACCTCCACCCATTAATGTGAAAGGAATTAGATATTTTCTAGGCCATGCCAATTTTTACCATCGGTTTATTAAAGACTTCTCAAAAATTAGCCAACCTCTATGCCATTTACTTGCTCAAGATGTCCCTTTTGAGTTTGATGAAAAATGATTGCATGCTTTTAATACTCTTAAGGAGAAATTGATCACCACACCAATTGTTGTTCCCCCTGATTGGTCTTTACCATTTGAAATCATGTGTGATGCATCAAATTCTGCCGTGGGCGCCGTTTTGGGTCAACGCATTGATAAAATTCTTAGTGTAATTTACTATGCTAGCCTTACCTTGAATAGTGCTCAAGTAAATTATACCACTACTAAAAAAGAATTGCTTGCCGTTGTGTTTTTATTGGATAAATTTAGATCCTACATCTTAGGTTCTAAAGTAATTGTGCATAGTGATCATGCGGCTTTAAGGCATTTGTTGACCAAACCACAAGCTAAACCTAGACTCATTAGGTAGATTTTGCTTGTTCAAGAATTTGATGTTGAGATTAAGGATAGGAAGGGGTGTGAAAACATAGTAGCGGACCATTTATCTCGCCTCCCCGTTGATAAAAATTTCAATTTGCTGCATGAAAAAAGAGTTGATTGTGATGCATTTCCATATGAGTATGCTCTTGAACTTAATTCCTCTCCTTGGTATGCCAATATTGTCAATTATCTTGCTTGTGGTAAAATGCGACCTAACCTTTCTTTCTAAGAAAAGAAAAGATTTTTGGCAATGTGTAGGTATTACTTTTGGGACGATCCATACCTTTTCCATTTGGGAAAAGATAAGATAATTCGAAGATGTGTCCCGGAAGAGGAGCAAACCGACGTTCTAGCCTTTTGCCACTCATCTCATTGTGGTGGCCATTTTGGAGGACAAAAGACGACTAGAAAGATCCTACAATCCGGTTTGTATTGGCCTTCGATTTTTAAAGATGCTCATGCTTACTCCGTTTCATGAAATAAATGCCAACGACTTGGAAATATTGGGAGGAGAAATGAAATGCCTTTAAATATCAATCTTATTGTTGAAATTTTTGATGTTTGGGGTATTGATTTCATGGGACCATGTCCTAACTCATTTGGTTTCGAGTATATCCTCTTAGCAGCTAATTATGTCTCAAAGTGGGTTGAAGCAATCCCCACTAGGTCTTGTGACGCTAATGTGGTTGTCAAGTTTGTGCAGGAGCACATTTTGAGTAGGTTTGGATTCCCTATAGCGATCATAAGTGACAGTGGAACTCATTTCACCAACAAGCTTTTTGCAAAACTGATGAAGAAAAATGGAGTGACTCACAAGGTGACAACTCCATATCATCCTCAAACTTCCGATCAAGTTGAGACGAGCAACAAACAAATTCAAAACATCTTGAAGAAGACTGTGAATGTGACGAGGAAGGATTGGTCACAAAGGCTACTGGATGCTCTTTGGGCGTACCGGAAGGCTTACAAAACCATCCTAGGGATGAGCCCGTACCGCCTCGTTTATGGAAAAGCATGCCATCTCCCCGTTGAGATCAAGCACCGAGCCTATTGGGCTATAAAAGCGGTGAATTGTGATCTAGCAAGTGCGGGAAATGAGCGAGCCTTACAATTATCCGAGCTTGACGAATTGAAAAACGAAGTCTATGACAACGCCAAGATTTACAAAGATAAAGTGAAGATGCTACACGATAGGTGAATTATCAAGAAAGAGCTCACGCCGGGCATGAAAGTTCTCCTTTTCAACACTAGATTGCGGCTCTTCCCTGGAAAACTCAAATCACGTTAGAGCGGACTGTTTATCATTGAAGAAGTGTTCCCCTACGGAGTGGTCACATTAAAAAATCCGGTAACAAATGTTACCTTTCAAATGAACGGGCACCAAGTCAAGCCATACTATGAAGGATTTTCGCACGAAGCCGATGTGGAGGAATTGAAACTTATCAATTCCGAGTGAATTCTCCAAAAATTTCATCTAGCTCGAGACATAAAAATGAGCGCTGCATGGGAGGCAACCCATGATTTTTATTGTTTGATTTTATTTTCTCTTGTCTTAATTTTAAATTGTTCATGGTATTTTGGGGTGTGGAAAATTTTTAATTGGAAAAATAATTTTGCAGGGGTGGAGAAGAGAAGCAAAACAGAGCAAGAAGTGCACAAATTGCGAAATGAAAAAAAGAACACAGCACGGGCGGGCATCACATCACGAAAATGCCGAGACACCCACGCCCCCGAGCCCCGACGTGCCAACCACCCCCACAGGGCTCCCTTTCGCGCGCCCCCGCCGCGCTGTGCGCCCCCGCGGGGCTCCTTCACCACGCCCCCGCGGGGCGCCACCTCCCTTGCTCTCTCTCTCTTACTTCCTCTAACCAACACATACCCCCCGTGGGGCCCACCTCTATTAACAATTGTGGCCATCATTCACCACTTGTACTCCCCTCTGGACACTTGTACTCACCATCTTTACCAATCATCCACCTACCTCCTTCACTCCCCATCTTCATATACGCACTCTTACATTTCCCCAAATTTCACTCCCCCTTCTGCTAAATTTCACAGCACCTACTTCCTACCTCTTCCAAAATTCCACCAACAATTCACCAAGCTTCTACACGCCCTGCCGCTCCATCTAGCCCCGCCGCGCTACACCACCCCGCCGGACTGTTTTCTTGTGCTCCACCTCCACCTCCAAATTGTTGCTGCACTTCATCTCTCTGCACCTCTCCAACCTCCTCAACATGAGGCCAAAAATGAAGTTGCCCAAAATTTTGGGAGGAAAGGGCAAGGACAAGAGTAAAAATGTTAGCACATCCACAAGCACGGACAAGGGCAAAAGCCCGGAGGGCACGAGCTCCCCGCCCATGGTATCGGACCTCCGCCAACAATATGGAGCTTCATTCCTCATCACCACTCCGAATGAAGGTAACCGTTACCTCACTCTCCGTAGCCATGAGATATCTTGTCCTCGCTACATTGATTGGAAGTTGATGCGGGAGTTGAATTTGGAAAAACAAATAATGGAGTATCTTAAGGTGTTAAATTTGCAAACCTTTGCTAGGATGCACTATTATACTTATGATAATGTCGTGTTTGAATTTTTGGTGTCATTTCAACATGATGAGTCGGAGGGAAAGAGTTGTACCTTCCGGATGTTTGATTTGCTATATAACATCACTTTGGCTGAATTGCGGGATTACTTTGATTTCTCAACTGTGGGGATCAAGAGAATTCCGTCTGATTTCAATGCTGCGGATACATGGTATGAAATTTTGGGGTTCCAAAATTGGAATACAAAGGGAATTCCAAGCAAATTCATTGAAGATCCCACCTTGTCCGTTGTTCACAAATTCTTGGCATACAATATTTCGGGCAAAGAGCAAGCCAACAAGATGAACTCAACGGAGGTTTTCCTACTTTGGTGTGCAAAGAAAGGCAGAAAAGTATGCCCGTCCACCTTCATTTTGAGCAGTATCAATGACGCCGTCATGCGGAAGACCCAACACCCTTCCTTCTGTGCATTCATCTCCACCCTTTGTTTCAAAATTGGCGCACTTGATGAGGATGCCCCAGCTCCCACTGGCTACAGATGGCTCGACGCCCCCACAATTGACAAAGGAGAGCTCAAGCGAGCCGAAGTGATTTACAATGTGCGAAAGGTGCACCCTCATGCAAAGAGGACTTGTGTTGGCACCTTGAAGCAAATCCAGCGCAGCACCATGGAGCTCACAGGAGGTTCCTCCTCTACACCACATGAGCCCAATGAAGAGGGCGACGATGACGAGCATGATGCGAGTGGCCAACAAGAAGGACATGCAGCCCCTCACAGGTACTACATGCCTGTAAATGACTGGGGGTCGTTCCAAGGGTGCATGGACTCTCGTCTGGACCACTTCCAGCACTCTATTGCCGACACCATGAGCACCTTTGGGGATCAAATCCGAGATTCCATGTCGACCTCTTGGCAAGAGAATAATGCCCGCATGTTGCAACAACAAGAGCGTTGGGATACCTCTTTTGCACTCATGCATGATGCGATTGGGGCCGTGCACCAAGATGTTCGGAGCATCAACACTCGCCTCGACACTCATGATGAGCAAATTCGAGCCCTCCAAACGAGCTGGGATGCATGGACTCTTGCCTCTTCATTTCCACCGCCACCACCAAATGAGCAGTGAAGTATTTTGTGTTTTGTCATATTCATGTGAGTTATTTTTCTTGTAGTTTATCGTATTCTCTTTCCATTTTTGTGTTTCCTAGTGTTGTTTTGTAGGAGCTCGTGCACGTAGCCGGTTGTCTACAAAATTGTGACGTTCTCTACTCCCTTATCTCTTTTGTTTGCATTAGTTTTTCATACATTGAGGACAATGCATGTTTTAAGTGTGGGGGAGAGCATGTTATGTTATGTAGTGAATTTTGTTGTTTTTGCTTAAATATATTGGTATCAATGACATTATGTTAATTGTGTTGGTTTTGATATGCATGATTATTTATTTTAGTTATCTAAGTATAGTGTGATTCTCCCACTTAGTATTTTGACTTGCCCGATGGTCAAATTTGAAAAAAAAATTATATGAATTTTCAAGGAATTACTCTCAAGTTGGTCATGAAAAAGGAATTGTTTCGTGGTGTCACTCTCAAGCATGAATTATTTTTGAATGTGATCACAATTTGATGATTAATGTTGAAGGGTATTGCTCTTGAAGAATAGGAAGCATGCTTGACCTTGTTCTTGAAAACTACTCCCCTTAATCATTTATCCTAGTATTTATGATATGTAAAAAATAATAAAAAAAAAAATATATAGAAAAAAAAAGAAAAACGGGGGAAAATAAGGATCTCTACTCCTCTAGTTGATTTATTCGACTATGAGTATGAGAAACCACGCAAGGACACTAGGGATGTCCTCCCTATGGTTGTACCTTGTGATTCTTGATCCATACCGCCATGAATGTGTTTAAATAAATGAGATTGCATTCCAGATTCTACTCCTCTCATGTGTGTTAATCCTTTCACGTATTGCATGATGAGTATGGGAAACCACATTAGGAAGCTCGGTTATACTCGATGATTTGACCTAATGATCCTTGTCCCATGTTTGCAATCCCCTTGTCGCTTAATGAAGTATCTTAATAAATGTGGATGTGATTTGTGGGGATGTAAATTAATTGAATTTGGGCTAACGTGTTTTTCCTAGACTTGAGAGGACAAGCAATTCACTTGATAAGATATTGTGTTCACATTCTTGGATAATGAATGCTTTTGTGGGAACCATTCAAATTGTTGATTTCACGATCACCTTGTGAATATTTCCCTCTTGCTTCATATTTTTAATTTCTTATTTGCTTGAGGACAAGCAAAGAGCTAAGTGTGGGGGAGTTGTTTAGTGTCTAATTGTGTTATTTTAATTTATTTATTTTATTGTGTTTAGTACTTGTTTTGTTTAATTTTATATTGTTTATGTGTTGCTTTTATATGTTTATTTGTGCTTATTGCTCTAATGGTGGATTATGCCAAGCATTACAAAAGCTTGAGCTTTTAATCATAAAACAGGTATTTTATGGCAATAAGGTGGCAAGTGCAAATTGAGTAACTGAGCTGGATTATTTTAAAAAGAAGATCAAGATAGCTAAAGAAATTGAGGAAAAAGCAACCGCACGGGCGGGGCGCGAAAAGGCTGAGAGCCGCGCGCCCCGCAAGGGCCCCCGCCGCGCTGGCCGCCCCCGCTGGGCTAGCCCCCGCCGCACCAACACGCCCCGCCGCGGCCTGCTTCCTCCCCATCTCGGTCCAGTTTTTTCCCATGTTCGTGTAACTCCGCTTCTTTTCACTCCAGTTCCAACTGATCTCATTTAAATCAGTTAAGGACTCTTTTAAGCTGCATTTTTAATCCCTATAATTTGTAGCTTATTCTTACCTAAACCTCTAGAGTGGACTTTTTGGCACCAAAAATCTTCCACAAAATCCCCTTCATTAATTGATCTCTTACCATCAATCTCCCATCACCTTTTCTCTCTCTCTTTCTCTCTCTTCTTTCATCTCACGGATCTCTCTCTCCCTCTCATATCTAATATTAGATTTTTGGATTCATCACTATCATTCACTACCATTCCACCAACCATCTCACTTTCCAATTCTCTCCATTCTCTCTACACACACACTATACACACTAAATCTCTACACCACCATTTCTCACCATTTTCACCATCAACACCACCACAAAAGAGAAGAAGAGAAGACGAGAAGGAACCGACGTCGAGCCATCCGCGGAAGCTACGTTCGAAGGAGGTTTCCCTTTTGTATTTTCTTTGTATTTCTTGGATGTTTTGTGGAGATTTGTTCCAAACTCTTGAAGGATATATAATATTGTAGAAGTTATTGTTGTTTCCATTTGATTTATGAAATGACTTTCTTCTATGATATATGTGTTGTTTTAAGCATGTTTAGTGGCTAATCTCTCCATTAGGGAGTAGAGGATCGATGTGGTTTTGATCTATGCTTGTTCTTGTTGATTGTTGTGGTTGGAATCGTGCTTTTTCATGTTTAGGTGCTTGATCACTACTTGAACATTGATAGGATTCAGAGAAGTCTTGATTGTGAATCTAAATCCGGAAATTGGTTCCTTCGACGTTAGGTGGATGGGGTTCCTAAGCCTAATATGTTAATCTTGCTTGTATGATATAGATAAGAGAGGTTTAACGGATAGATGGTGACAGGAATTGAAGTTAAACTAATCGGAATGGTCTATTGTATTGGTGAGAGTAGCATTATCCACTTGAATAAAGCATAGTGATAAAACCATTGAGAGAATCTACACCCTAATGCCTTAATCAACTTATTTCCTCTAATCTTAATTTAATTTGTGTAATTGCATTTATTTGTCTTGCTATATTGTCTATTTTGAATTCCTAGCATAATCATCATCAAACCCCCTTGTTAGAATGTTTAGATTTTATTTTAGTTGCTTAGTTGAAAGCATGTGTAGCCTTTAGATAATTCTTTCATATAAAGTCTTCCTTGAGAGATCGACTCGGGTTAAGCTTATTGCTTCTACAATTGACCCCGTCCAATTGCGGGTGTGGTCCTAAGTAGTTGTCTCGTGAGCATAAACCGGAAAATATAAGTGTAAATTTGGACTCAATCAATGGTGTTATGTTTCTTGCATGACATAGAACATCACGATACGCTAATTTCAAACATAAATACAAAGCGATAAAGATCGAGTAAATTACATTTTTAGTTCCGTAATAATAAGGTCCAAATATTTTTAATCTCAAAGTATATAATTTTGATCCCAAATTAATATTTTCGACAATTTTGATCCCACAGTTTATAATTCAATATTTTTTATCCAAAAAACTAGCGGACTATATTTAACATCGTTTAAATACATATTTTGGATTGAAACTTTGACTGCATTCCCTCTATTTTTCATCCTTAATTAGGCGGTGCAACCAAAATTAACAAAATAGGTACTGATGTGGCTCCAAAATAGATATTTAACGTATGTTAAGTATAGTCCGTTAGTGTTTTGGACCAAAAGTGTTGAATTATAAATTGTGGGACCAAAATTATCGAAAAAATTAACTTGTGACCAAAATTGTACATTTTGGGATTAAAAGTGTTTGGACTATATTCTTACGAGACCAATAGTGTAATTTAGTCGATAAGGATCTATCTCATAGAAATACGAAATATTTCGTGTTGATACGACATGATAATATAAAAATTAATATTTATTAAACAAAATTGATTTTAAAAAGTATAATATATGCATTATATATACAATATTACACTCACGGCCGGGATTCAATTTTCGGTTTATTCTCGACCATCCTCGGTCCATTCTTGGCTCGTTCTCAGCCAAATTTCGGCTTAATTAATGCATCCCCTTAATTCAATTTCTTCTATTTTCACCATTTTAAACCATTTTCCCTACAAAATCAAATCAAACAAAATATCTTCCAACATAGAGACTTAAATGCACAATCACAAGATTATGCACACAATTAACAAGGTTGTTGGGAACATTAATCAAGTCCATACTGCAATCATGGCCTCATCCTCATGGGGCATGTATGCATTAGCGAGAAGAATATATATTGAAGTGAAATATACACCATCCATTACATATGCTGCTTTTATATCGTATGTTATTCAATATAACTAGTATTTCTCCGTGCATCGCACGGAGTCATTTTATATATTTTCAGTTTAAATAATAAAATTCATATATAAGTATTGATAAATTAAAAAAAAATGAGTTTGTTCATATATTAATTTTATTATTTTGTGATGAATTGTGAAGAAATAATTAAAGTCATCAGTACATTCATTGTGATGAAGAAATGAAGATACATTAGATAGAAATAATATATATATGTGTATGTATGTATGTAATTATTAATTAATAATATTATATGACAAATGTGTTTCTAGTTGGGGAAAAAGAGCTGGTGCTATGAGAATTCGAGACGTATCCCTTTTAATATGTGTCTACTACTTCTTGAGTGTCTCCGAGAGAACAATATAGACAATGTTAATATGCATACGTTATCTTTGTACTAATTGTTAATAAGATTAAATGTATGTATTCAAATATCTTTAGCATTTAAAAAGTATTTATATAGATGAAAAATATAAATATTCTTATATCCAACTAATAACTTAATATAATTTTGAAATAAAATAATGATTTAAGAGATTAAAAAGGTTTGGCCAAAATACCTGTAGATTAATTGAGCATATTAGGATTTAGATGCATTATAATATCCAAAACAATAAAACTCAATGAGAAAAAAAAATATATTATTATGCTCATTGATGACTATTTGCTCTACAATTATGATCGAAAATGCATAAAATTTAGCTATCCAACCCATGAAAATCAAAAAAATGTAGTAGATCAAATAAATGAATAAAAAAAAGTTCCTAACGTTTTCTCTATCAACACGGCAACATCAAAATAATAATAACATTTATAATTAATTAATAATAGGAAGAAAAAGACCCAAAAGGATTTCTCCTAATTTTCCCCAAATAATAATTAAATGTAAACCATATTTATGTATGTATATGTATGTGTAGATGGAATGTATTACCTTATTTACAATTGATATATATATATATATATATATATATATATATATATATATATGTACATATGTATAAATTACTAAAATGGTCATACATTGTTAACGTAAATGTCAATTATGCCCTTTTGCAAATGGGCGGGAAAATAGAAGTTGTAAAAGTGTGTTATAATATATATATATATATATATATAGATGTATAATATTTAACACCTTTACTATATATATGTGTCCGTGGAGGGAAAATTTCATCAGATAAAAACTTATGACATTCATAAATATGTTAAATATTAATTACTACAATCACTCCAAAAAATTTAAAAAATACTGAGTTTAAGGACGGATTAACGGCGCCATGTCCATCGCCAATGTTTTCAGAGACAATTAATGATGGGAATAATTGGCGCTAAGATTTAACGATAAACTGGCGATGGGAAAATTATCGTTTGTATTAACGACGGATAATATTCAAGGTTACGTAATTTATATTTATATTAATTATTATTTAAATAATTAATAATGAATTTAATCAATCGTTAGTTATTTTATTTTATTTTTATTTAATATTCATATGACTAAAGATGAATTAGTTAATAATTTATTTTTTATTAATTTTTTAATTAAGATCAAGGCCAATTCAATATAATATAATAAAAGGGAAAAATATTATAGAGATTTGTCTGTATTTCCATATCATTTGTAGTGGTAGGGTATGTTACAAATATCGTAGCTAGTGCATGGGGACTCCACGTACGTGCTACAAATCATGTCCAACTATTTCTATAGACTTTAATTCCCTAACTCAATCCCCATACACTTGTGCTACAATTATTCCACTTTTGGATTTTTCTCATCCAACAAGTACGCAACTTCAATTTTTTTATTTATTTTGGAATTTGGCACTAAGATCATAGTATTCACAAATTAAATGAATTTCCCCTCAAAATAGGCAATATCACATATAAATTGTTATCGATCGAGTTGATTAATCATCTAATTATATTGATTATATTATTTAAACCGTATATATAACCTGTTGAGAAAGAAAAAAAAACAACACTCTAAATTCAATTTAAAATTATGCATGATCTTGAAACCTATAACTAAATTGAATAAAATTGGTTTACTCAAGAATGAATCTTGATATGTCGATTTATTGTTTTTAGTTAACCTATACATGATAGAATACTTGAGACCAAATAATTAGAAGATGGGAGAAATTAAATCAGTCAATTATATAGACAACTAATCTTATTCAGATCATTTTTACTTTTACTCAACCATGCATGTAGAAAAAAGAGAACTTTTAAAGTCCCCTTGGGGATGGCCTAGTGGTGGAGTGATGTTTCTTGAGGCCAGAGGTCTTAAGTTCGATCCACCACCAACACCGTTAGGTGTGAGCCTGTCACACCTGGCCTGCCAAGTGTGGTTTACCTCCCCTGTGTGGTTTGCAGGCTATTACACAGGGGCGGGGTTTACCCAGTGCGTACCACGGCAGCGGCTGCGGATTACCCTCGACATCAAAAAAAAAAAAGAGAACTTTTAACTCCAAACCTTATGTTTTAATTTTTCATTCCATTTTTGTGCTTAAAAGTTCTAAAAGGAAAACTGTAAGAGAAAAAGGTATTGAACGCACAATATAATGTATCTGGTATGTTTTTATATTCATACCCATCTTGCACTTAATTATATATCTGCATATACAATTTGGTTCAAATGAAAACTAATGTTTCACGTATAAATGTATAAATGTGAAAATCAACTTGTTTGTTTAGTGATTTTCTTATCGTATTTTGGAGCTATTTTTTAAAATATTTTTTAATGTTTTTCTTATTGTAATTTAGTATTAATTGTTATAACACCAAAATAAAATAAGAAAAATACTAAAATTAAGATAAACAAGTTGATTTTCACGTTTATACGCGAAGTACATTTCCCATTATAACCAACCCTTCTGCGCAGCTTATTACATGTAATTATTTTCATATTTGTTTTATAGGATATGGTTTTTATATTAATTTGTTAAACTTGCTAGACTCGTTGTAGGTGGTATTAGTATAGTACGAATTTTTTCCTCGTCCAACAATCCATATAGTATTTCACCTAAGTCTCAATAAGGTAGGTAATTAATATAAACTATGTTCCAATATGCAATTTGATGATAAAAATGGCAAGCATATATTGATGTGGATATATGGTACAAATGTCAAAGCGATATGTCATATTTGGCTACACAAGCATGTAACCCATAAATAGCAACTTTTTAAAACATGTCATATTCTATTATACCCATCAAATTCATTTTTGCAACCACCATTTTGGTAATTTATGCAATCTCAAATGAACCTCACGCTTAATTGAATTCTTACTTGTCCTTTTCTGAATACATCCGACAACTTCTTTTTCTTTTTCTTGTACATGGAATAATCATGAATTAATAAACCATGTATATATAATAAACAATCCATGTTTTAATGTCTGATAAATGTCGATGCGTTGACTGTAACTACTGCTAATAAAATTGGTTTTTGCAACTTTTGTTTATGATAAATACAAGTTTTGCTTCTTTACTTTAAATTTATTAGGAATATGTATTATTATACGACCCTATAAAATGACAGGAAAAATAGATATCAAATAGTAATACAGACATATATATCAAACAATGCAATGCCTGTTTTTGGTTATCATTTTTGTTCCTAATATTAATTATATAAAACATCTTAATTAATCAAATACTCAAATGGAAAATAAAATCATTAAATTTGGTCGTTCCCCGTCTTTTAGTCAACCAGATTTTTCCTATATATAATTTCTGAATCACCAAACATTATTTAAAACAATAAATGTATTTTACATATATCAACATAATCAGAGTGGTGCAGCGGAAGCGTGGTGGGCCCATAACCCACAGGTCCCAGGATCGAAACCTGGCTCTGATAGAAGAGAGTGGCTTCCTAATCTGATATTTTCTTTTTTCATGTTATTGAGATTTTTACATCATTGAGAACTATTTTATACAAAATTAATTGTATAGAAGCTGTTGCATGTGTGATATTAAATGGTGGAAGTTTTGAAAAGAAGTTGTGCGGGTATGTGCAAGTGCTGTCGATGAGTTTATAGAGAGAGTGATAGACTGTTTTTTGTTTTAAAATGTGTAAACTGAAGTGGGTTTGGAAGAGGGTGAGTACAGACGGGTTTTGGGATTGGAAAAGGAGAAAAGGAAAGTGTTTTTATTTTTGAAATATTACTTCAAGTGTCATGTGTGCTGTTGAGAAATAAATTTATGTTGTTGTACACAAGAGAGAGAAAATTAGTACCATGAATCACTATTTTTTTATTGTATAGAAATTAAAAATTATCCAAAGTTAATCATTTTTTTTTATCTAAAGTTAATCATAATTCATAATACGTTATTTTGAGGAGGATGCATTTCTTATGAAATCACATTTATAATAATAATAATAATAATAATAATAATAATAATAATAATAATAATAATAATAATAAAGCAAAAAAATCACCCTTTTAGTATAAGAGATATTTTATCTTTCTTTCCCGAAAATTTCTCTCTTCGGCGACGTTTCTTGATTACGTGTTTGAAAATAAATTGATTTCTTTGTGGAAATATATAATTACAAACATCGCAACTATTGATTAAGTAAATTGATCTTAAAACGTTGCATAAAATATAATTTTAATTAGAATTACCGACCGCGTGCGATGCAAGAATAAGATATATATGTGTAATTATTATTATTTTATTAAAAATTGTAAATATGAAAAAAATATAATAAAAATATTTAAACTTAATCTCTTTAACTTTCAAAATATTTGCGATTTAAAGATATATTTTTTTATTAATCACATCGGGAACATCCAAACGGTGGAGACTCATGTACGAGAGATGTGTCATATTTGAAACCTAAAAATTGATAAGTTTTTACTGCCTTTTTAGTTTTTCTTTTAATTTTACAAAAAAAGACATGTAGACTTAAAGTTTTTTTTTAATTTTATTTAAATTTTATATCTTAAATTTATATTTTTCTTCGTCATAATAGATAGAAAAAATATACAATCATAATTATTTTCAGATTAATAAAAAAAATTGTAATGCATAAATTTGATGTATATGATTTTTTTTTTTTGTATTGATACATGCTTTAATTTGCTGTTTGAAGGCATAAATTAAAATGATTATTATATATTCAAACAAAAAATACTTAGAGATTGATTTGAATAAAAAAAAATATATAGTTAAATCAAAATTTGTATATAGAAAGTTGACCAAAAAACATAAATTACATTACGAATTTTGTAATACTTCTTTATATGCATCACTGATAATGTAGGGTACTCTTAATTAAATTTAATACAATGCATTGGTAAAATATTAAATATAAAAAAATCATATAAAATAGAATACTTAAATTATTAGTATATAAATTTCTCAAAATCTATTTGTTTGGAAATATAATATATAACACCTTTGGAAAATGGTCATATATTTTTTGAAATGCAATAATTACAAAAAAAGTAGTTATGCGAGTTATGATACATATCTATACATATTTTAATAGGATTTTATATACTTCATCCTACAAATCATGACTAATTATACAATACGTCGTCCATTGTAAATGGTAGAAGGAGAGATAGATTTGGTGGTCGAATGAGAAAATATTATTCAAATCCAATATCGTGCCCTTCATATAATATAAATTACAACATTATTTTGTAATCATAAAGTTTAAATTACTATAACGCAAATTAATATGCAATAATGTGGAAACCTTCTGTGTAAACTACAAAATGTGCAAGCATATATCTATATATGATGTAAAAATATTAAAATTGGCTCTGGCCAATTTAAAGCAGACTAAAAAGAAAATCAAACCTTTTTTTTTACACTAATCATTCATCTAGAGCCTATGACCATAAATATTATACATAAAGTAAAAAAAAAAAAACATAAAAAATGAGGTAAATAAAGAAAAAATGTATTTTGTTGCACTCTCATCTTCGTTGTCGAGAGTCATCATGCTTTTAGTCTTCACTTTTTTTTATTATTCCAAAAATAATGTTGTACGTCTGATTGTGTGAGAGTGACGGATTTGGTTCGATCAAGAGTGGTTTGATTGTGTATTTAGAGAGAGTGCAAATTAAAGAGAGAAACAATGATTTTTTTTATTTTTATTTTCAACCCACCCACACCCACTCACCTTTTATATACTCTCAACACCCAATGTAAATTAACCAAACTTCTTAAATTTTGTGAATAATACGATAACTACCCTGTTCATGCCGAAGTTTCTGAAATTGTAAAAATGATTTATTAGGTGAATTATGCGCTGATTTAAATTGTACTCATTAATTAATTTATTAATTTGCCTTATCATATGCAAATATTGTATTAACTATAAGGAAATTGTTTTAATTAGTGAATTGTTAGTTATGGAAATATAATTATAAAATAATTTATTTAAATAGTATATTATTAATTGACTAACTTACTATTTTTAAATGGGCGGAAAAAGAGTTGTTTCACAACTCTGTTATAATATATATATATATATATATATATATATTATATAGTGGTCACATTAATTCCATTATACCGATCTAAAGTTAAATTATATTCTATTTACTGTAACTTGTCTCTTGTTGATAATCATATACTGCTCATATATATAATTGAAGTCCAGATTGCAATCATGGCGCATATGCAATGCAATTGCTAATATGCACTATTAATTACAATTATTGTTATTGAATAATCAAATGTTATTGATGCAATATCATGTATTTTTTTTAATTAAAATCACCATTGAGGAACGTAGATTAATTCATTACATGACGATATTTAATTTTGTACTGCAGTGAAATCTCTCTCTCTCTCTCTTAAAAGTTCATCCAGACACTCAAAACTATTAAAATTTGTATGCAAGAAAGATGCGTCTCGAACTCGATACACACCACACCCTCCTCATCCCATCTAAGACTAGCATTAACGTCGCCCTCCACGTGTGCAAAATAAAAATAAAAAAAAAATCTGAAATTTCAACCACATTTGGTCGATCACCCCCCAAATTCAACCACATGGGTCTCTTCCCAACCTTTTACTTTGGCCAATGAGATGGAGATTGGCCAATTAATTTTATAGTGAAATATATATAAAATTGATATATTTTTTATATAAAATATAATAAAAATAAATAAAAAAATATACCAAAATTCATATTTTTTTATTCTTTACAAATAGACATCAATTTTGCTATATTTCAACACATTTTAAAATTATCTATTTTTTCTCTAGTTTTCTATATATCCAAATAATAAAAAAAATTCATGTAATTTTAGAAAATAACGTTTAATGAGTGCGGTTTTTTTTTTTTTAATTTTAGGAAATATTGTTTAATGAGTGTGATTTTATTTTCTGTAATTTTAGAAAATGTAATTTAATTGGTGTGAAGTATGCCGTAATTTATGTTATTAATTTAGTTTGGAATATTTTTATTTTCTTGTCATAATTATAAATTTTTATATTATTTTTATTGCAAGTAATATTTTAATTTAAAAAAAATAAAAAATAAAATAAAATAAAATAATTATATATAATGGTGTGGTTGAGTGGTTGGGTGGTCATTGATAAAACATGTAAAATAGATGTGGTTGGGTTGGATGAATATTGATGATGTGGAAGAGAAAGAAATTAATTAAATATTGAAGTGGTTGGATGGTTGGGTGGTTGGAGTGGTCGCTGATATTGGTAGTCTAATATGTGTGTGTGTGTGTGTCCAAACGTTTTGTATGATTAAGCATAACAGAATGATTGACTAAGAAATTTCGAGTCTGGTTTATTTTGTTGTCTCGTTTTACACCTCACTGGAATTACAATGGAAGTACAGAAAGGTAGAAGTATAGAGGAATAATAATTACAATATTTAACTGAATTTAAACAAAGCAAGAAGATTAGGAACCGATGTGCAGATTCCGGCAAGCCGAGTCGAGGGGACCTCTCTCCGCAAGACAAATACGCCCCGACTAGTGCTCACGGTTTGACGGTTGTCTTTCAAAGATGAAACGGCTTCGTCCTTCCGGTAGTAGCACCACAAATCCGGCAAGGTTCCGGCGAACTAGACAACGTCGAGAACTGGGAGCTTTGACTCGAAAGGATTCGTATGCAACAATATGAAGGTGTGATCGATTATGCAGAATGTGGCCTTTGGATCCATGCAGGATGTCCTATTTATAGGCACATCTCCACAGCAGGGGATAGCTAGGGTTTGAGGGCATTCAAACCTGGTGTTGTAACCCCCCTGGAGTTATAGCTCTGCCATTAAGCCCTCCAGGAGTTACCTTCTGCAGTTCCCGACAGGTGTCCCTTGTCGGCTCGGATCCCAACACGTGTCCAAGGGCAGATGCAGACTTTGACTCCCGACAGGAGTTACTTTCGGTTACTGTCCAGCCCACTAACTCCACCAGCTCCAGATGGCAGTTACCCGAGGCTCCACCAGCTCCATGTGTTGAAGGCTCTTAACTCATGGGAGTTACACAGTTACACCTTCAAGCTGGACTAGCACCATGTGCACACACGTCCTGGACCCGGATAACCGATCCGCTCCACGCCCCGAGCGTTTCTGTACCGTAAAACCGATACGGCTAAGCCCCGGAAGTCCACGTACGCCCAAAGTCCAATTGCCAAGATCCAAGTCCGAGGACGAGGACGAGTCGAGTCGAGTCGAGACGAGCCGAGCAAGGGCAAGGGCACAGGCACCGGGAACGGGCACTGGCACGGGCACGGGCGGGTGCACGCGTGTGTGCGCGTGTGGGCTCATGGCCCACATCCTTGTGCACTTGATTACTCCACTTAAGTGTTAATACACTTAAATACACTTCTTAATTTGATTAAGAAATCAATGTGGGATTATTTAATGTGTCTTAAACACATTATCCCACACACCATAAATGCCCAATCGTGTGACCAACTTTAACCATTTATTTCTCACTCACTGAAAATCGGATTTGAGCAAATAAAAATACTACGATTATCTACTCACCACATAGAGCAATCGTAAGGTATTTAATTCCTCCAAAATTAAATATCCCGGTCACGAAAAATCGGATAAAATGAGTCACACTCACTTTATTAAATCCTATTTTCCAACAATCGCCCACATGAGTGGATATAGTGCATGCATGTATGCAGACAAGCAGCCCAGTTCTCTTAGAAACACAACTGCACCAGGATAGGTAGCTTGTGACTTTGAACCTTCCATATTTCAACACTATCGAGTATATCGGTTGTTTAGTGGACATGATACCTTGAACTATACATCCTTAGTGTATACCGAGACAATAGTATTGAAAATAGCTGTATATCAAACATTATCTGTTCTCATGTTTGTGTCCTTTTCAGGCCATGGACAACCTCTTTAAGTTTATAAGTATCTCTTTAGAAGCGACCCCACTTCTCACTTATATAGGTGATCTCCTCTTCCGAGTATCCTGCCATACTCAACCTCATTAGGTTTAGGAATCATTAAAAGTCATAGGACTTATCCTCACCACATTGACAGGTGTGCACTTGATTTGCTCACAGGGAAATGTACACTTATGATTTTCCAAGTGCTACCAAACCAAATGTTGTAGCTTACTTTTCCCATTGAACCAAGTTCTTGGGATCTCCAGTCATCATGGTTGGGTTACCACTACAAGCACTCTTAGAGTGTGGATTTGAAACCCATTCCCTCTAGCAATTTAGCCATTTGATCTCGGTTTAACCCTTTGGTTAGCGGATCCGCTAGATTATCTATTGACTTCACATAGTCAACTGAGATAATCCCACTTGAGATCATATGCTTCACAGTATTATGCCTCCGACGTATGTGTCGAGACTTACTATTGTACATAGCATTGTGTGCCCTTCCGATAGCCGCTTGACTATCACAGTGAATCATCACTGACGACACTGGTTTTTTCCAGCATGGAATGTCTTCTAGAAAGTTGCGAAGCCATTCTGCTTCTTCACACGCTTTATCCAAAGCGATAAACTCAGATTCCATGGTAGAACGGGCTATACAAGTCTGTTTCGTAGATTTCCACGACACTGCTCCACCTCCGATAGTGAAAACAAATCCACTAGTTGAAAATGAGTCTTTTGTGTCTGATATCTAATTCGCATCACTGTACCTTTCAAGTACAGGAGGAAATCTTGTATACTGCAGCCCGAAGTTCAAAGTATACTTCAAATATCTTAGAACTCGTACTAGAGCTTTCCAATGTTCTTTGCTTGGATTGCTCGTGTACCGACTCAACTTGTTCACAGAACATGCAAGGTCAGGTCTAGTGCAGTTAGTGATGTACATCAAACTCCCAATGACCCTTGCATACTCTTCTTGAGCTACCGGTTCTCCTCGGTTTTTGCTCAAGTGTACATTGAGTTCCAACGGGGTCTTAGCCGGCAGACTATCAAAAGCATTGAATTTCTTAAGCACTTTCTCTATGTAATGAGATCGTGTTAAGACAATTCCACCACTTGTCCGTATTATCTTGATCCCTAGAATCACATCGGCTAAGCCCATATCTTTCATGTCAAAATTTCATTTCAACATTTGTTTTGTTTCAACAATCACTTGGTGTCCACTGCCCATGATTAACATGTCGTCTACATATAGACAGACTATGACATAGCCATTAGAACTGCTCTTTATATACACACATTTATCACACTCATTGATTTTGAAACCATTTGATAACATCACGTTATCAAACTTCAGGTGCCACTGAATAGGTGCTTGTTTCAGACCGTACAATGATCTAACAAGCTTACACACCTTTCGTTCTTGCCCTGGTGCAACAAACCCTTCAGGTTGTTCCATGTATATTTCATCCTCCAACTCACCATTTAGAAACGCAGTTTTTACATCCATCTGATGAATTTCAAGATTGTGCAAAGCAGCAATCGCTAAAAGCACCCGAATAGATGTAATCCTTGTTACTGGTGAGTAGGTATCGAAGAAATCATACCCCTCTTTTTGCCTAAAGCCTTTGGCAACCAAACGAGCTTTATACTTGTCAACAGAACCATTTGCCTTATATTTTCGTTTTAGGATCCATTTGCATCCTAACGGCTTACACCCACTTGGGAGATCTGTCAACTCCCAAGTGTGATTTTGCATGATGGAATCAATTTCACTGTTGATAGCTTCTTTCCAGAACGCAGCATCTGGACTAGATAGAGCTTCTTTCAAAGACTTTGGCTCATCATCTAGCATATAGGTGATGAAATCCGGACCAAAGGTCTTAGCCGTCCTAGCTCGCTTGCTACGTCTCGGTTCTTCATCCACAGGATCAGAACTAGTAGTAGCTTCAGAGGTTCGTTTCTCAGAACTACCTTCTGTTCTATCCTTATTCTTACAAGGATAGACATTCTCGAAGAATATAGCATTCCTCGACTCCATCATCGTTCCTTCAGTCAACTCGGGAATCTCTGATTTATGAATAAGAAAACGATATGCACTACTGTTAAGTGCATACCCAACAAAGATACAATTAACCATTTTAGGGCCGATTCTAACTTGTTTAGGAAGTGGCACTTCAACCTTAGCCAAACACCCCCACACTTTGAGGTATTTATAAGACGGCGTGTGTCCTTTCCACAACTCATAAGGCGTCACATCCTTACCCTTAAGTGGAATTTTGTTCAGGATATAATTGGCTGTCAACACAGCTTCCCCTCACAAGTTCTGTGGTAATCCCGAACTTATCAACAAAGCATTCACCATCTCCTTAAGAGTTCGGTTTTTGTGTTTAGCAACACCATTAGACTGTGGTGAATACGGTGCCGTAGTTTGATGAATTATACCCGCCTCTGCGCATAACTCTTCAAACGGGGCAACATATTCTCCACCTCTATCACTTCGAATTGCTTTAATTCGACTGCTTAGTTGATTTTCGGCTTCATTTTTGAAGTTCTTAAAAGCTTCAATCGCCTCATCTTTACTTCTTAAAAGATAAAGATAACAATATTTTGTGCAATCGTCAATAAAAGTAATAAAGTACTTTTTACCGCCTCTAGTTTGCACAAACTTTAAATCACACACGTCTGTGTGAATTAACTCTAGAGGTTTAGTGCTCCGTTCAACCGATTGAAATGGTAACTTAGCCAATTTAGCTTCAACACAAACTTCACATTTGTTTTGTGTATTAAATTGGTTCAACTTTAGCAAATATAAATTTATTAAACGTTTTATAGCATTTAGATTAACGTGTCCTAATCTACAATGCCATAAATCCGAGCACTCAACAAGCAAGTAAACAGAAGAAGCAATTTTATTAGCATTTTCTTTTGCCACACGGCGCATCGCCATTATATTTATTTTGAAAAGTCCATTGGCGAGATAGCCCCGACCAAGGAACCTTCCGTACTTGCTCAAAATAAACTTTTCAGACTCAAACACTAGTCTAAAACCATGATTGACTAACAGCGAGCCTGAAACCAGATTCTTGCGGATGTCCGGAACATGCAGCACATCCTTCAAAGTCAGCTCTTGGCCTGAAGTCAGCTTCAAAACCACGTTGCCCACACCAACCACTTCAGACGAGGCTTGGTTCCCCATGTGCAACTTTCTACCTTCAACAGCTTTGTAGGTAGCAAACGAGCTCTTGTCCGAGCAAACGTGACAAGTAGCCCCGATGTCGACGAACCACTCTCTCAGGTTGTCCACGTGATTGGCCTCGAACACAACGATAGCCAAATCATCATTATCCCAATCATCTTGACGGGCCTTGCCTTTGCCTTTGTTGTTATGTTCCGCCAAATGCGCACCATAGTTAGTACGTTTCTTCTTTGGAGCCGTGCAATGTTTGGACATATGCCCTGACTTGTCACAATTAAAGCAATTGCCGTTGAACTTTGTCATTGGCTTCTTCCCTTTGTCAACTTGACCCGGGCGCTTTCTTTTGTTGCTACTTGATGTTCCACCACGTTCCATCAAATTAGCCTTGGTCTCGATCGGGACTCGTGGTCTCGGATCCCTCTTTCGGTTATCGGCTTCAATTTGAAGCTTAACCACAAGATCTTCAAGAGTCATCTCCTTTCGTTTGTGTTTGAGATAGCTCTTGAAATCCTTCCAACACGGTGGCAACTTCTCAATCACCGTAGCAACGGTGAAAGAGTCGGGAAGGACCATCCCTTCAGCATGAACGTCGTGCACAATGAGCTGAAGCTCTTGCACTTGATCCATTACTGACCGAGTGTCCACCATTTTATAGTCGAGGAACTTTGCCACCACGAACTTCTTAGTTCCGGCATCCTCAGTTTTGTACTTCTTTTCTAGAGCTTCCCACAGTTCCTTAGCACTAGTTACATTTCCGTATACAGAATATAAACTATCTACTAAGCCATTAAGAACATAATTTTTACAAAGAAAATTGCCATTGATCCATTGATCGTACGCCGTTCGTTTGTTGACGTCCGGCTCATTTTCTTCGACCACAGGAGCCTCCTCCTTGAGGTATCCAGCAACTCCGAGCGTGGTTAGGTAGAAGAGCATCTTCTGCTGCCACCTCTTGAAGTCCAACCCGGAGAACTTTTCCGGCTTCTCGGCTTGGCCATGGGGAATGGTCCTTGGAGCAACGGTGTTGGATGAAGACGCCATTCCAGCAAAGGTAGTTGATTAATTTTAGTCTTAGGTATTTGTCTTGCGATTGTTGTCTCGTTTTACACCTCACTGGAATTACAATGGAAGTACAGAAAGGTAGAAGTATAGAGGAATAATAATTACAATATTTAACTGAATTTAAACAAAGCAAGAAGATTAGAAACCGATGTGCAGATTCCGGCAAACCGAGTCGAGGGGACCTCTCTCCGCAAGACAAATACGCCCCGGCTAGTGCTCACGGTTTGGTGGTTGTCTTTCAAAGATGAAACGGCTTCGTCCTTCCGACGGTAGCACCACAAATCCGGCAAGGTTCCGGCGAACTAGACAACGTCGAGAACTGGGAGCTTTGACTCGAAAGGATTCGTATGCAACAATATGAAGGTGTGATCGATTATGCAGAATGTGGCCTTTGGATCCATGCAGGATGTCCTATTTATATGCACATCTCCACAGTAGGGGACAGCTAGGGTTTGAGGGCATTCAAACCTGGTGTTGTAACCCCCCTGGAGTTATAGCTCTGCCATTAAGCCCTTCAGGAGTTACCTTCTGCAGATCCCGACAGGTGTCCCTTGTCGGCTCGGATCCCAACACATGTCCAAGGGCAGCTGCAGACTTTGACTCCCGACAGGAGTTACTTTTGGTTACTGTCCAGCCCACTAACTCCACCAGCTCCAGATGGCAGTTACCTGAGGCTCCACCAGCTCCATGTGTTGAAGGCTCTTAACTCATGGGAGTTACACAGTTACACCTTCAAGCTGGACTAGCACCATGTGCACATACGTCCCGGACCCGGATAGCCGATACGGCTAAGCCCCGGAAGCCCACGTACGCCCAAAGTCCACCCAAAGTCCAATTGCCAAGATCCAAGTCCGAGGACAAGGACGAGTCGAGTCGAGACGAGCCGAGCAAGGGCACCGGGCACGGGCGGGTGCGCGCGTGTGTACGCGTGTGGGCTCATGGCCCACATCCCTGTGCACTTGATTACTCCACTTAAGTGTTAATACACTTAATTACACTTCTTAATTTGATTAAGAAATCAATGTGGGATTATTTAATGTGTCTTAAACACATTATCCCACACACCATAAATGTCCAATCGTGTGACCAACTTTAACCATTTATTTCTTACTCACCGAAAATCGGATTTGAGCAAATAAAAATACTACGATTATCTACTCACGACGTAGAGCAATCGTACGGTATTTAATTCCTCCAAAATTAAATATCTCGGTCACGAAAAATCGGATAAAATGAGTCACACTCACTTTATTAAATCCTATTTTCCAACATATTTCACTAATACAATATATATGTGGATTGGTTATAATGAGTACTAGTGTTTCCTGTGAGAATTATGAACAATATTTATTTAATACAATTTTATACCATATCTTATTGTATTTCAGTGCTTTTAACACCAGCATTAAAATACAACAAGATAAACTATATTTAAAAAAAAGCACTAAATTACAATAAAGTAAGCTACAAAATTGTACTAAATAAGCATAGTTACTAGTTCTCACACGAAACACTACTACACATTTGAATTCATTCACACACACACACAGATATATATGTATTCTTTGATATACTATTTTTGGCACTATAACTCTAGAAAAAGAACATTATCATACAATAAATTAAGATCAATAAGGGTTGAGATATTAATGATCTATAATTTGGTTTAATTTATTAATTACATGATGAAATATATATGTTGACATATAAAGTTATTGTATAATCCACATGACCATATATTCTTATATATGTATGGGTATCTTAGTATCTATATATATATGTTGTGTGAATGTTTAAATGTGTACACATATATAGATGAAATGTTATATCAATATAATATAATAAAACCCGAAAAAAAAAGACCAGATATTTGTATATGCTAGAAAAATACCCTTGTGGGGACTCTTTGTACGTGCTACAAATCATGTCCAACTATTTGTATAGTGACTTCAACTGGAATACAATTCTGGTACAATTATTCCACGTTTGGACGTATCTCATTCAGACAACAACCTAGACTTACATATATTTATTTTTGAAATTTTAATTTGTACTAAATGACACAGTATCTTTACAAATAGATTTTCTCCGGGAATACAATTTTGTTTCTAAAATTATTTTTTGAAACTAATTTATTTGAATATGTCTTGAAGATTATGCCATGAAGGTCAAACTCTAAAGGTCTTCATTATGCCCTACATGCTAATAATCAGTTACACTCTTTTTTTTCTTGACTAATTTTTTTCTCAAGAGATTTTCTTAGTTAAGGTATTTAATAAGGCAACTACTGTAGCACATGAGAAAATGTATGTCATGTGCTCTTTTTCTTACTGTTTTTTTCCATTAGAATTTTTAGCAAAAGCTTTTTAACAAGACGTGAACATATTATCATATTAATGTCCAAGAAGGAATGTTGTAAATAATTAATTGTGGACATTAATTCATGACTTCACATATCCTGGACTTTTAATATAATTAGCAATTCATTCCAACATTATATATTGTACCTTGTAAGGTTTGGGTTGATCTTAATGGAATGAAGAATATATATTTCTAGCTCCTTTTAATTATATTACATGTAATAATTTTCTCTTATGCAGGTGGTAGTGATTCCGAACTTTTGCCAGTTGCATCGCATAATCTTGTCTCTAATTAAATATCACTTTTTTAGGTGCTTAGACCATAGTCCAAAATATTTAGGATGGGTACGTACATGGAATGTTATGGTTCATAGTCCACTTATGAATCATATGATATATATTGTCGTTGTTGGTACAATTAAAATAATAATTAAGTTGGCAAATACAAGCATTTAAGCCATACCAACTTTCTAAATCATCCATGTCATATATATATATATATATATATAATATTCTACCCACCATCCATCTCCTATTTATGAAACCACTCTTTTTTTTTGGAGGAAATATGTAACCACTCTTTTGGTAGTGTATGCAATCGTTAAATGAAGTTTTTGGTAGTTTATGCAATCCTTGAAATCTAAAATTTTAATAAGATCAAACTTTGAGGTCGTTTCTTGTGAATTTTATATCATTATCTTATTTCACCAAATAATAACATAAGAAAATTAATATGAAAGAGTATTTAATTTTATAAAATTCGAAAAAAATGATAGTAATATATTTTACATCATGGTTTAATTTCTCAGTTTTTTTTTTTTGGGGTGGATGAAATCATAAAATGATAAGTAAGAATGCAATCCGATTATGCGAAGTTCCAATTCCACTAGCAAGTGATAATTGCATTAGAGTGTTTAGTTGGAGTTTGTTGTGCAGAGTAATTAAGCATGAATTGAAGTATATATACAATCCATGTGATAAGTGTCTAATAAATGTCAAGTTTTGATGCAATGTCTATGATTAATACAAGTCTTGCTTCTCGACATTAAAGTTTAAACTAGGAATATGGATTGTCCATACACCATATAACGTGACAAGAAAATTTCTATCAAATAATAATATCAACATTCAAATCAAATAATAGAATGTTCGTTTTTTTTTTTCCTTTGTAAATTACGATTAAAATAATAATAAAATCTTTTCATTTGATTTTTCCTGTCCGGTAATTCAATTTTCCCTCTCTAGAATTGACCAATCTTTGGAAAATCGAGCATAATTTAATTATATAGATTACGAAAATAACAATTTCCAACAAATCAGAGTGGCGCAGCGGAAGCGTGGTGGGCCCATAACCCACAGGACACAGGATCGAAACCTGTCTCTGATAACATTATTTTAATTATTTGTTTTTGCAAAATTAATTTTGTTGAAAAAAAACACCTATTCCGACTTTTTTTAATAATATATTTTCTAGGCCTTTTCTCCCTTAATTCATTTGTTTCCTTTTTATAACCGCCATTTTTTTACAAAATTATTTTTTTTGAAAAAAAAAATTGAATTAACCCCCATCCAGATCCTTGTTTGGATTTTTTTTTTCTTTTTCATGGTGAAATTTATTTTCTAGATTTTTACAAATATTCCAAATCCTCGTTTTCACCTATTTATATGTGATAATTCGAAAGTCCCTCAGCAGGAATCACTGTTTTTTTGATTACCCAGCAACCTAATTAACACCATCCAATTCCAAGTTAACCATCTTTGCAGCATTCTAGAAATAAAATAAAATTATAGAGTAAACTGCATTGATTTAAAAGTTTCTGCTAATTGGAAGCTTTTAGTTCTGCAACAAGCCTCTTGAAAACGATTCAAAAAATATTTTATATCACAAAGTTGTAAAGCCATTCGAAAATAATTACAAGAATCATGCAACACAACACAACACAATGATGGGATGGCAATAAAAATTATGCCAACCATTTTGAGAAAAATACAGCAAAATGTTGGTTGCCAATGTTATTGGCTTCTGCTTGAGCATTGTTATTTGAGGTGACACAGAAATAAGGCCACCACTTGATAGTTACAACACAGCATAGCTCTAGTTAGTAATATCCTACTAGTATCAGTTCATTGTATGGATGCAACGAGAGATAGCTCGACTCTCCCCGTCCATTCCTCCCCTGGCTTCAGAGTTATCGGCTTCTCTATAGCTGCTGCATCCACACACAGCATTTGCTTGTACTCGTCGTCCCCAAAATCAGGTATCGCTCTTGCTTTCTTTTCCCATGGATTCCAAACCACTGTCATCACATAACAAATGCAGCCACATTAGGTCAACCAAAAAATATGTTTTTGTTTTTGGTTCATAAATATTTAAGAATTTGGCATTAGATCTAGTTGAGAGAGCTTCAACTTGCCTACATCTGGAAGCCCTTCTTTTCTGATCACGAATGTTCTCTTCTTCTCGTGATCAAATACTGCAACTGCGTCTGAGGAACTGAGATAAACGCGATCAACCTATGCACAGACAGAAAGAGATGCAATGTTTTATTCAAATTTCAGTAGATTAATTAGGCCAATGCAGTTTGGTTTGTCAATGGAGGTAAAAGAGTAAAACCTCGGATTCAAATGTCAAGGCGTCTCCTTGTTCTGTAAAACGCTCTCTGTTGCAGAGGTTGTCGAGATAGTCAAGAGTCTCCAACCCCTCTACTCTTACCTCACTGTTGATTTAAATCCAATTCAACTAATGCATACACATTATCATACACAACATTCTCACTTATTTAATTTTTGAGGGACTTTCAAATTTCTAGAGTTGTTAAAGAGAAGCATCTATGATCTAACAGTCACCTGATATCTGAAACGGAGAAGTAAGTGTGGTAAGCAAACGAGAAACTGAAAGGCTTGCAGTTGACATTCCTAACGCGTGATATCAAAGTGAGAGATCCATCAACACTCAGAACCACCCTAATCCGGACTTCAAAACTGGAAAAAATACGAACATTCATACTCAAATTAGCCTAAAAAACAGTCACTGCTGCTCAATTTTGTTCATCATTCATACATATTGATTTGGATTTGTTCACCACTACAGCACAAGGGCTCATACCTATGAGGCCAGATTTTGAGATCATCGTCGGATGATTTAAGAAACAAATCAATGAATGCTTTGTTGCTCGAATCTGTAGACTGCAGAGGTGGAGGATTTTCCTCAATCAACCATATTCTGTTCCTGGCAAATCCATGTTGCTCCAAGGAACCACGTTTTCCGAACTTCATATCATCAAATTCACAACACACACACATATATAATTAATATTTCTAAATCAGTTCAAGAATCAACATCACATAATTATATATTTGAAATTTTGAATACCTGCGGGAAACAAATAGGAATTCCTCCTCTCACAGCTGCTGGAGGCTTCAAATTCGCCTGTATATATGTATATAATAATATTAGCAGGCAATGACTAACTAAAACTAAAATCACTATTATTACATGATAACAGATTATTTCAGACAATTAATTAAACTGGATAACATTAACAGATTCTAACTAGAGTAGAAGCCAATGTAAAATCAGAAGCATACCTTGCTACTAGTGAACAACAGTTCTTCTCCCCGTTCGGTTTTCCATGATCGGACCTGCCCTCCATGAAGGCTAATCTGAAAAGATCAAGAAAATGGAAATTCAATATCAAGATTTCAATAAAAACGTGAGTTTTTTTTAAATATTGATGATGAATATATGGGTAGATTTGAACAAGATCTAACCCTTGCTGAAGCCCCGCGTGGACTCCGGAGGAGCACCTGTGAAATTCCATTATCATCCTTGGTGATCTCAACTGATGAAGCTCTGTGATTCTCATCTGCTGCAGAATGATCCATTTTCAACAACACAACTTGAACATGAAATCCAGAGCCCAGAATTAACTGTATTTTATACTCTGTTTTTTTTTTATATTATTATTATACACCACTTGTAAGAAAGAAAGGCACAAAAAGGTGGGAAAAAAGTTGGAAATTTTGAGCAATCACAGAAGTAGTTGAGATATTAACTTTATCTTAAATCTTTCTCGAGGCAGGAAATGGATTGCTTGTGAATACTAACAACAATTGTAACTACCACAACTCTGTCACCGATGGTATTCGAGCAGAGTTAAGAATCCGATGGTACACAACAAAAAAAATTTCTGCAGATCAAATTCTGATGAAAATGGACAGCCAAAAATCACTTCTTTGAAGAGAAATGATACTCATTAAATAAACCAAAATAATTTAGTCTGTCAACAACCAACAGCGAAGCATTTGGCATATTAGGCCAGAAAACAAGTTTAATATTGAAAAAACAAATGTGTTAATCGAAAGGGTAGTATTCTATGAACACCACCGCAAAATAAACATGCCTCCTGCTTAAAAAAGAGGAGAGAGAGAGAGAGAGAGAGAGAGAGAGAGAGAGAGAGAGAGAGAGAGAGGTTAGTCCATGTTTTGATTTGACCTTGTCACCTTGTTTTGAATATAAAAAAGATGGAAAAGGTCAGATCTTGAAGGAAGATACCAATTATCACCCATAGATGTTTGAGTAGGTTTAAGATTGGGAAATATGCACGTTTAATCCTGGTTTAGTAGAATATTATAATGCAGATTAAGATAGATTATGTTAATGAGTCAGCAAAAATCCACAGCTTCATGTCTCAACATCCAACCAAATTACCTGAATTAACTGTATGTACATCCATTCAAAGTGCCTAAAATTAACTGAATTAGGGGGCGGCTGTGTAAGAAGTCAACACCCTCTCCCTAAATAATTTTGCTTCTCTCATTTGTCATGCAAATGGGGTGGTCACACAATCTCCATTATACTTACTTTTCTTTTCCTTTTTTTAACAAGAATATTCACAGCATTTGTGATTTGGTGAATAGTTTATGTCTACTTTGACTCGAAATTAAATAGTCAAGGGTCTTAGTTTATCAACTCTTTTAATGTACAAACAAGTGAACATTGGTCACATTTTGAATACTTTCTAGGAATTTAGCTCGATCCATCATTATTCATCAAAATAAGCGAGAGGTTAGATATATAAAAGAATCGAGTCTAGTTTTGGATAGTCTATGTTTGATTAGTTTTATTGATATATGGTCAAGTTCAAATTTCATGTATAAACTAATTTATGATTCACAAGTGTATAACATCTAATTAAAGCCTTAATCGAACTTGCAAGTTGCACTTTTAAAATTTATTGCTCAATTCGTTAGAAAATAAATTAATTGTTAATTTTCTTCTGATATAATAAGTTTAGTTTGATATTTGTACATTTCTCAATAGTATAAGAATTATATATTAAATGTCAAACCATTGATTATATATTTTGATTAATTACACTCTGGTACTCAATGTTTGAGTTGCTAACACCTTTGTCCCAACATTTTTTAAAATTATATATTTTCACCGAAGTTTGCATGATTTAACAAATCTAGAACGTAAGTAAATTTCCAGCAACCCACAACTAACGTGATTTGTCAGAATCAACGGAATATTTAAGCAATTAAAATTTACATCAATCGGAACCCCAACAAGCCACGTCAAATTTGGAATGTAGACAATTAAGGTATACATGACCCTACAAAAAACTGTTTGTTGTTCAATGAATTTGAAAGGACGAGAACGACTACTTCTCGCAGAAATTTGAAATATACTACGTCTGAAAATTCTTCAATTGAGAAAGTAGAGAAGCATGACAAATTCATTGTATGGATTTAAGTGGATAAAATATATTATAACACGTGATAACTAGCGTTTATCCTCATAGAATTTTCTCTCACCTCCAATTTTCTATTTGTTTTGTGGATAATGAGGTACTTCCACTTCACATTTTCAATGGGCCAATAATTTTAAAGATCAAGTTAGTATGCATAAGACATTTTAAATAATTTTAAAGATCAAATTGAAGGTGGTACAAAAGCTTGAGATGATATTAAATAAATAATAGGCCCCATATTGGGATTTTAAATGCAAAGATAAATTTGTCAATATGCAAAACAGAAAAGAAAACATACCATACTCGAAATTTCAGACCATTCAGAGTCGTACGTGTTAATTTTTTTAATTTTTTCAAAATTTGGACTAAAATTCGATACTGAGTTTTTCTTGCAGGTAAAACCTTACGGGGATGGTGGAATTTAGTAACGTCGATCTTGCACTCTAGCGCACTGCCGCTCACCATTAGATGGGCGTCGTGTGGCTAGGGCTGTAAACGAGCCGAATCAAGCCGAATACCTTCAAGTTCAAGTTCGGCTCGTTTAAGTTATACTCGGTTTGAGCTCGAGCTTCGAGTTTGAGTTCGAGTTCGGCTCGAATTAGAAAATTCGTGATCGAGTTCGATTCGAGCTCGGATCGAGTTCGGCTCGATAAAGATATGTTCAAGTTCGATTAAAAAAACTCGATAAAAACCTCGATTAAAGCTCGATAATAATAAAATTTGTGATCGAGTCCTTTTTTTTTCTAGATTTTCTTTAATTATGTTTATTTTTATTTTATTTTCTTTAAACTAATTACTTAATTATGTAATTGTGGTCATGCTTATTACTCATTTAATTATTTTTCATTATTAATATAGGTGTATTCAAATTTTAATATATATTTACCTTAATTTGAATTAAAATTTCAAAAAAAATAATAATTCTAATACAATTTATAAATCATAATTTACTCATGTCTCATTTTATTTTTATTTTATCGATCATTCATTGTCAACTTTTATTTAAAAATTGTATTCATTAGTTAATTAGTAATTTATCTCACTATCCATGATAGCTTATTATTTTTCTTTCAAACTTCAATATACAAATATTTTACAATCATCTTAATTCAAATTCAAATTTCAAAGTGTTTTGTATTATGCAATTTATAAATTATAATTCAAACATATCTCATTTTCTTACTATTTTATCGATTATTCAGTTTCATTTTTATATAAATTGTAATTATATTAGTTGATTGATGATATAGTTCATTATTCTTGTTAGTTTATTATTTTTTACTACACATTCACACATGTTCCAACTGATAATTAAATATTTATAATAATCTTAATTCGAACAAAAATTTCAAAATTTTTTATAATATGATTTATAAATCATAATTTATTTTTATTGTTATATCTCAATTTTCTTTTATTTTATTGGTATATAAATTAAATATTTCAATGAGGCACGCTAAAGTATACATAATATTTGTATACTATACAATAATTGAGTAAATTGATATAATATATATTGTCAAATTAAATGAACTAAGTAATTATCATACACTATTAATTGTTTGTTGATGAATAATTGTGATCAATATAATGATGTTTGTTTGATATCATAGGTTTAATCAAATTCATTTGTGTTTATTTCATTATCCTCAATTCTTAATTATAACTATAAACTATAATTTTAATTACCTCATAATTAGATAGTTTTTTGTTAGACTTCTTCAAAATTCAAATATACTATTTTATATTAATATTTTAACTAAATAAATTTTAAATGGATATCTTAAAGTTGGATAATTAATATTTTATTACATTATTTTTATCATATAAATCTATTTACATATTCCTATTTTTTGTTTAATAAAATAAGCTTAACTTAATGTTTGTAAAACTCATTAATTTATTCCCTTTTTTTATGATAATATTAATTCTTAGATTTTGTAGAGTTCATATAGTCTATTATTATTAGTTGAATACATTTATCTGATAAATTGACAATATGATATTATATATGTTTATATAAATATAATATATAAATATTTGCATATATTTAAGTTTTGGAGAATTGTTATAAAAACGTTATTTGATTCAATTAACGTAATTGTTAATAATTTGGTCGAGTGACTATAATAACAAATTGAAATACATTTGACTAATGTTTGAATCTTGTTGGGGGTGAAAATTTAAATTTTTTTAGCTTATTTGTCAAAGCTCGATTAAGCTCGATTACAAGCTCGATTAAAAGCCAGAAGCTCGATTAAAAGCTCGCGAACTACTCGATAAAAGCTCGTTTATAGTCGAACTCGAGCTACTCGTGAGAAGCTCGCAAGTAGCTCAAGTTCGGCTCGAGAAAATTATCGAGCTCGAAAAAAAGCTCGAATTCGGCTCGTTTAATAAACGAACGAGTTTCGATCGAACTTTTTTCGAGCCGATACCCGAGTAGCTCACGAACAGTTTGGTTCATTTACAACCCTACGTGTGGCGTGTGCGATATGATGGGACACCATCGATCAATGCCCACAAGTGCAAGAAGGAAAGAAGATCATAAATGCAATTGATGGAGGGAACCTGATAACATCATATTTTACATGTATTTTGAGGTACATTTGAGTGGTATTTGATGGGCATTGCATGCATGAAGTGTTGAGTTTTGCATAGTTTTCTATGTTTTGTGCAATGTCACGTGTTTGTTCATTGTGAAGGGAATTAATGCCATTTTTTGTGTGGACCTCAAATGAGTGTGGGAACACCCTAGAAACATGGGAAATCAAGTTAGTAACGCGTTGCAAAAAGAATTGGGTCAATCGGACGAGAAACGAGTGAGAACGAAGCAAAACAGTGAGAGGCTGCCGGAGCTGAAATATACTCGCGACCGGACTCGCGACCGGGGAGGTCGCGAACGAGGTCGCGAATCACCTCTTCTCCATTTTACTGTACATTCGCGACAGAGGCAGGGATCTCCTTTGGTTTATTCGCGACCCGATCGCGAATTTCATGGTTGGTCGCGAATTTTCCGCCACGTCAGCGCCACGTCATGCCACATTTTGCCACGTGGACTCGCGACCCGAGTCGCAGGTGACTGGGTCGCGAGCGAGGTCGCGAATCAAGCGGGTCTGTCCGATTTTTGACCTATTTTGGGCTTTTCTTAACTTGGTATTTAAGGGATTCAATGCACGAAAATTAGACACACTTCCTCCTACCAAAAAGTTACCAACAGAGAGTTGCTGCAGAGAAAAACGGACGCGAAGAGCAAGACCAAGGGATTCAAGAGCTTTCAAGATTAGAGACAAATTAATTATTCCGGGTTTTATTTTCTCTATTCTTAGGATTGTTCATGTTTTCTTTGTGGATTATTTTAGTTGTTTATTTTGCCATGGATAGCTAAAACCCTAGTATTCTAGGGTTGGATTATGATTTATTTATGAAGTTCTTTTGATTCATATTATTTGGTGCCTATGATTTAATTATGTTTTGATTATTCCTGTTTTCTCTGTATTATTTACTTGATCACTAAATGATACAATTTGATGTGTTAATCCATAATTCGAGAGATGAGTTTTAACACAAGATCTGAAATAATTAACTGGTTAGTTAATATCACTCGAGAGAGTTGTGATTAATTTATAGAACAATAAATCTTTGGAACCGTTAGGAGTTGCATAATAGGTATTGAACGGAGACGTTAATATTTGTTGTGTGATCTACAATCTAGGTGCTTCGAGAGAAGGTTTAGAATACATGAGTGATTGTTCTAGCATGATTTAAATCCCAACATAGACATTAAATAGATTGATTAAGAGAATGGATTAAATAATGATTATCCAATCCTAGAATGCATCTTTTTCTTCAGTGTTTGATCTATCTGTGTTGATTTCTGCTGTGGTGATTTATTTTATTTATTATCTTTAGTTTTTAATTAGTTAAATCCAACCATGATTGATAGTCTAGATAACTGCGAGGGGTTAAATTGAATAACTAGCAGATTAAATCTTAAATCCCTGTGGATACGATACTCTTGTTCACCGCTATCCTATAAGCCTCGCTGTACACTTGCAGTTTAGGTGAAAATAAATACCGAACAGAACCGGCGGAGAAATGATCTATAATCCCAGAATTACAATCAAAGATAGAGGTACCCAAAACCCTAGGCACATTTAGGTCAGCAGCGAAATATGCCTGCAGGAGGACCCACTCCGGAGGACATGGTAAGACAAATGTCCATAGAATCAGTCAACAACCAGAAGCGTGCAACTTCATTCGAGATCAAAACCAGGGCAGGACTGAACTACTTGGGGACACAAATCACTCAACTCAGTGAGGCAATATCACGAATGGAAAAAGGAAAAGAAATCCTACCCTCTCAGAACAAATCAAACCCTAGGGCAGAGGTGAATGCCATATCACTGAGAGGAGGAAAAGAGCTGCTTAAGCCCTCATCCAAGTTAACCAATGGAAAAGCCCACAAGGAAGCCACACCAAAGAAAGAGACCCAGGGATCAGTGGAGAGCACCCAAGCAGAAGAACTCAAGGTCCCAACCGTACCGCAAGTGACAAGTCTAAATTCTCTCATATTTTTGTGTCTTTTTCTTGTTCTTTTGTCCTTTGTTTTTTCTCTTTTTTGAGTTGGAAAGAGCCAGTATGGGCACAAGAGGGGCAGGAGGCAGCAGAATCACATTTGGAGGGCATTTAGATGCCAATGATACCATAGATGGGCAACGACTTCTCAACGGAAAGTTCTCTCTCGAGCCTGGCAGAAATGCCCACCATTCCAATATCACTGAAGGAGAAGTTCGTGATCGTGCCCACAACAAACCCAGAGTGATTGATAGGAGAAGGAGAGGAGACTAGGCACAAGAGTAACAATTACCAGCTGGAGCAGGAGTAGTGCACCCTAGCCGCTGAAGGAAAGATGAGCTTACAAGGAAAGTCTGATCGCATCTTTCTAGAAGGTGGATCAGCTAATTAAGGAAGGTTGAATGTTGGCGATCTAGGGCATGTCGAGTACAGAATCTGCGAGACAGATCTTTTAAATAAGGAAAGAATCTGCCAGATATGGAAAGTCTTGGGCACAACCACTGCGAAATGGGCTGAAGATCCCACGGTCTGTGGAGAAAGTTATCTTATGTTTTGTACTCCTATATAAGTAGTTTTCATGGCAGAGGTCGAACATGCAATACGCCACTTATAATTTATTTTTGCTTTTAGTATTATTTTACTTTTCTGCATTCCCGTCTCGGGCCTTATACCCACAGGCATTTAGGATTTTTAGATTATGTACTTAAATCCAACGTTGGTGTTGGATCATTTTACTATTTAATCAAGTAAGTTTTTCATTTAATTTATGTCTTTATTTACTTATATTTATTGATGTTTTAAGTCTAGCATGAATGGCTAGACTCATTATTCTGGATTGAATAAAGATAAGAACTAAATGAACACGTAAGAATCATGAGGCTTATGGGCATAAACTGTGTGAATTTAGTTCCGTTGTGTAATCATTTTCTTTGTTGCACTAAAATCGGCTAAGCTAGTTAATCGTGACTGATCACTCGTTAATTAGAATTGTGTTCACTACCTCTATAAATGGTCAATGAATCGTAGCTATGTGTTGGTCATAAAAGGATGAGATACATCACGGGAACTGAGGGCATCTGAGAGATCAGTGTCTAGGTAAATCTGGGTCTGTCTAGGGCATAAAGCTGCCTTGTTGTTTACAATCATATGAGAGATCAGGATTGGGCAACATGTTAGGGGTTAGGGGACGAGAGATCACCTCTAGTCTATACAGAAAGGATAGATTGGATACGTTGAGAGATATTCGATACCTTTAACTAGATAATTAGATTTATATAAGTAATCAGTGTACCCATAATCGGTTAAGTGTTTGTTAAGTTCGAAATCTAAGTTCTAATCCGGAATACATTACTGCTGATATTTTCTTTTCTTTGTTTTCTTTTGTTTTGTTATTTTTAGTTTATAGAATTTACATTAAGAAGTACGGAGACCACAACAACCCTCAATTTTGGAATAGTGACATTAGAAGATATGATTCACAGCTTCTCGTGGGATTGACCCCTTACTCTCGTTGCTAGCTACGCCTGCAGTGGGCATAAGGTTAAGTCTCTCTAGAGATTTATTCTGACCGCAAAATGACCACGCGTCACAAACACCTAAAAGAAAGGAGATTATCATACCACCCCTCTTTCTAGGAAGATTGAAGCAAAACAAGACGGAGTCAGAGCTTAGAGCATGTTTTTCTTTGGTCTGAGTCTGCGAAATCGGTTTGGGCATATGTTGCGTCTTGGTTTCACACTTCTGCACCATATGTACAGACAGTCACACAGACACTAGGGTTTTGGAGGGGGTTATATCCACGATCCTCTCCGAAGCACATCAGTTTTTTACTTCCTTGCCATGCTTTCTGGTTTATTTGGACGGAGAGGAACTGCCGCAAGCATCGCGGAGATCCTTTCCTTGTTTCTCACATTGTTTGGCAGGTTCAGCGCCATCTCCGCATATTGGTTTCGACCGGAAAGCTCCTTCCTCAGCATTGGTTGGGCTACTATCCGCAGGTGCCTTTTATGTAGGTCTCTGACCCTGTTCCGAGGTCTCTCCGGTCTCGGATGGTATCGTGGTGGCCTCCTGAGTCACCATGGGTGAAGCGCAACACGGATGGTTCTTATTCAATCGATCTTCAGATGGCGGCAGGTGGTGGAGGTTTGGTTTGAGATTACACGGGTTCAATTTTGGCAGGTTTCTGCGTACCCTTTCGGGCCGTATCGAGTTTTGATGCGGAGTTCCAGGCACTTCTTCATGGGTTGAGACTCGCTGTGCAGTATTCAGATCATATTTGGATTGAGATGTATGCTGCCTCAGTGGTGTTGATGTTGTAGTCGGGCCGGTCCGGTTCGGCTATGACTTGGCACACGTTGACGTCCATTCGTATGTTGTGCCACGGATGACATGTTTGGTTCTCTCACATCCATCGTGAGGGGAACCGGGCTGCAGATTTTCTTGCAGGTAGGGGGCTCAGACCTCTACAATCACCTTCTATGATTCAGTTTCTGCTCCTCGATATTTGCTCTCCTTGGTTAGGATGGATCAGTTGGGTTATCCCAACTTTTGATTTAGATATATCTAGATGATGATGTTTTTCATTTGTGTTTTATATTCGTATCTTATTTGTTCTTGTTTGGGGTTACAATCTATCTTTGGTTGTGCTTCAGGTTATGTTTCTCATTTGGGTTTTGGGGTTAGCATCTGGTCTGTGGATGCATCCTCTTTTAGCTGTTGTTTTGTTTCTAGTTCGAGTACTTGGTTAGGGGTGTGTTCACTTTTGGGACACATTCCACCTATGACTTTGTACGAGATGATTTGTGATTTATATACTGGCTGGGCATGGTGCCGAATGCCCCACCCCATCTAGGGGTGTTTGTTTTAAAAAAAAAACACAAGAAGGAGTCAGAGGACAAAGATCTACTATAGGTCTTTCGAAAAGTGGAGGTCAACATCCCGCTCTTGAATGTAATCAGGCAAGTACCTCGCTATGCTTGATTCCTAAAAGAGTTGTGCACCCGGAAGATCCGATTCTCGGAAGAAGCTCAAATTTCCATGAGCGAGAATGTGTTTGCACTAATACAAAGAAAGCTCCTAAAAAATGTTGAGACCCAGGGATGTTCTTTATCCCATGTGAAATCGAAGGTACAAAGATTGACCAAGCTATGCTCGACTTAGGGACACCCATCAATGTTATGCCCTTAAGCATTTTTAAAGAACTGGAGCTAGGACCCCCAAAAGAGACAAGAAGAGTGATCCAATTAGCCGACCGTTCTAGCGTGTTCCCCGAATGAATACTAGAAGACGTGTTGATCAAGGTGAAAGACTTGATCTTTCCAGTAGACTTCTACGTACTGGACATGGGCGCAGCTAGCAGAAAAACTTCCTACATACTACTAGGTAGACTGTTTATGAAGACGGCACATACAAAGATTGACGTCTATAAGGGTACATTAACATGCGAATTCGATGGGGACACCATCACCTTCAACATCATCGAAGTGATGAAACACTCTACTGATACTGAAGGAGTAAGCATGATAGACGTGTTTGAATCCCTTATTCAAACTAAAGGGACAAAAATGTTGACAAATGACCCTCTGGAATAGGTGATCCAATAAATCCAATCTGATTGGGACACTGTAGATGAGAATGATGCTATAGATAATGAAATTTTAATATTATATTTAATATTTTTATTGATTTTTATATATTTATTTAGTTTTGGAATCTTATGAAATAAAAAATTAGATAAAAATATATAAATAATAAAGATATTATTATATGATAAACATCAAGAGTCTTTGACAACAAGTAAATATCTTTGAAGAGATATATATCAATATTCAAGAGCCAAATGAGATCGCGCCACGTTAGCTCTAGATACTCATACCCACAACTATAAATAGAGGACTCCATATCAGTTGGAAAACACACCAGAAGTCATTTGAAGAGTTCAAGAATTTGAGAAGAAATTCCATAAGTGAAATTCTCTCAAATATTCAAGGCGTTCTTCACCAAATTCATCCTGAAGACGACGTTTGATCCATAAGCAAGGTAGTCAAAAGCGTTCTTCATCAAATTCATCCCAAAATTGGCATTTGATCTGGAATCAAGGTGTTGACCCTCCGAATTAAACATTATCAAGACTAAAGACCAAATTAAAGAAGATCGATGATACAAATCTTCCCGAAAACTTCAAAGGTCAAGTTCAAACAACAAGTCTGAGAAAATTAAAGAGATAAATTTACTCTAAAGATTTCAAAGACTATTTGAAGATCAAGTTTTGAACAGAAGAATCAAAGAAAAAATAGAGATTGGATTCGTATAAATATATTTTGATCCGAAAATCATCTGAATTGTACACATTTTGTGTTTTATGAAATTAAATACAAAAATTTATGTTATAAATTTTAGTGCCCAGTGGGACCATCTCTACCTCTCATATCTTTACCAATTTTCTCAAGCATTAAGATGTCTACAATTTTGGAAGAGCAATTACAAATTTGACGAAGCTTGCCAAAGGACTTGCCAAGCGGATACAAGAAAAAGATGCTCAAATCTTGAAGTTGGACAAAGAAAGGATTGTTGATTTTGGTGACGAACAAGCAAATGAATATATTGAAGCTAAGATATCTACAAAGCTACATGTCAACAGAAGTGGAAAATCTACAGACTCCTTGATAAGAGTTTAAACTATCTAATCAATTTTTGAGACTCATTCATTTCAAACGACAAGTCATTAATGAACAAGTCTCGAGGGGACATTTGTAGATAATGAAATTTTAATATTATATATAATATTTTTATTGATTTTTGTATATTTATTTAGTTTTGGAATCTTATGAAATCCAAAATTAGATAAAAATATGTAAATAATAAAGATATTATTATATGATAAACATCAAGAGTCTTTGGTAATAAGTAAATATCTTTGAAGAGATGTATATCAATATTCAAGAGCCAATGAGATCGCGCCACATCAACCCTAGATACTCATACCCACAACTATAAATAGAGACATCCATATCAGTTAAAACACACACCATAAGTTATTTGAAGAGTTCAAGAATTTGAGAAGAAATTCCATAAGTGAAATTCTCAAATATTCAAGGCGTTCTTCACCAAATTCATCCTGAAGACGGTGTTTGATCCATAAGCAAGTCAGTTAAAGGCGTTCTTCATCAAATTCATCCCAAAATTGGCGTTTAATCCGGAAACAAGGCACCGGCCCTCCGAATTAAACGTTATTAAGACTAAAGACCGAGTCAAAGAAGATCGAGAATACAAATCTTTCCGAAAACTTCAAAGGTCAAGTTCAAACAACAAGTCCGAGAAAATCAAAGAGACAAATTTACTCTAAAGATTTCAAAGACTATTTGATCGAAGATCAAGTTTTGAAGAGAAGAATCAGAGAAAAAATAGAGATTGGATCTGTATAAATATATTTTGATCCGAAAAATCATCCGAATTGTACATGTTTTATGTTTTACCAAATTAAATATAAAAATTTGTGTTACAGATGCTAAGATCAAGAATGCAATCATGCAACTCTATAGTCTGGAAGCCAACCCCTATCAAGGTCCCCACCTGGATTTACCCATACTGAAACTGTCCAAGAAGATGGTGCGATCCATCATCAAGCCTCCTGAGCTTGAATTAAAGAAGCTGCTGAAACACCTCAAGTACGCATACTTGAGTGAAGGAGAAAAGCTTCCCATCATCATTAGTTCCACACTAACTATGATGTAAGAAATCAGGTTAGTAGAGCTGCTAAAGATGCACAAAGAAGTGATTGGATGGACACTAGCTGACATAAAAGAGCATAAGCCCATCAGTCTGCATGCACAGAATTATATTGGAGAAAGGGGAAAAACTAGTCCGAGAACCTCAAAGAAAGCTCAACCCGATCATGAAAGAGGCAGTTTTGAAAGAAATCCTAAAGATGTTAGATTTGGGCATCATCTACCCAATCTCAGATAGCGAATGGGTTAGCCCTGTCCATGTGGTGCCAAAGAAATCTGGAATCCAAGTCATCCAGAATGAGCAAAAGAAGTTAATCCAAACACGCCTCCAAACAGGGTGTTGGATTTGTATTAACTATAGGAAGCTCAATGCGCTCACAAGGAATGATCATTTTCCTTTACCCTTTATCGACCAGATGTTGGAGCGGCTTGTAGGCAAATCATACTTTTGCTTCCTTGACGGCTACTCAGGCTATATGTAAATATATGTAGCCCAAGAGGACCAAGAGAAGACAAACTCTAACATGCCTCTTTGGTACCTTTGCATATCAGCGCATGCCATTTAGACTTTGCAACGCACCTGGCACCTTCTAAAGATATATGATGAGTATCTTCTCATACATGCTCGAAACATGCATTGAGATCTTCATGGACGACTTCACCGTATATGGAGACCATTTTGACCAATGCCTTGGAAATTTGGAGAAGGTTCTAAAATGATGCGTGGAGAAGGATCTTGTGCTGAACTATGATAAGTGTCACTTCATGGTCCGAAAAGGGATCATTTTGGGGCATGTGATCTCAGAGCGATGAATCAAAGTAGATAGGGCAAAAGTAGACATCATCGCCAAATTACCATATCCTACTACAATCAAGAAGATCCGTGCATTCCTTGGACACACCAAGTTTTATCAGTGGTTCATCAAAGGTTTTGCCAAGATAGCCCAACCACTGACCCGGTTGCTCCAATAAGAAGTGGCATTCGAATTTGATTATGATTGCAAGGAGGCCTTCCACGACCTCCGAAAGAAATTAGTCTCATCACTTGTGATCCAGCCCCCGGATTGGGGTATGCATTTTGAAGTCATGTGCGACGCAAGTGGATATACCGTGGAAGCTATTTTGGGGCAGAAGAGAGGCAAAGAGAGCTACTCCATCTATTATGCCTCCAAGACACTGAACCCTACTCAATGCAACTACACAACCACCGAGAAAGAACTACTGGCAGTGGTATTTGCTTTTGAAAAATTCAGATCATACCTACTTGGAGCCAAGGTGATCGTGTTTACTAACCACTCAGCCCTTAAATACCTGCTAGCCAAGAAAGAGTCAAAGCCGTATCTCATAAAGTGGATTTTACTATTTCAAGAGTTCGACATAGAAATCAAAAATAAGACGGGGGTTGAAAACCTTGTAGCTGACCACTTCAGTAGATTGATGATCGAAAGCAAAAAGGAGATCACAGAAACATTCTTAGATGAACACATATACCAAATTGAGGGAAAATCTGAGCCTGAGCCTTAGTATACCGATATCGTAAACTACTTGATGACTCGATGATACCAGTGGGAATGAATGTCTATCAGAAGAAAATGTTGGTAAGAGAAAGCTGATTTTATGTTTGGGAAGCCCGATACTTGTGGAAAATTGGAGCCGATCAGATCATAAGGAGGTGTGTACCCGAAAGAGAGGCCATATATATCTTGAAATTTTGCCACACAGATGTGTGTGGAGGACATTTTGGCCCAAAGAGAACCGCTCGCAAGATCCTTGATGGGGGATTCTACTGGTCCACCATGTTTAAAGACGCCTACATCTATTGTAAAAGTTGTAGCAACTGCCAAAGGACCGGGACATCTCTATCCGAGAGTCTATGCCACTAATTCCCATTATGCTCATAGAGATCTTCAACATTTGGGGAATTGATTTCATGGGACCATTCCCAAAATCAGGAGCCAAATTATACCTAGTCCTCGTAGTGGAAGGTAGCAAGCCCAAGAAGGAAGGATTGGAGCAACTACTTGGAGGATACTTTGTGGGCATACACGACAACATTCAAAACCCCAATTAGAATGCCTCCTTACTGACTGGTCTTCGGTAAGCACTACAATTTTCTAGTAGGGATGGAGCATCAATCCTTTTAGGCTATCCGCAAGGTCAATGCCAATCTGAGAGAAGATGGAACCTAAAGAAAGCTCCAAATCCAAGAACATGAAGAACTAAGGGTGGAGACATATGATAATATCTGATCCATAAAGAAAGAACTAAGAAGGCACATGATATACTCATAAGGAGGAAGGAGTTTGTAAAAGGGTAAAAAGTCCTGCTGTTCAACTCAAGGCTCTGGATCAATGCAGGTAAACTCAAGTCCAAGTGGTTAGGACTATTCATAGTCTAAACCCAATTCCTAAATAGAGTAGTAGACATCCTCAACCCAGAAGATAATGATATCTTCAGAGTGAATGGACAGAGACTGAAACCCTATTATAAGCATATGGGAGCAGACGTGGTTAAGAGTGTTATGCTCCTTGAGCACTTACCATTGATGAAGAGGAAAGTCGAGCCAACGACTTTAAACAATAGTATTGATCGGGGGACAACCCGGTATTTTTATCTCTTTATTTCTTTTTTAGTTTTATTTATAGTTGTTAACTAATTCCCAAGGCCACAAGAAGGAAACAATTAGAATTTGGGCAAATTCACTGAAAGCAGAACTGAGAAAAAAGCTAAGTATGTGGGAGGCAGGACAACTTAAACCTGAAGAGAGAGAAAAAAGCTGACAAGGAACGCTTCGTTCCCCCATGCAGACATCAACTTAAAGAGGAGAGAGAAAATTTAAATTTTCAAATCATAAACCATATCTTTCCTCTTCTCTCCCAAACGGATCGATATCTATCAAATCCATTCTCACTCCTAAATCCCTAAAGCTAAGCTATTTATCATTTTAATCCTTAAATCCCAAAATTTCGTAAAAAGCCTAACTGTTCACTCGTCTCCTCAAACCTCCGCAACTACGAAAACATAACCCATCCCAAGCTGAATCATACACCTCTTTCCACCAGCCATGACTAAAACCAGAGGAAAAGCTTAGTCAAGCCGTCCTACCGAAAAGTCCACACACAGATGGAAGAAGGCCGACAGTGAGATGCCGAAGGAAACACCAATCCAGTCACTGACCATGTCTGTCAGAGCTGGAGGCATACCGATGATGGAGGAACAGACCTTCCTCAACATTCAACCTATCTCTTCTGCACCCCCAGTCGACAACCCACCGGCTATAGAAAAAAAGAAGAATGCCCCAGCCAAAGCACCAAAAAAGCCTCCCGTAAAGAAGACCAAAGCAATGAAGGCTAATTCGGGCATACTGGAGAAAATGATTCTTGAAGCCCTCATCCAACTAAGAGATGTAAAAAGAACCCGAACTTAAAAATGGCCTAGATCTAGAGCCAGAAAAAATGCCTGAACCCGAGGTAGAGCTGGAGAAAGAACCATCGATGGAGAAGGAGTTGGAGAAGAAACCAGAGGCTGAGACGGTGAGAGAAGAGGAGAAAGAAGTAGAGAGAAGAGGAGAAAGAAGTGAGAAGGAAGAGGAAGCGACCACTGAAGAGCACCACACTGCTGAGCCCTTAGCTGAAGAAAAAACTGTTGCATGTGAATTTCTCACATCCTGCAACTTCAAGCCGGTAAATGGGTATCTGCTGAACACGTCGGGTGTAATTAAATTTGAATTGTAGGGCATCGATTACAGCATGTCCATCATAGAGCTTAACCTGAATTTAGGCATATTGGGAGTATCTGACCTCCAAAAGCAATGCTACAAGGAAGCAATGACTCTAGCCCCTGAGAAGTGGACGAAAGCAATTCAGAAGCATTGGGAAGAAATTAGAGGGACCGACCAATTCAAGTCAGGGACGAGTAAAAGCCGGGAGATCAGAGATACTGCTCTGCAAATTTGCTACCGATGGATAGTGTACAACATTTATGCCTTTAAGGACGGAACATGGCAGGTAACCCAGCAGGAACTGTTCATCCCGTGGTGCATGAAAAAGAGTATAAAGGTGAACTTTGGGTACACGGTGGCACAATAGTGGAAGATGAATGCCATCAGCAAGACCACACTTTACATCTCTATGGGCTCATTAATCTCCCATGTCTTTGAAAGTGTAAGTGGAATTTCTCTTTCATCCTCTCCCTATGAACCTTTAGATGTGATTGAATACTTCGATCTAAATCGCTTGAAGTGATGGAAGTTGGTCGAGGTTGGTCGAGATAACCTTTTCTTCTTTCTCTTGCCAGAGTCAAATTTGAGCACCTCCACTTTTGACAGGACTGATGAAGATGCCAAGGAAGACAGAATCCCCACTTAGGGCTTACAGGAGCTGAGCAAAAAGGTGGATCGAATGGAAAAGGCCTTAAGGAAATTGCTGGAAACATACGGGTTAGAGTACCCGACCTCTACCTAAACACTTTATCCTTCTTTGTTAATAGTTTAGGTTTTTTAGTTTTTAGTCGTTTAGTCTTGTTTAGTCTGTGAATATGTTGTTGGCATTTTCTGTTTCTTTTCTTGTTGTTTTTTTGCGGGCAAATACCACTCCAACACTGACTGTGCTCTCAAAGGCACACTGTCAAGCAAGTGTGTGAGTGGATTTGCTCTTGTTTGTTCCATGTCACAAGCATGCCAGTTGGTACTGATTACAGGCATAATAAGGTCTGATGTGATTAATTAGCTTTTGGAGTTAAACCTGCATATGAGAATGATAGATGAAAATGAGAAAAACCTGCAAGTTTTGAGACTACAGTTCATCTGCTATTTTTTCTTTTGTGAGATTAAGATTCTGTAACCAAAATTAGACCTGTGTTTGCCTTTGCCCTCTATGAGACTGACCATTAATTTCAATCATGTTTGGATGATTAAGGCACATTTCTTTTTTTATTGATCGCGACTGTATAAAAATACTTCCATTTGTTGCCATGATTGAGCTTGATTAATTAGTTTTCTAGCCCTTGTGTTTAAATCTCTTTTAAAAGAGTAATCTGAATATGGATTTGGAGTATATGCATTGCTCTGAAAATGACAGCATGATAAAAGCTAAAATAAGAGCATGACTAGAAACCGGGTAAATTTGTTACCCCGCCAAATAAGAAAAGAAAAAAAAGAAAGATCAGCAGAAAAGGAAAAAGAAAAAAATGAAAAATTTATATGAAGTATTTTCTGCTAGAAAATAAAGAAAATATATGCTTTATCTATTTTTGATAACATCTGCTATGCATAATTTTCTGAATGGAAGCACAATGGGTGTCAGTCCTGAATATGCTCATATCTGCTTGATTGAAGCTATGTTCAAATTCTTGCTACCTTTGTACCGCACACCCCTTTACAACCTGAACAAGACCTTTTGATGAGCATGCTTGTTATTTATGTGGTTGTTCAACTTAGGTCGTACGCAAATACTATGGACTGTTTTGGTTATTGGAATTCTGAGCGTAAACACATCCCATCACATACTTAGAGAGAAAGTGAGCAGAGTGAATCCCACTTATCATTTATCTATTGTGACCATGTGCATTTTTAATTCCAAACACTGTTATTAGATCCAAACCTCGTTATGCCCATTATTAGACTGCTGCTTATTGTGTCTTTTCCTTTTAATTAAGTCTGTAATATTTGAGTTCTGAATTACAGTCATACTTGAGGACAAGTATAGTTCAAATGTGTGGGTGTGATAGACTCAAATTCGTGTCGTTTTACTTTATCGTTTTACTCTTTTTTGTACTTTTAGTTGTATATAGAGTCTTGTTAGGGATAAGGTGTGACATGGTGGAGATAGAGCATGTTTGGATCCATTAAGGGCATAATCATGATGATGACTCAACTAAGGGCATAAGGTGGACGCTGAAGCTTTGAAAGTCTATTGTGAATTTAGCGTGAAAGTTCAACAACCACTTCTACTCAAACAGTATGGATCCACGTAAACAGCAATTCTGAAACAAGGGGCAATCAGTTCAGAAGATGAGAGAGGAAAGAAGAGATAGAGGAGAGAGGAACGAAGAGATAAATAAGAGAGAAGACATAGAGCGCGGTCCCTAAAAATCATCAAGCATGACCGTTGTGCTGAAGTGGTCTTCTCTAACTAAGTTCATGCCCCTACGTAGGCTGGGCTGGGCCAAGATGTGGCTGTTTAGCAACTATAAATACTTTTCTTTATTTCAGTTACAAACACACTCGATAACATTTACAATTCCGTACTTTAGTCTTCTGCATTTAGTTTCTAAATATTCTACACAACAGTCGATGGTTTACCCTCAGTAGATGCATGCACCTGTTTTTACCTAAAGCTGGAGTTGGATCCGGTCATTAATTTAGTTCGTATTTCTTTTATTATGTTTATTCCATTTATGCTTGCCTTGTTATTTAATATGTTTTCTAGCTAAGTATCTAGTGTTCAGGTTGAATGTGAATAAGATAAGGTAGAAATTATGCATGTGGCTTATTGTTCTTAATTTACTTTGAATCGATTCCCAACTTCATTCTGGGTAGAACGATGACATGGCAATAGCAAGGTTAGGTAGTTGGCCACTCTTAATTGAACTATTATTTATGTAAGTTAAGGTGGAAGTAAGGGCGTTCGTACCTTGATGAGCCACTAAGTGATAAAACAGGTGCCAAAGCTTGGAGAATGAAGTATAGTGATAGAGATTTTGTTTCTACTATGGTTTCGATATTTATAAACTCGTGTCAATGCCTACAAGTGTACAAGCATATATTTGTAGCAAGGATGAAATGAGGTCGATCCACATGGAAAAGGAATTTGAATAAGAAAACACAAGTACCGCGATGATAGACGAGCGGAATATCTAGACTTTGAAAAGGAGAGGATTGTTTATCTTAACACAAAACCAAAACATGAATAAATGATTAATGTAATACCCCGAAATATTTTAGAAGGTTTTATCCAACTTATGTTACCCTCTGGTAAGTTAGAAAATAAGTTGGGTCTTTAAAGGATTCAAATAAAGGAAAATCGCAGCCAGGGACATCTATTAAAATTTAATTTGGTCAAAAATTGCTTTAAAAATATGTTCTGATATTTTTCTCGGGTTGATAGAAAAATTTTCAAGCATCGTGCCAAACTTTAAATTTTCCAATTTCAAGTTCAAATGAACACTTGGCACAATTTTAGGATGAAAGGTAATAGATTTGGATAACTAAGGCACATCCGTCATTATCCAATTTCTTTTTCGAAATATTATCCTATTCGTAATTATCTTATTCTTTTTCCATCATTATCCTCTTTCTTTTATTTGTTATTATCCTATTTATTTTCTTCTATAAATAGGAGGTTAAGGTTTCATTTTTCATTCATTTTCAAAATCGAAATGCCGAGCAGCTTCTAGAGAAGGTACGACTCTAGTTTCCTATTTCATTTTCGAAATAGTCATTTTGAAGGTGTCAATGCGTAGATCACGAATACGTGATTGAAATGATGACACGACAGACGATCACGATGGAAAATCATCGTGACCGCCGCCAAAAGTCGCCACCACCTTTCAAATCGGTGACTCTTTCAGGTCATTGAATCAAAAAGTGTCTTTAGGATTTTATGTTCTATATATATTTGTATGCATTTTCCATGTTGTCACTTTTTAATTTCGGGTATATTTTGGGTATCCGAATTTTAAATTGTAGTCTTTTTCAGATCTATCCTTCATGGTTAGCCCTATCGTATTTTTAGTCTCAAAAGTTGTTCCGTCTCAAAATATAGTATTTTTATTTAAAGTTTCATATTTTTCCAATGGGTGGATCTTGCGGTATGAATTTATTTATACCGAATTAATTTTAGGATACGGGTTTGACCACCCCGTATGCCAAAACTTCCAAAAGGGTTTTTCTTTATAAAAATGCCCTGAGTAAAGTTCCCTTAAGAGTCAAAATATTTTGATGACCTGGGTGCTGCGTATTAAGATTGTAGATATTATAATATTTACTTCATAGCTAAGAAAGGTTAGATTTTGACCTAATGGTAGTCTTTCATCGAAACTAAGTTGCCGGATAATCTTGTAGGCACAGAAGAAGGAGACTTCTAGTTGAGACCAGAATCAGAATCTAGATCTACCTATTTCAGATCTGATTATCAGGTGGGTTTTTATTATATAAAAATGTATTTTCGGGTTATTAAGCCCTGATATTTATAAAATGAATGTGATTGAATATCCAACTCATGACTGTATTTGATGTGCTCTCTTGACTCATGTAAGTCTTACTACTGTTTTTGGTGACGAAACTACAATGGTTCACGATATCGAGCCCCAAACAAACAGGGCAGTGTTCAACCTTAAGCAGTCGGGTTGTGTACACGAACCGACTCACCGTAAGCGTTCTAGGGGAGAGTTGCGTGCAATGATGGAACGAAAATGATTTTGTATACATGGAATTCACAAATTTTCTGTTTTGAAAGCTTTCCATGATATGCTTAAAATATGATTGGATATTCTGTTTTATAAAATGATTGTGAAGGTTTTTCTCAAAAGTACCCACTGAGTGCATTAGTACTCACGCCCAAATCATTTCAAATATTTTTCAGGATGAGCTGCGGGATGGTGGACGGCTGTGCTAAGGCTGAAGGGCTATCATTTGATGTATATGTTTCCTTTTCCGCTATGGAGTCTAACTGAGAACATGCTTCCTTTTGAGTCTGAATAAATGCACTGCGTTCTTTTCCGCTTACTCTGATTATTGCTACGGAGTGTTCGGTTCTCCGAATCCCGTTTTCTTTACTGTTATGGAGTGTTCGGTTCTCCGAATCCCATTTTCTTTACTGTTATGGAGTGTTCGGTTCTCCGAATCCCATTTTCTTTACTGCTACAGAGTGTTCGGTTCTCTGAATCCCGTTTTCTTTACTGTTATGGAGTGTTCGGTTCTCCGAATCCCATTTGCTTTATTGTTACGGAGTATTCGCTTCTCCGAATCCCATTTACTTTCTGTTCTTGACAGGCGAAAGTCTGGCATTTATTTACTTTCCTTATTCAGACAAGCGCAAGCCTGGCTTTACATTGTTTTCCATGTCAAGGCAAAAGCCTGGCTTTATATTGCTTTCACGACAGGCGGGAGCCTGACATCTCTTTACTTCAAGTATTTGGACAGACATCAGTCTGGCCTTTTTCATGCCTAACCTATTAACAGTTAACCTTTGAACTGTTATTATTTACATTGAAGTTTGCCTTTGTTATTCTTTCTTGGGTTCATCCTAAGAGTCATGGTATTTGGTTTGAGTCATTTCATACACTTTAAAAGCGTGGATTGATCCAATTATAGAGGTTATGCTGCCCAAATTTTTAGAGCACTAACCTTATTTCTTTGATTGCTTCTGTTCAACAACCCCTTCCCCCTTCCTCCAAGTAGCGCACCGATCCCCTGCCCTTTTCCCGGGATCGGGGCGTTACAATTAAACACCAAACAACAATAATAAACAAACTAAATAGCAAATGCAATAAATAATACCAACAAGAGAGAGATATTTGAAGATGATAAATAAGGACAAGACTCTAGGACATGGATACACAATGCTCCTATTGATCCAACAACAAGAGTTTAAACACACAATCACACCAAGTTCATAGATAGGAAGACAACGAGTATAAAAGGAGCATCTCTCGAATATCTCCTTAATTGCGAATGTGACAAGGATGACTATCTCTAACGCATTCCAAGGTCGCACCTACCAAAGGCTCTAAGGGGTAACGTTTTCTTCCACATAATCGACATTCGACTAAGAAGACAACTATGTAGATTTAATTCAATCATGCTTATGATCACGGGATTGACTAGATGCAAGTGATTCATATATGTGATGCTAGTAAGAAGGCCACTCAAACCATATCATTCAAGCTCAAGCATGGATTAAAACCTTAACAAAGCATAATCATATATATAAAACTCAAATCAAGATCAATATTCACATTGTTTTACCACATCCTAGAGTCCTAAGGCTCTTAGCCAACCATATTCACAATAACATCAAGAATAGAAAAGGAGGAAAAAACCCATTCTAAATACAAGATTTAAAAGAGAAGAAGAGATGATAAAACCCAATGTAGAACACTCTTCTTCAATCTAATGGCTTGAATCTTCAAATGGATGGATGGATCTTCCTTCTTCTTCTCGATCTTCAAAAATCCCCAAATGTGATGTTCTTCTTGTGTATTTTCGACTTTTAAGGGTGTTAGTTGTGTGGTTTGAAAACATCAAAAGATATGTAAAGGAGTGGACCAATAATTGGATGCCAAAAGTCAATTTTAATTTTCGTCTGTGCGGAACTGGACCCCAGGAACTCGCGTTTGAGGGTTGAGTTTGGAACAAAGGAAATCAGGTCTCTGAAAGCTCTGCAACACGGGCTTTTGGTTGCGTTTTAGGGTCGCGTTTTGACTGAAGGCCAAAACTCGACCCAAGAAGGTCGCGTTTAACACCCGCGTTTCGGCCAAAGGAATTCGGCTCTTTGAAAGCTCTGCAACACGGGCTTTTGGTTGTGCCTCCGGGTCGAGTTTTGACTGAAGACTGAGGTGCGACCCCTTTGTGTCGCGTTTGAGAGTCGCGTGTCCTAGTGTTGTGAAGTGCGACCCCATAAGGTCGCATTTTGGGGTCGCGTTTCCAATACTTAGATGTTTTCTTGCTCGTTTCTTCACCATTTCATTCCTTGTACACTCTTTGTCGATCTCATAATCAATTTGACTTTGTTTTGTATCGTTCTAACCCAAAAATTCCCTATATTGGCCACATTAAATGAAACTTAAGATTAGAACGAAATTAACAATATCTACAACATATATATATGAAAATCAAGTGCAAATGCACTCAAAATGAGTGCAAATGAGTGCAAATTATGCACTCATCATATAGGTAGATCTGGTGGGCACACCGAGGATGTGCACATGTTCTAGTGTTAGGTCTCTCCGATTTAATGCTGCTACCCTTGCAAAATCTCTGTATGCGTCTCTTCTTTGGTTCTTGGGTCGTTAGAGACCAAGAGTCACCACCCGTATCGCTCTTAGCATAAACTGTAAGAAGGGATTAGAAGGTGTAAGTCACCCGTAACTGCTCCCTATAACCAACCGGTCAAATCAAGGTACCTATGTATTTGTGCCCATGATTGCATGAATCTACTAAAACTGAACTCATGTTTGACTTGAACATATCTTTTATATTGTTTAATACTGTCTTATTATTTAATTGTTAGTTTAGTTTGAAGTGTGCAAGGACGAATTAGTGACAGTAATTCCAAACAAATCCCAAGGAAGCTCCCAAGTAGATAGAAAAGTTGGATACTCCTCGTGGGACGATATCCGCCTTTCGGCGCTATACTAGCCTCTGAGGACAAATTTAAGCATCTGTCGGGCCTTGTCCACGGATGTAATTTTGCACACAAAATGACGGTGTGCCAACAGCCCTAGATGAAAACCACACATCACACAAAATGCAAACTATTTTTGTGTGACAAGATGAAAACCACGCACGAAATGCAATTATGCAAACCGTGTAACTCTCTACAACCAATAATACTAGGTCTTCTTCTCTAAACAAAAAAATAAAATAAAATAAAAAATAGTACTAGTTCTTTTTTAATTTTTATGAAATAATATAAAGTGTTGATGATTGAAATTCGTAACTAAAGGTCACATACTCATTCAAAACAACTAAATCATCTCAATGGACCTTACAATATATTAAAAATAGAGGCACTCATGTGTGAGACCGTCTAACGAATCTCTTACGTTAGACGGGTCTCTATTTGACCCATTAGGCGGTCCTCCTCTTTTTTTTTCTCATTGGGCGGTCCCCCTCATTTTTTTTCTTTTTTAGTAGTCACCTCCCCCTCTCCATCCCCTTTATCTTTTTTTTTTGTTTTTTCCACTTTTTAATTTTTCATTTTTTTATAAATATATATTTAGTTTTTTAATTAATTTAATTTTTTTGAAATAAATATATACTCTAAAATGAAATTAGTGAACTCTAAATTGAATTGTATTAATTTAATTTTTATATCCGGTGTCTCGCTCAATACATTTGTCTGATGCTAATGCGGGGCTCGTGCATTGTGCTCGATATAAAATGAAGATTTAAAAAAAAACTAAAAAAAATAAAAATAAAAAAATTAAAGAAAATGAGGGCTGTCAAATACGTTATAGGTAATGATACTTTGCTTCACTGCTAGTGATACTTTACTTCATACATAGCGGTACCTGTTATCTTGAGTACCAACAAACATATTAAAAAAAAAAGATAAATGAATCAACTAAATTAAAAATCCACATTATGATTTATGTAGAAAATAATTCTTTTTTTTCTTAGTATGTGAAAACACTTCATAGTTGATTATGCTTCAATTCATATTAAGTGATATTTCGACACATAATTAGTGATACTTTACTTCATATATAGTGATACGTGATGTTTGGAGAATCAACAAACATAAAAAAAAAGATAAATGAATCAACTAAATTAAAACCCCACATTATGATTTATGCAGATAATAATTCATTTATTTTCTTCTTAACATGTGAAAATACTTTATAGTTGATAATACTTCAATTTATATTAAGTGATATTTCGACATATAATTAGTGATACTTTACTTCATATATAGTAATACTTTATTTTATAACTAATGATTACGCGCGTGAGAGGGCACGTGGAGCTCACGCATCTGACTGTTATTGTGGGTTTGGGCGGGTTCTTTGGGTGGATTTGGGTTCTATTTGATCAATCTAACGCAAGAAAGCCGTTAGGAGGTCTCATATAAGTTTTTGTCTTGAATATATGGATAGAGTTGTAGATATATTTATATATCTGTGTGATAGGGTAGGGTTAGTATGAGAATCAATCTTCAATGAGAACTAGGAACTAATTTCAACCACACAATATTTTGATCTCAATGGTCCAGATTTAAATAAAAAGGCGGTGACATAATGGTAAATATGAGGAAGTCAAACTTACCCTCAAATCAAAGCTGACGTCAACATCCTTACACAAATTTTATTTAAACTTTAAACATCTATAACTTGCTCATTTTTCATTAGATTTACCCAAATTATATATCAAATTAAAGCTTTTTTCATGCTCTTTCATTTAAAATCCATTGTTCATATGTTTATTCAAAGATATATTTTTCATCCAGAATAGCGTGATATTATACTCACAATAATAGCATGACAAAATACTCATGATAGCATGGAAGTATATGCATAATAGCATGAAAAAAATGTTCATAACAACATGAAAAAAATATTCATAAAAGATATAAATTTTATTCATAATAACAGCAGTATTGTTCGTTAATAGTAGGACATTATATGTTCATACTAGCATGCATTTATATTCATATTAACATATATGTTCATAATAGCATGATATTACTCTCTTTTAGCATAGTGAAATTTATAAGAATAGACAACAGTTTTAAAGTGTTGTCTATATGATTTTGAAAATTATATTTTTTTAGGTTTCTCCAATATTACAAATTTATCACCGCCTCTAATTGAAAATTAACCAAATCTTAGTTATCTAAATCAATGCAATTGATGAATTAGATGAGTTCATAGTTCTCACATCGAGAATGAGTTCTCATATGATCCATTCCCCTATGATACATATACACACACAAACACACACAATATAATAAATACATAGATTTGTGCATTAGAAATTGCACGTACTGAATGTGGCATACAAGTCCCCGGATTTGTTCAAATATTGTGTAATCGGCTAATCGCAAACGTTGAACTATCTTTCTCTTCTTCTTCTTTTTTTTGTTTTTTTTTTCTTTATTATTAATTACTGTTAAGCCATATTAATTGTGTTCTGCCAGAAAAGTACGCTCCAAGCCTCCACCTGCAGTTAAATAAAGAAAAATAAAAAATCAACACACGCGACTCAAGCCCAAAACAGTTCCCTAATATAAAGAAGCTTTATATTATGTATTTAATTGTGTGTATGCTATTTTTAGATATGTTGCTTTGAATTGACTTCTTGAAATTTGTGCAACTGCAATTTTTTTTCTAGAATTTGAACATAGAACTATTTCTTGATCCATTTGATTTTTTTTTTAAATTTCGATGACTTGCACCGCTCATTCGACGCCAACGTGTGGGTTCGTACATTGAATTCAACAATTAATTTCTAAACAAATACAAATTCTAATTGAGAACAGTAAATCTCAATTGAAAATAATAAATCCTAATTTTTAAATAAATATGTACCTTAAAATGGAATTAGTGAATCCTAAAATTAATTGAATTAATTTAAACTATAATTGGGAATATTTACCCTAATTGGGAATAAAAAAAAACCCAATTTACATGTATAAAATCACAATGCAGATGTGAAAAAATTATATAGTTAAAGTAGAAGTGTGATACATTTAAGGTTACAACTAATATATTTTTGTGGAATGAGTGATACTATATTTTGACGAATTTTTTTTTCGGATTCGGGAGCGGCCAACTCGTCTAATGGATGTATAGGTTTGATTTGGATCCTAAATAATATATGAGAAAATTTGCCTATTCTTTTTAGTTGGAGGAATGGTGGATCTCGAATTCGAAATATCTCGAAAGGGCTTCGGGTGTTTGAATGTCCGAGCGAACATTTGATTTTAATTAATAAAATATTGTTTGGTGTAATCAATCCGAGATAAACTAAACTTGATATAAATATTTTTCCCTAAAAAGGACGTTTAAAACATAGTGGGCTTTGAGATTAAAACGAAAGATTACTTGCCTTTTGAAAATTTATAAGCCCAACTTCTGACAGCAAAAGGAAGAAAGTAAAGTGAAAATTGATGCTCAAACTATGGGTGTAGTGAGTTAATATGTCATAGAATATTTTACTATTAATTTGAAATTAAAACATGACATTTAAGTAATATTATTTATGATATTAAGCTCTTTGCTTTTCTTTTGATTTGGTTGAGTACAGTTGGACTTGCCGAGCCTCGAATACTGTTGCTCACCAACTTGTTCAACTTTTTTAAGACTTCATAATTCTGCTATTTTTTTTACTAAATCTCTTCCGGTTTGTGTACGTCTTTCTGTTGTGAATAGACCTGTCAAAATGGGCAGGCGGGACGGGACGAGCCACGAGTTTGGAAAGCCTGCGTTTTGGCGGAGCGGGACGGATAAGCCTGCCAAGGTGGCGGGCCTAAAACGCAAGGCCCTACCCGCACCCGCCTAGGTCTGCGGGTTGGCGGGCTTGCCTGCGGGCTTTTCATCTTTTATTTGTATTTTTTTTTGCCTAGTACTTTTTCTTCCCTTCTAGAATCAATGAAATGCTAGAGGACCATCCTATGCTCCTCGGATTCACGGCCACCCTATTTGATTGAGAGAGAATCATTCCACTAGTGAGAGCTCATTCACTCATCCCACTTGTAATGAGTCTTTTGTGAGTTATAATCTTTAACTAAATGTGCTTGGAAATATAACCCGAAAACTCTAGTTATGCGATTGTCCCAATTGAACGAAAATGGTGTCAATTCTTCTGAAACTTCACTATAAACTGAATCTGTCAGAAGTTCAGAGAGACCAGTCCACTGCTGCCCATGGGATTCCATCTAGGAAGGAGTCAAACGATTAACCTTTGTTGCTTCTGCTGACTTGCTTAGAGGCAACCAACGAATGGTGGTAGAGACTCGCAGACAAGACCGATGGAGTGGAGAGGCGCCGCTCGTCAAGACCTTTGGCTTACAGGAGGAAATTAGGTGGTTTTTTTTATTAATTTGTTTAATTCCATAATTCTATTTATATTGAAAAAATAATATATATATATATATATATATATATATATATATATATATATATATATATATGGCGGGCTTACCCGTCTAGGCCTGCCAGATATACGGGCCTCAAAATTAAAGCCCTACCCATCTAAAAAAATGGTGGGGATGGATACGCCCAGCAGGCCTAGCCCGTTTTGACAGATTTAGTTGTGGATGGTGTTACAACTTGATTAATGATATTTTCATTTCTCACAAAAAAAAAACATGGCATTTAATTGATCTTTTATTTTTATATTATAGGAATATTTGCAATAAAAATCATAACGTTTAGACCAATTTGGAATTGTTAGGGATCTATACAATAGGAAATCGCTATCAACTATTACAAAATTCCTATTCTAGTATATCGATTTCGGACTATGGCTCAGATTGCCAATAATAGTACAACTCTACTCTAGACGTCGCCTAAACACTAAGATGATCGGCAGTAAGCTCTTTCCACTGGTGGCCCAACCTCGGTTGCACCATAACGTAGATCCCACTCACCAAGAGCAAGATGCTATCACACAAAGACCGGAACTGAGAAGAAATAAGACACGAAGACAGAGTTAAAGCTCTCTGATCTTTCTCTCACTCACAGAACAATCAACCCTAGCCGCTCACACATACTAGAATGAATTCTAGGTGTAAAAAGAGACGAATGAGGTAGATATATGGTCAGTGAAGTAGAGTTACCTTCTCATGGGCCTTCCAGAGAACTGGGCTGCGTAAAGAAGGCCTGGTTAAAGAATAAGCCCAATAAAAGATGGGTCATAACTCCAATATTTTCCACCTTGGCATATCTGGGAAAGATACTCCTTTTTATTAGAGGTTAGTTGGGATTTTCATCATTACCATAAACCCCGCTAGTAGAATTCACATAGAAAACTACTTCAGGGTTTAGATGAGACACAAAGCCATGATCTGCTCTAACACAAAGTCAAGAGCTGATGTAGTCACCAAAGGTAATAACCAGGTAATAACCTTTGAGTACTAATAAGTCCATTTATTTCGTATTTTTATGAGCATTTTATTCGATATAAATGTCTTTTTTAGTCTATTTTGAGTCGAAAAGAACCAGGTTGAGGTCAAAGGGCATTACGGAGGTTGAGTATGGCGAAAAGAGCATTTTATGCAAAATTATTCATGTTTATCTCATCGCCATAAACTGTATTCAGAGGCACTGGGACTTCTTCAGCATTCATCATACATTCGGGAAGCAGAATGGGCATATCAGAAAGGAATAAAGCTGACCAGATGATGTCGTGCCCACACTACTAGCACAGACTCAACCACAGGCCAGAATGGGCACATGCATGACTTTCGGGATTCTGTTGGAAGCTAGAGGTGTGAAAAATGGCTGCATATCCGAATAAGAGTTGGTGATAAGCTGGACTCCTAAGAGGCATGGCAACTAAAAGATAGATAAGATGGGGACTGCTGGAGGCTTGGAGATGAAGTGATAAAGCCAATCCCTAAAAAATAGGGATTTGGTCAACAAACTGGATAAGGCTTATCCAGACAGATCAGGATGGGGCACGCCGAATCTGGAAGCCAGTGAAGACCCCAGTTTGTTAGGGAAACTCAAACTCGAAAATGTAACTATTTAAGCTAGTTTTATTTTCTGGAAATGGAGCTTTCGGAAGTCAGAAACATTGCTACAATTTTACTTTTCTGCATTTCATTTTTGTACACTGCTTAGGCAGCCACAAACAACCCAATAGGCCTTAAGCCATTGGGACTTAGGATTATGTTTATGTTTCTCATCGTTAGAGTTGAGATTTTTGCCTAATAAATTCGTAAGTTTTCATTTATTTTATGTCTTTAATTTCTGCAATTTTAGTTATGTCTAGCCTGCTTGGCTAGATCTTTATTTCTGGTGTTTGAACAATGAAAATGGTTTAAGTACAAATCTGGACTCGTGAGGCCGAAATGGGCATAGTTATGCATGATAAGTTTCTGTCGATTCTTGAGCCTTGTTCCACGTGAGTGTGTGTCTGAAGTGCCCAATGTGGCTGATCACTCATTAGGTAAAGAGGGCACACCACTATTAATTGAATTGGCAAATCGTGACTGTGTGTTGATTCATATAGTAATAAGAGAATCGACGGGGTGTTGTGGGCACAAGAGGAATCAGTTGAACACAACAGATCTGGGTCCGTCTTGGGGCACACTGCTGCTTGCTTGCTTACATCTCTTAGAGGAATCGGGAGGTGGGTAACTGGTTAGGGGTTTAATAGAAGAGGAATCACTTTTAAACCTAAAATGAAAGGATGGATGAGGAGACCATGAGAGGAATCCGGTCACCATAACTAGATGACCTATCATGTATGAAAATCGGTGTGCCCATGATCGAGCAGTTTTTCACTTAAACCAAATTCAAGTTCAAATGCCAGAACCTTTTGTTATTTGATATTGTCTTTAGTTTCCTTTTGCAGATTTACTTTCAATACAGTGACAACACAAAACCCCCCCTTTTTGATTGGTAACTCGAAGATGGAAGCACATCAGCTCTCTGTGGGATCGACCCGTACTCACAAGCTAGCTACGCTCGCTGTGAGCACATGAGCAATACAAATTTATTTTGAGCGCGAAACGACCGCGCGTCAAAATTGGTGCCGTTGCCGGGGAGATGATTTCCAGTGATTTTACTTTCCAAGCTGGTGTGCCTGGAAGTTGATGCCCAGAAGTTCTTCAGAGGAGACTTTATTGTACGATCCGGAGATAGAGAAAACTTCAAGGAAGAACAGAGCAGCAGCGAAGAGGGCACGCCGAGCTGTGAACAAACCTCGTGAGCCCACACCACCACCAGAAGATCGAGAAGAAGCAGGGAACGAGGAGGAAGAACAATTTGAGAACGGCCACACTGATAATATGGCCGCCGAAGGAAGAACTTTGAGACAGTTAGTCTTTCCGACTAACATGAATCTTCACCCAATGGGCATTACGATCACAGCAGTCATGCAGACATGGGATCTGCAAGCAAGCTTCATCCAAATCTTGCCTAAATTTCATGGGATGACTGGAGAGGACCCTCAAAGGAATTTGCAAGATTTCGAGATGATTTGCCAAACTCAACCATCAGATCATGGAAGAGAAGAATATGTGCAGCTGGTATCATTCCCTTTTACTCTACAGGATGGGGCACGGGACTGGCTGTACACTATGCCGACTGGTAGTGTGACCACGTGGGGGGAACTTCAACAAAAATTTTTGGAGAAGTATTTCCCAGCTTCCAGAGTGCAGGAGATGAGAAGAAGGATCGGAAGTCTGAAAATGGGCATGAACGAGAGTTTCTATGATTACTGGGACCGTTTCCAGAATATTCTAGCGAAATGCCCACAACACCAGATAACTGATCATGATCTGATCCAACACTTTGTTAGAGGTTTGAGGCCACATGAGAGGACGATTGTTAATGCATCTTGAGGAGGGTCCATATTGAACAAGCGACCAACTGAAGCCTTTAGAATTCTGACCGAGATGGCTGAAGACAACCGAGATTTTGGTGGAGAGGGCACAAGAAACGTAAATGCATTTGGGAAATTATCCAATGATGAGAGCATGATTGAAAAGTTATGTGAACGAATTGGAAAGGCTGTTACAGTAGCAATCACAGGAAGAAATCCCAGACCATGTGGGGTATGTAAAAGTGTGCTTCATTTTACCGCCGAATGCCCAATACAGGAGGAGATAGAAAAAGTTAATGCTGTGGAAGGGCACAACAACTATCAGTGGAGATATGATCCTCACTCTGAAACATACAATTCAGGTTGGCAAGACCATGATGACTGCAGATGGAGAAGGCCTGAGAATGCTCCACCCATGCGACCTCCGCCACCAGAAGAAAAAATGAGATCGAAGTTGGAAGATTTAGTCCAAGCCTTGGCAGAAGAAAACGTGAAGGTTGCGCAAGAGAATGAAAAATTTAAGTAAGAGATAAGAGCGGACTTTGCACATATGAGCAAACAAATTGCTCAATTAGCCCAAATGGTTCACAGATTGGAAGTAAAAATTGGTAAACTTCCGTCCTAAGTGGAGAACCCTCATGAACAAGTTAATGTTGTGACCTTGAAGAGTGGGAAGGATTTACCGAAAGTGGCCTGCTCAGCTGAAATGGAAAATGATGTGCCCACAAGAAGAGAACAATCATCGGAGAATGGGGCACAACAAGTCAGTCAGCCTACTCTGGAGCCCATTCGAGAGAAACTGAAAATTGTAAGAAGACCTCCTTTTCCAGATAGATTGGCACAAAATAGGAAGGAAGAAGAGATAAGTGAGATGCTGAAAGTCTTTCGCAAAGTGGAAATCAACATTCCACTAATTGAATCCATTAAACAAGTTCCGCGGTATGCCCATTTTCTGAAAAAGTTGTGCACCAGAAAGATACGGTTTAAAGATGATGCTAAGTTCCTTGTGGGAGAGAATGTGTCAGTTGTAATTCAGAAGAAGATGCCAAAAAAGTGTGATGATCCAGGCATGTTCACAATACCATGCATCATTGGAGAAAAAAAGGTTGAAAAGGCCATGTTGGATCTGGGGGCATTAATAAACGTCATGCCCCTGTCAGTTTTTAATGAATTGAAGTTGGGACCTCTGCAACCAACTCATATGGTCATTCAGTTGGCAGACATATCGAATGTGTATCCAGAGGGACTGATCGAAGATGTGCTAGTTAAGATGGACCAGATGATATTCCCAGTGGATTTCTATGTGTTTGATAGGGGCACATCAACGAGATCATCAATTCTTTTGCTGGGGAGACCTTTTATGAAAACAACTCGCACACAAATTGATGTCGACAAGGGCACACTGACGTGCGACTTTGATGGAGAAAAAGTTACATTCAACATTTTCGAAGCTATGAAGCACCCACCTGATACAAAAAATGTGAATTTTGTGGATCTCGTTGATGCACCATCTCAGTCCACGCTCTCAATGATGAAAAATCGAGAACCTCTAGAATGGGCATTATAGGAAGGACTAGCTGATCGAGATGCCCTTGATGAAAATGATGGCATTCAAGATGCAGTTAAGATGCTGGATTCACTCAAGGAGATGCCACCAGGAGTAGTGGATTACAATGTACCCACAAGAAGCGATAGTGACATAATGTTGTCTTCTATTATGCCAACATCGAAGTTGGAACACAAGCCACCATGGGGCATTTGGAAGCTTAATGGAGAGCAAGTTGGGCACAACAAAAAGTTTCAGACCCAAGAATCAGAAGAAACGGGCATGGAAGTCTATGATGATATTCTCTATAAAGTAAGAATGAAAGGACTCCATGATCAGGTTGTGAAATGGAAAAGGTTCACTCGAGGGCAACAAGTACTGCTTTATCATTCCAGATTCAAGCTCATGGGAGGAAGTCTAAAGACGAAATGGGTCGGGCCATTTGAAGTGCATGCTGAATTTCCTAATGAGGTAATAGAAGTGAAAAATCTGAAAACAGGAAGACATTTCAAAGTAAATGGGCATAGACTGAAGCCTTACCTGGGGCACATCGACTCTGAAGAAAGAGCAGTATGGCTCATGGAGCCCAGTAATATTTGAACAGAGGAGTGTCGTGCCCACGACAGTAACTAGGGCGCTACTGGGAGACAACCCAGGTTTTATTTATTTTATTTTTTTTTAAAATAAAATTTCCAGTAAAGTAAACTAGTTTATGAGCAATTTTACGCTTGTTTTGGATAAGATATGTGTTTGCAGGTTAAGATAAGGAGAGAGAAAGCAAGAAATAAAGAGAATCCCTTGGAAGTAGGAATTTGGAATAGGGCACTCTGAAGGGATGAGGAATCTGCCAACTGGAAGGGTACAACAAGATGACAGTGCGATTGCTATGATCACAGGGAAGCTACGTGCAATCAAAAATACCTTATTCCAGTTTGATACCCGTTTGGTGCGCATGGAGAAAGCCCTTATTTCCTACTTCAAACATGCTGGATTCACCTAACCAGCATCCGTGACTGAGTAACCTGGTTCTGTTCTTTTCATTAGATTAGTTTTTTTTAGAGTCGCCCCTATTTCACCCACTTTGCCTCGTGCAAAGTGTGTGGGTGGGGGCATTCCAGTTTATATTTTCTTTGTTTTCTTGTTGAGTTTGTTTAAACACTTTGCCTCGTGCAAAGTGTGTTGGTGGTCAGTGTTTCTGTTAAGCATGTTTTCTGTGAGTTCGTGTGGCCATTACCTTTGATATATTCGAATTAATTACTTTTCAAAATCAGCATGCCCACAGTAAGATAGGGATGACGAAAGAGTTTAGCATGCCCTGGGAAGATTTGAGCCTATATGCTGTATGCCCATTTCACAGCTTTCTTTACTTCATGTGTGTTAACATTCTGTGCTCAGGAGTTCTAGAACTTGCCACTGTTCTGCTTGAAGCCTTGAAATTGTTGATGCATATGTAGATGATATAGGACATCTTTTGCTGAGCCACCATGATATAAATTGACCCACCAACAACACAGCCTTGCAGACCTTTTGAGCCTATGAAATGCCCTAACAAATTTTTTGTTTGGGATGATAATATATAGCCAGGGCATCACAAAAGCCTGCAAAAAAAAAAGGCAAAATTGTTGGGGGATATATGTGAAAAGACCAGAAAGGGATAGAGGGGATAAAAAAAAGAGAGAGAAAAAAAAGAAAAAAAAACTATATGAAAAAAATAAAAATAAAGAGAGAATAAATTCCCCGTAGTCTTAAGTGTTCAGAATGCCCAGATAAAGAAATATTTATTGGCCGAAGAGGGCACAGAAGGGTAATCGATTAACTGAAAAATGGGGGGTCTGTACAGAAATAAAGCCCCACCTTACATGAAATGCCCATTATAGCCTAAAAAGCCCTATTGATACTTATGCATCTATGGTTACTCAAGATTGACAGCAGAACTTTATCAAGCTTATGGGACGAATAGTTATAGAATGCATTGAATTGAGTGTATACACTGAGCCTAAACACTGAGTGAAGAGAGTTTGTAAGGATTACCAAGCTAAACTCATTTTTGATCTATTTTTGGTGTGCTAAAACTTTGCAATTTTGTTGGAAAATTAAAGTTGATGTGCCCACACTGATTAACAGTTTGCATGCTTGTTTTTTGTGAGTCTGTTTCTTTTCTCTTCCTTTTCGTTAGTTTTTCTGGACGCGTTGCATCCCATGCTTGAGGACAATCATGTCTAAAGTGTGTGGGTATGATAAGTCCATTTATTTCATAGTTTTATGGGCATTTTATTCGATATAAATGTCCTTTTTAGTCTATTTTGAGTCGAAAAGAACCAGGTTGAGGTCAAAGGGCATTACGGAGGTTGAGTCTGGCGAAAAGGGCATTTTATGCTAAATTATTCATGTTTATCTCGTCGCCATAAACCGTATTCAGAGGCACTGGGGACTTCTTCAGCATTCATCATACATTCGGGAAGCAGAATGGGCATATCAGAAAGGGATGAAGCTAACCAGATGATGTCGTGCCCACACTACTAGCACAGACTCAACCACAGGCCAGAATGGGCACATGCATAACTTTCGGGATTCTGTTGGAAGCTAGAGGTGTGAAGAATGGCTGCATATCCGAATAAGAGTTGGTGATAAGCTGGACTCCTAAGAGGCATGGCAACTAAGAGATAGATGAGATGAGGACTGCTGGAGGCTTGGAGATGAAGTGATAAAGCTAATCCCTAAAAAATAGGGATTTGGTCAACAAACTGGATAAGGCTTATCCAGACAGATCAGGATGGGGCACGCCGGATCTGGAAGCCAGTGAAGACCCCAGTTTGTTGGGGAAACTCAAACTCGAAAATGTAACTATTTAAGCTAGTTTTATTTTCTGGAAATGGAGCTTTCGGAAGTCAGAAACATTGCTACAATTTTACATTTCTGCATTTCATTTTCGTACGCTGCTTAGGCTGCCACAAACAACCCAATATGCCTTAAGCCATTGGGACTTAGGATTATGTTTATGTTTCTCATTATTGGAGTTGAGATTTTTGCCTAATAAATTCGTAAGTTTTCATTTATTTTATGTCTTTAATTTCTGTAATTTTAGTTATGTCTAGCCTGCTTGGCTAGATCTTTATTTCTGGTGTTTGAACAATGAAAATGGTTTAAGTACAAATCTGGACTCGTGAGGCCGAAATGGGCATAGTAATGCATGATAAGTTTCTGTCGATTCTTGAGCCTTGTTCCACGTGAGTGTGTGTCTGAAGTGCCCAATGTGGCTGATCACTCATTAGGTAAAGAGGGCACACCACTATTAATTGAATTGGCAAATCGTGACTGTGTGTTGATTCATATAGTAATAAGGGAATCGACGGGGTGTTGTGGGCACAAGATGAATCAGTTGAACACAACAGATCTGAGTCCGTCTAGGGGCACACTGCTGCTTGCTTGCTTACATCTCTTAGAGGAATCGGGAGGTGGGTAACTGGTTAGGGGTTTAATAGAAGAGGAATCACTTTTAAACCTAAAATGAAAGGATGGATGAGGAGACCATGAGAGGAATCCAGTCACCATAACTAGATGACCTATCATGTATGAAAATCGGTGTGCCCATGATCGAGCAATTTTACACTTAAACCAAATTCAAGTTCAAATGCCAGAACCTTTTGTTATTTGATATTGTCTTTAGTTTCCTTTTGCAGATTTACTTTCAGTACAGTGACAAAACAAAACCCCCCCTTTTTTATTGGTGACTCGAAGGTGGAATCACATCAGCTCTCTATGGGATTGACCCATACTCACAAGCTAGCTACGCTCGCTGTGGGCACAGGAGCAATACAAATTTATTTTGAGCGCGAAACGACCGTGCGTCAGTACTATACTTCGATCATAACAACAAACACAAACTTACACACAATAAGCAGTGAGTTATTACTATATCTGAAGTAACCTCATTTCTTTTCTAATACAGAAGATGGAACTTCAACAATAATCATAATCTCAAGACTAACACAAAGTATGTCAGAGATTTAGGTTATTATTGAAGCCCATCTGCTATATTAGACTAGGATCACCTGCAAAACAAACTAACCAGGATCAAAATTGAGAATTTTCATGCTGAAAACATGTTTTTGAAGAGGAAGACACTTAGTCCCCATATCAACAGGATTTAAATTTGTATGGATCTTCTTAAGACAAACAAGTTGTTTATCTACAAAATCTCTAATGCAATGAAACCATACATCAATATGTTTAGTTCTATCATGGAATATATGATTTTTACACAACTGAATTGCAAATTGATTATCAGAATATACAGTAACCTTATCCTTAAAGAAATCAATTTCAGACATCACACCTTTAAGCCATATAGCCTCTTTTATTCATACAGTAATAGCAACATATTTAGATTCAGTAGTCGATAAAGCAACAATGTGCTGTAATTGAGACTTCCAACTTATGCAAGAGCCACATAGGGTAAACACATAGGAAGTAGTAGATTTTCTATTATCACTATCATTTGCATAATTAGAATCCACATAACTAGATAACACTGCCCCCTTAGCATGCTTAGAGAAACTCAGCTCCACATTTATAGAATATTTCACATACCTCAATAACCATTTAAGTGCTTCCCAGTAGGGCATGCTAGGGTTATAAATATACCTGCTAAGACAGCTAACAACATAGGCTATGTCTGGCCTGGTACTTACCATGAGGTACATCACAGATCTTATAGCATTGTAGTATGGCACCTTTCTCATAGCATTCATTTCAGAATCAATTTTAGGAGACTAATCCCTACTTAACACAAAATGGGAAGCAAAGGGAACATAAACAGTTTTAGCTTCAAACATATCAACTTTAGAAAATATCTTTTCAACATAACTTGACTGACTCAATACAAGTTTATTATTCTTTATATCCCTTATTATACTCATGCCAAGAATCTTCTTAGCATCCCCTAAATATTTCATCTCAAAGTTATCACTTCGACATTTTTTAACATGTTTTATAGTTTCATTACAAAGACTTACTAAAAGCATATCATCCACATAGATCAACGGGAACATAGGCACAAAAGTCACATCTTTAAAGTATAAATAATGATCATAAGTACTTCTAGTAAGCTTTAAAGATTTCTTACAATTATCAAACTTGATATTCCACTGCATAGGAGACTGCTTTAAACTATAAAGAGATTTTCTTAACAAACACACATGATCAGGTTTATTGCAGTCAACAAAGCCTTTTGGCCGATTCATGTAGATGGGTTTATCTAGATCACCATGCAGAAATGCAGTAGTAACATCCATTTGTTTTAATTCCTAATTATATTGAGCAACTAATGCAAGCATAATACGCATAGTGGTAAATTTAACAACAGAAGCAAAAATTTCTGAATAATCCACTCTTTCCCTTTGAGTGAAACTCTTAGCCACCAACCTAGCCTTGAATCTAACTAAATTTAGTTCAGGTTTTACCTTATAAAACCACTTACAATCCACAACAGAATAGTGGGCAGGTTTAGGGACAAGAACCCAAGTTTTATTCACCTGTAAAGATCTTATTTCTTGTTCTATAGCAGCTAGCCAATTACCAGACTCAGCACATTTCATAGCTTGTTTATAAGTCTTAGGTTCATTGCTATCTAGAGACTCGTACACATTGTAGGCAAAATCAAATAAGTTGCAGTCATCATATCTTATAGGTCTTACCACACTTCTTCTAACTCTATCTCTAGCAAGTTGATAATTTTTCAAGTTGCCATGCTTAGTGGATTGATTATCAGACTCATGTTCAGTATCAGTTTCAAATTTAATTTCAGATTTAGTTTCAGACATAACACCATGTTCAGAGGAAAAATAATCACTAGAAAACACATCAGCAGGGGTATTAACAGTATCATTAGTGTCATGTATGGGAACAGGCTGAAACACAAATAGGTTGAGGTTCTACCTCAAAAGGAATGATGAAAGAAGAAGAAGGATTAGAAGCAGGCAAATTGTCATTCAGGCAAGGGAAATCATATTCATTAAACACAACATCCCTACTGACAGTTGTTTTAAAACTAGTTTCTTCCCTAACCCACAATCTATAACCCTTAACCCCTTCAGGATACCCTAGAAAAACACACTTTCTAGAATGAGATTCAAATTTATCATATTTTTGGTGCATATAAGCAGCACACAACCAAACACTCTCAAATTAGAAATATCAACAAATTTGCCTGTAAAAACAGATTCATGGCATTTTCCCTTCAGTGGAACAGAGGGGGATCTATTAATCAAATAAGCGGCAGTGTACAAAGCTTCACCCCAGAATTTCTTAAAAAGCTAGCCCAAATAATTGCTTCATGCTCCTCACCCTTTCTAATAAGGCTCTATTCATGCGTTCTGCAACACTATTTTGTTGAGGGGTATAAAGAACAGTCTTATGCCTTTTAATATCAGATTGAGCACACAAAGCATCAAGTTGGGTATTACAGAATTCAAGGCCATTATCAGTTCTAAGAGTTTTAATCTGCTTGCTAGTTTGATTTTCAATCAAAGATTTCTAGGTTTTAAATTTTTCTAACACCTGAGATTTATGTTTCATCAGAAAAAGCCAAACCTTTTTAGAGAAATCATCAATAATGGACATAAAGAATTTATTGCCACCATGAGTTGTCTCAGTGGAAGAACCCCAAATATCAGCATGAATATATTCAAGAATCTCAGTACACTTAGTCTCAGTTGGGGTAACATTATATATGAAACTGCACTTTATGTTGCTTATAAAAAATACAAGCATCACAGAAAGGCAGAGAATTAATAACATCAGAGCCAAACATGCCAGCACTTTTAAGAAGTTGCAAGCCTTTATTACTCATGTGACTAAGATTGTTATGCCATAACAAAGTGTTATCATGTTTCACAGCATGCACAGAAGGAACAAATTCAGTATGACAGATGTACATGTTGTTTTGCTTAAGAGCTTTAAACACTACCAAAGAGCCCTTTAAGACTTTCATTTGAACATTCCCCCATCTGTCCTCAAAACCCTTATCTTCTAGAGTAGCACAAGAGAGCAAATTATAACATAAATCAGGCACATATCTCACATTCTTCAGAGTAATTTCAGAACCAGACTTAAACTTCAAGCATACAGTGTCAATTCCCATTATTTTACATTTTTTCTCATTAGCCATGGACACAAAACCATGATCAATTTCCTTAAATGAAGAGAAAATATTCTTAAAAGAAGAAATATGGAAGGTACAACTAGAATCAATTAACCACTCAGATTCACACATATATGGGGAAGCTGAGTTCACAGCAGCATAAGAAGAATGTATAACCATATATCAATCACCAAGAGTATCAACAGTAGCAACATTTGCATGATCAGTGTCAGGTTTGCCCTTTTTCTTATTATTTTTCTTAGGCTGAGGACAGACAGTCTTTGATATAATGATCAGTTTCACCAGAGTTATCACATTTTCTAACATGCTTGGACCTGGACCTACCTTTTTTTCTTATTGCCATTTTTAGAGTTATTGAGAGTTTTATTTTTCTCCCTCCCTCTAGCATGCATTACCTTATTACCCTGATTGCCATCCTCCCCAAATTCCAAGACCTCCAATTTTTTAGATTTTAAAGAGCTAATTATGAGATCAACGGAGGCACTATGTCTACCATATTTAATGGCAGCCTTAACATCAAAGTAAGAATCATGAATAGCATTTAACAAAGCAATATTATCAATCATTTTGTCCTTAGAAAGCTTGATGTCTTGCACGAGTTTAGAAAACATATCAATATTTTAATTAATATCCTTAGACATGTCAAGCTTAAACTTAAAATAATTTTTCAAGCAAGTACATGCGGCTGGCAAATTAAGTTTCAGTATAAGTTGTTTCCAGTTTTTCCCACAACTCTTTAGCAGATGTCAACTCACCCATTATTCTTATCACAGAATCACTCAGATTAAGCATAATAGTGGAGCAGACAAGTTTATTCATTTCAGCACATTCTGTAGCAGTGTCAGAATCATCATAGGCACCAGAAATGGCTTTCACTACACATTGTTGAATCAAAACACATTTGATCTTTTGTTTCCAAATGTTAAAATATTTTTCCCGTTGAAAGAGATCATACCATACACATTAGCAGCCATTTTACACACAACCAGAAAATAGCTGACAATCACAGAACCAAGAAGGACCAGAACAAACAAGAAAACAACAGAGACAGAGACACAGAACATTAGCCAGACACGAGCCCCTTCCGGAGTAGGTGGAGAATCCAGTTTACAATTACCTATTTGAACAGGGGCGCAAGGGGTCACACAAAGTCCAAGGCTCAATCGGGTTAAAGAACGATGAATCAGTTAAGAAATCTCTCTAGAGATTTCACACGGGAGTTCAAAAGAACTCTAACAAATCACTCAGATCTGAGGTACAAAGCAGAATCAAGAAAAAATAAAGAAACAAACTGATCACGAAGAAAACACCAGATCTTGCAGCAAAATCACAAAGAACAGAGACACAATAAAAAAACCACCAGAGATCGAAACCCTAGATCTAAAATAGAAACCATAGATTTGAGAGAGAACACAGAGGTAAATTGCAGAAACCAAGCCTATAGGCCCTCACGCCAGTAAGAAAGAGAACAACAGAGAGAATCCAGCCAATTTAGCAGAGCGGTGCCCTAGAAGAGGGGAACACCGTATTACATGTGTTGTCCGTACGCAGAAGACGGTTCGCAGTCGAGTAGCGATGATCGGCGGTATAAAAAAAGACCCTGATGTCTACTGATGCCACTGTTAGGGATTTATACAACAGAAAATCACTATCAACTATTACAAAATTCATATTCTAGTATATCGATTTCGGATTATGGCTCAAATTGCCAACAACCTTCAGACGTCGCCTAAACACCAAGATGACCGGCAGTAAGATCTTTCCACCGGCAGCCCAACCTCAATTGCACCACGATGAAGATCCCACTCACCAAGAGCAAGATGTTCTCACACAGAGACTGGAACTGAGAAGAAGAGAAGAAAGAAGACACGAAGACAGAGCTAAAGCTCTCTGATATTTCTCTCATTCACAGAACAATCAACCCTAGCCACTCACACACACTAGAATGAATTCTAGGTGTAAAGAGAGACGGATGAGGTAGATATATGATCAGTGGAGTAGGGTTACCATCTCATAGACCTCCAGAGAACTGGGTCGGGTAAAGGAGGCCTGATTAAAGAATAAGCCCAATAAAAGATGGGCCATAACTCCAACAGTAATTACATGACTTTGTAATTGTTGCACATAAAACACCATATTTAATTACTTTTGCAATTACATGTACACTCCGCTTGTAAAATCATGTTAAAAAAACACAAACATGCCCTCTACAGATTTGAATTTGGGTATTAAATTGACGAAAAAATTGAGCGTGTTACAGTTATAAAAGTAAAAAAAAAAAAAAAAGGTTGTGCTTTATTTGCAACAATTACAAGATCATGTTGTAATTGTAAAATAACCTAAATGTTATGATTTTTAATGCAAATATTCATATATTATATAAACATATCAATTTCGATAAATTTACTTTATTGACATTATATTTCATCAATTATGTTATAAGTGTGGTTATATATGCCACATTAAGTTATAATTTTAAAATAAATTTCACTTTAATTTATATTTTCTAAGTATTTTAAGCTAGATTGAGCCTGACTCGCTTGTTTAGATTAACGTAACGAATCAATTCACAATTTTTCAATATTCTATCCAAGCTCAACTTAATGATAAATAAGTACATTTTGAATTTAGCAAAATTCGACTCGAAACATTTACACCGGTACTTGAGAGTGTGATCAATTTTTCCAGCACACGGTACAAGACTTCACAACGCAATTGAAAAGGCGTTCGCATATTTGACATGGAATTTTTTTATTTTTTTTATTTTGAAGTTTGCTCACTTCTAAAATCAATCTACCCAATTCTTCATTTAATTGACGATTAAATCACACTTTTATCTCTTCCTATCTTCTACCAATAAAATATTCATCGTGGGTGAGTAGATTGGTTGGAATTTGTCTTTATTAATTACTTATAACCGTCAATTCATTAAAAATCCAGACATAAAATTCAAGCTTGTACTAAGAGGAGATAGATTTTATTGCTATTTATCTCGTTTGGCATATCCTTTTTTTTTTTTTTTTACTTTTTGAATCATGTTTGTTAGAATTTGGTAGATGAAGTAATGCGTGATGTGTTTCAATTGATGCGTGTCAAGAATTTGTAAATTCACAATGAAAATTATAAGAAATTTAATTTAAATTATTATCATGCGGAATTTGAACTCCTATATATAATGGAACTCTTAGTAAAGAAGAGAACTACTTCATCTTAATTTGTCCTTACACTGAGTTATGCATCGAGAACACAATCATGTTTTTATACTCAAGTCTTCTGAAAATTAATTATAAATGTACATCAATATAAGGAAAGATTGATTATGTTATAGACTTATAGTTAAAAAGAAAATTAAATAATAAAAAGAATTTACACACCCCATGTACACTAGATCTTCAGAATGTTTGGCTGAGAACAATGTATAACATGATTGATTATATACAAGTTGTCAAAATATCTGGATTTTTTAAAATATTATAAGCTCTCAAATAAGAATTTAGGAATTTATAAGCCATCTTTAGGGAGAAATAAAAAATAAAAATACCCTAATTATTTCAAAAAAATACCAAGAGTTTAATCATTACAGTCACAGATATAAATTTGCAGAGTAGTACGTGACATAGATATAGTGATCAAAATCTTGAAGCATATTAAGTCTTTTTATCCATGTTGTAGAATTCGCTCCAAGCGCCCGTCTAGGCGCTAGGCGGTGCCTGACCGAGCTGAATAGAGTATAATCGGCCAATAATACGGTTATATATTACTAGTCAAGTTATTCTGGCCGAGTCGAATAGGGTATAAGCCAATAATACGGTTATATATTACTAGTGAACTCCAGATGTTTTGAAGGATCAAACCAGTGACCTCTTTGTTACTTCCAGAGTAACCAACCGTTGTACCATTATTCAATTTATGTTTATAATTGGTTTTTATATTATAAATAATATTTTTAATAATATATTATAAAAAATAAAAAATACCTAGTTGGCGCCTAGACCCCGTCTAGACGCTAGGCGCCCCTCGGCCGCCCGACTAGGCGACTAGCGCCTAACGAATTCTGCTTTTTTATGTTAGCAATGATGTAGATGGATTTCCAATTTTGCCATTGTTCCACAAAAGCGGCTCCAAAAAAACGGTTTGATAATATGCACGAGTTGAAAATTCCTATAAATGGTGCGACCGACCTTGTAGAATAGTGAAGACATAATATCCATTACAAAAGTGAGATTTATATATTTTATATCAAACACTTGTGTGTATCAGTGTATCACATGCATTTAATGACTTATATACATCACATAAGTAACTTTTTATTAGATGCATGATATCACAAAAAAGTTGACATCATCAGTGTGTTGTCATTAAAATTACTAAAATCTTCAAACTACCCAACTTTCTCATTTTAAATTCAACTTATATAAATACTATATCAAATTAAAGTTTTATTACGCTCTTTCATTTAAGATATCGCATGCCCAAGTTTAGATTAAAAAAAATAGATAAAAAATACGAAACAATCTTAATTATGATTTATTCCATCTCAATTACGATTTTTTGAATTTATTTTTTAATTTTTAAGTTAATAATTGATTATTAGGATTTATATTTCCCAATTAGAATTTATTTCATTCTAATCAAAATTTATTTTTCATGATTATGATTTATTTCATTTCAATTAGAATTTATAATTATTATTTTTAGAATTTAATTTCATTTAAGAGCATGTATATGCATGAAAAATCATTGTTTTATATTTTTAGTCCATATTTATTCATCTAAACATGACCTTTGAAATTTTCATCAAAGTAAAGAAGGATCTTTCGAGGCCCCAAGACAATTATTTTCTTAGATATTAAATGAAAGAACATGAAAATAATTTTAATTTGGTCTATTATTTGTGTAAATCAAATTTAAAAACAAGAAAGTTATTGTTTAAAGTTTGGGGTAGTTTTGATGACATTAGTGCTGGCAGGTTTTTTCCCTCACGTGTTTAGGGTGGATCTAACCCGTCTTATATAAGCTCTTATATACATCTGATGCATGCAAGTTCAGCTCATCTTTTGTACTATATTGAGAAGGTATCATATACATCAAGATATACATAAGTTATGAGTACATTGGGGTGTGTTCAGTGCACGCGCTGAGTGCATAATATTTTTCAGTGTTAGGAGTGATACTTTTCAGTATTATAATTGATACTTTTTTTCAATCCAAAAAATATATTAATAATTACAAAAATGTCACTGTTTTTTTCTTTTTTTTCAATTTTCTTTTTTTACGAGTACTCTTCAGTAAAACAAATGTAATAATTTTCAATATTACAAGTGATCGATACTTTTGTAAGTCAGAGCGGGTTTTAAATGAAATATACCAGCCGTCTAATATAATGTTAGTGCCATCATTATGCACTAATGTTTGTTTCGAGTTTATTTTGGCGAGATATAGAAGACAATGTGTTCTTGAAGATAAAAGTTATGTTGTGCAAATTTTGAAGAACAGTTGGTGAACTGTTCGCTCTGATGTTCCTGACATACCCAGGAACAGTTAAATTATGGCAGTTTCCATAATATGAAGATCTTCGCCGATCCGGTTTGGAAGGTCAAGATATGATCGTTTGACTGCCTTGTGGTGTAGATACCGTGCTGAAAATAACCCTATTACACATGGAAAGCATCTACACATATTTGGGAAGATCACAAACTATTATTCACTTACCAATTTACCAAAGATTGAAGACTAATGGTAACATTGATGTGAAGCTATATGAAGACCGATTAATTGCAGCAATCGGCGTGGACTTCATTAGATTCTCTTAGCATATTATTTGAGAGTCATTTTCATTTGTGATCCATGTATTAGCTAGTAGTTGTTCCATAAATAGTTCAACGTGATAGTCTAGCTTTTGAGTATTTTGAGTGAAACACGTGAGGTGTTTTATTAATCCATATTGTACCCAATCTCGGGAGAGATTGTAAGTTGAAGTTGTGGGTAGCTAGAGGGAGTCTAGTGTAACGGTTGTGAGGGGATCTCACAGCTTTCATTTAGCAAAAGAGTTCATGGAGAAGAACGGGTGACATAAGGAGGGAGTCCTGTATGTGTAAAATCCTAAATACACTTCATGATGGAGTAGCAAACGAATCTTCAAGTTTGGGTGAAGTCCCCCTAGAGTAGGTTGATTAACCGAATTGGATTACCAATCTCGTGCATAATTTACTATTTTTTATTTACTGTTCTTATGTCTATCCCCAACATACCGTAGAACACTTGTTAGCAGTTCACGTTAAATACTCTTGCATGGATTATAGTTTTTCAATTGGCACTAGAGCGGGTCACCTGTTACACATGTATGATCTTGGGATTTTAATCCGTGTTTTTATGTTTGTTTTGTCAAGATGGACACGATGAAAGAAGGAGCATCGACGGTACGACCTCCGCTCCTTGATGGCAATAATTATGCCTACTGGAAAGCCAAAATGACTGCGTTCATTCTTTTGATTGATGAACGTTCTTGGAAGATGGTGATTGAAGGATGGAAGCCTCCCACAAAGAAAGATGACAAAGAGAAAATTGTGATAAAGCCTGAAGAAGAGTGGGACAATGATGACTACCAAGTGATGGGACTGAATGCAAAAGCCATGAATGCTATCTTCTCGGCTGTCGACATGAATGTCATCAGACTTATCTCCACTTATGACAAAACTAAGGATGTGTGGGACATACTGCAGACCACTTAAAAAGGAACAAGCAGTGTTCGTGTCTCAGGGATGCAATTACTTACCACCAGATTCAAGAATCTCCGGATGGACAAGGCTGAAGAACTTGCTAGCTTCAATGCCAAGATTTGTGACATTTTAAATGAAAGCTTTGCTCTTGGAGATGCCATATCTGGAGAAAAACTTGTCCCAAAAGTTCTTCACTCCCTGCCTAAAAGATTTGCCTACAAAGTCACGACTATTGAAGAAGCCAAAGACGTGAGTAAGATGAAGCTGCAACAACTGATGGGGTTGTTGCGAACTTTTGAAATAGACCTGACAGAAGAAGAAACTGTGCAGAAGAAAAGCATTATTTTTTAGGCTGGTTCCAGTGCTGATGTTCCCAGCAATGTTCCTGACAAAACTGACATTGCAGTCAATTGCTATACTGTCAAAGAATTTCTCAAAGTTTGCAAAACGCTATGAGAAGTCTTCTCAAAATAATGCTAGCAAGAACAGGTTTTCTAAACCTCGAAGAACTAAGGATGAGGAGTCAAATGAAGACAGACATAAGAAAGTGAGGTGTAGAGAATGCGGTGGTTATGGTCACTATCAAGCCGAGTGTGCTAACACTCTCAAAAAGAAGAACAAGTCATACTGTTCTACCTTAAGTGAAAGTGACGATCCTGATGATATTGGAAGTGATGAAGGATGTGTAAGCAATCATATTGCTTTCATGACACACTCTGTCAAAGAATTTGTGACTGCATCTGTTTCTGACAATGAGGTTGAGAAAACTTCTGAATGCAGTGATGATGAAGAATTTACTGAGGAATTAGGTATGGAGGCATATAACAAGCTACATTCTAGTTAGATCATGGTGGTTAAAGTCAATAAAGACCTGCTGAAAGAGAATTCCAATCTCTTGAAAGAAAGAGATAATCTCTCTACTCACCTAAATGAGTTACAGAATGAACTGTTGCAGTCCAGAAACAATACTAATGCTCAAACAGGTGAACTTCAACACCTAAAGAAGTTTGTCAAAATGATGAACTCTGGATCATCTCAACTAGATGAAATTCTTTCCAAGGAAAAAATCCCTCAGGATCATACCGGGCTTGGATTCAATGGAAGTCAGACTTATGACATATTCTATCAAGGACAGACATCTGGAATAAAAGATTCAACAGTTCCAGAATCGAAAGCTAAGCTAAAGAACAAGTAGCAGCAAAGGAAGTCTCCTCAAAAGACACATCTTGTGTGTCATTACTGTGAAAAACCTGGTCACATTCGACCACATTACAAAAACTATATCAATGACTTCAGAAGGATGAAAGGAAGGGGTTTTTCACAATCTGATTAGTTCCTCAGGAGAAATAACAACATGAACAGATCAAGGAACAACCACAGAAACTATGTGGTTCATATTGCTCTCAACATTCATGCAAAGAGTAGTTGGTATTTTGATAGCGAATGTTCACGACATATGAATGGAGATGCAAGCATGCTGAACAACATTCAAAAAGATTGTTCTTATCAATCTGTTACCTTTGGAGATTGTGCTAAATGAAGAGTGCTTGGACGTGGCCAATTGAATGTTCATAGAATGCCCACTTTGGAAGATGTGCTGCTTGTGGAAGGACTAAAGGAGTGTTCTCCTGATGGACGGGAACAGATCGCAGGACAACTGTTACCTTCTCAACATGAAGGAAACCTGCTTCAGATCTGAGCTTTGTAAAGCAAATCTATGGGATGAAAAGCTTGGCCACATCAGTTATCGAAATCTCTAGAGACTTATGAAGAATGAAGCTGTGATTGGTGTTCCAAGCTTAAATATTGATCGAGAAAATGTGTGCGGCCCATGCCAAATTGGAAAGCAGATCCATACCTCTCATAAGTCTATTAAGAAGATAACCACTTCAAATGCCTTGGAACTATTGCACAAGGACTTGATGGGGCCTGTTCAAACCGAAATTATTGGACAGAAGAAATTCATCTTTGTTTGTGTAGATGACTATACCAGATTTACATGGGTTGAATTCCTGAGAGACAAGGGAGAGACTTTTGAGACGTTCGAAAAATTATGTCTCAAACTTGAAGTAGAGAAAGAAACTAATATGGTGAGAATAAGAAGTGATCATGGTCGTGAATTCGAGAATGCTTTCTTCAAATTGTTCTATGAAGAAAAAGGCATTGGTCGAGAGTTTTCTACACCGAAAACTCCTCAACAAAATGGTGTTGTTGAGAGGAAAAATCAAACTCTTCAAGAAATGAGTCGAGTCATGATGAAGGCCAAATCTGTTCCTGACAACCTTTGGGCCGAGGCGGTGAACACAGCTTGTCATGTTATTAATCGGGTATACTTCAGACTCAAGACAATATTACTCCCTATGAGTTATGGAAATGAAAGAAGCTGAATGTAAAATATTTTCACATCTTTGAAAGTATTTGTTACATGTTGAGAGATCGAGAGTATCTTGGAAAGTTTGATGCCAAAGGAGATGAATGCATTTTTCTTGGATACTCAAGAAATAGCCGTGCCTACCGTGTCTTCAACAAAAGGGCCAAAACTGTCATGGAATCAATTAACATCGTTGTTGATGATCTGGAATAACCTGCTATCCAGATTGATGATGAAAGCCTTGATGTTATTATCCATGTTCCTGCATCTGTGCCGAACAGTTCTCAAGACAGTGACCTGACTGAAGCAAGGTTTTAGAAATAGGATGTCTACAAACCATCCAAAGGAGTCTAGAAAAATCATTCTGTTTCGGACATCATTGGTGAAATGAGTGAAGGTGTCCGAACAAGAGGAGTTCGTAAGAACTATCGTGAGCTTATAGCTAACGTGTGCTACACATCCACTGGATGAGCCTAAGAATGTTAAAGAGGCTTTGAAGGATGATCGGTGGATTCAAGCCATGCAAGAAGAACTCTTGCAATTTGAAAGAAATGAAGTGTGGGATCTTGTTCCATGACCCAAAGATGCTAATGTGATAGGCACAAAGTGGATCTTCAAAAATAAGACGGATGAGGAGGGGAACATAACCAGGAACAAGGCAAGATTGGTTGCCCAAGGATATTCCCAAGTTGAGGGAATTGATTTTGATGAAACGTTTGCTCCCATTACTCGTCTTGAATCAGTCCGATTACTTCTTGCCATGGTTACATGGATGAAGTTTAAGTTGTTTCAAATGGATGTGAAAAGTGTCTTCTTGAATAGGTACTTATCTGAAGATGTGTTTGTTAGTCAACTAAAAGGCTTTGAAGACCCTCACCATCCCGAGTTTGTATACAAACTGAAAAAGGCACTATACGGTCTCAAACAAGCTCCACGAGCTTGGTATGAATGTCTAACTAAGTTCCTTCTGGAGAAAGGCTATGTTCATGGTAGAGCGGATAGAATACTCTTTGTCAAAAGAGGAAAAATCTGATGTGATCATCATTCAGATTTATGTCAATGATATTGTCTTTGGATCTGTGTCAGACAGAATGGTGGATGAGTTTGTCAAGTTCATGACATCTGAATTTGAAATAAGTTTAGTAGGTGAACTAACCTACTTTCTGAGGCTTCAAGTGAGGCAAAAGGATGATGGGATCTTTATTTCTTAAACAAAGTATGCAAGAAACTTGATCATTAAGTTTGGTTTGGAAAGTTGCAGCACGAAAAGAACACCTATGGGAACACATTTGAAGATGTCAAAAGATGAAGCGGGTGTATCTATTGAGCAAACTTTGTACCGGAGTATGATAGGTAGCATGCTCTACCTTACTGCAAGTAGGCCAAACATATGTTACAGTGTTGGAGTGTGTGCTCGGTATCAATCTGATCCCAAAGAAAGCCATCTGAAAGCTGTCAAGAACATAATCAAGTACATAAAAGGTACTGCTGAGTTAGGACTATGGTTTTCCTATGATACAAACCCTAATTTGGTGGGGTTTTATGATGCAGATTGGGCTGGTTGTACTGAAGACCGGAAGAGTACTTCAGGAGGATGTTTCTTCCTTGGAAATAACATGGTGTCATGGTTCAGCAAGAAACAGAATTCTATTTCGCTGTCTATAGTGAAAGCATAATATATTGCGGCTATAAGTTGTTATACACAACTTTTGTGGATGAAGCAAATGCTGCTTGACTATGGTATGCCACAATCTATGCTTACCATATTCTGTGACAACATGAGCGCCATAAATATTTCGAAAAATCATGTTTAGCATTCTCGAACAAAGTATATAGATATTCGCCATCACTTCATTCGTGAACTAGTTGAAGACGGATCGCTCGTGATTGAGTACATTGGAACAGATGCCCAACTTGCGGATATTTTCACTAGGCGCTTGATGGTGGAAGGTTTGAAACACTTAGATCCTCCTTAGGTCTTTGTGTTCTCTAAACTTCTCATTTGAGAGAAGTATCTCTGTATAGTCTTGGTCAGTGATGTATGTACAGAGAAAGATATATGACCAAGTGGTTTATGGTCTATTCGAGTGTGTGCCTGGAAGTGTGCTTGAAAGATGCAAGCACTATTTGAGCTGTTTCTGCAACGGCTAGTGGGACCTCGTTTTTCATGCCTAGTTCGGTTTCACTTTCCAATAATGCACAGTGATGTGATGATTATGGGATTTGACGATTAATTATGGGAATTTCCTTTTATGAAATTCTAATTAAGGATTGAGATCAATTTTTGAAACTGTTCTTTTTCAAATTTTGCTTGCTAAGTGTTTGTTCGCTCTCTCTCTGCTCTTAAGCTTCGTCTTCTCTGAATTCAATGGCAGACAAGTCTAGCTCTTCCAAACCCTATTTTTTCAAGAAATCGAAGATCAGCACTTCAGATCTTTGGAAAGCTCTAGGAGAATTTTCCAAACACCTTATTTTTCCGCAATATGTTCCAGCGCATGCTAGTCCAGAGAAGGAAGATGCTTCTCTCACATGTGTCCTTCCATCTGGGCCTGCCTCGATGGTTTCACCCAGTGCTTCGGAATCTGGGTCTATTGCTGAGTCGCTCGAAGAAACCCAAATCACTTCTAAGGTTTTAGCCGAGTCTTCCTCACCGTCAATGGAGAACCCCGAAGCTGTTGAAGCTTCAATTGCCACTGCCATGGTTGTTGATCCGTCCTCTTGAAAAATTTTCCGCATCCATTAACACCATCAAATTTGTGTCCAATGCTGCTCCCCTGACATTTGTTCCCGCTGCTACTCGTGACTCGCCGGTAGTCACAATTCAAGTTCCTCTGGGAGATGTTTCTCCTACTGCTGATGATCATGTTGCCCAGTTTGAAGAGGCAAAGGATAATGAAGATGTTGATATTGAGGTCACTAATGAGGATAAGGCCTCTCCACCTGTGTCGGAATCTGTTTCACCTTCTCCGCCGCTAGAAGAGCCCTCTTTTCACTCTCGCGGTGTCAAACGCAAGCTGCAACTTAGGGATGAACCTGATGCAACCCCTGCTGCCGATGTTAACTCTGATGATGATGAGACTCTTATTGCTCATCTCAAGTCTCGGATACTAGAGAAGCTTGCCCGAAAGAAGGATCAGCCATCTCAGGTGTCCAAGAAAGCCTCTGCTAGGAAGAGTTCTTCCAAGAAAGCTCCAGCACAGAAGGGTTCTGCTAAAAAGGCCCCTGCAAAGAAATTTGCCTCAAAAACCACCTCTGCTGATGTCTCTGCTCAAAGGGTTAGTCGAAGTGAGTTCAAGCATTTGTTAGGATTGGTCTCTGGGCCTCGAAGGCCATTAATGAAGAATGCCCGAGCCCCACTCCTTCGGAGGAGGATGCAAATATTGTTCCAAAGGATGTCTCTGACAGTTCAGATCCCAAATCAGGTTCTTTTGATTCAAGCAAATTTTTATCTATTTTTCATCAGTCTCTTTACAAACTGGTTGTTGGTCGCTCACTTGTGTCTGAGCGAAAATTGATTGCTTTTGATGTTGAGGGAACTGGGGTTGTCCAGTTGTTGCATGATTCTTATCTTGATAAGTCTGCTTATACTGCTCCTGCTTTTGTGCTTGATATGGTTCATGAATTCTATGTCAACTTGCATAAGTTCATTAGGGATGTTAATTCAGATCATGCCTTTTCTGCATTTGTGCGTGGTCATTGGATTGATTTCTCCCCTGCTGTTATCAACTCTTATTTGGGTCGTGTTCATTCTGTTGTCACTGAGTCTGCCCATGATTTGGATGAGATTGCATTGGATTTGACGGGAGGAAGTCATCTGGTTTGGCCGAAAGGAAGATCTTTTATGGCCTCTGACCTAAACGTGAAGTACTCAATTCTTCACAAGATTACAGTTAAAAATTGGCTTCCAGGCAAGCATCGATCATCTCTGGGAAAACAGTTGGCGGTGTTGCTATTTAGGGTTGGAACACATGAGGTGTTTAACCTAGGGCAGATCATATTTGATCAAGTGTGTGCCCATGCCGAGTCTTCTCAAAGCCAGCAGCCGATGGGGTATCCTGGTCTGATATTCTCCATTATCATGGCCCAGCACGATGTTCTTACTGCAGAGGATGTTTATGAGTCGGAAGAGCCTCTGTTGGTGATCAGTCGCAAGCTTTTCTCCGCCCAACATGCTTGTGACATCCCCTCTGGCGATGCTGCTCAAGAGCCAGCAACTGAGCCTCAATCTGTTCCGCGCAGATTTACTCTCAATCCTTCTGTCAATGTTGTTTTCTTTGACAGACACATTCAATCTTTGGAAAGAAAGGTTAATTTCCTGGATAAAGCCATTCGGACTTTCCGCACTCGAAGACAAGAGTTAGAGTCCTTGTTGATGGATCTACGAGCCCGTGCCCTCGGCTTTCCCTCTCTGCTTGATATGCCAGGATCGTCTGCTGCTGAAGGTCCCTTTGATGCTGCTCCGACCACTGCTGTTGGTGATGTCCAGCCTTCTACATCCGTTGTTCCTGGATCTGTTCCAGACAATGTTGATGCCTCTCTGCTCTGAATCTTTGCCTTTTATGGCAGACATTAAGGGGGAGAGAATCTAATAAAGAAAGCTGGAGGAGATTGATGATGAAGGAAGAGCGAGTGTGCTCTTTTAAAAAACATTTTGATTTTATGTTTTCAAACAATATTCTACCGGGGATGTCTGTTTTTCCCGTTTTAATTTTTGTTGGTCTGTATCTTATTTGATCAACCTGACAATGCAGCTCTGCCTGCGAAAACATTTGATCATGGATGTTGGTGAAAACTCCCCAACTCAGATTAAGGGGAAGTTCGTGACATGAAACTGTGCCTCACAGTTTCTTATAAATATCACTTTTTGATATTTCTTTTGATCTGCGGAGTTTATTCATGTGATATGCAAATTAAGAGTTATTGTCTTCCATAAACGCCAAAGGGAGAGATTGTTAATGTCATCGTTATGCACTAATGTTTGTTTCGAGTTTGTTTTGGCGAGATATAGAAGACAATGTGTTCTTGAAGACAAAAGTTCCGATGTGCAAGTTTTGAAGAACAGTTGGTGAACTGTTCGCTCTAATGTTCCTAACATACCCAAGAACAATTTAATTATAGCAGTTTCCATAATATGAAGATCTTCACCGATCCGATTTGGAAGGTCAAGATATGATCGTTTGACTGCCTTGTGGTGTAGAGGCCGTGCTGAAAATAACCGTACTACACATGGAAAGCATCTACACATGTTAGGGAAGATCACAAACTATTATTCGCTTACCAATTTACTGAAGATTGAAGACCAACGGTAACATTGATGTGAAGCTATATGAAGACTGATTAATTGCAGCAATCGGCGTGGACTTCATTAGATTCTCTTAGCATATTATTTGAGAGTCATTTTCGTTTGTGATCCATGTATTAGCTAGTAGTTGTTCCATAAACAGTTCAACGTGATAGTCTAGCTTTTGAGTGTTTTGAGTGAAATGCATGAGAGGTTTTATTAATCCGTATTGTACGCAATCTCGGGAGAGATTGTAAGTTGAGGTCGTGGGTAGCTAGAGGGAGTTTAGTGTCACGGTTGTGAGGGGATCTCACAGCTTTCGTTTAGCAAAAGAGTTCGTGGAGAAGAACGGGTGACATAAGGAGGGAGTCATGTATGTGTAAAATCCTAAATACACTTCATGAAGGAGTAGCAAACGAATCTTCAAGTTTGGGCGAAGTCCTTCCCAAAGTAGGTTGATTAACCGAACTGAGTTACAATCTCGTGCGTAATTTACTACTTTTTATTTACTATTTTTACATCTGTTCCCAACATACCGTAGAACACTTGTTAGCAGATTCACATTAAACACCCTTGCACGGATTGTAGTTTTTCATATAAGACTTGTGTCTATCCGACGTATATTATGTTTGAATATATACAAATGATCCTCTTAAATGTAATATTTAAGGCGGGGGTCTTGTGTGAATTATCTTACATGGTAAAATTTGTAAATGAGTCAATACTCAAATCAAAACCTAAACACAAATAAATATCAATAAAAATACAAATATATTATTGCATATGAATTTGAATTTCGATTTTAACTGGCCTTATGCATTTTGACTGGAAAGACAGTCTCATGTACGTTTTTGTGATGTTTAATATTTCATCCGTTTTTGAATAATTGTCATTCTGACACTTTAATTTTGTTTTCACAAAGAGTGTCATTTTACACAATTAAGGTGAAAAATTCGCATTTACCCTCATTTAATGCATCAAAACATCCTTATTTACTCATTTACTATATTCACATCCTTATTTGACTCATTTAATGTATTCACATAAGGGTGCATAAAGTAATTTAATTATTTTATTAATATATGTTTATTTATCTAGAATTACACTTATTAAAAAACGGAGGAATATATTATTAAGTTTTGTCAGATGATTAGATATGTAGTATTTGTAAACTACGTGCCGTGGAGTAGAGATCCTCTAGTCCCACTTGTGTGTGCCACCATTAAAATTATATATTGTTAATAATGTTTTTATAAAAATAAAATTTATTTTATCATAACTAATCATAATTAATATTTATTGCAAAAAAATTAAAATTTTAAAAAATTAAATACCCTAAGTTTGGAATAATCAACCCCAAAAATCAATTATATTAACTAAAAAATGAAAATTAAAGATTAAAAAATAATTATAAACCCTAATTGGGTGGAATAAATCCTAAATAATAATGTAAAATTATACTAAATCAAAAGAAATTAAAATTGAAGAAAAAAATAAAAAAAAAATAATAATTTTGAGATGTGGCACACGACACACAAATTGAAACTAGAGGATCTCAAGTGCGTGCCGTGACCGTGAGCAAGAGGCTAGGAAAGTTTATTTTCAATATGAAGAAAAAAGCGAAGAAATTTTAGTTAAGACCGGCCCCAATTAGCTGCTGTATTGATAAATGACTAATTGTTTGTTAATAAGTATTCAAAGCTGCTTTGTCAATATAAGCTGCTTTGTCAATATATTGAATAATCAACCTTTTGAAAAAATTATATAATTTACAATTTCTAACTTCTGGCAGTCGAATATATTTGATTGTCTATAATGCATAGTTAATAATCTGGTTCTCACACAAAGCGTAACAACTCGTTTAACAAAATATATAATGTGTACACATTATAATAGCATCTAATACAGTGACATGACATACATAACAAGAAATTTTTTACACTTTCAAAAAGTTTTTTTTCTAGCTAGTTCAAATTATCTTATACTCCTTTCAAAAAGATTTGATTATTTTTAGTTTGAATTTTCTATTAGAAACATTATTTGATTATATCGTATTTTTCGTTCATGATAATAGATATTAATGAGCAATAATGTGAGTATATGATTTCTACACAAAGAATATATCATAGAGAAATGACGTAAAATATTTTCCTCATCACTAAAAATTATGTGAGACAATTTTTTTAATAAAAGTTTATATGATAGATGGAATTCAAAATTTATATTCATGTTCAATAAATATTTATATTTTATTAGTATTTAGTTACGTTTGAATTTAGACAATAGATGGCCGACTTTACCCATTTTGACCCATATTTATTGCGGTCAGAGAGAAGACTCCTCCTTTCTTAGATATGAATATTTCGAACTTGTGCAATTGGAAAAAGACTAAACAACATTTAATCTGGTGCAGTTTTCAAAAAATAAAAAAATTAAATTGGTGCATATTACAAATTCAGTGCCTGATCTCTCTCTCTCTCTGCTCCCGCCATTGCACGATGAGAGAGAAAGTTGTTTACATAATCTCTTCACGCGTCGGGAAGTCCGAAGACCGACATTCTGATGGGTGTTGATGCATGATTATTCTCCATTTTCTTCCAAGAATATGAGGTTTCTTTCTTTGCTGTTTCATATACAACAACTATAGTCTATAGATATATATAGATACATACACACAGGGTAGGTGCATTCAATGACATGAGATAGCTTTCTAATTGCTGACGACAGCACTTCGCCATCAGCTAAATCTTCATATGCTTCTACACGGTCATTTTGAGTTCTTTCTTGAGAAATTTATGGCGTACTTATAACCTGAAAAGCATATTCATTATCTATGGGGTGTGGTGTGTGGATCATTATATTCATCTTTAATTATAATTTCTCAGATTTTGTGTTTTTTTTTTTGTTTTTGGTATGACTGTGATTTCTTTTTAATATGTTATATGTGAACGAGATGTTTGCAAATCTTGGACTTGTTGCAGTTTTATGCATGTGCCGCACGTCTGAATTTCCTGCATTCTTTATTCCAAACCCAAATCGATTAGATACGTTATTTTAATCTGTTTACAGATAGAGACAATTTGTGGTTATGCCCTAGTGAAAGGGAAAATCAAGCTACAGTGGAAAGATTTAAAAATATTGAATTCATACTGATCATTGGGCTAATAAAGAAATCATAGGTTTGCTTTGGTCGGAACTTTGCCTATTATCATGATTCAAAATTATAGAGTAATATAGCTTCTGCATCAAAATTGGTTTTGTATATTCAATTACCAAATCAATTGATGGAGCAGCATTGATTTATAATGATGCTTCGAACTGAATTAGTCTTTAGAAAATGGGACTCTTTTCTTATGTTTTCTTTTGTCAATCTGATTATGCAGGCATTGACAGCTGCTCCTGATTGCTTTGGTACTGTTTAATTAGCTGCGATATGGCATCTAATGCAACAGTTAAATGCCCACCGCCGATGAAGGCGGCATCTAATGGTGTCTTCCAAGGGGATGATCCTCTCCATTTCGCGCTTCCTCTGCTGATACTACAGATTTGCCTTGTTGTCGTGCTGACACGAGCACTTGCATATCTTCTCAGGCCACTGAGACAACCACGCGTTATTGCTGAGATTATAGTGAGTTTCTCTTTACTTCTGCTCCATGTTATCTTTTGTTTGCAAGCACTACTAAGTGGTTGTTAATTAGCTTTTCCTTTTCCTTTTCCAATTTGCAGTGTTGAGTTTAGTATAGAGACAGCAAGTTGTGTTCTTTACTTGTGCTTGATTGTAAAGATTTTGATGAATGAGTATTGATTATGTTTATAGGGAGGGATTCTTCTAGGTCCTTCAGCTTTAGGCCGCAACCATAGATATCTTGATGCGGTATTCCCACCCCAGAGCCTCACAGTTTTGGATACCATTGCCAACCTTGGTTTGCTGTTCTTTCTGTTCTTGGTTGGGCTTGAGCTTGATCCAAGGGCTCTTCGACGGACTGGGAAAACAGCATTAAGTATTGCCCTTGCAGGAATCACTCTCCCTTTCACTTTAGGAATCGGGACATCATTTGTTCTGAGAGCTACTGTTTCCAAAGGTGTAAGTAATGGCCCATTTCTGGTATTCATGGGAGTGGCACTCTCCATCACTGCTTTTCCTGTCTTGGCTCGTATTCTGGCTGAGCTCAAGCTTTTAACCACTGATGTTGGTCGAATGGCCATGTCTGCCGCTGCAGTCAATGATGTGGCTGCTTGGATTCTACTTGCCCTGGCTATTGCCTTATCGGGCTCAGACCACTCTCCCCTCGTCTCAATGTGGGTATTCTTGTGCGGATCTGGCTTTGTCGTGCTGTGCATATTCTTGGTCCCTCCTATTTTTAAATGGATGGCACAAAGATGTCATCAAGGTGAGCCAGTAGATGAGTTATACATATGTGCTACACTGGTTGCTGTTTTGGCAGCAGGGTTTGTTACTGATGCCATTGGAATTCATGCACTTTTTGGGGCTTTTGTTCTTGGTGTTCTTGTCCCGAAGGAGGGACCCTTTGCTGGAGCTCTCGTTGAGAAATGTGAGGATCTTGTATCTGGCCTATTCCTTCCTCTGTACTTCGTCTCCAGCGGACTCAAGACGAATGTGGCCACCATACAAGGCGCGCAGTCTTGGGGGCTTCTCGTGTTGGTTATTTTCACAGCATGTTTTGGGAAGATCATTGGCACTATCCTTGTTGCTCTCTTCTGCAAGATCCCTTTCAAAGAGGCTATAACACTCGGTTTCCTCATGAACACCAAAGGTTTAGTGGAGCTCATTGTTCTCAACATTGGGAAAGACCGAGGGGTAAACTAAACTAAACATACTTCATTATAATTTACTATATATATCTCATCTTCATCTCACTTATTTCTTGATCAATATAATTTCATTCTAGGTTTTGAATGATCAAACTTTTGCAATCATGGTCTTGATGGCTCTATTCACAACATTTATAACAACGCCTATTGTCACAACGGTGTACAAGCCAGCTCGAATGGCAGGGTCAGAATACAAACACAGAGCCATCCAGAGAAAGAAATTATCAAATGCTGATCATCAACTCAGACTATTGACATGCTTTAACAACACAAGAAACCTTCCCACATTGATCAATCTCATGGAGGTTTCACGAGGCACCTGGAATAAAGAAGGGCTCCGTGTCTACGCAATGCACCTCATGGAGCTCTCCGAAAGGTCATCAGCAATAGTAATGGTTCACAAGGCAAGGAAGAATGGGATGCCATTTTGGACCAGGGTGGGTCGAGATTCGGATCCAAACCACATTGTTGTTGCTTTCGAGGCTTACCAGCATCTCAGCCAAGTCTCAGTTCGACCAACAACTGCGATCTCATCAATGTCCACCATGCACGAGGACATCTGCAACAGTGCCGCGAGGAAGAAGGTAGCAATGATAGTCCTGCCTTTCCATAAGCACCAGAGGCTCGATGGGCAGCTGGAGACTACACGAGCCGAGCTCAGGCATGTCAACAGAAGGGTGCTCGAGCATGCTCCGTGCTCAGTTGGAATTCTAGTTGACCGGGGGCTCGGTGGAGCATCCCATGTAGCTGCAAGCCATGTCAACTACACCATCACGGCCTTCTTCTTCGGAGGGCACGATGATCGTGAAGCTCTCTCCTATGCAGCACTCATGGCTGAGCACCCTGGCATTAGTCTGAATATTGTTCGTTTCATCGTGGACAAGAAGATTGTAGGGGACAGCATTGAGATAGACATGGACGATGGAGATAGTGATGAAGCTAGATCGAGTGATGATGAATTTTTTAAAGAGTTGAAGCAAAAAGTGTCGAAAGATGGTAAGATGAGATTAGAAGAGAGTGTGGTAAGCAAAAGTGAGGAAGCAGTTGAAGTGATGCGAAGGTATAAGCGTAGTAGCTTGATTCTTGTAGGAAGAATGGGGGAAGGTCAACTAGTTGCAGCTTTAAACAACAGGGGTGAATGCCCTGAACTCGGACCGGTCGGAAACTTGTTAATTTCTCAAGAATTCTCAGCATCGGTATTGGTGGTGCAGCAGTATCGCGGCACTGAATTCACTAAGATTTCGACAGCTGAGACAGAGTCCAACTCACAGTAGGAGTACAGATAACCTATCTTTGAGGTCTTAAATCGATAAAACTCCGGTTTTAGCATGGATGATGAGGAGATATGATTCATGATAGTCATGTTGTTAAATGTTAGGAATGGTATGGCAGAAGTCCTCTTGTACATGCTAGTCAATTGCTAGGAACATGAGGGAAAGCTTAATTATGTGTAGCATTTTCTTCTGTGCCAAATAAAATTCATTACATTTGATAGAATTTGTTGTGATTCTTATCTTGCAAAAAATCCCTCCTCACTTTGCATTTTGCTGGATTTTACTCCCACATTTCAGTAAATTTTTCCGTATATTAGTTTCTCAGACCCATCATTTTCGTGTCCAATGTTCGTGTATTACAAACTTAAAATTTCTTCGGATTCGTTTTTTTTAGAACGATCTTGTTTTTTTTAATTAAACACTAATTTTTAACAATCAAAGTAAAAGTCATTTTGGGAATTGATAAGATATTGTTAGAATTGATCTTTCGATTTATTTCAAGGATTTAAGAACTTTGATTATGTTATTTAGGTCCAATGGCCTATATTACTTTGTAGGTGTGAGGAGAAAGGGATTTTGGGGCTGGGGTGGTGTGACTAAAAAAAACTTTGATTTTCTACCCATATTTGACACTTGTCAATTTCTTATTGGCTAAGAATTTATACTATTTAGATTTAAATTATTTTTTTTAATTACACGTGTCCATACATTGAAAGTCAAGTCTAACACGACTCGGTCTATTTTCATCCTTATTGATAACTAAATAAGTCTACATTTTAATTGAATCATTTTGTATAATTCATTATAAAAGTAAATAATATGATTTTCTAAACTAATCTCTTCTCTAATAGTTAAGATATATAGGAACTGAAAATTAAACCTTGTACTGAAAAATCTATATTTTATATATATATATGAATTCTTAGTATACACGCTTAAATGCATATGGTTGAAAAACTTTTAAAAAATAAATTAATTTCAAAGACAATTGATGTCTTTTTTCTAATACTAATTTATGAAAGGTTTTTCTCTTCAAAAAGAAAAGGAAGAACAAAGTTCAATAATAAACTCATTTTTTCTATTGATGGACGAGATTATCTGTGTTCATGTAATAAAATGTTTATCCCTTAAACAAATATTAACGATAGAAATGTAGCACCATGCCACTACAAAAAAATATTGTACGATTCCGTTAACCCCTCAAACTCTATAATATTCAATGTCAAATATTTAAAGCTTATGCGAATATATTGACTAGGGATGTCAAACTAGCCCGAAACCGATGGGCTGGCCCGAACCGTCCGAAAAAAATGTGGGTTAGGGTCATATTTTTTAGGCCCGAAATAAATTTTAATCGAACGGGCCCGCCCGAACGGACCGACGGGCTAAACGGGTCAGCCCGCTAGGTCCGCGGGTTGGCCCGTAGGGCTATTTTTTTTTAATCTGCTCTTATTATTATTTGATAAGAAACAAATGGATACTGGAAAATAGTTAGATTATACTTTCAACTGGTAACTCACCATTCTTTGTTCTTCTTTCCTTCTGTTAAACTTGGATTTTAATTTTTTATAATAAACAAATGAATTATTATAAAATAGTTAGATTATGCTCTTAGTCGACTATCTATTATCTAAATTTCTCAAAAAAAAAATCTCACTGTTGAAGAAATGGTCACTGCTGCGGAAAAGATAAATCTAATCAAATAAATTAGAATATATGTTTTGGAAACTCTTCTATAGAATATAGTGAAAAAATATAATACAATTTGCAATCAATTCGACACTGAAAGAATGCGCAGTTCCACTATTTGACAAAATTCCTCAATGAATAAATTGTAATGCATCGTAATATAGAACTGTAGATTATGTGAGGATTTTAACCTATGCATCTATACAGACTGTGCTGCTTAAGTTCTCGTGTATCAACTTTGCTTGTAATTATATGATGCTTGTATAAACATATGGTGTCTCTGTTATAGTTTTGGATCTAATATAGGACATGAAAACTTCATATTTGAAAGAGTATTCACCTTATACTTAACTTTTGTCCTAAACATGCTGGCCCGACGGGCTAGCCCGAAAACCGAAGTTTTAAGGTTAGGGCCAAAAAAATTTAGCCCGAAAAAATTTCAGCCCGAATGGCCCGACCCTAATAGCCCGATAGGGTTGGCTCGAAACCGACGGGCTGACCCGTTGGACATCCCTAATATTGACTGCTAAATTTCACATATTAAATCTCAATTTTCTATTTATGTAATTTAGGAATATTATCTTCTAGCTAATGACTCTGAGGCCCCTGAGTACTTGGCAACTTGGGCCCCTCGAATTTGGCTACTTTTGCACACTATATAAAACAAACCAATTGGTATTTCACAATTTCTATTTAGTATTTTCATTGCTTGATGGCACGAACTCTCGGGTTAAACGTAGTCTTACATGCTTAATACTATCATCAGGCTCATTTCCTACACACTACGATTGCACATGATCTTTCCTTTTAACTTAAAGATTGACAAGAATTAGCATGTCAAGAAGATTTATTGATGGCACGAGAGATCATTCTTGAACGGATCGATTGTCGAGCCTCCAACAAACCCTAAGCAAATTTTAATTGGATCAAAGTAAAACAACACCAATTTCTTCCCCCAAATTTTAATACAAAATTAGATTGCTGGGTTTTGTGTTGGAATTTATGATGGGTTTTCCAACTAAAAAAATAATTAGATCAAATTAAAACAACACCAATTTGGTCCCTCAATTTTTAGTACAAAAAATTAGAAGACAAGGACTTATATCATATTTAAAAATATAAAATTTAAAATTTAAATATATACGGGACACAAATTGTTAGACGGGTCTGATTCGCCCCCAAAAAAAAACTCAAACCTGCTGGCGCGTAATGCATATCATGCACACGCCGATTTTTTTTTTTTTTCAAAACCCTTTATTTAATCCAATTAGATTTTATTATATTCAAATATCCAATCGCGTGTTATGCACTTATTGACTTTTATTTTTTTCTATTTTTAATTTTTTTATTTCAAAAACCATTTATTTAATCCCAATTAGAATTTATTATATCCAATTAGGATTCATCATCATCATCATCAATTAGGGTTCAATTATGTTTAGTTTGAAATTTTTAATCAATTCAAATACATTCTTTGAAATGATTATCCAAAATGGCTTAATGGTGCAGAGTGTAACAACTATTGTGGTGTATTTGAAGGTGTAATAGGTTAAAATTTTAATTTAGGGTGCAAAGTGTAATTACTATTGTACTGTATTTGAAGGAGTAATTGGTTAAAATTTTAATTTTAGGGTGCAAACTGTGAAAACTATGTAGTGCGGGTAGGGCTGAAAATAAAACCAAATAGTTCGATATTTGGCTCGTGTCCGTTCGTTAAAAGCTCGTTCGAGCTCGGTTCGATAAGCATATCAAACTTGTTTGAACATAATTTTATGTTCGATAAAATTTAAAGCTCGGCTCGAACTCGAGCTCGATGAGTAAAAAATGAGCAAACATGTGTAAAAATATCAAACTACTCGAGCTCGACTCGTGTTCGACTCGATTAAAACTCGTTTGAGCTCGACTCGATAGATAATCAAACAAGCTCAAACATAAAATTTTAAACTCAATATCATTTCAAACAAGCTTGAACATATGTGTGTTCGGCCTCGACTCGACTCATTTACACCCCTAAGTGCGGGGTTAAAATTGAGAGAATTCTTTGTTGGGTATTGCTATTTGCATCCTTATTTTTTTAATATACACCATATTTATTAGGGAGAAAAATTAAAGTATTCAAATTTAGAATAACAACTTCTTTTCTAAGCAACTTCTATAACTAATTCTTTTCTATTCAAGAAATGGTGTAAAAGACTCATACCCTTACTTTTATGAAAATTCAGTCCCTTTTGTTTTGTCATATTTTTTTATTTTAAAAAAAATAAAAATGGTGGGATTGATTGAATTTGGAGACCAATTGAATGTTGTGGCATGTTTATTTTTTTTTTAAAAATGGCAAAATTTGTGTCGATTGAATGCTAGGGGAGGGGATTGAAATTGGTAGTTGCTTGCATTAAAAGTTCTGAATACACATGTTAAACAAAAAAAAAACTTAAGCCATTGACAAACACACATTTCTAACGTCGAGCCCTGCAAATTTATTTGAGAAACTAACGTCAAGCCCCCGCAAATTTATTTGAGGTGCGTTTTTTTATTTTCTCACCGTGAAGTTGTTCGAAATTGTCGGGTTTAAATGCTTTTATAAAATTTTAAGTAATAATAATCGTAATTTAGGATAATTTCATACAATTAATAGTTATTGAAGTTGTAAGAAAATTTTTTTGTAATGTTTGAAAGATTATATATGCATCGGTGGTTGTAGATTTGTATATTTTGTAGTAGATTAACATGAATTTGTATATTTTGATGAATTTTGAAGATTATTGTAAACTGCTAAAATTCTGCTCTTCAAAAATTTCGTGACAATATTGTCACAGTTCAAGTCTTTTCATGACAATAATTGACACGAGATGACATGAATTCGTAACAATATCGACACGAATTTCTTGTCTCGTGACTATAATATGCTCTTGAAAATATTGTCACGAATTAAAGCCTTTTCGTGAGAATATATTCTCACGAATTAATATGAAGTGGCCACCTCATGCTCACTCGGTTGTAAATATATGAAGCATAATTGTTGCAAATGGTAAAGACTGATTAGAAACACTTCAAATAATCAATAAAACACATATTCTTTAAAACAAATGCTTACTTCATCAGAAAACAATGTACCCAAACGCGCAGTCTTCGTCTTAAAGGTCTACTTCAAACACTTGGGCAATGCGGCTGGTGATGAAACCTGTGCACAATGTACACCGAGTCGAGGTAAGACCTCATATGCCCACACCTGTAAAATAAGATATTGATCAAATTATATTCGATAAAATAAGATTACAGTCATGATCGTGACAAAATTGAGACCATACCAATAGAGCCCACACTGGTCCATAGAAATGATAAGACAATCTTGATTTTTCCTCCGTCGTCTTGAATTTTCTTCTCAGTTCCACCTCAGTAGATAGTACCATACTCATATAGTGCTCCAAGAGACTGAATGCATAAACGCCCCATGGAAATGAGTTCCAACGATCCTGATCCTCAACTAAGACCCATACCTAGTCATCTATCATGTGTGTCTGATCATATCCAAAGATCATAGTGTGCAGGAACAACACATTAGCGACCATCACGTAATCCATGAGATCATCTCCTAAGGAATAGGTCCTAAACCTCTCAAGTAGATCCTTCACTCTCAGAGGTGTACGTCTTCCTCAATACACGATAATAGAAAGAGATCATAGGAATCTCATATGATGCAGACGGGTCAAAATCGGATCTCCCGAACTATAATCAGTCACCAAAGCAAACTCACTAGGAGAAAACCTAATGTTGGTTTCTCCAACCCGAAACCAAATACCGTGCTCCCGTGCACCATCAATGATCACCTCCCTAATCAACAATGCGTGTATAGCATTGTTACAACTGTTTCCACCCACAAAATCTATCAAATGCCCAAAACCCCAACCTCTCCTAAATTGTTCGAATAATTCGGGCCCACCGTTGATCACGTGGAATACTTCCCTAATTATACTCATATTGTCCTTCCAATATAAATTGATCCCGCAAGTGATGTTCTGTAAAGCCTCTCTTCTCCACACATATTCATGCTATTTTTTCACGAAATCAACAACAAATCCAGAATTCACAGTGCAAAAAAACATACGAATCGAAATCCACAAAGTTCAACCTATTTCACATATTCTCATATTCTAATTCACAAAAACCAACATTCAAACATATTATGTGATTTAAATTGGCAAAAAAACACGAATTGGATTCCACATATTTAAATTGATAAAAATTCGACATGAAATTGACCGATTAAATTATGAAATCGTTCGAGTTTAGATATCTAACCTATTGAAATTCGACAGCCCAAGGCTCCAAATTCTCCATGGCTCGATCGCGTGAGGCCTGCCGTCGACGGGTTCTTCGATTTCGGAACAAAAATTGGGTGGTTTTCGTGAGTTTCTTCCCAGATTTTCGTGAGTTTTTTGTTGTGTATTTCGTGTCTATATTTTTGTTGTGTTCTCATGAGTTTTTTGCCCGTTAGATATGAAATCGTGTGTATTCAAATCCATCTCAGTCAAAGGAATATTTTGACTGTTTGCCTCATGAGAAAAATTTCTCCCACTCGTGACTGTTTTGACTGGCTGTCTCTCATGAGGAATTTTTTTTATCACGGTTTTTTTTTCTTGGTCTCGTGAGTATGTTTTTTTTTTTTGAAAGAGTAAAATTCCTTTGTTGTTACAGTTCGTCCCTTTCGTGAGAAAAAATGTGAAGAGGGTCACACTTTTTTTCTCGAAACAAACACCAATTTGTCATCTTTATGTTTTTGTCATGTAGTTAAATTTCAAATAAAGGAATCAAATGTAATGTTTGACTGGGCTCACCATTTACTAAGAGTATTTATGACATTGTGAAATAGTTTGAATAGAAAAGAATGAGTTAAAAAGGTAGGCTAAAAAAGAATTTGCTATTTGGATTTTGAATAGTTGTATCCATTAACACTATTTATTACATACACCATCCTTCTATTTTTTTTGCAGTATTTTTTCTTCATACACCGCAGTTTTTCCTTTTTTTACCTTTTAGTTTGATAATTATTTTTAAATCATTTTTTTTAAAAGGGATTAAAAAAAGTAAGGGAAATGAGGAATTGAGAGAAACAAGTCTCGCCCGTCAAAACAGAGGGAGATAGATCATTTTTTTTTACTTGAGAGGAGGGAGGCGAAAAATCAAGGAGATGAGTGTTCTTCGATCCAATTCGAACTCTTGCCGTCAAAATCAGTTTCGAACATGTTCCTAAATTTTCAAAAAAAGTTTTGGAACCAGATATTTGATAGTTGAATTTTTTTTTTCAATCTTATGTCTTGTGGTCAACGTGCTGCATAATTGATTTCAACTCAAACTCTCTTTAATAGTTCATGTATTTGTGCAAGTTGTGAGGCAGAGGAAGGCTTTAATAGTTCTTATTAGGATTTTGTTTTTATTCCTTACTTTTATTAGTTGGATTTCTTTTAGAGTAGAAAGGGTAGTTAAGTAAATTAATAATTATTTAATTTTAAATTAAATTTATTAATGATGTATATTTTTAAAGTACGAAGGGTAGTTAAGTAAATTAATAATTATTTAATTTGAAATTAAATATATCAGTGATGTATATTGAAAAAATATTGATGTATATAGAAATAATCATCTTTGTTTGCGACAACTCTAGGAAATGTAGGATTTGAGTCTTTTCCACATAGTTGGGAGAGTCTAAAATCAGAGATTATTTGTTGTGATAAATCTGCTAATAAAGCGATAATATTAACATATAAAGAATCGAGTCCATCAATTATATTTATAGGCAATATTGGCGATCGATAAGATATAGATATTGATTATGAGTCGAAAATAGTTTCTTGAGTACATCTTCTCCGTTTCCTAGTTTACCGAGAACACTTGTCACGCTTGCTTCCTTCACATAATCAAGCCCTATAAATATGTAAATATCTCATCATTCTCTTTAATCTTGTTTTCTGGTTTCTTTTATACACCCGAATTAGCATTGTCTTCTTCTTTTTGGATTGTTTCAGGTAGTAGCGCATGATCATATTAAGTTGAATTAATTATTTTTTTGAAAATAATCTTAATTATGGTTTTAATTAATTGTGTTTATGAATGGCAGGCATTGACAGTTAAGCTTTTCCTGCAGGTTGGTTTGATACTTGGTACGTAGTGTTCAATTAATTAATTAGATGGCAACAGTAAAATGTCCACCACCGGTGAAGGCAGCCTCTAAGGAGACAATCCTCTCCATTTCGCACTTCCTCTGTTGATAATACAGATATGCCTCGTGGTTGTGCTCACACGACTACTTGCATACATTCTCAGGCGACTCAGACAACCCCGTGTTATTGCAGAGATCATAGTCAGTACTTCTGCTTCTTAATTAACTAATCATATATATATGTATAATTGCAGAAACAAGAGTATTATTGATAATTGTGTTTACATTTTGACAGGGAGGGATTCTTCTAGGTCCATCAGCTTTAGGGCGGAATGAGAAGTATCTTCAGAGTATATTCCCAGCCCAGAGCCTGACAGTGTTGGACACCATTGCTAACCTTGGTCTGTTATTCTTTCTATTCCTAGTCGGCCTTGAAATTGATCTGAGGTCTCTTCGAAGGACTGGAAAAGCGGCCTTAAGCATTGCCCTAGCAGGAATAACTCTACCATTTGGTTTAGGAATTGGGACATCATTTGTTTTCACACAGGTGTGAGCCAGGCCCCATTTTTGGTGTTCATGGGAGTTGCACTTTCCATCACCGCGTTTCCAGTTCTCGCTCGTATTTTGGCTGAGCTCAAGCTACTAACTACTGATGTTGGTCGAATGGCCATGTCTGCTGCTGCAGTCAATGATGTGGCTGCTTGGGTTCTGCTTGCTCTGGCTATTGCCTTATCAGGCACGGACCATTCTCCCCTAGTTGCTGTGTGGGTGTTCTTGTGTGGTTCCGGGTTCATAATCCTATGCATATTTGTGGCCCCGCCTATTTTCAGATGGATGTCACAGCGCTGCCCTGAGGGCCAGCAAGTAGATGAGATGTACATATGTGCAACATTAGCTGCTGTTTTGGCTGCAGGATTTGTGACCGATACCATTGGGATTCACGCGCTGTTTGGGGCGTTCGTGCTTGGAGTTCTAGTCCCTAAGGAGGGGGCGTTCGCTGGAGCCCTAGTTGAAAAGGTTGAGGACCTCGTCTCCGGTCTGTTCCTTCCTCTATACTTCGTGTCCAGTGGGCTGAAAACGAATGTAGCCACCATTCAAGGGGCTCATTCGTGGGGTCTTCTCGTGTTGGTCATTGTCACCGCGTGTTCTGGCAAAATCATCGGCACTGTTGTTGTTTCTCGCTTCTGCAAGATCCCTTTCAAAGAGGCTGTAACGCTCGGCTTCCTTATGAACACTAAAGGCTTAGTGGAGCTCATTGTGCTCAACATTGGGAAAGACAGAGGAGTTTTGAATGATCAAACATTTGCAATCATGGTGTTGATGGCTCTGTTCACCACTTTCATAACCACACCAATTGTTGTCACGATATACAAGCCGGCTCGAATGGCTATATCAGAATACAAGCACAGAACTATACAGAGGAAGGACTCCAACGCTCAGCTTCGTCTCTTAACATGTTTCCACAGCACTAGGAACATTCCTTCCTTGATCAATCTCATGGAAGCTTCGCGTGGCACCGGGAAAAGGCAAGGGCTCCGTGTCTACGCCATGCACATGATGGAGATGTCGGAGAGATCTTCTGCTATACTGATGGCACACAAGGCGAGGAAGAACGGGATGCCGTTTTGGAACAGGAAGCAAGAATCCGATCCAAACCACATTGTTGTTGCTTTTGAGGCCTTCCAGCATCTCAGCCAAGTCTCTGTCCGACCAACTACGGCAATCTCATCGATGTCTAGCATGCACGTCGACATTTGCAACGGAGCAGCGAAGAAGAAGGCTGCAATGATAGTTCTCCCATTCCACAAGCATCAGAGGCTGGACGGGCGGTTGGAGACCACCCGAGCTGATCTGAGGCTTGTGAACCGGAGGGTGCTCGAGCATGCACCCTGCTCAGTCGGCATCTTCGTCGACCGGGGGCTTGGCGGGACAGCTTATGTAGCTGCAAGCAATGTAGACTACAGGATCACAGCCTTCTTCTTCGGTGGCTGTGATGATCATGAGGCTCTCTCTTATGGAGCACTCATGGCTGAGCACCCTGGCATTAGATTGGACGTTGTTCGTTTCGTAGTGGATCCGAGGATCGGTGGAGATGCTATTGAGATTGATGTAGATGATCAGAGTGGGGTGGAAGGTAGATCGAGTGATGAGGAGTTTCTTGCGGAGTTCAAGCAGCGAGTGACGAAGAATGTCTCGATCAAGTTGGAAGAGGTGGCAGTGAGCAATGCTGCAGAAGCAGTTGAGGCAATGCGACGTCGTGATCGTTGCAATCTGTTTGTGGTTGGACGAACGCCTGAGGGTCAAGTAGCTGCAGCTCTAAAGAGCCACAACGAATGCCCTGAGCTTGGACCCGTTGGAAACCTCTTGACTTCGTCGGAATTTTCGATCGTCTCGTCGGTGTTGGTGGTGCAGCAGTACCGGAGTCACCTAACTGGGGACTCGCTTACTTCGCTCAAGATAGAGGATGCAGCAGAGGAGTCTGATTCACAGTGATTTTCGTATCTTTAGTAACAAATATGTTACTAAATAATTATCTCTATATATACTACACCTCGACTTGTGTTTCGTTTAGATTTTTGGTTGTTTTGCTTTAATTTTTTCTTCGATCTTATATTAATTTATTAGTGATTCTGTGCTCTGCTATATATATACAGTACATGGATGTTCAAGTCGTTGATTTAACGAGATAGGTGTATGTCTCCCAATGTGTGTTTTGTGGAGAATGGCTAGGAGGAATTAGGATCTTCCAATTTTTTTATTTTTTTAATTTTGTTTTTTTCAAATTTTCGTATGCAAAAAAAAATTGTGTATAAAATATCAATAAATGCATATGATATTCACCAACCAATCACACTCGGTAAATAACCAATCAACATGAAATAAAACTCTTTTGAAACAATTATAGAATTGAAACTACTTGTTTAATCATATGAAAATTCAACAATCACACTCATCCTTAAAGTATTTGAATCATTCATAAAATGTACAACGGAAGCATGATTATCCCATTGCTCTACGTCAATCTCCTGCTATCATCATTTACATGAAAATATTTTGGGTGAGTATCAGAAAACATGCATTCGGCATTTTCTTCGCCAAATAAAATTCATTACATTTGAGGAATTTTGTTGTGATTCTTAGTGACTACGATCAGTTAATAGCACAGAGCAAACAAGTAATATCAGATCTTGCAAAAATTTATTGTTGGTTGAGAATTTATACGAATTAGATTTTAATTATTTATTTCTTTAATTTAATAGGGCCATACATTCTAATGCCTAAGTCTAACTCAACCTATTTCCACCCCTATTGGTAACTGAATATATAAAGTCTACATTTTTAATTGATTCACTTTGTATACGTCATTGTAAAAGTAAATAACATTAAAGTCAGAGAATAAATTAATTAATCAATATGACTTTCTAAACTAATCTTTTTTCTAATAGTTAAAATTGGAATTGAAAAATCAATGTTTATGTTATGAATTCTTGTATGCACGCTTAAATTAATACGTATAGTTGAACACGTTTTGAAAAAGATAATAATTTGATAGACAATTGATGTATTTTTCTAATACTAATGATTTAAAATAACAAAGTTTAATGATACATTAATGAATATTCATTTTTATTCTATTGAATGATTATCTATATGTTCATGTTTAGTAAAATTACGTGGTTGAATTTTTGTGTTGGTAACGTTGGTCACCTAAGAACATTGGTAGAAACTTGGAGAAATTAAAAGAATGAGGAAGAAGTTTTCTTGAAAACACATTTATGACGTCGAGCCCCAATCTATATCTATATCTATACCTATATAAAAAATATGGATGTTGCTTACAAAATATGATTTGCCTATTATGTCCACAATTTGTACTTAATTTAAGGGTAAAAAAGTAATATAATATAATATATTAAATTTATTTCACTAGTTTTGTTATAATTGAACTCTACTACATAAAATTATCCATAATAATTGAACTCTACTACATAAAATTATCCCTAATATAAAATATTATAAATAATATTTTTTTGTAATATAATATATTATATTTATTTCAATAGTTTTGTTATAATTGAATTCTACTATATAAAATTATCCCTAATATAAAATATTAAAAATAATTAGTTGTAAATATAATATATTATATTTATTTAATTTCTTACAAAATATGATTTGTCTATTATATCCATAATATGCACTTAATTTAAGGGTAAAATAGTAATATACTATATTATATAATTAATTATTCAATATAATACATTATATTTATTTAGTATTGTACTCATTCAATTCTTTATATATCCACATCATATTAATTTTCCACTAATTATTTCTCTATCATATCAACCACAACAAACAAGAAAGAAAATAAAAAGTATAATCCCACAACAATATAATATATTAGATAATTAATTCAATAGAATTGTAGTATTATAATTTTTCATTCGGACACATGAATTAATTAGTCTATATACATTACATCTGAATGAAGAGATTGAAAAATAAAAGTTTGAAATTATAGAAAGATTATAAACTAAGTCGATAATACTTGAGAAGTTATCTATCAAAAATCAAGAATTTTTTCTCCATCAATCATTCTATATTTAATAATTCTCTTGTAATATATTATATTTATTTCAATAGTATTGTACTATTACAGTTCTTCATTCACATCAATTAATTCTCCACCAATTATTTCTGCATCATATTAGTCATATCAAACAAGAAAAAAATAAAAAAAAAATATAATATATATATAATTAATTCTCCACATATAATATATTATATTTTATAATTTAAATATCATTTCAATAGAATTGTACTATTGCATAGTTTATACATATTACATCCCAATGAAGAGATTGAAAAATAAAAATTTAAATTTATGGAAAGATTATAAACTAACCTCATTGTTCTTAAGAAGTTATCTGTCAATATTCAAGAATTACATCTTCATCAATCATTAATGTGGGGACAAAGATAAGAGGATCAATTGGAATGACATTCAATCAGTGATTTGATTTATTTAATATAAGCTATTTAATTAGTTTTAATAGAAAACATGTAATTTTAGTTGTGGCAACTATATATATATATATATATATATATATATAGTGTGTGTGTGTGTGTTCTGAATCATGTTATATGGTATGAAAGAAAATTGAAAAAAAAAATGGTTCCATATTGTATACAACCAAAATGCTAAGTTTTAATTTATTCCTTGAAATTTATGTGTTCATTCTCATTCATATAATTAAAAGTAGTTTCAATTGTCCCATTGGGGATGGCCTGGTGGTGGAGTGATGTTATCTTGAGGCCAAAGGTCTCAAGTTCGATCCACCACCAACACCACTAGGTGTGAGCTTGTCACACCTGACTTGACAAGTGTGGTTTACCTCCCTTGTGTAGGTTTACAGGCTATTATAGGGGCGGAGTTTACCCAGTGCGCACCACGATAGCGGCTACGGGTTACTCTCGACATCCAAAAAAAGTAATTTCAATTAAATTTATTGAAAACTAAATTTCAACTTCTTTATTTATTGTCGGTCTCAGATAATGTTGATTGCACCAACAAGACATGTAGATGATATATGCTGAACTATTAGAAAATATATCTATAAATATAATAATTGATTAATGTAGAAAAATTTGGGATCTCTATTTTGAAAGTTGCTAGACAAAGTTTTAAAAATATGGTTAATTGTAAAAAAAAAAATCACTATACATTGCTTTTAAAATATTACAATAATAAATGATTCATTGGAAAAATAAATTTTAAATTTTGGTTCAAATGTTATGTTTTTCTAGCTTATTAATATATAATTTGAGAAACTTAGAATATTGGTTGGTTTGATAATTATATAACATATTTTATATTAGATTATTCAGTTAATTAAGAATAGTTAATTAAATATGTGGGAGGAGGAATGAATATTGCACAATTTTTTAGAATATGGATTATGTTGACTACCCATAATCATGTGATTGAGAATGAACATAGTCCAATTACTGATAAAAGAGCTGAAATAGAAGAATTGAATATTTCTCACTTAGATTGAACTACTAATTATTTAACATAAATTCTCAAACTATTTAGCTAAACATAATATAGAACAATAATATAATACGTAATTATATGTACAAGTGTTATACATTAGGATTTTTTTTATAGAATGATATATATTGTGTGTTGTGGTTAAATGAGATGATTAAACTCCTCAGGTGGAAGGAACGATATATATTGTACTACTAATTAAATTAGTTAGTCATTTAATCAAGAATTACAACTGCCAATCAAATTATATTTTTCTTAAAAAAATGCAAACAATATATAACATTTTGAAAAATATATTGAACATGAAACCTTGAACACAGTATATCACAACAAACTATTAACCAAACTTTGAAATTTTATCATTTCTTTATCATTGAGCAACACATATTGCTATAATAATAAAGCTATATATATATATATATATATAAACACATGATATTTATACATTCAAAAACATTTTAATTTAGTTAATTTATTTTTAGTTTTATTTGTTCAATGTAGTCATTTATATTTCAATAAAAAATTATAGTATTAAATGTATGTCTGGATAAAATACACACAAAAAAGTTAGTATTTTGTGACATGTGTAATAATTAAAAGAGTTCAATTGATTCAGTGTATCGTGATATCATACGTAAATTAATTGATAACATAGATGGGTTAAAAATATAATTTACTTTTGAGATAAACTATATTAATTAATGTGCGATAAGGTGTTTTGTCATGATAATAAAAAATCATATAATTAATAATATTTTGAACTCATTAACTATTTAAATTATTTTAGTAAATTTAATTAACTTTATACCGAAGCTTTTTGAAATAGATGGTGCAAGATTTTGTGCATTTATATTAATTAAAAATTTGTAATTTTATTAGACAGTAAAATCAAAATAAAAATTGTTGAATAGAAGATTTGAATTATATTAATATATATACGTCAACAATCAAATGTTGAGAATTGTTGTAAAAAAAGGATGTTGAGAAAGGATACATGCATCCCTCTCTCCCTATGTGTGTGTGTGTGTGTGTGTATTAAAACAACAAAAATATAAATAAATGAAAAGACTATAAATTCCGAGTTCACGTTCAAATAGTTACAATTTAATTATATTTTATGTCTCTTATGTTTATATCATTTTTCTGATTATTTATTAATCTAGAATTTTCAAATATTATTATATTTATAAAATGATACACACACACACACACACACACACATATATATATATATATATATTGAAATGTATTTTTTAATTGATTACTCAAATTTAGTATAGTAAAATTATTCAAACTTTAATAATTAATTTAAGCAAATTAGTTGAATTGTGTGCAATGCACGCTTTCTCTGCTAGTTTATATTAAAGCATGTTATACATTTTTTTTAATAACAACATTAAAAATATGTTATTAAAAGTTAATAGTTATTTTTTACCTGCCAATATTCTAGCTATAAATGAGCAAACGAGATCCTCTATATCCAATTTCATGTTATATCTTGTACTTCAATCATTGGAAAAAAAAAATTAAATACGCATGACATAAATTCAATAATTAAAATACCAAGATGAATTACCAAATTAAAATAGAGTATCCCATCCAAGAAATGAGGGTAAGTATATCATTTTTTAGATAGAAGTCAGTTTTCAACAACTCCTAGGAGACTCAACTCTTTTCGACATGCTTGGCGGCAGATGAGATCCCCGTGTGATAAACTACCGCATTACATTTTATGTTCCATTATCAATTTGTTAAGTTTATTCTCCATTTTTTTTTCAATTTCAATTCCTTATATTTTAGTTTAATTTTACACTTAACAATTATATTTTGCCCCATTAGAATTTATAATGATTTTTTAAAATTTAATTTTAAAATTTTAAATATTAAAAAATTATAATAAGTTCTAATTGAGTAGAATGAACTCTAATAAATAAGAAATGTAAAATTAAACTAAATCGCAAGAAATTTAAATTGAAAGATAAAATGACAAAAAATTAAAAAATTTGATAGTGGAACTGAGAATGTAACATGGTTTGTCTACAAGAGAGAATCGTAATTATCTAGGTCTAAATTAAGAGATTATTTGTTACGATAAATCTGCTATTAAACCGATCTTTGTGACGTTAAGTGAAGAAGGATAACATATAAACAATTTAGGGTTAATATAGAAAAATAGTCATTTTTATTTAGTAAATTATATAAATAGCCACTTTTTAAAAAAAGTAATGCAATTAGTCATTTAGAAGACGAATGTACAACAATATCCTAATTAAAATTATTTATCATATTTTATAAATTTTGATAATATTTAATAAATATAAAACTCCTTTCTCTCTATCCCTTTTATTTGTCCCTCTCTCTCCAACCCTCACAACACCCCCCCTCCCCTAACCCCTCCACTTTCTCTCCCTCTCTTCTCCCCCATTTCCCTTTCTCACACACGTCCATGGAGAAGAGAAAGAAAAAATAGGTATATTTTTCCTAATATTATTGATATATGAATATATGAATAATAATTTTTAATAATAAATATAGAACTAAGGGCATTATAGTACTTCTTATATGATGATGGCTAGAAACATTATTTTTATAAAAAGTGAATATTTACATGATTTACTAAGTAATGATGACTATTTAAAAATTTCCCCCAACAATTTAACTCATCTCACGCTTGTTTTGCTTCCTTCACCTAATCAAGGCCTATAAATAAATATGTAAATATCTCATTCTCATTTCTCATCTTTATTTTCTTTATATGCTAATTAGCATCCGATCCCACAATTCAATGTCCACTGCCAATGGGTGTCTTCCCAGGGGATGATCCTGATCTCCATTTTTGCGCTTCCTCTTATGATACCACGTGTCTACAAATTTGCCACTGAGACAATTGTGCGTTATTGCTGAGATTTTAGTGAATTTCTTCTTATTCACTATATGATCGATCTCAACAATGAAGTGCGATTTTCTTAGTGGCATGAGAAGACATGCAAATAACTTTTGTGGGCACAACAACAAAGCGCGTATGTAGTATGAGTAAAGGAAACGCAAAATAGAAAGGATCATCCTCTTGGAAGACATCATTAGAGGTTGCCTTCATCGGTGGTGGACATTTAATTGTTGCATTAGATATGTCATCTATATGCTTAAAAATGATATATTCTAATAAATTCAAATCAATTCACAAATTATTCAAAATTGAAGTCAAATTTGAATCCATTGTGGATAAATGTAATGCTTTTTTATAAATAGATTTACATATATAAAATCCTTACATATCTTTTTAGTTATTAACCAACATTCTTTGAAAAAAATTGTATAAATAAAACATTCAAAATTATATACAAATTAACTCAATAATTTATTCTCCTGTTAATTATAATTCAAATATGATCCTAACTTATCCATACTTCATACATACTTTAATTATATATAAGTGTGTATGTGTGTGGATTTGAACTATGATCTTCCATTTTATTATATTGATTTCCATATATTATAAGACTCAAATCTACTTAATAACTACCAATTTATTTTAGTTCTTTAATATTATATCACTCATTGCATGACTCAATACTCTATGGTCTATTGACTCTATTCTATACATTAATAGCTCCTCTGAGCCTTAACACCTTGAAGCGCACTTGTGTGATATCGTTTAAATGATCTCTTACATTAGACGGATCTCTATCTGACCCATTAAGTGGTTGTAACACAAATTTTTGTATTTAATTTGGTAAAACATAAAACAATGTACAAATAAAATAATTTCAGGATCTGATGAAGCCAAGACAAGCAATGAAAAATTAAATCCAGAGCTGCCATTAAAGGGTCCAATCACACGCCTTCGAGCTAAACAATTGCAAGGATATTTCCAAGCATTTGTGCGCAAGAAGCTTGAAGAAGAAGACAGAGTTAAATGCAGCCATAACACTGTTACTTTGTTAACAATTAAAGATTGAAGATCAAGGTTTAAAGAATAATACATGAAGATAGAACTCGACGAGTTGTGCATGCATGGCAGATTCACGTTGCATGGACGAGTTGCATGAATTTTTGAAGGCCGAATCCCTTATTTATTTTAGGGAACAAAATTTAGGCCTTATTATTTTATTTAATTAGTTGTTAGATCAGATTTTATTTATTTATTTTCATTTTTTACTAGTTAGGTAATTAGAGTTTTAATTATGGAAACTTCTTTCATAGTTAGAATTCTAATAATGTAGATTTCCTAGTCTAGTTAGAGTAGTTTTCCTACATAGTTTAGTAGATCCTAGCATTATAAATAGGACTAATATGTGACACTTATTTCTTAGACTTTATTGGATATTTGAATTAAATCACATTGTCTCCTAACCTATTGTTGGTTTGAAATTTTATCATTCTTTAAGTTTGGCATCTTAAAGTTTTATTCAAGAGTATCATTCTAGTTCTCCAGTTCTAGGATGTTCTCGCCAATCTGAGAAGCTACTTTGAGGTACACGTTTCATAGTATTGAAAGTACAGGGTTTATATCGGGTTGCAACTCAACATCATTTACATTCGAGAAGTTGCTTTAAGGTGTGCGTTTCGCTTCATCAAAGAATCGGGGTTCACATCGGTTAAGTTCTCACATCACAAATCAATTCCATACATCCTATCTACTCCAACTGTTCATCAAAAACGTCTGTCTCACCTGTCCTTCACCCAACCCACGTTTTCTAAGCCTTTAGAAGTATCATCGAGTCATTCCCAAGTTAGTTCCACATTCAAATCTTATACGTGTCCGATTTGAGTTAAATAGCACGTATAACTCAAAACACTCCAAACAGCCGTTCCTTTCACCAAAATTCGTTCCTATCTTCATCAAACACCAGAAATACTTTGAATCGAATCCTTACATCGTTGTCGTGTGTTCTTTCTTGAGCTTCCACATATTCGTACCCCGTCGATCTCTTGTCGAGATCACATCAGGACCAAAGCATATTTATACAGATCCAATCTCTATTTTTTCAAATTTGTCTTTTTGATTTTCTCAGCCTTGTTGTTTGAACTTGGCCTTTGAAGTTTTCGAGGAAGATTTGTATCATCGATCTTCTTTGACTTGGTGTTTAGTCTTGATAATATTAATTCGGAGGGCCGACCACTTGTTTCTGGATCAAACGCCAATTATGGGATGAATTTGATGAAGAACACCTTTGACTGTTTTGCTTGTGGATCAAACGCCGTCTTCGGGGTAAATTTGGTAAAAAAACGCCTTGAATATTTGAGAGAATTTCACTTATGAAATTTCTTCTCAAATTCTTGAACTCTTCAAATGACTTCTGGTGTGTTTTTTAACTGATATTAAGTCCCTTGAATATTTGAGAGAATTTCACTATGAAATTTCTTCTCAAATTCTTGAACTCTTCAAATGACTTCCGGTGCTCTTCAAATGACTTCTGGTGTGTTATTTAGTCCCTTGAATATTTAAGAGAATTTCACTTATGGAATTTCTTTTCAAATTTTTTGAACTCTTCAAATGATTTCTGGTGTGTTTTTCAACTGATATTGAGGTCCCTATTTATAGTTGTAGGTGAGAGTATCTAGGGCTGATGTGGCGCGATCTCATTGGCTCTTGAATATTGATTTATATATCTCTGCAAAGATATTTACTTATTGCCAAAAACTCTTGATGTTTATCATATAATAATATCTTTATTATTTAAATATTTTATCTAATTCTGGATTTCATAAGATTCAAAAACTAAATAAATATAACAATTAATAAAAATATTATATATAATATTGTTAATTTTCGCCTCTTACAATGTGCTTCCTCTTTTTTTTTCCCTTTTAGTGGTCCCTCTTCCCCTCTCCATTCCCATTCCCCTTTTCTTTTTCTTTTTTTTTTTTAATTTTATTTTCACCTTTTCATTTTTTGAAATAAATATATACCCTAAAATGAAATTAATGACACTGAAATTGAATTGAATTAATTTAATTTTTGTATCTGGCATCTCGCTCAATGCATTTGTCTGACATTTACGTGTGGGCTCGTGTATTGAGCTCGATATAAAATGAAGATTTTAAAAAATGAAAAAAATAATAAAAAAGAGAGAAAATGACGACTGTCAGATGCTTCATAGGTAATAATACTTCCCTTTCATTGCTAGTGATACTTTTTTACTTCATAAATAATGGTACTTGTTGTCTGGAACATCAACAAACATGCCCAAAAAAAAACTAAATTAAAAGTCCACATTATGATTCATGTATAAAATAATTCATATTTTTTTCTCAGAATGTGAAAACACTTCATAGTTGATTATACTTCAATTCATATTAAGTGATATTTTGACACATAATTAGTGATACTTTACTTCATACATAGTGATACGTGATGTCTGGAGAATCAACAAACATATCTAAAAAGAAGAAGATAAATGAATCAACTAAATTAAACCCCACATTATGATTTATGCAAATAATAATTCGTTTATTTTCTTCTTAGCATGTGAAAATACTTCATATGTGATATACTTCAATTTATATTAAATGATATTTCGACATATAATTAGTGATACTTTATTTTATACATTGTGATACTTCACTTTATACATAATGACACGCGTGTATCTGAGCGTGGGCAGGCAGGTTTTTTTTTTTTGCGAGTTTGGGCGGGTTTTTTTGGATGAATTTGGGTCCTATTTGACTCGGTTAATATGAGAGACCCGTTAGACGGTCTCACACAATTTTTTATGTAACATCTTTCTTATTATTTTCCGAACTCTCTTTTCATATTAAAACGATTTTCCGCATCAAGCTAGGATAAATAACAACAACAACAACAACAACAACAACAACAACAACAACAACAACAACAACAACAACAATAATAATAATAATAATAATAATAATAATAATAATAATAATAATAATAATAGATTTTGTGATGTAATAATATAGTGTCTTATTCCGGAAAATACATTTTTGGAAGTGACGGTAAATTCAGTATGTTTAATTTTATTTCTTCCTCCTCCTTTTTTTTTTTTTTTTTTTTTTTTTAAGACACAAGACGGTAAATTGAGTGTTGAATCAATGTAATAAGATTCCGCCTTTTGGCGCGGACGATCAACCAAGGCTAATTATTTTGATATTATTTCCAAATAATCCCCAATTTCTTCAATTTCCCTTTTTTGGCTCACTTGTATTTTCGGGATTCCTTGATTCCTTCCGCCATGGATTTCGCCAGCTCCGCCGGCCGCTCCTCCGACTACGACGCCGTTGAGGGGGTAATGCTCTCCGTAATTGAAACCTACCTACGTTGTGCATAACATCTAATGCTCTTCAGGCCTAGTTATCGCGTGATCGTATCAGGATGTTATGATGCTTTATCCCTTATGATTAAACCCTAATTTATTCTTTCTACTTCTTCCTCTATTGTGCTTTAATTAACACGGCCTCGTTTCGTTTAGAATTTTGTGAGGGATTTGCGCTGTGTTTATGCGTTGACTTAATATTTCGATCTTGCTTGTAACTTTAGTTCATGAGAATTCCCTTCTGGATTTTGACGTGTATCACTTTTTGCTGGTTAGCTGCAAGCTGTTATTCAATTTAGTCTTGCCTAGATAATAAAGGGGAACAGTTATGAGGATTTTTAGTTGTTCGAAACTTTCCCGATTATATGTTTTGTTTTGTGCTTGCTTAGATGTTTAAGCTTAGATGTTTAAGCCTCCTTTTTTATGCTAATTGAAGATGAATGAGGGGGAAAAAAAAGAGGAAAGAGTGCTTTTTGTTCGTGTATTTTTAGTTTTATAGACATAGGGTCTTTCAACTGTATTTGTTCTTTTGAGCAATCAATTAGTGTTTGCCTAAAATGTTTGGATATTCCAGGGAATTATTGATTATTGTGATCTTATCACATCACTTCCTCAAGATACACACACATTCAGCTCCTTCAAACACCTCATATGCAGCCCCATAACACATTATCCTATGCTGAAATGCAGGAGGAGGATCACTCGGCATCTGCTAGTGAAGACTGCGAAACAAATTGTTGGGGTTGTGGACTTCGTGTTAGTGTTTCTGCTTACGCAACAGTTTTCAAATGCGGCTGGTGTGGAGCTATAACAAAGGAACATGTGGTGAAAAATGATAACATCAGATTGAGACGCTGGCTTGACCGGTGTTTTGTTATCATTGTCATTACATTTATGCTATTCTTTATATGTAAGCACGGATATCTTGATTAATGCCCTTATTGGTTGCTAAATTTAGAGATGCTGAATAATTTTTCATCATCACGGACATTGGCATCCCATGCATTTATTTTTAACTGTTCCCATGGTATAGTTAAATACTTAGTTGTTAATCTTAACTCTGGTATAAAGGAAAATTTGAAGATATCTGGTCCATATTTTGTAATCCTAATTCCTATATGTGTTTTTCCGCGCATCCTAGTTCTGTCTCTAAACATGTCGACAATTTGGCACTTGACTCCTCCATAAATAGCAAGGATGTTGACTTTTGAAAAATATAGTACTTGGAAGCATTTCTGGATGTTGCACCTGACTAGGATGAGTATGTGCATTATTTCATTTGAAACATCATTTATTTTCAGTTTTTGGATGTCTCTTGAAGTTTTCTTGGCATATTAGCTAAGAAAATTAATTTTATTCAAGAATATGATTTGTCAGACAGATAGAAGTAATGTGGTCTTAATCATAAGTTGATCTTTTCTCTGATGAATTGATTGTTTCATTGGCCTAATGCTGACTATGTTATCTGGTTTAGGCTGACAATGAATTTTCGATCTTAATTTTTTGGCAGTGTATTTTGTTTTTAATGATATTGATAATACAGGTGCTGGCGTTTGGGCTATTTATCCTGTTGTCTTCTCCATTAGTTACTTCTGTGGTGTTTTCCACTTGTCAATTGCTGTGATATTGTCTATATGTACTTTATCTTCATTTTGCCTTTCGGCATTCCAACCTGCTGGTGTTCCACCGATGATAGTCTGGGGTAGCTATCCAGCAGTGGGGCAAGGTGGACTTGAGAACTATACCTTTTGCCATTATTGTTCAAAGCCAAAATCACCTGTGGCTCACCATTGTCGTTCGTGTGGGACGTGTGTATTGGACATGGATCATCACTGTCCTTTTGTAAGTCTTCAAATACTTTTCACTTCTTGTAAAAGGGCTTTATGGCTGAATGCAATCTTGCCTTGATTGGTAACATTTAAGTCTCATGTGGCAAAAACGTAATGTTCTTGCTAATCATTTCATCTTTTGAGCGGCAAGAGAACTTAAACTTCAGAAGCGTGAACTGCTATAAGTTCTGCTCTTAATATTATATCCAATTTGAAGTTTGGATATGACTGAAGACAGAGAATGCGCCAAACTATTGCATTTTGGGATGTCACAGGACAGATCTGTTTGTAATAATTTGAAGTAACGTGACTATCTGTTATTTGAGCAAATTCTATAGTATTTCATATAACGCAGTGTGATCTATTGCTGCTCTGTTTGGGGATATTTTAGTATGATTGTGTTGGTAATGTGATTCACAGTATAATTTTTCTTTTTTTACGGAAAAGTGATTCACATGTATAATCAACAATTTCCTTGACTATATGCAGATTGGGAACTGTGTTGGTGCTGCAAATCATCGATGTTTTATTCTGTTTCTCATATCAACAGTCATCAGTACACTTTATGTAGCTATTGTGACTTCCTATTCTGCACTTCACATCTGGCCACCCCTGGAGCATAGATCTCTGAACCAATTGACTGGATTTGCTAACCCTGAGTTTATTTTTGGAGTCTTGAAAGACAACATTCTTTCTTTCCTTAGATCGGCGGTGTTTCTATCTGCAAGAGGAGTTGTTCTTGTTTATCTATTTATTGCTAGTTTCTCAGTGGGCACTGGGTTGAGTGTGCTCTTGTGGCAGCAGCTTAGTTACATATATGTTGGGAAGACTTACTTGAGTCATCTAAGTGCGGTTGACAGTGACGAAGTGATGGAAAGAGATTGCCAAAATCTTGTAAGATTTTTTGGCTTTCCATATAAGACAGCAGTGTATTTGCCAAGTTATTGGAAGTCAAGGAAAGCTCACAAGAGGTGAAGATGAGAGGTAGGCTGTTTTCCTTTACATCAACGTTCATGAATTAGTTATTCAGTTACTTTTGATTTGACTGATAGTACATTTGAGATTTTGAAGTGAACAAAGATTTGAAGAACTAGGAGTCCATGTCCTTCATTCCAAAGACCAGCTAGGAACAAGTGTCCTTCTATCTGAAACTACTGCACAATATCCAGGACCAGCTATATGATTATGCATGAAAGTGAATATGGTTTTCCTGCTTAATCCACTAAAAGGCCATTTATATGCTTTCGCTGAATGAAAAATTGAAATTGGCTAAAACTCCACATTACCATATAGTCAAGAGCGTATTGCTTTTATACTTAACTATTATTTCCTCGAGCTAATAGTGGTTTCACACAAACAGGAGAATATTTTTAAATTAATCGACAAAAAATGAGCATATTGTATATGAGCAAATGGACATGTGAAAGATTGACAGTCTCAGGACTATTATAAAGTGGCATGTTTACATGTGTCTTATTTACTATTGCATTTGCATGTGCAACACCAGAATACTCATATGTGGTTATTAGTTTGTTGGTCTTTGGATCTACCACCAAAACCTTTATTGTATGTTGCTATCTGTTGCTGCGAACACTGTAATAATAAAACTAAAGATGCACAAATTTATATAGATTTTTTTCCTCACTAAATTATACTTAATATGCCCACAAATGCTCTTTTAAGAAAGCTATTCCCCTAAGATCTGCTGCTTATTTAGTTGCTGGAATATTTTTTATAGGTTGGAGAGATATTGAATCAGTTTCTGGTAGATTTATATCTAATTTTTGCTGTCTCCTCACCGAAGAATTACTAGATCTGTAAATGCCCCACTCACAAAACTCAAGAATTGCTTCAGAGTTTGGGCGGGGAGGATAGAGTGGCTCGGAAATGGCTAGGAATGTAAAAAATACGACTCATGTATTGTCCTCTTTCTTGTTTCTTCAAATGCCTGCTTCATCGGCCCTTGCAAATGATCATAAGGCTCTAAAGAATACAAAGTAGTGCGTATAACGGATCTACTGCAAACAATATCCTGACTGCAGATTTGCTTAATTAGCATAGAAAAGGTTTATAATTACTATAGCCGCCTCTATTTCTTTTTCTTTGTTTTAGATAATATGCCGAAGAGCTCACTGTAAAATGGTGAATGAGACTTGACACGCGGTGTTCCCGTCTGGCATATTTTTCGTGCTGAGTGGGAAAGAGCATTGCAGAATAACTAACAATCAATGAGAGAACCAAACTGGGAGGAGTTTTAATTTCTCCTTTTCTTAGATATTCACAGTTTCTTATCTCCAAGGGGCGCCTGAGCAGACTTTTATTTTGATTTTTTCCCCCCTCTTTAGTTATATTTCTTTTCTTTTCTTTTTTGAATCACTTTAGTTATATTTCTTGTGATAACTAAAGTGCTAGTTTTTCTGTGCTCTATTCTGAAGTTATCTGTACTGAGGTTAAAAGTTGAATTTCAGAATTTGTGGTCAATCTTGCAGTGAACACGAGGGACCTATTTTTCAATATGAGATTCTGCCTTTTTATTAGTGTGTATTATAATATTGTTAATGAAAAATTATAGTAAGATATACTCTTATTTCAGTATATGGATGTGCCCGAAATGAATGAATTCCGTATTCAATGTGTTTTAAGGGATGAGGGTCAAATACACCTGTTGACAATTTATCGGGGTTCACATTGTTCCTCTTTGATTATTTAGCCCAAATAGTCTCTCTCGACTTTCTAATTTGACTCAATTTTTTTTTTTTTTTTTGTGGATGAAAATTTTAATGCCTCTAGCAAAAGCATAATATACATGTTTTCAAATACTTTTATGCACAATTTTACACACTATAACTTACACTTTTACAATGAACTAACATTGCAATAGATTAATAAATCATGGTTAATAAATAATAAAATAATAAATACATACAAATTTATTATTAAATAATATATATGTATATAATACCATTTTAATCTAAAAATTATTGACATGCCAATTTTAAGTTATGAGTGACTAAAATCCCAACACCTTTAATTTGATTCGGTGAAAAATCCCATCACATTTTTGAATGGGTGGACTGAAACTCTGTGGTTCATCAAGATTATGATTGAAAGTCTTTAGCTTCTCTGATGCTCCCGTCGGATTTGTCTAACTTCCTTTGCTTGTTTAGAAATTGAAGCATTATTAATCAATTTCATATTATATGGCTCCTTAAACATTTTCAGATTAATCAAGTTAATTATGTGTGCGTGCGTGCACGTGTGTGTTATATTACTAATTGATAACTTAAAATGGGTATGTCAACGAAATTTTAGATTAAAATGTTATAAATTATCTCAATATATCTATGTGTATTATAAATATTAAATTCTTTAATATTATATTGTTGGTCCCGGGCGAGTCGATGTCAGTTTAGAGGGGGTGAATAAACTGATACAAAAACTTTACTTCAAATGCGGAATGATAAGGGCCCTTGACTCGCTTAACAACTTATCTATGCACAGATCAGTTGAGCACTTTTTAGACAGCTTGGGTGTGAGCTTGTGTACAGTTCAAAGATATGCGAGTATAAGTAAAACAGTACAGCACACAGACGATTTATAGAGGTTCGAAGTCTCAAACTTCTACGTCCTCTCTTCCTTCCGCAGAAGGGCAACTCCACTATATAACTTGAGTTTCTTTACAAATTATACAATGAAGGACAGTTGGCTGAACCTGGTAACTGCTCGCTACCTCAGCGGGTCGACGGCTCACACTTGCAGTCCCTAACTGCTCGCTAGGGAGGTAGGTGCTATTGACGTCTTTACAAGGTTTTAGATCTCTTTCGATCTTCAAGAGGTTAGTCTTGAACAGGGGATATCAACTGATGTGCTCCTTCAATTGAGCTGGGTAGTTGATCGGTGTATTGCTGGAACTGAGAAGGTTACTCTGGCTGGATTATCAACAACTAGCTGAATGCTTTGATTCTGTGGATTCTTCTTCTCAGTTGGACTCTCGCAGGTTTAGCAAATGCTGAACTTGAGCTATGTGGGAGGGAGAAAGAAAGCTCAGTTGTAAGTTGAAACAACTTGAATGAAGGTTTCAAGAATGAAAGTCGCGAAAAGTCATTTGAAAACTTTGATTCACTCGTCTTTTATAGGGGAGTGATTGTGTGACCGTTGAGTTCCATTGATCGGTGGCTCTGTTGGTTCATCAATGGCAGACGGTCTTTATGATCGTTGGAGCTTTTGGTTGAAGTAGCCGTTGCTTTGCCAATCGATCTCTGTTGGATATTTAATTCCAGGATCTCTGCTGGAGCATTTATTCCAAGATCTTCATTTGAGCATTAACTCCAGGACTCTCTGGCTGGCAGTTCTGAGCTCCAGTTTAGCAAGTTTGAGTTCCAGTTGGCAGTTCTGAGCTTGTCTGCTTAGTTCGGCTATCACTCCAGTTGGCAGTTCTGAGCTTCTTCCTCCAGTTCGACTGATCACAAGCTGTTGAATAACTTGTCAGTTCGACTGGTCTTTCTTGAGCTTTCTTGTCAGCTTAACTGATCACAAGCTGTTGGCTAGCTTGTCAGTTTGACTGATCTTTCTCGAGCTTCCTCGTCAGATGTTTGCTTGTTTTCTCCTACAAGCTGGCTGACTTCAGTTCTGGCTTTTAATTTATTCGTCTGTCTACTTCAGTTCGGCTGAAGTTAAGTTTGGCCATCAGCTGGATACTTCCAGTCTTCAGTTAAACTGATCTCTTATCAGTTTCTTCAGTCTTGTTGATTTTTCTCTCAGCTCAGCTGACTTAGCTGTCAGTTTGTTTTGACTGGTTCGACTCCTTTAACTCTCAGTTGGATTGAGTTCTGACTGGTTGGCGTATCCTTCCAGCTGGTTGACCATGCTCCAGTTGGGTTGACTCTGGCTTCAGTTGAGTTCCTTCTTGAGGCTCTGGATTGGTCAGCTCAGATCTACAGCTTGGATTTTGGTCAGTTTTTCAGGAATAGTTTTGACATCTCATCAAAACCTTATCTAGGGGTTCCTTGATAGTTTTTCCTAACATATATTAATATTTTGTATTTACCATTTTATTAATAAAATTTTAGAACTGCTTGATCACTTATGTCCAATGCTTATGGTATTACCCTCGTTAAGTTCAGATCACTAGTATAATGATCGAGCACCGCCACACCTTAATTTGATGCTAATTTGCAAAACAATGTTAATTTCCTACTGCACCAAGGCCAATGGAGCCTTCCATGGAGAAGATATTGAGATTGTCGCACTGAAGAAACTGCAAAAAATTTGAAGTTTAACCCGATCATCCGATTCCCAAATAATAATATATTATATATATCCACTAGTATTACACTCGTGCGATGCACGATGAGAGTGAGACAGACATATTTAAAACTTTATTAAAATATGATCACAATAAAAAATATTTCTTCAATTATCGCACTGAATCGAAACTCATGCAAGATGTAAAATATAAATCATGAATTGAAGCGTAATTTGCATCTTCAATAAAAAAAAATAAAATTAAAAAAGGTAACTTTAATAAAAATAAATTAGAAATGGTTCAAAGTAAACTATAAATAAATATCAAAATTTATAAATATTTGAAAATTTTAAAGTTTTTGAAAAACTTCCTTGTACACTACGTTTGTAGTACATGAACTGTTAGTGTTGTCTTTATTACACATTAAAATCTTCAAGTATATGAAATTGCCAGTTTTCTGACCCTCACAACTAAACTGAAAAATGGAGGTATAATGCTATGATTTGGAATGGATTAATTTATTTGTAAAATGCAATAGATCGAATTGATTTGTATTTGAGGCAAAATTGCATAGCGTATGTATCTATTTATAAAATTATATGAAGAAGAATATTTATGGGTATTAAATACTTATCTATATATATATATATAATAACAAACTTCTTCAATATTTGTTTTCCCGCTCATTTACAAAGGCATTATAGTCAATTTATATTATAATAGTTTATGCGATTTATGTGATATTCTCATGTTTATTTTCGACAATAATGTTACCTCAATTAATTAGTAGAAAATCTAATTAAATTCTTAATCAATTAATATCCGTTTCCAGTAATTTATAGATATATAGATGGCAACCCAATTCATACTTATCTTAATTAATGGGTTGACTTTTATACCTAATTATACACACGTGACACGTGTATAAATATATATGTATATATATACAATATTGAACATATCTATATATTATATATAGTCAAAATAGGTAAATCTCGACAAAAGTAAATAGTTTTTGGGAAAAAATAACAACTTTTAAAAATAGGTAGTTTGTTAGGCAATTTGTACCATTTAATAGTTGGTCCCCACACCCAATCATTGCCACAATGTACTTTTGTCAGTATTTTATTTAAACAATGCACACCCTAAGACCGAAACCCTAATTCAAAATTTCTCGATTATTATTGAGCGAGCATCGATTAATTTTAAAAAGTGTCTCCATTAATTAGTTAAAAGTAAGGCATCGATTAATTTAAAAATTATCTCCATTATTTAGTTAAAAGTAAGGCATCGGTTATTTTAAAAAGTCACGCCTGTAGCATCGATTAACTTTGTAAGCATCATCGATTATGTTGTAAGTTCATCAATTAACTTTGGTAAGGCATAGATTAATTTGTTGGTTCATCGATTAACTTTGGTAAGGCATAGATTAATGTTAAGGTTCATCGATTAACTTTGGTAAGGTATAGATTAAAATTATGTAAGCAATCATCGATTTATTTTCTTTAAAAATTAATCAATTAGTTTTTTAAAAATTAAATATGCATCGATTAATTTTATCTTTTTAACATAATCGATTATTCTTAATTTCAATCAGCATCGATTATTTTTTATTTTTTAATAGCATCGACTATTTTTATTTTTCAGCATCGATTACTTTCAATTTATGAACTTCATCGATTATCCCTATTTTTAAGAGCATCGATTATTTTATAAGAAGCATGGACTAATTTTTACGAATCATCGCACTAATTTTTAAAAGCATATATTATTTTATTAAAATTGTGTCAATTATTTTTTTAAAAAGCGTCGATTATTTTTTTAAAAATGCCTAAAGGAATGTCATTAATCGTGAATCATACAATTTAATCGTGGCCTTCATTAAAATGAATTGAGGCAATGTTCGTGACTTTTTTAATGAATATATTACTGGCTTCATTAAATACATGTGAAAGGTCATTCGCTTCATTAAATGAATAGAAGGGGAAGATAGAATATGTCAAAGGTTAGTGGCTTCATTAAATGAAAAGAAGGGGAAGGTAGGCATGCTTTTAAGGTTTTGTAAGGAGGTATGTTAAAATTTAGAATAAATAGGCAACATCCGAGCTCATTTACCAAGCTATTTCACACCACAATACAATCATAATTGATATACAATCGACCAAGAAGAGCATGAGTTGGAGAAATTTTTCATAGCAAGCCGGGCGAAGATCCGAAGAAAGTGCACCCAAATTTCCACCAATTTGTAAAGGTAAGTTTCTTAGTCTCCATCTTTTTGAGCTTAGTTTGTATATATTGCATGTGTTGTTAGATTTAATTTGAAAATAGGCGATAGAGAGAGATACACATGTCGTAGCCTTTTATATGTAATGTAATATATTGATGATTTTCATGTTTTTGACTATAATCATGGCTATTAGAATTAATCTAGTTATTTTTAAGAATTAGTGGAGGCTCTTAGAATTAATCTATGTTGTTCTAAATTTAATCGATGCGTTTTTTACTAATCGATGAAGTAGTTAGAATAATTGATGCTTATAGGATTAATCGATGTTAGCCACAATTTAACCGAGGAATAAATTGATAATTTAGAATAATCGATGTTAGTATTAATCGATGAATTTTTTCTTAATCGATGTTAGCCACAATTTAATCGAGGAATAAATTGAATTCACTTATAATTTAGAATAATCGATCTTAGTATTAATCGATGAATATTTTAGAATAATCGATGAATTTTTTCTTAATCGATGAACCTTTTATTTTATTACTATAGATTAATCGATGCCCTTTTTTAATAGACTAATCAATTAAATTGATTAGTCTATGAATCGATGCCCTTTTTTAATATTGTAGATTAATCGATGCCTTTATAATAATCATGATTATTTTAGAATAATCGATGCATTTAATATTAATCGATTAGAGTAATAGTTGCTTAATTCTTTTTTGAATAATCGATGATTATTTTAGAATAATCGATGCCTTTAGTATTAATCGATTAGAGAGAGATACTAGAATTAATTGATGGATTTTTTGAATAATCAATTATTATTTTAGAATTAATATAATTAATAGATGTTTTTTTATAAATTGCAGATGGTTAGACATCGCATAATTTTACGACACAGCGGCTGATGGGAGCGATCAGAATATGTTGATGGGGACGAGCAACTCGTGACGATGTCATCCGATAAGCTTTGTTTTAGCTCACTTGTGAGGGAAGTGCACAACTTGTTGCGGACTGACCCAAGCACGGTGGACGACGAATTATTTTACTTGACCAGCACCAACACTGGCAGACGGATCAGAGCATCTTTGCAAGATGATGGAGATTTGGTCGATTTGCTTCGCGAGCAGACTGCCGAGATGATCGTGTACGTGATTTCAAGGCAATTGGGTAGTTCTGGATTCGGACCATCTATTAGGGACGACTATGTTCCCTATTTTGCACATGCATTGACGCATGGTGCTACTAGAGAAGGAGAGGGAGAAGAAGAGGCAGAAGGAGAAGAAGAAGCGGAGGAGGAAGAAGAACAAGAACAAGAAGAGGTGAATGAAAGAACGAGGTTGATGGAGTCACTGTTGACAGAATTCAGTGGATGGCTTCGCTCTTCTGCTGATCGTACAGACAGATTATTGTGCTTGACGGGAGTCGTACCACCATCTACCACTAGTGTTCCGTTTAGAACTGATGGACCTTTGAGTAATTGGGTGGTTCCCCTTGCTGATTGGGACATTGCGGGCCCAGTGTCTTGGAATGAGGGTGCTACACTACAATCAGATACACTGCGACAGGGAGCCATTTTCCGGACGAAGGACGATCTGGCTTTGGCTGTCAGTATCTATCACATGTAGAATCGAGTGGAGTATGCCATGTATCACTCGAACAGGTCTCATTTGGGCTACGTTTGCAAGTATGGCGGTGATTGTCCGTTCAAGTGCTTTGCTGTTGCTGATGGAGCTATGTGGAGAATATACAAGTTCAACGGCACTCACACATGCCATCTTGATATGGGTTGAATTGCTCTGCGACAGGTTCCTGCACGAGTGCTTGGGAAATATTTTGTTCGTAAATTAGTGGATGAGCGGGTTGTTCTAAAGCCGAAGGAGATGATGGCGGAGCTTGTTCGTGAGTTTGGCATCTATATCAACTACAGCTTTGCACTGCGCATGAGGAACATTGCCATTGAGATGGTATATAGAGAGTTTGACAAGTCCTATGCACAATTGCCCGCATACCTGCACACTCTGAATTTGATGAATCCGGGGACTGTAGTAGACATGGAGATCACGGGTGATGGTCGTTTCAAGCATTCATTTCTTGCTCTCGGACCCTGTATCAGTGCATTTCTCCAGTATGCTCGTCCAGTACTTGTGATCGATGAGATCCACCTAAAGGGAAAGAACAAGGGGGTTTTCTTTGTTGCTGTGATGAAGGATGGAAACGAACAGATCTTACCAGTTGCAGTTGGGCTCGGACCGATAGAGAACGACGAATCCTGGATATGGTTCCTGGCCCACTTGCACTTGGCTTTGAGTGGGATATAGATGATCTTGTCATCGTTTCGGATCAGCATCAGAGCATTAAAAATGTTGTAGAGGTTGTTTTCCCGAGAGCGACGCACGGACTGTGCTACTACCATTTGAAGAATAAGATGAAGAAGAGAGGGAGACACGTGATGGATCTATTTAAGGACCGCCTACGCATATCAGACAGACACCTTGTCACGACCCCAAATTAATATCTGATTAATATGAAGTGTGACTGACACGACTCGATCCCAATAAAGGGTGGATCAAGGCGCGAACCGGAAATAATTAAATAAAAGAAGGAGCTACTGTATTCCAGGAACGATAATTGTTGTGAGCTCGAATTCTGAACTAACTTTAAGCACTCACAAGAGATAGAATAATAACGGTACTTAATTGATTATCGAGTTATGGAACTCGTCCAGAACAAAAACTGAAATTTTGAACTTGTGATATAACTGAGTTGCGGAAGCAAAAGAGAGACAATAATAATAATAATAATAATAATAATAATAGTAATACAAGGTCATCTGAGCCTTGTACCAAAAAGAACTCTACTCTCAGCACTTCTCCCTTCCACACCAGCTCAACCTGCACATTTAAAAACAAACATGCAGGGCTGAGTACAAGGGTACTCAGTGAACACATTGCCAAAAATATTTCTGAACTGAAACTCATTTTCTTGTCATGCATCTGAGTAAACACACAGGGATTTTATCTAAAAAGGCCCTATGTTTTACTAAATCATTTTATGTCATTGAGCGCTCTTTTCTGTTGTATGATCATCCATATCCCACTGAAAGTCGAGGAATAGCTCCGCTCAGCCTTATCCACAAACGTCGGGGAATAGCTCCGCTCAGCCTTTTCCACGCACATTTAGCATCGTCGATGTCTTAGTCAGGAATAGCTCCGCTCAGCCTTTTCCTCTTCCTAATATCACCGACCTTAAGTGTACACTAACCTCGGTTAACACGCTAAGTTAGCACGAGGCCCGATCGATTTAAGAGTTAGAAAGCCCCTTGCGAGCTAACTAAATACAAATAAGGATATCATACAAAATAAAATATTTTATGCATGACAATAACTTATTTGCATCAGAAATAAATAACTATTGGTGAGTAAAAACTCAAATCATTATTTGGACTAAGAGTTCGTTGAAAAGAAAGCCCACCTTTCACCGAGGTTTTAACACTTGAACTACAGCAAAAGTTCCTCCTCGTACTTTATCTTGCACTGGACAGCTCGCCTTCATAGAGTTAACATAAAACTGAGTACGTTGAACCAAATACGATGTTTGGACTCAACATGAAATTGAAGGCCTATTAGGGTCTAGTATCCGTTCTAAATTTTTCTTGTTTAAGGGTAAATCTTGACCCTAGATCTTAACCATATAAAGATATTCATCGACATTATTTATGGTATCAAAAATTCCTTAACATCATCACAACTAGATTCTAGGAACAAAATCATCGCTAAGTTCGTTGACTAAACAACGTTTGGCACAACGTCTAACTTTGGAAAATTCTCTGTTTTGGCTCACTAAAGTGTAGGGATTGTTCCATATACCAATGGAAAGCCACAGAAGTCTAGTTTACGGCTAAATTTATGGTTACTCAAGACGATAACTAACGAAAAAGTTATGATCATTTTACTAGAAGGTGGCAGAATTGCCAGAATTTTCGAAAACAAACTCGTGACCTGACTTTGAAGATTTTTCACGATCGATTTAGGAAGAGTTACGGACTGAGCTATATACCATTAGAAAGCCACTGAAGTCTAGAATTTTTAAAAATTTACAGTGGCTTAAGATGATAACAAATGAAACGGATATGCCCATTTTACTGAAAGGTGGCAGAACTGCCATGACTTCATGAAAACCGAAACATGACCCAACTTTGCCGATTTTTCATAATTTACTCAGAACAAATTAGAGAATGAGACCTATACCATTAGAAAGCCACTTAAGTCTAGTTTTTGGCAAAATTTACGGTGTCTCAATCCGATGTAAAACGAGGGAGTTATGCTCGTTTAACCGAAAGGTGACAAGTCTGCCGAGAGCGAAGTGCGCGGGCGCGCGACCTGTGCGCGCTCGCGCGGCCTATGCGCGCTCGCGCGCATCCCCGCGGTCGCGCGGAACTGAGGCTGAGAGTCGTGTAAACGATGACAGATGCCATGATACTCGATATACAAGCATTCAAATCATCAAAACACATCTAGAAACTCATTTCTACCAACTAACATGCTATCAATCATGCATTGAAACATCAAACCTCATCCCAACATGCTTAAACATTAATCAACATGCTATCTCAAGTTTTTGCAACACAATATATACATATTTCTCACGAAAAATTGAAACATGTGTCAAACAAATTTCTAGTTTTCGAAATACCTTTGAAACACAATGGAAAAGCTTGATGGAGCTGGAACAAGCTCTGCAACTTCACTCTCTTTCTCTCTTCCTTCGAAAAAAAAACGAAAATGGATATGGATGTTTCTTGTTGCTCTCTTTTTCTTTCTCTCTCTCTCAAACTTTTAAGCAGGAAGAATGAAGAAGAAAGGAAGAACGAGATGGAGATGGAAATGAAGAAGAAAGGAAGGGCAGCTGCTATTCTTGATCTCTCTCTCTCGATTCTTTTTGAAGAAAGAATGAAGAAGAGAAATGTTTTGATTGATATAAAAAAAAACGTGGGAGGGTGTGGGGAGAGGTGAGGGGAATGGCATGGGTGAAAAGACTTGAGGCATGGCCTCCCACTCATGGGATTTGACCAAGAAAATACCCGATTCAAATACCGGTTATTCGGTTATCGTGATATTTTCTGTCTCCGGAAAAATCCCGAACTTACCCGAGCTTGATGAAATAAATCACTTATTTTAAAACAATAATTTATCTGAAATTACTTGGTTTTAAAATACCACTTCAAAATACTGATTTTAAATTTCTCGACCACTAAAACATCCGAACTAGAGAATATCTAATTCTCTCGGATTTTAAATTCACCCTGTTTAAATTATCTGAATTTAAACACTAATGACTGGAGAATATCTGATTCTCCTAGTCCTAAAAATATTTATCGGAATATCTAATTCACGATAAATACACACCGCAAATTTAAAAGAATAGGAATTGAATTTATCCGAAATTACAATTCCGGCTTTCCGTAACTAAAAAGAGGATTAAACCCAAACTGAAATAATTAATTCACCTATGGGAATTAATTGATCTTGAATTCCATGAAACTTAACGGATACTTTCGACCCTAATCTGACTAGAAATTACTATACTAAATAGTAATTTCAACGATTAACTTAAATTAAGCAGTAATTATTTTACGGGGTATTACATTCCACCCCCCTTAAAATAAATTTCGCCCCGAAATTTACATACCTTAGAGAAACAATTCTGGGTATTTTGCTTTCATCTTATCCTCGAGTTCCCATGTCGCTTCTTCCTGACCATGGCGACTCCATAGGATCTTAACTAGAGGAATAGACTTGTTCCTCAACTCTTGGACTTTTCGATCCAAAATGGTTTCTGGTCTCTCTTCATAAGTTAGATCTGGATCTAACTCAATCTCACTGTGTTGGATCACATGTTTGGGATCGTACACGTATTTTCTTAACTGAGAAACGTGAAATACGTTATGAACATTTCCAAAATTGGGTGGTAATGCCAATCTATACGCCACTGCACCTATCCGCTCAAGGATCTCGTAAGGTCCTATAAAACGTGGTCGTAACTTTCCTTTTACGCCGAATCTTATTATCCCCTTGGAAGGAGATACTTTAAGGAAAACCTTGTCTCCTGCTGCAAATTGTAAATCTGTACGGCGATTATCCGCATACGACTTCTGCCGACTCTGGGCTTCTTGAATCCTCTGACGGATTTTTCTGACAATTTCAATCATTTCAGACACTGAGTCTAGCCCAAGAATCCTTCGTTCACCCACTTCATCCCAATAAAGTGGTGATCGACACTTTCGCCCATACAACGCTTCGTATGGCGCCATATTAATGGTTGCCTGATAACTATTATTATAGGCAAACTCAATCAACGCTATTATTTCCTCCCAGCTTCCACCCCTATCTAGGACCACTGTTCTCAACATGTCCTCTAATGTTTGGATGGTCCTTTCGGACTGTCCATCTGTTTGTGGGTGAAACGCTGTACTGAAATTGAGTTGAGTTCCCAACTCCTTCTGTAAACTAGTCCAAAATCTTGAGGTAAACTTTGAATCTCTATCCGATGTTATCGACACTGGAACACCATGAAGGCGTACAATCTCTTTAACATAAATCTGAGCTAGCTTATTCGATCCATCCGTAACTCGGATCGGAAGAAAATGAGCTAACTTTGTGAGCCTATCAATAATGACCCATATGGCCGTATTCCCTCGTCTTGACCTGGGTAGGCCTGTCACAAAATCCATCGCTATGTGTTCCTACTTCCACTCAGGAATCTCTAACGGTTGTAGCGCACCGTAAGGCCTCTGGTGCAATGCCTTAACTTGTTAACATGACAAGCATCGCTCAACATAGGAAGCTACGTCCCGTTTCATTCCTTCCCACCAGAATTTTTGCTTCAAATCCTGATACATTTTCGTACTTCCCGGGTGTGCTGTATACGGAGTATCGTGAGCCTCGCTCATGATCTCATTTCTGAGCTCAACACAGGGTGGAACACATATCCTATCTTCATAAAGGATAGCATTATCTGATGCTTCCTTGAAGCTTTCTGTTTTTCCCGATCTGATCTTCAAGCGCATCTCTTCCATGGTTTGATCTTTTCTCTGTGCCTCAATTATCTTTTCTCGGAGATCGGGTACAGCCACTAATGTTGCCACACGACATACAATCGTCTCAGGTGGGTAAACCACCTCTAGCTGTAACCTTTCAAAATCCCTGATGAGTTTCTCCTCCTGAGTAAGGAGAAAGCCCAACTTGCTTGCTTTACGACTCAAGGCATCTGCTACCACATTAGCCTTGCCTGGGTGGTAACTGATTCTACAATCGTAGTCTTTTACCAATTCAAGCCATCTGCGCTGTCTCATATTTAAATCCTTCTGCTCGAAAAAGTACTTCAAACTCTTGTGATCTGTGAAAATCTCACACCTAACTCCGTATAGGTGGTGTCTTCAGATTTTCAAGGCATGCACTATTGCTGCTAACTCTAAGTCATGCGTAGGATAATTCAACTCATGAATTCTTAACTGTCTGGACGCATACGCTATGACTCTGCCTTCTTGCATTAGGACACAACCCAATCCATTCTTTGAAGCATCCGTGTAAATCACAAATTCTTTATCACTGACTGGAATAGCTAACACTGGAGCAGTGGTTAATCTTTTCTTAAGCTCTTGGAAACTGGCTTCACATTCTTCTGACCACTGGTATTTGATTCCCTTTCTTAACAATTGTGTCATTGGCCTAGCTATCTTGGAGAATCCTTCTATGAATCTTCTATAGTATCCAGCTAATCCCAAGAAACTTCTGATTTCGTTAGGAGTAGTTGGAGACTTCCATTCTTGTACTGCCTCTACTTTAGAGGGGTCCACTTTGATTCCTTCTGCTGACACAATGTGCCCAAGGAACATTACTTCCTTCAGCCAAAATTCGCACTTACTGAATTTGGCATAAAGCCTTTCTTTTCTTAGTGTTTCTAACACTGTCCTCAGATGCTCCGTATGATCCGATTCATTCTTGGAATAGATAAGAATATCATCTATGAACACAAGGACAAACTTATCTAAAAATGGATGAAACACCCTATTCATGAGATCCATGAATACTGCTGGGGCATTCGTCAATCCGAACGGCATTACCGTAAACTCGTAATGACCATACCGGGTTCGGAAAGCTGTCTTGGGTATATCTTCTGACTTTATCTTTAACTGATGATACCCAGACCTTAGGTCAATCTTTGAGAACACGCTCGCTCCCTTGAGCTGATCAAACAGATCATCTATCCTAGGCAAAGGATACTTGTTCTTCAACGTCAGCTTATTCAGCTCACGGTAATCTATACACATCCTCAATGTGCCATCCTTCTTTTTCACAAATAGGACTGGTGCTCCCCATGGTGACGCCCTAGGTCGGATGAAACCTAGGTCCAATAATTCCTGAAGTTGAATCTTGAGCTCTTGCAACTCTTTTGGGGCCATCCTGTACGGAGCTTTTGAAATCGGAGCTGCTCCTGGTTCCAAATCTATTACAAACTCGACCTGCCGGTTCGGAGGTAATCCTGGCAATTCTTCTGGAAAAACATCTACAAACTCTTGCACAACTGGAACATCTTCCATTGTCCTCTCTATATCATCTATCTTGTTTAGATAAACCAGGAAAGCTTGATTTCCTCTCTTGTTCATCTTCTTGGCCTGCAGTGCTGAAATCATTGGAGTGAACTTTCCCATTTCTATACCGTGAAAACTTGTTGGCTTTTCTCCTGGAACTTGGAATGATATCTTCCTTTCGCTGCATAGGATCGTGGCATGATTTTCTGACAACCAATCCATTCCTAGGATTACGTCGGTATCCCACATCGGTAGGACACTAAGATTATCCGCCTTAATCCTAGTTGTTCCCAAGTCTATTTCTATGTTCGAGCAAACATGAGTCGTAGTCATGGTTCCGCCAGTTGGTGTTAAAATCTTTTTCTTATGACTAGCTCGTTCAGTTTTAAGCTCTAACTTATCACAGCATGCTGATGAAATAAAGGAGTGCGATGCTCCAGTATCAAATAAAATAACTAAAGGCATGCCATGAAGTTTGCCCATACCTGCAAGATTACCTTTCTGCTTCCCTTTCCCGGAGGAACTGGGGTTCATTGCATAAGACCTGGGATTTCCTTGCTGCATCTGCCTCTGCTGTTGCTGCTGATACTGCTGTTGCTGGGGTTGCTGACTTTGTTGCCCCGATGCCTGCAAGGCCTTAAGTTGCTGAGGGTTCCGTCTTTGTTGTGTCTTCGGGCAATTCCTTGCATAGTGACCCTCCTGGCCATAGTTATAGCAACCCGTGTTGCCAGCCTGACACATGCCCTGGTGGCTTTTGTTGCACCTTGGGCATAGAGGAATGTTGGGTTGTGATGGTGCAGTTCTTCCCTGAGCAGGGGCACCCTGCTGGCCCTGCTGCCTATTTTCCTGCCAGGGCTTTCTGTAACATTGGTTCTTGTTCTGGTTACCTCCATCATTCCACTTTCTCTTCCCTTGGAAACTCTGTGATGGAGTTCTGGCTGGTGTTGGTGCTGAAGTAGGTACTGGAGCTAATACTGGGGCCTTTCTTTCTTCAGGCATTACTGCCTCGATGTCCAATGCCCTATTCAACGATTCAGCATAGGTTAGGTCTTCCCGACTTGCCAAAGATATGGCAATCTCATGCCTCAGTCCTGATCTGAACTTAGATGCCATTTTCTCATCAGTATCTACCTGAAGAGGTGCATACCGTGATAACTCACAGAATACTCGCTCGTACTCTGTGACGGACATCTTCCCTTGTTTCAGAGTATGAAACTCTGCTTCTTTCTTGACTCTGAACGTCTTAGGAATGTATTTGTCGTAAAATCCAGTTTTGAACTGTTCCCATGTGTAAACATCAAGCTGCTCCGGAGTCATAGTCCTCCTTCTAGACTCCCACCAGAAATCTGCAGATCTGGTTAACTGAAATGCTACACAGGAGAGTCGCTCCTGGTTATCACAGCGGAGGAAATTAAAAATCCGCTCCATCACCCGGATCCACGCCTCAGCATCGGCCGGGGTTCCTGCTCCATCAAATGATGGAGGGTTCTGTCGCAGAAAAAGCTCCTCAATTCTGCGCTGTGGAGGTGGGGGAGGTGTCTGCTCTCTTTGTTCCTCATTTTCTTCTTGTTGTTCTTCCTCCACTCTTTCCTGCCTTCCTTGCCTTGGAGGTCTCCCTCTAGGCCTATTCTGTCTTACGGGATTCACATTCGCATTTCTTCCTCGTGCTGCTCTGGGTGGTACCATTCTGCAAATTATAATTTCAATTTATAATTAATAATTAGACTACTGCCCCACTGCTGTGTAATAACTCATGCTTTAATTAGTCCTTAACATATTTTGAGTATGCAAAACGCATTGAAACTCTGAAGCATAATCAACAACCTTACTAGTCCTATATATATTTACATCAGGAAAATTGCCTCCAACGAGGTCTTACAAGTACATTTCCTAATGCATGGGTTCTACAAAAACCAGCCATGCCTGGATGACAGAATGCTTACAAGCTACGCATTCCTGTCTCAAAAGGTGGGAATACCTAAGTCCCAAGAATGGTCATCTGGGGAACACATTCAACTACCGAAATATACATAACAAAATAGATGGTCGTCCTGATACAAATACACTATCATAGCACAAAAGCTAAACTAGTCAGACGAGCTACTAGCCGACCGACCATCCTGGATCCTCTGAGAGCCATCTCCCTCCTCTGCCTGTGAAGCCTCCGAGGGCTCCTCCTCCTCTGACTCCTCTCCTACCACCAGTACTAGACCGTCTGCAGCTGCTGCACCTCCCTCCTCAGCTCTTTAGTAGGGTACCTCATACACAACCTCTATGGTCCTCTCTGGAGAATCTGCCACCGTCTGACGCTTCTTGGGAGGAAGCTCGTCATCTGCGTCTCCTGAGGCTGCTCGCCTCACTCGTGACAGTCCCGCTTCCTGATCATAACTGCATCCCTGATGGGACAGGAGATCAGTGTCCAGCCGTACTGCTGGCTCTGGAGGTGGTACTGCCTGTGGCTCAAAAAGAGGAGGAATAAGATGGTCGTAAACTCCCCTAGGTGGCTCATCCCTGAGAAGATAGCTGTGCATCTGAGCATATGGGCCTGGAGGAGGTACACGCTGAGTAAGGTACTGGTGCATGAGTAGGGCGATAAACTCAGGCAAATTCGCCATCAGCTCAAAAGTCTGTGAGTGCTGGCATATGTAATAGTATGAAGCCTCTGACGCCCATCCACGCCACAACAGTGGAAGCACTCTGAGCAGACGCTGAATACCCTCTAAATCTCTGAGTCCTGCACACATCCATAGCTCGTGGTAGCGTGACAAGAACGCTGCTAAGGTCTCTCCTCTCTCCGGCTCACAAGTCCTGAACCATATGATGTAGTGTGCTACAGATATAGCATGGGGTACACTCTTCCGTGCCGTGCATCTCATGCCTGCCATCTGAAATATAAAGAAGGATTCTCATGAGAAACTCTTTTATATAGACACATCTGAACACACACATACAACGGCACTATGACTCGCTAACCGAAAGGAAAAGAATAAAAGAAAAATTTCCACAGTCAACTTCGCACTGAAATGAGTTCGTACTGACAAACTCCTTGACTTAGAACATTTCTAAGTCCAATTTCGAGACGCTGACTCGATTATTCTTAACTCCTTTAAACATCCCCGATCGACTTTTGAAACTTCTGCTGGAAAATCTTGAACTCTTAAACTCTATTTCAAGACGCTAACTTGAAATAGAAATCTCCTGGCTACTTTTCAAGTTTCTGACTTGAAAACTCTGAACTCACTATTTGAGATGCTGACTCAAATACTGGAGTTTTACCTCGAGACGCTAACTCGAGATAGAAATTTTGAGGTTACCCTTTTCGAGACGCTGACTCGAAAAGTAAAATTTCTGAAGGATCTAGTTCGAGACGCTGACTCGAACTAAAATTTTCAAGATTCTATCTTGAAGGTTTTTGGACCAATTTATTTTGAGACGCTGACTCAAAATAAATTCGGCTCGAGGTTTCAAAACGCTAATTCACAAACCTTACGGAAACGAGGACTTGATGCATCAGCTACTGGAACTGGAATCCCTGATCATCATGCCTCCTGAAACTGGATCTGATTCTGAAACTTGTCTTTTTCTTAAACTTGCTGAATTTCTTCATCAGGTTCCACTGACTGAGTCTTTACTTAAATGAAAGCCAACTTAAAGGGAACTAAGGCAATCTAGATTCCTCTAAATTCCTCTATGTTCTCTAAGGCTTAAATTCATGAAGCAACCTGACTTATCTGAAGTCTGATCGTGAAAAAGCCCGACTTATCTAAAGTCTGACTTAATGGAACTTTGTAATTATCTAAACTGCACTGCTGCAATCTGGCAACCTTGGGTGCCTACTTAACTGTTACATCGTGAGCTTGCCTCAATGAAACAAAAATAACTGAAACTCTTTTAAACATAAAGGGCTTTCAAAAACTTTTTCTGATACAAAACTTTTGCCAATATCTGATTGGTCTTACCATGCCATTATCTGAATGGTCTTACTGAAAATTTTGCCAACATCTGGATGGCCTGATCTGAATACTTTTATAAAAATCTCACCATTTATCTAAATGGCTTAACTGAAATTTTTTTTATAACATTGCTATTATCTGAATAGCCTGAACTGAAAGATTTTCAAAATCTCGCCATTATCTGAATGGCCTGAACTGAAAGATTTTCAAATTTCGCCATTATCTGAATGGCCTGAACTGAAAGATTTTCAAATCTCGCCATTATCTGAATGGCCTGCTTGAATACTGTAATTTGACAATTACATACCTTTCTTTGGTCGAGCATGATGTGAGGGAGTGCTGAGAGTTGTTAACTGATCACTGAACAGTCTAAGGAACAATCTTAGACTTAACTGGAAGAACTTAGAGCTCAGAGCAAAAACGCTCTGATACCACTCTGTCACGACCCCAAATTAATATCTGATTAATATGAAGTGTGACTGACACGACTCGATCCCAATAAAGGGTGGATCAAGGTGCGAACCGGAAATAATTAAATAAAAGAAGGAGCTACTGTATTCCAGGAACGATAATTGCTGTGAGCTCGAATTCTGAACTAACTTTAAGCACTCACAAGAGATAGAATAATAACGGTACTTAATTGATTATCGAGTTATAGAACTCGTCCAGAACAAAAGCTGAAATGTTGAACTTGTGATATAACTGAGTTGTGGAAGCAAAAGAGAGACAATAATAATAATAATAATAATAATAATAATAATAATAATAATAATAATAATAATAATAATAATAATAATAATAATAATAATAATAGTAATACAAGGTCATCTGAGCCTTGTACCAAAAAGAACTCCACTCTCAGCACTTCTCCCTTCCACACCAGCTCAACCTGCACATTTAAAAACAAACATGCAGGGTTGAGTACAAGGGTACTCAGTGAACACATTGCCAAAAATATTTCTGAACTGAAACTCATTTTCTTGTCATGCATCTGAGTAAACACACAGGGGTTTTATCTAAAAAGGCCCTATGTTTTACTAAATCATTTTATGTCATTGAGCGCTCTTTTCTGTTGTATGATCATCCATATCCCACAGAAAGTCGAGGAATAGCTCCGCTCAGCCTTTTCCACAAACGTCGGGGAATAGCTCCGCTCAGCCTTTTCCCTCGAACGCTTAACATAACTAAATGCCGAAGAATAGCTCTGCTCAGCCTTCTCCACGCACATTTAGCATCGTCGATGTCTTAGTCAGGAATAGCTCCGCTCAGCCTTTCCCTCTTCCTAATATCACCGACCTTAAGTGTACACTAACCTCGGTTAACACGCTAAGTTAGCACGAGGCCCGATCGATTTAAGAGTTAGAAAGCCCCTTGCGAGCTAACTAAATACAGATAAGGATATCATACAAAATAAAATATTTTATGCATGACAATAACTTATTTGCATCAGAAATAAATAACTATTGGTGAGTAAAAACTCAAATCATTATTTGGACTAAGAGTCCGTTGAAAAGAAAGTCCACCTTTCACCGAGGTTTTAACACTTGAACTGCAGCAAAAGTTCCTCCTCGTACTTTATCTTGCACTGGACAGCTCGCCTTCATAGAGTTAACATAAAACTGAGTACGTTGAACCAAATACGATGTTTGGACTCAACATGAAATTGAAGGCCTATTAGGGTCTAGTATCCGTTCTAAATTTTTCTTTTTTAAGGGTAAATCTTGACCCTAGATCTTAACCATATAAAGACATTCATCGACATTATTTATGGTATCAAAAATTCCTTAACATCATCACAACTAGATTCTAGGAACAAAATCATTGCTAAGTTCGTTGACTAAACAACGTTTGGCACAACATCTAACTTTGGAAAATTCTCTGTTTTGGCTCACTAAAGTGTAGAGATTGTTTCATATACCAATGGAAAGCCACAGAAGTCTAGTTTACGGCTAAATTTACGGTTACTCAAGACGATAACTAACGAAAAAGTTATGATCATTTTACTAGAAGGTGGCAGAATTGCCAGAATTTCCGAAAACAAACTCGTGACCTGACTTTGAAGATTTTTCACGATCGATTCAGGAAGAGTTACGGACTGAGCTATATACCATTAGAAAGCCACTGAAGTCTAGAATTTTTAAAAATTTACAATCGCTTAAGATGATAACAAATGAAACGGATATGCTCATTTTACTGAAAGGTGGCAGAACTGCCATGACTTCATGAAAACCGAAACATGACCCAACTTTGCTGATTTTTCATAATTTACTCAGAATGAATTAGAGAATGAGACATATACCATTAGAAAGCCACTTAAGTCTAGTTTTCGGCAAAATTTACGGTGTCTCAATCCGATGTAAAACGAGGGAGTTATGCTCATTTAACCGAAAGGTGACAAGTCTGCCGAGAGCGAAGTGCGCGGGCGCGCGACCTATGCGCGCTCGCGCGCGTCCCCGCGGTCGCGCGGAACTGAGGCCGAGAGTCGTGTAAACGATGACAGACGCCATGATACTCGATATACAAGCATTCAAATCTTCAAAACACATCTAGAAACTCATTTCTACCAACTAACATGCTATCAATCATGCATTGAAACATCAAGCATCATCCCAACATGCTTAAACATTAATCAACATGCTATCTCAAGTTTTTGCAACACAATATATACATATTTCTCACGAAAAATTGAAACATGTGTCAAACAAATTTCTAGTTTTCGAAATACCTTTGAAACACAATGGAAAAGCTTGAAGGAGCTGGAACAAGCTCTGCAACTTCACTCTCTTTCTCTCTTCCTTCGAAAAAAAAAACGAAAATGGATATGGATGTTTCTTGTTGCTCTCTTTTTCTTTCTCTCTCTCAAACTTTTAAGCAGGAAGAATGAAGAAGAAAGGAAGAACGAGATGGAGATGGAAATGAAGAAGAAAGGAAGGGCAGCTGCTATTCTTGATCTCTCTCTCTCGATTCTTTTTGAAGAAAGAATGAAGAAGAGAAATGTTTTGATTGATATAAAAAAAAACGTGGGAGGGTGTGGGGAGAGGTGAGGGGAATGGCATGGGTGAAAAGACTTGAGGCATGGCCTCCCACTCATGGGATTTGACCAAGAAAATATCCGATTCAAATACCGGTTATTCGGTTATCGTGATATTTTCTGTCTCCGGAAAAATCCCGAACTTACCCGAGCTTGATGAAATAAATCACTTATTTTAAAATAATAATTTATCTGAAATTACTTGGTTTTAAAATACCACTTCAAAATACTGATTTTAAATTTCTCGTCCACTAAAACATCCGAACTAGAGAATATCTAATTCTCTCGGATTTTAAATTCACCCTGTTTAAATTATCTGAATTTAAACACTAATGACTGGAGAATATCTGATTCTCCTAGTCCTAAAAATATTTATCGGAATATCTAATTCATGATAAATACACACCGCAAATTTAAAAGAATAGGAATTGAATTTATTCGAAATTACAATTCCGGCTTTCCGTAACTAAAAAGAGGATTAAACTCAAACTGAAATAATTAATTCACCTATGGGAATTAATTGATCTTGAATTCCATGAAACTTAACGGATACTTTCGACCCTAATCTGACTAGAAATTACTATACTAAATAGTAATTTCAACGATTAACTTAAATTAAGCAGTAATTATTTTACGGGGTATTACACACCTTCTAGGAGAGTATGTCATCATTGGAGCAGGTCTGTCCAAGTGCCTATCAGAAACTGTGTAATATTGGCCCAGTGCATTGGTCCCGTTCACAATGCCCCGTACGGCGCTACGGGTTCATGACATCTAATGCAACGGAGAGTCTCAATGCTCGTCTGCTGTGGGATAGAAGGTTACCTGTTTGCTCACTGTTTGAGATGTTTAGATCGATTGTTGAGCAGTGGTTCGTCGAGCGACGTGCGGCTGCACTGGGCTCGAATCATGTGTTGACTGATGGCACCGCACTGAAGCTATCGGTGAACATCGAGAAGGGACGCTGCTACGCCATGCGGGCCACTAGATTAGCTACTTTATGGAAGATTGAGGTCGGGAGGGAGGTCTACATGGTAGATCTTCAGAACCGGACTTATGACTGTCGTGAGTTCGAGTTGGATTTGATCCCCTGTTCTCACGCGGCAGCGGTCATCTGGTATGACATTTTCAACCTCTATTTCTTCTTATTTTTTTACATGTACCTAATCAACTGTGTTTATTTTTCCTTTTGTAGTTGCACTGGTGGGGCTATATATGATTATGTGGCCAGGTATTACAGGGTGGAGAGCTTAGTGGGTATGTAAAACTCGGTCATCAGGGGTCTACCTCGGCCAGCACAATGGATTGTGCCCGACACATTTGCAGGACGAGTGGTGTTGGCACCTTCCGATACTCATGTACTGCCTCCTCTGGTATACCGGACGGAGGTCCTGCACCCAATAGCCGCTCCGCGTACATGCAGGCATATACTCCACAGCTCGTGCTGTCCGTCTGCATGTACTGGTCCGGTATAGACTTGTCCAGGATCATCGTAAAAGCACATCGGGACGGCATCTGACGACCCTTCCAAAATCCGGTACATATGAGTAGGCGTGGAAGTAGGCGGAGTAGGGGCATCAACTCTCTATCTCGCCTCTCGTACTGGACGCGGTCACTGGGATCGTCCATCTGAAACAGTAATGAGTCGTACAACTCTACTACCCAATCAAAAAAGCGGATACGAACCACTACCCAGTGCTCACCTGCGACGTCACATACCACGATCACCTACAACATAAAATCGAGATCATATCAAGATTAATGTCAGCAAATAATATATGACAATATATTATTTTATTGTGAAGCTCACTTACATAATCACGCCCCTTCCATGCCACCTGATACCGCCCATCACTGTCCTAGATCCGATGTACCAGTCCCTCTGCAGGTCTCCACCGCCGGTAGTCAACGTCCCCGTATGCCCCTCTGCACTGGGGGTCAATAGGATGAAGGATCTTCTATGCTCCAACGAGGGCCTCCTACAAAAAATGAATTATGATTAAGTGTGGGGTAAAAAAAGACTAACTAACAATGTTTTGCAAAAAACATTCAAACAAGTACTTGAACTCACATATAGACCGGTATTAGCCATCGCTGTCGGACAACCAGTGTCCCTCCATACTCATCGAGCAATCGCGCTCAGAAAGTAGCTCATGTGAACATCCTTCAACTCATTGCTCGGATCCTCAAGCCCGTCAAACCAAGACTGCCGCAGGCAATCACCGTTGAAATAGAGTTGAACAACTGCACCCGGACCCTGAAGTCTAAATCGTGAGTAGGAGATCTGGAGGCTGCTATCATCAATGCCATTCATGAGCTGATAGGACGTGCTAAAACCACCATGGTGTGGAGCCGAAGTGCTAGTACCCTCCTGGACTACAGTGGGCTGTGGAGCCCTCCCGAGAGGTGGGGTGGGAGCACGATGAGCTGTACTACGGTCGCTCAGCTCTGGGCTGTGGCGGGCTCTAACGTCAGACGTAGGTGACCTCCGAGCGCGGCTACTCAGACCAGCTAATGCCCGATCAATAGCCCGGTCCACATACTCCTGGACACGGGGCGCAATAGTCGTGTCAATAAGCTCCCTCACACGGGGCATCACAACCTCCACAGTCCTCTGCAGGAAACTCTCTGAGGGCTCCCACTGCTTTGAGATCGATCACTTCTCGAACGCTTCCTTCCCCAAGCTCGAGGAGGGCTCTCTGGATCAATCGGATCTGTTGTGTGCTCTGGTGCATCCTCAGTGGGGGTCCGGAGAGCAGGCTCAGTATGATCTGGCTCGTCCCTCAATGCCCGGCTACTCGAGGGCCGACTGGTTGCCTGACGACCTTTCTGTGGTGTCCGAGCAGCTCTGGTGTCTCGGGCTGATGGGGGGACAACCTCCTCTGCTGATGTGGAACAACAAGATGCTACATTTGCAAGCATCTTCTTCTTATTCCCGGATCGAGTGGGAACAAATCTCACGCTCTGAGCTCCAGGCTCCAACTGCATGTTCAGGTAATATGAAGTCCCCATCTCCTCGGGAGATGGCACCAAAAAAACCACACGTGACTGCATGGAATTAATAATAATATCATTAAGATGAATTAACAAATATAGATTGAATATTCTAAATAGATAAAGAAACCTCAAAACGTATCGCTCGTTGTAACAAGGTGGCTGGGTCAGTGGCAGGGCGACTGAATGTCCACCTCAAACATCGAGGCACAGTGAGCTATCCACTATGCACACCAGTCTCACTAGCCAACTCCGGTATCACCTCACAAGCTCATACCTGTAAAGTGGATTAATTGATTAATTACATATTCACTTGATTACAACTAATTTAGAATAATTAAGTTTAAACTAATTACCTGGAGTGCCCAAATATATGGTAAGAATATGCACCCCATGGAAATGAGTTCCATCGCTCCACATCCTCCGCTAGCGCCCACACCCATGGATCCACGATCTGGTTCTGATCTAGGCATAGAATCATCCGGTATACGAACAATATGTTCGCAACCTTCACATAATTACGAGCGTCTCTGGCCATCCCCTCCACTTTGAACCTATCCTCCATCTATTTGATGGTCGTACGCTTCCCTTCAAATAAACGATGGTACACAGATCTCGACGGAACAATATGATCGCCATTCGGATCGAATGTCGAGCCGCCGAATCGTAAACCTGACACCAGGGCGTACTCACTCAGACCGAAACACAGCTGGGAGTGATGAATATGAAACCATGCCTCCCACCCCACACGTGCACGATCCAGAGCGTGCATCTCGTACATCATCAAAGCATGAATCACCCTCTTCTGGACGTCACCACCCCTGTAGTCCAGAAAATGTCCGAAACAGCCCGATCTGAATAGTCGGACGGCGTCGTCACCACCAATCTTGAGCAGCATGACTCTGATCAGATCAACAACATCTGGGATGGCGTACACGACCACCGAGGACCTCAGGCTCCGTAACGGCAGTCTAAGCCAATCAATCTAACAACATTTTCAAAATTACAACTATTAAAGTAAATTCTTTTAATATTTCATATAAATTGGAATTTCTTAAAATTTAAATTAATTTTTTTTAATCAATCACTTTTTTAATCGATTAGTTTTTTTTAATTTTTTTTAATCGATTAGTTTTTTTTAATTTTTTTAATCGATTGTTTTTTTAATTTTTTTAACCGATTAGTTTTTTTTTCATTTTTTAAAATTAATTGCTTAATCGATTATTTTTTTTAATTTTTTTTAATCGATTAGTTTTTGTTAATTTTTTTAAATTAATAGCTTAATCGATTAGTTTTTTTTTTAATTTTTTTAATTGATTATTTTTTTTTAAATCGATTAGTTTTTTTTAATTTTTTTAATCGATTAGTTTTTTTAAATTTTTTTAATCGATTAGTTTTTGTTAATTTTTTTTAAATTAATCGCTTAATCGATTAGTTTTTTTTTTATTGTTTTAATCGATTAGTTTTTTTAATTTTTTTAATCGATTACTTTTTTTTTAATTTTTTTAATCGATTAGTTTTTGTTAATTTTTTTCTAATCGATTAGTTTTTGTTAGTTTTTTTAAATATTGTTTATCGAGTACAATAGTGAAATGCATCGATTTATTGGAAATTAAATATACATCTATTAATGTTTTAACCTCCGCGATTAATATTAACTTAAAATTCATCGATTAATTAAATAAATTTCATTGATTATTTATTTGTGTTCATCGATTAAATTAAAAGCCATCGATTATTTTAATAAAGTTCATCGCTTAATTATTTGTGTTCATCGACTAATTATTTGTGTTCATCGATTAATTATTGTGTTCATAGATTAATTATTTGTCTTCATCGATTATGTTCAACAGTCAAAATTACGCTAATTAAGTCCTCGATTAATTTAATAAAATGTCCTCGATTGATTTTAGGTGTTCATCGATTAAAATCAAAACATACAATTAACATAACAATGTATCGATTAGAATATAACAAGGGCATGATTGATTCACTAAGGCATCGATAAGCAATTAACTAAGGCATCGATTAAATAACTAAGGCATCAATTAACATAACTACGATATCGATTATTATCATCACCACAATTAACCAAAATTAATTCCAAATACTTACATGTGATGAAGAAGACGACTGGCCCGACTGTGCTCCCGTCGGATTCTCCATTGACGGCGGCAGCTTCTTTCCAGACGGCGGCGATGATTCTGTTTACGTGGGTGGCAGTTTCTTTTTTCTACTTTGTTTCTTGCCAAGACCAAGTTTTTTTTCTTTTTTTCTGCTTTGTTTCTTGCCAAGAACGGGTTGGTGCGGCTAGGTTTTTTGGGGTTAATTCAAAGGTGTGAAGAAGAAGAGTGAGGAGGAGAGAGAGGGTTGTGTCGGGTAGGTGAGTGTTTTAAATTGAAAAGTAAAAGGAATTTATTCCTTTGCAGTAGGTGTCAGTTTTTTATTTTAAATAACTGATTTTGTGGGACCCGCTCATATATCTTGTACAATTGAAGTACAAATTGTCGAAATAACTGTTACTTTTTAAAACTTATTTTTTTTCCTCTCTCTTATTTACTTTTGTCGAGAAATCCCACCAACCCTTATATCTATATATGTATATATATAATAACACACTTTTTCAACATTCATTTTTCCCGCCCACTGTAATAAGGTTTTTGTCAATTGTATTTACAGCCATTTAAATAATTTTTTTGAAGTAACTATTAAATATAATTTATTAGATAATTTAATGGTATCATTTCTATAATTAAATTAATTTATAGCATAAATAAATTTATTTTATACAAATAAATAATATATAAGAATCATGATTACTATAGCTATATATTGATTGTATATTAAATTGTTTCCATAAAAAGCTATGAGTTTATGATGATTAGTGATTGATTTGCGTCTTTTTTTTTTCAAACATGTATTCATGCAAAATTGTAACATATTTTATAGCTTGTGGTAATTAACTAATTTTATTGTATATTTTCTCATGGACACATTGGATATATATATATATACATATATATATATATATTATTTTATCTAATTTGAATGCATAATATTAAAATTATTGATAAAAATATAAGTTTTATGTACATGCATGATAGTTCCTTAATTTATACAAAATAAATGTAACATTTGAACAAATTAATAGTAGTGTGTATATGTATAGTTTATTATTCTTACTATTTAATATTATTATAATATAATGATTATTTAGTTAAATATTAATTTGTCCCCACGTCAAATTGGAAGCCATCCAATTATAAACATAAATATGAACAATTATTTTATGTGATTCTAATTAATTTCAAAATATACCTAGAAGATATTAATTAATTCAATGTGCATAAATTTCTAAGTTTAACTGATAATATAGAAATATTAGAACTAAAACATTTGTTGGTTATTGAAATGCACAAGATAATTACGTGTATATATATATTGATCTAATAATTTAAATTAAAAAAAATAAACCCTAACCCTCATTACATTATTTCTTAATTCAAATTTTTAATTATTGTCCGATTTATTATCTTACTTAAAATCAATTAATTAAAAAATTAGTTATTATAGGCATAATGTCAAGTACAAATAATTCTAAATTATTTATCTATAATACTTATTTTAGCTGTAAATTTACTTTTGAATTTTTTTATATATAAAAATTATAAGAAATGTTATATATAATAAATTGCATTTATTTGATAAATTTATTATTGTTGTGTTTCAAAAATTTGTAACGAAAATAAGTTTTTTATTGAATAATTTTTTAGATACAATAATATACTTGATGTATAATATACTATTAACATCATTTTTTTTATTTCACATTGTTTTTTATACATTTATATTGAAAATTAATTATTTTAAAAATTTGATAAATAATTTTAAATATACTATGTACTTTATCCGTGCATCGCACGGGAGAGATGCTAGTTCTTTATTATGATGTATATTGTATAACAATTTATTATATATTAAATATCAATTAATTGTATTGATCAACTATTAGGAATAAGATGTGATTATGATTTTTATCACAATCTATGATATGAATAAATATACATGTGCATTAAAAATCTAAAATATCATAAATAATACAACAATGCATTATACACAATTTGGTGGTACATATTATTTTGTCCTTATTGTTACTGTAAATTTTTAAATATTCGAACCACCTTGACCTTTAACAATAAAAACAACATAAATTCATTCGAAAACATGCAAATGATGGACATCTCTGTGTAAAAGGAAGAACTTTAAATTAAAATATTCAAACCACGCACTTTGACATTTATCTAGCGTCTATTCTCAGGTAGCAATTAATTTCAGGTTATCTTTATATACATGTATCATAATCCATTTACGAATGCCCAATCAATAAACATATCGAGATTGGGTTTGAGACACACTGATCCCTTTCCCCAACCTAAAAAAAGTATGGAGTAAACCATGTTTGGAAATGGAAAAATCTTAAATTTAACCATGTAAGAAAATTTATCAATAATATAATTTTTTTAAATACAAAATTTAAAGTTCCTATGGTGATAACAGCAAGATAACATCTCAAATAGCTTTGTATATTTGCATGGCTTGAAGAACAGTTATGCATGGAAGTTAGGAGGGTTGTTAGCGGTTATTCTCACTTGGTTAAAGCAGCGGGAAGTGAGAGTTGAAGCGGTTGAAGCCTTGCAACAGTTATATTGTTGGTTGTTGTAATTACTTTGATATGCAATCTATAAATATCAAAGTATCTTTTTCGATAGGTCAAGAGAGAAGAGAAGCATTCCATTATCTCATGTAATCTTGTGAGATAGCTCTAGAGTCTTGAGAGAGAAGAAAGAAACTAGAGTGAGAGTTTGTAATCTGTATTCTATCATTGAGAAGTAATAAACACAGAGAGAGAGTTTCAAGTGGATGTAGATCAATTCTTGATCGAACCACTATAAACACTTGTGTCTTTTCTTTTGTGTTCTATCGATCAATCTTGCTGGAAATCTTGGAAGAATCTGAATCTGGTTTGACAATTAGCGCCGTCCGTGGGAAGATCCAGAAATCAAGATGAGTGCCGCACGATTTGATGTTTAAAAATTCACTAACAAATCAGATTTCGGTTTGTGGAAAGTGAAGATGAGAGCTCTTCTGATCCAACAAGGGCTCGGAGATGCTCTCAAACCTGCAGCAACAAGCTCATCAAGAAAGGAGAAAGAAAAATCTGATGATCATGTTCAGATGCTGCAACGTGCTCACAACCTGATCATTCTTTCCTTGGGAGACAAAGCACTCCGAGAAGTGGCCAAGGAGACAACCGCTGTGGGTGTATGGTCCAAGCTTGAAAGACTGTACATGGTAAAGACCCTTGCCAACCATCTTTACATGAAACAGAAGCTATACTCTTTCAAGATGTCCGATGAGAAACCCATCCTGCCACAAATGGATGAGTTTAATAAAATTCTTGATGATCTTGAAAATATAGAAGTAAAACTGGATAAAGAGGATAAAGCTTTGATCCTTCTAGCTGCACTCCCTAAATCCTTTGAAAACTTTAAGGATACATTGATGTTTGGGAGTAAACAATCAATCAAGTTGGAAGAAGTGCAGATAGCTCTGAAATCAAAAGAGTTGCAGAAATTAACTGCAAACACAAGCTCTTCATCAGGAGGGGAAAGCTTGAACATCAAGAAGAAAGAAAGCTTTAAGAAAAGGAAGGAAGGCAATAAGAAGCAGTCCAAGAGGACTACAGAAGCCTCAAATGACCCGGAGATAAGGAAGTGCTTCCACTGCCATAAACCAGGCCATTATAAGAAAAATTGCCTAAAGTGGAAAGCACTCAAAGGAAAGGCTGTGGAGAACTCTCAAGAAGGACAGAAAAACCAAACAAATCAGACATCTAGAGCCACAAATCAAGATGGATATGAGTCATCAGAAGCCTTGACCATATCCACAGCTGGAGTTGGAACTGAGTGGGTTCTAGATTCTGGGTATAGCTTTCATATGACACCAATCAGAGAATGGTTTTCAAATCTCACCTATGAGGATGGAGGATCTGTACTTCTTGGAAATGATCACAGCTGCAAAGTAAGAGGGATTGGAACAGTTAAGACCAAAATGTATGATGGTGTGATCAGGGCTCTCTCAGATGTAAGGTATGTCCCAGAACTAAGAAGAAACCTTATATCTTTGGGAATCCTTGATAAAGCTGGTTACAAATTCCAATCTGAAAATGGTAAACTACTTGTATCAAAAGGAGAAACCACTGTGATACAAGAGAAAAAGAAGAATGATTTGTATTTCTTGATTGGAAATACTATGGAGGGTCATTTGAATTCTGTGAAGAAGGAGGATAATACACTTCTCTGGCATGAAAGGATGGGTCATGTTGGAGTCAAAGGATTGATGGAGTTGGCTAAACAGAAGCTTCTTGGAGATAATACTATATCACAGATTGGAATCTGTGAGCATTGTGTCTATGGAAAGGCAAAGAGGCTGGTATTCCCAGTTGGTGAACATAACACTAAACAAAAGCTAGATTATGTTCACTCAGATATCTGGGGGCCTGCAAAACACTCAACAAAGGCAGGAGGCAGATTCTTCCTTTCCATAATAGATGACTACTCTAGGAAGGTGTGGGTTTATATTCTGAAAGCAAAGTCAGAAGCATTTCAGAGGTTCAAAGAGTGGCTTGTTGAGGTGGAAAACATGACAGGACTAATGCTCAAGCATCTAAGGACTGATAATGGTCTAGAATACTTGTCTGAAGAGTTCTCAAGTTTCTGCAAAGAAAAGGGCATTATCAGGCACAAAACTGTTCCTGCTACACCTCAGCAAAATGGTGTGGCTGAGAGGATGAACCAGACATTGCTTGAAAGGGTTAGGTGCATGCTCAGCAATGGTGGATTTCCAAAATCATTCTGGGGTGAAATTGTTACTACTGCTGCCTACCTGATCAACAGGTGTCCCTCAGCTGCAATTCAGTTCAAAACACCAGAAGAAATATGGAATGGCAGACCAGCTGATTACAGAAGGCTAATGGTAGTTGATTGTCTGGCCTATGCTCATATAAAGCAAGATAAACTTGAGCCAAGAGCACTCAAGTGTGTATTTGTAGGCTATCCAAAAGGTGTTAAAGGGTTTAAACTATGGTGCTTACAAGATCAGAAGTTCATCATCTCCAGAGATGTTACTTTTGATGAAACCAAGTATCCTTTCAGAAATGAAAGATCAAGTTCTAACAATCCAAGTGTTAGAATTGAGGTGGAGCCTCCAGCCAGAGGAAGTTCTCAGCAAGATACTGTTACAACAGATGCTCAAGATGCTGAAACTCAAACTGAGGAAGAGATGGGGGATTTCAACAATTACCAGCTCACTAGGGACAGGAAGAAGAGGGTAGTCAAACCTCCTATGAGGTATGCTCAAGCTGACATGGTATCATTTGCTCTATTCTCTGCATTAGAAATAGAGCCTTATGAGACAAGCTCATATTCTGAAGCTGTAAAATGTTCTGAAAAGGATAAGTGGACTGTAGCTATGGAAGATGAGCTACTGTCTCTTGAAAAGAATGATACCTGGGAAATAGTTGATAAGCCTAAGAATGTGAAGCTGGTTGGTTGTAAATGGATATATAAAAAGAAACAGGAGACTGTAAAAGGAAAAGGTGTAAGGTACAAGGTTAGGCTTGTAGCAAAAGGATTCTTACAGAGAGAGGGAATTGACTATAATGAGATCTTCTCTCCAGTTATCAAACACTGCTCTATAAGGATTATGTTGTCTTTGGTGGCTCATCTAAACTTAGAATTACATCAAATGGATGTAACCACAGCTTTTCTCCATGGAAGGTTAGAAGAAACAATATATATGAAGGTACCAGATGGAGTTTACACTGAGAGGGCTGAGAATAAAGCATGCAGGTTGAAGAGATCACTGTATGGTCTAAAGCAAAGCCCAAGGCAGTGGTATCTAAGGTTTGATGAGTACATGACAGCTCACAAGTTTGTCGGAAGCAATTATGACAGTTGTGTGTACTTCAGGAAAGAGAAATGATCTATGATCTACCTTTTGTTGTATGTAGATGACATGTTGATAGCTTGTGAGTCTATGGAAGGGATTAAGAAGACAGAGGAGATTTTAAGTGCAGAATTTGACATGAAAGATCTTGGTGAGTCAAGAGTAATTCTTGGAATGGAGATCAGAAGGGACAAGTCTAATAGAACCTTGTTCTTAACTCAAATTTCTTATTTGGACAAAGTTCTGAAAAGATACAATATGAATTTGTGTAAATTTGTGAATACACCTATACAGCAAGGCCAGAAGTTGTCTCTTGGTCAAGGTGTTACTACAGATAAGGAAGCAACAAAAAGGAGTCATATTCCATATGCAAGTGCAGTTGGAAGTTTGATGTACTCCATGGTATGCTGTAGGCCTGATCTGAGCTATGTCATGAGTGTGATTAGCAGGTTTATGGGCAATCCTGGTAAAGCTCATTGAGAATCTGTTAAATGGGCTATGAGGCATGTTAAGTGCTCAGTTAAAAGAGGGTTTCGGTTTCAGCAGAATGATAGTGCAGGAGATGTTTTAGTTGGGTTTGTTGATGCTGATTATGCAGCAAATGTGGATTCAAGGAAGTCTCTGACTAGCTATGTTTTCACTCTATTTGGCACTGCAATTAGTTGGAGAGCAACTCATCAAAACACAGTTTCTTTGTCCACTACTGAAGCTGAGTTTATTGCTTTAACAGAAGCTGTAAAAGAGGGTATCTGGCTCAAAGGAATTCTTGAAGAGTTTGGAGTTATGCAGGATCAAGTTACAGTTTACTATGACAATCAAAGTGCCATACACTTGTCTAAACATCAAGGGTATTATGACAGAACAAAACACATGGATGTGAAGCTGTATTTCATCAGAGATCTTACTGAAAAGAGAGTTGTTTCAGTAGAAAAGGTGCATACATCTGAGAATTCAGCTGATTGTTTCACCAAAGCTCTACCAGTTTCAAAATTTGAGCTGTGTTTGAGTCTTATTGGTGTTTGTGAAATTTCTTCATAAGAGTGCTGCTCAAGGTGGAGCAGTGGAGCAGTTTCATGATCAAACTGAAGCTGTGGTGTTATTCTATGTGGAATAATTGTTTGAAGTGGTCTCTTCTGGTTTGCAATGATATAGTGTTGCTGTTAAGGTGGAGATTTGTGGTGATAACAGCAAGATAACATCTCAAATAGCTTTGTATATTTGCATGGCTTGAAGAATGGTTATGCATGGAAGTTAGGAGGGTTGTTAGTGGTTATTCTCACTTGGTTAAAGTAGCGGGAAGTGAGAGTTGAAGCGGTTGAAGCCTTGCAGCAGTTATATTATTGGTTGTTGTAATTACTTTGATATGCAATCTATAAATATCAAAGTATCTTTTTCGATAGGTCAAGAGAGAAGAGAAGCATTCCATTATCTCATGTAATCTTGTGAGATAGCTCTAGAGTCTTGAGAGAGAAGAAAGAAACTAGAGTGAGAGTTTGTAATCTGTATTCTATCAGTGAGAAGTAATAAACACAGAGAGAGAGTTTCAAGTGGATGTAGATCAATTCTTGATCGAACCACTATAAACACTTGTGTCTTTTCTTTTGTGTTCTATAGATCAATCTTGCTGCAAATCTTGGAAGAATCTGAATATGGTTTGACAGTTCCAATTTTACTATTTTTGTAAATGAAAATCAGTGTTGTTGATTTTGTATATTGAAAAAAATAAACTCTTCAACAGTTAGCTAGGGATGTGTAATATAATCATTTTTATTTATTTTCAAGAATGTTTTCGGGTATCCATAAGATTAAATGTATGTGCTAATTAATTAAGAAAATTTGTGCAATTATCTTCAGTGCATTCGAGCTCAACAAGAAAATCTTGTACATGTGATTTAGATGGGTAGGTTTTCATCATATAAGTACATATGTTTCTTTTTGTTGGTTTGATGTAATAGCATGTTACAAATGATATCTGTATTTGCGGTGACCTTTATAATAAGAGCAGTGCTATATGGCCACAATGTGGCCAAGCCACAATTAAGTGAACCGGGTTTCACTAATCCGGTTTCACTGTAAACCGGTTTTTTTAAAAAACAAATTTCCAGACTACCTAAAATACCCTTTGCCTCCAAAACCATTCTCCCTCCCACCCATCAATAAATTCTCTCTTCTCTTCCCTCCCAATCCTACTCGATTTCCCTCCCATCTTAAATAATATTTACCAAAACATTATTAGTACTAATAAATTAATGACGAAAAATTATATTAATAATACATTGACTAAAAAAAATATATTAAATTACGAAAAAAATATATTATTAATATATTGAGGTACGAAAAAATATTAAATAATAAAAATAATATATTTAGTTACGAAATCAGTATTACTAGTATAGTATTAATAATATTAATAATATGTTGACGTAAAAAATATGAACAAAAAAATATGGACGTAAAAAAATATATTGAGTAAGAAAAATATTAACGATAAAATATTAATAATATAATGACGATATGATATGCATAAAATATTTGTAACTCATGATAAAAGGGAATTATATCCTTTCAAATCTTTAGAAAATATTTGCTGCATTCATCTAATATTTAGAATCAATTATTTTAATTTTTATTTTGAGACAGAATCAAATACTATGTAGTACAAAACAAAAAAAATCCAAACAAATCTTTTTATTAGCCAGTCTCTTTAAATTATTTAAAAAAAAATTATTGCAATAATAAATTACGGAAAAAAAATAATACTATTCATTAAAATATTAAATAATAAAAATTAATTTATTTAGTGTGTTAATTAAACTCTCTCGATCCAGTTTTCAAATCAAAGTCTTGAGATAATCGTTTGAATATTGAGTTCAAATTAAACTCTTGACAATACCATTAGGTTCCATTAATTTTCAGCATGCTTCAATAATTGTTACCGTTGGTAGTGTAATGAGTACTGATCTATAAGATTACTCTTCTCGATAGAAGCTAGCCATAAACCCTAATCTTTCCCAAAAAAAAAACTCAAACGCCATGGATATCGATAATAACATTCATGTTCATGATACGATTATAGATTTGTTTGGAGATGATTCTGGTACAGATGCAAGTCTATCAAATTCACAAAATTCAGAAACTGAATCTGAAGAAGATGTAGAAGTAGACATGGAGGAGACCGAAGAAGAAGTAGAAGAACAAGTTGTGGATGAAGAATTTTTAAATGAAGGGCCGAAAAAAAATATGCAGTTTCGAAGTAAGGAGAACCTCTTTGCAGCGTATCAATCTCACGCCAAGCATAAGGGTTTTTCCATTGCCATTCGAAGAACACGTGGTAAGTATATTATGATTTCGTGTCATAGAGGTAGAAATCCTGAACCCTTGAAATCTTCGAAAAGGATTAATTGTCCAGCGAGAGTGAATGCTATACAGAATGTTAATGGTAGTTGGAGCATTTCTAGTGTTAATCATGTCCACAACCATGAACTTGACCCTGTGAATTCAGTTTTTATGGTTGCTCATAGCACTTTGACCGTGAACATGAAGAGGCATCTAGAAAATAATGATATTGCAGGGTTACGCACTTCTAAAAGCATACGACTTTTGCAAGTGCAAGCCGGTGGACCTCAGAATTTAGGAGTGGATAAAAAAGATTGTAGAAATTTTGTTGAACAACGAAGAAGGTTGAGACTAGGTGTAGGCGACGCCAAAGCCATTCACAATTTGTTCTTGAGGCTTCAAAAGACCGATCGTAATTTTTTCCATTTGATGGATATCGACGATAAGGGAAGGCTTAGAATTGTTATGTGGATACATCCTCGTAGCGTGGCTGCATACGAAGAATTTAACGAGGTTGTAAGTTTCGACACAATATACCTCGTCAACAAATACGATATGCCATTTGCAACTATGGTGGGGATCAATCATCATAACCAATCTATTCTTCTAGGTTGTGCGTTGTTGTCGAAGAAAAACAGTGAGTCCTTCAAATGGTTTTGGAGTAATTGGTTGGAAGCTATGGGGAATATAGTGCCTATGGCTATTTTGACGGATCAATGTGATGGTATTAAGAATGCTTTGAAAGAGGTAATGCCCGACACCATTCACCGTCTTTGCATTTGGCACATTCTTTCGAAGGTCCCAACCAAATTCAAGGCCGTGTGTGATCCTAAAGAAGCCGGGAGAGAATTCACTGAGTGGATATACGAAAGCATTACTATCCCTAAATTGGAGTCGAGGTGGAATGAATTTATTGAGAAGCACAACCTACATGAAAATAGGTGGCTTTCAGATTTGTGGGATGTAAGGAAAAGTTGGATCCTCGTCTACTTGAACCATATTTTTTGGGCCGGTTGTAAATCTACCCAAAGGAGTGAGTCGATGCATTCCTTCTTCGATAACTACATTCACTCAAGAAGCTCATTGAAACAATTTGTTGAGCAATATGAAATTGCGGTTTGTGATAAAGTGTATATCGAGATGCGAGCCGACTATGATTCCAAGAGAAGGGTGATTAAGTTTTTTCCATTTTTAAATGGGAAGAACAATTTCAAAAGGCCTACACCAACAACATATTTCAGCTTGTTCAAGATGAAATAAAGGGGATATGGGTTTGTGACATTACTAACGTGCCTATTATTGGGGAAGATGTTGAAATATTTGAAGTGGTGGATAGTGGTATGATGAGCAAATATCACAAGCAATATACATTCAAGGTGGAGTATATACCTAAAGAAGAATATCTAGATTGTGATTGTAAGAAGTTTAATTCGAAGGGTATTCTTTGTCGCCATATATATAAGGTGTTGGTGAAAAAGAATATTGATTCGGTTAATGAGAGATATATAATGAGAAGATGGAGGAAGGATGTGTATAGGCGACACTCAAGTATTTGTTTTGCAGGTGGTTATCCTCACATGACCAGGGAATATTCAAGGTATCAAGACGTGGAGAAGGTGTTTCAAGAATGCACGGATAAGTCGTATCAAGATGAATCTAAAATGAAGTTCATCAAGGAAACCCTTAAAGAGTGTAGTGCTAAACTAGATAAGATGATTAGTACTAGTGTTTCTATGCAAGGAGAAGGAGAAGAAGCTAGCCATAATCTTGTCTTGGATTCGGAGCAAATTAATCGTAGAGGAAGGCCAAAAAAGAACCGGGTTAAATCGATCAATGATGTCATCAAGGAAAGACAAAAGAGCAAGACGATGAACAAAATGAAGAAGAAGAAGAAGAAGAAGAAGAAGAAGAAGAAGAAGAAGAAGAAGAAGAAGAAGAAGAGTTGATCGTTGTACTTGTGTTTCAATTCGGTCATATTGTATTGTATTTATGACTTTGTGTTTTGGTTTAATTTTAGTTGATTTATAAGTTAAATTACTAATTTCCTATATCAATACTAATATAAGTTAAAGTTTAAGGAGTATTTGATTCAAAGGAGCTCAATTAATAGTCTTAAGGAGTATAAAATAAATAAAATTATAGTTTCGGTGAATATAATCAGTGTAATTTTATAATAAATTTAATTTTATTATATTGTGTAGGAGATATAAATTTTGTCCCAAAGTTAATTATACACTAAAAAATATTGAAAATTTAATAGTTTAATAAATTATTGAAAAAAAAAATTAATTTTTGGGCCTGATTTATTAATTATAGTCAGGCCCATAGTAGTCAGTTAGAAGGCCCAAATATGAGGGCCCAAATCTCAGGATTTATGCATTGATGTTAGTGGGATCCGACCCCAAATGTGGACAACAAGTGCTACATGTCCTATTATTATATACAAGCTTCTTTCCTTTCATCTTTTCGATGTGGGATGAAAAAAAATTAGGCCAAATAGGTATTTCTGAAGCAGTTTCTCGGGCATTTTGGTTTAATATTTTTATTCATTAAAAATGACGAAAACCTTTGATTTCATCAAATATTTCAAATGCGAAAATATTTTTTAACTATGTACCAATTTTGTTATACTATATCAAATAGTACTAATTATACGAATTTAAGCATTTCCATCTGTCGATTAAAGCAATAAAAACATATATATTCATTAGTAATAATTGTAAATGACGTACACATCAAAAATTTAAAACAAAATATATATTCATAAAATAGGAAACATAATATATTTTTCATTTTCTACATCCAGAATATTAAATATTAAAAACTACTTAAAACATAAAATTAATCTACTCACTCCGATCGAGCTCGAAGGACCTTTAGCCTTGCCTCGATACACTTTAGTTGGGCTATTTCCTTCTCATATGCGTGCTTGATCCGTTGTTCTATCATCAGTTCACGAGTTTCTTTCTGGAATTGAGCCTTCTCACGCTACAAAGATTAAATAAAACACAATCATAATTAAATCAACAAATAAAAATAACACGAATCTAATGTAACAAATTTTCTAACAAAAAAGTTGTTACCTGTTGCGCCTCCACACATCGATGCAAATTTGCATCGGCTTGTGCTTTGGTTTCAACAATTTTGGCAAGCCTCTCCGATTTCCTCATAAACTACAAATAAAAAAAACCATTCAAAATAAAAAAATCGATGCTAAAACCATACATGCAAAATAAAATAATAATAAAAAAAAAACAACAGAACCTCTTCAAGTTTCGTTTCCGCGCTCCACCTAATCCGCTTCCAGGACGAGTTTCCCTCCTCTTTGTTTGGCCTTCTTGATGAAGAAGCCATATCTAGAATTTTCAAAGTTTTTTGAGAGTATTGGAAGTAGATAGAGATAAATAAGGAGACGTGACTTTTTTAGAGTATCCCTAAAAAATTGTGATGATTTCATTCATTAAATAGAGTGTATAAATAACTTGAGTAGTTTGAGTTGTCAATCCATCGTGTCTTTTCATATTCAGTCCAATTTAATACATTACTAATAAGATAGTATTTTATTATTAATTTCTGTATTAAATAAGTAGTATATATACATAGGTACGAAATTAGCACATGTTAGCCTAAAAATTATATTTTGGTAAATATACTAAGAAAATTGGTACTATAGTTAACTTTATATTTTATTGTGTAGGAGTTTTAATTTTTGTCAAAAATAATTATACACTAAAAAAAATTAATTTAATAGTTTAATAAATTATTTAAAAAAAACACTTTTTGGGCCTGCTTTATTATTTATAGTCAGGCCCATAGTAGTCAGTTCGAAGGCCTAAATAAGCAAGCCCAAAGCTCAGGATGTATGCATTGATGTTAGTGGGATCCGACCCCTAACAAGGACAATCGGTCCTGCATGTCCTGTTATTATATACAAGCTTCTTTCCTTTCATTTTTCCGATGTGGGATGAAAAATTATCCTCAGAATGTATTTCTGAAGCAGTTTCTCGTACAATTTGGATTTGGTTTAATCCTTTTAACTTTGTTAGCCATTATATATGTAACGAAGATGTGTTGATCTTTTTTCATTTATATAATGCTCAAATTACGTGAATATAGAAAACTTATGCCAACATATTTATTCTTCACTGAATGCCCAGAAAATAATCTTTGGCCGAATTTAAGCATTTTTTCCCCATAATTTAAGCATTTTAATTTGCCCAGAATAATTTTTCCCTTAATTAAATTTGTACAATCGATTTAATCAATGAAAACATATATATGTCAAGAATAATAGTAAATGACAAACATACCAAAAATATATAGCAAATTATATATTCATAATTTAGGAAACATAATATATTGTCCATTGCTACATTCTGAATATTAAAATTTAAAATTTACATAAACACATAAAATTAATCTTTTTGGTTCAAGCGAGCACGGAGTACCGCCAACCTAGCCTGGACACACGCTAACTCGGCTTTTCTCCACTCAATTTCTTGCTTGATTCGTAGTTTTCTCTTCTCTTCCAGCATGTCTTTGTGAAATTGATCATTTTCACGCTAAAAATATTACAAAAAAAATATTAAATTAAATAAAGAAATACAAATAAAAAAAACAAAAAACAAACTTGATACCAGTTGCGCTAGAATCATTCGATTCGCACTTGCATCTGCTTCTTTCTTTGCTTCAATAGCAAGGGCAAACCGCTCTGATTCCCTCGCATACTGTAAACATGAAAAAACAAATCAAAATATAAAACAATACATGCAAAAAAAATAAAAAAAATAAAAACCAACAGAACCTTGTCGAGTAGTTCTCCCATGCTTATTTCACTCAATCTCATCCTCTTCTCGGATGAGTTGCTCCCCTCTTCGGCTTGCCTTTTGGAAGAAGACATTACAGAATTTTCACAAGAAGTTTTGAGAGCATTTGAAGAGAGAGAAATAGAAGTAGAAAGAGGCAACGTGACTCTTTTTAATCAAATGATAGCCCTAAAAAATTGTGATAACTACATTCATTAAATAGTGTGTGAAGATAAAGGAGAGAAGTTGGAGTTGCCAATGCTTCGTGTCTTTTCAAATTCAGTCCATTTTAATACATGACAATTATAATTGGACTAATTGGCACAATAAGATAGTATTTTATTATTAATTTATGTATAAGATTAGTATTATATATATAGTTACGAAATTAGTGTAATTAGGCCAAAAATTACTAACAAAATTGGTACTATAGTCATATCATTGAAAAAAACATTAGATTAGTTGTAATTGGACTAATAAGATAGTATTTTATTATTATATCAAATTATATAAAAAAAATGGAATTAGTTGGTTTAGGATTTTGGAGCATTAATAAGAAAGAATGATGATTGTGTGTAAGATGCAACAAAAAAATATGTCAAATCACACTTTAAAGCAATTATAATAGTTTATATAAATCACGATTTTTGTACGATTTCATTTAATTCACACTTTAACTTTTCTATACTATATCACACAATAGTCAAAAAAAAATTACAAACAAATTAGATAGTTGGTTTAGGGTCTTGTAGTATTAATGACTATGAATGATGGTTGTGTGTAAGATTAAACAAAGACTCGTGATGAATGAGTTGTGATGATTACATTCAATAAATATTGTGTACACATTACTTGAGAAATTGTAGTTGGAAGGCTCTGTGTCTTTTCAATTAAATCCAAATAAAATTTATTTTATTTTCAATTTTATTATTCTTAAGAAGAATAAATAAATTCCTATTAATATTTTATTTGCAATTTTTTTAATTTTAAAAGTTATAAGTAATTTTAAACAATATTATTTTATTTTTTATAAATGTTTTCACGATATTTTATACACTATATGAAATAATATTTAAAATAAAAAAAAATTGAATTTTTTGGTTTAGGATTTTGTAGCATTAATGAGACTGAATGATGGTTAATTGTGTGTAAAATGGAACAAAGAGTAGTTTTCACACTTCTCAATAAACCATACTCAATAGTGTGATTTTACTTTCAAAATTTTCAGCGTTTTAAAAATAATAAATAAATCCGTAATTGTGTATTTTATTATAAATTTTCTTATTTTTAAGAAAAATAAGTATGTTTAAACAATATTAAGTTAGATTTTCTAAATATTTTTATGCTATTTTCTATACTATATCAAACAACAGTAAAAAAAATTGATTTTTTGGGATTAGGGTTTTATAGCATTAATGAGATTAATGAGTGATGGTTGTGTGTAAAATGGAACAAAGAGTATTCACCTCACACTTCTCAATAAACCCTACTTAATAGTAATCATTCATCTTATACCATAAATTCACTATATAATATTCAGTCCTTTTTTTATTTAATTATATGTAAATATTTTTTTTGAATATTTTTTTGGAATTATCCATGCTGCAACATGCAGAGGTGTTTTGGTTACTAGTCTTTTCATGCCTTTAATGAAGAACTGTATTTTCTTTTATATAAGTAGGTAGTTGTAATTGTAATTTCATAATCTAAAACCAAAATAAAAAGCGCCAAAATCATGTCTTGGTCCCAATCTGATGAGGCCGTGTTTGTTAGTTTCTTACGTCTAAGGATTGGGTTCGTCGATCTTTCTCACGCACCGGGCACTGCATTGACCCTGGACTTACTCGCAAAGTTGATGTCTGGTGCTCGGTATCGTCATTTTCGGACCATCGAACTGGTCCTTAAATTGAAAGAATTGAAGGAGCTATTTTATTCATTCGAAAAATTTAAAATGCTTCCGGGGATCACCTACGATGAAGATAGCAACTGTGTCACAACCACTGATCCCTATTTCAGTCTTTTCAGTGATATTCGAGTTGTATGTAAAGATTACAATTTCATTATTTTTATTTTTTTTATGACATTAATTTGCATTTATATTTCACTACAGGAATGTGAGATGCATAGAGACTTTCGACTCAATGGAATGCCGGAGTATCGTGAAATTCGTGACATTATTCAGCTTGGAGGCATTGTCAATACTGATTTTGAGAGTTTAGTCAATAGGTTTGCTTGAAGAATTTAAGCCTGCTGTTATGGGGTGTACTTAAATTATCTTTTATTATATCTATAAAAATTATCTTTTATTATCATTATTTTTATGGAGTCTACATAAATAAGATTAATTAGATCAATCCTAATATTTTTTAATTACAGATACCACAAATCCATTATCTATTTTTTTTTTTTATAAAAAGTAAAACTAATCCATTCACACCTTTTTATTCAGATTAATACTAATCCATTAATCAAACAATACTTCATCCAATAGGTTTTTTTCACTTAAATGTCAAACAAAATGTAAAAGACTGAAATTAATAATAGGGTGCACAATATTATATTTTCGATAATTGGTACACGATCAACTTAACAGAAAATGTATGCAACAAGTGCAGTTTTTTAAAATAAATACAAAACCCTACATATAGTGCATCCCTAAAATCTGTCAAGCCACAAAGGAAGCCAACCAGCAGAAATCCACACCGCCGAAACCACCGGCGCTGTCCATGATCTCACGAAGTTCTCCAAAGTAGGGCATTCCATGCAGCCTAAATTTTCTCCACCGCGAACTCTCCTACATCATGAAAAGAGATAAATCAAAAAATAATTAGAGTTTGGTTAGTATAATTAAAAGCAAAAAAAAATTATACTTACATTCTGTCCTACTCGGTCGAAATACTCGTCTCCCGCAGTGACTAGGTTTAGGTTTTCGTCGTAATGGATTCCCGGCTGTCGTAGGAAACGCTCGAAACTCCATGTCTTATCCCTTAACTCGTTCAATTTCACCACGAATTGTATCAATCGAACTCTCCGATTAAGAACCCTCGTCATCGTCATTGAAATATCCTCCAGAGCATCTGCAACCTCGTAGTTGTCAGATACATCCATGGTCCCAACTCGACAATGCAAAAGATCGATAAAAAATTCCTCCTTATCGCGTGACCAATTCATTTTTTTTTTTTTGGAAAGTTTTTTTTTCTTTTGGAGATAAAGGAGAGAAGTTGAATGAGTTGGTGCCTTTATGGTTGGACTACCCTCTTAAATTTGAGTGAGTAAGTAAAAATATTTCTTTGCCACATGGCGATTTGTGTATGGTCAAAAATATTGTAATTGAATAAAATTGTTTATTATAAAAACTATGTAAACAAGTCGAAATTAAAGAGTGAAAAAATATATAAAATTATTATTTTGGTTAAAATAATAAGTCTGATTTTATAATAAGTGTAATTTAATTAATTTTCATGTATAGGAGTTCTACTTTGAAAAAAATAAATAGTATATTAGTAAAATTTGGCCATAATTTTCTCGTGTTGCACAGACGAAACCTCATGACTTTCGATTGTACCAAAAGTTTACTAAAAATAATCGATATTACCAGAATTAATCAATTTTATACAACTTTTTCTAAATTTAATCAATTTTAACAGAATTAATACTTTCTACATAAAAATTTACTGAAATTAATCAATTTCACCATAATTAATCGATTCCACCAAAATTTTACTAAAATAATTCGATTTTACCAAAGTTAATCGATTGTACCAATATTTTACTAAAATTAATCGATTTCACCACAATTAATCGATTCTACCATACTTTTACTAAGATTAATTAAATTTTTTAAATCAATCGATTGCACTAAATTTACTACTATATTCACAAATACAAACTTACTAATACTATCGTCACAAATTTCCAATTGCAACATTACTACTGCTATAGTCCCAAATTTGATCTAACATCACTAATTGGAATTCCACTTGCAACATTACTACTACTATAGTCTCAAAATTGATCTAACATGACTAATTGGAATTCCTATTGCACAATGACTACTACTATAGTCCAAAAAATGATCTAACATCACTAATTGGAATTCCAATTGCAACATTAATACTAATATAGTCCCAAATTTGATTTAACATGACTAATTGTAATTCAAATTGCAACATTACTACTACTATAGTCCCAAATTTGATCTAACATCACTAATTGGAATTCTAATTGCAATATTACTACTACTGTAGTCCCAAATTTGATCTAACATCACTAATTGGAATTCCAATTGCAACATTACTACTACTATAGTCTCAAAATTGATCTAACATGACTAATTGGAATTCCTATTGCACAATGACTACTACTATAGTCCAAAAAATGATCTAACATCACTAATTGGAATTCCAATTGCAACATTACTACTAATATAGTCCCAAATTTGATCTAACATGACTAATTGTAATTCCAATTGCAACATTACTACTACTATAGTCCCAAATTTGATCTAACATCACTAATTGGAATTCCAATTGCAACATTACTACTACTATAGTCCCAAATTTGATCTAACATCACTAATTGGAATTCCAATTGCAACATTACTACTAATATAGTCCCAAATTTGATATAACATGACTAATTGTAATTCCAATTGCAACATTACTACTACTATAGTCCCAAATTTGATCTAACATCACTAATTAGAATTCCAATTCTCAATTTGGATCTAACATCACTAATTGTAATTCCAATTGCAACATTACTACTACTATAGTCCCAAATTTGATCTAACATCACTAATTGGAATTCCAATTCCCAAATTGGATTTAACATCACTAATTGGAATTCTAATAGCATACTTACTACTAGTATAGTCCCAAATTTGATCTAACATCACTAATTGAAATTCCAATTCCCAAATTGGATCTAACATCACTAATTGTAATTCCAATTACAACATTACTACTACTATAGTCCCAAATTTGATCTAACATCATTAATTGGAATTCTAATTCCCAAATTGGATCTAACATGACTAATCGAAATTCCAATTGTATACTTACTAATAGTATAGTCACAAATTTGATCTAACATCACTAATTGGAATTCCAATTCCCAAATTGGATCTAACATCACTAATTGAAATTCCAATTGCATACTTACTACTAGTATAGTCCCAAATTTGATCTAACATCACTAATTGGAATTCCAATTCCCAAATTGGATCTAACATCACTAATTGGAATTCCAATTGCAAAATTACTACTAGTATAGTCATAAATTTGATCTAACATCACTAATTGGAATTCCAATTGCATAGTTACTACTAGTATAGTCTAACATGACTAATTGAAATTCCAATTGCAAAATTACTACTAGTATAGTCACAAATGATATTCTAACATCACTAATTGAAATTCCAATTGCATAGTTACTACTAGTATAGTCTAACATGACTAATTGAAATTCCAATTGCAAAATTACTACTAGTATAGTCACAAATTTGATCTAACATCACTAATTGGAATTTCAATTGCATAGTCACTACTAGTATAGTCTAACATGACTAATTGGAATTCCAGTTGCAAAATTACTACTAGTATAGTTTCAAATTGGATCTAACATGGCTAATTGGAATTCCAATTGCATAGTTATTACTAGTATAGTCTAACACCACAAAGTAGAATTCAAATTGCAAAATTACTACTAGTATAGTACCAAAATTGATATCACATGACTAATTGAAATTCAAATTACAAATTTACTACTAGTATAGTCCCAAATTGGATCTAACATGACTAATTGGAATTCCAATTGAAAAATTACTTCTAGTATAATACTATAGTCATGAGATTTAGCATTATACGACTACATTACTTATTTTTTTTTTTAAAAATTACTACTATAGTCAAATAATTGCTATAATATTAAATTTATTCCATATATATATATATATATTATTAACATTAATTTCCGAATTATTTCTTGATTTTTTTAACATATACACTGTAGTAATAGTAAAACGGTTGACTTTGCATGATTTATGATGAATAAGGCAAGTCTCGATATTAATTGAATGTGCCTTTTCAATAAAAAAAATATAATCATTGAAATTGCTAGAATATCAAGGTAAAATGTAATGATAATCTTCTTTACCATAAATGCGTTGTGCTTCTCAAGAAAATACTAGCCGAAAAAATTTGAAAGGTTTATACACCAAAATTTTGAATTTTTTGGCAAAAATATTCGTGCATGTTTTGCACCTTTATATATGGATGAATCTTCTCCATATTACACCATCACCACCCTAAACTTCAACGAAACAAGAATTCAAAAAAATGAAATCTGTGATAAAGGCCTCTAACTCTAGCAAGAAATGGAGCAAACACTCGCTCCACAAAGTCTCAGGAAGCACTCCTAAAAGAAGAACCACTCCAAGAAAGAAGATGAGCAGCCCAACCAAGACGCCGGCGAACACTCCAACGAAGATGCCGACTACCACTCTTCCATTGGCGTCACCAACTACGACGCCAACAAAATAATATTTCTCTCCAATTCGACGTATGCAGTTAACGTCCGAATGGAGTGTGCCACCCTCCCCCAAAAGTCTAGATATATTGTATCAAAACTTGAGGGAGGAGCACAACAATTTCAATGGGGAGGTGGATCACCTCTTGCGTCGCATGGTGGCTGCTTTAAATGAAGACATGGTGAGGGAACTGATTCTGGAGGTTTACCCTCTAACTAAGCTGTATGAAATTTTTCTACAGCTTAAGAATCATGGTGGAGAAGACCCTTCCAAGCTTGGAGGCGAAAAGGGTACTTCTAACTAGGTCCCCATCATCATTGAAGACTCCGAAAGCAACACCAAGATTTGATCATCTTCCTTGATGTTGTTTTTATCATGCTTTATTTTCAAGAATTTCTGCTGTTTTTTCCTCTTTTTTTTTATGTATTGTCGGCAATAGCCGACGTTTAGGGTTTACAAAACCCTAAACATTATCAATATATCTATGCATTTTCTTTTTCATTTGTTGCGTCTTTGTCTATACCCTAAGCTTACTCTTAAATAAGCCATTAAGAATAATTAAATAATTAAATAAATGCTGATAAATTATATTATTTAAACTTATATTGCAATTTAATCATATTACGTAATTTACACGTGGTGTAATACCCGCCTCAACTAATTATATGACGAAAATATGTGATTTAATCAAATATTTTATATAAGAATATTTTTTTCCAAGTGTAGTTGTACCCGCCTCAACTTATAAGTGTGTCTTTATTTTAATGTTTAGGGGATTTATTTTGGTCAAAAACAATTCTACACTAATAAAAAATTAAAAATGAATTAATAATATAATTAGAGTATAAAATAAATAAAATTAGAGTTTCGGTGAATATAATCAGTATAATTTTATAATAAAGTTAACTTTATATTTTATTGTGTAGGAGATTTAATTTTTGTCAAAAATAATTATACACTAAAAAAATTAATTTAACAGTTTAATAAATTATTTAAAAAAAAACACTTTTTGGGCCTGATTTATTATTTATAATCAGGCCCATATAGTAGTCAGTTCGAAGGCCCAAATATGCAGGCCCAAAGCTCAAGATGTATGGATTGATATTAGCGGGATCCGACCCCTAACAAGCACAACCGGTCCTGCAAGATTATTCAATATATACTGCCTTTGTTTCACCTATTTTTTCGATGTGGGATAAATAAGTATGCCCAAATGCTATTTCTCAAGCACTTTCTCCTCTGCAGTTTGATTTAATATTTTCATTCACTAATTGAAATATTTTATGACGTACAAAAATATCTTCCCTCTTTGTTAGCCGCCTCAACTAAATAATTGAAATATTTTAAGAATCAAAATTGACATTCTCAATCCAATTAATCTCTCGATTATTAAATATTCATACTTAATTAATCTAATGAAACCAGTAACCCTAAACACTACAAAATAAAACTTCATGGAATCAAAAATTCTTTTCAAATTATGCGATAGACTAACAAGGTCATAATCAAATAGATTCAATATCATAATTTAGCGTTATACATTGAGAAAAAAAATATTATATATGAAGAACATATGAAAATAATGCGATGAACGAAATGACCTTGGAATTGATCAAGATTCAAATTTGACTAGATTAAGCCAATGAAACAGTAAATTATGAACACTCCAACTTAATGGTCTCTCCTAGTCCAATGAAACCCGAAACCCTAAAAAATCAATCTTCAACAACTCAACAATTCTTTTGGAATAATGTCATAAAACATCAAGGTGATATTCAAATACATTCAATATGCTAATTTAGCTATACAAATCGAGAAAAAAAATTCTAATAACGAAATATATTACACTCTATTTCTCCTTTAAATCTTGTATCTTGTCTCTTGTCTCCTTCAAATCTCGATTGTTTGATTCAACATATTTACCTCCTTCAAATCTTGTATCTTGTCTCCTGTCTCCTTCAAGAACTAATGGTATTCTAGTTTCTACAGCTTCGAAGACAACAAAAAAAATTCCTTTGCTCGATCTATTTTGCTTTATTTTCATGTCGATTGGTGATGGTGGTGGGGAAAAATTGAATGGAGATGGTGGTGGGGAAAAATTCGGAATGGAAATGAACGAAAATGACGAAGAATATAAACCCTAAGAAAATATAAAATGGCGAAGAAAATATAAAATGACGAGGCTAATGAATGAATGGATTAAGTAATAATAAACTAATTAATTAATATTAGTTGAGAGGATGAGAGAGAAAAAAATTTGAATTTCAAACTCAAAATAACATTCTCTCACTAAATTAGGAGGAAAAGGGTATTAGGGTAAAACACAATATAGACTTAATTAAGTAAATGATTAAAGAATATAATTAATGAATGAAATACTCTTTTACCCTTCATAGATTTACTGTTATAATAATTCGTTATTTCAGACCACTTGAAATCATAATGCAAAAATATGTCCATAACAGACGATCATTAATCATTAGACTCACAGACAGTTAACTTAATAATGGTAATAAAAATTTTCTATAATTTAACGTAAGTAACCTATAATCCATATAGTATCGATTTATTTAGATAATAGTTCCCTATAATTAAAGTAATAATCAGACTATTTATATATATGAAATCTAGTAAGAATGGAATATATTTTCTGATGGTGTTGACTTTCTTGATGAGTTGCTAACCTAATTATAGGCTGTTGATTGACGTAATTATTGATTTAATATTAATAAGCACATTTTTTTATTAAAATAATTATAATTAGAGTAAAATATGCAGTCTACATAATATGTCTGGGCAGTGGATAGTATTGACATACCTACTCTTAATTCAATTCTCCACTCATTCCCTAGCTAATCTCATTTTTCTATTCCCTTACTCTAAAGTTTCAAATGTTTTATTTATTTTTAACTCATGGTGTGTATATATATATACATGCACATATGATGCAAATGATCAAATAAACACCAAATTTCGTTGTGGGAACCTATAAACTATGATCAAATAGATACCAAATTCCCACATACCTATAAACTAATCCAAACTTTATATTTGATTTGATCTATTTAATGACCATAATTTCATCAATTTTTAATCAATGGGAGCTGAGGTGACAAACTTGCACGACTATAAAAATACTGATAGACAACAATTTAGATTAAAACTGTTGCATTTATAGAATTAAACAACAACTAGACACAAAAACATTGTCTATCGCCCCATTTTCTATTTATTTTTAATTTTTTCCTCAAAACGGTTGCCATAGCCCATAAGCCCGTAATCGTTGTGTATGTACTAATAGACAACAATTCATCGACAGGCGTTGTTGTATATACAATGAGTTGACCTTTGTTACACCTCGTTGTGTAATTAATCGTCTAAAACGACGGCGTTTCGTGGTGACTACACAATTAATTGAATGGATCCCAAATCATACCTCACGCCCAAAATTCAATTTTTCCCCAAAATTGCTCTCGCCCGCCTCTCACCACAGGCTTGCTGCTCGCCGCCGTCTTCCCCGCGCGGTGCTCGTCCTTCGACGCCGTCTCTCCCTCACTCCACCGTCACTCCCCGTACTCCGTTGTTGTCTAGCGGCCGCCGCGCACTGTGTCTCGAGTCCGTTGCTAAAGCCGCGGTCTAACCGGCTGCTCACCGTCATCTCTTCCACACTCCGCCTTCATTCTCCCGTTTCCGTGTTAATCTGAAGTCTCGCTCATGAAAGAGGAGGGCGCGTACGAAGCTTGTTGAAGGAGTAGCTTCGTCTCAGCCTCCGTTCGACTCCCATCTCATCGGGCCCTTCATCTCTGCCTCCATCGACTCCCATCTCCTTAGCCACCAGCTTATTTTGAGTATGTTTTTATGTTTTGATATTTTGTTATTTGTTCGTTGAAATTCTGTTATTTAGAGTTCGGAGCAGATATGATTGTTGGTTTTGTTATGGAGTTGGAGTGGTTATTGAGTGGCTAGACTGTTGTAGTAATCGAGCATTTTCTGTGGTATGTGAATTGAAATCCCATAAATTATTTGTCCTTTTGAATGAAGTGGATGCATTATATGAGTTGCTTAAGAAGTTGAGTAATTCTATTATTGACGATGGATTAATGCATTAGGTATGATTTCTGGTTAAGTTGTCTATTTTCTTGTCAAGTTCTTGTAGCTTCTTCCATTTTTTTTTTGGAGGGGAGAAATAGTTTGCATAGCTGTAGATTGTTGCAACTCTTTTAATCACTATTTTTTAGCAATTTCAAGTGTTAGTATGTAGGAAGAACTTCATCTGGACCTGCTACTGTTATTTGTTACTTGTATGGTTGTATGCATTATTTTCTGTCATGGTATGGTTCCCAAAGTGCTGTGATTTCTTTAATTAATAGACTTTCCTCTTTCTCGGCCGTCAGTTTGTCAAACATTCTATAATATCTTTATGCTGTTGCAATAATTTGTGTAGCTGAAACATAATACATGGAGATGGAAATCTTTCTTTTTTTCTCTCTATGTTTTTATGTTAATGTAATTATGTAAAATGTAACTGTTGATTCTTCTTCTCATCTGCCTTGAATTAGAACAACTGCATTCTAAAGATATTATGCATGCACTGCTCCCTCACTTCCCCAATGTTTTCGAAATAAATAAACAAATAAACAATAAAATATAAAAGATATGATTTTTTATGCATTTCTTAAATGGACCAGTGCTTGTAAAGAATTAATTTTCCGCTGCCAAATCAAGCTACTTCAATCTAGTTTACTTTGAACCCTAATTTTCTGGAAATTAGGGCTTCTCGAAAGTGAATTTGCAAATGGATGCTGAACGTTCATTCAAAGTGTCACCGGAAACGGAGAGATTTCTGTGCGAACGATTGTTGGATGAAAAGCAGCCCATCTCGGAGCGATTTAGAGTCTTATTTTCTCTCCGCAATCTCCGTGGCGCCGCACCCCGCAATGCTCTTATCCTAGGTATCTTATAATTATCAATTACAAATGTTCTTCCAATTTCTGAATGCAAGTTTGAATATACCTTTGTATATATTATCTCGAGATTGAACTTTTGCAAAATGATATTTTGTAGACTTGGTGTGCTTTTCTTAAATAAATTTTGCTTTGGCGTTAAATTTAAATTTGGAAGCATCAATCTTTCTTCCTTCTAGAAGCTGGTGCTTTTTATAGATGCTTCATGCTTGATTCGAGTTGTAATTGGAAATATTTGGCAAAATCATTAGAGGCCTTGTTTTATTCATGACAATCATTTCCATTTAGAAAATTTAAAATGCAGTAGTGTTTTGTCACTACAGTGTAGTAAAATCTTGTAAGATAAGTTTCTTGTGAGTTATGATCATTTGATTTCTTTCGTTTAGTTCCTGTTTGCTTGGAATTGGGAAAAGTGCGCCACAATCCACATAACAGTAGTTTGATACAAATCTTTACTTGTTCAGCAACTAGGGATAGTTCAAACCTGCTAGCGCATGAGGCAGCATTTGCTTTGGGTCAGATGCAAGATGCTGACGCTATCCCTGCTTTAGAAGCTATTCTAAATGATCTTTCGTTGCACCCCATTGTACGCCATGAGGTATTAGCTCTTGAATCTTGGTTATTGTATTTCAATGTGACAAGTGAGCCAGTTTCTTATGACTAAGCTCTAAATAGCTCCTGTGAAATTGTGGATCACTAGGCTGCAGAAGCTATCGGTGCAATTGGTTTAGAATGTAAGGTCCCACTTCTTAGGACAAGTTTAGCTTCAGATCCAGCTCAAGAAGTTCGAGAAACATGTGAACTAGCCCTGAGTCGAATTGAGGAGTTGAAAAATACGTCTGGGTCCGAGACCTCTCCTTTCTTGTCGGTTGACCCTGCTGCTCCTGCTGCTTGTTCTTCTGTAAAAGAACTTAGGTAATTATTTTGCACAAGTATGATAACTTCCTGTTTTCAAAAAAATATATTTCTTCTTGATCAACTTCTGTATTTTCCAGGGAAATTCTACTGAATGACGATAAGAGTATGTATGAGCGATATGCTGCTCTTTTTGCTCTTAGAAACCTTGGGCAAGACGAAGCTGTTTCTGCTATTGTTGAGTCCTTAGGTGCTAATAGTGCCCTGCTGCGGCATGAGGTTTGTTTTTATTTTCTGGTTCATGTTTGCGGGAGGATGTTTGAGTGTGTTGATCTGTCATCTGGAATAAAATTTAAATGAATCTGATTGCTAGAATTCCTAACATGAAATGGTTAGTGAATCACGAAGATAGATGGTGTTGGATATATGAGTTTACCCTAATTAGATAAGAGTTTCTTTCTTGCTAGCCAATGTTCTTGATGTCAATGGACGTTATTATTTACTATTGTAAGATCTTTGTACATGGAAAATGATTTGGCGGTCATTGCAATCTCGACCTTCATCCTATTGTTTCCTTTTGCCCAAGGTTTTAAAAGACGGTTTTAAGCCTCAAGGCGTTTACCTGTAGCCTCACTAGGTGTAAACCTCTATGCAAGAAGAATTTTTTTTTCAAAAATATCACATTTAACTCACCAAATTCACAATAAGCAACACACAGTTCAAATATTCAATAACAAAGGCCTAAATTCCATAGAAATCTAAATTCCATAGACATGTCATAACATCAATTCAACATCAGTCGATAATAAATCACATAAGTCACTAAATCCCATAACAAAACCATAAAACAAAACAAAAGGACAAATTCATAATCCAAGTTCCAACTCAAATCATCAAGAACTTATATAATTCTCAAAATCATCATCATTTGATTCATTGCCACGGTCACTCCCACTTTATCCTTCAAACTCATCTTCCTTATCAAACAGTCCTTCTCCACACCTTTTCCTTTTCCTACATTGTAAATATAAATATTACATAAAAGTCCATTTGTAAAATTATAATTGAAAGAGTTTTAGAAGAATAAAAGGAACCTGTAGTTGGCAATTGATTTTTTCCTCTTCCTCATTGCTACTGAACTTTCCTCCTCATCCACAATCTCATATCCTCCATCTTCTTCCTCATTGGGGTTGATTAGCCACTCATCATCAGAAGGCATGGCTTCAACAATCAAAGGATCAACTTCCTCTCCTCGAGGTGCACCTCAAAACCGCCTTTTTAAACCATGCTTTTACCTTTATGAGTCCTCACATTTTTATGATACTCTTTTTCCCTTTACAAATGATTTTGTGGTAATTGCATTTTCTTTTTAATTTCACTGATTTCTTGCATGAATCTTTTAAAACTAACTCATGCTCTTTCATCAGTATTTATATGAAGGAATAACTATACACAACAAATATTTAAATTGACTATGTATGGGGATAGGAAGCGTAGGTCATGCCACTACTCATGCTCAGGACTGCCTTGTACTATGACCTGTACGATTTGGATAATGAGTTCTGAGGGGATGTCTCATTGTGGAAAAATTGCTGACTGTGAAGCATTATTTGGATTTCCTCAACATCTCGAAAATGGTAAATGAGACTCGTTCATTAGCATGACATGATTAAGGGGTGTTTGGCAATGTAAGGAGAACGAGAATGAGTATGGTTATGATGGTGGGAATGGAAAAGGGTATGGGTTTCATAACTCCCATGTCGGGGGGGGGGGGGGGGGTGGCACGGTTCATTCCCCAGTTTTGGTGAATGAAAGTGATTGTGGGGGAATAATTAACCCGCAGACCAAGAACTCACTCATCTTTCATTCCAATTCTCCCTCTCCTAAATCCCATACCAGGCACTCCTTGAGTAATTTACTTGTGGATTTAAATCAGACATTTAATGCCAATTTGTTTTCTTGTTTTACTATCAATTTCTCGTCACTGATGCTCTCGAAATGATTGGCTGGGATGCCATTAGGTAGCTGAATAATTGATAACATTCATAAATCCTGCATGATAAATAAGTTTTTGCAATGAGAATGAGGCACTCTTGTTGCTGGCAATCTATGAAAAGGATTTGCTAAAATTTGAAACGGCAGCATCATGTATTATTTGGATTAGTAATTTTTTTTTTCATATTAGGTCTTTCCCGTCTAATGCAACTTTACTTTTTCTTTGTTTCTTGTGTATAATTGATTTGCAAATTGAATCCAGGTTGCCTATGTCTTGGGCCAACTGCAGAACAAGAAAACTTCAGATGCACTTTCCCAGGTTCTTAGAGATGCAAATGAACATCCTATGGTTAGACACGAAGCAGCTGAGGCTCTTGGTTCTATTGCAGGTTCAGCTTCTCTTTATTTTAATAAGCATGCATATTTGTGAGGTTGGCTTTTGTGTTTGGTGGGTAAGCAATTTGCCATAGCATACCTTTAACATACGCATGAGAAATTCTATAACGTGGGTGGGTATACTACATACACCCACACATGTTTTAGTATGTGTCACATGGACCCACACTCCAAAAAAGAACTGAGAAATTGATAGAGTTAAGGGATTAGTAATAGAGAACAACAAAGAACCAATGATGTTGAAATGAAAGTCTGACACAGTGTAGTTGAAATAAAATAGAAAACAAGAAACCTACAGGCTTCCGAAGCCAAATGGCTGATCATGAATAAATTCCTGCTCAACCAGAATTTCCCAAGATGCACTACTCTGGCACAATCACCAAACCTACAACTTGCTGGTACATATTTAACTCCATCTTCACACTATTCTTATCTTGTAGATGAACAATCTATTGCTCTGCTCGAGGAATTTGCCAAGGACTCTGAGCCCATCGTCTCACAGAGCTGTGAAGTTGCTCTCAGCATGCTTGAGTTTGAAAAATCAGGAAAATCCTTTGAGGTACGTAATAAAAAACTAGAATGATCCAGATGTTTTAACATGTCATCTGATGATATGTATATCCTTTCCGCAGTACTTTTTCATGCAGACTCCTCAAATGGAACGAGCTTCATATTAACTTGGATTCTTCTTGATGCACATTTTTTTGGAAGTCCTTTATTTCTAGGCGCCGAGACATGACGGAGAAGTGTTGACATTCTCTTCACTTGGGGTCTCTCTTGGGTGACCGTCTCATCCATCATCCATGAGATGGTGGGGCCCCACCCCTCTTTTTTTTTTTTTTTAATATATACCCTAAAATAGAATTATTGAATCTAAAATTAAATTATCGGCAGTTCACACAGGGCACTCGGCTAGTGCTAACGCGTTGGGGCTCGTGTACCATGCTTGTTAATTAATTTTTTTGAAATAAATAAATATATTTTAAAATAAAATTAGTGAACAATAAAATAAAGTTGAATTAATTTAATATTTTGAATTACTTTTTTTTATCCTATGACCTGTGCAGTATACTTTCTTGACGCAACATGTGGACTCGTAAACTTGTCTAACACTAACATGTGAACTCCTGCACTTAACTCGATAATTAGTTTTTTGAAATAAATATTACTTTAAAATAGAGTTAGTGAATTTTAAAATTAGAGTGGATTATTTAAATTATTTTAAATTAATTTAAGTTTTTAATCTGGTTTAATTTGTGGGTTTGAACAGTGTATTCTTCCGATGTTAATGTATGGGTTTGTACAACTCGTTCGATAATTAATGTTGTCAAATTATATTTTTGACACTAACATGTGAATTCCTGCACTTAACTTGATAATTAGTTTTTTGAAATAAATATTACTTTAAAATAGAGTTAGTGAATTTTAAAATTAGAGTGGACTATTTAAATTATTTTAAATTAATTTAAGTTTTTAATCTGGTTTAATTTGTGGGTTTGAACAATGTATTCTTCCGATGTTAATGTATGGGTTTGTACAACTTGTTCGATAATTAATTTTGTCAAATTAAATAAAAAATATAATTTATATTAATAAATCATAATTGAGAATAAATAAATATTCAAAAAATATTAAAAAAATTGAAAAAAAGGATCATGTGCCATGGCGTGTGGTGCACACACGTCTGGTTGAAATGGGTTAGTCATTTCCACTTAGTAAAACTAGGTTTTTAGCCATTAGCATAAAAATATTATTTTCAACCATTTTTCTGTTAAGAATGTGCTTAGTATGAAGGTTGGCTCCTGAATTTGGCATCCCCCAACAGTCGGTGTGTTTCGGCTCGATGTAAATGCTGTTAGGGTTGTAAATGAGTCGAGTCGAACCCGAATATACATGTTTGAAATTGTTTAAAATGATATTAAACTTTAAATTTTATGTTTGAGCTTGTTTGATTATCTATCGAGTCGAGCTCAAACGAGCTTTAATCGAGCTGAATACGAGTTGAGCTCGAATAATTTGATATTTTTACAAATCTTTGCTCAATTTTTACTTATCGACCTCGAGTTTGAACATAGCTTTAAATCTAATCGAACACCAAATTATGTTTAAGCTTGTTTGATATCCTTACCGAATCGAGCTCAAACGATCTTTTAACAAATGAACACGAGCACAGAGTATCGAGCTATTTGATTTGATTTTCAACCCTAGATGCTGTTAATAATGATGCTTACAAGGTGGGAGCGATCATGAGGGACTCTGATGGTAGGATCTGGGTAGCGCTAGCAAAAAAGACAATTTCTCCAAATTCAGTTTTGGAGGTAGAAATTAATGCGATACTTTATGGGGTAGGTTTATGTTTACAGGAGGGATTAGTTCCTTGTGTTGTTTATTCGGATTCGCTTTTTGCTATTCAGCTTATTAACGAAATGATGAATAGGATCCATACCTGAAGATGGAACTACCAATTTTGACTGAGGCAATGAAGAATGGTTTTATTCTAGATTTTGTCATATGTATCGAGAGGGTAATGGTGTAGCTCATCACTTGACTCAATTGGGGCCGCAACTGATGGGATGATCATTTGGAATTCTAATTTTCCTCCATGGTTGATGGAGTTGATTTAATGAAGTAATGCTATTTGTTTAAAAAAAAATATATAAATAGATCAAGATAAATTGGAATTTGTTATATCATTTCATATAGTACTATTTTTCCTTGCCGATGTATTTACTTCATCATCATCATTATTATTATTATTATTATTATTATTATTATTTGGGTAAATAAGTTTTAATATCTCACACTATTGCAAAAAATTGTAATTCTACCTTGTACTATTCAAAATGATATTTTAATGCTCAAATTATTGAAAAATTACTCAAAACTATCATCGTAGCTATTTTCAGCACCTGAAAAATGACACGACTTGCATTTTTTATTAATTTTTTAAATAGTTCAGGTATTAAAATATCACGTTTCATTAACAAAATAATTCATAATGTCATTTTTCAGATATCGAAAAAAACTACGATGATAGTTTTGAAATAAGTCGGGCATCAAAATGATATTTCGAATAACATGGAATAGAATTGTAACTCGGTCAGTAGTAGCAATGAAAAATTAAAGTCTATTTACCTTTATATTTTTTTTTATGTCGAAAGTAATTCGCAATCGCTAACAAAATGCGCACACAATATGTTGTTATCACAATATCACCACTGAATAAAAAATTAATTAATGTCATGGTATGAAATGAGGAAAGGAAAATACATTGGTGTAGTTGGAACTCTGTTTGTCGGCCAAAGAACTGGGGAGGACTCGGTTTCAGGGATGTTGGACAATTTAATAAAGCCATGCTTGCTAAACAAGCATGGCGACTGCTAAATGGAAAGGAGTCATTGCTTGGCCCCTACAAGCCAGATACTATCCTCGGATTTCTTTTCTCGAAGCCTTGGTTGCACATAATCCATCCTTTACTTGGAGAAGCATCTTGGCGAGGAAAGAAGTCCTTAAAGCAGGGATTATTTGGAGAGTGGGGAATGGCCATGATATCAAAGTGTGGAAGGATAAGTGGCTACCGGGTGGTTATCTATATCCCAGCAATGATACGATTGATAAGGAATTGACAGTAGCTGCGTTTATTAGAGATAGCATTGGGGGATGGAATGAACCAGAAGTGCGAAGTTTGTGCCTTCCTGAAGCAGCTAATAGGATTCTTGCTATACCTCTTCCTCAACATAGGAGGGCTGATAGATATATTTGGCAGCACACCAAGAATGGGATTTATTCGGTTCGTTCCGGATACTGGATTGCATGTCAGCTACGCGATCATCGCCTTCAAGTACCGGCATCGACTACTGGTGAGCTGCCTATCTGGAGATGGATTCATAGGCTACAGGTTCTACCAAAGATCAGACACTTTATGTGGAGGTGCGCTAAGGGGATCCTCCATGTTGCAATGGAATTGAGAAAGAGGAATTGTGATTGTGAAATAGTTTGTCGGCTATGTGGTATGGCGGAGGAAACATTGGAGCATTGTTTGCAGGATTGTAGCTGGAGTTCCTTTTATTAGCATGCTTCTCCTCTCCGAATAGGGAAATATTTAATGGCAGCTAATACATCTGTTAGAAGATGGTTTGAAAGGGTAGCCAAGATTGAAGAACCCTCTTATCATAACCTTTTTGCTGTACTCCTTTGGATTAATTGGAAGAAAAGGAATTTGGTTGTTTTCCAGCAAACTCAAACTCCACATACAGTCTACTTTGAGGTGGCGCAGAAGATGCATAATGAATATATTGACAACCAGCAACATGCCTCTCTCCCAACTAAGGATCCTCCGTCTGATACTTGGCAAAAACCAAAGGAGGGATTTTGGAAAGTCAATGTTGATGCTGTTGTCCAAGCAACTAAAGTGGGAATCGGCGTTGCTATTAGGGACTCTTCTGGTAAGTCTATTGTTTCTCGATGTCAAAAGATCGAGGCTAGGCTTCTACCCGAGGAAGCTGAAAGTCTCGCTTGTCAGGAAGGATTGATATTAGCGGCGGAGTTCGGATGAAAGAAAATAGTTCTTGAGACAGATTACCAAGTTGTTGTTGCTGTCAGACAAGGAAGATTTGTCTTATAAGGGAGAGATTTACAACTCTATCAGAATGAAAGCCATGCACTTTGAGAACGTGATTTATAGCTGGGCTCGGCGTACGGCAAATTTCGTGGCTCATTCTTTAGCTCAACTTGCTCTTAGTAATTCGATATTTTTTCAATTTATCGGTGACATTCCGGCTAATTTGTTGTTTGACGTTCCCTCTGGTGAGCGGGTTTTCATTTAATCAAATCTCTTATTTTGACTCAGAAAAAAAGAAATTGGGTCACCTATAGGACTTACAGCTCAATTCAATCGATCAACTCTTTCTCAGTTTAATTCAATCGATCAACTATTCTTCTGCAATTCTTCAATTCTTCTTTTCTTCTTCTTCTTCTTCTTCTTCTTCTACGAAAGATTACATTAGTTAATATATATTGTATATACTCTCTCTGTTCCAATTATAGTCTCTTTTCTAATAGCACGTAGATTAAAAATATTTATGAAAAGAAGATATTAAAGCTAAACTTCCAATAACACCCTTATTGAATATTCATAACTTTCAAATTTTAAGTGATTAGTTTTTTAATTTCCAAGATTCAACAAGGGTATATTTGTACATTACTATGAAAAATAATACTACTTATAGTAATGAGACTATATAATTGGGATACCTCAAAATAGTAATAGAGACTATATAATCGAGACGTAGGGAATATTAAGGTACTAGAAATGGATGTTCTTCTCCAACTCCTCCAGAACTTGGAAGTCGTGGGAAAATTATATGCTCCCCTCCCAGGTAATACCCGTGACCATTCAGATGCGGCCACGTGGCCCAAGGCCTCAAAATACGGAGAATTAAAATAAATTGCTAAAGACAATGGAAATACGACGTATTTTGCTAGGAATGCACACCTTTTAGCTATTGTGACACTTCTCTTTCATCATTACTTGCACAGTTCCCATTTTCACTTTTTCTCTTTCATCATCCCTACTATTTTTTTTTGCTTTACATTTTATTTTCTAGTAATGGTACATTTTATTTTATTTATTCATATTTTGAATTGTATTACTATATTATTTTAAAATTATAAGTTTATTAAAAAAATATCTAAATGATGTATAGGCATCATTTTAATTGTTGGTATGAAATTATTTTAGTTGGGAGAAAATGATTCGTGAATAAAATGTGTTTTGTAAAACGTAAATAATTTGTGTTTAACATTGTTTTTACAAGAATATGAATTAAATGGATTTTCTGTTTTTTACTTTGTTACGTAAAAATAAGCGTGATTTTCTTAAATGTAATTATGTTTAAATATTATTTAATAAGTTAAAATATGCAAAAATTAGGCGTTTGAAAAACAATTTTTATATATCGGCACATGCATCGATAATTTTGTTTTAGGTATTTTTATGAAATATTCAGTATCAACAATTTTTTTATTGTTGCTAAAATTTTTTTCTCCGCCCTTGAATATGCTTCTTTCCCTGCTTCATCCAAAAAAAAGAGAAGAAATGAAAAGGCTTAGGTCCTCTTCTCCTAGCTCACCTCTACAGAGGTTGAAATAACCTAGTCTATCGTAACATTATAGGTGAAAGTGACATCGGTTATGAACTATTTTAATTTGAAAATATGAAGATATATAATTTTAATTAATTTCATATTAATTGATATTAAATTAAATGAAATAATTTTCTTAAATGTAATTATGTTTAAATATTATTTAATAAGTTAAAATTTGCATAACAACTTGTTAAATTAGGCCTTTGAAAAATAAATGTTTCTTATTGTCACATACGTCGGTAATATTTGTTTAGGTATTTTAATGAAATATTCTTATCCGAATTTTTTTTATTGTTGTTATAAATTTATTTTGTTGGTGAAATGACATCGATAATATGAAGATATATAATTTTGAACAATTTCATATTAATTGATATTAAATTAAATGAAATACTACTTTAAAAAATAAAAAAGTTGCGTAAAAATAACTTTTGTTGGTTCTCACGTGCGGGAATTAGTCAATTTTTTAGAAAAATAAATGAACACCACCATTCAAAGTTCTTCCAAAAGTTTTCGCCGGAGCTCCAACATTGAACCGGTGTCCAAAAACTTGGTACTCGAAACTATTGCGTTGGTTGAAAGTGGTGAGATATCTTTATATATGGCTAAAGTCCCTTTTTATCATATTGGACCGTTTTACAATTTAGAGAAAGTAAAATAAGAATTTGCTTTGATCATTCTTCATTGTGCGTGTGAATATGTCTTCCGGGAGATCAAGTCATTCAAACGCACCGTCGGAGACTGAACCGGTATCGCCGAAGGGAGGGAGAAGCCAAATAGGTGATACTAGAGGTTATTCTGTTTATGTAATTTTTTTTGAAGTTAAAATTTGAACTATGTAAAAATTGTGATGTTTGGATCAGTTTTTCAATTTATTTTTGTTGTGAATAAAGATATTTATATTTTTGAGTTGGGAATAGTTTTATTCAGAAACAGGTATAGATGAACACTGTCATGAAATTGGTTGAAATTTTGCACTATTTCTCTTGTATTAAAGCTGGAAAATTCATCGATCTCCATGATAATATTGTAATAACCCGGGACTTTCTCATAATTGTTATTTAGAAATCTGAAATACCTGCTCGAAAATAGTTGTATTAGGACCTAATGATAATCCTATTATATATATATTTTATTGTTTTTGAACTCTATCTAGGAAAAAAAAAATTAATTATAAAACTTGTCCAAAATTTTCACCTTTAGTAATAGAAAAATTAAAGTTAGTAGTTGAATCTAGAATTTTACTTTCAAATCTTAAAATACCTCTCGAGTATTGTTTATTTGCAAGATTTATTTTGATAATTATTATATATATATTTTTATTTCTAGGATTATTAAATGATTAAAAAATATTTATTAAATTTCTTCACACCAACTCAGCAATTTTGGAAGACACTTGTCCAATTCTAAATGTTTTGGTTAGTTAATCAAATATCACAAAGCTTTTCTTTCGTTTAAAAAAAAAACTAGAACCCCAAACTCTTCATCCGACACCAGGTTTCACAGCATCTCACTCATCTTGGTAAGCTTAGTTTGAATTTAATTTTCTGTATTTGCTTTATAAATTATACGCCCAAATAACTTCAGCAAAATTTCCCCAATTTTAACCAAAACAAAACCATGAATCTATACCACTGTAATTCATCAACTCATTCTTCATAAAGCATCAATTCAACACCAAAATAGAACCACCCTCAATTGGATTTTCCGAGACCATTTTCAATACAACAGATTCCAATCAAAATCCTCATGCTCAAATATGTGAATTTCATACTAAAATTGTTTCAGAGTTTAGAGCTATATATATTGTAGAATTCCAGAATAAAAAAAAAAATAGAATTAGAAAAAGGAGAAGCTATTGGGTTGAGTCTAAGCAGGGGAGGGCTCGTCGGCTGGGCTCGGGTCTCGGCGACGCTACTCTAAGTCGTGTCGGAGATCTGCGTTTCGCCGGTCAGTCGCGGGCGTCGTACCGAGCTCCGGATGAAATCGAGTCGCCGGAGAATTTACATCGTGTTGTCGCTGTGGCTGCCTCATGGCTGAAGTTGTTGGACCAGGTTGCAGCAGGTGCGGTTGCAGGTTCAGAGTCGGGTCTTCGCGTCGTCGGTGGACGGCGGTGAGTTCGCCGGCGTCGGGAAAAGAAAAGAAAAAAAAAAGGGGAAGAAAAATTAGGGATTTTAGGAGTGAAATTTAGGGATTTTCGATTTATGTTCTAATCTTTTTATTATGATTTTGCAAGGAGGATGAAAAGGAAGTGGGATTTAGGGATTTAGGCAAGCACTTGGTGATTCTATAGTTGTTCTTCATTTTTCAGTCGAGCAAAATAGAGAGAGAGAGTGATGAAGAGAGAAGGAATGAGGTTGACTTAGGAATTAGTTTTACTCAATAGCTGAATGACGCCACTTTAGAAGGAAGAAAAAGAAGAATTTAATTGCAATAAAGTAAATTGCATAATGGCCCAACCTCATTAATTTGTGGAAATTAAAAAAAAACCCAGAAGGTATATAAATTTCATAATCACCCATAACTGTTTAAAAATACATTGGATTATATATATTTTTCAGAAATTAATATTTATCCCAAAACTTCATAAATTGATTAAATTAGCCCATAAATTTCCTAATTTTCAGATTTATTAAAATTAAAATTGGCCCAAATTATTTAAAAATCAATTTAGCCATAAAATTTTATCTGAATTTTCTATTTAACCCATAGTTCATAAATTAATTATTTAGGAACATAAATATTTTATTTTTAGTTATATTAAGATTATAATTGGCCTAATGATGTATTTGAAATTAATTGATGAAGGCCAGGTGTGCAACTCTACCTTAATTTCTCTTAATTAGTTAAATAAATAATATTATTCAAGTTTCGATGGTTAGTTATGGGATCAAATTTCTTAGCATGAATCATTCACTTTGTAAATAGTGTTTTTAAGTTATTTCAAGCATGGAGAGTTGTTCTCAGATGTCGAAATTATTGGTATTTAATAATTATAATTAGATTGCATTAAATATCATTAAAAAGAATATTAACAGATTAAAATTTTGGTCCTATGAATTATAATGATATAAAGGAAGGTTATTTATTTAAGTGTGAGTATTTAATTTAATCTAAAAAGTTGTAAAATTATAGATTTATAATTTAGTATTTAACATTTACGGTTAATTATGAGTGTATTTACTTGGACGAAATCTTATAATCAATTTGTATTAACGTTGAATTAATTATTGTTGAAAATATTAAGATATTTAAAAAAAAAATGTATGATATTAAGTGTCGCTATATGATTTCTAAAATTATTAAATTAAAGGTAAGCCTAAGGTTGAGTTTTAATAGCAGTCATTTCAGCTAAACTAAGTCAAGACTGGTTGTTGTAGGCTTATAAGAGATAACAGAACCTGAGCAGGATCTACCCAGAATTTGAAAGCTTATATGTGTTACAGATTCTCTTCATCCAGGTGGGTTATATTTTTCTCAAATTATGTTCAGCTAATAAGCTCAACTGTTTATCAACTGTGAAGTATGAATATTTGTATCAAAATGTTTTATCTCACTGTTCGCGTTCGCCAGTATCCTACGAAAACATTGAGTGCTTAACTAGACTCGAGTTCGGATCCTTTAAGCTTTGGGACCGTATACACTATCCTTTATTAGACAGCTGGGCTGGAGGACGTGTATATAAGTTAAGACACTGTAGGAAGGGACAGTTGAGACAGAGCGTGTAAGGTTAAAAGTAGCTTTGTATACATGGAATGCTTTTTAAATTTTCAAACCTTTCCATTGTTATACTTGTGTGGATACAATATTCATATTTATTAAATGATTATGAACTGTTTATCAAATTTGCCACTGGGTACACTAGTACTCAGCCCAAATCTTTTCTAAAATATTTTCAGGTTGAGAGGCAGGCTGGAAGATGACGGAGCTGAGACAATGGCTGTCTTTTTGTTGATATTTACTTGCTCATTTTGTGTTGTTTAAGAGATCCTAGATACTCTAAAATAAGAAAGTAGCAGTAAATATTTTGTCTAAGTTTAATAAAGATGCTCTACGCTTGTTCCGTCCACTCTGATACAACTTGTCTTCAATTGTTTGAAGCATGTTATGATTTCAGCATCATGCTATGATGTTCCTTTACAATTATTTGGTGGGATAATTTCCCTTTGATGATTGGTAATTTATTCAGGTTCTTTCTAAACGCCTTAGGGCGTGGTTTAATTCCAGTTACAGAGGTTATGCTGCCCAAATGTTTGGGGCACTAACCTTATTCCTTCTGAACACTCTCGTGGGCGGTTCTACTTCAGTTACAAAGGTTATGTTGCCCAAATGTTTGGGGCACTAACCCTATTTTTATAATTATCTTTATGCAACAACCCCTTCCCCCTTCCCCCAGTAACGCACCGGTCCCTTGTCATTAATTCTCCCGGGATCGGGGCGTTACAAATATTGTTTCTATGATTTTGTGTTATTTGAATCATCATAATTGCTTATTGATATGTTCTTACTTGTATTGGAGCATGCTATTAGACTTATGTGTAATTGTTTTAGGGTATGCTAGTTTAGCAAAGATGCAGCATTAAAGGTTATTCAGTTTATGTAATTTTTTGAGAAGTTTGAAACTTGTAGCATTAACATATTGTGATTTCCTGACAAGTTTTTCAATTTAATGTATTGATAATGATGGTTCATTTATTGTGGTTCATTTGCTGAGGTTATGAAGTTGGTTAATATATTATTGTGGTTCATTTGCTGAGGTTATGAATTTGGTTAATATATTGTTGTGGTTCATTTGCTGAGGTTATGAACTTGGTTGAAATATGTTGTATTTATCAAGTTGTAGTATAACTGCAATTCATCGATCTTCATATTAAGCTTTTGTGTAATTGATTTAAGGATTGCTAGTTTAATATGATGTGATGCCTTTAAATTTTCACTTACATGTTTGAATTTGAATTGATAATATGTAATTGTAGGTGGCCAAATATCTGTTTAGAGGCAGTTTAATGTGATTATTAACCAAATTTATAGCCGGTTAATTAGGAAAAATCTCGATGAATTTTGTCATACATGTTTTGGTCACCTCATTGATGTGCCCGACATCCATTATCAAGGGAAACTCTTTCGTGTTATTGAATGCGCTTGAACTTGAATTAGAAGTAAGGAATCGATTGTGCTTTTTCTATTAATGGTAGTTAAATGGAATTAGGCCCCCATGAATTCTTTTGCATGTCCTGTTTGAAATTTAATGAAGCTGAGGATCCACCAATGTCCTCATCTATGCACACTGATATTTTTCGAGGTAGTCATAACTTGAAGGCCCAACATATTGAGGAAGCGTTTGACACCTACCGTGCCTTACACAAGGGTAACGACAGCTTAGTTTTGAAATTGGCACTACTCTATGTTGTTTACGGTCTATAGTTAAATAGAGACCAACTATGTAAGAAGATAGATGTGGAGTACATGCATCTTGTTGATGACTTGAATAGATTCAACAATTACCCTTGGGGGAAGGTTTCATACCAGTTCCTAGTACGTTGGACGCATACTGCCCGCAGTAATATCGCTCGATTAAGTCATTCCTCACTGAGGCCTTTTACGAGTGTATGTGGGTTTTCACTAATCTTACAGATCTTTACCTTTGAGGTGATGCCAAGACTAGCATTGTGTTGCACGAAGAGACTTCCTGAGACATTGTTCCTTAGATTTATGCATTGATCTACAGATGCTTTCTTCAAATATTCTCTTATAGAACCCTTTTTCCGTTCAACACAGTCAGATTCGATGGTACATTCTTTACCTAATTGTCCTTTATTTTAGTTAGTTAAAATTTTAGTGCGCTGAATGTGGTGTTGATACTTTCTCCTAGACGCCATTTATCTTAACGCTTGATGAAAAAGAGAGATCGAAACATGCTGGATTGATACTGGAGATAAGGGCCCCACCACCCAGAGCAGCGTGTAGAAATCTCATCGATGAGTATGATATTGTTGATGATGAGACTGATATGGAGATAGTCGGAGCACGAACTGCTATTGAATTCGAGGTGCGTTGATCTCCAAGAAGACATCATGGCAGTGTGAGTTCTAGTAAGTCGAAGTCGAAGTCAACTTCGAAGTTACCACAAAAATCTAACAAGCAAAGTGAGGTGGGAAATGTAGCTCCAATGACATTGGCGGAAGTTTCCCAGATGATATTTGTAAGTTAAAGCAACATTCTTTTTCAACAATATGTGATATTTATTTCATTTTATTGACCTGATCATTATGTTTCTTATGTACTTGTTGTCAGGAAACGAATTTAATGGTGATTGTGAAAATTGAAAGCTTGGAAAAAGCCATCAAATCTCTAGAAGTGAAGGTTGAGGCCCTTCAAAAATCTCGAGTCTTTTATGACACTGAATTCCCGCATGATGGTGAGGTATATGTAAGTGCTGCAGAACATTTGAGCCCGAGACATACTCTGACTGATAATAATCAGGATGCCAAGATGAAAGCTGATGCCAACATGGTCACCGACAAGAAAATTGGTGCTGACATGAACACCAACATGAATGTAGCTGCTGCCGCTAATGAAACAACTAGCGACACTATCGACAAGGAAGTAGCTGGTGACATTGCCGACAAGGAAGTAGCCGCCGACAAACCTACCGCTTCTGTTGACATGACTGCTAACAAGGATGCAGATGATGCCGACAAGATAATAGATACATATGTCGATCTTGTGGTGTAACGTCCGGGGGCGAAGTATGAAGTGATCACCGGTACATAGTCACAGACAAAGAGTGGCTTTTGTTAAACTTACAAGTGAAGAGGCACATGAATGAATCGAATCCATTCAAAAGAGAGGGATTCTGATGCTATACATAAATGAGACTGTATAGTCGAGAAGAGTTTAAAGGATTTAATTGGTGCTACTCATACCACAAGGTGTATCTTCTTTTTTAGCGCTCGTTCCACCAGAACTCCAAAGTTAAGCGTGTTTGACCTGGAGCAATAGTGGGATGGATGGCCCATGGGAAATTTCTCAGGGAGCGTGCAAGTAAGGACAAATCATGCTGAAAAGATTTGTGTTGGTTTATGGGAACAACCGTCAGTCCGATAGTCGGGATACATCTGTCGACGTGAAGGTTGACATCAGTTTCTTGAGTGAAGAAGAAAATGGTACACATTGCAAAATTTTCTATCAATTATACTTGCATTACTCCCCTATTTCAGATAATTTTGCCATGTATGATATTCTTGAAAAAAATGAAGAAGATGTTGCCCCATCATGTAAGAAGAAGACATCGGTGAAAATGAAGTTATTCATTCTAGAGCCAGACACGCAAGAGGATGAAGAACAAAGTGAATGCAATTCTATTAGTTTCAATAATGTCTGAAGGTTATGTGTCGGTTAGAGAATATGATTAGAAAGTTGTGAAGCCTTTCCATGATTGGTATACAAAGGGACTGATAGCCGATCCGTAAGTTTAGACCGTTACATTTAATGTTTAACTTCAATTAAATTTGCGACATTTTTATTATAATGTTTGTGTAACAAATTGCTATGACCTTACGAATTATGTGCAAATAGCCAAGCATTTTGTTGTTGACAGAATACAAAGGATAGACTGATCTAAAGTGGTTTAAAAATTTGTACCTTGCGAGAGGATAGCTTGATAATGATGTATATCTACATTATATGTATTTTTCTTTGTGTTAAACAAATGTATTTTTTTTTTGTATTTTTATTGGCGGCTATCTGAATTGTTCGTGCTAAACAAATGTATTTTTTTTGGAACAAATTGTGACAACATTGTGATGTCCTATTGAATTTGTTGATAATCTATTCACAGTCTTTTTTGGCACAATTTTAAGCATGATTGGACATCAAGGTTGTAGAATTCGCTAGGCGCCAGTCGGACGGCCGAAAGAGGCCTAGCGACTAGGCAGTCTAGATGGGGCCTAGGCGGAATCTAGGTAGCGCCTAGGCGTTTTTATATATAATTTATTTATAACTAAGATATTTTAAAGTTTTAATTTATAAGTTCATATCTCATAAAATTCCAATTATTCATCAATAATCCCATATCAAAGTCAATCTAGAATTAAAAAAAGAAATAAATTTATTAAAGAAAGAATCAAGATGATTAACTTGTAAAATTCTTATCTTGAAATAATTAGGAACCTAAAGGTGATTTATAATCTAATATTTAGTTTTAAAATAAATTAATTTAAAAGTTTGAGAACTAATTTCTTAATTATTAGATTCTTTAATAATAAGTTAAAACCAACATAAAATTAAGAAACTTTAAATGTTAATATAAGAACTTGAGAGCGTGGGGAACTATTTTGAAATTTAATAAAATTTATACTTTAATGTTAAACAAATATTGAATGAGTCAATTGCTCTCTCTCCCTCTCTCTCTCTCTCTCTCTCTTCTTCTTCTTTCCGTTACCCTGAACAAAACTAGAAGGGTTGAATTTAAAATTTGTTTTTCTATTTCTTTCTTTATCTCCATGTCGTCACAATCGCTGGATCTAGACACGTGCAACACCATTCTTCTTTCCTCTCCAGCTGCTACTGTCTCGGGCCGTGTCAGATGAAGAAAAAAGTTATGCACCGATTTATAAGCGCCTAAGGCCGCCTAGGTGGAGATAAGTGCAGCTAGATGGCTCCACCGATTTCAGATGGCGATTACATGGTTTTTGGTACAACCAATGGTTGCCTAGCACTTAAGCGCTGCCTAAGCAGCCCTAGGCGCCGACTTCTATAACTATGAATGGACATTGATAGAGTCCCTGGGTTGGGTAAAAAATTGATCTCCCTCTCGTGCATTATTCATATTTGTTGAAACTAATAACTTACTTTGTTTTGTTGTAATTGTGTTCCAGCAAACATTGGTGTTGGAAAATATGAAGCATGTAGCTGATAGGATTGTGCCTTACGTCAAGGGTAATTACCCTGAAAAAGGTGGGAAACCATGGCATGAGGTTGATAAGGTCTATGGAATTGGGCATGTGGGTAATGATCATTGGGTGTTATACATGATCTTATTTGTGGAGCAGACCATTGTGGTATTTGATTCGATGTCGGAGGATCAAATAGATTGGTCACACATAAATAAGCATTTCAAAATGTGTGCAAAAATTTGCCAGTTTTGTGTGATCACGGTGGTGTTTACTAGCGTAGGCCTCTCGCAGAACCTCTCCTAGATGTATAGAACTTGGTGATATGTGAACACCCACAGCAACAGGCGAACAATTTTGACTGTGGGATAATGTGCATGAAATTATTGGAATGTCTGATGATAGGTACATCTTTCGACGCCATCGATCCTAGTAGGTGTGCTTTTTATAGGCGAGCTTATTGGGCCGAATTGTTTGCAATGAGTCGACATATTTGATGATGAATAAGTATTTGTAGTTGTTGTAGGCATGGGGCATGCATAATTTGGATATATATAACTGACTTGATTTATATGTAATTAGTGATCATAGGAAAGATGCATGCAATATATATTTAGGAATAGATTCTGGCGAGTAAATATATTTTTGTAGTATTGATATTTATATATTTTTGTAGGATTTTTATATGTCGTGGTAATTTGACCATAGATATAATTGGCCAGTATGCGTATTTTGTAGGATGGCAGTGATATTTTGTAGGGTTGGTAAATATGCACTATTAAACATATTTTGTAGGTTACACAACAGAAAAACCTACATTGAGAGGATGTTCTTGCCGATTTCGCATTTTTAGTCCATGATTTGCATGTTTTTTAGTTTGATTTTGTGTTTTTTCTTCATATTCTTTCTTTTCTTGTGTAAATCTTCTACAAAATTGATGTTTTGATCTTGTGTTCATCAATCTTTTCATCCTTGTTCTTCGTGTTCATCATATTTCATTTTTTGTATTTTTGAATTTTTGATTTTCGTCCTCTTGGTGATTGTCCGTGTTCATCCGCCTTTATGGCGGATTCGTCTGTGGATATGATGGTGGGTAATCCGGAAAATATAGTCACAAGTGATGAAGATGAAATTCATGGTGTTAAAAAATTACCCAACAAAACGCTAAGTTCAAGATCTTCGAAAAAATCTCGTTTGAGTGGTTCACGTCGGCCTCCATTGGCTTCAGTTGGGAATAGAGAGCTTCGGGATCTCTCTAAGTTTGCTAAGGGTTCGGTGAAAATGGATTTGTTGAAAGAGAATACTCGATCAAAAAAGAAAAATAAAAAAGAAGTGAAACGGGCTGATTTGAATTCATTTCATGTTGATAATGAAGGAGAAAAGGAATTTAGCTTGGATTTTACTTCTGAGGGTGTAGTTTTTGAGAAGGACGACATTTGCTATGATGCTAAGCCATTACAAGCTGTTGAAGCGGGTGCTTTGATGGAAAAATCTCTTTTTGAAGGGTTGGAACATTCTGCAGGATTGGAGGAGTCGTCAATGGTGGATATAGGCTTAGAAAGAAGTGTTGGAGATGAAGATGTGCACAAGAAAGGGTCTGATTCGCTTCGGAGTTGTTCAGATTTGTTTTCAAAAGATGAAGCTGTGACTGATTCCCAAGATCGATCGAGTGTTTTGGAAAAAGAAAAATCTGATAGTTTGAAGATAACAATGCCGGAATCTGGAAATCGTACCCGGATTTTTTTGCAGAACACGATCAGAGGTGATCGGACACATGAAGATGCTGATTTTGTTTTTGATCGAAATGTCAATCGATCAGGTTCATTTGAAGATGTTAATCCGTCTACATTCATCAACTTAATTCAAGATGGAGCTAATAAGGAAGGAGTTCAAACTGATGGTAAGATGAATTTCGATCCCAAGAAATCCGCCCCTTTTTCAGACTTGCCTTCTTTAATCCAATCGGCGCTGTCTCCTTGTAATCCAGCAAACCCTAATTCTGAAAACCCTAAGTTTCTGAACCTTGAACATGACCCAGCCCCTCCCCACATGCCTCTTGACCGACACCCATCCAACCAATATACATTGCCTAACACAATAGATCAGCCGAATGCGTGTCCATTAACCATAAGCCATGTTCCAGCCTAGCAATTAAATCACTCAGCCTCGCTTTCAAACCTTAGCCATCACCCGCAAAACAATCTTCCAGACTCGGGTTCGACCCTCATCAATTCAAGTTCGAACCCGATTCCTGTTGTTGGTTCGAATATCATGAGCCGTGAACTGCATGGGTCGAGTTCTATCTCTCCTAACCAATCTGAATTAGAAAATCAGCTTGACTTTGATTTGGTCGAGTCGCAGCCCCTTCTGAACCATAAAAGTAATTTTATTCCTAATTGTGATGAATTTTTGTGTAATGGGTCACCAAATAATAATTTTTCAGCTATTGGGCCTGACTTTGGTGATTTCCCCCCTTTACCTTCAAAAAATTCATTTCCCTCAGCCCAATCTCTTATTCAGCCACATAATTCCCTTGTTGGGCCATTTCTGGAAAATAATTCACAGCCTATTAGTGAAAAAAATTCTGAGCGACTCAACCTTGAAGCAAATTTCGAAAAAAATCCAGATCATCTCTCTTTGGATTCCACGAGCATGACAACGAGTAGTAGTGATGTAGTGATGGTGGATTCGGTGAATAATGCTTGGGAAATTTGAATAATGTGCCAACAGGTCAAGAAATTCAACAAAATATGGCTTCTGGGGTTGGAAAAAGTCGTGAAGAAAGCCGTGGAGATTCTATGAGATTTCTTGATGCTCTTCATGCTCCATCCCTTTCTAATGGTCCTGTTATGTTTAATACTTCTACAATCAGAGATATTGGATCCCTAGAGGTACGTGATGGCATGCCGATATTATCGTTTAATAATACTGATCATGATTTTCTTGCAGGTGGAATGGGACTTGCTCTAGTGGGAAAATTCTCTCATGCTATCTCGACTCCTATACATATCGATAAAGCTCTGAAAAATATACAGATCACGGGTACTTTGTCTTGGTATTTTTTAAATGCTAGGCATATTTTGATTAAATTAACGCATGATGTTGATTATGTTAAATTGATAAAAGGAGCACATGAATTACCTATTTGGTTTGTAAATGGATGCCCAATGCATGTGTTTAAGTGGACACCGGGATTTAATCCATCTTTTGAAACTTCCATCTTTGCAATTTGGGTCACTTTACCGGGTTTACCTTTGCATTTGTTTGATCATAGTGCATTGTATAAAATAGGATTGATCTTTGGGAAGCCTATACAAATCGAACATGCGACTGCTCATAGGAATCGTGTTTCATTTGCAAAATTATGTGTTGAGATTGATTTAACAAAGACATATCCTAATTCTATTGTGTTAAATTTGGATGGTACTGAAATTACTCAACGTGTTATTTTTGATAAATTGCCTCTCTATTGCACTGAATGCAAGAATCTTGGACATGCAAAAGAGACTTGTTATGCTACAGGAAATTTACAGGTCCCCTATCATGTTCCAGCAACTCGGCAGCCCCCATCAACTCTAACCACTCTCGTTCTCGTCTAAAGGATAAAGGCAAAGGGTCTGTTATGCAGCATGGAGATCAGGCTACGGTTGCAGAGGGTCTTGCATCTTTTTCTCGGCCAATTGATAATGGTAGTGGTAGATGGCAACATGTCGATCGACGTAAACGAAAATCAAATCCCGCTGCTGCAAACAAAAATGTTTCAAATGTTGGTAGCAGATTTCGTGTGTTGAGTGACAATGAATTGACACCTATTGGTGATACAAATGATATGCAGCATAGTCAAAGTCAACGTGATATTGAGAATGCTAATAAATCCGTTGAGCATGGTAACGTGGCAGGTGTTAAATCTTTGACTAAATCTGATCGGCAGCAAGCTTCTTTGGTTAATGTTGGGATTTCTAATTTAGTTGGACAAATGGCAGCTCCTGGTGTTTCAAATAATAATATAAAATCTGGAAATGTTGCTGGAATTGTGGGATCTAATGAGAATGATTCTATGGATAAATCTGGTGGTTTAAGTGCCAGACGGGAATTTGTTGTGGCTTCGGTCTCCTTGGACGTTGATCGTGATCGACTTGTTGCTGCTCCGGGTTCTCATAAGCGTGATGGAGGTGAGTTAAGTCCTTCAAGGTTGGCGGTCGAAGGTGGTAGGGTCAGGAGTCGTGCTCGTGTGTTTGATGAAGGAGGCGGTACAAAATATTTGGAAAAAACTCGTCTAAATCAATCTCGGCAATCTAGTGAGATTACCGTCTCTAGACCGACCGTTGGCACTTCTAGTGGAACACATGTTGATAAGTTTGATGCATCTGCTTGTAATGAACCATGCAAGGAGTTCTTGTCGTCTCCCATGCAAACGTCCCCAATCGTGCATGGTCAATCAAAGGAGATTCCTCCATCTCCTATGAAGCTGTGATTGTTTCCTCATGTCTGTTCAGATTTTAATTTGAAATGCACGAGGCTTGGGTTCTAAAGCTAAGTGCGGATATTTGCATAATTTGATCAGGTTGCATCGTCTGTCTATTGTGGTGATTATTGAGCCTAAAGTCCAATTTGATTCTGATTTTTTTAGTCGTCGATTTGGGTTGAAATTGGTGGCATCGAATTTATCTAATCATATTTGGATTTTTTGTGCTCATGATTTTATTGTTGCTATTAATTTGGATTTTAGTCAGTTGCTTCATGTGAGAGTGGATTCCCCATTGTTGAGTAGGACTGTGTATTTATCTCTTGTGTATGGACGACATTCTCGTGAGGATAGATTTGAGCTTTGGGATAAGTTGAGGGACATTGCTCTTGGTATTGAGGGGAGGCCGTGTCTTGTTGGAGGTGATTTTAACATTTTTTTGACTGATGATGAGGTTGAGAATGGCGTTTCTGATCGTCACCGTGAGATGATGGATTTTGGAGACGCCATTTCAGACTATCAGTTGTTGGATACGGGTTTTGATGGAGCTTGGTTCACTTGGGTGTTGGGGTTTTTTCGAATTTAACCACCGCATGACCATTTCGTTATTCATTAATCCGTGTTCATGCAAATCATAATTTTATGTAACATGCATGTTTATCACAGTCTAATAAAAAAGCATGCAAAGCAGATTCGAATATAATAAAGCGGAAGACATGGAAACAAATCTACTTACAAATCGATAGACGGTCTGTGGACAAGATTAAAGATCTAATCTTGCTGTTGAATGAACTGTAGTTGGCGCCACCTAGCACTCAAAATTTCGATCACCACAGTATTCTACTCCAAGATCTTCTGTTGTATTCCCGGACTGTATCTAGATTCAGAGTGGGCTGAAATCTACTAGATAGAGTTGTGAAATCTGTGGATAACTTTGAGAGACAAAGAGGGGCTGATTTCCTATGAATAATATCCTCAATTTTTCGTGCCCCCCTCCCCTTATATATAGGGAGGGGCGAAAATTTCATGTTCCAGCCCTATTGGGCTGGGCCTCTATCTCAAGTTTAATATCCAGTCCACTTTCAGTCAATTGGGCTACAACAGGGATCTAGAAGAATATTAAATTGGTTCACTAATTTATTTAATATCCAATATCCAATAAACCTAGGATATAATTAAATAAATTAAGTTTTACTTTTATTCCACTAAAGAAGTAAAACTGACCTACCAATTTAATACATATTTACGAATATGCTTTCTCCTTTAGTCCAGCCATTCTCCGTGTTTAAGATATAATGTTCATTAATTAATTATGTAAGCCTCTGACAACTATAATTAATTAACATCTAAAACCTTGAGTAGTACCACACAAGCTTTATTCATGTACGAAATAAATTCCACCTGCAGGGTTTCAACATGAACTTGTGCTTCCTCAAGAAAACATCATCAACCTGGCGCACCAGGACACAGTGCTCATGCATACTGCTCGAGACATCATGTATACATTGTTATTACCCAAGATATCGAATTCGATCTACGAAAAGATCTCACCCATTGATAAATCAAAGTAATAAACAACACACACATATGCTCGCCAATATCACATGAGTTCAGAACCCAAACTCTGTGGATCTTTATTCTCTCAGTAACTGGGTCAGAGACAGATAATAGTATCCTATCGTGATCCTCCTCAATACACTAACTAGTGTACTAGAATAATCAGTTAGTCAAGATAAACTAACTTATCAGATTATTCTACGGTGTACCGATGGTGTGTTCAGGACCATCTAAGCCGTGAGCTCTTTAATACATTACAAGGTTCTAATGATATGATCTTACTGTGTGACTCCCCACACCATATCATCTACAATGTAAGTATATGGAACATTGCATAAAACAATTATAGAACATAATCTAAATGCAAACAGTGACTGCAATAACTTTCATTTCATATCATCATATCATCAGAAAAGTATACAAAGACGAGTCTTCCAGTATACAAAACTAACAATCTCCCACTTATACTTGAAGCATGTCTTTCAAGCATAATAACTAACTGGCAAACTCTTCAATCTAAAACTATCAACTCAAACTGCGCTACCGGGTCTGCATCTCACTCCCATTTTCTCCACGTGACCATCAAAGGTCTTAGCCGCCAGGCTCTTCGTGAATGGATCAACTAGGTTGTCCTCAGATGCAATATTGACCACCGCCACGTCTCCTCTCTTAACGATTTCTCGTATAAGATGGTACTTTCTCTCTATGTGTTTACTTGCCTTGTGGGCTCTGGGTTCCTTCAAATTTGCTACTGCACCAGAGTTATCACAGTATATCGTGATAGTCTTAGGCAAATTAGAAACCACGCCTAAGCCCACTAGGAACTCGCGGAGCCAGACAACCTCTTTTGCAGCCTCAGAGGCAACTACATACTCAGCTTCCATGGTGGAATCCGCAATGCATTTCTGCTTAATGCTCCTCCATGCGATGGCTCTACCTCCTAATGTAAACATATAGCCCGAGGTAGACTTACTCTGATCTTTGTTGGATTGAAAATCTGAGTCCGTGTAATCCAAAGGTACTAGACTATCAGAGTGGAAAACCAACATATAATCTCGAGTCCTTTTAAGGTACTTGAGAATGTTTTTGACCGCAGTCCAGTGACCTTGTCCAGGGTTATACTGATATCTGCTTACCATGCCAACGTCATAGCATATATCAGGCCTAGTGCATAGCATAGCATACATCAAACTTCCCACAGCCGAAGCATATGGTACTTTCTTCATTTCCTCTATCTCAGACTGTGTTTGGGGACACATTTCCTTGGATAGATGAATTCCATGCCTGTAAGGTATAAAACCTTTCTTGGAATCTTGCATGCCAAATCTAGCTAGCACTATATCGATATAAGTCGCCTGGGACAGACATAACATCCTTTTCTGGTGATCTCGAATGATCTTGATGCCAAGGACATGTCCGGCTTCACCCAGATCCTTCATATCGAACTGCTCGGACAGCCACACCCTAATGTTTGACAACGCCTTCTTACTGTTTCCAATAAGCAAGATGTCATCAACATAAAGTACGAGGAATGCCACCACGTTTCCGTCACATTTCTTGTACACACAGCTCTCATCCGGACTTTGCACGAATCCATATGACTGGATAACCTCATCAAATCGGATGTTCCAAGACTTCGATGCCTGCTTAAGTCCATAAATGGATCTCTTAAGCTTACACACCAAGTGCTCTTGGCCCTTAGCAATGAATCCCTCTGGTTGTTTCATGTGAATGTTTTCCTCAAGACTTCCATTTAGGAAAGCTGTCTTGACATCCATCTGCCAGATCTCATAATCCAAATGAGCGGCAATAGATAAGAGAATCCGGATTGACTTAAGCATGGCTACCGGTGAAAAGGTTTCCTCATAATCGATCCCTTCTTTCTGAGTATACCTTTTTGCCACCAATCTAGCTTTGAAGGTTTCAACCTTCCCATCAGATCCTCTCTTGCGCTTGTAGACCCACTTACAGCCAATGGGTTTTACCCCATCTAGTGGTTCTACAAGTTCCCAGACTTGATTGTGATCCATAGATCCAATCTCAGACTCCATTGCAGTTTTCCAAGAATCTGCATCTTTATCTCGAATTACCTCGTCATAGGTCCTGGGATCCAATTCATTGAGACCTTCTGGGAAATCTGAAGCCTCTCCCAGACCAATGAATCTATCAGGTTAGCGTACAACCCTCCCACTGCGATGAGGCAGTTCCTATACTTCTGTGACACGTTGTGCAGTGTTTGGTGGTTCCTCTTCTTGTACGACCGGTGTAGGATTCGATCCACCCCTTAACTCCTCAAGGATGATGTGACTCTTTGGTTTGTGGTTTATGACATAGTCTTCCTCTAAGAATCGAGCATTGGTGCTAACAATGATCTTCTGATCCTTGGGACTATAAAACAAACCACCTTTCATTCCTCTAGGATATCCAACGAACAGCCTTACATCAGTACGAGGAGCCAGCTTATCAGCTTCCTTGTCCAACACATGTGCTGGGCTACCCCAAATCCGAATATGGTTCAAACTGGGCTTTCGTCCAGTCCATAGTTCTGTAGGTGTAGCAGGAACTGATTTTGATGAAACCAAGTTAAGAATATAGGCTGCAGTTTCTAGGGCATATCCCCAGAATGAAATAGGTAACTCAGAATAACTCATCATCGATCTAACAATCTCTAACAATGTACGATTCCTTCTTTCCACCACGCCATTCTGCTGTGGCGTTCCAGGCGCAGTCAACTGGGATGTAATCCCACTCTCTACCATGTAATCCCTAAATTCGCTTGAGAGGTACTCGCCACCACAATCAGAACGTAGTGACTTGATACTTCTGCCTGTTCGTTTCTCCACTTCCGCCTTAAACTCTTTGAATTTCTCAAAGCATTCAGACTTGCGACGTAACAAGTAGATATAACCGTATCTAGAGTAATCATCAATGAGAGTGATGAAATACTCGAACCCTCCTCGAGCTTGAACTGACATAGGGCCGCATAGGTCAGAGTGAATCAAATCTAATAGCCCTTCGGATCTATTTCCTTTTGACTGGAAAAGACGCTTGGTCATTTTACCTTCCAAACAGGATTCACACAAAGGAAACGATTCCAATACCAAAGAAGACAATGATCCATCGTTTACAAGCCTTTGTATCCTCTTAAGGTTAATATGACCTAGCCTTAGATGCTAAAGATAGGTTTGATTCAATCCCGAAGGTTTTTTTCTCTTGTTAGGGTTTATGATCGATGTATTCAACAGTTGTCTATGCATAGTATTTTCAGTTGGTTTAAGAAAGTATAAGTGTCCATCCAATGTGCCAAAACAGATAAAATGTTTACCACTAAAGATAACTACTTTGTTATCAAAAGAAACAGAATATCTATCCATAATCAATTTAGAAACTGAAATCAAGTTTCGCCTAAAACCAGACACATAAAGACAATCTTTCAAAACCAAAGTTCTATCACTACTGAAAGGTAAAACAACGTCTCCCACTGCAATAGCCGCCACTCTCGTAGCATTGCCCATGTAGACGGTGATCTCATTCTCACTCAATTGTCTTTTTACCAGGAATCCCTGTAAAGACATGCAAACATGATCAGTAGCTCCAGTGTCTACTACCCATAACTGGGTAGAATAAGTTGCTAAACATGTTTCCACAACCAGAGTGTGAGATGTACCTCTCTTCTTCTTCTTGTTAGGACACACCACCTTCCAGTGACCTGGTTGGCCGCACTTGAAGCACTTAGTCTTCGACTTGAACTCCTTAGGAGGAATCTTTGCCTTTGGCTTCTTCACCTTAGGCGCCTCATCTGCAGCCTTTTTAGGTGGGTTTCTTTTCTTCCTTTTTCCACCAGAAGAAGACGCTCCTTTTTCAGCTATGTAGGCCTCAGGATTGCTCTTTTGGAGCAATTCAGCCGCCTAAAGATCTATGAGCAGTTCAGTCAGGCTGACATCCCTTTTAATCATGTTAAAATTCAGCCTGAACTGCTCAAACTTCGAGGACAAGCTATGAAGAACAATGTCAATTTGAGAATCGCCATCTAGCTCTCCACCCAAGGTCTCGATCTCAGATAAATACCCCATCATCATGAGAACGTGATCCCTAACAGGTGTGGAGTCAGACATTCTCGCATCCATTAGTTTCTTCATTGCCAAATGGCGTGCCGAGCGGTTCTGATGACCGAATAACTACCTAAGGTTGTATATGATATCATAAACGGTTTTCATAGTCTCATGCTGATGTTGCAACACACTTGACATAGATGGCAAGATGTAACAGCGCGCTATCTCATTAGACCTAACCCACTTATCATATGCAACCTTTTGGGCTTCGTCAGAATCCTCATATGGCGTCTGAGGACAAACCTCTTCAAGTACAAACTTGTGTCCCTCAGCAACAAGAACTAAGTTAAGGTTACGAATCCAGTCATTGTAGTTTTCACCGACAAGTTTGTTTTCTTTGAGGATTGAGGACAGATTGGAGAGTGCCATTGATGATATGAAATAATTGAAATTAAACATGCAGTACAGTCACATAACACGTTTAGGATAAACAATATATAATCGAAAGCCTCATAAAAATTATATACTTTTCCACCGACACTTTAAAAACGTCTTTTATAAGCCACGATAGTGTGGACGTTTATAAAATCCATTCTTAAATAGGTTAAACCTTTAGTTTGCCTCCAGTTGAGTTTCCTTACAACAAGCAAATTAATAGCCGGATAATAAACACGGTCATGTAATCATCTAACTGATAAGCCACGATCGTGTGGACGTTTATTAATAAATTACATCTAAGTGTGCATACCATTATCTTCGCACCAAGATCACTATTCGAATTTAACCGCTCCAGATAGAGGAGTCAGTTAGTTCTAATAGTGTTCTACAACTATCCTTTTAGGAGATTTAATTTCTAGAGAAATCTGTGATATGACACATCCGATATGGAGGAAGACCGATGTCAACGCGCATGCCCATCACTTCTCAATTAAACCAGATATTAATGGAGACCGTATGAGATTTCTATATACTTTGGTATGAATCTCTCCCACTTAGTTATTTATGTTTGAGGTTTCATTTTATCCCATTATCGAACATGCAAACATCACATAAAATGATAAATATCCATTGCATGCTTCAACATAATAAGCAACAGTAATATTCCAACTATCATGGCTTATATCTCATGTTGATTGATGAGATAAAACTGGAAAGTTAGCTCCGGAACAGGCTAGGAACCGCCGCCCTCTTCACCGCGCATCGCCGAAAATCCTAGCTCCATTTAGGGTTTCGGGACGTGAACCGGTGAACCTTCCTTTTTGGTGCTGAACCACTTTCCTCCTTTTGAGTTGATCTCCGATCTTTATTCAATACAGACTATCTATTCCGAAAGGAAAAATCTAATATTGCTAGAATAAAAATTACAACTCAAAAACTCGTCTAACAACTTTATATCTATTACATTAAAATAACGTAAAATAAAACCTAGACCTAATCCATGGATTTTCTCATGGATTAAAAACACGTAGCCAAACTGGCATACGGCCAAACATTCATTCAACATAAACATACATCACATAAAATAAAGGAGCCATGATAGTTGGTAAACCTGCAAACAAACACAGTCTACAAATCCAACAATCATTTATTATATGATCCACATAAAATAACATATGATATCTATGCATGAATATTAAGTAATATTCGAATTTTACTATTAATTAAATTAATTAATTCGATATTATCCACAAGATAAAAATTGGAAATTAAAATAATTATCCACGAATTTAAATCTTGTATATTTCGAAAATATCATCAAAATAAATCTGGAAATTATTAATAATTATCCACCAAATTTATTTAATATTTTCTAACCACCCTAATTAAATAATAATTGGATATATTGATATAAATCAAAAAACTAATCCAAATATTATCCATAAGAATCTAAATCTTTAAGGATAAAGTTTGGAGATTTGATTCCAATCCAAAATCTTCCAAAACCTATCCAAAATTAAATTCTTATCACAATTGGATTTTGATAATTATTTGTATATATCCAAAATCACCTTATCCAATTTTTAATCTATAGTTTTCGAAAATAATCCAAATAATAAATCTGGAAATTTGATCCACTTCAAATTCTTCCAGATTTAAAATTCTATTTTCAAATATATCTAGATTAAAATTAGGTAAATTAAGATATACATCAAATAATATCAAATCATAATCCAACACCCAAATTTTCGATCCCACTATTAAATAAATCTGGAATTTTAACTTTCATTAAAATTCCATCCAAATTTAATTTAATAATGTCGAAAATTACACTATATTTCACATTTGGAAATTTTGACATTAATCAAATAACTATTCCAAATAATATAGCTATAGGTTTCGAAATTTTCAAGAATAAAAAATGGAAATTTTGATCCATTCCAACATTACCAAATTTAAAATTCTAATTTCAAACCTATCTAGATTAGAATTAGGTAATCTTTGATATACATCAAAAATCACCAAATCCAATTCTAATCATCATAATTTTCGAACCACACTAGGAAATAAATCTGAAAATTTGATCTTGATCAAAACATCATCCAAACATAATTCCAAAAGTGCCGAAAATTACTACACCAAATTAGGGAATTTTATCACTTCAATTTTCGAAAAATTGAAGACTAAATTTTCGAACACCATGAAGATTAAATCTGAAAATTTGAAGAACATTAAATATCATCCAAATTTATATTCATAATGGCCGAAAATTACATAGACTCCAAAACTAGAATTTTCGAATTCAATCAAAAATTCTTCCAAGTTTTGAATACCATAAAATCGAAATACATAGCCAATTAAATCTGAAAATTTAAACACCATAAATTTATCATCAAATTTAATTATGCAATTCGAAATTATGCCCAGATTAATCCTAGAACAGTGCCAAAACCCGCTCTGATACCAGTTGTTGGGGTTTTTTCGAATTAAACCACCGCAGGACCATTTGGTTGTTCATTAATCCGTGTTCATGCAAATCATAATTTTATGTAACATGCATGTTTATCACAGTCTAATCAAAAAGCATGCAAAGCAGATTCGAATCTAATAAAGCGGAAGACATAGAAACGAATCTATTTACAAATCGATAGACGGTCTGTGGACAAGACTAAAGATCTAATCTTACTGTTGAATGAATTGTAGTTGGCGCCACCTAGCACTCAAAATTTCGACCACCACAGTATTCTACTCCAAGATCTTCTGTTGTATTCCCGGACTGTATCTAGATTCAGAGTGGGCTGAAATTTACTAGATAGAGTTGTGAAATCTGTGGATAACTTTGAGAGACAAAGAGGGGCTGATTTCCTATGAATAATATCCTCAAATTTTCGTGCCCCCCTCCCCTTATATATAGGGAGGGGCGAAAATTTCATGTTCCAGCCCTATTGGGCTGGGCCTCTATCTCAAGTTCAATATCCAGTCCACTCAGTCAATTGGGCTACAACAGGGATCTAGAAGAATATTAAATTGGCCCACTAATTTATTAAATATCCAATATCCAATAAACCTAGGATATAATTAAATAAATTAAGTTTTACTTTTATTCCACTAAAGAAGTAAAACTGACCTACCAATTTAATACATATTTACGAATATGCTTTCTCCTTTAGTCCAGCCATTCTCTGTGTTTAAGATATAATGTTCATTAATTAATTATGTAAGCCTCTGACAGCTATAATTAATTAACATCTAAAACCTTGAGTAGTACCACACAAACTTTATTCATGTACGGAATAAATTCCACTTGCAGGGTTTCAACATGAACTTGTGCTTCCTCAAGAGAACATCATCAATCTAGCGCACCAGGACACAGTGCTCATGCATACTGCTCGAGACATCATGTATACATTGTTATTACCCATGATATCGAATTCGATCTACGAAAAGATCTCACCCATTGATAAATTAAAGTAATAAACAACACACACATATGCTCGCCAATATCACATGAGTTCAGAACCCGAACTCTGTAGATCTTTATTCTCTCAGTAACTGATTCAGAGACAGAGAATAGTATCCTATTGTGATCCTCCTCAATACACTAACTAGTGTACTAGAATAATCAGTTAGTCAATATAAACTAACTTATCAGATTATTCTACGGTGTACCGATGGTGTGTTCAGGACCATCTAAGCCGTGAGCTCTTTAATACATTACAAGGTTCTAATGATATGATCTTACCGTGTGACTCCCCACACCATATCATCTACAATGTAAGTATATGGAACATTACATAAAACAATTATAGAACATAATCTAAATGCAAACAGTGATTGCAATAACTTTCATTTCATATCATCAGAAAAGTATACAAAGACGAGTCTTCCAGTATACAAAACTAACATTGGGAGCGTCCTTCCACTGGTTTGAGAGAGAGATTGGATCGGGTTTTGCTTGGAGAGTTCTGGACGTCAGTTTTTGCTGTGACTAGAGTCACTCATTTGTCGAGACACACCTCTGATCATGCTCCTTTGTTGGTTAGGTGTCAGTTCCTTGACCAGATTCTGAAATCCTCTTTCAGATTTCAGAATATGTGGATCAGGCACCACACCTTCAGGGACACTGTCATGCAGGAGTGGACTGCGCCTACTGGTTACAATGGCATAATGAATCTGCAGTTGAAGTTGAATCGGGTTCAGTGGTCGTTTTTGCTTGCTATTTTGAGACATATGGGTTTTCCGGATCAGTGGGTGGACATGATTAGCAGGTGTATCAAGGATTGCTGGTTCTCAGTCCTCGTGAATGGGGCCCCAGCTGGTTTCTTTCCCTCTTCCCGAGGGTTGAGACAGGAGGATCCTCTATCTCCCTCCTTGTTTGTTCTTGTGGCTGATTACTTGTCTCGGATTCTGGACAAATTAATTTGTGGTGATCCGGTCATGAGGTATAGGACAGCGAAGAAGGGTTTTCCGATTTCTTACTTGTCTTATGTTGATGACATCATCATCTTTACTAGAGCTGACCCGGATGGTTTGGGTCGTCTTGTGGACTGCTTGGAGCACTATTCTTTGGTTTCAGGCCAGCTGGTGAACCGGGGAAAGAGCAACTTCTACATCATGGAGAAGTTTGTTCCGACTTGGCATCACCAGATTCAATCCGTCTGTGGGTATCAGCGGGGTTCTTTGCCGTTCACTTATCTTGGGGTCCCGATCTACAGAGACTTTCTGAAGTGCACATCTTCCAGGTCATGGAGCCGCCTCAGGGGTTCCTTCATCAGCTCGAGCAGATGATTGCTCATTTCTTTTGGGGTTCTGTTTGGGAGAAGAGGAAGATGCACTGGATCAGTTGGGAGACCATTTGTTTGCCAGTTTCTGAGGGAGGTTTGGGTATCCGTCAATTTGGTGATCTAGTTACTGCCTTCAGTTGGAAGCTTTGGTGGAGGTTCAGAGCTCGTGATTCTTTGTGGGCCCGATACATGTGGGCTAAGTATTGCAGGGGTCGTTTGTATCCTTTGAGGGTGCCGTTGGGTCCGCATGATAGCCGGGTTTGGAAGAGAGTGGTTAGGGTTGGTGCTTGGGCTCAGGATCATATCCGGTGGTCCCTTGGGGACGGACAGGTTAGTTTTTGGGATGATATTTGGTGTGATGATGTTCCCTTATCTTGTTATTACCCTGCTTCTCGTTTTGATCATTTCCATGTTGATTGGTACTTATCTGGTGAGTCTTAGTATGTTGAGTGTCTGCATGCGTTGCATGAGAATTTTGCTTTGTCCGTTGATTTGATTGATTCGGTGATCCGGACTCCGATGATGTGGGGAGAGAAGGATAGCATGCAGTGGAATTTGACCTCGACAGGTGAGTTCTCTTTGACCTCTGCTTGGGATCAGGTCAAATACCGGTGGCCTGAACGTGCCATCTTTGGGTCCTTTTGGCATGATTGTCTCACTTCCACTATATCTGTCTTTCTTTGGCGTCTCATGCATGATCGCATTCCTGTTGATGTTAGGTTGCAGTCCCATCATATTCATCTTGCATCTCGTTGTCAGTGTTGTGTTGATCCGCAGGTCGAGTCCATTGAGCATGTTTTTCTTTGGTCTGAGTCTGCAAAATCGGTGTGGGCATATGTTGCGAATTGGTTCCATATTACTGCTCCACGCGCACACACTGTTGCACATGCTTTTGGGTTTTGGAGGGGGCTGTTCCCACGGTCTGTTCTGAAGCACATTAGCTTTTTGATTCCTTGCTTGGCTTTCTGGTTTATTTGGACGGAGAGGAACAGTTGCAAACACCGTGGCGTTCCTTTCCTTGTGTCTCACATTGTTTGGCAGGTACAACATCACCTTCATCTTCTGGTTTCGGCTGGGAAGCTCCTTCCGCAGCATTGGTTAGGCTGTTACCCTCAGGTGCCTTTTATGCCTATTGCTGACCCCGTTCATAGAGCATTACGATCTAGAATGGTGTCGTGGCGGCCTCCGGAGGCACCCTGGGTGAAGCTCAACACGGATGGATCTTTCTCGACGGATCTTCAGATGGCGGCTGGTGGGGGGGACTTGTTCAGGATCATACAGGTTCCCTTCTGGTTAGTTTTTGTGCGCCCTTGAAGGCGGCCTCCAGCTTCGATGCTGAGTTCCAGGCTCTACTTCACGGTCTTCGGGTTGCAATTCAGTATTCGGATCATGTTTGGATCGAGATGGATGCGGCGTCTGTTGTGTCGGTGTTGCAGTCAGGACGTCAGGGCTCGGCTGTTACCCGACATACGCTCACCTCCATCAGATTGTTGTGTAGAGGTCGGCTTTTTCGGTTCATGCACATACATCGTGAGGGGAACCGGGCGGCTGATTTCTTGGCTGGTCGAGGGGCCCAGACCTCGGCTTTGACATTTTATGATGATGTTTCAGCACCTCCATATCTGCTCTCCTTGGTACGGATGGATCAGTTGGGTTATCCCAACTTTCGATTTCGGTATCATTGATGAGGCTCGTGTTTTCTATGTTTTGTTTATTTTATTATTTTGGTTTGGTTTTGTGTTTGGAGTCTCAGTTGGCTTGTGGCTGCGCTCCACTTGTTTGTGATTTATTTAGTTTAGGAGTTAACATTCATGTTGTGGATGCATCTCCTATATTTTTGTTGCGTTTATCAGGTTCCAGCTCTTGGTTAGGAATATGTTCACTTTTGGGACATATTCCGCCCATGACATTGTATGAGACGTTTCAGTATTTATTTACAGGCTGGGCATGGTGCCGAATGCCCCACCCTTAGGGGTGTTTTTGAAAAAAAAAACATATTTTGTAGGTTTGAACTTGGTATATATTTGACCCGATTGTTCTGTTTCCTCATTTTCCTCATTGGCATTTTAGATATCAATTTTCAAATCAAAGATGTGAATATGAGTCAAATAATATGTACACATTACCTGGTTTTTAATAATAAATAACCCAATCATTAGGTTAGAGAATACATTGGAAAAAACATGAAAAAATGACATTGATAGGTACTTAAACATTGGACATTAGGATTACATGCATCTCATGTAAAAGTAGAACTCTTAGGCAAGTAAACTAATCAATCAAACTCACTGTCGCTTGATTGAAATTGTGTGAAGTCCTCGCTACCCCGTATATAGAGATGGCAAAAGGTTCCAGAACCGCCAATTAAAACTGTAATTGGAGCCGGAACCGGAGGTTCCGGAACCGTAATCGTGAGATACGATTCCGATCGTAACTGGAACCATGTTGTGATGTTTTGGTTTCGTCGCTTGACTGAAATTGAGTGAAGTCCTTGCTACCCCGTATATGGAGATGGTAAAAGATTTCAGAACTGCCGGTTAAAACCGTAATCGGAACCGGAACTGGAGGTTCTGAAATCATAATCGTGAGACACGATTTTGAATCGTAAAATGTTGTGATGTTGGAATCGAGAACCGGAGATTAGAACCGTAAACCATCTAACTCTGAGCTGGTGTTCGGTATTTATTTTCACCTAAACTGCAAGTATACAGTGAGGCTTCTAGTATAGCAATGAACAAGGTCGTATTCACAGAGATTTAATAATTAATCTACTAGTTATTTTAATCTAACTTCCTGCAGTTATCTAGACTATCAAATATGGTTGAATATAACTTATCTAAAATCTAAGAATAAGAAATAAACTGAATTACCACAGAAGAAATCAACACGGAAAATCAAACACTGAAGAAAAAGACGTATTCTAGGATTGCCTAATCATCAACTAATCAATTCATTTAGTCTTTTCATTCTGATGCCTATATTGGGACTTAAATTATGCTAGAGCAACCACTAATGCATCCTAAACCTTCTCTCGAAGTGCCTAGGTTGTAGATTACAAAACTAGTATTTACGTCTCCGTTCAATACCTAGCATGCAACTCCTAATGGCTCCTAGGGTCTATTGCTCTCTCAATTAATCTCAACCTTCTCGAATGTTATTGATTAACAAGTTACTTATTCCAGATCACGTGTTAAAACTCCTCTCTCGATTTATGAATTAACACATCAAATTGTACTATTTATTGATCAGGTAAATAATAAAAATAAATACGAGAATAAGCAAAACACAACAAAGTCATAAGCATAAGAAATTAACAGATTAAATGAACTTCATAGTGTGAATCATAAACAACCCTAGAATACTAGGGTTTTAGCTATCCATGTCAAAATAAATAACTAAAACAATCCACAAAGAAAACATTGAAATTCTAAGAATAAAGTAAATAAAACCCGGAAGGTTTAATTTATCTCTAATCTTGAAAGCTCTTGAATCCTTTGGTCTTGTTCTTCGCGTCTTCTTTTCTCTGCAGCAAACCTCTGGTGGCAACTTTTGGGTAAGTGGAATTGTGTAGAATTTTCGTGCATCAAACTCTTAAATACCAAGTTAAGAAAAGCCCAAAAATAGGTCAAAAATCAGACAGGCCCGCTGCATTCGTGACCCAGTCACCCGCGACTTGGGTCGCAAGTCCACGTGGCATGACGTGGCACGACGTGGCGCTGACATGGCAGAAAATTCACGACCAGTGCAAAATTCGCGAGTGGGGTCGCGAATAATACAAAGGAGAACCCCCTCCCTGTGGCGACCATGCAGAAAGCTGTTCAGAGTAAAATTCGTGACCCTGATTCGCGACCCGGTCCGACTCCGGTCGCGAGTCCACGTCAGCTCCGGCAGCCTCTCACTGTTTTGCTTTGTTCTAACTCGTTTCTCATCCGATTAACCCGATTCTTTTTGCACCGCATTCCTAACTTGATTTCCCATCTTTCTAGGGTCTTTCCTAGCTCATTTTAAGTTCACACAAAAAATGACATTAATTCCCTTCACAATGAACAAACACGTGAATTGCACAAAACATAGAAAACTATGCAAAACTCAACACTTCATGCATGCAATGCCCATCAAATACTACTCAAATGTACCTCAAAATACATGTAAAATATGATGTTATCAGCTGGGACATTCTTCAGCTCATGAACTGTAGACTGAAATGCTTCAATTGGCATGGGTACCATTTTGACCCTGATGGTGAGTTGGTACTTTGATTTTGTCAGTTCCATTTTTCTGACAGCTTGCATCTTCATTTTACTTGGCTTGCTAACGAATGTGTAAATAGTACAATCTGAGTGCGTTCGTGCTTTGAAAAATTTATGAAATCCTCCTCATTGACCCGAGATTTGTTTTGTCAAGCTCGTCTTATAAGAAATGACCCAAGGAATCCATTTGCATTCACAGATTTCCAATCCGAGGTTAATCGAACGCTCGGGAGTTGAATCTGGCATTTGAAATGAATAGTAAATCTATTTTTGAAAAAAGAATCTTTCTCCGTTTTTCTTCAGACGACTTCCTCGTCATTCCAAGTCAGGTTGGTTCAATAGTATTCGAGCCAACGAGTCTCTCGATATTTTCGAATTTCGTGTCGGAGGTCATTTGGACCTCAACACCGAATAAAACAACTTTTAATCAAGTCTAGAATCACTTTATCAGTATTTTATATCTATAGTGGCTGACTTTGGAAGCCAAAATTTCCCCTATATACACCCCCATCCCCCATTTCATTTTTCACACCCCAAAATCCCATTCTAGAGAGAAAATGAGAAGGGAAAAGTTGAGATGAAAGGAAAGAGTGTTCTTGGTGAGTGTCGTTCAGGGCAACGGTGATTAGAGTGGCAGGAAAGGGAGGTGGTGGAAGAAGGTGCTGTCGGTTGGCCAGTGGCCGGACCAACCTCCGGCAAAAGTCAGATGGCAATGGCCCTGTCAGGCAGCAACAGTGCGGCTCTGCTGCCGCTGCAACCCATCGGAATGCCATCGCTAGCCACCTTATTTCGACGCACTCATTTCCATCGCACTCATTTCCGTCCATTCTTTTTCATTCGACCCCAAGTTCTGTTATGTTTTGTAATTTAATTCTGTATTTCATTTCGTCTTCAAATATTGTTCGTATTATTATTCTCCATTAGGATATCGTATCATTAATCCCGTTATTTAAATTCCGTTTGTAATATTTAAAGTATTTAAAGAATTGGTAGTATATCTGTCGATGAAATCTCAATTTTAAGTGTTTGATTTAAGGAGGCTCGTATATGTTCATTTCTCATATTTTATGAATGTTGGGCAAATATCGAACTCTGTTAAATATTATTTCGATTTTCTATCGATTTCAATTGTCGTAAATATGATAGCTTTGGAAAATCATATAAAATATGTTATGCTTTATTTAATTTTTAAAATGTCGAGAAAGGGGAGAGACGACCGAGTATTGCCTTTACCAAACTCTTGATCAGGTAATTTTGATGTCCGTCTGTATGCACGGACCATGCGCTTGGGAATACCCTCCGCACGGCCCATACAACACTTTCTAGAGAGCTTAACATTAGTCACGCACGACCCGTGTGCTATGACCTCCCGACCGCACAGCCCGTGTGGGAACTTCTGGAGAAAAACTCATCTTGATTTGATTCAGGCACGGCCCGTGCAAGGGTTGCTCGACCCATTTAACTTTGAAATACATTCTAGTCTTGAGTTTATCAAATTCTCTTGTTTATGGAGTCCTAAAGTCATGCAATCTGTAGTAAGGTCTTAATGGAAGGAAGAAGGGTTAAATCTCAATTTGAATTTCCACTAGACCTTAGGATCTTCGAATAGATCGCTAAGTCAATAATTGACTTTTGTAGGAAATAGCGAACCCCGAGGAAATTCGAGAAAGGAACCGTAGCTCATTGCTTCATCCTCTGCACTGTAATCGAGGTGGGTAATACTATACTCATTTATTGTTTGAGCTAATGAGCTCTAGAAGTATGATAGGACAATATGAAATATCCAATTAAATGTTCTTATGCTCTGTCTGATTAGTCTCTGTACAAAGGAAGTTATATTATAGTGATTGATGATGAGAACTGTTAATTGAGATTGTAAAGCATGATATAATGTGAATGTTTAGCACGAGATATCGTGGCATGGTTTATTATTATGAGAAATACATGTATATGTGATCATGATCTTAAGATTGATATTTGATATTATACGAAAGATCACTTACATGAGCAATGCCTTCTAGGGTAATGACAGAATCCCCTATAGACCATAAGATCATGTTTATGATTGAAGGATTAGACCTAGATGATTTACTCTAGGCAGTGAATGTGCTAGCAAGTTAATATATGAATGATTGTATTATTGATAAGTAGGATTTTGAGCTCGAGGATTTGTGATTTCATATCACCAGGATGTGATCTTTTGATCACCAGGGAGTCATTGCTGGGTAACCCCCTCGCATACTCAGTAGGATATTTGAGGTAACCCCTCTCTTATCCTAAGGCATGTCTCAGCTGACTCTTCTGACTCTTCGGGAATGATGTTGATTTCAACTTCCGCTAAGTGAGGAGATCTCTCAGATTTAAGTTCTCTCATTACTTCATCAATGAGATCATCCACTAGAGCGAATGTTTGATCTCTTTCTACAGTTGATGGCTATCCAAACTGATGGCTTTGTGATTTCTTCGTCAATTCATTGAATAGCCATTTGTGTTGAACATGAGAATGTGTCCATCTTTCTCGTTCTTTTTCTGTAGTGATGTTGGGCAGTTTTAAGCCTTTAAGCTTGCACATTTCATCAAAAACATCTTTCATCGAGTCTTCTGATGGATTTGAGCATTCTTTTCTCAGCTGTAGCTGCCTCATAAGATGTTTGCCCTTAGTGATTCCGACATTCTCACTGTCCGTCCACCATAGGCTCCATTCTTCTTCTCGCCTCCAGAAGCTCATTCCATGGAACGCGAGCAATGAGAGGAATGGTTCTGACGAATACACATGTCTCCAAAAAAACCAGTAGATGTACCTAGTCAAAGTGTGGAAGAGTTCTTTGTGGCCAGTTAGTTCCTGGGCGTAGTGTTGAGCCATATATTTATGTGTTGTCTCATCAGCCCATTTCTTCACGGTTTCTCCTTTTGAATAGGCTCTTATGTTCCCTTCAACTTGAGCCATTGGGGGGCATGTCATTTGAAAATAATCAGCCCCAGCTCCGACGTGAGGAATTCCTCTTGTAGGGATGATGTCTTTCGGGTTTTCACAAGGAGTTATATCTTCAACGGTTAGATTTGGTGGAACCGTTGGATCTGGCATGGGGCTTGATTCTTTTATCTTCTTTGTTTGACCAGCTTACTACTTCTTTGAAACTGATCTGGTAGCTGGTCGTCTGGCTGATTGTCCAGCAGTCTCAGCTCTGGTGGCAACTGAGCTTTGTTGCATGTATCTCTGGGCTATAGGGATGTCATCATCAGAGCTATTCTGGGAGGTGCTTCTGATCTGTTCCTTTCCCTTGCCTTCAGTTGCAGGCTTTTTCTTTTTAGGCTGATCAGCTTGCTCAGGATCAGTTTCCACGATTTTAAGCGGTTTTGAGATGAAGTCATTGCTGACTATGCTCTTAAATTCTGTTTCTTCAGACATCCAAGGGAACTGTTTCTCCAGAATTATGCTAACTCGACTAATGTACCTAATCCTTTGTGGGAACTTTTTATCATCCCAGTGATTCTCAATGATATCAACATATCTCTTTAGTTGATCGAAGAAGTATTGGGCCCAATTAATCTCCAGCTGATTGTAGATGGCGGCGCAGATCTTGTATTTGGTTTCTGACATTTCGGATTGGCTGCCAGTTGTCCCTACTATTATTTTTGAGGCTATGGCAGCTAGTACTTGATACTCATCTTTAAATCCTGAGATGAGATGGTTGCTTTTATATGGTCGGATCTCACCTTCCTTCTTCCAGAACTCATAGGCTTCTTGAAAGCTTAGTTGAACTTCTTCCAACTTGAGTCCTTTGATAGGAAGATTAAACATGTTGCTTAGAGATTCAGCTATAACAATGATCTGCTGTCCTCTTACTTCAGATCTGATTTCTTTGGGATCTGAGGAACCATTTGAATTCAGGAAGAATTCTGCAACTGGTTCTGGGTATATGCGTTCTGGAAATTCTTCTAGGAATGTCTTTAGCTTTTCCTGAGAAAGCTTTTCGATAATTATTCCACTTAGAGGGGAAGCATTGCAGGCTTGAATGAATCCAGCTAGGTTGAAAAATTTATCTATGTCGAGTTTTTCACAAAATACTTTTGAGTCTTCTCCAGACTAACGGAAATTGAATCTCCTGCGAGTTGTGTTTTGAGCCATAGTGCTTCGATGAGAGATTAATTTAAGGCTGACGAATTGATCTTTAAAGGTTGAGGAGTTTTGCTTTAGCTCAGAGAAGAGAGAGAGAGAGAGAGAGAGAGAGAGAGAGAGATAAGTCAGGAGTAAAAGTGAGAAGCTTATCTCGAGTATTCAGCCGTCTTATTTATATAGAGAGATGAGGCTCATCCAATGGTTGGGACGTTTCGTATGCCTTGATTTCAATGGTCGGATTAATTTAATTAACACATCGATTGGCTTTTCAATTCTATCCGTTGGGGATAAATGTGGAGAGAGAGAGAGAGAGTTCAACGGTAATATTTGAGTGACATGTGTTTTTACCGTTTCCACTATTGAAAATTTTGAACTTATCTTTTTTCTCTAGCTATTTCTTCTTGGCTTGAAACTGATTACGTCATCAGTTGGCTTCGACTGTAGCTAATGATCTCCATGTTGATCAGTTCCAACTGAGATATTTTCTCATCAGTTCCTCACTTCCTCAACTGCTTAAACTTTTAATTCAGTTGTTTCTCAGTTCAGCTGATCCTTCAGTTCTGCTGCTTTCCTTCAGCTGGTTCTTGAGCTGATGTCTCCTTATTGAGTTGAAGTCAGTTCCTTTCATTTCTCCATTAGTTTGATGATTTTGAAGCTGGTATGTTTTGCTTGACTAATAGGATCATCGGTTGAGACCATTTGACCAACTCTGCCTTGCTCTTTTCCTCAGTTTGAGCAAATGAACTGATGATTCAGTTGAGCTGATGAGTTAGGCTGATCAGCTTCTGTTTACTTTCTTTGCACAGCTTCTTGCTTCATTTCAAACTGATAGCTTATGTGTCCAACTAATCAGTTTAACAACTTTTTCAGTTATGAACTACTCATTCGGATGAGTTGAAGCCTTTCAGTTCAGTTCCTCTCTTCAGCTGGAACGGTTTCTTGGCCCTTTTCTTCCAGTTGACCGTCTTCATCGTTTGATGCTAGCTCAAGTAGCCCTAGTTGTATGCATAGCTCCATAAACTTTGCCTCAGGCAATGGTTTGGTGAAGATGTCAGTTATCTGCTTCTCCGTGTTGACATATTTGATGCATATGTCCTTCTTCTCGATGTGATCTCTGATGAAGTGATGTCTTATGTCAATGTGCTTAGTTCTTGAATGCAGAACTGGATTCTGAGATATTGTAATTGCACTATTGTTGTCACAGAATATAGGTACTTCTTCAGTTTCGACTTTGTAGTCCTTCAACTGTTGCTTCATTCAGAGTATCTGAGCACAGCAACTTCCCGCATCTACATATTCTGCTTCAGTTGTTGATGTGGCAACTGAGTGCTGCTTCTTACTAAACCATGATATCAGTTTACTTCCAAGAAACTGACATGTTCCACTGGTGCTTTTTCTGTCGATCTTGCATCCACCAAAGTCTGAATCCGAATAACCGATTAGACTCAAACTGTCATCTCTGGGATACCATATTCCAAGATTTATGGTTCCTTTGAGATATTTGATAATCCTCTTTGCTGCTTCAAGATGGCTTTTCTTTAGGTTGGTTTGAAACCGTGCGCATAGACCGACTGAATAGGAGATGTCTGGTCGGCTAGCTGTTAGATAAAGTAGCGACCCAATGATTCCTTTGTAATATGTTTGGCTAACTGATTATCTTCTTCATCAAGAGTTAGCTGAACTGATGTATTCATAGGAATCTTGAGAGTTTTTCCTTTATTAACTCCAAACTTCTTGACTAGCTCCTTAGTGTACTTGGCCTGGCTGATAAAGATCCCATCTTTCAGCTGCTTCACTTGGAGTCCTAGGAAGAATGTCATCTCTCCCATCATGGTCATCTCATATTCGCTTTGCATCAGTTGAGCGAATCGTATGCATAGATCTTTGCCTTTTGATCTAAAAATTATGTCATCAACATAAATTTGAACCATTAAGATCTCAGTTGATCATTCTATTCGGAATAGAGTTCGATCAATAACTCCCTTTTGAAACCCATTTTTCAACAAGAATGTTGTGAAAGTTTCATACCATGCTCTAGGAGCTTGTTTCAGTCGGTAGAGGGCTTTCTTCAGTTTGAAGACTTGATCCCCAATTTCAAAGCCTGACGGTTGCTCGACATACACATCCTCCTTGAGCATTCCTTGAAGAAAAGCACTCTTGACATCTATTTGGTAGACTGTGAAGTTGAAGTGGGCTGCATAGGCTAGGAACAGTCTGATGGCTTCCAATCTTGCAACTGGTGCGAATGTCTCATCAAAGTCGATCCCTTCACTTTGTGAGTATTCTTTGGCTACTAGTCTTGCCTTGTTCCTTGTGATCACACCTTGTTCATCCAGCTTGTTGCGAAAAACCCATTTTGTACCAATGACCTTCTGAGATTTTGGTTTATCGACAAGAAACCATACGTCATTTCTTGTGAACTAATTCAGTTCTTCTTGCATGGCCATGATCCAGTCTGAATCTTCTAAGGCTTCTTTGACGTTTGTTGGTTCTGTTTGAGATATGAAGCATGTGAATAATGCATGCTCAGTTGAACTTCTGGTTTGAACTCAACTTCTTGGATCACCAACTATCTTGTCAGTTGGATGGCTTCGGAGCCATTTGGGAAAAATCGCTTCAGCTGGATCTTCAGCTGGTTCTATTGTGGTGATGTCATCAGTCGTCCTTTCATCAGTTGGTTCGGTATCTTCATTAGTTCTTCCCCCTGTTTCAGTTGTGGGGTTTGTGGTCTCAGCACGATTTGTGTCTTCATTGACCAGATTGTTCTCAACTGGTTTAGTACCAGTTTTATCGCCTTCTTCTAGTGAAACTTCAAACCGCTCTGGAACAATGTGATACACATAGTCCTGTGAGTTTTCAGTTTCACTAGGTAGTACTTGAACTGGTGTGTCTATTGTTTCTTCGTTCTTGTACTCATTAGCAATCTCATCAAATACCACATGACATGTTATTTCCACAATAAGAGTTCGTTTATTTAACACTTTGTAAGCTTGTGCGTGAGGTGAATTATACCCAAGAAATATTCCCTCATCAGCTTTAGCACTGAAGGCTTTCAGTTGAGTCTTGCCATTGTTGTGAATATAACATTTACAGCCAAATACTTTAAAATATGAAATGGAAGGCTTACGACCCTTATACAGTTCATAGGGTGTTTTGTCATGTGCGGTGACAATGGCACTTCGATTTTGAGTGTGGCAAGCTGTGTTAACTGCTTCAGCCCAGTAACCTTCAGCTATGTTGACATCAACTATCATTGCTCGAGTTGCTTCTTTAAGTGTCCGGTTTCGCCATTCAGCTACACCGTTTTGTTGTGGAGTCCTTGCAGCTGAGTGTTTATGAGTGATTCTAAGTTTGTTGAGAAAACTGATCATTTGCAGATTCACAAATTCAGTTCCATTGTCGTCTCTTTTTGGATTCTACGAGCATGACAACGAGTAGTAGTGATGTAGTGATGGTGGATTCGGTGAATAATGCTTGGGCAAATTTGAATAATGTGCTAACAGGTCAAGAAATTCAACAAAATATGGCTTCTGGGGTTGGAAAAAGTCGTGAAGAAAGCCGTGGAGATTCTATGAGATTTCTTGATGCTCTTCATGCTCCATCCCTTTCTAATGGTCCTGTTATGTTTAATACTTCTACAATCAGAGATATTGGATCCCTAGAGGTACGTGATGGCATGCCGATATTATCGTTTAATAATACTGATCATGATTTTCTTGCAGGTGGAATGGGACTTGCTCTAGTGGGAAAATTCTCTCATGCTATCCCGACTCCTGCACATATCGATAAAGCTCTAAAAAATATACAGATCAAGGGTACTTTGTCTTGGTATTTTTTAAATGCTAGGAATATTTTGATTAAATTAACGCATGGTGTTGATTATGTTAAATTGATAAAAGGAGCACATGAATTACCTATTTGGTTTGTAAATGGATGCCCAATGCATGTGTTTAAGTGGACACCGGGATTTAATCCATCTTTTGAAACTTCCATCTTTGCAATTTTGGTCACTTTACCGGGTTTACCTTTGCATTTGTTTGATCATAGTGCATTGTATAAAATAGGATCGATCTTTGGGAAGCCTATGCAAATCGAACATGCGACTGCTCATAGGAATCGTGTTTCATTTGCAAAATTATGTGTTGAGATTGATTTAACAAAGACATATCCTAATTCTATTGCGTTAAATTTGGATGGTACTGAAATTACTCAACGTGTTGTTTTTGATAAATTACCTCTCTATTGCACTGAATGCAAGCATCTTGGACATGCAAAAGAGACTTGTTATGCTACAGGAAATTTACAGGTCCCCCGTCGTGTTCCAGCAACTCGGCAGCCCCCCATCAACTCTAACCACTCTCGTTCTCGTCTAAAGGCAAAGGGTCTGTTATGCAGCATGGAGATCAGGCTACGGTTGCAGAGGGTCTTGCATCTTCTTCTCGGCCAATTGATAATGGTAGTGGTGGATGGCAACATGTCGATCGACGTAAACGAAAATCAAATCCCGCTGCTGCAAACAAAAATGTTTCAAATATTGGTAGCAGATTTCATGTGTTGAGTGACAATGAATTGCCGCCTATTGGTGATACAAATGATATGCAGCATAGTCAAAGTCAACGTGATATTGAGAATGCTAATAAATCCATTGAGCATGGTAACGTGGCAGGTGTTAAATCTTTGACTAAATCTGATCGGCAGCAAGCTTCTTTGGTTAATGTTGGGATTTCTAATTTAGTTGGACAAATGGCAGCTCCTGGTGTTTCAAATAATAATATAAAATCTGGAAATGTTGCTGGAATTGTGGGATCTAATGAGAATGATTCTATGGATAAATCTGGTGGTTTAAGTGCGAGACGGGAATTTGTTGTCGCTTCGGTCTCCTTGGACGTTGATCGTGATCGACTTGTTGCTGCTCCGGGTTCTCATAAGCGTGATGGAGGTGAGTTAAGTCCTTCAAGGTTGGCGGTCGAAGGTGGTAGGGTCAGGAGTCGTGCTCGTGTGTTTGATGAAGGAGGCGGTACAAAATATTTGGAAAAAACTCGTCTAAATCAATCTCGGCAATCTAGTGAGATTACCGTCTCTAGACCGACCGTTGGCACTTCTAGTGGAACACATGTTGATAAGTTTGATGCATCTGCTTGTAATGAACCATGCAAGGAGTTCTTGTCGTCTCCCATGCAAACGTCCCCAATCGTGCATGGTCAATCAAAGGAGATTCCTCCATCTCCTATGAAGCTGTGATTGTTTCCTCATGTCTGTTCAGATTTTAATTTGAAATGCACGAGGCTTGGGTTCTAAAGCTAAGTGCGGATATTTGCATAATTTGATCAGGTTGCATCGTCTGTCTATTATGGTGATTATTGAGCCTAAAGTCCAATTTGATTCTGATTTTTTTAATCGTCGATTTGGGTTGAAATTGGTGGCATCGAATTTATCTAATCATATTTGGATTTTTTGTGCTCATGATTTTATTGTTGCTGTTAACTTGGATTTTAATCAGTTGCTTCATGTGAGAGTGGATTCCCTATTGTTGAGCAGGACTGTGTATTTATCTCTTGTGTATAGACGACATTCTCGTGAGGATAGATTTGAGCTTTGGGATAAGTTGAGGGACATTGCTCTTGGTATTGAGGGGAGGCCATGGCTTGTTGGAGGTAATTTTAACATTTTTTTGACTGATGATGAGGTTGAGAATGGCGTTTCTGATCGTCACCGTGAGATGATGGATTTTGGAGACGCCATTTCAGACTGTCAGTTGTTGGATCTGGGTTTTGATGGAGCTTGGTTCACTTGGGTGTTGGGGTTTTTTCGAATTAAACCACCGCAGGACCATTTGGTTATTCATTAATCCGTGTTCATGCAAATCATAATTTTATGTAACATGCATGTTTATCACAGTCTAATCAAAAAGCATGCAAAGCAGATTCGTATCTAATAAAGCGGAAGACATAGAAACAAATCTACTTACAAATCGATAGACGGTCTGTGGACAAGATTAAAGATCTAATCTTGCTGTTGAATGAACTGTAGTTGGCGCCACCTAGCACTCAAAATTTCAATCACCACAGTATTCTACTCCAAGATCTTCTGTTGTATTCCCGGACTGTATCTAGATTCAGAGTGGGCTAAAATCTACTAGATAGAGTTGTGAAATCTGTGGATAACTTTGAGAGACAAAGAGGGGCTGATTTCCTATGAATAATATCCTCAAATTTTCGTGCCCCCCTCCCCTTATATATAGGGAGGGGTGAAAATTTCATGTTCCAGCCCTATTGGGCTGGGCCTCTATCTCAAGTTCAATATCCAGTCCACTTTCAGTCAATTGGGCTACAACAGGGATCTAGAAGAATATTAAATTGGCCCACTAATTTATTTAATATCCAATATCCAATAAACCTAGGATATAATTAAATAAATTAAGTTTTACTTTTATTCCACTAAAGAAGTAAAACTGACCCACCAATTTAATACATATTTACGAATATGCTTTCTCCTTTAGTCCAGCCATTCTCCGTGTTTAAGATATAATGTTCATTAATTAATTATGTAAGCCTCTGACAGCTATAATTAATTAACATCTAAAACCTTGAGTAGTACCACACAAGCTTTATTCATGTACGGAATAAATTCCACCTGCAGGGTTTCAACATGAACTTGTGCTTCCTCAAGAGAACATCATCAACCTGGCGCACCAGGACACAGTGCTCATGCATACTGCTCGAGACATCATGTATACATTGTTATTACCCAAGATATCGAATTCGATCTACGAAAAGATCTCACCCATTGATAAATCAAAGTAATAAACAACACACACATATGCTCGCCAATATCACATGAGTTCAGAACCCGAACTCTGTGGATCTTTATTCTCTCAGTAACTGGGTCAGAGACAGAGAATAGTATCCTATCGTGATCCTCCTCAATACACTAACTAGTGTACTAGAATAATCAGTTAGTCAAGATAAACTAACTTATCAGATTATTCTACGGTGTACCGATGGTGTGTTCAGGACATCTAAGCCGTGAGCTCTTTAATACATTACAAGGTTCTAATGATATGATCTTACCGTGTGACTCCCCACACCATATCATCTACAATGTAAGTATATGGAACATTACATAAAAAAATTATAGAACATAATCTAAATGCAAACAGTGACTGCAATAACTTTCATTTCATATCATCATATCATCAGAAAAGTATACAAAGACGAGTCTTCCAGTATACAAAACTAACATTGGGAGCGTCCTTCCACTGGTTTGAGAGAGAGATTGGATCGGGTTTTGCTTGGAGAGTTCTGGACGTCAGTTTTTGCTGTGACTAGAGTCACTCATTTGTCGAGACACACCTCTGATCATGCTCCTTTGTTGGTTAGGTGTCAGTTCCTTGACCAGATTCCGAAATCCTCTTTCAGATTTCAGAATATGTGGATCAGGCACCACACCTTCAGGGACACTGTCATGCAGGAGTGGACTGCGCCTACTGGTTACAATGGCATGATGAATCTGTAGTTGAAGTTGAAGCGTGTCAGGAAGAGGTTGAGGCAGTGGAACTGGGATGTGTTTGGAGATGTGTTTGCTCGGATTAGACAGGCTGATGCTGCTGTTGCTGTTGCTCAGGCTTTTTATGATTCTTCTCCTACTCCGGATGCTCGTGCTGAGCTTAGTCGATGTGTGGCTGAGTGTGTGCTTAGGACTCGGATGGAGGAGGATTTTTGGAAGCAGAAGACGGCGGTCCGGTGGATGACTGAAGGGGAGCGGAACTCTCGTTTTTTTCAGGGATGGGTGAAGTAGAGGAGGTGCAAGTCCAGGATTCACTCGATTGAGGATGACAGGCGTGTGATAGAGGATGATGATGGGATCCGGGCTTCAGCTGCTGGTTTCTTTCAGAGGCTCCTCACGTCAGATATTGATCAGTTGGGTGATCCGGATTTCAGTTGTTTGCATGGGATTCCTACAGATATGGATACAGATGGGCTCTGCCGGATTTCAGTTGTTTGCATGGGATTCCTACAGATATTGATGAGATTAGATTTCCTGTTTTTGGTATTAGTGGGGACAATGTGTCGGGTCCGGATGGTTTCACTTCTCTGTTTTTTTAGCATTTTTGGGACATTGTTAGTAGTGATGTTGTGGGGGCTGTTGTTGATTTCTTTGCAGGTGCTCACATGCCACGCAGCTTCACGGCTACTACTATTGTCCTTCTGCCGAAGAAGGAAAGACCGGTTGCTTGGACTGATTACCGGCCTATCAGTTTGTGCAATGTGACCAATAAGATTATCACGAAGATTCTGACATCTCGGTTGGCTCCCTTCTTGCCTGTCGTGCTTGCTCCGAATCAGAGTGGTTTTGTGAAGGGTCGCTTGCTTAGTGATAACGTCTTGCTTGCTCAAGAGATGATTGGGGACCTTCACATCAGCCGTGATGTTCCCAATGTGGCTCTTAAGCTGGATATGGCGAAGGCGTATGATCGGGTTCAGTGGTCATTTTTGCTTGCTGTTTTGAGACATATGGGTTTTCCGGATCAGTGGGTGGACATGATTAGCAGGTGTATCAAGGATTGCTAGTTCTCAGTCCTCGTGAACGGGGCCCTAGCTGGTTTCTTTCCCTCTTCCCGAGGGTTGAGACAGGGAGATCCTCTATCTCCCTCCTTGTTTGTTCTTGCGGCTGATTACTTGTCTCGGATTCTGGACAGATTGATTTGTGGTGATCCGGTCATGAGGTACAGGACGGCGAAGAAGGGTTTTCTGGTTTCTCACTTGTCTTATGCTGATGACATCATCATCTTTACTAGAGCTGACCCGGATGGTTTGGGTCGTCTTGTGGACTGCTTGGAGCACTATTCTTTGGTTTCAAGCCAGTTGGTGAACCGGGGAAAGAGCAACTTCTACATCATGGAGAAGTTTGTTCCGACTTGGCATCACCAGATTCAGTCCGTCTGTGGGTATCAGCGGGGTTCTTTGCCATTCACTTATCTTGGGGTCCCGATCTACAGAGGCTTTCTGAAGTGCTCGCTTTTCATCCCTTTGAGACAACGTTTGAGTGACAGGATTCATAGCTGGTCGCATAGGCACTTGTCTTTTGGAGGTCGTCTGGCGCTCATCAGGAGCACCCTTGCTACTATTCCTTTACACATCTTCCAGGTCATGGAGCCACCTCAGGGGGTCCTTCATCAGCTCGAGCAGATGATTGCTCATTTCTTTTAGGGTTCTGTTGGGGAGAAGAGGAAGATGCACTGGATCAGTTGGGAGACCATTTGTTTGCCAGTTTCTGAGGGAGGTTTGGGTATCCGTCAATTTGGTGATCTGGTTACTGCCTTCAGTTGGAAGCTTTGGTGGAGGTTCAGAGCTCGTGATTCTTTGTGGGCCCGATACATGTGGGCTAAGTATTGCAGGGGTCGTTTGTATCCTTTGAGGGTGCCGTTGGGTCCGCATGACAGCCGGGTTTGGAAGAGAGTGGTTAGGGTTGGTGCTTGGGCTCAGGATCATATCCGGTGGTGCCTTGGGGACGGACAGGTTAGTTTTTGGGATGATATTTGGTGTGATGATGTTCCCTTATCTTCTTATTGCCCTGCTTCTCGTTTTGATCATTTCCATGTTGATTGGTACTTATCTGGTGAGTCTTGGTATGTTGAGCGTCTGCATGCGTTGCATGAGCATTTTGCTTTGCCCGTTGATTTGATTGATTCGGTGATCCGGACTCCGATGATGTGGGGAGAGAGGGATAGCATGCGGTGGAATTTGACCTCGACAGGTGAGTTCTCTTTGACCTCTGCTTGGGATCAGGTCAGATACCGGTGGCCTGAACGTGCCATCTTTGGGTCCTTTTGGCATGATTGTCTCACTCCCACTATATCTGTCTTTCTTTGGCATCTCATGCATGATCGCATTCCTGTTGATGTTAGGTTGCAGTCCCGTCGTATTCATCTTGCATCTCGTTGTCAGTGTTGTGTTGATCCGCAGGTCGAGTCCATTGAGCATGTTTTTCTTTGGTCTGAGTCTGCAAAATCGGTGTGGGCATATGTTGCGAATTGGTTCCATATTACTGCTCCACGTGCACACACTGTTGCACATGCTTTTGGTTTTGGAGGGGGCTGTTCCCACTGTCTGTTCCGAAGCACATTAGCTTTTTGATTCCTTGCTTGGCTTTCTGGTTTATTTGGATGGAGAGGAACAGCTGCAAGCACCGTGGCGTTCCTTTCCTTGTGTCTCACATTGTTTGGCAGGTACAACATCACCTTCATCTTCTGGTTTCGGCTGGGAAGCTCTTTCCGCAGCATTGGTTGGGCTGTTATCCTCAGGTGCCTTTTATGCTTGTTGCTGACCCCATTCCTAGAGCATTACGATCTAGAATGGTGTTGTGGCGGCCTCCGGAGGCACTCTGGGTGAAGCTCAACACGGATGGATCTTTCTCGACGGATCTTCAGATGGCGGCTGGTGGGGGGGGACTTGTTCGGGATCATACAGGTTCCCTTCTGGTTAGTTTTTGTGCGCCCTTGAAGGCGGCCTCCAGCTTCGATGCTGAGTTCCAGGCTCTACTTCACGGTCTTCGGCTTGCAGTTCAGTATTCAGATCATGTTTGGATCGAGATGGATGCGGCGTCTGTTGTGTCAGTGTTGCAGTCAGGACGTCAGGGCTCGGCTGTTACCCGACATACGCTCACCTCCATCAGATTGTTGTGTAGAGGTCGGCTTGTTCGGTTCACGCACATACATCGTGAGGGGAACCGGGCAGCTGATTTCTTGGCTGGTCGAGGGGCCCAGACCTCGGCTTTGACATTTTATGATGATGTTTCAGCACCTCCATATCTGCTCTCCTTGGTACGGATGGATCAGTTGGGTTATCCCAACTTTCGATTTCGGTATCATTGATGAGGCTCGTGTTTTCTATGTTTTGTTTATTTTATTGTTTTGGTTTGGTTTTGTGTTTGGAGTCTCAGTTGGCTTGTGGCTGCGCTCCACTTGTTTGTGATTTATTTAGTTTAGGAGTTAGCATTCGTGTTGTGGATGCATCTCCTATATTTTTGTTGCGTTTATCAAGTTCCAGCTCTTGGTTAGGAATATGTTCACTTTTGGGACATATTCCGCCCATGACATTGTATGAGACGTTTCAGTATTTATTTACAGGCTGGGCATGGTGCCGAATGCCCCACCCTTAGGGGTGTTTTTTTTAAAAAAAAAACATATTTTGTAGGTTTGAACTTGGTATATATTTGACCCGATTGTTCTGTTTCCTCATTTTCCTCATTGGCATTTTAGATATCAATTTTCAAATCGAAGATGTGAATATGAGTCAAATAATATGTACACATTACCTGGTTTTTAATAATAAATAACCCAATCATTAGGTTAGAGAATACATTGGAAAAAAGATGAAAAAATGACATTGATAGGTACTTAAACATTAGACATTAGGATTACATGCATCTCACGTAAAAGTAGAACTCTTAGGCAACTAAACTAATCAATCAAACTCACTGTCGCTTGATTGAAATTGTGTGAAGTCCTCGCTACCCCGTATATAGAGATGGCAAAAGGTTCCAGAACCGCCAATTAAAACCGTAATCGGAGCCGGAACCGGAGGTTCCGGAACCGTAATCGTGAGATACGATTCCGATCGTAACTGGAACCATGTTGTGATGTTTTGGTTTCGTCGCTTGACTGAAATTGAGTGAAGTCCTTGCTACCCCGTATATAGAGATGGTAAAAGATTTCAGAACTGCCGGTTAAAACCGTAATTAGAACCGGAACTGGAGGTTCTGAAATCGTAATCGTGAGACACGATTCTGAATCGTAAAATGTTGTGATATTGGAATCGAGAACCGGAGATTAGAACCGTAAACCATCTAACTTTTTTTTTTAATTTTACTATGTTAAACTTGTAACAACTAAAATACTAAAAAATTAGGAATCCCCAAAATAACATGAGACTTCTTTAAAGAGATAGGAGTAATTGGTGGAATGCTAATCAAAGATCTAATATCCTTTTATAAGATAAGTATAATCATTGTCTTTGATATGCAACCAATATGGCATAAAAAGAAAACAATGTCTAAAACCAAATATCTCACTCCCACATTTATTTTATATAAAAAAACAATGGATAAAATTATTCTATAAAATGATAATAGATTTCCAACCCCTTTATTCAATCTTCAATTTAAATTTTATAAAATAAATAAATTTTTTATGTTGTAAATTTTAAAATATACTAATTATATATATTAATTTTATCTTGATTTTTTAGCCTCTCATAATCAGTCATCTCCATTTTAACCAAAACCCTTCAAAATGTTTTAAATACTGATGCAATTTCTACATATGATTTCCCAAATCAATTATTTTTTTTGATTTAGTAACGAGCACATGATTGGCTGACATTAATGATGATGATGATCCATTAGTGCAATAAGAATGTACTTCATACACATAAAATTGAAGAAACTACAAATGATGAGATTCTATTAAGTTTTATCCAATTTTTTATATATTATAATGAATATTTAACCAACCTTAATCCTCTTATAATATGAAAATCTTATATATACGGATTAAGATTTGAATATTTTAATGACCCAATATTACCAAAATATTGGGTCATTAATATTTTAACATAAATGACCCAATATTTTAGGCGAAAAATTATTTTGGTCATTTTTTAGCAAAAAAATGTCAATTCTTTATATAGGTTTCCTAGCTCACTTGAAAGTAAATGTGATTGAAATCGAGAAAAATATCATTTTTCTCGAAAATATTGGATCATTTATGTTACAATATTTAAACATTGAGAATTAAATTATTATTATTAAATCTTGGGACTATTTCTATTAAAATATCTAAATATTGAGAATTAAAATGTAATTGATGAAATATTGGATTATTTTTATCGTAATTAGCGCATATAGTTATGCTCTGAACCACGTCGTGGTCCTGGAATTCTAGAAATTATCGTATTAAAGCATATAGAAATCTCAGGTCAGTCTAGGGGTATCAAGGTATGACATATCTTACCTTGTTTGTCATATCTTATACCTTATCTTAATTTACGGTATGACAAAAATCATACTGTTGTTGTACCTTTACCTTCGGTATACCTTAGTTCAGTATACCTTAAATTCAGTATGATGTATAATGCATGCTGTTGGTCCTAGGGCGAGTCTGAATCAGTTTAGAGGGGGTGAATAAACTGATCCCAAAAATTTAACAATAATTATGGAATAGATAGGGCCCTTGACTCGCGTATCAGTTATTTTTGCACTTGATCAGTTGAGGTGAGTTGGCTCAAAGTGCAGCTTGTGTGGTGTATGTGTGCAGTTTAAGCAATGAAACTGAAAGCAATAAGTTGAGCACACACAATCAGTTTATAGAGGTTCAAAGCTAAAATTTCTACTTCCTCTCTTCCTTACTGAAAAGGGCAATTCACTATGTAATGGTAAAGTTTTTTTATTACAATTACACAATGAAGACAAGTGTTGAACCTGGCGAACGACAACTTTACGAGTTGCGACCTCTTTTTCAACTGGTGTTGTCCCAGAAATGGTGATCCAACGAATACAGTCCCCTCAGCCGGTTAGGTCGACAGTTAACACTTGTGATCCCCAACTGCTCGCTGGAGAAATAAAGTGCTATTGGCCGTCTTTCCAAGGTTTTATTTCTGAACTGAGAAGCTTGCTTTGGCTGGACTTCTTCGACATCTAGCTTGATGATGAGCGATTGGCCTCTTCTTCTCAATTGGGAGTTTTGCTGCTAATGTTTATAGCTCGATCTTGAACTGATCTTTGCGGCAACTGTTCTTGCAAAAAGTGTTTCAACAAGAGTGTCTTTCAAATTTCTGTGAGCAAAAATTCTTTGCGCAGAAGTCTCTTTTTACAAAAGTCTCGTCACAAATTGAGGCACTCATCCTTTATATAGGAGTGAAATTGTGACCATTTGCAAATCAATGAATGATCATAAATGATCCATTGATTTTTAAAGTCGTTGAGTGGCTTTTTATTGAAGTAGCGGTTGAACTGCCTTTGTTCTCTGACAAGCTTTTACTCCAGGATCTTGGTTGCATTAACTTCAAGATCTTCATGCTGATAGTTCTGGGAATTCTAGCTTCCAATTTCGGCTTTCGTCTTAAGCGTCAGCTCTGGACTTCAGCTAGCAGATGTGATTTTCAGTTAGATCATATTCTCAGTTGGCAGTTCTGCATATTTTGTTGGCAAACTTAAGCTCCAATTTTGACATACTTCAGCTGGCAGTTCTGGGCTCTGGCCTGATGCTTTCTGAGCCCCAGTTTGGTTTTCCTCAACTGGTACTCTGAACTTGTATTTTCTTCAGCTGGTACTTTGAACTAGTATTTTTTTCAGCTGGTACTTCGGACTAGTGCTTTCTTCAGCTGGTACTTCCTTCAGCTGGTATTTTGGGCTGGTGCCTTCTTCTGCTGATACAATCTTCAGCTGGTATTTTGGGCTAGTGACTTCTTCAACTGGTACAATCTTCAGCTGGAATTCTGACGTGGCACTTCTTCTTCAGCTGGTGCTTTGAACTGGTGCCTTCTTCAGCTGGTATTTTGGGCTGGTGCCTTCTTTAGATGGTACAGTCTTCAGCTAGAATTCTGAACTGGCACTCTTTTTCAGCTGGTACTCTGAGCTGGTGTTCGGTATTTATTTTCACCTAAACTGCAAGTGTACAGTGAGGCTTCTAGTATAGCAATGAACAAGGTTGTATTCACAGAGATTTAATAATTAATCTACTAGTTATTTTAATCTAACTTCCTGCAGTTATCTAGACTATCAAATATGGTTGAATATAACTTATCTAAAATCTAAGAATAAGAAATAAACTGAATTATCACAAAAGAAATCAATACGGAAAATCAAACACTGAAGAAAAAGACGTATTCTAGGATTGCCTAATCATCAACTAATCAATTCATTTAGTCTTTTCATTCTGATGCCTATATTGGGACTTAAATTATGCTAGAGCAACCACTAATGCATCCTAAATCTTCTCTCGAAGTGCCTAGGTTGTAGATTACAAAACTAGTATTTACATCTCCGTTCAATACCTAGCATGCAACTCCAAATGGCTCCTAGGGTCTATTGCTCTCTCAATTAATCTCAACCCTCTCGAATGTTATTGATTAACAAGTTACTTATTCCAGATCACGTGTTAAAACTCCTCTCTCGATTTATGAATTAACACATCAAATTGTACTATTTATTGATCAGGTAAATAATAAAAATAAATACGAGAATAAGCAAAACACAATAAAGTCATAAGCATAAGAAATCAACAGATTAAATGAACTTCATAGTGTGAATCATAAACAACCCTAGAATACTAGGGTTTTAGCTATCCATGTCAAAATAAATAACTAAAACAATCCACAAAGAAAACATTGAAATTCTAAGAATAAAGTAAATAAAACCCGGAAGGTTTAATTTATCTCTAATCTTGAAAGCTCTTAAATCCTTTGGTCTTGTTCTTCGCGTCTTCTTTTCTCTGCAGCAAACCTCTGGTGGCAACTTTTGGGTAAGTGGAATTGTGTAGAATTTTCGTGCATCAAACTCTTAAATACCAAGTTAAGAAAAGCCCAAAAATAGGTCAAAAATCAGACAGGCCCGCTGCATTCGTGACACAGTCACCCGCGACTTGGGTCGCAAGTCCACGTGGCATGACGTGGCACAACGTGGCGCTGACATGGCAGAAAATTCATGACCAGTGCAAAATTCGCGAGTGGGGTCGCGAATAATACAAAGAAGAACCCCCTCCCTGTCGCGACCATGCAGAAAGCTGTTCAGAGTAAAATTCGTGACCCTGATTCGCGACCCAGTCGCGACTCCGGTCGCGAGTCCACGTCAGCTCCGGCAGCCTCTCACTGTTTTGCTTTGTTCTAACTCGTTTCTCATCCGATTAACCCGATTCTTTTTTCACCGCATTCCTAACTTGATTTCCCATCTTTCTAGGGTCTTTCCAAGCTCATTTGAAGTTCACACAAAAAATGACATTAATTCCCTTTACAATGAACAAACACGTGAATTGCACAAAACATAGAAAACTATGCAAAACTCAACACTTCATGCATGCAATGCCCATCAAATACTACTCAAATGTACCTCAAAATACATGTAAAATATGATGTTATCAGCTGGGACATTCTTCAGCTCATGAACTGTAGACTGAAATGCTTCAATTGGCATGGGTACCATTTTGACCCTGATGGTGAGTTGGTACTTTGATTTTGTCAGTTCCATTTTTCTGACAGCTTGCATATTCAGTTTACTTGGCTTGCTAATTGATCTAGAAATCAAGCTTTAGCTTTCTTTCTTTTCTGAACTCTTTGCTGGATTTGATCTATTTTTCTTTTTCCTCTTTTCTCTCTTTTTTTTCTTTTTCTTTTCTCTTTTTCTTTTCGGATTGATCATTCTTTGGCTTTGATTAACTCAATCTTTTATTTGATCAATCTCCGTTTTCTGCTTGATTCTCTTTCAGTTTTTCAAAGCATTTTGACATGTTTTGACATTTTATTAAAACTTCAACAAGGATTAGATAACTCTTGATAGTTTTTCCTAACACATGCCTTTACCATACCTACATTTCGGTATTTCTTATCGTACCTTAGTTTGATATAACTTACTTCGGTATATCTTACTGTACTGAAATTTCGGTCCGTACCATACCGATATTTCACGGTATATCGAAATTATCGTTATACTAAAAAATATTTAGTAAGAAAATACATGCATAAATAATAACAGTAACGACATCAAATATCCCTAATAATAATCAAATACCAACACACCAAATCAACAATCAAACTTCAACACAATAAAATTAAAAAAAAATGCAACTATGCTAAAATCTTGATAAATATTAAACACACAATTCTTAGAAGCACAATCTCAAGTTCCAATAAATATTAAAAATATAAACATATAATTCCAACATCTTAAAATCCAAAACAATTCTTGAAACTCCAAGCCTCCAACATCTCAATAAATATAATATTTTCCTAAACGTTTATGCTGAACATACTAAGTATTATAGCATTGCATAGCATATTTCATTTTATTTTAATTTTTTCGATAATTCATCATAACTTTTAGCCTAAAGATTAAAGAAAAATATAACATTATTATTTATTACATTTTATTTCAATTGTTCAATTTTTAGTTAGGAGTTTTGTATTAAATTATATGAAATATAATATTTTCTTAACCTTGTATGATGAACATACTAAGTATTATAATATCGTATATAATATCTCATTTTATTATATTTTTCTTTACTATTCATCATAACTTTTAATCTAAAATTTAAAAAGGAAAAAAGACTATCAATAAAATTTGATTTCAAACTGATTAATCTGTAGTTATAAGTTAAGTATTAAATTATATGAAATTTAATAATTTTCAAAACTTTCATAATAAACATACTAAGACCTAAATATTATATTATGGAATAGTATATCTCATTTTCTTTAAAATATTTAGACCATTCATCATAACTTTTAGTTTAAGGATTGAAAAATAATATAATTATTATTTATTACATGTGATTTCAAATTGTTTGATTTTTAGTTATAATTTAATTATTAAATTAGATTAAATATTATATATTTCTGAGCTTTTACGATGAACAAACTAAGGTCATCTCCAATAGTTTACTTCATTTTACAGCACCTCTATCTCTATTATACAGTAAAATCTCCACTTCATCTCCAACAATTTACTCTAAATTCTACTCTAAAACAGAATATTCCATAATATTCCTTTTTATGTATTTATTTTAATCAAGATTTTTCAACAAAAATAAGTATTAAAATTTCTGAAATTAAATAATAATAGAACATGGAAACATTTCATATTATTGTATTTCTTTATTTATATTTTCAATGTTGTATTAGTATTTTTAAATTAGCATTTTTCAATGCTTTATTTGTATTTTTAACGCTTTATTTGTATTTTCTTTGTTTTTATGTTTAGTAGTTTTATTATGTAATTTTATTAAATGCCATTTTAATTGTCTTTGTAATTTTATTTGATGTCATTTTATTTTGATATACAATTTTTTATTTCAATATTTTTAAAAAATAAATAAATAAAAGTATAAGATTAAATATATATATATATATATATATGTATATATATATATATAAATCGTAAACATAAATTAATCTAATTAAAGTATAAGATTAAAAAAAATTACACGCGAACAGTGATAGAGCAACTACAGTGCTACTGCAAATATAGTACAACAATGTAGCAAACTGAAAAATACAACACCATAAGAGCATCTGTTGGAGCTTGATTTTTGGATGATTTGCTCTAAATATAGAGTTTAGAGCATCTCTTGGAGATGCTCTAGTATTATATTTTTATATAATATATCTCATTTTCTTTTAATCATTTCAATCATTTTTGTTAACTTTTACTTTTAAAACTTCAAAAAGAATAAAAGATTATTATGTATTATATAATTTAAATTATCTTTTATTCTATTTAAATAATTTTATATCTTATAATTTACGTATATATAATTTTATTTTAATTTTTATTGATTATTCATTCTAACTTTTAATTTTATTGAGTGAAAAATAGAAGATTATTATTTATTACATTTAATTTCAAATAGTTCATTTTTAGTATAATGTAGGTATTAAATTTAAAATAAAAATATAACTTTTATGATAAACTTACTAAATATTGTATTATAAATATGCAATATATATATATATATATGAGAGAGAGAAATTTATATCTAGGTAAAATTATAGTGAAATTAGGGTAGGCAAGAAAGATTTAAAACATAGTAGTTCTTTAGGCAATTTGTACTTACTTTTACACAATACCCATCGATGGGCCCGACAAAATCCGAATTGTGTCGGAATTTGTACTTATATTCTGCAAAAGTTGCTTTCTAAGTGCTAAACAATATTAATGGCAGTTAAGGTTTGAATTCAGTATCCCAACCACCCACGTCTTTCTCTCTCTTTCCATTTGTCAAACCATTGTCGTTCTGTAATGTCCCAGATTTTCAAAATAGGATTAGAGAATTCCTAAGTAGGATTAGGAAGTATAAGAAGAAATTTTAATAATGTTTAAGGTGTATCAAATGTAAGTCACGACTTTATGGGTCATTTTTTGAGAAATCATCTTTTTAAAATTTTCGATCCTAAATCAATTATGGCTGATTTCAGTCTTGTTAGAAAGGTATCGATCCAAGAAGCGTGTCGGTACTCTCAAAATTTTAATCTAAAGTCATTTGAGATCCCGGTGATGAAAAACGTATTTAACGAATGTGTAAATAGTACAATCTGAGTGCGTTCGTGCTTTGAAAAATTTATGAAATCCTCCTCATTGACCCGAGATTTGTTCTGTCAAGCTCGTCTTATAAGAAATGACCCAAGGAATCCATTTGCATTCACAGATTTCCAATCCGAGGTTAATCGAACGCTCGGGAGTTGAATCTGGCATTTGAAATGAATAGTAAATCTATTTTTGAAAAAAGAATCTTTCTCCATTTTTCTTCAGACGACTTCCTCGTCATTCCAAGTCAGGTTGGTTCAATAGTATTCGAGTCAATGAGTCTCTCGATATTTTTGAATTTCGTGTCGGAGGTCATTTGGACCTCAACACCGAATAAAGCAACTTTTAATCAAGTCTAGAATCACTTTATCAGTATTTTATATCTATAGTGGCTGACTTTGGAAGCCAAAATTTCCCCTATATACACCCCCATCCCCCATTTCATTTTTCACACCCCAAAATCCCATTCTAGAGAGAAAATGAGAAGGGAAAAGTTGAGATGAAAGGAAAGAGTGTTCTTGGTGAGTGTCGTTCAGGGCAACGGTGATTAGAGTGGCAGGAAAGGGAGGTGGTGGAAGAAGGTGCTGTCGGTTGGCCAGTGGCCGGACCAACCTCCGGCAAAAGTCAGATGGCAATGGCCCTGTCAGGCAGCAACAGTGCGGCTCTGCTGCCGCTGCAACCCGTCGGAATGCCATCGCCAGCCACCTTATTTCGACGCACTCATTTCCATCGCACTCATTTCCGTCCATTCTTTTTCATTCGACCCCAAGTTCTGTTATGTTTTGTAATTTAATTCCGTATTTCATTTCGTCTTCAAATATTGTTCGTATTATTATTCTCCATTAGGATATCGTATCAATAATCCCGTTATTTAAATTCCGTTTGTAATATTTAAAGTATTTAAAGAATTGGTAGTATATCTGTCGATGAAATCTCAATTTTAAGTGTTTGATTTAAGGAGGCTCGTATATGTTCGTTTCTCATATTTTATGAATGTTGGGCAAATATCGAACTCTGTTAAATATTATTTCGATTTTTTATCGATTTCAATTGTCGTAAATATGATAGCTTTGGAAAATCATATAAAATATGTTATGCTTTATTTAATTTTTAAAATGTCGAGAAAGGGGAGAGACGACCGAGTATTGCCTTTACCAAACTCTCGATCAGGTAATTTTGATGTCCGTCTGTATGCACGGACCATGCGCTTGGGAATACCCTCCGCACGGCCCATACAACACTTTCTAGAGAGCTTAACATTAGTCACGCACGACCCGTGTGCTATGACCTCCCGACCGCACAGCCCGTGTGGGAACTTCTGGAGAAAAACTCATCTTGATTTGATTCAGGCACGGCCCGTGCAAGGGTTGCTCGACCCATTTAACTTTGAAATACATTCTAGTCTTGAGTTTATCAAATTCTCGTGTTTATGGAGTCCTAAAGTCATGCAATCTGTAGTAAGGTCTTAATCAAAGGAAAAAGGGTTAAATCTCAATTTGAATTTCCACTAGACCTTAGGATCTTCGAATAGATCGCTAAGTCAATAATCGGCTTTTGTAGGAAATAGCGAACCCCGAGGAAATTCGAGAAAGGAACCGTAGCTCATTGCTTCATCCTCTGCACTGTAATCGAGGTGGGTAATACTATACTCATTTATTGTTTGAGCTAATGAGCTCTAGAAGTATGATAAGACAATATGAAATATCCAATTAAATGTTTTTATGCTCTGTCTGATTAGTCTCTGTACAAAGGAAGTTATATTATAGTGATTGATGATGAGAACTGTTAATTGAGATTGTAAAGCATCATATAATGTGAATGTTTAGCACGAGATATCGTGGCATGGTTTATTATTATGAGAAATACATGTATATGTGATCATGATCTTAAGATTGATATTTGATATTATACGAAAGATCACTTACATGAGCAATGCCTTCTAGGGTAATGACAGAATCCCCTATAGACCATAAGATCATGTTTATGATTGAAGGATTAGACCTAGATGATTTACTCTAGGCAGTGAATGTGCTAGCAAGTTAATATATGAATGATTGTATTATTGATAAGTAGGATTTTGAGCTCGAGAATTTGTGATTTCATATCACCAGGATGTGATCTTTTGATCACCAGGGAGTCATTGCTGGGTAACCCCCTCGCATACTCAGTAGGATATTTGAGGTAACCCCTCTCTTATCCTAAGGCATGTCTCAGGGTGCAGTAAATATCAAGTTTGAGCCAGAAAGGGCCCACAGGAAAAAGAAAAGGTTTTGCGGATATGGAGAGGGCTTTTGCGTTTTGCTCTCCATACCGTCAGTTGTTATTAGATATTTCTAAAGTTTTCTATTAAAGAGTTTTATAAAACCCCATTGAGTACACTAGTGCTCACGCTCCATTTTTTAAATGTTTTCAGGTTAAGATGCAGAGGTGTTGGTAGATGTGGATGTCGGTTGGCTGCCGAGATCTTGTTTTGTTAATATAAGTACATTATCCCACTATGATTTTGTTGGTCCCGGGCGAGTCTATATCAGTTTAGAGGGGGGATGAATAAACTGATTAAAATCTTTTACTTCAAATTGCTGAATAATAAAGGCTCTTAACTCGCTTAGTGACTTATCTATGCACAATGTGGTTGAGCTCTTTTGACAGCTTGAGTGCGGATTGTGTGAGCTTGTGTACAGTTCATAAATATGCAAGTAATCAAAACAGTACATCACACAAATGATTTATAGAGGTTCGAAGTCTCAAACTTCTACATCCTATCTTCCGCAGAAGGGCAACTTCACTATATAAATTGAGTTTCTTTACAAATTACACAATGAAAGACAGTTAGCTGAACCTGGTAACTACTCGCTACCTCAGCGGGTCGACGACTCACACTTGAAGTCCCTAACTGCTCGCTAAGAAGGTAGGTGCTATTGACGTCTTTACAAGATTTTAGATCTCTTTCGATCTTCAAGAGGTTAGTCTTGAACAAGGGGTATCAACTGATGTACTCCTTCAATTGAGCTGGATAGTTGATCGTTGTATTGCTGAAACTGAGAAGGCTACCCTGGCTGGTTTATCAACAAGTGGCTGAATGTTTTGACTCTTTGAATTCTTCTTCTCAGTTGGACTCTCGCAGTTTTTAGCAAATGCTGAACTTGAGCTATGTGGGAGGGAGAAAGATAGCTCTTCTTGAATGAAGGCTTCAAGAATAAGTATTGCGAAAAGTCTCGGAGGCAAGAGTATTTAAAACTTTGATTCACTCGTCTTTTATAGAGGAGTGATTTTATGACCGTTGAGTTCCATTGATCGATGGCTCTGTTGGTTCACCAATGGCAGATGGTCTTTATTGATCGCTGGAGCTTTTGATTGAAGTAGTTGTTGCTTTGCCAATCGATCTCCATTGGATATTTAATTCCAAGATCTCCGTTAAAGCATTTATTCCAAGATTCGCCGGTTGAGCAATAACTCCAGGGTTCTCTGGCTGGCAGCTCTGAGCCTTAGTTTTAGCAACTTTGAATTCCAGTTGGCAGTTCTGAACTTGTCTGTTCAGTTCAGCTATTACTCCAGCTGGCAGTTCTAAGCTTGTCTGCTCAGTTCGACTATTGCTGCAGTTTGCAGTTCTGAGCTTGTCTGCTCAGTTCGGTTATTGCTCTAGTTCGTAGTTCTGAGCTAGTTCAATGTGCTTAGTTCTTGAATACAGAACTGGATTCTGAGATATTGCAATTGCACTATTGTTGTCACAGAATATAAGTACTTCTTCACTTTCAACTTTGTAGTCCTTCAACTGTTGCTTCATCCAGAGTATCTGAGCACAACAACTTCCCGCATCTACATATTCTGCTTCAGTTGTTGATGTGGCAACTGAGTGCTGTTTCTTGCTAAACCATGATATCAGTTTACTTCCAAGAAACTGACATGTTCCACTGGTGCTTTTTCTGTCGATCTTGCATCCACCAAAGTCTGAATCCGAATAACCGATTAGACTCAAACTGTCATCTCTGGGATACCATATTCCAAGATTTATGGTTCCTTTGAGATATTTGATAATCCTCTTTGCTGCTTCAAGATGGCTTTTCTTTAGGTTGGCTTGAAACCGTGCGCATAGACCGACTGAATAGGAGATGTCTGGTCGGTTAGCTGTTAGATAAAGTAGCGACCCAATGATTCCTTTATAATATGTTTGGCTAACTGATTATCTTTCTTCATCAAGAGTTAGCTGAACTGATGTATTCATAGGAATCTTGAGAGTTTTTCCTTTATTAACTCCAAACTTCTTGACTAGCTCCTTAGTGTACTTGGCCTGGCTGATAAAGATCCCATCTTTCAGCTGCTTCACTTGGAGTCCTAGGAAGAATGTCATCTCTCCCATCATGGTCATCTCATATTCGCTTTGCATCAGTTGAGCGAATCGTATGCATAGATCTTTGCTTTTTTATCTAAAAATTATGTCATCAACATAAATTTGAACCATTAAGATCTCAGTTGATCATTCTATTCGGAATAGAGTTCGATCAATAACTCCCTTTTGAAACCCATTTTTCAACAAGAATGTTGTGAGAGTTTCATACCATGCTCTAGGAGCTTGTTTCAGTCTGTAGAGGGCTTTCTTCAGCTTGAAGACTTGATCCCCAATTTCAAAGCCTGACGGTTGCTCGACATACACATCCTCCTTGAGCATTCCTTGAAGAAAAGCACTCTTGACATCTATTTGGTAGACTGTGAAGTTGAAGTGGGCTGCATAGGCTAGGAACAGTCTGATGGCTTCCAATCTTGCAACTGGTGCGAATGTCTCATCAAAGTCGATCCCTTCACTTTGTGAATATCCTTTGGCTACTAGTCTTGCCTTGTTTCTTGTGATCACACCTTGTTCATCCAGCTTGTTGCGAAAAACCCATTTTGTACCAATGACCTTCTGAGATTTTAGTTTATCGACAAGAAACCATACGTCATTTCTTGTGAACTGATTCAGTTCTTCTTGCATGGCCATGATCCAATCTGAATCTTCTAAGGCTTCTTTGATGTTTGTTGATTCTGTTTGAGATATGAAGCATGTGAATAATGCATGCTCAGTTGAACTTCTGGTTTGAACTCAACTTCTTGGATCACCAACTATCTTGTCAGTTGGATGGCTTCGGAGCCATTTGGGCAAAATAGCTTCAGCTGGATCTTCAGCTAGTTCTATTGTGGTGACGTCATCAGTCGCCCTTTCATCAGTTGGTTCAGTATCTTCATTAGTTCTTCCCCCTATTTCAGTTGTGGGGTTTGTGGTCTCAGCACGATTTGTGTCTTCATTGACCAGATTGTTCTCAACTGGTTTAGTACCAGTTTTATCGCCTTCTTCTAGTAAAACCTCAAACCGCTCTGGAAGAATGTGATCCACATAGTCCTGTGAGTTCTCAGTTTCACTAGGTAGTACTTGAACTGGTTTGTCTATTGTTTCTTCATTCTTGTACTCATTAGCAAACTCATCAAATACCACATGACATGTTATTTCCACAATAAGAGTTCGTTTATTTAACACTTTGTAAGCTTGTGCGTGAGGCGAATTATACCCAAGAAATATTCCCTCATCAGCTTTAGCACTGAAGGCTTTCAGTTGAGTCTTGCCATTGTTGTGAATATAACATTTACAGCCAAATACTTTAAAATATGAAATGGAAGGCTTACGACCCTTATACAGTTCATAGGGTGTTTTGTCATGTGCGGTGACAATGGCACTTCGATTTTGAGTGTGGCAAGTTGTGTTAACTGTTTCAGCCCAGTAACCTTTAGCTATGTTGACATCAACTATCATTGCTCGAGTTGCTTCTTTAAGTGTCCGGTTTCGCCGTTCAGCTACACCGTTTTGTTGTGGAGTCCTTGTAGCTAAGTGTTTATGAGTGATTCTAAGTTTGTTGAGAAAACTGATCATTTGCTGATTCACAAATTCAGTTCCATTGTTGGAGCGAATCCTTTGAACTAATCTCTCTTTTTCAGTTTGTAGTCTTCTGATCAGCGCCGTTAGCTTGTCGTAAGTTTCATCTTTGCTCCTCAAGAATTTCGCCCACATATATCTTGAGAAATCATCAACTACTACAAGAGTGAATCTTTTACCTTTTGGGGTCTGTGGTCTGACTGGACCAAACAGATCCATATGTAGCAGTTGGAGACAATCAGTTGTTCCTGGTGGATGACTCCTATTCTTGAAAGATGACTTCACTTGCTTCCCTTTTTGGTATGGTCCACACACACCTGTTTTCTTATATATCTCCTTGGGAAGCCCCTCAACTAGCTCTTTGTTGGCTAGGTAGTTGATTGTTTTGAAGTTGAGGTGCTTCAGTCGTCGATGCCATAGCCAGCTTGCTTCAGTTGATCCCTTTGAAAAAAAGCAAGCTTCTGAGTAGCCGGTTGACCAGTCAACAATATACATGTTGCCTCTCCTTATTCCAGTAAGAAGAATTACTCTAGTTGACTTGTCTCTTATGTTGCAGGAGTTTTTGGTGAAGTCAACTGAGTAGCCATTGTCACACAGCTAGCTGATGCTGAGTAGTTTGTGTTTTAGTCCGTCCACATGGGAGACTCCATTTACTACAACTTTTCCTTTGACCACGAACCCTTCTCCAATGGTTCGGCTCTTGGAGTTGTCTCCAAATGTGACAAGTGGACCTTTGATTTCTTCATAACCATCAAGATCTTCTCTATCTCCGGTCATGTGCTTGGAGCATCCGCTATCTAGATACCAGATATCTTTGGTTTTCTTCTTAGATATGATGTTATTATCCTGCAAAAACAAGGATTAGCATTTAGGGACCCGTTTCATATCGGGTCCTTGTTGATACATTAAGCTTTTTGGAATCCAAACTTGCCAAACTTTTGGCTTTTTATCATTTAGTGATCCAACTGATTTAGATCGCTTGATCAGTTTAGATTTTCTTTCAACTCTTCTATTTTGAGTTGAATCAGTTGAATGGTACCTGCGCTGATAGTTAGTAGGATAAAACAATTCAATAAAATACTTTGGTCTTGAGACCTTTGAGCTATTTGATCAAGCCAGTGCCTTGTATGTTTCCAGTTTATTGGATTGAACCTTTTTGGTTCATTTCTGGAATCTAGGTACTCGTTATAGTGATGGTAGGGTTCAAACGAGTTTCTTTGATCTCTCTTATAGATGTTATGGTTGAACTTCTTGGTAGGATAGGCTTGAGATCTAAACTGGTTTTTCTTTCTGAAGTGGACTGATCTATCAGTTTGCCTTGGGGACATTCTATGTTGAGCTGGTGGTCCCTGTTGAGCTGAAGGCTTTGAATGAATGGATTGGTTTAAGTGAACTGATTGTCTTGGCTGGAATTTTGGCTTCAATTGACCTGGTGTTTTTGGTTGGGAGAACTGACTAAATTGTCTGGGCTGAGTTTGAGGATTTCTCAATATTCCTTTGCCTTTATTTGGCTCAGCTAGTTGATCATGAATTGACCTGGTGAATCCTTTTAGGATTCCTTTATCACTAGGTTGAGCAATTGTCTTTCCTTTCTCTAAGGCAGTGAACTTGCTATATCTTAGCCCTGTGCTACTGGTTCCAGTTCTCTGATGATTTAGTATCTCATCTAGAGTTTGAGATCCTTTTTTGAACTTCAGAGTTACTTTTTCTCTCTCATGGATCTCTTGCTTGAGTTTTTGATTCTCAGCTTCTAGGTCAACAGTTCTTAGTTTCAACTTTTCAAATTCCAAAAACTGAGACTCAAGATAATTCATTCTTTCATGATCAATGCTCAGTTTTCTAACTCTATTTCTCAGTTCATCATTTTCATCTTTCAGTTCAACATGCAAGCAGGATATTGAATCTAATTGATTTTCTAGCATTATAAGTTTCATATCAAGTTCATTGCTAGAAACAATTGCTTCATTAATATGATAGAAGGAGGTTTGAGAATCAGCTATACTAACCTCTTCATCATTGTCAGCTATGAGGCAAAATAGTGCTTCATCATCTGAGCTATAGCCGTCATAATGAATTCCAGATGGATAGTTTGAATCGTCTAGCACAGCATTCTCGTAGTTTGTAACCATTGCTTTCCTTTTGAAGAAGCTCCTCCTCACTTTGGCTTTCTTATCTTCAAGGAGTTCTGGACATTCATATATGTAATATCCTTGTTTGTGGCAGTGAAAACATTCTCCTAGATTTCGATTGCCACCCCTGAACCGTTCAGCTGATCATTCAGCTGGTTGATGAGTTCTCTCATCTTTTGGGATCTCATCAGTTTGAGGTGGAACTGATTGTTTATTCCGGACTCTCTTCAGTTTTTCTAACAACCTGGTAACTGACTGAATTTGATCATTGATGTCTTCAGTCAAGTTTTCCTTCTTTTCGGTTGTTTCTCTTTTTCATTCGGATGAAGATCTGCCTTGATTTTCTCTGGCTGGTGAGCTCTTAGGTCGGAAGTTGTTCTTTCCTCGAGTATCTCTAAACTGGTTCCTTTCACCATAAAAGGCTGTATCTTGAACTGACGATGTTGATGCTTCCTTCTTCCGGTTTAGGCTGTACTCATGAGCTTTGAGAGAGCCAAACAATTCTCTGGGAGTGATGCTATTTAGATTTCTTGATTCTTTTGTAGCTATTACTTTCATGTCCCATTCTTTAGTGAGATTATCCAAAACTTTGGAATTCATCACAGAATTGGGATAACTTCTCCCAAGGTTGGTCATCTCACTGATGATGCCTAGAAATCTGGTTTCAAAGCTTGAGATGGACTCTTCTGGCTGCATTTTGAAGGACTCATATCTGTCTACTGCCAGTTGGAGCTTGTTTCCTTTAATGGCTTCAGATTCTTGACATAGATCAGCTAGTAAATCCCATATCTCATTGGCAGTTGTGCAGTTCTTTGTGTCTTTCATTCTATCCTCATCTAGGGTTTGAAATAGTGCATCTTGAGCAACGAATTCTAGATTCTTCAATTTCTTCTCTTCACTAGTGAGAAGATTAGTTGGCTTTGGGATCCTTGCTGGTTGATTGATATCAACTATGTGAGCATCATTGTCCATCATGATGATGATTGGACCATTTTCAATAACTTCCCACATGTTCTCATGGATCGAGCAGCGATGCGCCTTCATTCTCCTGCTCCAATTATCATAATTGTCAACTGAAAATAAAGGTAGCTTATGGTTTCCCATAGCTTGAAATGTTAGCACAGATAAGTAGATTTGATTCAGTTGATCTGCAGAAATGGCTGATCCTTAGAATCAACCGCTCTGATACCACTTGTTGGTCCCGGGGCAAGTCAATATCAATTTAGAGGGGGGGTGAATAAACTGATTAAAAACTTTTACTTCAAATTGCGGAATAATAAGGGCCCTTAACTCGCTTAGTGACTTATCTATGCACAATGTGGTTAAGCTCTTTTGACAGCTTGAGTGCGGATTGTGTGAGCTTGTGTACAGTTCATAAATATGCAAGTAATCAAAACAGTACAACACACAAATGATTTATAGAGGTTCAAAGTCTCAAACTTCTACGTCCTCTCTTCCTTCCGCAGAAGGGCAACTTCACTATATAACTTGAGTTTCTTTACAAATTACACAATGAAGGACAGTTGGCTGAACCTGGTAACTGCTCGCTACCTCAGCTGGTCGACGGCTCACACTTGAAGTCCCTAACTGCTCACTAGGAAGGTAGATGCTATTGACGTCTTTACAAGATTTTAGATCTCTTTCGATCTTCAAGAAGTTAGTCTTGAACAAGGGGTATCAACTGATGTGCTCCTTCAATTGAGCTGGATAGTTGATCGTTGTATTGCTGAAACTGAGAAGGCTGCCCTAGCTGGTTTATCAACAGCTGGCTAAATATTTTGACTCTTTGAATTCTTCTTCTCAGTTGGACTCTCGCAGTTTTTAGTAAATGCTGAACTTGAGCTATGTGGGAGAGAGAAAGAAAGCTCTGCTTGAATGAAGGCTTCAAGAATAAGTATTGCGAAAAGTCTTGGAGGCAAGAGTATTTAAAACTTTGATTCACTCGTCTTTTATAGAGGAGTGATTTTATGACTGTTGAGTTCCATTGATCGATGGCTATGTTGGTTCACCAATGGCAGATGGTCTTTATTGATCGCTGGAGCTTTTGATTGAAGTAGTCGTTTCTTTGCCAATCGATCTCCATTGGATATTTAATTCCAAGATCTCCATTGAAGCATTTATTCCAAGATTCACCGGTTGGGCAATAACTCCAGGGTTCTCTGGCTGGCAGTTCTGAGCCTCTGTTTTAGCAACTTTGAATTCCAGTTGGCAGTTCTGAACTTGTCTGTTCAGTTCGGCTATTACTCCAGTTGGCAGTTCTAAGCTTGTCTGCTCAGTTCGGCTATTGCTCCAGTTTGCAGTTCTGAGCTTGTCTGCTCAGTTCGGCTATTGCTCCAGTTCGCAGTTCTGAGCTTGTTCCTCCAGTTCGACTGATCTCAAGTTTTTGGCTAGCTTGTCAGTTTGACTAATCATTCTCAAGCTCTCTTGTCAGCTTGACTATTCACAAGCTGTTGACTAGCTTGTCAGTTTGACTGCTTTCTCTTGAGTTTTCTTGTCAGCTTGACTAGTCACAAGCTGGCTGACTCCAGTTCTAACTTTTAGCTGGTTTGTCTGTTCACTTCAATTTGGCCATCAGTTGGATACTTCCAGTCTTTTAGTTTAAACTGATCTCGTATCAGTTTCTTCAGTCTAGTCGATTCTTTTCTCCCTCAGCTCAGCTGACTTAGCTGTCAGTTTGTTTCGACTGGTTCGTCTCTTCGAATCCTTAGTTGAATTGAGTTCTGACTGGTTGGCGTATCCTCCCAGCTAGTAGACCATACTCCAGTTTGGTTGACTTCAGCTTTGATTGAGTTCCTCTTTGATGCTCTGGATTGGTCAGCTTAGATCTACACCTTGAATTTTAGTCAGTTTTTTCATAAATAGTTTTGACATCCCATCAAAACCTTATCTAGAGGTTCCTTGATAGTTTTTCCTAACAGATTCCTACTACTCTGATAACCCCTAAATATTGCTACTCAACTTGCTATCTAAATTAATGATCTATGAATATCTTCTTCTTCTTGCGGGAATGCATTGTCATCAACATAGTAGTGTGTATCGTCACGAAAATCATCTCTAGCCGGATCTCTTTCTTTTAGGACGATGTGAGGGATGACCTTGAAACTGCTGCAGACTCTCTGAATAACATATACAATTATCTCTGAGCTCTGTTCGTGGAGTAGGTTAAGCAAATCTGCATCATCTTTTAATAAAGTTTTGATATGTCTGCTATTGTTGGTGCTCGATATATAAGATAACTGGTACTCAACAGATGTGGGATCAGTCTGCAATAGATCATGTATCTCTCTGAGCAGTGAGCGATGACATGAGGATAAGCTGCTCATCACCATCTATGTATTCAGCTCTCTCTCATCGGCCACTATATCGTATAATAATACGACGTCTAACTATCTGCATTATCAATAAATATTTTTTTAATTATTTTTATTCTTTTTTAAATTATCGTTATTCTTTTTTTAATTATCGTTGTGTTTTATTTTAAATACCGTCATTCTTTTTAATTATCATTATGCACTTATTTTAATTATAGTTATGCATTTATTTTTACTTATCTATATGGATTTAATTTAATTATCATTATGGTTTTTTTAATTATCGTTATGAATTTATTTTAATTATAGCTATGCATTTATTTTAATTATAGTTATGGATTTATTTTACTTATCGTTATGGTTTTTTAACTATCATTATGGATTTAATTTAATTATCATTATGCATTTATTTTAATTATAGTTATGCATTTTTTTTAATTATCGTTATGGATTTAATTTACTTATCGTTATGATTTTTAAATTATCGTTATAGATTTATTTTAATTATAGTTATGCATTTATTTTTAATTATCATTATGGATTTAATTTACTTATCGTTATGGTTTTTTAATTATCGTTATGGATTTAATTTAATTATCGTTATGCATTTATTTGAATTATCGTTATGCATTTATTTTTAATTATCGCTATGCTTTTATTTTTTTTATAGTTAGGAATTATCGTTATGCATTTATTTTAATTGTCGTTATGCTTTTCCAGTTAATCGTAATGACTTATTTGTAAGCTTTATCGTTATGCATTCTATTTAATCGTTATAAACATTATAAACTAATATTATGCATTATCATTATGCTTATTTTTAATTATTGTTATGCCTTCTATTTATCGTTATAGACATTATGAACTAACGTTATGCCTTATCGTTTAAGCTATCATCATAAACATTTTAACCTATCGTTATGTAATATAGTTATGTTTTTTTTAAGTATCATTATTATCTTTTTATTATCGTTATACTTCTATTTAATCGCTATCATTATGCTTTCCATCGTTATCGGTATACCCTAACGTTAGATAATTAAAATCAAGAAATCATAACACGAGTTCTTAACTTCAGATAATTAAAAACGTAGAAACCATAACAATAGATAGCCTAACTTAGAACAATTTTATACGTTTCCAGCAAAAATAAACTCGAAACGTACCTTTCAAAATTTAGGAACTTTTAGAGAAAAATGCTGAGGGTGTTTTGTTGATGAAGACGATGTTGCTTTCTTCAATAATCTTTTGGATCAAACTCTCAATATATTTCTTTCCTTTTTTTTTTGAGGAAATTCGACATTTTTTGTGTTTTCGTTTTGGGTGTTCTGGATCAAAATATCAATATATGCACATTACACCAACCTCTCTTACACAAAATTAAATGCATTGGTTTTTTTTTTTAATTTAGGTCAACTAATACCTACCTATACAAATACATATTTATGCATTTTACCTCCCTGATTTTGGCAAAAAAGAAAGAAAGAATAATGCATTGATGTTCATTTTATGTTAGCCAACTAATGTTTAATCGTTATGGCATAATAATTAAGATAATAGTGTTAATCGTTAATTCATTTAATAATGTTAATCGTTATTTCAGCATTTTCATTTATGCATTAATAATGCATAATGTTACTTTAAAACATTCAAACTTTATGCATAACTATAATAATTATGTTAATCGTTATGCATAACTATAATCATATTATGCTATGTGACGTTATTATTTTTTTCAATATTATTGTTATGGCTTTTATAATTTCAGCATTTTCGTTATGCATTTAATAATGCATAACGTTACTTTAAAATATTATAACGTTATGCATAACTATAATCGTTATTTTTATTTTTCATTATACATTTATGTGAAATCTTCGTTATGCATTTACTTGAATTTTTTTTTTTATATGTTAAGTGTGTGTGCATTTATTATATAGTTATTAAAAAAAATGTAAAAAGTACACTTACACAATAATTGAGATATAAACACAAGTGTATCATAACTCATAAGAATATTTTAGACATTTATATTCTAAATTATCCAAATAACTACCTATTCTTAGGTCTTGTCTTTATTTCTCAATCGCTATTTTCTTATGCCCTATTTTTATACATTAACACATTAAATAGCACAATAGACAGACATATTTGTACAGGTAAAACAAGGTCAGTATGGTGATTTGAAGCTCCCCCATCGGTAAAGTATCTATTTAGTTGGCCGCTAACTCCATTGAGGTGAGAGATGAGGGGCTTTTACGTCAATTGGACCATGATTTGGGGACAACGGAGTGTTCGAGGAATGAAAGGAGACTGACTACGCTCTAAAATCTCTCTCTCTCTCCATTGTTTCTCTCTCTCTCTCTCTGTTTCGAGGACGACTCCTAAGCTAGCAGCCGGAAATGGAATCAGCCACGCTATCCCAAATCGGGCTAGCAGGCCTGGCAGTCATGGGTCAAAACCTCGCTCTCAACATCGCGGAAAAAGGTTTTCCGATCTCCGTCTACAACCGCACCACCTCCAAAGTCGACGAAACCCTCGATCGAGCCCATCGCGAAGGCCAACTCCCGCTTTCCGGCCACTACACACCCAAGGATTTCGTCCTCTCTATCAAAAAGCCCCGCTCCATCATCATCCTAGTCAAAGCCGGCGCCCCAGTTGACCAAACCATCGCCGCCCTCTCCGCCCACATGGACCCCGGCGACACCATCATCGACGGCGGAAACGAGTGGTACGAGAACACCGAACGCCGTATGGTAAACGCCAACGCCAGTGGCCTGCTCTATTTGGGAATGGGGGTCTCCGGCGGCGAAGATGGGGCCCGCAACGGGCCCTCGTTGATGCCCGGCGGCTCCCACCGTGCTTATTTGAACATTCATCATATACTCGACAAGGTTGCAGCTCAGGTGGATGATGGCCCCTGCGTTACGTACATCGGGGAAGGGGGCTCCGGGAATTTCGTGAAAATGGTGCATAATGGGATTGAATATGGCGATATGCAGCTGATTTCGGAGGCGTACGATGTTTTGAAGAACGTTGGTGGGCTGGGGAATGTGGAGTTGGCGGAGATTTTTGGGGAGTGGAATCGCGGAGAGCTGGAGAGTTTCTTGATTGAGATCACGACGGATATTTTCAAGGTGGAAGATGATGAGACAGGGACTGGGCATTTGGTGGATAAGATTTTGGACAAGACGGGGATGAAGGGGACAGGGAAGTGGACGGTGCAGCAGGCGGCTGAGCTGTCGATTGCAGCTCCGACGATCGCTGCTTCATTGGACAGTAGGTACATGAGTGGGCTGAAGGAGGAGAGGGAGGCAGCCGCGGAGATATTCGAAAGTGAAGGTTTGAAGGAGGAGGTGCATAATGTAGGCGCCGTGGACAAGAAGAGGTTGATTGATGATGTTAGGCAGGCTCTCTACGCTTCCAAGATTTGTAGTTATGCGCAAGGTATGAATTTGTTGAGGGCCAAGAGTTCGGAGAAGGGATGGGGTTTGAATTTAGGAGAGTTGGCGAGGATTTGGAAAGGGGGTTGCATTATTAGGGCCGTGTTCTTGGATAGGATTAAGCAGGCGTACCAGAGGAATCCCGGGCTTGCAAACTTGTTGGTGGACCCGGAATTTGCGAGGGAGATGGTGCAGAGGCAGGGGGCATGGAGGAGGGTGGTGGGGCTGGCAATTGAGAATGGGGTTAGTGTTCCAGGGATGTCTGCGAGTTTGCAGTATTTCGATACTTATAGGCGTGGGAGGCTTCCTGCGAACCTTGTGCAGGCGCAGAGGGATTACTTTGGGGCGCATACGTATGAGAGGATTGATTGCCCAGGATCTTACCACACCGAGTGGTCCAAGCTTGCTCGGAAGGCCGGGTTGTAATGCAAATGGTTGGTATTGTGATTGTTACAACTTTGCTGATGTTGAGGCCTTTGGTTGAATTTGATAATTGTGTTGTATTTCTTGCTCTCTTGGCAAAATGCGTTTATGCAGTTAATAAGATGAGCATTGAATGTCAAGGGTGTTGTTGTGATCGTTAGCTATCTTTATGGTATCCCATTGTGATTAATGAGCTTTTTGTTAATGAATTTTTACAGAAACGAAAGATGGGGAATCATATGAATATATGTTGATGGTTTGATGCAGTCATTAGATGATTTTTGTTAATGATTTTTACTTATTTTTTGGTCCTGTAAAAAGAAAGAAAGAACTTGTTGCTGGTTAACCTATAGTCATCAGGTACAAAAATAACAAATCTCATGCTATTTATTGATGATTCACTTCTAGTATTCAAGTCAGATAGAGTTTTGGCCATTTTAACTTGCCCAACATGCATATAGTTAGGCAAAGCATTCTTAGAAAGAGGTACTGGAACTTTATCTTTATCACTTTATATCTTTGAGTTCTCTCGTCAATATGCTCTTGCACTTAAAGTCCAGCATTATGAATTGATAGCTACTGTGCTTTGAGATATCTGCAAATGATGAAAAAGCTATAGTGTGCAGTCACTTCCTTGTCAATATTTTCTTGAAGGTGCAGGAAACCTAATTTTTTACTGACTAGGAAACCTGGATAAATCCCTCTCGGGCCTCTCCGGTGTTATAGCCCACAAACTGCACTACGCAAGCCTTGTGCAACAAGCTCAATATAGTGGTACTAAGATGGAACTTGTCCATCTAAACATTTTGTCAAGCTAAATGGTGCATCTTAGGTATTCTTACTACTACAATGGGATCGCAGTAATGCTACTGAAGAACTGCGAGCTGGTCCAGTTATTTTCTCCTTCAGACCACGAAAGTAGTAGTAGAGAAAAGGAAACGTTATATGCATTGTTGTAGTTGTGTATTTTCTTACACTTAGCATACCTATTTAACATTTTAGAGCTTCTATAACATTGTGTTGCAGATTGGTGATTGAACATGTCAGAACATTAGCAGATTGCTTACACTAAACAGATCATGCAATCCCAGGAGAAAAGTTGAAAGAAAACGAGGGACGAACAAAATACTAAGCATACCAAGACAGCTTGGGATTTGGAAGGGTTGTACTCTCAAGGATTGGCTGAGTTCTGGTGACTTCAGCTCGTGGCATTTTGCTGCTGGTGATCCAGTACGTTTGTAGGTACTCTCCTTCGTCTGCTTCCTTTTCCATTTCTTGAGTTCTTTTACCTAAGAAGGATCTAACGGCCATTGTTGCAGCCAGTCCCACCAAGATCAGCCCTACAAATCCAGCAAGGAACCCCATGATCCAAAAGGGCCATGTCTGCTGCTTCTTGAAAGGTACAACTATCGAGAAATGCCCTTGATTTCTGCTGCAACACACATCAGGTGCGCTCATCTCACTGATGGAAACTTCTCCGGTATCTCCAAAGAAAGCACACTTCCCCCTCTGATTGCTCTGTTTGATCACCGCTGAGTTTTGAAATCCAACTGATATCAGCTTCCCCCTTGTGTCGAGTTCAAGCTTCGACATGTTGCTGCTGCTGAAACGAGATGCATCGTATACCAGAAAACCAATTACAGGAGTTTTGAGAGAGTAACCTGATAAGGTGTAGTATAAAGAAGAGCAGTTGCCCAGATTATGGTAAACTATGAGTAATCTCTTCACGTAAGGCACAGGTAATGTTTGTGGTGGGATGATGAAATCACTGAAATTGGCACCTCTTCTCCATAGGGTTGTGCTTCTGAGGCCTACAGCTGAAACCTTCATCCCTGCTAGATTTTCAGGGAGAGAGGCGTTATAGAGCGCACCTGTATGCGGCCGTCGGTGAAGCATAACTCGGAAGGCATGTTCGTGAAGAATGGCTTCTAAAGATTCATCGAGCTTGCTTTTGAGGCAGTGGATCAAACTAGAGAAATGCAAGAAATGAAGAAAGCAGATGAGGTAGAAATTGTCTCTCTTTTGTCCCATTTAGTTTGACGCTTTGTCATGGATCATTGCATAAGGCTCTTATTTCTAGGCTACCCTCATTTATTCCAACGGTAAATTTTCAGGAATTTGGTCTAAAATTATCAAAAAGTATTACGCTCGAAACTTTTCGGATAAATAATGCAAGTCTAATACGCCCATCACTCCCATAATATTTTGAAAAATTAACATAATCCTATTTCTTGATTATGAAGGATAGTTTAGTGACTCTACTTTTGTGTTGAATTATAGGGGTGCAAATAGTCGGGGGCCCTTGATTGAATAAAATGGTCGTCGAAAGTTGGGGGTGAAATTATTTAGAGGTTTCCCACATAGAGTTACAGAATTATAATTGTTGGTCCACGAGCGCAGTGCATGCTGGTGGTTGCTTTACTGCAGAATGATGTTCTTTTTTTTTTGTTACGAAATTGAATGTCTATATATATATCGATTATCACAAAAAGCATGCGTAGGGCTTTATTCATATTTGAATTCACTTTCTATTTAATTTAAAACAATTCTAAACATAGTCCCGTTTTTATCCTTACGACCCCATTAATAAAAAAATATAAAATATGAAAAGATAATTTTAACCCTTAAACCCTAATACTTAAAAATCTATCATAGCCTCCCACACATCTTAACCCTTACTCCTATTTTATAATTAAATGAGATTATCATACCTCCCTTCTATGAGATTTTATAATTAAATGAGATTATCATAACTCCCTTTTATGAGATTATCACAACTGCTCTTCTGTAAGACAACATCGAGCGCAGTAATCTCCTCTTTTAGCTATTGGAGCATAATTAAAAAACAAGAATCCATATGATATTAGTCCCTTATCTAAACCAAGTAGCATTAGGCACGATGTTCTACAAAAGAAATAAAACAACCTGAAAACAAAATGAACCCGTTTCGTGTTTCTGAATCAAACCCCAACACATACACACACCCCAGCACATAAAAGAGGAGAGAAGTTCATAAACGAGGTTGGTTTTTGCATCTTTCTGGACGCAAAATTTCCATTCGACATCATAGTTTTTGTAGTATTATTGTTAACCTCGGTCCATGACCACTACAATTATATATATATATATATATATATATATATATATATATATATATATATATATATATCTTGGTATTTTAAACATCACCGACTCACCACCCACATAATTATATATCAAATATATTAATTTATGTATCCACATTGTCTTTCATACTTCAGAAAGCTCATACGATCCTGGGGTGCCAACGATCGAGTTCGAAGAGTTCACGAGCTCAGATGCGAGAGGGCGAATCGCGAACCAACCGGGCCGAGACACTGTTAAGTCGCAACTTGGGGGTGCATCTTTGGTTCATTCGTGATCTGATTCGCGAGCGCTGACGTGGACGCGAACTGGAGTGACACATCAGTGCCACGTGAGTCGCGAGCCCAGTCGCGAGTGACATGTCCGCGAGCGAACTCGTGAACAACTATTGTTTTCGGATTTCTATTTTATTTTCGGATATTTATGTTTTTTGGGCTTTGTTTTATTTCCTATTTAGTTTAGAACTTAATTCGGGTTTTGCTTCGTTTTTTTGTCCCACCTATATAAGGGGGCTCAGTACATTATTTTGTGGACAACTTTTGATATTATTATTTGAGAATTTCTCTGCACGAGATTTTATTGAACCGTGTGTCGTGTTCAACCGACTTATCAAATAGTACAACACAACTGTTTTGTGACGTCTTCGATTTATATCCAATGTTCTTATTCCAATCATAGTAGGGGTATAGGTTTCATATACCTATAGTTCGTCTGCATTGTGAAATTTGGGTCAAGGATTCCGCCTTTTAGCAACCTGATACAGTCCTGAGGTTCCAGATCGCATCAAGTGCTTACCATATCCTATAACTTAATAAAAACATTCCATATTCAACCGCTGGCAATTTATTGGAAATTCACATTATGAATTGATCCAAGTTCATCGTTTTGCTCTAACTGAGAGTTGCATCTGTCGAAAAATAAAATACCAATATCGGATAATTAGAATAGCATTAATTTTGGATAATTTATTATCATAATTTTAATGTGTATATTATATCTCTAAATTTCAAATAATTAATCGAGGGCGCTAGATGAAAGTCAAATTATTTCATGCCGGATCATTTCATCGGATGGGGTCTTCTATTCTAGGTTTGGTGTTCCAACTCGTGTTCTACGATCAAATTTATGATGTTTTCTTCTGTATTTTTCATCAATTTTAATTTATTATATTTTAATTTAATTTTATGATTATTTTTAGAGTTCACCCCACCCAATTAGAGTTTATAATTATTTTTTTAGTATTTAATTTTCAAAGAAATGATTATTGTGGTTGATTATTTTAAAAATATGATTTATAATTTTTAAAATTTCAATCTTTTGTTGATAGATTTGGCTAGGTTGATTGTGTTATAATTAATTTTTATTTTTGTAATATCTATTATTAAACTTGTGAATTTAATCTTGGAATACAGCTTGGAACACCAAATCTGGAATAGAGATCTCATCCCTTATTTCATACCTCGAAACAGGAAATACTTTTTCTCTTTTCTATTGTCTAATTCTATTTTAGAGTTAAATCATTGTAAATAATTAATGCATAGAAAACATATGCATTAAAACTAAACTTACCATCATAGACAATTCATGCGCTTGAAAAGATCGATCATTACATTTATTTGTAAATAGCAAAACTAAGTTTCTGTGATAGCAATGATAGTGTCTCTTGTTCTCTCTCTCACTTGCTGGGATGTCAATTCAAGTCCCACCTCGAAAATATATTCAAGAGTTGGCTTGAATATAAAGGAGTTCACCTACCCTATTAGTATGAGGTCTTTTGGGAGATGTCCAAAGTGAAAACCGTGCGGGCTTGGCCCAAAGCGGACAATATCATACTAATGTGGGAGAAAGGTGAACTCGAGGCCCACTAGTAAGTGAACGGATACCCAACATTGGTACGATGAGCGAGATCGTCTCCCAATGTACCGATGAGAATTACTCTTGTATTTTCAATCTGCATAACCAACTTTTAAGGGGGTTTTTGTGATTATAATAAAACAAACGAAATTAATAAATAAATAGACAAATACACGAGTGAACAGAATGAATGGATTTAACAGATTAGAAGAAATATTCCGGATTCCAATTAACTCAACCCTAGCTTACCTAAACCGATCATTGATGCAAAGATAAATTCAATTAACACATACAAATCAGTTATAGCTACCGAAGACGCTTACTGACGCAGCCTAATTCCTTCGTAGTTTCTCGATAATCAAAGATAAATTCAACTAACACATACAAATCAGTTATAGCTACCGAAGACGCTTACTGACGCAGCCTAATTCCTTCGTAGTTTCTCGATAATCAGGAAGACGCTTCACCAATTATTTCCCTAATCGACTGACAATCGTAAGAGACGCTCTATAGGTTTAATGAGCCGACAACTTTAAAGTCTAGAGGAACCCGATTCATAATTAACAGACTCTGACGCAGGACCGTTAAATTAAGATTGCTATTCTCCCTGGTTCTGAAGAACCGTTTCGCCACTAATTAAACTTTAACCACAATTACGGATGGTCGGTTTAATTGACTACTAATTAATTCCGACTCACTAAATATTTGCAACTATCTAGCAACATTGAAACAATTAACGACTCGAAATACAGAAAATAACAAATGCATGCAATTAATTAAATGAGAAAAGAGAAATTAGATCTCACAGTTTAGCTAGGCCAGGGCTTCGTTAGTTGTTACCGGAATAAGATGAATTTAGCTTGATTGCATAATTAAATCAAACCTCCAAAGTAGCTACAAGCAGAACAATGTTGAATTCAGCGAAGAAGATGAAATAAATCTGCTCAAAAAACGTCTCTCTGGTTCTCGTTCTTGCTTGAAGTCTGGAATCTTTTTAAGAGGGATAAGTCCTAATCTATATATAATATCCTTAATAAAATAGTATCCAACATGGAAATAGAATCCTAGATCTAATCAAACTAGGAAAGAGATAAAAGAGGGACTCCTTGAGGCAGTGGAGCAGCTGTGAGACGCGTCCAGGCCATGGGCTTTAGTAAATCCCGCGCGTAAGCCCAAAATACACACTCAGGTCCAACTTCCAAATTCTCGGCCCAGTCCTTCCTGCAGTATGCCCATACGGCGTGGCTTTTCCAGACTCTCCAGATTCTCTTCACTTTTCTCGACTGCAAACTCTCCACAATCTTGGCCAATTCCTTTATATATGTGTTAATCACCTGAAATCATTCCCAAAACACATTTTCTTCCACAAAACACGATTGTGAGGTAATTAACATATCAAAACAATACCAAAAATGGCCCAAAATATGTATGTAAATATAGCCCAATCAAATCCCCCCACACTTAGACATGCTCGTTCTCGAGCATATGTAAACAAAGAACAGACTCTAAAATAAAAACAGAAAATGACACGTCAAGCATCGGTTGCCTCAACTGAAAATACTCAAAGTTGAGCAGATTTGTTTAATTCACACAAATCGTGATTTGATGCCTTCAAACATAGATTTGTCCATATGTCAAAACCACTACCAAGCAAGTAAGAACTATGCACAAATCAAAGGGTCTTTGAAACAGGTTGTAATCGGGCTAGGGTGCTTAGGTAGGATAATTTGGATAAGTGACTCAAATAAGTGAAAACATGTAAGTATATTATAACACAATCACAGAGTTCTTCAGCTACTTCTTCAGATATTGCAATATTTCTCAAGCTGTGTGCTAATCTTCAACAGTACAGGGCACCAAAAGAAAAATTGACTAAGTACAACCCCTTATTTCCTCCATGTCCTTCCTACTCCAGTATGGGCATACGGACCATTTTTTTTTTCTTTTTTTTTCTTTTCCTTTTTTTTCTGAAGCTTTGCTTCTTTCTCTTTTTTTTTTCTCTAGGAGTAGGACAGGAGTTTTTTCACAAGTTTTCTTCAATTTTCAGCACCAACTATTCTTTCAAGTAAATTTTGAACTCATCTCAACACAATCCAATATAACTCACATGCTTTCAAGGGACAAGAGCATGCCAAAAAGGGCTAAGACTTAATTATTTAATGGCTATTAATCAAGAAAGAAAGGATTCAGGCACAAACGAGCTCACTAAGGGATAGTGTCGGGTATGGATAATTTATTCAGGCCAAAGCAGTAGTTAATCCTATATGCCTTTATCATTTTCATGCAAAGGGAAACTCACAAGCAGTATGATCATGGCAATAAGGCAAATCAGAAATTCGGCAAGCAAGTCCGACACACTCAACAAAAGAATGAAACTGAGCTTTCTATATGATGTTCATGCTCAACAGGCTCAAATCTCACATTTACGAAGCTCATCAAAATTTTGATCAAGTTGCACATTTCATCTTCCAAGAACACATACGAGCATTAGCACAATTCAATCACAAGAGAATCAATCAAACAAACCCAGACAATCCATATTATAACTCTTTCTCTTTGTACATTTCAATCTCAGGCAGCCAATACTAAACAAAAACACAAATTTTTTTTTTTCGATTTAGAAAAGAACCAGACACAAAAATAGCAACTTCCTCCCTCCCCCCCCACACTTAGACAACACAGTGTCCTCACTGTGCAGGAAAGAGAGCCAACAAAATGGACACAACATGAATGAAAGAAAATAAAAACAAAGGGATAAAGAGGGCAAACTGGTAGTCAAGGGGAGAGACGGTCAGTAAGGGCATACAGATGACGCTCAAGTGCAGTAGCCCAGCTTGGTATGTAATGGTCAAATAACTCCATGAGCTCGACAAGGATAGGGGCAGTGCTAGAAGAGGTACCTGCACGAAAAAGCTAGACTAGATTTTTTTATTATTATTATTTTTTTTTTGCAGAAAAAGTAAGCAACTAAATGAAATAAGAAAAACGAAATAAAGATGAAAGAAAGTGATAAAAGCTCGGGTTGCCTCCCGAGAAGCACCCTTATTTAACATCCGAGGCTCGACATAAGTAGAACTCGATCATGAGACAATTTCGGAGGTAGCAGATCTACCCCTGTCGAAAGTAGTCGTCTCCATCCTCACACCTTTATGCCTCTTCAAAAGCTCGACCAACCTTGCTTCTTGCCCCTTCAACTCTAGTACGGGGGCCTTCACATGAGACGGTAAAATCGGTTCTGAGTTGGTCGGTAAGGGCATACGACCCATCAGATTTCGAGTTGGAAATTCACTGGTGGTGTATAGCTGCATAACATCTCTAATCTCCTCGTCTTTATCTGTTATTGCAGCAGTTTCAGTCATCCCACCATGAAATAACTGTTCCAACTTGTCTTCCTTGAAATGATTCTCAACAAAATTGTCAACTAACAGGTCAATGATATTAATCACATACAAAGATTCAGGACCCTCAACATGCTTCATAACTTCAAAAATATTAAATCTGACAATATCTCCATCAAATTCAAAGCTAAGCATGCCTTTATCAACATCAATTTTTGTTCTTGCCGTTTTCATGAATGGACGTCCTAACAGAATCAAGGATCTATGTGCAGAAAAGGAGTCATCCATGTCAACAATGTAAAGTTCACAGGAAAAATCAAATCATTAACCTTCACAAGAACATCTTCAACCGCACCTTGAGGACATGCATTAGACCTATCGGCTAACTGAATGATAACACGAGTTTCTTTCATAGGCTCTAATTACAATTCCTTATACATAGACAGAGGCATAATATTGATGGATGCGCCTAAGTCTAACATGACTCTTTTAACTTGCTTACTGCCAATGATGCAAGGAATAGTGAACATACCTGGATCCCTACATTTTTGTGGTAATTTTCTTTGAATGACAGTAGAGACATTTTCACTCACTTTAATCCTCGCTTCTTTCCCATATCTCATCTTTTTAGCACACAACTCTTTCAAGAATTTGGCGTACCTGGGAACTTGCTTGATAGCATCAATCAAAGGCAAATTGACTTCTATCTTCTTGAACAGCTCGAGGATCTTCTTATCATCATCCTCCTTCTTATTCTGAACCAACCTGAAAGGAAAAGGAGCTGCAATCAGTGGGTTAGAAATTCTAGTTTCAACTTTTACCTCAGTATGGGCAAACTCGGCAGCTGGATGTTCTTCTTCTGCACTGGATTTGTTTTCAGTCTGTGCAGTATGCCCATACTGCGGGTTCTTTTCCTTCTTAGCCTCTACGTCAGCCAACTCTTTTCCAATACAAAGAGTCACAACACTAACGTTCACTTTTGGATTCAACTCGGTTTGAGAGGGAAGAGACATAGTAGGTTGTTCATTCCTTTCACCAGATTCTTTTTTCGGCCCTTCAGTATGCCCTTCCGACTCCTTTTCTTTCATCTTAGCCTCCAACTCGGCTAACTCCTTTGCACTTCTCAAAGTGATAGCGCAGACATACGCTCTTGGATTTATTTCAGTTTGGGATGAGAGTTTGCCTTGATTCGCCTGCATCTTGTTTATTTGAGTGGCAAGTTGGGTGATCTGTGTGCCCATAATCCCTAGAGCAGCATGCGTCTCTTGCTGCAAAGCTTTCTGACTCTGCGCCAGACTATTCACAAGTGCATTGCTCTGCTCCAGACACTTCATAATTTCACTCATACTAGGCGCATATTTGTCCGTATGCCCATACTGACCACCCAGCGGCTGCCTCTGAGGTAAAACTCCGGGTACTTTCTGATCAAGTTGTCTCTATCTGAAATTTGGGTGATCTTTCCAGCTTGGATTGTACGTATTTGAGTACGGGTCATAATTCCTCCATCTCAGGGCATCTTGCTGCGCATCACCGGACCCACATCATGCTTGCTCGGTTGGAGAATTTTGCATGGTAGGACAAACATCAGTGAAATGGTCATTCTCCGAGCAGACTCCACAACGGATATTTTGAGCTTGCGCCATAGCTAGACCTCGAACTAGAGAAGTCAGAGCATCGATCTTCTCATTGACACCGGAACTCTCAACTCGCTCAATCCCCTTCACAAGTCTATAGCGATCATCATCCTCATCTTCGTACTGTTGACCTCCAGAAACCATATCAATTATCAGTTGTTTGGTATCGGCCAGTGTCTTGTTGGTGAGAGATCCTCCACTGGCAGCATCAACGATCTTCCTGTCAAAAGTAGACATGCCACGGTAAAAATAATTGGTTAGTAGTTCATAATCCGTGAACCTGTGGTCTGGACACTTGCGACATAGCTGCTGGAACTGCTCCCAGTACTCGGCTAAGCTCTCGTTCTACTTCTATTTGATGCTACTGATTGCCATCCTCAGGTTTGCAGCTCGGGACTCCGGAAAGAACTTACGTAGGAATTGTCCCTCTAGCTCATTCCAAGTAGTGATCGACCTAGATAGAAGATCAAATAGCCAATCCCTAGCTCTGCCCTGCAAGGTATGAGAGAAAGTTAGTAACCTAAGATTATCATCTGTAAAACCTTGCGAACGCAGGGTGGAGCAGACAAGGTCAAATTCGGACAAGTGCTTATGCGCACTCTCTTCTGGCAGATCACTAAACTTTGGCAACACTTGGATAAATCCGGGTCTGATCTCCGAGTTGTTTGCAATGGGGGGTAGTACGATGCAGATAGGACGGTTGTTTCTGAGGCGGCCTATCTCCCTAATCAGCGGCTCAGGCTTAGCAACATTGATGAGAGCTTGATTTGCATTCTCCGCCATGTTTTTGTCGAACAATTGATGAAAATCAAAAGTTCCTAAATCAGATGTGGAAGCCTCCTTAGCCTCCCTAGTAGCTCTCCTTAACTGATGTAAAGTTCTCTCAGGCTCTGGATCGAATATTAGCTTTCCTTTTTGTGAAGATCGAATCATGCACTATAAAAAAACAAAATAATAAAAAAAATAACAAACTTAAAATATTAGAGTAATTACTGCTTAAAACTGATCCCCGGCAACAACGCTAAAATTTGGTACGTCGTTTTACACCAAAAATAAATTTTCCGACAGCAGTCGGTATGCCCTTACTGTACAGTACAGCGATGAGCGAGATCGTCTCCCAAGGGACCGGCGAGAATTACTCATGTATTTTCAATCTGCAGAACCAACTTTCAAGGGGGTTTTTGTGATTATAATAAAACAAACGAAATTAATAAATAAATAGACAAATACACGAGTGAACAGAATGAATGGATTTAACAGATTAGAAGAAATATTCCGGATTTCAATTAACTCCACCCTAGCTTACCTAAACCGATCCTTGACGCAAAGATAAATTCAATTAACACATACAAATCAATTATAGCTACCGAAGACGCTTACTGACGCAGCCTAATTCCTCCGTAGTTTCTCGATAATCAGGAAGACGCTTCACCAATTATTTCTCTAATCGACTGAAAACCGTAAGAGACGCTCTATAGGTTTAATGAGCCGACAACTTTAAAGTCTAGAGGAACCCGATTCATAATTAACAGACTCTGACGCAGGACCGTTAAATTAAGATTGCTATTCTCCCTGGTTCTGAAGAACCGTTTCGCCACTAATTAAACTTTAACCACAATTACGGATGGCCAGTTTAATTGACTACTAATTAATTCCGACTCACTAAATATTTGCAACTATCTAGCAACATCGAAACAATTAACGACTCGAAATACAGAAAATAACAAATGCATGCAATTAATTAAATGAGAAAAGAGCAATTAGATCTCACAATTTAGCTAGGCCAGGGCTTCGTTAGTTGTTACCGGGATAAGATGAATTTAGCTTGATTGCATAATTAAATCAAACCTCCAAAGTAGCTACAAGCAGAACAATGTTGAATTCAGCGAAGAAGATGAAATAAATCTGCTAAAAAAACGTCTCTCTGGTTCTCGTTCTTACTTGAAGTCTGGAATCTTTTTAATAGGGATAAGTCCTAATCTATATATAATATCCTTAATAAAATAGTATCCAACATGGAAATAGAATCCTAGATCTAATCAAACTAGGAAAGAGATAAAAGAGGGACTCCTTGAGGCAGTGGAGCAGCTGTAAGACGCGTCCAGGCCATGGGCTTTAGTAAATCCCACGCGTAAGCCCAAAATACACGCTCAGGTCCAGCTTCTAGATTCTCGGCCCAGTCCTTCCTGCAGTATGCCCATACGGCGTGGCTTTTTCCAGACTCTCCAGATTCTCTTCACTTTTCTCGACTGCAAACTCTCCACAATCTTGGCCAATTCCTTCATATATGTGTTAATCACCTGAAATCATTCTCAAAACACATTTTCTTCCACAAAACACGATCGTGAGGTAATTAGCATATCAAAATAATACCAAAAATGTCCAAAAATATGAATGTAAATATAGCCCAATCAGATAGTGGGCCACGATGGTGTGGGAGTTTGCCTCAAATATGACCTCCGGTTGTCTTTATGATTGTGTACCGTTGGAGGGGATGTGTTCCTTGGTTTGTGGGGAGGATTGTTGGGATGTCAATTCAAGTCCCACATCGGAAATATATCCAAGAGTTGGCTTGGATATAAAGGAGTTCACCTACTCTATTAGTATGAGGCCTTTTGGGAGATGCCCAAAGTGAAAACCGTGCGGGCTTTGCCCAAAGCGGATAATATCGTACTAATGTGGAGGAAAGGTGAACTCGAGGTCCACTAGTCGGTGAACGGATACCCAACATCACTTTTAATTTTATTTTTGTAGAAGTGGGGGCTATGATAACCTCGATTAATTATAAAATAGGGGTGGGGCCTATGATGCATACGGGATATAATATGTTTTTAAATATTAGAGGTTAAATGATAAAATTATCTTATCATATTAATATTTTATATTTTTTTTATTACAATAGGGACTGTATAGAGAAAAACGATAGTTGTCTTTAGAATTTCTTGAAAAGTGATTTATTTTAGCTAGTGAAATTTAAAAAAAAAAAAAACGGGCCAAAAGAATGAGAAAAGGCATCAATTAGGAGATCCCAAGTCCAAAGAAGTGAAACGAAAAAAAAATATATTAAAAAAATTCAGTTGTGTAGGAGAGAAAAAAAAAACCAACAACAATGAAAGAGACCATCTACTAGGTGGAAAGCAAGAAATATAAAGGAAGATTCACAAAGAAAAAGTTGGAAGATTACATTGAAATTTCGGGGGAGCAACGATGATCACGCGTTGACCAATCTTATCTCCAAATGCAAAAAAGAATGAAGAGCCATTGATGAGGATCAATCATTATCATCATCAAATAAGAAATATTTAATGTAAATACAGATTCTATGATATAAATCATTTAATTAGGCATATTGAGCAAGGTTGCAAAAGACGCTAGACGCTAGTCGGGCGGTTGAGGGGGGTCTAGCGCCTGGAGCGCCTAGGCTGGACTAGACGGATTTTAGGCGTTTTTTTATTTTATTATTTTATATATATCTTAACAAATATAAAAAAATTTCATGTAGAAATTCATAAATCTTAACATTCTAAATAATATCAATTAAAGTTTAAATCATCCAAATCCAAATAAAACAAACATTGAGAATTCAAACTATTCAAAGTTCATGACAAAATAACATTCAAAGTTAAAAAATAATTAAGAAATATATAAAATAATAAAATAATCTCAATATATTGAAAAAAATTAGAAATTAGGAGCCCATTTAATAATTAATATATTAAAAAATAATTTTATTTTTTTAAAAAATGAAATTCAGCTACCTAGACGGAAATCGGCTGCCTAGACGCCAAACAATTCGGCCTAGGTGGAGCCTTCGCATAAGAGGGCTGAATAACCCGTTTTCGCCTCGGGAGGGTACCGTGGAGCGCCTAGGCGGCCGCCTAGGCCAATTCTGCAACACCGATATTGAGATAGTTGTTTTCAACGCAAGTCTTACTCTTTAACTTGCAGTTTATTTTGGAAACATTATAATATAACAATGGAAATTCGTGTGTTAAAATGGATAAGTTTCGGATTGAAGATCCACCACGTACTCTCCTTCATCCAACTAAAAAAATTTAGTGTTTAAAATTTTCATAAATTCATTATATGCTCCTACAAATTTTAAGTGCAATAATTTTTGTAGTAACTTTTGAGTATTCCATATTTCAATTGAAGTAAATAATTCATGATATTTGCATCTATTATGATTTGATTTGAGGTGTATTTCAAATATATATCTATGTAAAACAGTTCCTCTCGTAAACTTACTCTTCTTATAAGAAATTCTAACAGATGAAACTAAAATCTTGCCCCCAAAACATATAATACCGAGAGTTATCATTTGAGTTGGGGAAATGAGATATGAGATAGAACTCCAATCTACTACCTTTAAATATGGGAAAAATGTCCAATCTGATCCTTTAACTATTTTCAGAAGCGCATTTTGATTCCGAAATTAAATTTGGATCCGAATTGCTCCTGTAACTTTTTAAAAGGGGCAAATTTCATATTAATATCCTGTGTTTTTCCAAAAAATAAAAAAACTCCCCGTATTTAATAAATAGTCGAAAAATCCCCTCTGTTATGTATAATTTATAAAAAAAATCCTTTTTGAAGTAAGTGAATTACACTTGCTAAGAAATATAGTATGATTTAATTTTTTTTTTTACAATTTTTGTTATAGATAAATATATTTTATATTATTTAAAAACTTTTAGTATTTGGTTATACTACTACTTTTTAGCTATTTTGATAATTGCATGTGTTACGTATTTTTTTCACATATAAATATATTTTATATTATTTAAAAATTATAGTATTTGGTCAAACTACTATTTTAAAATATTGATTATATTTAAAAAATATTAAAAAAATTGTAAAAATAAGAATCATACACTCTTTTTTAGCAAATGTAATTCACTTTCTCAAAAATAAGTTTTTTTTATGAATTATACATAATTGAGGGGGTTTTTAAACTATTTATTTAACACAGGAAGTTTTCTAATTTTTCGGGAAAACACAGGGAGTAATATGAAATTTGCCTTTTTAAAAGATATCAAAATGGTACCTCCATTACTCCCTAAACTAAAAGACATTAATGTCCGTTATTTGGGCGACTAACGCCCGCTGATAGACTTATTTTAGCTCGATTTGACTTAGGATTTTGCTCAATAAATCCCTAAATTTATTCCAATACTCTCATTTGAGGATGCATCAATTAGAAATTGAATGAGAGATGGCGACAGGCAATACAAAATGCCCTTGTGCAGATCAAGATCTGTCTTGTATACTCTCCTAGTCTCAAATCATTTAATCAACAGGATGATTGTGAATTGGTGTGAGGTGAGCCAGGTTTCCTTTTCTGAAGAAAATGGAAATAAAAGGATGATTTTGGAGCTGAAGAAAGAGCTGCAAAGAGTGATAATGGAAGCCCTTGTGGTAGATGATGATTGCGATTTGGGGTTCAATGATAATGTAGTTCGTACATTGTATGACGTAAGGGAATTCAATGTTAAACAAGAACCACCTCTAGAATTCTTGTGTCCAATTTCTATTATTTTTATGAAAGAACCTCTTCTTGTTGCCTCAGAGTGAAATGAATTCAGATAATGGAGATGAATTCACGCAAGAGAGATTGAGTTCTTCAATTTGGGGATTTATTGAGCAAATTACCCTAAGTCAAATCGAGCTAAATAGGCATGTTAAGGAGCATTAGTCACTCAAATGATAAGAGTTAACATCTTTTAGTTTAGGGAGTAATGGAGGTACCATTTTGATATTTTTTTAATAAATTATAGGAGCAATTTGGACCAAATTTTGTTTTGGTATTAAACTAGAATAACCCGCCGTGCCATGCACGGATTTCATATTTTTTAAATTTGGTAATAATATTTAAAGCACTCAAAACGCTTTGTATATATTAAACAAAATACACAACTTAAGTGTTGCATTATTGTATTAATTGAACAAACTACACAACTTAAGTGTTGCAATTATATTAAGGAATAGCGTCAAGATATACATCAGGATAGTGGCGAGCAAATTTGCGATATTAAGAAGGTAAGGTCGCTAGAATGCCTCTCGTAAAGCACAAATTGGACCTTCATTGCCCAATTTTTCATCAAATGAAACATAGCAATAACAACACATTCACTCAATAATAAAATAAAAATAACAACACCTTCAAATTGAGCTCCATAATCATTATTGGCAGTATAATAAGAATATAATTCATTCATTATACATCTAATTCCACTAAATCAACACATTAGGGTATTGGCGAGCAAGATTGTGGCAATATGGAGATTCTATTGCTAGAAACACATAATTTTGACACATCATATAATATAACAAATTCAGCAGAATTGGTACAAATCATATATATTGACATGATGTGATGTTCAGAAACAAAAAACCATGAGAAACAATAAAATCATAATTAAAATTGCACAATAGTCTATTCATTAAGAAGAACATTAGAAAATCTACTAATGTAAAAAGTATAAGAACTTTTTATACATTACTGTAACACAATATATTAAATTCATATTTCATATGTATAGGTTTTTAAGACATTGTCTAAGAGATTATAAAAAAAAATATAAGAAATGTTTGTCTTGTAAATTACATTTAATTTAACTATTTCATTCTTTAAAAATATAAATTTGAGATATTGTAAACTTATAAAAATTAAAGCTCAATACACGAATAAACTTATAAAAACAAAAATGTTAAATGTGATACGCCAAGTTTGTAGGTTCGTGATAGATAAAATATCAAGGAAAACATACATTTTATTATTTATTCTAGTCGATCAATTACAGTCGATAAAATTCTCATAATGCACAAATAAAATAAATAAATAAATTCGGCTGAAATGACATATTACAGACGGCAAAATAAAAAATCTTATTACAATATAATGCAATTTAAAGTACTTCATTTACAAAATTGTGATTTAAAGTTAACCAATTGCAGCCTTGAAGCTTCTAAGTCCTTTACATTCCCATTATTCTTTGTGAACACATAAAGTTGCTCAAAATCCTGCAAAAAAATATATATTCGTATAATAAACTCATCATACATATTTACAGACTTTTGTAGTTGAAACTTCATAAATTCTAAAATCTATAGAATGGACATGAACTGATGAAAGGCTCCATAAGATTTTGAATCAAAATATGTTGAAATCTCTATTATTTTAATAATTTTTATGTATGAAAAAGAAAAAATATGTTTACATAGGAAAAACACATCATTCTTATCTCTTTAACACTCATTTTTTTCTTTATATTTTCCCGTTTCTCAACTTTGTAAAATGATAATGATGATATATATTTTTGTTACAACCTTTTCCTCTGATCAGTGAATCATTTTCATATCTCAAACCATTAATTTTGTTGAGCTTTTACAGAGAGGCTAAGCAAGAAATAGATGAATTAATTTTGATAGTGTGTGTGTATATATGTATATTATTTTAGTAATACACCAATAATTACCGTAATATTGTTACACTAATATGGAATAATATAAATTCTATTCCCTCCGTTTCGTTTTGTTTGTTGTGTTTAGTTTTTTTTTGTCAAAATATTTATTGTTTTATATATTTTGACACCATCTCTCTTAAATTTAACATTACAAATATATGAAGAGAGAAAAAAATTCAACTTTTGAGGAAAATATAAGTAAATAAGATTTTATGTTAGATAAAACGGATGTATATATTAGTCCAAAAAATTAATTGTTAATTATATATTAAAATTCTAACACAACAAACAAAACGAAACGGATGGAGTATATATTTACACTAATAATATAGTCAATGTAATCATATCTTTCCATGTATTAATTAACGTTATTGATATAAATGGTATTGTATTAATTAAATCAAATAAAGGCAATCTATTAATGTAATGGAGTCATACAACATCGCATATTGGTAATAAGATTAATATAAGATATGTTATATGGCAATGATTTTATTTTTTGATTTTAGATTGAGATGACAATTCATCTTATTAAATGAAACGGTCCAATAATTAAGCATTAAATGAATATATTATCAATTGTAATCATATAGTAGTATATTGATCGCAGATGAGATTTATCTTTCCATGAATTGTATTTATACCATAAATATTTCATGGATTTTAACATATTAACATATTAACTAATTTATGTAAATTAATTTTTCATTATATAGTAAAGATTTCCCTTTTTAAACATGTAGTTTTGGTGGGAAAAATATAAAGTTTCTATTTATGCTAAACTATCTTACTTTTAAATATAATATAGATGAATATTAAATAATCATTTACTGGGCTAATATTTTTATTAGCAATAGAATAATTAACGTTTGATTACATATACAAAATAAATAAAGTTTCCGTCCACACAATTAAATTGTAATTAAATATTTAAAAGTCGTCCTAATATTTTTAAAAAATCATAAAATTTTAATAATTAAACCATTATTTTTTAATTTAATATAAAACTTAAATATATTTTGTTATTCACATAAGAAAGAAAATATATATATATATATATATATATAATGATGCAATAATAATAGTTAGTGAGGCATTATTATATTATATCATATTAATAGTTAACGGAGTGATAATATGTTTTATGTATAAAGAACTATGGTTCACGCAAATTATACTGCTATACATTTTGTTGGTGATTAAAGAAAAGTATTTTTAAAATATCATTCCATATTTTTGCAATAACTGTCAAGTTTTATAGGATAATTTCTTGATTTTTAATTCTTGAAGTTCTAGTGCATGAAAAAAAAAACTAATATATTACTAACCAAAAAGAGACAATTTCAAAATATTCAACATGGCTTAAAAATTATCACACGTTGATCAATTTGTGGGCCAAAATTAAGTTAATTAATTTATTTAGTTTAACTGCTCTAGTAAATATGTAGATGAAGTACATGTTCGAAACTAATATATTAGACACAATATGTGCACATATATAAATGAAACAAATTGAAATCTAAATTAATTTCGGACATTAACAACACTACAAATATCGCACATATATCCACGATAATTTTAAATACTCATAGTAGTAATCCAGTTATAGTTCCTCCTTCATAAGATCATACCAAATAACAAAGACAAAAACTTGTATAAGACGGTCTCATCAAGGGCGGTTTTGAGGGTGTGCGGGGTGGGCGACCGCACAGGGCCCCGAAAAATCGAGGGCCTCGAATATATATAGGTCCATATATGTATATATAGATAAATAGTTGAAAATATTATCAATTAATCACTTAGTTCAGTGGAAAACCACTTTCTTAAAGTTTCTTAGTGCTAGGAATCGATTCTTGAGTGTAACATTTTTTTTTACTACTTACGCTTGGGGCCCTTTGACATAATTCATTTTTAACAAGTAGGGCCCGTCCATATTCGCACAGGGCCTCCGATAGGCTAGCCCCGCCCCTGGGTCTCATACATGAGACGGATCAATACATGTGAGTTAATGATACTTCACCCATAAATAATGATACATGTGAGTTATTGATACTTCGTCCATAAATAATGATACTCACATGCGGGTATAAATAATGATACTCACATGTGAGTTAATGATACTTCACCCATAAATAATAATCCCCGCATGTGAGTATTGACCCGTCTCATACATGAGACGGTCTCACCCAAGTCTGCCCCAATAACAAATTCCAAGAAAAAAAAATAGAACATGTAATACATGGGTTTGCTATAAACAATCCAAATATGATGTTAATGGATTGTTGAGATTGCAACCTACATATATAATATAATTTGAAAAATAAAAAATGAACTTTGTATTTTAATGAGGTCGGCAAGTATTATCGAACACAGTTTAAATAAAAAAGTGTAAATGTAAGATTGTGCATGTGACAGTGTGCGGGTCATCATATTGTGATTTAGTTTCAATAAATTAAAATTAAATACATGTACAATTTAAATAAGAATTAAATACATTGAACTAAATAACAGCTCCTATGCATCTTTCATACCGTTCTATTCTTGCTACTCTCTTCACTCTTGAAGCTTTATTTGATGTAGTATTTCTCTGACTTCGAATAAGGATTAATTGCAAATGAATTGTAAGTGTTGACTTTGTTACTCTCATTTAGAGTGATTTTATATAACATATTGCCACCTCTGATTAAGGTATATATTAACACATTTATTATTAAAATAATTATTAAGGTATATAATCTTTCCAAATTTAATATACACCTATGATTAAGCTATATAATCTTTTCAAATAAAATGATGCCATCATTATTTTCCCCTTAATTAAGAAAATTCCCTTCAATGTTCGCAATTCAAATTAATGGCCGAATTTGAGGGAAGATGCTTATATTTTGTATAAGTATCAAGATTTATATTTATAGAAAATATATAGTAGTCATCGACCGCAAAATTATTGATTTATAACATATTTGGGAGATTACATATTTGAGTTATATAGGTGATGATTTGACTTTTTTTGTGTAAATATTTAGGTGATTACAGTCTAGGGTGCATATATTTACTTTATTTTTTCTATTTATACCATACATGTAGTTTGTCATATAATTATACTATATTAATTTAATAATTGATATATATATATATATATATATATATATATATATATATATAGAGAGAGAGAGAGAGAGAGAGAGAGAGAGAGAGATTGACAGTGCGGAAATTAACACGTATTGCATCATTTTATTTCTTATTAACTACATGATAGTAATTTGATTAATTGACCAAATTAAATATTATAAAATTCACGATTTGATAGCTAGGGTGATTTAAGTTGAATAATTAGATTACTATTTTATCCCAAATTATCTTATTTTTAGAAGTAGTAAAATTGATTAATATAAGATATGCTATATGGAAATGATTTTATATATAGTAGATTGAGATGTGAATTTATATGTAAATTAATTTTTAATTATATAATAAAGATTTCCATTTTTGAGCATATAGTTTAGGTGGAAAAATAGATTATTTCTACTTATGCTTGACCATCTAACTTTTAGATATAATATAGATATAGATTACTCTTTTAAAAATAGTTAAAGGATAGATTTAACATTTTTCCTTAAAATTAAAGTGATGAAAACCACTAGACTATAAGTTTGTGGTAACGAGAATTGTATTTTGTAAAGAAAGATAACACCAATAAATAGTAGGCGCATAGTAGCAAAATAAAAAATAAAAAAAAATCAAAGCTTTACAAGTTTTTGGATTTTAGTAATTCCTTTTCAAATTCACAATTTAGCAACACACTTTTTTAATTGAGTAAAATTATGGCCTAATTATTAGATGCCAATGCCATGAAATAAAATAATTTTTTTAAAAAAAGTATTGAAGTACTAATTTTCCGTACTTATTTCCTTTTCAAATATAAAAAGGTATTATATTATCCGTGATATGTGATTTTGTTTTGTTTGATTGTAAAGTTAATTTTCATTAAGTAGCGCGTTTGATAAACATAGTAATTATGTTTTCTCTATAATATGATAATGAATCGGATTACTAATTATGCTTCATTTCTTTATTCCATTGTTAATAAATTAAAGGTTTGATTTATTTGCCAATATTTAGAGCCCGAAACATACATAACTATTAATTCTAAAAGACGAAAACTATTAATTTAGATTCTAAATTATTGAAACTATGAATCTAAGGGCTAAAATATATCTATTTAGATTCTTATTTTATTTTTTAATTATTTTAATAAATTATTTATTATATTTAATAGATAATTCGTGAAGAAAATTTTCATTGAAAATTAATTCAAAATACACGATTTAGGTGGCCTTAGATCATAGTTTGAATAATTAAGGATCTAAATTAATACATTTCAGCTTTCAGTCGTATATCTTTTAATCTCTAAATTGACAAAACCCCCTATGAAATTAAAGAAAATAAATTAGGGGAATTCTAAACATAGCTACATTGTTTCTCATGGTACCCCTATATTTAAAATAAAACAAAATAATTATTCAATTGTCTACTATCGTTTTCCTCATAGCCTCAAACTTAAAATTGATTAAGAAAAATAAAAGAATAATCATGTAGCTCCACCCCCACTCTTCCTCATTGATGTAGGCCATTGAAAGAGTTTGTCAACAATGAATATTATTGCGGATTGCTATTTATAAAAACATAGTTTCAAGAACTCTTTGACACGAGTATAAACTATCTAATAAATTCAAGTTCAAGATTCCTTGATACGAGTTTAAACTATCTAATCAATTTTCGAGACTCATTCATTTTAAACGACGAGTCGTCCATGAACAAGTCTCGAGGGGGCATTTATAGATAGCGAAAAATCAAATATTATATATAATATTTTTATTGATTTTTATATATTTATTTAGTTTTGGAATCATATCAAATCCAAAATTAAATAAAATATTTAAATAATAAAGATATTATTATATGATAAACATTAAGAGTCTTTGGCAATAAGTAAATATCTTTCAAAAGATATATATCAATTTCCAACAGCCAATGAGATAGTGCTACATCAGCCCTAGATCTCTCTCCCTACAACTATAAATAGGGGTCTCCATATCAGTTGAAATCACACCAGAAGTCATTTGAAGAGTTTAAGAATTTGAGAACTTCCATAAGTGAAATTCTCTCAGATATTCAAGGCATTATTATGACATTCAAAGGCGTTCTTCACCAAAATCATATCGAAAACGACGTTTGATCCACAAGCAAGGAAGATAAAAGCGTTCTTCGTCAAATTCAACCCAAAATTAGCGTTTGATCCGGAAACAAGGCGTCGGCCCTCCGAATTAACGTTTTCAAAGACCAAAGACCAAGTCAAGGAAGATCGAGGAAATAAATCTTTCCCGAAAAATTCAAAGATCACTTGAAGATCAAGTTTTGAAGAGAAGAATCAGAGAAAAATAGAGATTGGATCCGTATATATATATTTTGATCCGAAAATCAACTGAATTGTACACGTTTTGTGTTTTACCAAATTAAATATAAGAATTTGTGTTACAATTATATACGTAAATTATTATTTTATATGTTTATATATGATATATAATAATGTTATATTATATTCGTAAGAAATTGGCTTGCTTTACTTTTATATATTAAGATGTATATGTAAATGATTGATTAATTAATTAATATACAATTTAATTGGTATATAAAATGAACTTACTAAATGTAGTAAGTGGGTTTGGCGGGAAAAAGTTAAGTTACTATTAAAGGAATAGCTATTTGCTTTTATATATATAAAGATTGTATCTAGAAATGTATTTTATGCTCTGGTTTGATATTTTACTAAGGCAAGACGGATGCAATGTACATTTAATTTCTTCCTTTTCTTTTTTGATTTTATACCTATTATTCTTTTGTTTTTAAATCTGTATTTGAAATGGGGGCTACAAAGGTAAAATAGTATAATCGAATAATTATTTTATTTTATTCTAAATATGGAGGCTGGCTATGTTTAGAGTCACATATTAATTAATTAATTAATACTCATTTTGTTGATGTGCTTCTCTAGTCCATTAATGGTTGTAGCCCACAACGTAATTCACTTTTTATGTATCTCATGTATAAAAGCCCACGGGCTTTCACTTCTCCCACATCTATTGCCTCGAATAGTCGAATTTCTCCTATAAGGGTAATGGTTTCTTCTACTGCTCTCATCACCATGCTAAAATAAAGAACATATAATTTCTTTGCATTTTTTTACTAACTCAAATCAATGCTTTAATACAAAAAAATATATACATGCTAAAAACCAACATATACACGGAAGTCTAGTCAAACTAGTGAAAAAGGCATGTCATTTTTGTAATTTAGTCAGAACAGTCTCGTAAATATCAAGTGCAACATTAATGAGTCTATGAGATTTTCAATATGATGTTACCAATTTAGCAATATGAACTTATCAATATAGCAATGTGATCTCATCATTTTAACAATAAGATCTTATCAATTTATGAAGATTTCTTCCGCACTATTTTGCCATTATGGTATATTCCCTCCATTTTAAAATATATGTTGTTTTATTCTTAAAATAAATTGTATGTTGTTTAAGAATTTTTAGTTTGTATGAACAAATATATTAGTGCTACGCTTGACACTAAACGAAGATACACAGTCAAGGTGGATTGCTAGTGCCATACTATGCACTAAGCTTATTTCTCAAGTGCTCTACATTTCACTTGTTACAGTGATTGATTGTCATTAATCTGTATGGCATCGAATAATCAATAAGTATTTGATTTTTCCAAGTACATGTTTTTTGTTCTGGACAACGTGCATAAAGATGTACATGAACGTGATTTGAACTTCCTGAAGACAACTCAAGCAAGAAGTTTGGATTGAGCTGGAGATGAAGACGGTTGTGCATCGTGCCATAACTGAAATTATTTAACATGCTGAGTACTGCCAACTAGCTTGAGTGACAGCCAGAAGTCAGTTTGTGAACATACATGACATTCCGTTGTGCTATCTGATGTGAAGTTTCAAGATCAACAATGTTCACTGCAATGTTTGTGAACGTTTGCATGAACATCCTTTTGTCCAGATTGTTCTTCCAAAATCGTTGAAGCTATTTGAAGTTTCCAACCAAGAGGAGATTCAAGATCATTCTAGAAGATGTCTTATTCAGCTTGAAGAGCACGTGATTGAAGTCAAGGCAGCGTTCTAAAGGTAGAAGATATCCTAACATGGATCATCCTAGGTTTCGGTGTCAATAAGGAAAGTTTCCTCATTCGTTTCAGATTAGGATTAGGACTTATGTTCCCTTGTTAAGGCTATATTGTTCATCTATAAATAGCCTGAGATACAGACCTATTAAGGATGACACCGAATAGAGAAAAATTGCGCTGAATATTTCAAGAGCTCTAACTGTTTTGAGCCACATTGTTTTGGTTGTGAGTTTAGACTAGAGTTTAGTGTTCTAATCACTGTGTATTAAAATACTTTTCATACACTATCAAAGGGTTATCGGGAAAGAATACCCGTGGGAACTAGATAGGTTGAAATCTAGGCTGTGAGGGGAGCTCATAGTTCAATCCATCGAAAGAGGGTGTTCGGGTATAAAGGATTTTGAGTGACGTGAAGTCAACTGCATGTAAGATCCCAAGTAAACGATACATCGGAGTAGTGGATTGTTTCTCGTGGACTTGACAAGTTCCCCTGAAGTAGATCAGTTGATCGAATAGGGTTACCAATCTGTTGTGTGCTTTACATTCTACAATTTACATTAAGTCCATTATAATGTTCCTGAACATTATTGTGAACTTTATCCTACAACGTTCATGAACTTTGCTGTGAACATTTATAGACAGATACCATTCACACGGGGTGTGTGCACTTTCAAAATATTTGTAATCTAACATATTTTCACTCTCTCCAAAATTAACCCTACAAAATGTATGGAGATAGAGAGAGAAATTTGCATTTTCTTAAAGAAAATATATGTGAATAAGATTTGATATCATATGTGGATGAGGATGAGGGGTATATTTGTCAAAATATTTACATCTTAATTCTAACTAAATACTCTAAAACAATATACATTTTGAAATGGAGAGATATTAATTTAGCATTATGATTTTATCATTACAATAATGTGATCTTATCAACTTAGCATACAAATATTTCGTATTAGCATAATCAATGCACAATTCTATTTAATATAAAAAAAAAATGACAGTGTCATTATTGTAAGGATTGTTGACCTTGGGTACAACAATTGTATATAAGTCTTATGTCAAACTGAAAAAAGTACCACTTCTAATATTGAAACGTTCACGTTTATTTTACTAAAAAATATTGATAAACAATAGGCGATGGCATTTTTATAATTACAAGCAGAGATAAAGTGTGTTACATGTAATTTTATATTATTTTATTAAAAAATATTTGAATATATAAAATTCAAAGTTTGTTTTTTTGAAAGGGTAAATGAAAATTATAACTTATAAGGTATATTACAATTAGAAAATATTACAAATCAAAACATTAGTATAAATTATTTGATCTAAAATAAATAATAAGTAATTTATCATCATGTTAAATTTCATATTGAATATTGTATATGTATCTTTTGAAGTACAAATTCAATTTATTTATAATACCCCAAAATTCTACTATCTAAATTTAATTAAGAATATAAATTTAATAGTTAGATTAGGCCCAACAATATATCTATTTTATTTAATTTTGCATATGGCCCAATTTATGGGCCTTTTAGTCCATTCGTGTTTTTTTTTCGAGACCTATAATTATCGAAATGAGGTGATCAAATATGATATATGATAGTGCTCGTCAATATGAAACCATATAACTTGATTTTACCATAGATGGACTTCATTTGACCAAGTTATGAATTAATTCTTGTTTTAATTAAATTTTATAATTGGAGAGTAGTATAAATAACTCTTCTACTACTTTCCTAGATTATTGTTGGGGATCCAAAATAGGTTAACTCCCATGCCTTCTCCCCTCCTCCTGTTCTCTCATTCTCACCCCCTCCTCCCTGTCGCCGTCTTCATCGCCGAAGCCACCGATTGGAATTTTTCGGGAGAGCTTTTTCTTTACATGCATGCAATTACATTTTCAGACTCTCATTTATCTTCTCTTTCCTATTCTTTAATTATTTTTGAGAGATTTTCAGGTTTAGGTTTTTGATTTTCGGATTTAAAAATGAGTTAAACCCCTAGCCTTTCAAATACCTCATTTCTTTCGTTATTTTTCAACTTTAATTTCGATTTTAGTATGTATTTGGTGAATTACGGGTTGTCTTGAGTTATTTTCTCTAAAATATGTTATTAATTTTATTTTTGGTGTTCTTGAACACTTTAGGAGTTGATTGGGTTGATGATAAAATTTATTCTATTGTGTGTTTAGTTATGGATGGGAAATCAATGGATTTGGTAGATGTTTTGGTGAAATTAAAATGTTAAAAATAGAGAAAAGAGTTCTTAAATTAAATGTTGATTTTTGTGTCCGTGGTGGCGTGAATGGGTATGCTTGCGTCGGCAATTGTGTTTGTGCGTTCTTTAGTTATATTTTTTTTAAATATAAAATATTATTAAGTTATTTAATTAAAAAGATTGGCTTATAGTTTAAAATTAAACCTCTAGCCTAGTGGTTAATCTTTAATTTTATACACAAAAGTGCTAAGGTTCAAATCCTTCTACATGCATTTTAATATCTTTTTTTATTGTAATTAATATCTTCTGTTTCAATTATAATTAATTAAAATCATGTTATAAATTTTTAAAATGGCATCTACCTTAATGGATATATTTTTGATTTATTAATAAAAGGTTAACGATTCGAAACCCCTTCATTACAATTTTAATCAATTTTATCTAAGATTAATTTGGACCTTGTATAATTAATATCACCCAATTATTTTCGAAAAAGGAACTTAGTTAAATGGTTAGAGTCCAGATTATTAATTTAGAGATTTATGGTTCGAATCTTGTTGAAGTAATATATATTCTATTATAATTTGTTGCCTAAAACAATGTGAATTACGGATATAAATTGCAAAGTTAAATGAAATGTTGAAGCTAGTGTTACCACATTGCCTTCAACATGCAGCGGAAACATAAATAGAACTTTGCAAAAAATAAATTTTAAATCACACTCCTTACGGTGTGTGATTGCCTCAAGGTGAAATTCACTATCATAAGTGATAAACAAAAACAATGCTGATGTTGTCTCGGTTCACTCCCTTGACAACACTGCATAAAACATACAGAGGACTATCCTAGCTTCACTCACTCGAATAATCACTCAAAAATAAACCTATCTAAACACATAAATAGATTACAATCAGTCACTCTAACTCCTAGACTTCTCAAAGTTGACTATCTAACATACACACACAACTGGAATGAAAGTCTCCAGCTGATTGGGACGCTAGGCCGATGTCTGGGAAGATGTTTTGGATTTCAGAGATGACACTAGATGCAAGATTCAGAGTTTCTCACAAACCACGGTGATAACCTGCTTGCATAAATGATTTTAAGGTATAAGGAGACCTTAAATGTTTCCTCCATCTTGTCTTGGCAATTATTTCACGATCTTAGATGACTTGGACTTGAATCAACCGCCTTCCACTACCCATTGCTGAAGTGGACTTGAGATAACCGTCTTCTGCATTGCGTGGCACATGTTCTTCAACATCGTGCAATAGTAGCGGTTACTCCAATGACCCACGATCTCCTACAACAGTTAGTGTCCAAGAAGGAGTGGGAACATCATGTCCCTAGAAAATCCGGAACAGATTTTGAACAAGTCAAAATCAAACATTATCCACTTTTTAATTCAAAATAAAATATCTAATAAATCCCTAAAAATGTGGAAAATGATATGTGACAAAAATCACAATTTATTCAGATTAATTTAAAATAAATTAATCCAAAATACTAGGAAAGAATAAGATTAATGATCCGAGTGTTAAACTCAATGTGACGAGAATGACGGAATATCATTAGATACGACATTGATTGCGATGTTATCAAATGAAGTGATAACGTCATCTGGAACACGTCATACTCAACAATCTCCCCCTTAAGCTTATCCTTTTTGCACAAAACATAAAGCTCAATATATACATGATTAAAGCCGCAGCGGAATACAATCAAAATTTTTAGAGTTTAAAAACTCCCCTTAACGTCTGCTCCCCCTTAAGTTATTATCTATAAAATAATATACAAGGTTAGTAGGTATAATCCCCTATACAGTATTATACAACAATGTTGGGTATTTACCCCTGTACAGAAACTTAATGTTGAGAGCATACTCAACATAACAATCATCACATATTTAAAAAAAACATGTGAACACAATCACAATGTTGAAATCATTTTCAACACTAAACATCACATAATATAACTTATGTGAGAAACAGATATCAATGTTGAAATCATTCCCAATAAAAACATAACACCTACGAAATATGTGAGCAGAAAAATATATAGCAAAATCATCAATCCATGCTGATGATTAAAAACATTAAAAACATAAATATCTAAGAATATCCAACAGTGGATACCCAACAACAAAAAAATATGTGTCTAGCACATCAAATACCAACAAGGATATAAACACATCCAAAATAAGATTGTGTCTAGCACAATACATAAACATGAATTAAAATTGTTTTTGATAAAGAAAATATCATATTTTCTTCTTCCCCTTTGCCTTAGCCACGGACTTTCCAGCCTTTTTCTCTTCAGCACCATCATCACCAGCAGCAGCAGCGACATCTACTCCCCATTTTCGTGTAGAAAGAGTTCATCAAAGTGCTTGACGAAGCTCAACCATTGCATTGGTGAACACTGTGCTTTGATGAATTAATGAATCCATCTGTGATATATAGGAATTTAAGACCTGCACAGAAATTGTCACCAAGTGCGAGGAAGCACTTGTTATATCACTTCCTGAAAGAGGAGGAGAGAGTGCACAATCTGCAGCAACATCCTACCCAACATCCCTTGATGCAGCTGTTGAACTTCGACCGAAGGTATAAGGGAGATCGATAACACGATCTTCATTCCCTTTGGGCTTGATGATAGAGATAGTTGCAGTTTCAGTAACTATCTTCTTCTTATTTGGCTTCACACCTTGGTCAACTAGGATGGCATAGATTAGGCAGGGAAAGTTTAAAAAGTAAGATGGCTTGATCAACAGTGAGGACTGAAGTGTTGATGGTGGGCAACCAATTACACACAATCAATTTGTGTAAAACAGAGTAGAAAAATGTGAGCTTAGAAGTGGAAATTTTGTTAGTCCACTTAGCCACCAAACTACCAGTAACAGTTCCTACAACATTATCAATTAAATCTAGGCTAATAACATCAGAATCATTGCCCAGACCCAAAAATTTGTTGATCAGCATGCGGTTAAAAGGATAGATTTTATCTCGCAGATAAACCTTCCCAAATTTGCTCTTAGACTTATCACCCATCTCAGGAGACACATTTGCATAAAATTCAGCAATAACATCAGGCTCAAAAGAAGATAATGCAGTGACAGATTTCCAGAGACCCTCTCTTTCAAGAAAACATCCATTCCATACTTCTTAAAACTAAGCACATCAATTTGTTTTTCGACTCGCGTGGGGTGAAGAATGAAAGTTTTATGAAGATTTTTAGCATGCTGAGAATAGAATGTCTTACTGAATGCAGAGGAGACATCATGAGGGGAATCTGGAGGATAGACGGGTTCAGAGTCAGCAGAATCAGTATCATATTTGACATTGGCTGAATAAGTGGGGGATGGAGAGACTATCTCTTTGGCTGTGCCGGAGGAGACCATTTCTTGTGAAGAGGTGAGGGAGAGATCCTTCTTCTTCGGGCCAGATGTAGCACCCTTTTTCCCTTTCCCTTTTGATGTTTGTCCTGAGGTCACAGGCTTGACAGGAACATCTTCCTCTGGTATCACAGAAAGAGGCTCCTGTTGTTGTTTAACATCACTTCCACATCCTCAACAGCTTTGTCTGGAGAGTTTTCAGGGGCATTCTCTTCATCTTCGGACTCATCTTTCAATGACCTTGCTGGTTTTTCTTCCATTTTCAGCGTTCTTCTTGTCTTTTTCCTCGAACCCCCACCGACCTCTTCCTTGACAGACCCTTGTTGGCCATGAAGTCGTTTTTACTTGCGAGTAGGGCCACTCTTTTTCTTCTTCTTCTCGGCAAGAGCTTGAGTGTGTAGCTCCAGATCTGGATCGATAGGGTTTTCCTCTGCACCAGGACTTATGTGTTGGAGAGGAGTGGGGTTTAGCATGAATGTGGAGTCAGGAGCAGCAGTGTCCTCCATAGAAGTATCTGCATGTTCAGCCGGAGGAGATGAGGGTTTGTCGGACTCCGATTTGGGTCCTTCTGGAGTGAGTTCAGCTGTTGCAGTTACTGTGGGAGTGGACGTGGCGGAAGGAGTGATAGCTGATGTTCCAGCAGGACCAGAGGCAGAGGATGGAGTGCCCATGGTTTTCTTGAACAATTGCTTCATCATCTCATACATTGCAGTTAAATCTTTGGGATCCGCCATTGATGAGCCTTAAAAATTGGAACAGCCTCCTGTCACATCACCCACTTTTTCTATTTTTCTTATCAAAGAAAATATTTAAATAAAACAAAACTAGTGGATAGGGATACACCATATCAAAACATGTATTCATAAAAAAAAATCAAAAAATGAATCTTTATGGGCCCCAAAATTTCTATTTTTTTATATAAATGAATAAAAGGATGAAAACCACACATAAAAATAATATAATTCTAGGCATATATTTTCTGAAGAATATGGTTTCTCTGCAATCTTGCCCACAACAACATTTACAAATAATGAATGAAATAAACCCAAAATTTTTATAGTTTACCTTTTTAAGGTCAAGGGCATTTCATTAATAAACACATATACATAATTTCAAGTAGCTGATTTTGTTAAATTATGAGCAGATAAGCCATAATTTCATTAAGTAAACCTTGAATTATATTTAAAAAAAATTAAAGAAGAAACAAACATAAAAAATAACTGATGTTGATAGAAAAACAAACACACACCGAGTTCAACATCAGTAAACAGAAAGAACTATTTAAACAGAGCACATTTCAAGAGACTTTCTCAAAGCAGAAAATCTCTCAAAATCAAGGGGCTTGGTAAAAATACCCGATGTTTGATTCTCAGTGGATATATACTTGATGTTTATGATCTCCTTTTCCACTAAGTCTTTGATAAAGTGATGCCAAATGTCGATATGCTTAGTGCGTGAATGTTGAACATGATTCTTAGAAATTTCAATAGCACTGGCATTATCACACAGCAAGGTAAGTGATGAGCTTGTCATGCCATAGTCCTTCATCATTTAGTTCAACCATACCAACTGAGCACAACAACTAGCAGCTGCAACGTATTCGGATTCAGCTGTTGATAAGGAGATGCAATTTTGTTTCTTGCTTGACCAAGAAACCATATTGCTCCCCAAAAAGAAGCAACCACCACTTGTGCTCTTCCTATCATCAACATCACCTGTCCAGTCTGAATCATTGTATCCAATAAGGCTGGTGTTTGTATCTTTACAATACCTGATTCCAAAGTCGACTGTACCAACAACATATCGAATTATTCTTTTGACAGCTTTCAAGTGAGACTCCTTGGGTTGAGCTTGGTATCTAGCACATACTCCAACACTGAACATGATATCAGGTCTGCTGGCAGTCAAGTAGAGCAAGCTTCCAATCATTCCTCTATACATTGTTGGGTCAACATTGACTCCAACATCGTCTTTGCTCAGTTTTTCAGAGGATCCCATTGGTGTCTTGATAGGCTTTGCAGCTTCAAGTCCAAAGCGCTTGATCAGATTTTTGGCATACTTGTTTTGAGATATAAAAATTCCATATTTATCTTGCTTGATTTGGAGACCAAAAAAGTAGGCCAATTCACTGACCATGCTCATTTCAAATGTGCTGCACATTGTATCAATAAACTCACTAAGGAGGTTAGGACAAGTGGATCCAAACACAATATCATCAACATAGATTTGTGGAACGGTGATGTGTTTGTGAATTATTTTGATAAACAATGTTTTATCAACCACGCCTCTTGAAAAACTAAAGTCAATTAAAAACGCCGTAAGACGAGCATACCAAGCCCTAGGAGCTGTTTAAGCCCATACAGAGCCTTGTGTAATTTTAGCACATGGTTTGGTTTTTCATGACATTCAAAGCCTTTTGGTTGTTCAATATAGGCTTCCTCATTCAAAATGCCATTCAGAAATGCGATTTTGGCATCCATTTGATGCAATGTAAACTCAATGTGGCAAGCAATGGCAAGTAGGAGATGGATAGACTCTATTCTAGCAACATGAGCGAATGTTTCATCATAGTCTATTCCTTCTACTTGTGTATAACCTTGAGCCACTAGCCTGGCTTTGTTTCTGACCACATTACCAGACTCATCAGTCTTGTTCTTAAAAATCCATTTGGTTCCAATTACATTTTTATTTTCAGGCCTTCGAACCAATTCCCACACATTATTTCGAACAAACTGAATCAACTCATCATGCATTGCTTCTATCCAGAATTCATCTTTTAGAGCTTCTTTGACATTTTTCGGTTCAACACTGGATAGAAAGCATGAAATAGACACAAGGTTAATAACTGATGACATGCAAACCTGTTTGACTAATTCAGCAACATCGGCTGAGCTCTTTGTTCTGGTTTTGACTCCTTGAGATCCATCACCTATGATTTGGGAGTTAGGATGATCTCTTTTGATTCTCCTTGGAGGATCACGTCTTGGTTCATTCTGAGCCAGTGGAAGTTGGTCATCATCGCTTTCAGAGGAGAAGTCTGAGTCTGGTGTTCGAGGTGATGTTGATCCCTTTGCTGAGGGAGATGAAGCATTGGATTTGACATCAGGACTTCTCATAGGACTTTTGTCAGTTCCACTAGACTCCTTAACAGCAACATCTGGCTCATGAAGAAGAAATGATACATCATCTTCCTCAGATCTAGTTGCCAGGCCTGCAAGATCATCAAATACAACATTGACAGATTCCTGCACAGCTTTAGTTCTTAGGTTAAGAACACGATATGCTCTGCTGTTTTGAGTATATCCCAAGAACAATCCTTTGTCACTCTTGGAGTCAAACTTTCCAAGATAGTCTCTGTCGTTCAGGATGTAGCAGACACATCCAAACATATGAAAATATTTGAGATTTGGCTTTCTTTCTCTTAGAAGCTCATAAGTAGTCTCCTTTTTTCCTGGTCGAAGATAGACTATGTTCCCGATGTGACAGGCTGTGTTAACAGCTTCAGCCCACAGCTTCTTTGAAAGCCCTTTAGCCTGTAACATTGCACATGACATTTCCTGTAGAGTTCGATTCTTTCTCTTCACTACTCCATTTTGTTCTGGAGTTTTGGGAGCTAAATACTCATAGAGTATTCCTTTCCTTTCACAAAAGTCATCGAATGCAGCATTCTCAAATTCTGTTCCATGATCTGTTCTTACGCATGCAATGTTGGTGTCAAATTGCAGACACATTGTGCGGCAGAATCTTTTGAAGACTTTGAAAGTTTCAAATTTTTCCTACAGAAATTCAACCTAAGTATACCTTGAGAAATCATCAACAATGACAAAGATGAAACTCTTACCACTCATACTCTTTGTATCGACTGGTCCTATGATCTCCATGTGTAAGAGTTGAAAACATCTTGTTGTTTGACAACCACCTAAGCTTTTGTGAGGGATTCTAGTTTGTTTTCCCTTTTGGCAGGCACCACATATAACATCATGATCAATATTCAGTTTTGGTAGGCCACGAACAGCATCAGACACAATCAGCTTTTTCAAATTTACCATGCTCACATGATCGAGTTTTTGATTAATCAACTTTATTTCATCATTTACAGTCATGTTGCAGGTTTCATCTTTGTCAGCATGGTAGCAATTGTCAGATGCACGGCACCCAAACATTATGCATTTGTCAAACTTGACATGCATACCATCGTCACACAACTGACTAATACTTATCAAATTGGTCGTCAATCCTTCAACATGTAGGACATTCTGAAGCTTAGGAAAATGTTTGACATTTAATCTACCTTTTCCAACAATGTTTCCTTGAGCTCCTCCGTAACTGACTTTGCCTTTGTTTGTAGTGGCATATTCCTCAAGAAACTCCTTATTGCCGGTCATGTGTCGAGAACATCCACTGTCGAAGTACCATGTTCCGGCGATGTTGGCCTTCAGTGAAGTGTACACAACATTGCATGTAACCTTCATCTTTTTAGATTTCTTCAGATTCTTGTTACTGGATGTGATCCCTGATGTTGTTCTCCTAGTTGCAACATCATCGTGAAACTTGAAGCAATGTGGTTTGATATGGCCAGGCTCCTGACAGTAATGGCACACATATTTCCGCATATTTGATCCCTTACATTGCTTCTGATCATCATCTTCAACATTGTTCCTTGTAGTTGTGCTTGAATTGTTACCTTTCACAAACTGAACAACATTGTTGTTTGAGAAAGACATGGAAGATTTATTAGAAAATCTCAGTCCAGCTCTGTCTGTCTGTCCCAATGTTAAGGCTTCATTTAGGACATTTGTTCCTTGATTCCACTTCTGAAATGTTCTTGATGTGTCCTCCACTTTCTTCTTTAGTTTGCTGATTTCAGCATCACTCCTGGTAAGCCTAATTTCCAGACTTACAACCTTTCCTCTAAGAAACTAGTTTTCTTCCATGAGAAATCTCAGCTCTTTTGATTGAGTTGTCCATTGGGTGCAGACTTCATTCACAACATTGTTGAGCTCTTGAAGTGAGGTAGTGGGTCTATTTTCATGTGGATCATCCTCTCTGATTTTGGAAGCATGGTTGAATTCATCCAGAAGGGTCATTTCATACTAGTTCGTAGTATTGGGTGAAATCTCAGTAGCTTCTGCTTCAACATCTAAAAGAACTTCATCTTCAACTTCACACTTTTCAATGTCAAGTTCGTCAAGTTCATCAATATTATTCAGAGCATCAATAATCTGATCATCTTCTTCCATGACATTGATAAACAACGCTCTCTGATCTGAATTATTTTCAACATCAGAATCATCACTGAGAACAACATTAAAATTATTTCTTTGTCTTCTTCGTGTTGTTGGACATTCAAATGAGTAATGTCCATACCCAGAACATGCTCTACATTAAACTGAATCAATGTCTTTCCCAGTGTCAGCAACTTCTTTCTTCATATTTGATCTCCCAGAATTTGATGTTGATGATGATGGAGAGTCAAATAGCCATCGAGGTTTGATATTTGGGGGGCTTTTCTTCATGGAACGAACCAATGAGTTGAACTTCTTTTTCAAGAATGCAACACTTAGATTCTCTTCCTCATTGATTTCTTGAAGACTGTCAACATCATCATGAACATCAGATGACACAGTTGTTGTCTGGAGAGTATTTCCCCTTGAAGTTGAGTTTGCTTTCTGATTTTGCAGGTTCATCTCAAACATTAGCAAGATGCTGACTGCTTCACTCATACTCATTGTTCCTACATCACGTGCTTCTTCAATTGCAGAAATTTTCATATTAAATCTTTCTGGGAGAGTTCGAAGCAACTTGCTAACCATGTTCTCATTAGAGATTGGACTCCCAAGAGCGGTCGATTGATTTGAGATCTCACATAATACATAATTTTTCAGCATAAGATGAAATAGTTTCATCTTCAAACATGCGCAAATTTTCAAATTTTAATGTGAGTAACCTCAGTTTGGTCTTCCTTACACTAGCAGACCCTTCACAATGTTCCTGAAGAATGGTCCATGTTTGATATGCAGTAACACAATTGCAAATCATGTTGAAGCAAGGAACATCGACTGAAATAAAAATCGCATTCAGAGCACGAGCATTAAAATTTGAGATTATTCTCTCATCATTTGTCCATTGAGATTCTGGAGTTAACACAAAATCTTCATTCGGTCCTTCCATCCTAGAAGAGCTCCATTCTTCAATAACTGTCATCCATGCTCTTTCATCGATAGATTTGATGTAAATCTTCATTCGAGATTTCCACATGACATAGTTCCCACCATTACTGTCTAGAGCAGGAGGACGACATTAATTAATCTGAATATCCATCACAGATTTCAAGCAACACCAGATCGAGTACTTAGTGTGTCAAGTACCGGCTCTGATGCCACTTGTTATAATTTGTTGCCTGAAACAATGTGAATTACGGATATAAATTGCAAAGTTAAATGAAATGTTGAAGCTAGTGTTACCACATTGCCTTCAACATGCAGCGGAAACATAAATAGAACTTTGCAAAAAATAAATTTTAAATCACACTCCTTACGGTGTGTGATTGCCTCAAGGTGAAATTCACTATCATAAGTGATAAACAAAAATAATGCTGATGTTGTCTCGGTTCACTCCCTTGACAACACTGCATAAAACATACAGATGACTATCCTAGCTTCACTCACTCGAATAATCACTCAAAAATAAACCTATCTAAACACATAAATAGATTACAATCAGTCACTCTAACTCCTAGACTTCTCAAAATTGACTATCTAACATACACACACAACTGGAATGAAAGTCTCCAGCTGATTGGGACGCTAGGCCGATGTCTGGGAAGATGTCTTGGATTTCAGAGATGACACTAGATGCAAGATTCAGAGTTTCTCACAAACCACGGTGATAACCTGCTTGCATAAATGATTTTAAGGTATAAGGAGACCTTAAATGTTTCCTCCATCTTGTCTTGGCAATTACTTCACGATCTTAGATGACTTGGACTTGAATCAACCGCCTTCCACTACCCATTGCTGAAGTGGACTTGAGATAATCGTCTTCTGCATTGCGTGGCACACGTTCTTCAACATCGTGCAATAGTAGCGGTTACTCCAATGACTCACGATCTCCTGCAACAGTTAGTGTCCAAGAAGGAGTGGGAACATCACGTCCCTAGAAAATCCGGAACAGATTTTGAACAAGTCAAAATCAAACATTATCCACGTTTTAATTCAAAATAAAATATCTAATAAATCCCTAAAAATGTGGAAAATGATATGTGATAAAAATCACAATTTATTCAGATTAATTTAAAATAAATTAATCCAAAATACTAGGAAATGATAAGATTAATGATCCGAGTGTTAAACTCAATGTGACGAGAATAACAGAGCATCATTAGATACGACATTGATTGTGATGTTATCAAACGAAGTGACATCATCTGCAACACGTCATACTCAACATATTCTTTTTAATCATTTTATCATAAGACATTTCTAGACTATATATATTATTAATGATGGGGAATAAATTTCGAAAATGTGGCCTTAGTCTAGTGGTTAGTATTTTAATTGTGATTAGAGGTCCATGTTCAAAAGTCAAAACCGTTGATGCAGTTTTAATTCTTGTTTATGCATTTAATATAAAGCATTTATGACCATTTAATTAAATTCTTGTTTTAAGCATTTTTAATTCTTGTTTTATGTATTTAATTCAAAGCATATATGAAACATTTAATTATATTCTTGTTTTATGTATTTAATTCAAAGCATTTATGAAATCATTTAATTAAAGCAGTTTGTTTTATGATATATAAACTCACTTAATATAGCGGTCAAGGTTTAATTTCTTTAGTTAAGTCCTGGGTTCAAATCCTTTCGACTACAATTTTATTTATTTATTTATTTATTTTATTTATTTCCTTTCTATTTTATTTAATTTTGGAATTTAATTCAAAATTAAGTATATTAGATGATAAGTGACATTTTATTGAGATATTATTATCTTTTAAACCATTCATTTTAGTCATATGATTTTAATCTATGTGATTAAAATATATTTTACTCGATCAAGGACTCGGGTATTGTAACACCCCGAAAAATATAGTTTTAAAATTTATTCTATAAGTTAGAAATTTCATGAAATTAGAATCCAAATTTTTTTGGGGCTAGTTGATTATAGTTCTAGAGACATTATAAGACCACGATAATTCTCAACCTTAATTGAGTTTTCTAATTAATATTAGAAATCATATTATAAAAATAGACATTAATGGGATCATTTTGGTACAAAGATCATCCAACTCGGATTTCATTTGACCATCCAATTGAATTTATATCATTATACACTTTGAAATCAATTTATTCCACAAAGTCCAACTTTATTAATCCAAGCCCAGCTAAGTGTCCACTTCCTGCCCATCTATTTATCCCATTTTACTTTTCGATAATTCTTTAATTTTAATCCAATGTTATTTGATCTATTTGATCTCAGATTTGGCCGTAGAATAATAAATGAATCAATTTTTTTAAAAAAAATTATATTTTTCGAGTCCTAGTTTAATATTTTGGAGTTAAATTAGGATTTTTAGAAAATGTTATTTAGTTCTATAATTTTCAAATATTATATTTTGTTTAAAAAGAAATTCTAAATATTATAATTCACTCCTAGGTATTAAACCAAGATTTCTGCTAGTCATTGAATTCTAATGCATCTTTCGTATTTGTTCAATTCAGCCCAGAAAGTTTGATAAATTCTCAAATAGAATCACTAACTTAATTCAATCCGTCAAATGCGCGTTATTTGCTCATTTGACTCTATTTTAATTCCAAATGATCCCAAGTTATAGGAAATTATTACTTAAGTTATTTATGACCTAAGTTATATTTTATCGGCCTATGTTAGAATTCTAAGTTAGAATTCCAATTTTATAGGTTGAGACGATCGAGAAGCATAGTAGCATCGCATAATAGTTTCACCGCACTTTGAGATCATCCAGTTGGGTTTTTCTATAACTCACAACTATATTTTTAAATTCGTCCATAAAAAGCATATTAAATATTTTAATAGCATTATTTACGCAATGATTGGATGTTATGAGACTTCATCCACAGAGGAATTCCGACTTACAAGCATAGACGGTTTACTTTGTGACTAAATGTCTAGATAAGTAACCGTAAAGTATTCATGTGATCACATTAGGTCTCTCATCCAATGAAGAAGAGTAAACTATGTTATAAAGTAATATATATGGTTGATTTTAAAGCATGAAAGTATGTATTGGACGAATATTAATGCCTACTGAGTGTTTTCTGACACTCAATCTAAATATTTTCAAATGTTTTTCAGGTCCTGGAGATTGAGCTGGTTGATGACAAGGTGCTGGAGTGGGTTTGATGGTTGATCCTTCTGTGGTTTTTGCTAAAACCATCTTTAAACTCTCGTTAGTATTTAAATATTAAATGCTTCTGTCAATACTCTGCAAAACTTTTAAGTTTGAAAGTTATTGACCTAAGTGGTCAGTTTTTGATTGTATACAAATATTTGAATATACAGAAGGGTTAACCGCTGAACTTTTAAATGTGTGACCTGATTGGCTATGTATATTGCCAGGTCATAATTTGGTGATGTATGTGTTGGTGATTTTAAAAGCCTTGTTGAAAGTTGACTTTGAGAACGCCTGAGTGCGTGGTTTGAACATTTTTAAGTTGAGGTGTTGCACATTTACAAATTATTTATAAACTTAAATCTTATTTTTGAAAAGTATTTATCACATAAGCATGTACGTATATTTTTGGTGACGTTTTGGTCCTAGTGGGACTGGGGCATTACAGGTGGCATCAGAGCAGGTCTACGTGATTGTAGGTCTGTGAGATTTTTAAAGTTAAAATGTTTTGACTATTATGTTATTGAAATGGTACCCATAACCCAACAACTATCATCTACGCCATGCTTACTCCGGGAAGGTACTAAAGTTCATGTTTTGAATTTCTTTAGTACTCTTATGAAAAGTATGTGTATATAATTATATGCATGATATACAAATACAAGTGATCTCAGTATGTGATTTAAAGCATGCTGAAAAGTATGATTTATAACATTGTGAAAGTTATGTTTTATAAAGCATGGTTTAAAGTATTTTCATGTCAAATCCATTTGATGCATAAACATCATCTGAGCTAGTTTTAGATCAGAACTTAGCTAGATTTGAACATAGATACATTGAATATAAGTATATGGTATGGCCTTAGAGATTCTTTAGCTCACTGGAATTTTATGATCTATACGAATCTAAGTGCGATGTATCGTTGCCTTAGAATCTTGTAAGTATATTTGATGATCATAGAATTTATGATATGAAGTACGTATATAAGATGCCGCCAAGACGTCAAAATAATCAGCTCAAAATCCACCATAGGAAAATACGACACATGTTATTGCTCAGTTTCGAACGTACGACCTTCAACCTTCAATGGCTAGGGTGAACCGACTGAGGCTGAAGAATGGTTGCGAATGATGAAACACATATTCGCATATATGGTGTGTACTGACTTTCAACAAATTGCATGTAGAATCTTCCAACTCGTTGGTGATGCTGATCATTGGTGGAAAACACACATAAGATCAATGACGCCTGATCAGTGCGTGAATATGACTTGGAAGGATCTTAATTACTGATCAAATATGCAAAAACATAGATTTAAACCTTGGGTATAGATCACTAAGTGCGGATTTACATGTTTTAGACTTAATAGACTTTGATATTATTCTTGGAGTGGATTGGCTAGAAGCTAACCATGCCACAATTAAGTGTCTTGAAAAAGAGTTAAACATGCTACACAATTAAGTAGATTGGCTAGAAGCTAACCATGCCACATAATTATGCTAATCATAATTCACTTTTCATGGATCAAAGTTGGGAACTAGAGCAAGAGTAATTTCCACAACGAAAGCACAATCACTCAATCAAGCTCCGAGGAGATGAGAAGATCCATTGCACTTTCATAGTCATGCTCCTTCACACCAAAGCTATCATGGCAGAATCGATATTCCCATTTACCAAACTATGAGTGCCTATAGGAAACTCCATAAAGCAATCGGAGATCTATCATAAGGGATTTCGACATACACGGTGGAGATCATGAACACCTGTGTCTCCAGCTGCGATACTGCTACCATCCACCTCAGCTATGGCTAGTTCAGCTCTGTCCGCCTGCTCAAACCCCACATCTTCAACCACCTCCGCTTCAATGACTGCATCATCAATGACGGAAAGCCGTTACTTAATGGCAGGACGCTCTCCTTCCAGTACGCTAACACTTTCTGTTACTCCCTCTATGTTTTCTCTGTTATTAAATGGAACCTGCTACGTAGCCCATTCTACACTAGTCCGATCGTTCAATTTAAGTCCAATGGACTTGCTAATTATGAATGACTTTGGTTCAAAATGGGCCGCAATAAATAGCATTTATTATATGAAGTATGAAGATCAAGTCCAATACAATTACAATGTAGTTTATAAATGGAGATACTTAGAAGAGAAGGATGTGAATCTTTCTTAGTGAGTTTGATATGAACAAGTCAGAGAAGGTGATAATTGATGATGTACCTATGGCGCGGGATTATAAAGACGTGTTCCTAGAGGACTTGTCAGGTTTACCTTCAGATAGGCAAGTTAAATTCACGATCGACTTGCTTCCAGGAACTTCTCCAGTATCAAGAGCATCGTATTGCATGGCACCAAAAGAGTTAGAGGGGTTAAAAACTCAGCAACAGGAACTCTTAGACAAGAGCTACATTCAACCCGGTGTCTCACCATGGAGAGCATATTACTATGGATTTTGTGGTTGGTCTCCTCGACAACCCATTATTTTTTTTGTAGGATTTTGCTGAATAACTGGTTCTCTATTCTTGTTGCTGGAATGCTGAGCCATATATCTCCTTCTCATTTTTTTTAGATCATAAAGGTACTTTTCACAATGTGGTCGAATGTGACCTTTCTTATCACAATAGTGGCAGATGATTCTCTGTTTGTTTCTATTATAAGCATTCATCTTCTTATCAGTAATGTTCTTCCGGATATGCTAAATATTATCTTGTACATGCATTGGTTTGCTTGTACTTTCTTTGGCAAACACTGTCTTGGACTGTCCACCACTGTATCCAAGACTTGGATGACTCTTTCCTAAATATCCTTGAGTTGTGGAAATCTTATCAAGATTCTTTGTACTATTGTTCAGCCTGTTGACATTTTTTTTGATGGATTTGAGCTCCGCAGACAATTCATCAATCTCCTTCTTTTGCTGCTGAATAGTATTCTTCTGTTCAGCATCAGATTTGATCAACTTCTCTTTCTCATTGAGAAGATCCTTGTTATGAGATTGAAGAGTCTTGTTGATCTCCACTCCTTCCAGCCACCTTTCATACATCTCCTTGTATGTCTTGACAAGTTTTTCTTGGCTGAAGTCTTTCATTGTATGACTCATCATCTTCTGCATTGTTGAAGAGATCCTTGAATTCTGAGATTTTTGCTGTAAAGGCAATAGTTTCTTCATCTGAATCACTATTGCCTTTGTCAGAGTCATTGTCACTGAGAGAAGCATTGTAATTCTTTTTGTTTCTCTTAAGTGTGCCTGCACACTCAGCTTGAATGTGCCCAAATCCATCACATTCTCTGTACTGAATTTCTCTTCTGAAATTTAAAGTTGGAAACTTTTTCTGCTCATTACTTGAGTTTCTATTTTGCTGAGAATTACCAGGTGGTTGTCTTCTATTGTTGGCCCTTCTAGAAGACTGCTTATTGACTCTTTTTAACATACGACTGAAGTTCTTGGTGATCAGGACCATATTATTCATTGTATCTGAATCAAGTACAATTTTTACTTCAATACATGTTCAGGTATATCTTCTGAGACTTCAGTTTTAAGAGCAATACCTCTCTTCCTTGAGCTATTGTCTTCATCTTCTAAGTTCATCTCAAATGTTCTTAACGACCCCATCAGCTCATCAAGCCTAATACTCTTGATATTCTTGGCTTCTTCAATTGCAGCAACTTTGTATGCAAACTTCTTTGGAAGAGATCTAAAAACCTTTCTTACAAGCTTCTCATTGTTGATAGGCTCACCAAGAGCAAAACTCTCATTGGATATGATTCTCAGTCTTGCATTAAACTCACCTATGGACTCAGTATCCCCCATTCTGAGAGTTTCAAACTTAGAAGTAAGGTTTTGAAGCCTTAACAACCTTACTGAACTAGTCCCTTCAAAGGTGGTTTCCAGAATATCCCATATAGCGTTAGCAGTCTCACAAGTTGAGATTAGACTGAATGTTTCAAGATCAACTGCAGAGAATATAGCATTGAGAGTTTTAGAGTTAACATTGTACCAGTTCGTTTGCGGCACAGTCCACTCTCATTCTTCAATCTCCACATGCTTTCCTTCCTTGGCAACAGTTAGCTTTTCCCATCTTTCAGTGATGCTTTTCCATGCAAGCTCATCTATTGATCTCAGAAACACCCTCATCCTTGCTTTCCAGTAAGGATAGTTGTTGCCTTCAAGCAATGGTGGTCTGATCATAGATTCTCCTTCTTTGATTGAACTCATAGCTTGAACTCAACCAAAACCCTTGTGTTCTGTGATATTGACATATCGATCATGACAATCTCGAACACTTTAGTGCGGATGGCACTAACAAAAGAAATTATAAAACTTCATGGTGCACCTGTGTCAGTGACATCAGATCATGATACGCGGTTCACGTCTAAATTTTGGCAAAGCTTACAAAATGTAATGGGCACAAAATTAAATTTCAGTACAGCTTTTCACCCGCAAACTGATGGACAGTCTGAAAGAACAATTCAAACCCTAGAGGATATGCTCAGAGCTGTGGTCATGGATCAAGGAGGAAGCTAGGAGGAATACTTGTCTTTAGTTGAATTTGCTTACAACAACAATTTTAAGCGACCATTGGAATGGCGCCTTATGAGGCTCTATATGGCCAAAAGTGCAGATCACCACTTTACAAGGATGAAGTTGGTGAAGGAAAAATTTTGGACCCAAAAATTATATAGAAAACTGTTGAGATTATAGATTAAGTAACATAAAGAATGAAAGAGACCCAAGATCGATAGAAAATGTATGCAGATAAAAGAAGAAAAGATTTGCAATTTCAAGTAGGAGATAAGGTATTCCTAAAAATATCTCCTACAAGATGCTTTGTGCGATACGGAAGGAAAGGAAAGTTACGGCCTAGATATATTAGACCGTATGAAATTCTTGAACGAATCACAGAAGTTTCCTACAAATTGGCGTTAACGCCAAAATTAGGAGAAATTTATGAAGTGTTTCATGTTTCAATGATTTAGAAATATATTTTCGATCCAAGTCATGTTGTAAACCAGGAGGAAATAGAAGTAAATTTAGATCTGACATACGATGAGTTTCCTATAACTATTCTCGACAGAAAAGTCCAAAAACTGTAAAATAAAAAAATTAATGCTAATGAAAGTTTAATGGAGCAGTCATGGGCAAGAGAAAGCTAAATGGGAACTTGAAGATCAGATCATTACAATGTATCCAACCCTCATCATAGCAGGTATATTCAATTTCAGGGACAAAAATTTTTTTAAGGAGGGGAGGATGTAACACCCCGAAAAATATAGTTTTAAAATTTATTCGATAAGTTAGAAATTTCATAAAATTAGAATCCAAATTTTTTTTGGGCTAGTTGATCATAGTCCTAGAGACATTATAAGACCACGAAAATTCTCAACCTTAGTTGAGTTTTCTAATTAATATTAGAAATCATATTATAAAAATAGACATTAATGGGATCATTTTGATACCAAGATCATCCAACTCGGACTTCATTTGACCATCCAATTGAATTTATATCATTATACAATTTGAAATCAATTTATTTCACAAAGCCCAACTTTATTAATCCAAGCCCAACTAAGTGTCCACTTCCTGCCCATCTGTTTATCCCATTTTTAACCATTTGATAATACATATATGTATTGGTGGGCCTATTCATTGAAGAATCCAAGAATGAATAAATTTATATTAAATGTCTAAGTTATGAATTTAGATAAATTTGAAATTTCCTCCAACCATACCTCACCAATTGGAAATTATTAAATAGGGATTAGTGTCATGTTTAAGCATACGTGTAGCATATGTATTCTATATATATATATAATTATAGATAGATATGAGAGATCAAAAAGGAAAAAAAAAGAAAATAATAAAATAAAAATATCAACCAATTTAGATTGACCATTTGGGAATGTACTAAAAGAGATTAGTGTACATACAGTACACGTGTACAACATATACATATGTTGTTTGTTTATATATATAATATAGGGGGTTTGGCTTTAGGTAATCAAAAGAAAAAAAAAACGATCAAGTTAAAAAAAGAAGAAGAGAAATTGAAAGAAAAATCACTAGCATAAACGAAAAAAAAGAGGAAGAAAATTAGAAGAGAAAATGAAGAAAAATTAAGGTGAGTTTTTACTTTTTGATATTTCTTTAATTTTAATCCAATGTTATTTGATCTATTTGATCTCAGATTTGGCCGTAGAATAATAAATGAATCAATTTTTTTAAAAAAAATTATATTTTTCGAGTCCTAGTTTAATATTTGGGAGTTAAATTAGGATTTTTAGAAAATGTTATTTAGTTCTATAATTTCCAAATGTTATATTTTGTTTAAAAAGAAATTCTAAATATTATAATTCACTCCTAGGTATTAAACCAAGCTTCCTGCTAGTCATTGAATTCCAATGCATCTTTCGTATTTGTTCAATTCAGCCCAGAAAGTTTGATAAATTCTCAAATAGAATCACTAACTTAATTCAATCCGTCAAATGCGCATTATTTGCTCATTTGACTCTATTTTAATTCCAAATGATCCCAAGTTATAGGAAATTATTACTTAAGTTATTTATGACCTAAGTTATATTTTATCAGCCTATATTAGAATTCTAAGTTAGAATTCCAATTTTATAGGTAGAGACGATCGAGAAGCATAGTAGCATCGCATAGTAGTTTCACCGCACTTTGAGATTATCCAGGGAGTTTTTCTATAACTCAATTATATTTTTAAATTTGTCCATAAAAAGCATATTAAATGTTTTAATAGCATTATTTACACAATTATTGGATGTTATGAGACTTCATGCACAGAGAAATTATGACTTATAAGCATATACCGTTTACTTTGTGACTAAATGTCTAGATAAGTAACCGTAAAGTATTCATGTGATTACATTGGGTCTCTCATCTAATGAAGAAGAGTAAACTATGTTATAAAGTATGTTTATGGTTGATTTTAAAGCATGAAAGTATGTATTGAACGAATCTTAATGACCACTGAGTGTTTTCTGGCACTCAACCCAAATATTTTCAAATGTTTTTCAGGTTCTGGAGACTGAGCTGGTTGATGACGAGGTGCTGGAGTGGGTTTGATGGTTTATCCTTCTGTGGTTTTTGCTAAAACCATCTTTAAACTCTCGTTAGTATTTAGATATTAAATACTTCTGTCAATACTCTACAAAACTTTTAAGTTTGAAAGTTATTGACCTCAGTGGTCAGTTTTTGATTGTATACAAATATTTGAATATACAGAAGGGTTGACCGCTGAACTTTTAAACGTGTAACCTGATTGGCTATGTATATTGCCAGGTCATAATTTGGTGATGTGTGTGTTGGTGATTTTAAAAACCTTGTTGAAAGTTGACTTCGAGAACGCCTGAGTGTGTGGTTTGAACATTTTTAAGTTGAGGTGCTGCACATTTACAAATTATTTATAAACTTAAATCTTATTTTTGAAAAGTATTTATCACATAAGCATGTACGTATGTTTTTGGTGACGTTTTGGTCCTAATGGGACTGGGGCGTTACAGGTGTAGCTTAAAGCTAGGATAATCCGTTTGACCTTCAAGCGTCATCTTTTCGCAATCTTATTCTATAAGACTTACCTTTATACCCTTATATCCTTATTTACGTTATAAAATAGGTTAAAGACCTCAATAAGCTTCAAAGTCTTAATCTTTATGTGTAGGACAATGCCCAGAACATCGGACCTAAGAGACTTCTAGAGGGATCGCTAAAGTTTCAGCTATTAATAGCTATTCAGGTGGGTTATTCTATCTTTTCAAATTGTATGTTTCGAGTTATTAAACTCTGCTTTGTTAAAAATATATATGTGATTATCTGTTTAAAATATTTTCATGCTACTATATTTTGTCGGGGTCTCATAAACCAACACTGTGTCAATGTGAGTAGCTACAGTATTACATGCATTATTCTTCATGCTATATTCCTTGTCGAAAGACTAAAATGAACGGTTACACTGACACGTGGTCATTCCGCGCTCAAAATAAATTTATATTCTCATGTGCCCATAGAGAGCATAACTAGCTGCGAGTAAGGTTTGATCCCACAGAGAGCTGATATAATCTTACTTTTAGTCACCAATTTATAAAGGAGTTTGGTGTCGTGGTCACAACAACTATAAACTAAATCTGCAGAAAATAAATAAACGAAATATCAGATAATAAAGGTTCCGAGATTAAACTAGATTCCAATTTAACTCAAACTCACTCGATCTTGGGCACACCAATTTTCCAGTATGATTGAATCACCCAGTTATGGAGACCGGATTCCCTGCAACATCTCCTCACTCATCCTTTCAGTTTAGATTTAAAAGTGATTCCTCGTCGATTAACTCTCTAACCTACCACCCACCTCCTGATTTTCCTAAGAGATGTAAATGATAGGAAGCATTGTACCTATAGACGAACCCAAGTCTGTTGTGTTTATTGATTCCTTGTGTGCCCACAATAATCCACCAAGTTCTCAGCTACTATCGAATTAATACACAATCACGATTCATTAATCTTTTTAGCTTTAGAATGCTCATTACAACTAAAGAGTGATCATCCACATTAGTCATATTAAACATGCTCTTTTCTAGCATATGAACAAAATTGGGCAGAAACTAATTTATACAGTAATATGCCCATAATACAAATCTAGCCACTTATGCTAGATGAAATTAAAAATGCAGAAATTAAAGACATGGTAAATAAGAAAAACTTATTGGAATTGAATTAAAACTTGTTCAACACGAATGTCGAACATTAAACAGCTTCCTATTTCCTGTGGGCATAAGGCCCGAGATTGTCTTACTACCGAAACATCGTTAAAACTGAACTAAGTGCGAAGATAAAAGTGCAGAAATTATAAGGTATGGAGTGTTTTTCTTTCTAAGAATCAAACTAGTATTTAAAGGAATATAATGATCAAATAAAATCCTAAAAAATGAGGATCTTCAACATCTGCCGGATCTCCTGTGCCCGCAAGAATCTAGGCAGATAAGGCAAATCTTCAGGTGGTTGACTAAAATCCTGAGATTTCAGGGATCTCATCCTATCTTCCGATTTTTTCTCTTGTACCATCATCACTGCCTCTTCTGAGTCTACACGAGTACTGTGGGCACGACATCTTCTGCTCAAGTCGATCCTTATCTGATATAGCTTGTCTGGATAAGACTTAATTATCGTCCGGTTTGTTGAATTAATCCTAAAATTTCAGAGATTTCCCTTTATCTTCATATACTGATCTCTTCGGCAGTCTCTATCTGCTCTGGCATCCTTCAAACTTGATCAGATTATGTAGTCTTATCTTCTCCCAATACAATCCTAACTTTTCCGCAAATGCCCTCTTCATCGTCATGGTCAAATCTGTACGAGCATTGTGGGCACAGCATCATCTGGTCAGCTCGATTCTTATTTGATATGCTCATTTCATCCATTTCAGTTAATTTGAAAGACAGAATACCTCTTTCGCCAGATTCGATCTCCGAAATACCCCATGCCGCTTTCCTGGTTCTTTTCAACTCAAAATAGACTAAAAAGGACATTTAGAGCGACTAAAATGCCCAGAAAAATACGAAATAAATGGACTTATCAACACTCATTGGTTATACTCATAAACATTATGTGTTAGTGATGTAGTAGGGGTTGCGGGCAATGACCGGTTATACTCTTAGCTCTTCACGTTAAAATATTTTGGTGAACTTATGTTGCCTCCAACTTTAAAACCTCCTAAACTTTACTACTTGCATAGATATAGATAGATCACTTTTAGAAAATGATTTACGTGACTTAAATTGTGAAAACTTGCCCACTGAGTACATTAGTACTCAACCTAAATCTTTTTAAACATTTTTACGCCAAAAGTTGGAGAGTGGACGTGACGATGCTGAGAAATGAGCTTTTGTTATTTACCTATTTCACGTTGTCTCTTTTTGTTAAGTATTCTGTCAAGAATTGAGCTTCCGTACTTATGATATTATTTTGTTAAACATTAAGAACTCCGATCTTGGTATTTTTGACAAGTATATGTATTATAAGATATGTTTGGTTATTCTGAGTCTTCTGTTGAGGTTTCGTTAGTCAGGTTACCCCATTTCTTTCCCATTTCTTAAATCCAACTCCCGTAGTGTCCATTTCTACGGTCTTTCAGAATTGGGGTACTACATCATTATATGTGAAATAGAATTTAAATTTGCATAACTAAAGGAAAACACTTAAATTGATCTAAATTAAAAAAATTTGATTAGGTGATGATCTTGTTTTAGTAATTTCAAATAACATATTTTATTTTTAGGTTATGGCCCAAATAGGCCCCTGAACTTATTTAGGGGGGATAAATTAGGCCCTCCAACTTTTTTTGGTCTCAATTGAGCCCCTGAACTTTTAATTTGGGCTCAATCAAGCCCTTCCGTCAAGCACCTAACAAACGGGACATTAGTTGTCACACAAAATGACATCGTTTTGTGTTTGTCTAAAAAAATTAAACCCATCCCAAAACAAACCTGCCATGCTTGCCCGCCCCAAAATCAATTAACCCGCCTCAAAACCAGCCCCAAAAATGATTGGGGGCTGAAAAGGTTGAGGATCCATGGTTGAAGAGATGGGAGGGGCGTTGCAGTCGCCGGTGAAGGGATTGAAGTGCCGGCAGATGGCGGCTGTGGAGGCTGGGAGGTCATGGGAGGATCGACCAGAAGTTGGGAGCCGCCATTGTCGATATTAGAAGCAAATTTTTGAGTTTTTGGAACCAGAATAGTGATGGAAAGAGATGGGTGTTGGGGATTAATGGCAGAATCATGGGGAGAGTGTGGGAAGGCTGCCAATCGTGATGGGGTCGATGGAGAGAGCCCCGAAGATTACCGGCGAGTATCAGATGTTGTCGGAGGTAGGAGAGATAAATGAGGTATGAGGCAGCGGCTTTGAGGGTCGGGAAGGGTAGAAATCGGAGAATCAGAGGTCGCCGGAGGTCGGCCGCATTGCGGGGAGCCTTCGTCAGTGCCGGGATTGAGGGAAGGGTGAGACCCGTCGTTTGAATTATTGGTAGGGGTGAGGGAGCGGGTAGAGAAGACGGGTAATTGGGTTTGAGCTAAATCGGGTCGGGGTTAAGGGGCGGTGCGGGTTTAAGAGATGGTGTGGGTTTAACAGATCAATTGACGTCGTTTATACGAGGGGCTTGATTGAGCCCAAATTAAAAGATCAGGGGCTCAATTAAGACTAAAAAAGTTGGAAGGCCTAATTGGTCCCCCCAAATAAGTTCAGGGGCCTATTTGGGCTTTAACCCTTTATTTTTTAACAAATGAAATAAGAGAATCACGAGAGTGTAAAGAAATATTGAGCTTTTAACACATGTTTTTTTAATAAGTGCATTTTTACATTTTGTTTTACTTTAACCATAATGTTTATTGTTTTTAATAATTTCTTAAATTAATCGTTTAATAATTTTTGAATTATTATATATTTCATTAATTATGAATGAAGAAAATAAAAAATAACTAAAGTATTTAACTTCAAATGATACTCTTTATTTCCTTTGTGTTTCTTCCAAAAAGTACAATATATATCTACATTTTAGTTGAATTGGTATTTATATACGTCTGATGAAATAGTCTATACAATAAATGCAGTATGCATATTATGTATGTTACAAATGAGGATAACACAAAGGTTTAGATCAACAAAAAAGCATATGAAAAATTGCAAGATTTGATGGGCCGAGTAATTGCAGAATGATTTCATTTTTGTCTACTGTGATACTATCTATGCCTAGCTATTTGAAAATATTTTATTGAAGTTTATTATTTTATTAGGTATCAAAAAAATTAATTTTGGTTCAATGGCATTTTTGGGGGTGGTTTCATCTGAGAATTTTATTCGAACGCTCATGTCATGTTCGAAATACTATTTTCAACCTATTGATTATCTTCGAAAAAAATATTTGAACCTGCAGAGACCCAAGTTCGAAAAATTCAATTCAATTCAATAGTTTTCATATCCAAAATTGAGCGACAAATACATCAATAAATATAAGTTTAAATCACATTTTCAGCACAAATTTAGAGTATTGTATAGATGATGATTGTTAACCTCTTCTAGCATTTTCGACTACCTCTTCTCAAATTTGAAAAAATAAAAATTACGACCCCCCCCCCTCTCAAACGTGAACAACTCTCTCTCAAAGTGAAAACATCGAACACATGTGAATTTCTGATTCTTTACTTTTTTTAATTGATTAATATGTTTTTAAATGAGAATAAAATAAAAAATAAGTGTGGTGTATAAAATAAAAACATTATTTTTTTTAAGATTGTGATGTTTTTAGTAAATGTGGTGCAAAAATTGTGAAATTTGTGGTGTATTTAGAAACACAATTATAGTTAAATTTTGCATAATATATACTATATATAAAATATGAATCCTCTTAACTTATCTTTAATATTACACACTTCGTAAATATTAAAAGTTTTCAAATACTGAAATCTTTTTATCGACCGACCGATAAAAAATGGATATAGCAAAAAAGGGGAATAATGGTCTTAAAGACGATGATCAACCCAGTTGTAGAATCGACAATAAAATATTTGTATTAACCTAAATAACTAAGTAATCATCTCGATTATTTATTATTTTGCTACGCATATAATTTATTTTGCTTTAAATTTAAATAACATGTTATCTTCAAATTATTTTGATGAAAGAAATATATGTAATATAATTATTTTTGTAAGATTATAAACTATACTGTTCATATCTTAAAAACTATAAAAATTATTGATAATACGAAAATGATGAGAGATATTATAGATATTTCATTTCCTGCTTGTTTAATTTGAATTAAACACTTAAATGAGAATCATGATAATATTCTTATTATGTTCCAAATAGGGGATAAATAATCAGCTATGATTTATTTTTCTCATAATTACATTTACATCGTTAGACATCATATTTTTAGATAACTTTACTTTCTTACTAACCAAACGGGTCCTAATAGAAATCAACGGATATAATTTTGTTTGTTGAAATGTAATAAATTTCTTGTAATGCAGAAAACAAATAACAAATTATTATTAATAAAAGATTCTGGCAGAAACATTAATGTTGGAAAAAAGAAAGCATATTCCAACTCATAAAAGATGGAATATAGAAAATTAATTAGGTCTTCTATTTGGGATAAACATAAATCCGAGAACTCACTTTAAATCACATCATGATTAAAGACTTCCTTGGAATAATCCGTATGATTAACTCAGTATTTAAACTGTCATTGTTGATTCCATTTTACCAACTGAAGCAAAGTGAAAGTAGAAAGGAGGGACAAAAGAAAGTCGAATATGATGAAATTAATTCCTACATGAGAAGACTTACAGATGTCTTGTGCAAGAGAGAGAGAGAAGAGCGCCGTATACGTATAAACATTTATTGGCATTTTACTAATCTTTGGATCTGATAAACTTTTATGATGCAATCATAATCTGTCAATCTATTAACTTATTTCTAATCATGATAAATTACCTACGCAAGTTCGAGAGTTGGTCAAACAATCACACTCAAGACTGCATAAACAAAAAAGAAAAGAACAACATATTAATTAAACCATATATAAAATTCATAAAACATCCAACAATCTTAGGATCTCTATTGATTTAGCTACTCATATCGCATTTCAAATCTAAGGAAATCAAATACTAGCTAATAAATAACTAGCATGATGTTCAAGAACGAATAAAGCATTATGATAGAATTGGGTAGGATGCTGAGGATGTCGGTGGCTGTGGATGTGGGTTGACTGCCAAAATCTTATTTTGTTATCAAGTATTTGAACCCCACTATCAATTCTGCTACTCTGATATGTCTTATTTATAACTCCTAGACTTATTATCCTTATTTGAATTCCTATGAATACCTTCTGAGATATGGTTAATCATGATTATATCTATTGATGCCTATTAAGTTATATCATTGCTCCTTGATTCATGTTTTACTTTCCGCCTATGAAGAGGCTTGAGCATGATTGGTTCTGTTTATTTGATTCGACCTATGAATGGGTCTATTACTTGTTGGTATCTGATTTACTAGTCTTATCTCATTCGCTTGCAAAGTTTGAATCCTTCTTGATCGAGTTATTTCAAGAGTCTTGGTATATCGTTCGAAAGCACTTCCCTATTTGAGAACCTTCTTCATTAATCTTCTGCTACAATCATTAATTTCCTTAATTAACACCCCGCCTCCATTAGTTAATCCCTCTCTCGGGACCAGGCTGTTACAGCTCTCAAGATTTATTCTCCTCACAAATCCTACCAATCTTTCGAGCTATCAAGTTTGTGTTATGCATTCATAATTTGTTAATAAACTAACTTCTTTAGAGTGATAGTATATTAACTATACAAGTGCAATTGTTGGCCAAACATTCAAACAAGACAACACGAAACTAGGAAGCCTAAGAAATTGAAGAAAATGAATAATAACAATGGTTTCTTATCTTATAACTAGACTTACACAATCATTAATATAAAAACTTATATGAGACGGTCTTATAAATTTAAATAATAAGACATGGTACGATTTGGACCATCAAATTCATATCCAATGACATATTTGTATTCTTATTGGTGTTTGATTGTGTATGGATTCAAATATTGACTCGTTTTACTGATTTGAACCGTAAGATGATTTCCTACAAGACTAGCTCGTCACTGTTAGTTAAGGGTCGATTGGCTGAGAATTAGAGTCCAAGCTAAATAGAACAAGAAAGTCTCGACCATAAAAATCATCAAATAATTAATATTGCTAAGTTAGGATAATTATAATTTTTTTTATAAATAAAAATGACATATATTAAGCAAACATCTCCCTCAATCACGAGGGGAAATTATTGTTACATCATCATATCATGACCATTTGCACCAAACTATGCAACTGCATGAGCTGCAATATTAGCAGCTTCTTTATAAATATGTTTAAAATCAGAGATGTTTCCATCATTTGCCGAATCCGTCAATGGGGGCAACTCCTCGGTAAATTATATACTACCTAATGGGTAATACCTAATGTGTTATAATATATCTAATGTGATATTCTCATATATATGTCACAATACATCTATTATGAGAGTGTCACATTAGATCTATTGTGACACATTGAGTATTGCTCATTGGATAGTATAGAATTTTCTCAACTCCTCCATGAGGTAGGAATCATCGATATTAATCTTTTTTAAGCAGTCAAATTGCTAACAAAGAATCCGAATAAATAACCACAGGAAGGAATCCTTCCGGTAAGCAGAGCCCAACTCCATAGAGCACGACATTTACATCAGTCTAAAACACTGATTTCGGTCTTAAAGTTGGTTTGGGTAAAGCAGCTCGGAGCTTCCCCTCCCAATATTAAGAAAGCTTTTTCATTTATTTATTTAACGCTAGATAGCTTTATTTATGAATCACTTAAATAAATTTATGAACGTTGTTAAATATTCTTGATTCTTAAACAGTCAAAAGTCAAGTGCAGACTTGTCCCCTCATGTGCTTTAGAATGAAATAAATGCAAGGGTGTAACATTTTTTAATTGCTAATTTCCGACATGAGGAATTTAGTTATGCTATTAATATATAGTATGATACCTACCACTTTAGAAATAAGGTTGAGGTATATCTCTTGATTCTATACTATAATCAGAGCTCCCTTTTTATATTACTATTATACTATATAAACCATGCAAATCTAATTCTCAAAGCTATCTCCAGAATCTTCGCATTTGCTCGATTCTTTTCTAGTTTTTAGATTGCTTTTGTAAAGGCAAAGAGTTCCATATATAAAATATTGAATATTTAGAAAATGAAGTGCCATTAGAAACGAATAGAAGTGGCAATTATGTAATGATCACAATTATATATATTATATATTATAGGGATAAGGGCCAAATTGGTCACTGAACTTATTTGGGGGCTCAATTGGGTTACTACAACTTTTTTGGGTTCAATTGGGCCACTGCGCTGTTAAAATTGGCTCAATTGAGCCACCGCGTGACGGAGCCCGTTAAGTGAACCAAAACGACGTCGTTTTGATCATTTTTTTACCCGACCCAATGCTAACTCATATCCCGACCCACTCTCAATTCAAAAACCCGACCCAAGCTTCTAAAATCCACAATTTGGGGATTTCAACTCCCTAATTCTGCAGCAACTCTCATACACAAACAACAATACAATTTCCTAATAATCAAGAGAAATTAAGAAAGTGAAAGACAATAAATAGAATAACAAAGATTGAAAAAAAATCAAATTATCAAACACAACAACATATATGACTCATTAATTCTTGATAAGAGAGAAATGAAAAAATTGCCTTCTTCTAAGAGTTCATCTTCCTGCAATTCTTCTTGATCTCTCATTTACGGTCTGTTAATGGAGAGATGTTCCCCATCTTCACCATTAATCCTGAAAATTGCATTGCTCTCAGCATACCTCTTCACGAGCTCGAGCGATTCTTGATTCTTGGTGACGAGAACTTGGTCGGAATTCAAGAGGCCCTTGACGCTCAGCAGATTCTTGAAGTAGGCGTTGTCGAAGGTTGCCGGAGAGACGGAGTCCAACGGGAAGAGGTTCTGATCGCCGCCCGACTGCGGGCACCTCGTACGCAGCTGGACGGCGTAGGATTGATCCAAGGTGAAATCTGACCTTGATTTTTCTTGAATTAGGGATTTGAAATCCCGAAATTGTGGATTTTAGAAGGTTGGGTCGGGTTTTTGGATTGAGAGTGGGTCGGGGTATGGGTTAGCATTGGGTCGGGTAAAAAATGATCAAAACGACGTCGTTTTTGGTTCACTTAACGGAGCCCTAACGGGCTCCGTCACGCGGTGGCCCAATTGAGCCAATTTTAACAACGCAGTGGCCCAATTGAACCCAAAAAAATTGTAATAACCCAATTGAGCCCCCAAATAAGTTCAGTGGCCAATTTAGCCCTTATCCCTATATTATATATACTGATCACAATTATATTATATAATATATATTACTGCGATATTTATAAATCGGATAAAAAATGGGACATGGCTGCCCATGAGGCCATGATGCAATGCATGAGGCCACCAAAATTTAAATTATTTTTGGAGTAGAAATTCTCTTTAAGAGCGCAAAGGAATAATTTCTCCATCAGATGCTGTCAACATTTCAATTAATTAAATAAAACAGATATGGCCATATGGACTTTAATTAAATTCTACTTTCACAGTAATCTCGAAACGCTTTCTTTAAGTACGTTTTAATAGTTTTTTTTAAGTCATCAATTTAAAATGCAAGATAGATTAATTTTCTCTTCACGTACAAGTACTGCTAATCACCATAAGTGATATACTTATAATCTTCTTAATACTCACGGTACATGTAATTGGAATCCAATACAATACTAAGCTTGATATATTAAACTACAATGAGCGTTACTATTATTGTGTTATTAGCTAGCACACAAAAAATTATCTTCAATAAATATGTATGACTAAGGAGCTGATTATTACAGTGGGATGGAATGGTATTCTTATGTTCATTCTAATTTGCATGATTGGTATGCTTTAAAATCTAGAACGACCACTTTCAAATGAATCATAATTTCCAAAAGTAAGGGAATAATCATTTCACCCCATTGGCTTAGTTATTCCCTTGAACAAAAAAAACTAATATATGATATATGAACATATAATCGTGTCTTTTTAATATTATTTTATCATATTTAGAAATTTCATTTGAAAATTAGATTAAATATATTTTTTATTATTATTTCAAAATAATCTGTATAATATTTATTTATTTTTTAGAAATAATATATATATATATATATATATATATAAATCAAATTTTGATAGTTTTTAAGTTATTAAAGAAAAATGAAAGTGGTACCGAAATAAATATAAAATATAAATATATTCTAATAAAAAAATTATGTATTTGATATTGTAGTGCCTATTTTTCGTCAGCCCACTACGCTAGTCCATGAGGGTTAAATATTGTCGTTTAACCGAGCGACCTCATAAAGATCGGATAATTTGAATTACTTTGAATTAGCCGTCCGTATTACCCGGAAGGGTTGACGTGATCAAATAAATGAGATCATGCCTCAACCGCTCCCGTAAATTACGTGAACCCTAACGCTACCTCTCTCTATAAAAGGAGACCTCCCTCCTCATTTGACGGCCACACTGAAATGCCCACAAGCTTCATATCATACCCTAATTCCACTCAGCCACTCTGGCGATTCAACATCCATGCTTCTTCCCTACGTTTTTCCATATTTGAACGACATTCTCTCGATTTCTAGTCACTGTCTTAATTATTCAATTGTTTCATATCTTATCGCTTTCTACTCCTTTTCTTTTCCTGACTTAAGCATCGGAGGCCCAACGATCGTCACCCCCCCCTTCCGACGATCTTTGGCTCTTATATTTTTTCTGGTTTTGTTTCACAGATTGGCTGCTGCTCCGGACTGATATGATTAATTGCAGATTTTCGGATCTACAACCCTAGTAGACCCTAGGGTCTACTACGTACACTAGGGTCTACTACGTCAAAAATCGACCCTAGGGTCTACTATGCCAAATGTCGACCCTAGGGTCTACTACATCAAAAATCGACCCTAGGGTCTACTACGTCAAATATCGACCCTATGGTCTACTACGCCAAATATCGACCTTAGGGGATACTACGTACCCTAGGGTTTACTACGCCAAATATCGACCCTAGGGTCTACTATGCCAAAAATCGACCCTAGGGTCTACTACGCCAAATGTCGACTCTAGAGTCTACTACGTCAAAAATCAACCCTAAGGTCTACTACGCCAAATATTGACCCTAGGGTCTACTACATACCCTAGGGTCTACTATGCCAAATATCGATCCTAGGGTCTACTACATACACTACGATCTACTACGTCAAATATCGACCCTATGGTCTTAAAAGCATCAAGGTCAACCCCGTGTGCATTTGGAAAACAATAGTGATTTATGGCAAATAATATTAGATTTTAGGTGTTCGATCTTACAGTTTGCTTTCAAAGCCTCGATTGTCCTACCTTACAGCTTGCACTCAAAGATTAGACATTCGACCTCCAAGTTATTTTATAACTTAGGTCGCTCAGCTTCATAGCCCATACTCGGGGTTTCGGTGTTCGATCTTACGGTTTGCTTTCAAAGCCTCGATCGTCCTACCTTACAGCTTGCACTTAAAGCTTAGGCGTTCGACCTCCAAGTTATTTTATAACTTGGGTCGTTCAGCTTCATAACCCATACTCGGGGCTTCGGTATTCGATCTTACGGTTTGCTTTCAAAGCCTCGATCATCTTACCTTGCAGCTTGCCCTCAAAGCTTAGGCGTTCGGCCTCTATGTTATTTTATAACTTGGGTCGTAAAGCTTCATGGCCTGTACTCGGGGCTTCAGTGTTCGTTTTTACGGTTTACCTTCAAAGCCTTAACCATCTCACCTTGCAGCTTGCATTCAGAGCTTTGGCGTCTTATGTCCTTAAATGTTTTATTTACATTACGGTCCATTGTCCAGCTCCCATGCTGGAACCTAGACAATGAGGGGCTAACTGTAGTGACTATTTTTCGTCTGCCCACTACGCTGGTCCATGAGGGTTAAATGTTGTCGTTTAACCGAGCAACTTATTAAAGATCGGATAATTTGAATTACTTTGAATTAGTCGTTCGCATTACCTGGAAGAGTTGACGTGATCAAATAAATGAGATCATGCCTCAACTGCTCCCGTAATTTACATGAACACTAACGCTACCTCTCTCTATAAAAGGAGACATCCCTCCTCATTTGACGGCTACACTGAAATACCCGCAAACTTCACATCATACCTTAATTCCACTCAGCCACTCAGGCGATTCAACATTCAGGCTTCTTCCCTACGTTTTTCGAGATTTGAACGACGCTCTCTCGATTTCTAGTCACTGGCTTAATTATTCAATTGTTTCATATCTTATCGCTTTCTACTCATTTTCTTTTTCTGACTTGAGCGTCGGAGGCCCAACGATCGTCACCCCCCGACGAGCTTTGGCTCTTACGTTTTTTCTGATTTTGTTTCACAAATTGACCGCTGCTCTGGACTGATACGATTAATTGCAGATTTTCGGATCTACAGATATGATTTAGTATATTCAAATGAAGAATTGAAATGACAACTATTTTTCTATGAATTAAAAAATATTTGTATTAAGATATACAAATTATTATATATTTATTAATTAAATACTTTAGAATAATATTTTTCATAAAATAAATAAATTATAATTTGCTAAAATAAAATTAAAAAAAATCACATAGCAAAAAAAGAAAATGTAATTTAGAAGTGTAAGAAAAAAAATTACAGCTTGTGTTGATAATATTGCACTTTATTCAATTATTAAGAAATTTGAAAGTACATAAAATATTCATTTTACAAGATAAAAAATAAAACAATATTTCATTCTTTTTTTTCATCCCATAAACATACAAAACTGTCATTTCATTCAAACCATCATTTCATTCTAAACTTCATTCAATTCACATTTAATTCCATTTTTTTTATATCAATTAATTATTTAATTTTTTTTAGGTGAAGAGGCTACGGATATTATTAGTGTTACAATATGGGAACTAATGAAGATTAGTGCATGAGATATTGCTTATTTAGGGAAAGTGTGATAATAGAAAAGGGAATTTTTTCTACATTTTTACAAATATGTCATATCATCTAATTTTTTATATGGGTCGGAAAATGTGATTTTTATCTTCGTTTTAATTAAAGAACTTGAGTATGAAAATATTATGCGTTTTAAATTTTTGTATATATTTTGAAGTTGGGATAATTTTATATATATATAAGGGGATAAAATTGATGATATAAAATATATATTTGACTTGAAAATTTTCCGTACGTATTGATTAAAAGAGGGTGTGATGGAGAAGGACAATGCGATGGCGTGAGTTGTCAAAGAAAAAAAACAGTGTGTTAACCGACAGTGAAGAAAGGTGATGGCTTCCATTTCCTTGAGATGTAAAATTTGATTGGATGTTGAAAACTGGAAAATGGTGAGGATTGACAGCTGAAACAAACTGGCCAAACCTTCAATAACAAAAAATGAAAACAACCAAAACTCCCCACTTAATTTGGTTATATAACTTTTTACATAAATAAACTACTCATTGATGGACATGTATCATAGCGTATCTTATGTCATATATGTGACTTACTCAATGTCCCTATTCAAATTTTCAAATGCCCACATTTTTTTGCTTATGATGTAAAATGAAAAATCATAATATATATAAGGGCAGACTACAACGAGAGCACTGTACATCTTGTGAGAACCAAGCACTATATTTATTTAGTATAATTCTATTGTTTAGCTTATCGTGTTTTAATGCTAATTATTTTTAAATACAATTAGGACTAAAACACTACAATATAAACAATAAAAATAAAATAAAAAATTAGCATTAAAATATAATAAAATAAACAATTAAATTATAGTAAATAAACATAATGTTTAGATTCTCACACTAAACTCATTTGAACAAAATCACACACACACACATATATATTGATAAAAATTCAAGCCAATCTGTCCCCTTGGGGATGGCCTAGTGGTGGAGTGGTGATATCTTGAGGCCAAAGGTCTCAAGTTCGAATCCCACCAACACCGCTAGGTGTGAGCCTGTCACACATGGCTTGCCAAGTGTGGTTTACTTCCTCTGTGTGGTTTGCAGCCTATTAGACAGGGACGGAGTTTACCCAGTGCGCACCAATCTGTTGTATTCTGATAATATACAAGGTTTACACCTAAAAACTCCTGTTTAGTAAAATTTTCATCTTGTAAATGTTAAGTTATAATTTCAAAATTGTAGGTACATGCATAAAAAATTCAAATCAATCTGTTGTATTCTGTTAATGTACAAGGTTTACACCTAAAAACTCCAGTTTAGTAAAATTTTCATCTTGTAAATGTTAAGTTATAATTTCAAAATTGTAGGTACATGCATAAGAGAGAATATTGGGCATAGTAGATGAAAAAAGAACACAAAAATGTCTATCACTTTATTTTATTTTCTTTTCTTTTATGTAGTGTATCAATATATATATACAAGTCTATGGATAAAGGCATTGTTCACCTACATCCATTATACATAAATATGACTTTTTTTGGTGATGAATTTGCCTACAATGTTAAAGTAGCATTAACTTTTGTAACTTTTCCATAAACTAATTAATCGTCCAAACTAAGAATAATTTACGACGGATGTGAGCAAACACAAATCATGTAAAGAATGAAAAGCACCATGAAGTTGAATTCATATGTCAATTCTTGATATTTATTCATCAACGTGACTCCAAGACTAAACTCCTATTTGATGTTTATTCTATACTAAATTGGTGCAATTTTTATTTCACCATTAATTTTTTTTCCTAACTCCAACCCTCTACATCAAATAAGAATATTCTAAATATTTCATTTTGTCTTATAATTGAAATATGAATGCACTTAATGATTTAGTATTTTTTTAAATGATAATTATTTAAAATTAATAACCATTAATTATATAATTTCAAAAATAATTAATTAAATACTATTAAAAATCATATCATCACCAAATTATAATATATAATGTGCTTAAAAGTACTTTAAATACTATTTGAATAAAATCCATTTAAAAAGAAACAGAGCATGTAACATATGATGGTCTAACGACGTAACGGGTGGGTGAACTTAATAATACAGAGTATAAAAATTCGGATTTCATGTGAATGGAGCTCCATTCCCAAACAACCTGTAACACATTTTAGATAAAACTCAACTATAAACATTACATATTCATATTTCTCACCATCTAGAAAAGAAAAAAAAAAGGAAAAAAAAAAAGAGAAAAAGTAGCCAGTATCTGGTCCTTACGTAGACATATAACACAATTATGAGTAAAAGGAAAGAAATGATAAAGAGAGGGAAGCTACAGCTGTGGTGGAGCAGCATGTCATTTCATGGGACAACCCCATTTGTCCACCGAGTCATAACATGTTGAGAGAGAGAGAGAGAGAGAGAGAGAGAGAGAGTGGTGAGCTTTGCGTTGGAACTTGTGTAATACCTCTTTCTAATTTATTTAATTAAATGTATTCCCCTCAAATAAATTTGTATATTGTAATTCGAACGTAAGCTTTCATCTTTTTAGCAGTCTCTCCATTTATCAGTTTATAATCTATAATATTGGAAATTATATGCCGCGGCAGGGCCGCTCCTTAATCAGCCCCAATAATAACAAAAGATCTAGGCCGCTCCTTGAAATTGGTAGTTGATAGTGTTAAGGAGATGTGGAGGCGGAGCTTTATGGTGATGCGTAGACGGAAGATAAACTTGAGCAGACTACAGGTTAAAATTTTCAATCACATTCCGAGATAATGCAACAAAGTTGTGCATAATATTGCTAGAGGACTCGAGTTCTTGTGTTTTAGTATCGTTGCTCATATATATAGGTTGTTGCTATTATTGTTGATTTTTATATTGAAAATCTTGTCTTTCTATATATTAAACAATATTAAGATGAAATAGAATCAATAATTATTGTAGTCACCGTGCATTTAATTATTATTAATATATTTATCAGTATATTTTGCATTGTAGATGATATGGTGTAGATGAACACACGGTAAAGATCATATCATCATTTTCTTGCATTGTATTTAAAAGCTCACGACTTAAATAGTCTTGAACCAACCATCGGTACACTGTAGAATAATCTGATTGTTAGTTTATCTTGATTAACATATTATTCTATTACACCGATGTATGTATTGAGGAAGATCATGATGAGATATTGTTCTCTATTCTGACATTAAATGGGAGAATAAAGATCCACAGAATTCGGGTTCTTAACTCATATATTATTAACGGACATATATATGTTACGTCGACCGTTTTGTTTATCAATAGATAAGATTCTCAGATATAATCAACAATCTCAATATCTACGGCAGTGACGATTACATATATGATGGCTCGTGCATTATGTAACGACCCAAAATCATTTTTAATTGGTCGTTACCATTTTTTTTAAAAATATTGATTCAAGCGAGTTATTTCTATTATTACGTTCCTATAACTTGAGCCTTAATTATTTAATATTTACGTGGAACATGTGAATTAAACTATTTACATATTTATTTAAGGTTATAAAAATTAATTGTTAAAGTAAAGTTTTTATCTATTTATTTATTTTAGTCCCTATTAATTGTTAAAGTAAAGTTTTTATCTATCAAATCAATTAATCAATTACAATAATTTATGCCATTAAATTTGGGATTTGACTCAAATCAACCCCCACAAATGTGTTGCTTCCATTTTCATACACCAAAGTTCTAATATAAATAGGAGCATTTTCATTCTCCAAACCACACCAAAAGCATTCAAAACAAATTCTTTATTTTTCTCTAGTTTTCGAAAGTCATGAACTCATTTGATGATTTTTCTTTCACTAGCTTTTTAATGACCACACACACACACACACACACACACACACACACACATATATATATATATATATTAGGCGCGCGTGGATTAAATTAATTCATTACACTTTCAAGTTCAAGTAAAGGTGGGGATTCTCTCGAAGAATATATCAGCAAAATATTCATTTATCCTTATTATGCATTTTATACAGTTTATATATTGGAAATTATATGTTCGGCCTACGGGCTGCAGGAAAAGCTACTCAACCTACGGGTTGCATGTTCGGCCGACGGGTTGTAGGAAAAGTTACTCAATCTAAGGGTTACATGTTCGGCCTATGGGCTGCAGGAAAATGATACTTGATATGCTATGTATTTATTGTTTATATTATGTATAATTTGGATAAATACAGTAACTCCACTGAGTTAATAGCACTCACCCCAAAGCTATTATTTTTTTTCAGGTTTATGAGACTCGGGCGGTGATGTGGAGACGGAGTGATGGTCAAGATTAATTAATATTTTTTTATTTTAAATAGTACTTCCGCTGTATTAAACTCTTTTAATGAATAAATGAGATATTTTTATTTATGAAATTTTGGGACGTCACACATTATATATATCAATCGAGTCCTAGTGCTTCAGGTAGATGATGTCCCCTTGAGGAAGCACAAATATCATAGAAAGTTCTGCATGTAAAATATTAATTTATTCTCACATTACAGTACTACTCTTGTAATAAGATATTAATTAATTATAAATGTTTAACGTGGAATAATTAATTAATTGACATTATATCTTAAACAGGTGGAATGGTTGAATTGAAGGACAGAGCATATTTATAGATATGTATTATATTGGCAAGTCAGTATTATTTCTTTAATGAAATAAAAATAATACTTAATTTATTTAATTATATCTTAATTATGGATATTGCAGATTAAATAAACTAGTGTACCAATTTAATATTTTTTTAGTGCCTGTTGGAACCCAATATAACCATAGTGAACTAGAAATAAAACAAGAGTTGAGGCATAGGCCCATTAGAATTTGGGGACTTAATTTTCGCACACCCCTCTATTTAATTAAAAGATGGGGGACAAAAATAACACAAGAAAAACAATCTCTTCTTATGCTATCTAAACAAGTTCGAGAATACATCAGAAGTCAGAAGATCAACAAGTATGAATATTTGGAGCTGTAAAATTTCGAAGACCAAAGAGAAGATAATCAATGTCCCTGTGTTTTTCATCAATAGCGGGATTAGACATTTAATCCCGTAATCAACCTGACAACATATGTAAGTGTTATTTCGAATGTAATTTATATTTCGCGTTAATAGATTCGAATTGAACATACATGATAGTTCAACATACGATAATTAATATCATACATAAAATTATGATTTACATGATTTCCGAATGAATGACATCTATAGATTATGTGGCGTGTTAATTCAAAAAACCCCAACAATTTGTACCACCAAATTTTCAATATGCACCACATTTACTGAATACAACACACTCTTAAATTTTTAATTTTATTTTTTCTTTATACACTACATTATTCCCAATTTTATCCTTCAATTATAAAAAAATTAAACTAATTAAAAAACGGAGAGAAGAAAACTAATTTCTGGGAATTGTGAATCGTAAATGCTTGCATTTCCGTCAATTCTTGGAACGAAATCTTATTTAATTTTTTTCCCTGGGAATCATTAACAATAAAATGGTGTGCCGTCTCATTGAGTTTTCAATTTTCTCTCATTGTTATTAATATTTATTGTGTCGGGTTAGCATTCTATCAAAGCTTTGGGACGAAACTGTGGCTTCTTCTCGTCGTCGGCCACATCCACGTACGACATCAACAAATGTTGACTACCCCTGCTCGTGTAGTCGTCTCAAGCTCCATCAGACGCCAATTCAACCCCTTACCCAACTCCAACCATGAATCCAACTCAATTTTTTGATAATTTATATTCAAACATAGGTGTTTGTTTTTTGAAATTCTATTATGAACCGGCCTTAGTTTTTTAAAATCTAATTTCCAAACTTCCAAAATTAGTGTAGAAAATATTGAGTCATTTTCCTTCCTTATCATTATTGATTGATTTTGCCATACAAGTTTGGAATTTATATAGAGTTTGGGTCACTTTTGTGTTTCTGGTATGCAAGAGAGATTCAACATCCAATTGCTTTGAATTTTATGTTTAATTCATGATTCATCTGAATTGTTTGTTGATTTGTGAAGAAATGGAGGGAGGCGTGAGAGAGAAAATGGGGTGGAGACTGGGGAAGAAGATGGGGATTGGGGACGTCGGATTTTTTTTCCTTTTTCTTTTCTTTTTAGTCATTTTTATGTGATTTTTAAATAAATATTTTTTTAAAATTAAAAAGAATATTTAAGTAAATTAGTAATTATTTATTTTTCAATTAATTAATAATATTATGAAAATTAATGTTGTATTTAGAAATATCCATATATATATATATATTAGACCCAATATTTTATTTACTTATCTTTTAATTTTTTTGTAATATAAAAATATAATAGGAATATGAAAATTGTTAGGAAATCAACAAAGATTCTTTGATTGAATAAGCAAAGAAACTGAGATGCAGAATCAAGAAACTTGAATTGTGTACAAGAATGAAAACCAGAAAACTTTGAACACTCGAGAGATGATTTCTAGGGAGTTAACTGCATGTTATAGCGATGAATATTTGGAGTGTTTTACAGAGATCTTAAAGCTCAAAACTTATCTACAAAAGATGTGAATCTAGACTAGATATACAACTGCACAATCTAATCTACACCACACGATTACAACAAGAAATAAACGACTAGGATGAAAGGAAGTTACAACCATTCAAAACCTAACTAACTAACTTTCTGAACTGCTTACACTAGCTTCTGTTTTAGTTAGGATCTTCAACAGATTTTTTGTAACCGCTGCAACCAAGTGTTTGCATGCATGCAGCAGAAACCATGCAAACTGATTTACAAATCTCTACCTTGCATGTATGCCAACACTCTATTCATCTAACGCAGATTACTCCCAAATTTAGGTACCCCATTACAGAGTAGATAGAAGACTTTCTTAGGGAAAGAAAGTCAGACTAACAAGTTCAAGACAGTGTCTAAACTTATTAGCAGGCAAGGGTTTTGTCAACACATCTGCTGCATTGTCTTCAGTTCCAACTTTGGTTACCTTCACAGCTCCACTTGCAATGATATCCCTTATGAAGTGTAAACGAACATCAATGTGTTTGGACCTCTCGTAAAAAACCTGATGCTTAGCTAAATGCAAAGCACTTTGATTATCACACTTGATCTCCACTGCACCTTGTTGAATGTCAAACTCAGAAATGATTCCTCTCAACCATATTGCTTCTTTGATGGCTTCTGTCATAGCCATGTATTCTGCTTCAGTAGTACTCAATGCTATTACAAACTGAAGATATGACTTCCAGCTTACTGCTACTCTAAATAGAGTAAAGATGTATCCAGTCTGAGACCTGCGAGTATCAACATTAGAAGCAAAATCAGAGTCAACAAAACCAAGTAATGGTTCTTCATTTGAGTTTAGCTTCCTTCTGAATTCAATCCTGTCTTTTGAGTTACCTTTTAGATACCTAAGTATCCATTTGAGGCCTTTCCAAAGATTTACTCCTGGATCAACCATATATCTGCTCATCACACTGATAGAGTGTGCTAGATCAGGTCTAGTACACACCATAGTGTACATTATACTTTCAACTGCATTTGCATAGGGAATATTCTTCATCTCCAATCTCTGCTGCTCATCTTTTGGCTTGTCTGCCATGGAAAACTTCAAATGTGTAGCCATTGGAACTGTTGTTCCCTTAGCCTCATGGATGTTGAACCTTTTTAACACCTTCTGAACATAATCATGTTGAGTTAACCACAAACACCCCTTTTGTCTGTCTCTGATAATATCCATTTCCAGAATTCTCCTTGCATGACCAAGATCTTTCATTTCAAACCTGTTACTGAGGGCTTTCTTAAGCTGCTTCACCTCAATCAAGGACCTGGTAGCAATTAACATATCATCTACATATAGGAGTAGGTAGATTATGTTATTTTCTTGGATCTTCTTGATGTATACACAGCTATCATACTGAGATCTGTCAAAACCAATGCTCAACATGAACTCATCGAATTTCAAATACCATTGTCTAGGACTTTGTTTAAGTCCATACAATGATCACTTCAGTAAGAAGACCTTATTAAGTGTCTCTAGTAGAATAAAGCCTTCTGGTTGAGTCATGAAGATATTCTTGTCCAGATCTCCATGGAGGAATGCTATTTTAACATCCAATTGCTCAAGCTCCATGTTAAACTGTGCTACAGCAGATAACAAAATTTTGATGGAGCAGTGTTTAACAACTGGTGAGAAAACTTCATCAAAGTCTATGCCTTCCCTCTGTGTGAACCCCCTGGCTACAAGCCTTGCTTTGAATCTCACTTGCTTCTTCCCTGCAGCTGTAACCTCTATTTTTCTTTTGAATAGCCATTTACAGCTTACTAACTTTTGAGACTTAGGCTTATCCACCAGCTCCCAGGTGCCATTCTTTTCTAAAGAATTGATTTCTTCTTGCAAAGCAATAATCCATTCCTTTTTATCAGCTGAGGCAATAGCCTCCTTGTAGCTCAGTGGTTCTTGATACTCCACCTCTTCTGCTACATTAAGAGCATAGTAGATCATATCAGCTTGACCATATCTGGATGGAGCATGGATGACTCTCCTTGTTCTATCTCTGGCCAGCTGATAGTTGCTCAAGTGATTTTGAGGATTAGGATTTATTTGAGATTCATCATCTTGCTCTTCTGATGATGCTTCTGAGTCTGCTCTGCCTTCAACATTCTTGGTACTATCATCATAGTCTACTTCAATCTGGTAATCTTCCCCATCATCTCCTTTGGTAGGATTTCCTTGTAGCTTCAAGTATGGCATTTCAGTCTCTATGAATGTCACATCTCTGCTGATCACTACTCTTTCCGTACCAGCTTCAGTGCACCAGAGTTTATATACCTTCACTCCTCTGGGATAGCCAATCATCACACACTTCTGGGCTCTAGGTTCCATCTTATCTTGCTTGATATGAGAGTAAGCTTTACAGCCAAAAGGTTTCAAATAGGAGTAATCAGTAACCTTGCCATTCCATAGTTCATCTGGGGTTTTCAACTTCACAGCTGTTGAGGGGAATTTATTGATTAAATGAGCTGCTGTGACAACAGCTTCTCCCCAGAACATCTTTGGCATGCCTGAGCTTATCAACATACACCTGACTCTCTCCAGCAAAGTCCTATTCATCCTCTCTACAACACCATTCTGTTGAGGATTTCCTGGCACTGATCTGTGTCTCTTTTTGCCCTTTTTCTTGCAATAGTCTTGAAATTCCTTTGATAAGAATTCAAGACCATTATCTGTCCTTAGGCACTTGAGTGGGACACCTTTCTCAGTTTCAACTTCACTACACCAATCCTTGAACTTCTCAAATGCTTCTGCTTTTGATTTCAAGATAAAGACCCATAACTTTCTTGTATAGTCATCTATCAAACTGATGAAGAATCTTCCCCTACCCATGGTTTGAGTTCTTGCTGGTCCCCAAAGATCAGAATGGACATAATCTAAGAGAGCAGTGAAGGAATGTGTACCTGTACCATAAGACAGCTTCTTGCTTTTGGCTAGGATACATTGCTCACAGTTGTTGATCCTGAAGTTCCCTGGATTTTGTAGAATTCCTTGCTTCTTGAGCTCATTAAGGCCTTTGTCACTGACATGGCCTAATCTCAGATGCCACAGATCTGAATCATCACTATTTGAGAAAGCAGCTTCCCCTAACACTGTGATGCCATCAAGATAGTACAGTGTCTGCCTCCTGATCCCTCTCAGAACAAGCTTTGAGCCTTTTATCACTTGTATAGTGCCTCCTTTTGATTGGAAATGCTTTCCCTTACTCTCCAACATGCCAAGAGATATCAGGTTCCTTTTCAGATTGGGGATGTATCTGACTTCAGACATGTTCTTGATGGAGCCATTGTGGATCTTTAATTTGATATTGACCATTCACTTCACACCACACACCTGATTGTTGCCTAGCAAGACAGATCCAAAATCTCCTTCCTTTAGATCTGTAAACCAGCCCCTATTAGGACACATGTGAAAGCTACAGCCTGTATCCAATATCCACTCCTCCCTGATTAGATGCTCCACCACATTCAGTACCTCTCCAGCATCACACCCTTCTGCAACATCAACTGTGTTGCTACCACCTTCTTTTCCAGATTGTTGCTTTCTAATCCAAGAATAGCAATATTTCTTGATGTGGCCTGGCTTCTTGCAGTAGTTGCAAATCCTAGTATCTTCATGTGAAACTTCTTTCCCCTTTGTTTGATCAGGTTTCTTCTGATCTTTGTTGGGTTTCTTGGACTTCTTCTTATCAGCCTTCTTCTGCACATTCAGAGATTCACCACCAGAACTCTGGGCCTTACCTTCATTTATCTTCTGCAGTTCTTTAGCCTTTAAGACTGCTTGAACCTCTTCTAGGGTGATTGTTGTTTCTCTTCCATAAAGCATGGCATCTTTCAGATGCTCATAGGTCTTTGGCAAGGCATTTAACAGGATGATAACAGTATCTTCATCCTCCAAAGTGACTCCAATGCTTTCAAGATCGTCCACCATCTTGTTGAAAGCATCTAGTTGGTCATCCATGCCTTGATTATCTTGCAATTTGTAGGAATATAGCCTCTGCTTCATGTAAAGTCGATTTGCCAGTGATTTGGTCATGTATATTGACTTCAACTTGGTCCAAACGTCAGCTGCAGTCTTTTCTTTTGAGACCTCTTGAAGAACTTTATCACTGAGACACAAGATCACGATACTGTGAGCCTTCTCCATGATTGTAGCTTTTTCAGACATTGAGAGAGTGGCGGACAAGGCTGATTCACCCTTCAGTGCTACAGCAAGGCCTTGTTGAACCAGCATGGCTCTCATCTTGATTCGCCATAGACCAAAGTCATTTTTACCAAAGAACTTCTCGATATCGAACTTCGTGGATGCCATTTTCCTTTTCTGCAAGAACACTGAAATGCCCAGACCTTCAATCTTCAAAGAACGCTATGAGGGTCTCCTTCTCTTAAGTTCCCACAGACGGCGCCACTTTGTTAGGAAATCAACAAAGATTCATTGATTGAATAAGCAAAGAAACTGAGATGCAGAATCAAGAAACTTGAATTGTGTACAAGAATGAAAACCAGAAAACTTTGAACACTCGAGAGATGATTTCTAGGGAGTTAACTGCATGTTATAGCGATGAATATTTGGAGTGTTTTACAGAGATCTGAAAGCTCAAAACTTATCTACAAAAGATGTGAATCTAGACTAGATATACAACTGCACAATCTAATCTACACCACACGATTACAACGAGAAATAAACGGCTAGGATGAAAGGAAGTTACAACCATTCAAAACCTAACTAACTAACTAACTTTTTGAACTGCTTACACTAGCTTCTGTTCTAGTTAGGATCTTCAACAGACTTCTTGTAACCGCTGCAACCAAGTGTTTGTATGCATGCAACAGAAACCATGCAAACTGATTTACAAAAATCATCTGCACGAAAAACATAACAGCACGGCAAAAATTCAATAAACAAAATTGAATTGCAGGGGTGAGAATACGAAAAAAATAATATTTTTATGGGAGATGCTATTTGCACCACTAAATCTACTTTTTGCACCACAAATTAAAAGAAATAGAAAAATAATAATTTAGAATTTACTTAAATGTCCTTATAAAAAATTAATAAATAAATAAAACAAAAGGAAAAAAGAAATGAAGTCATCTTCTCCAACTTTTACTCGTTGCCGCTCTGGTTTGCCAAAAAAAAATCCGATCAACTCTTCCACCATCACAAACATGCATCTTTGTTTCTCCGGTATCTTCCCCTCCAATTTCACTAACCTCCAAATCAAATAAATTAAATAAAATATTAAAAAATTAAATGTTGGCCATCTTCCTTTTCCCAACAGATGCGGACACAACCGCACAAATATTTCACAGGCTACAAAGTCATGTCAAACTTTGCCGGAATTATTGAAATACGTTCGAAAACTCAATTTTTCGAGTCCCCATCAAAAATTGAGAACCTATTTTCAAACACCATCAAAGATTGCTTCTAATTGCTGACTTTTCTCTCTCCTTCGAGTCTCCATCAAAAAAAGTTAGAAATTCAGAGTTTCAGAAGCATCAAACACCATCATAGTTTCATAGCAGAACTTGGTAGTACATAGAAGAAGAAGAAGAAGAAGAAGAAGAAGAAGAAGAAGGGGTTGTGATTTGGGAGAAAAGAGGGCTGGGGTTTGGTTTGGAGGATTCTGGGGGAGAGACAAAGAAGGGGAGAGGAGGGGTCGAATCGGGGGAAGGAGGGCGGCGACCCGTAAGAAAGGGAGGGTGGTGGTGGTGGGAGAGAGATTTTTAAAATTGATTTTATTTTATTTTATTCTTTTTAATAAAATAATTTTTTTTAGAGACATGTTATTAATGTAAATACGTGTGGTGTAAAAAGTAAAATCTGTAGTGTAGTGAGTGATGAAAGTGCAAAGAGTAAAATATGCGGTGCAAATAGAATCACCCATTTTTTATATCAGTAGAATATTTTTTTATTGAAAGAAGTTACTAATGTAACCATGTATAATAATTTATACAGTGTGAAGAGGTAGTACTCCTATGTACCTTATAAATTTATCATACAATACCAAGTCTAGCTTTCTAGGAGGGCACACTGCGCATTTTTTTTAATTGATTGTCGCTATGTATATAAACATGCAATATATATGTATGTATGTATATTTTTTCACAAATTTTATCTAAGTCATCTCTTTTTTTTTTCACTTAATCTGTTTTGCTGCCACAATTTTATTTTATTTTGTTACTTTGCTTTTTTCTTTTACTCTTTTGTTGATTCAGCTTATTTTCCTTTTTCTATTATGTCATTTCGACAGTTTGACTACATTTTCTAATCTTCCATTTAAAATTTTTGAAAACTCAAACATTTACATCTCCTATTGCGAAATTAACACACAATTAAAAGATAAAAATGCGAATTGCGTTTTTTTGGACATATTTAATCATAACTTTCTTATTTTTATTAGTTCTCTTCGTGTTTACAATTTTTATTTCTTTTCAATTTAAAATATGGAATGCAATTGATTTTGATTTTAAGTTTGAAATGGAATAAAACGGTATAAGTAGCATAAAAATATAGCAAGTGCATGGTGTTATTGTAATACGTAGATGAGTAAGAGTTTTGTATTCCACAAAGACCCTTATTTCTATGTTTTTAAACACAAGCACCTTACTAATAACTAGACATTGAATATGCAAGTAGAATGGAAATAAATAGAGTAAATTTCATTTTTGGTTCCATTAGATTGAGGTCAAAACACTTTTAGTCCCAAAAGTTATTTTTTTGATCCCAAATAATATTTTTTCGATAATTTTGATCTCATAAGATATTTTTCCGATAATTTTGATCCCATAAAATATTTTTCTGACAATTTTAGTCCCATATCTATTTTTCGAAAAATTTTAATCCTAAACTAACAAAGAAAGTTAACTCCTTTGATCTAATATTTAAATTCTTCCGTGTTTTAGCAGTAACATATTGTTCCATGGAGCTAAGGTCCAAAATATGATAAGAAGAAGGATATCTCCACCTCTCTTTGAAAATTTTTCATCTAATTTAATGCTAGGTATAATGAGTATAAGGGCTTAGGGATGTCAAACGGGTCAGCCCGTCGGTTTCGGTCCAACCCTATTGGGTTATCGGGCTATTCGGATCGGACCATTTCGGGCTGAAATTTTTTCGGGCTAAAAAATATTGGCCCTAACCCTAAAACTTCGGTTTTCGGGCTAGCCCGTCGGGCCAACATGTTTACGACAAAAGTTAATTGTATGGAGAATACTCTTTCAAATAGTAAGTTTTCATGTCTTATATTAGATCCAAAACTATAATAGAGACACCATATGTTTATACAAGCATCATATAATTACAAGCAAAGTTGATACACGAGAACTTAAGTAGAACAGTCTGTATAGATGCATAGGTTAAAATCCTCACATAATCTACAGTTCTATATTACGATGCATTACAATTTATTCATTGAGGAATTTCGTCAAACAGTGGAACTGCGCATTCTTCAGTGTCGAATTGATTGCAAGTTTATTATATTTTTTTCACTATATTCTATAGAAGAGTTTCCAAAACATATATTCTAATTTATCTGATTGGATTTATCTCTTCCACAGCAGTGACCATTTCTTCAACAGTGAGATTTTTTTTTTTGAGAAATTTAGATAATAGATAGTGGACTGAGAGCATAATCTAACTATTTTTTAATAATTCATTTGTTTATTATAACAAATTAAAATCCAAGTTCAACGGAAGGAAAGAAGAACAAAAAATGGTGAGTTGCCAGTTGGAAGCATAATCTAACTATTTTCTAGTATCCATTTGTTTCTTATCAAATAATAATAAGAGCAGATTAAAAAAAAATTCAGCCCTACGGGCCAACCCGCGGACCTAGCGGGCTGGCCCGTTTAGACAGTCGGTCTGTTCGGACGGGCCCGTTCGGTTAAAATTTATTTCGGGCCTAAAAAATATGACCATAACCCGCCTTTTTTTCGGGCGGTTCGGGCCAGCCCATCGGTTTCGGGCTAGTTTGACATCCTTATATAAGGCCCTCAAAAAATCTCTTTTCGTCACAAAGTTAACTTTCTCTGTTAGTTTGTGATTAAAATTGTCGGAAAAAATATTATGAGACAAAAATTGTCAAAAAATATCATTTGGGGATCAAAAAAGTAACTTTGAGAACTAAAAGTATTTTGACCATATTCTAATGGGACCAAAAGTGAAATTTGCTCAAATAAATAAATAACATAAATAAAAGATGGAAATAAAATAACTAAACTTATTAATTGGGAAAACCTAGGCTTTAGGGAAATTAACTTGATTATTATTTCATTTATCATTATTCATTAACTTTCGCAACCCGACTTTTGTCTTCAATCTATCAATGGTGGGGAATCACTAATTTGTTATCATAGTGTTTTAAAGGTATAAGCCATAACATAGATATAATGAACATACACTTCACTGCAGTCGATTCTTCACACATGTCATCACTCCCAATCTAGCACATTAAGATTTATTCAACCTTATGCAATACTTGTTTACTTGGTCGGTCCTTCCAAGTACATATAACCTGATTTTTATCTTTCTATCACTCATTCTTCTCTGGTCAGTACTTTAAAATAATGACTAGCATGCATAAATGGTGATCAAGCATCCATACAAGATATAAATAAGCTCATAGAAATCAAGCCCCGAGAGATAGCAGAAATAAAAATAATTAAATCATATTATAAAATCCACATAGTATCCAATCTCTAAAACCTAGCTATGAAATTAGCTAGACATAATTAAATAAATAATAAAAACTAGAGTAATAATATTCATGACAAAATAAATAATAGAACTGAATAACACGAGAAAATCCAGTTGTCTTGTCTCTTCTGCAGCAGCACTTCGTCAGTAGTAACCTTGTCACCTCCTCTCGAGTAGATGACACGTCTTTTTTTCTTCTTTTCTTCTTTCTTGGTGTATTCTAATTAAGTGCATTGTAGGGGGTGTCCCTCACAACATATGAGGCGTGTATCAAAGTAGGAGCTTTTATATCTAGGTTTAAAATCCTGAATTGTTGATAAAAATCACATTCCCGCAGACCCGAGCATGCAGGTCGACCCAAGTATTTCACTCAATCCAGAGAGCTATTTTTGCACTGGGTCGACCCAAGTGAGCTCTGTCGGGTCGACCCAAGCCTTCACAAATTACACAGGGGCGGGTCAACCCGGGTCATTTTTGTACTGGACTTCGGATTTCTTCGGGTTTTGATCATTTAATCAAGTTCATTAGACTTTAATTGAATATTTAATTAAGCCCAAGAGCCTAATTAATTAAATCCTCTTTCAACTCCTCAAGTCCGTATTCAACCGTTTTGCTTCAAATATGCAACGAATTCACAACTTTACTGCAAAACTAGCAAACACATCAAAAACTTCAAATGATAATAATATAAGCACACAAGCTATATAAAATGCACAATTTCATATGATAAACACCATCAATTTATATTTAAAAGTTGTGTAAAATACACACCTGTCACACTGTATATCAAATACTTTATAAATCTTAATGTAAGTTGAAAGAAATATCACCAAACATAACAATACTCAGAACTGAATTATTGTTATATTTCTTTTTCTCTTTTTTTTTTTTTTTTCCTTTAATCTCCAATTTAAAAAGGAAACGTATGTGTATATATGAGAATATTATTTCTACTTACAAAATTATTGGTATATTATTTGAGCCATCGACGCCATATATAGTTTATTTATCTGTATTATACAACTATATATTTTAGTAATATTTTTAACCTGCCTATATTTTATGACTTTTTAATCCCAATCGCGTCCACGCAAGGTACTCAGCATTAGCAAATGGGTCAGCGAAAACAGATTTATTTAATAAAGTAATAAAGTCGTATCAATTAACTAGTGCAATAAATTAAAATATAAAGGTTATCTGGAGAAAATATTCTATATATTTTAAATAACACTTGCCCCCTCACCGTGTTACGATAGTACGATTAGATCAGTCATCAAATTCTTTTGAATTTAAAACTGCTGCTACTGCTGTTGTTGTGTGTGTGTGTATATATATGCAATTCTGCAATTCTGCCATTTTGCTTTTTTTTTCCCTTTGAATACAAGAATAAATTTATTTTATTATAAATTAATGCACGGACATGCATAGACAATTAACACACACAAACATATATATATATTGAAAGACTAAGCATAACATATATATATAAGTATATCAGTTGTGTCCATGCTCTTCCATCAACCGAGATCGCCTAGCTTTTATGAGTTTATTTCATCTTAATTAGGGTTTATTCCATATTAAACAAGGTTTAGGGTTTAATTTTTTTTCTTGGTTTTACGATTTAATATGGGCCTTTTAAAGTTTTTCAGGGTTTATGATTTTTTAGAATTTATAATTTTTTAGGAACTTTTTGTAGGGGTATTAGGTTTTTCAAGGGTTTATATATGCTTTTTTATATATATATATATATATTTTTTATTCATAGCTCGTATGTGCATGGAAAATGAACGGTTTGTATTTTTCGTCCAGAAACAAGCACATGTGAGATTTTATATGAAAGATCATAAAAATGTCTTTAATTTGATATATTCTTTTTGCTTAAATCCAATTAAAAATGATAAAATAAATTGAGATCGTTTGCTCTTTGAAAATTTTGTTGGCATTAGCACTGGCCGATTTAACTTTTTTTAATTTAGTGTTGTACACAAGACTTGGGGGTGCATAGCGTCCAAGTGATCCTCTTATTTTTTTTGTTTTATGAAAGGATTATATTTGTATCAAGAGAAGATTCTCAGGCGTTGATCAAATTTACCTAAAATAAAAATCTAGGATAAATTCTTCACCTATAGAAATTAAATATGAGGAGTGCTAGAATACCCAAAAAACAGCCTAGATAATAAAATAAAATAAAATGCAAGGGGAAAATGTTTTTCTAACTCTTCTTCTTTATTATTTTTTTATTATTTATATATATATGTGTGTGTGTGTGTGTGTGAGTGTGTGTGTGTGTGTGTGTATTTCTTTACCTCTCTTAGGTATTTAAAAGGGTAAAAATCCACCTCCGCTTGCTGTAGATAATCGACAAAGCTAATTTATTGGACTTGGACTACGACTCATACATTAATCTGTCCAATATTCTTTTCTTGTTAATAACAAACTCCAACTATATATTCCCCTTGTAAAATACAAAAATAAGTTGATCTGAGGCATATATACGAGTTAATTAAGTCAGGAGTAGTGCAGAATCCATCACACATTTACACACTAATAATGTTGATGTGTAGAAGTATAAGAATATATCCTTAATAAGCATCGATCATACAATCTTAAAATAAGGTTATTAATGGAAAGCTCAACTCATGAACTCATGCAATCATCAACTTTCCTGACAAATTCTTTCCATAACAATATCAAATAAAATTGAGTGAATTACAGGTATTTAAACCACCTTATATATATACATACATACATAACATAACATATGTAATAATAAAGAGGATTAGTGGGTGGGTGGTTGGGATGGACAGATGAGGAGTAAGAAAGAGAAAATTGATTGGACAAGTAAATGGCATTGAAATGAAATTTTATTGAGAATGGTAAGAGAGGGGGCAGCCTTTTTGGTTTGACAAGACCTTCATTTTTGTATTTCACACCACACACAGAATCTGATGTGATATCGTGATCTTCCTCCACAATACTCACAAATTCCCTCTATTATTACTTCATTCAATTTCAATTTCAATTTCAAATTTTCATTTTTTTTTTTAATAAAAGAACCCTTCATTATATTCTTCAACTCTGTTTGTGAATATTCATCCCTGCAACCAATTATTGAATATAATACTACATGTGGAATCACATCCCTCACAAATGTCTTTTGCATTTAATTCTCAGATTATTCAAATTCATTACTGTTTATTAACAGTCCGCATCTTCTTCAACACTTCAACTAATTATCAATGTGGATCACAAATTCACAATTAGGGTTTGATTTAGACTTACCTGCTGTGTTTTTTTTTAGCAACAGAAATATGCTTCATTAATCAATCAACTTTTCGAAAATTCTGGTTCCAAGTAATTAAACTATCACTAGTTGAACCATATTAGGCAACATGAGCTGTTATATTCGCCTCTCTAAACAAGGCTCTTATAACAATATTTGATTTCTCATAACAACAATATTTGATTTCTCATATTTATGTCATTTTGGCCTATATTAATCAATAATTATCGATTTCATTTTTATCGATCATGCTTAAATACTTTTGCTCAACCCTAACAAGGCTCTCGAATTAGGGTAAAATTAAACTTTATTTTTTCCAAATTGACTATTTATACATATTATCATATAGGAACTTGTGATGTCTAATATAGTTTTTCGAAATGAATGTCGAATTGTACGTATAGATCTTGATAAGAAATAAAAGGGTAAAAAAAGAGTGTTGGACAGCACAAACCACAAGTTCCTATATATAAAATCATGATCAAAACTTTAGATAATCTGTTTTATATGAATAAATCCATGGTGCTAGTACAAAAACGGCTCTCGTGTAGACCCAACCATGATAATATGATGAATAATTGAATTCAAATGTGAATTTTGATGTGTTGGGGTGTTCCCAAAGTTCCTGGCAATTTGATTAGAAAATTTGACATTCGTAAAAATATGTCTAAAGGGGTTTATTTCCAATTATGGAAACTGCAAAATTAATTAATGCTACAGCACTTAAACCCTAGTTTGAACATTTTTTAAACATATGTACTTTGCTTCTTGCCTTGGTTATATTAATTAATACATGCTCAACTGTACTTAACTGGTGTTTAGCGTATATAATTTTATTACTTAAGCTTTCTAATCTGGCACACGTGTCTTGATTAATATATAAAGTGGCAGCTGGAATGTCCCGGTGGGGATGGTCTAGTGGTGGAGTGAAGCTGTTCGGAGACCAAAAATCACGGATTCGAACCTCCTCAATACCACAGGTCGGGTGTGCGAGTAAAAAAAAAAAAGTAGCAGCTGGAACTAGAAGCTGTATTTATTTATCTACACAAAAAAAAAAGAACACTTTTAATTATGTGACTCCTAAAATTAGGGTTTGAAGTTTGAACGTCCTAAAAGAAGAGGTGTTTCTTAATTAACATATATAGCTAGGTGGGAACCTTACAAAAGATGGAATTATACTATATTTATAGAGCTCCTGTTGCCCCTATTTTGTTGTCTTGAATTAACTAATTTTAGGGGACAGCATCTTTAATCTCAATATTAATTAACCCCTAAATTCTGTGATGTATGTTTAAGGAATATGTAATGGACTGGTGTGGGGATTGTGCTAAAGAAAAGTGATGCATATCTTATTAATCTATTTATTAGTAATAATAAAATTAATTACACTTTCCTCAAATACCTTAATTAACAGAAATAATTATTTAAAAAATACTAAAAAAGACATCTATAGTCACTTTCCCGACCCATGTAATTTACCACTTGAGATCATCTAATCCCATTCTGTATTCACCATTACAAAAATCACAAATAAACCAACCAAAGTATTTAGCCCAAACAATCATCTCCAAAAACAAAAAGTTATATGTGTGCTAACTGTGCACCAAACCTCAAAATTATTATTTTTTCTTTCATTTTTTTCTTCAATTTTAATTTCTTTAGGTTTTGTATAGTTTTACAATTTTATTTAGGGTTTATTTCAGCCAAATAGGATTTATAATTATTTTTTAATATTTAATTTTCATTTTTAGTTAATATAATTGATTTTTGGGGTTGATTATTCCAAACTTAAGGTATATAATTTTTTTAAATTTCAAATTTTAGAAATAAATATTACTTATGATTAGTTATAATATTATAAAAATTATTTTTACAAAAAATATTATTAACAATATATAATTTTATTGTTAGCACACAGTTGACACATTAAATTGGGATTAGAGGATCTCTTCTCGTAATTTACGCATAGTTACATATGGTGGAAATGGGGTGGGTGTGTGTTTTTGTTTTTTTTTTAATCATTTTTTTACGAATTTTATCACAATTATTTATTATACGTGGAGAGTTTCTTAATGTTTTCGAAAAAATACGAGGGATTTATATGCAATTTTTCCAAATCTTTTTGCGATTCGTGAAGCCCCATTAGTATGGATGAAGTTGGTCAATTCCTTCTCGTGATTTAACTCTATTTTTTTTCCTTAATCAATATATAGAAACCACAACCGCTCTCCTATAAATCATAAATAGAGAGTTTTACCGGACGTTAATTTTATTTCCAGCTTTAATTTTTAATATTCATTATTTTTCTGTTCAATTTACGAGATATTGCATTAATTTTTGAAAAAATATAATGATTTTATTCTGATGAATCTGATTGAATTATTCATAAGAAATTTATTAGAAAAAATAATTAAACAAGTAAACTTCCTGATATGCATATATTTGTTTCGTTGATAATGAATTAATGTTAAATGTAAATATATTAAATTAGAGTATATATCAGTAAATAGAAAGCATCTTATATATTGGGACATAAAAAAGAAAAAGAAAAAGAAAAACAAGCCTATATTAATGTGATGGAAAGAAGAATATTTAGAGTTATAGATTTAATTTGGAAAATGAAAATATGTGTTTGATTATTTTTACAATTTGAATTTGAGGTTGAGTTGAAAATTAAATACTTGTATAGTTATGATGGATTGACAAATATTCAAGTGATGGATTTCAATGTAATAATTTATATGCACTTCACTCCATTTGCATTTAAATATTATTTTGGATTAATGCACACATATTAATAAATTAATTAAATTACTTAAAACATCATTGTGTGAATATATTGAATGAGTTAAACATAGATGTTTGATTTGAATGTTTTAAATGATGGCAAATGTAAAAAAAAACGTGAATTTCATGTTTCCAAATTTTAAAATGATATTTTTTTGAAACAAAATAAAAGATTAGAATGATACTTATTTAAAAACGAGGAAGTATATGATTGGAAAGGGAAAATAGAAATCCGAAAAAAATAAAACATACCTATCTTCGACGATTTGAATCGTAAAAAGTTGGAATTATTTATTTGAAAATTTTGAAAATAAAACCAAACGGGCCTATGTTTCACCAAAACATATACTAAATTCAATTGTTTATTTAAATTCAAAGGTAAAAGAAATGATGGGCATTTAAATTGAAGGGAGTGAACGGAAAAAAGAATATGAATCTCTCTCTCTCTCTTTCTCTCTCATGTGTATTAATATTTAAAACCATAAAACAGTCTAATCCGCACCTTTCCTTAGCTATATAAAGCCTATGTTTCACCTTAACAAATATGCACCTCTTGCTTGGGAGGCTTATCACAGTCAATATCTCCCTCTCCACTATTTCCCTCCTTCTTCTCGGTTCTTGCTCCAGTTTATTGTATGAGAATTTTACCATGTTCAAACTTTAAAAAAAAAAAAAAGTGAGGAAAAGATTATAGCAGCTTCATGGATTTCTTTCCTGTGAAAGCTTCAGCGGCAAATTTGATACGTTTGTAATAATTAGGAGAGAGAGCTTTCTTCTGTCCAAGCGGAGGGGCAGTAAGTATGATTCAATTTGCTGCTGACTCATTCATTCAAATGCCGAGTAATAATATAAATTATACTCGGCACCTGACTGAATGATGCGGGAGTCAAGTTGAATCTTAAACTTCCTATTCTTGGACTGAAGGGAGCTCCCTTCCATATACATATACATATATATATATATTTATTTATGTGTGTGTGTATATATATATGTATACTTTTGTGTTAACTGCTAACTGACTCCAATCTTTATAATTATCTGCCATTATAATCTTTCTTTTTTTTCAATTGACAAGGTTTTTCTGCTAGGGTTCAAGTTTAATGTAGCATTATATATTTTTTCAGGTTGATTACCTTAACGAATAAAATCTTATTTCCTTATAAAAAAGAAGTTATTTGTTCATCTTTGATATACACGTCTTGGAAATGATTATGTTAAATTATTTTGGAATATATGACTTAGGGTTTGTTTCAAAGAAGATATGATTTTGGACAGTGGCGTTTCTTGGGCGATGCTAACTGGTAACAACAAGTTCCTAGGTGGTCGTTGCAATTACCGAAATGTCCTCCTCCTCCCTTGATCTTCGAATCAAACTGTAATTTGCCGTCGAGCTTCAATTATATATGTTTATTGTATTTAATATTATTTAAGTTTCTGAGTAGTTACAGATTTAGACTATATATTTCAAGCAAATATAAGTAAAACTTGAGCTGTACGAGGACTAAACTAGCTAGCTAGGGGAACTTTTTCGTATCTGTAGCCAATTTTCTTCTCCTTTCTTTTTCGATTTGAATAATTTGTAGTTTGTTGATTTTTTGTGTTAAGTTGTTTGATCGTTTTTATGTTATATAGTCTAGAAATAGTGCTTGAAAAGTAATTAGGATCCACCAATTAATGATTAAAAGATGGAGTATAATATCGTGGGGCTTGTTTTATGTCAAAACAAATTAATTTGAGGCTGATTTGACGTGGGCGACCAGCATCAAAGTAACACTTTACAAGGGATAATTATACTTTTTATATGAATTGTACTTGAAATTAAAGTCATTTATTCTACTCATAAAAAATGATCAAATCTTTATTTAATTTTATAGGAAAGTTAATGCCAAATTCGGATTCCCAATTTCCAAAAGAAAAGATACACAAGTGGCGCGCGCATTAATTACAAATGACTAAATTATTACTAAATTAGTGGGATGTCATGAATATTATTTATAGTAAATGCTTTTATTTATTTATTTTTCTCCAGCTGCACTTGCATAAAATCTATATATATGGTGGATTATTTTTTTTTAATTTTTTTTGTAACTTGAGAAATGGAGAGTGAGTATAGAAAAATTGACACGTCTCCTGCTTATTCATCAATTCATGGTCATTTACCTTTTTTTTTTTTTTTTTAATTCACTGATCTTTTCACCTTTAATTTTGGGTGTATCTGAGAGGATTATATTAGAATTTTCACAATAATTTGCTGAAGTAAATGTGTTTGTAACTTGGATAATTATATGTTTGGCGAAAATGAATGATTGCTACACAATCTGGCGTCATGCTCCTTAGCATACACATACAGTGAAGAGATACATACATACCAAGAAGCTAACGTCACGTCCCTCACAGATTTTCAGAATCTTTGAATGAAACCCTAAAAGATGAGAGAGAGAGAGAGAGAGAGAGAGAGAGAGAGAGGAAAGAATTGGTGAAGTGAGTGGAAGAATGGCATTAGCAGTGAAAAGATTAATTGGTGCAACCTCTCCTTCTCGGCGACTGACAGGTGCCCTAGATTTTTCTGCTGAGAATCTTTCTATATACAAACTTACAAGATACAACTATTACCACAAACATTTCCTTCTGTCTCCCTCCTTTCATTTTTCATAATATTAATTATTAAACACTTGTTATTGAAGTAGTCTCGAATTATCTTATTTTCAAAATTTGTTTCCCGTAAAATTAGATTAAAAGCGATATAGTGTTACACCCGCATGATCTACAGAAATACTACCCTCTTTATTTTTTATAAAATATATATAATTGAAAAGGTTATTTGGATATACATGAAGCATTTTAAAAATGTATATTGCGCACTTATTATTTATATATATAATATCAACTAATTAAAACATCTTACCTTTTAATAATTTTCATATATTTTGAATGAAAATTTTACATTTTAATGAAGCTTTGTCAATTTTCCTAAGTTTTGTTTACTAATGTAGAAAACATAATAAAATCTTTATTCCATACCATGGTTATAATTTTGAAATTCAAATTAAATTACAATTACCTAAAAAATGCATTGATAGTTGCACTATCTAACAAGTAACAATTCTTTATTTTCAAAGAAAGCAATTGAAATGACTTGTGAAGTGGTTTATAATAATACACTACAAAAAAATCACTGAATACCGACGGACTTACCGACAGAAAAAATTTGGGTCGTAATTACCGACGGACTTGCGACAGAACTGTCCGTCGGTAAACATAACGACGGAATACAGACGGCTAAGACGTCGTTAATCATAACGACGTCCCACTTCCGTCGTTAATATTAGAATTTTCTAATAATTTAAATTCTGGGAATATTAACAACGGACGCGTCCGTCGTTAATAGTATGAATATTGAATTATTTAAATTCGGGAGAATTTAATGACGGACGTATCCGTTGTTAATATTATGAATTTTAAATTATTTAAATTCAGGAAAATTTAACGACGGACACGTCCGTCGTTAATAATATGAATTTAGAATTATTTAAATTCGGGAAAATTTAACGAAGGACATGTCCGTCGTTAATAATATGAATTTAGAATTATTTAAATTTGAAAAAATGTAACGACGGACGTGTCCGTCATTAATAATATGAATTTAGAATTATTTAAATTCGGGAATATTTAACAACGGACACGTCCGTCGTTAATATTATGAATTTTAAATTATTTAAATTCGGGAAAATGTAACGACGGACGTGTCCGTCGTTAATAATATGAATTTAGAATTATTTAAATTCGGGAAAATTTAACGACGGACACGTCCGTCGTTAATATTATGAATTTTAAATTATTTAAAATCGGGAAAATTTAACGACGGACATGTCCGTCGTTAACGCCGTCGTAAAGTTTCAGATAATTCGGCCGCCTCCTCCCTTTTCCCCCAAATCGAACTCTCTCTCTCTCTCTCTCTCGCCCTGCCGTCTCCGTCCCCCTGCCCGGCCTCCTCCGACGCCGCCGCCGCCCCCTCTCTCTCTTTCTCTTTCTCTTTCTCTCTCTCTCTCTGTCCCAGACGTCGCCGCCCAGCCGCCCTCCCTCCGCCGTCGCCGTCGCCGTCGTCGTCCAGAAGGTAAGATGATCTACAATTTTTTTTTTATTTCAGTTTTTTTTTTAATTTCAGTATATATATTATATATAATTTCAGTATATATATTGTATATATACATATATCTTTTCATGTTATTCTTAGAAATAAATTATCACAAGGTATATAGAAATAAAAAGAGTATACGAAATATTTATGTATAAGTGATGTGTAGTAATGAGACTTAGTATATAGTTCTTTTTTAGTTTACAATGACATTGATTTGAAAATGATTTGTGAATTTGAACTTTTAACATGACCTTAAGTAAGGTTGAATGAGAAGGGCATGTGTTGGAAGTTAGATTGATGGGGAATAGACAATATGAGGTTTTGCTACATAAAAGATGACTTCAAATGTTAAATGAATATCGTGATTTCTCCATAAGTATAGATTGAGTGTATATACCCAAACATATTTAATTATGCAATGAACTAATGACACCCACGTAATTATTTAGGTGTGATTAAATTCTTTTTTTTAGCACAATCGTTTTAATGAACTTGATGCTCAAGTCATGTCAATAACTAATCTAAGATCTTATGTCAATTAAGAACTCATAAATTGAACCAATTAATCTCCTAAATAAAATGGACAACAGTTAAATTATGATTTATGGCATAGACATATTAATTAATTATATATGCTTGGTTGATTATTTAGATCTTAAATTAATAATTTGTTAATATTTTTGTGTAGGTTCACTACAAGAATTCTTCGCTTTACACTGATATATACGAGGTTAGTTAGTAGTTTTACAATTAAATAAGCTAAGTATGCAATTTTGTTAAAGTTATTTTTTCAATTTATGCTAAGTATGTTATTTAGGCTAAGTATGTTATTTATGCAATTATCATGCTAAGTATGATATTTATGCATTTATATGTCAATTAATTATGTTAATTTTTTTGGGCAATTTAGGCTAATTATGCATGTTATATATGCAATTATCATGCTAAGTATATTATTTATGCATTTATATGTCAATTAATTATGTTAGGCTAATTAAGCTTGTTATCTAGGCAATTATCATGCTAAGTATGTTATTTATGCATTTATATGTCAATTAATTATGTTAAATGGGATGAGGGCCCCTGGATCCCTCTTTATTGAATTGTTGGTTTCTGTTTGGGATGAGGGCCCCTGGATCCCTCTTTATTGAATTGTTAGTTTCTGTTGGTATTGTTATTTTGAATCGATTAGAAGAACATAGATCAATTAGCGTAGAGTCGAGAACTTGGGACTAGGAAATTCACATAGGTGCTGCCGAATTTTTTAAAAAAATTAGCGCTATTTTTTAATGAATTATTTTTATATTTCATTGAACGATAATCAGTGCGGATTTTACGATCAAAATTTTTAGAAATTGGCCTTCTACAATGAGTCTAGATCGTGAATGGATGTACCGGCGATACCTTTAGAATGGTGCTTTGAATCCGGACTACAAAATGGTTTCTATAAATCATAAGCGTAAGTATTCAGGATCTGATCCATTTGTGCTTGCTAAACAAGCAATCTAAGTGTGTTACTGTGAATACCCAAGTTTAAATCGCTCTCGAAGTGATTGGTGGGCAGTTTGCAAAATAAAGGCTCGTACTAATGTTGAAGTACCATCAAAGGATGATAATACAATCATAGCCTCAGCCTTTCAAGAGGATGAAGTTGATGGTTTGAATACCCTCACAATAGATGACGATCCTATACCAAATCATCCAGATGGTGGGGTAATAGATATTCAAGAAGAAAAAGATGATGAAGAAGATATAGAACCAGAGATCGATTTATCAGATGACAGCATCAATGATGATGATGAAATAGATGATTAGTGTGGTTGGTCTTATTTGATATATAGATGTTTTCTTATTCAAGTACTTAGTACCGTTGAAATTTGCTAACTTCATAAACTAATGTCGATATGATTTTGCAGATGCAGGGAGGCGGTAGTACTTCAGCTGGAGGTTCATCATCGTCCTCTGTGGACCTGAGCCGGTCCAGTTGGCCATATCTCACTGGCCGGATCGTCACAGCCCGATATTGATGCGCTGGGTCATCGTCGTTGTTGGCTTCAGGATGGGTATGATTTCTTTAGATAGTGGAATATTTTTTTCACAGATTATTATTTATATTATTCTAATATATTCTAATATCTTTATTATTTTGTACATTTGGAAGCGAGTTGATGCCGAGTTATCCCACCTCAGCCACCATCACATCAAGCTTCAAGAAGTATTTGCATCCGGGAGGCTACACCTGGAAGATGGTGCCCCATGAGAGGAGACAGACATATAGGGAGGAGTTTCGGGTATCTTATTATTATATATTTTATTTTAAAATGTTATATAAGTTTAGTATTTTCATATGTTTTCAATATGTTGCAGAAGGAGTGGTTTTGGGATCCCACTTTGGAGGATGGCATTTGGGCAGCATGGGAGATCAGGGCTCCTCAGAGATACAAGGACATGGTCCATTACTTCAAGAAGGATAGGACCAAGGGCTGCCCTCCATTCATGCCTCCTGAGATGTGAGATGGCTTCAAGGCGTATTGAGACAGTGATGCCTTCAAGAAGAAGTCGGCCATCGCATCGAAGAATCGTCTGAGTGAGCCCGATGGTCCTGACACAGGCATTGTGAAGCATCGATGAGGCTCTCGGAGTGCAGTTGCACATGCTGCGGCTTTGGTGTGCAATTAAATTATTATTATTATTTTTTTAATATGTGTGCTAATATGTCTATTCAATAGGCTATGGAGAAGGGTGTGCAGCCCAATGACGTGGCGTGGGAGACATTCAGGAGGCTGCACGACAATCCTGATGGATCCCACACAGATCCCATCTCTGCTCGTATAGCTGTAAGTTAATTTATCAATATTTATAAATTTATTAATAACATAGAAATTAAATATTTAATCATTCTTATTTGATTTTATGAATAGGCTGATGTATTCGCTCGGGTTGAGGAGTTGAGCCAGCCGACTCCTGGCACAGATGAGGCGCCACCACCAGTGGACATGAGCGTTGTATATGTCGATGCTGCCCGCCGACACTCGAAGAAGAATCGAGTGTTTGGGCTCGGCAGCCGATCACGGAGTTATTCAACTCCTAGCGTCTCATCTGCAGCTCCTCCACAGCCCGACACCCAGGCTGCCATTAGGGCTCTCCAGGAGCAGATGGAGGCCCAGCAGACGGCTCTTCGCCAACAGATGGACGCACATGCAGCGCTTCTCCAAGCCCAGCAGGAGAAGATCGATCAGCAGCATGAGATGATACGCCAGCAGGCCGAGATGTTCGAGCTGATGCGGGCGCAGTTTAGGGGCCCTCCTCCATCTTGATGTTCACATTATTATTATTATTTGTATTTTATACACTTTTATTACATTTTATGACATTTTATGTATTTTATTGGAGATTTATATATATTATTTTACGTGTTTATTAAAGTTCTTTAATAATTTATTTACAAACAATAATCAAAATTAAAAAAAAAACAAAACAATCAAAAAATATAAAAAAAAATTAAAATCGATTTTTTTATTTTTTTTAATTATTAACGACGGAAATATTCCGTCGTTAATATATTTTAATAATTTTATTTATTTATTTTTAATTATTAATGACGGAATATTTTCATCGTTACTATTTTTCTAATAATTTTATTTATTTATTTTTAATTATTAACGACGGAACATTTCCGTCGTTATATTTTAATTTAGTTTTAATTTTATTTATTTTTAATTATTAACGACGGAATATTCCGTCGTTACGTCTGTCGTAAATCTTAATGACCGTAGACGACACAAGACTTAACGACGGATTATGTCCGTCGTTAACGGTAACGACTGACATTTTCCGTCGTAAATTTGGTTTGCCGACTAAAGATATAACGACGGCCGTGTTCCGTCGTTAATCCGCCGATAGTGACGAATAACGATGGAAAATAACGGATTAACGACGGAAAATTCCGTCGCTAATCGGCATTTTTTTTGTAGTGATAATTACTCATCTGTTTCGATTATATAGTCTCTATTTCTATTTTGAGGTATCCTGATTATATAGTCTCATTACTATAAGTAATGTTATTTCTAATAGGAATGTATAATTATACCCTTGTTTGGTTTTGGAAATTTAAAAAATTAAACATTTAAGTTGTTGAAAGTTATAAATCTTAAATGTTATTTTTAAAAAAAAAAAAGAGAAACATTAATTAAAATTGACTAACTTAATTTGCATGTATATTGAATTTGATCAATTCTATTGTTATCCATTGTATTTGCACTTCATGAAAATAAAAATAAAAAATCCATTTTCTTTCGTCTTCCACACATGTATGGTTTTTGGAGTATAGTTTTTTTTAAGAAAAAGAACGAAATTTTGGCGCAAAATTTATAAAAATTTAAAATTGAATTTAATAGAAATTTTGTAGGATGTGAGTACTGTGTTATTTTTGGAGAAAAAACTTTTGAGTTTCAATAGTATAAAATCTTTTAGACTTTTAGATATTGTTAGTTTTGATTTATATTATTAATTGTATATTTTGTTTGTTTCAAAAAAAAAAATACGTTAAAGTTGAGTTAAAATATAAGGTTTATTAATTTTCATTAAATAAGGGTAAAGTTGGAAGTTTAGCTTTTGTTTCTTGTTTTCATAAACATTTTTAATCTACGTGCAATTAGAATATGGACTTTATAATCGGGACGAAGGGAGTAAATAGTATTGAATGGGTTAAACTTAAGGAAAATTTACACTTTGATACCTACATTTTGAACACTTTTTCAAAAATGACCCACTTTATTACTATTAGCAAAACAGTACCAACTTTTTCAAAATTTTTACAAATCTCACATCGATCAAATTTCCAGCCTAAATATATACGTGGCAAGCCCAACAAATTTATTTTATTTTTAGTTCATAATTGACATGGAATATCCAGGTAATATTTTTAATTGGAGCAAAAAAGCTACACAAAAATTCCGGCGTGCCACGTAGATATTCTAGATTGGAAATTTGATTGAGGTCAGATTTGCAAAAAATTTGAAAAAGTGGGTACTGTTTTGCTAATAGTAATAAAGTGTGTCATTTTTAATAAAGTGTGCAAAATATAGGTATCAAAGTGTAAAATTTTCCTAAACATAATAATAAAAAAAGTTATTTTCCAAATTAGTAGTGATTTTAGGCGGGAAAAATGACATCTATCTAATTTTGACAACAATTTTATTTTTAAATAGATAAAAATAAAAATATTATGTTTAATTTATCACCGGAGGTGCATGCAGTTAGGGATGAAAATAGGCCAGGTTACCCGACAAGGGTTTATTGTCCGGCCTACTTTAAGCCTACATATGCCTGGCCTATTTAGTAAATAGGCCACAATGAGACTCTACATAAAGCCTCTTTACAAAAATAGGCCCGAGCCTAGGCCTTTGAAAAAGCCCATCAAGCATAGTAGGCTGGCCTATTTATGTAATTAATAAAAAATAAATATTTTTTATAAAATTTATTAATAGACTTTATTAGTTAAATATAATAAATATTATATTTATATTTTAACAAGAAGATATATTTATAGTTGTAAATCATTAATTTGGTTTTTTATTTGAAAAATTTTATGAAAAAAATAAATTGTATGTGTGTATGTATATTTTTTTATTAAAATATATTTTTAATAGGCTTAAATAGGCTTTTTAAAGGCTTAAAGCCCAGTTCATTTAATTAAATAGGCTAGACCTATACATATATAAAAATACTAAATAAATAATAGGCCAAGCCTAGGCCTATATTCGCTAAAGTAGGCCCAGTCTTCAAAGTCAAAGTCTGGCCTGTTCTGACTTATTTTCATCCCTACATGCAGTGACTTGTTTCTCTCTCGTAAATTAAGTATTTTTTGAATTTAGTAACCGGTCCTTGAAATTATCCTACTGTAAATTAGGAATCAAATATGAACTGTTTAAATTAATTAGATGGACGGACAATATTTTTTTTATTTTTTCTAAGGGATATGCATGTTGGTTTTACGACCTTTATGTTGAATTTGAGCATTTATATGTTGAATTTTAACATATATGTGTTTAATTTTAGCATTGTATTTTTTGACATATATTATAAAATTGATACCGCTATTTTTAATTTATCTTTTTTAATGCAAAGAAATTATCGACCTATATTTTGTTTTATTTGAGAAGTGAGAACACACTGGCTAGCTAGAAGACCTTTTCACTTTTGTATATAATTCTCCATATATGCTTTTTCCATGCATGCATGATTGGTCAATGTACCATCTTTAACAAGCATGAATTGTATTATTTTTTGTCACTATCTATTTTGTTCCAATTATTTCATCACTATTAATCGTATAAAAATGAATTAATTTTATTTATCATTTATATTGGTGCGAATATTTTTATGCATTAATCGCGGATGTGTGGAAGTCTTGATAAAAAAAATAAATTATAAGATATTAAATTTAGATGTTAGGAAATTTCAAGCTGTTTTTTTAATAAGAAATTAAAGACGTACACCTGAAATAGTTTTGAAATAATTAAGATACGTCTTATTTGAAAAACAATTTTAGATCTAGCTAGTTAGTTTAATTACAATATTTTCATAACTAAGAGCTCCATGATTTCAGTCTTATGTAATATAGTAAGCACCTCGATAATATGTAGTTTCTAAATAAAATCAAAAGTTGTATAAAATCTATTAAAAGAAATTTTATAAGACGTACGAACAGACTTGTTATTTGTAATTTGTAAATGAGTTGTGTGAAACATCAATTATTCCGCGCATCCTCCAAAAGAAAGAAAAAAAAAGGGGAGGAAAGAAATAGAAAACAATATATATGAGAAGAAAAACGAAAATTAAGAAAAGAAAGTGGAAAAAAAATATAATATTTGTGCGATTTGACTAATATTTGGTGAGACATGATAATCCGAGTGAGGTTACGGGGAGATTTTCCTTTATTCTAATGGGTCCAGATGTTCCACCTGATTATGAGAATATGTTAATTAAGAGTGAATTGAGATGGATCAATTTCTTTATTAATATCAACTTTTTCATCATGATATCTAGTATCATTCAAGATCTTCACTAATTTACTCATCAGTTTATCTCAAGAAATAAAGCTCAAAGATTGCGTTTTGATTTTATTGGCCGTGCTATATAATCTATAATCATATATCGAGCACGTCCTAACTAGACAATTACAATATAAATTATGATAATTATATTTCTCAACTAAAAGAAGCCTAGAATTATGTAAGGTAAATGAATACCATGCCCCGACTGCATTTAGATTGATAGTTAACTAGAGATGGAAATAGATCAAGTTATACGACGAGGGGCTTTCGTCTTGACTTAGGTTGGACTTACTTTATGCATGATTTATTCAACAAATAGATCATAATAAAAAACTTTTAAGAACTCTATTTATACACGCGTGCAGGTTGGGTTTAGGCCTTCAAGAATGCCTATGAACCCTAAATGACCGACCTTTTGATTATAATTATAGGCTCTCTTCCATCATGGCCACGAAGGCAAACTTTTCTATCTCTAGTGTCTCAATGATGTATTTCAATCGGGTTGTAAGTTTACTAGAACCTTGTTGCATGATGACGACACAATTCACATCAATCGATGGTGGTAGTATGGTTTTCACGGAGCAACCACATCATAAAGACAATTATGAAAATGCAAATCTACATTAATGCAGAAAGCTGAGTGCATTATAACAATTATAGACAATAATTTACAACACATTGGTTGGAGATAGAGGCACTCCTTCCAACGCTCAATCAATCTGATTTTTACTACTTTCCCCATATATATGCTTAAAAAAAAAAAGACTAGTGATGATAGTAGTACTAAAAAGCTAGAAAAATACAAAAAATAATTGTGCAAGGTCAAGCTTTTTTTTTTTTTAATGTAAATTATAAGCAAATTCCTAGCACCAAGGTCGGCGCTAGAGATAGGCCAGGTGGGCAGCCGCCTATGGCCCCCTCATTTTTTTGGCTCCAAATATTTTTAAAAAAATCTTAATTAGGTAATTTTTTTAAAATAAAATAAAAAATAAGTATATATAAAGTTGAACTCTCGTATAGACAACCTCAAGGAAAAATATATTTTAGTGAAAATTTATTGAGATTTTGCATAGCAGTAATCTTAGTTTTGCAATTGGACTAGGGAAATTTACACTTTGATACCTACATTTTGGACATTTTTTTAAAAATGGCCCACTTTATTACTATTAGCAAAACAGTACCCAGTTTTTTAAAATTTTTGCAAATCTAACATCGATCAAATTTTCAGACTAGAATATCTATGTGGCATGCTTAACAAATTTATTTTATTTTTAGTTCATAATTGACACAGAATATCCAGGTAATATTTTTTATTAGAGCAAAAAAGCCAAGCAAGAATTCCAGCGTGCCACATAGATATTCTAGGCTTGAAATTTGATCGAGGTCAGATTTGCAAAATTTTTTAAAAAAGGGCACTATTTTGCTAATAGTAATAAAGTGGGTCATTTTTGAAAAAGTGTCCAAAATGTAGGAATCAACTATTTTCTCTAAATAAAAATCTAGTACGAAAAAAGCACAAGACTCAATTTTTAATTTATCAAAATTGTATAAAGAAAAAAGCAATTATTAAGTTGTTGTATTTAGGGCTTTTATTCTCAATTATGAGTACCGAAATCTCAACATAAAATATCACAACAAAAAATGAATTGCTGCCATTTTGAATCATTTTTTTAATATCATCAATTTCTTTCATTCGTGATTATTTAATTAATGAAATTATTTGTTATTTACAAAATTTACGAATTGAATTTTCTAAATGTCGATTGCAATTTTTCATGATTTAGGATGATTAAGACAAAGTAGAAGAAACTACAAGATGCTTGTAAAAAAAAAAATATTAGGCCCCCCCCTTTTTATTTCACCATGGGCCTTTGAAATGTCACGCCCGACCATGTCTAACACTATTGTGGCATAAAAATTCAGAGGTTTTTGGTGGTGGTCTACCCTAAAGGTCTTGCGAGTTTTAGTGATATATTTTGCACAAAACTTTATTTATGAAGTGCTATACTTTGCACTTGTAGTAGTGATTGATTGTCATTATTTTTTATGACATTTAATCATCACCTAAGTATTTGGTTTTTCCAAGTACATTTGTTGCTCTAGACAACGTTCGTAAAAATGTACAAGAACGTAATCTGAACTTCATAAAGATAACTCAAGCATAGAGAAATGATTGAGCTGAAGATGAAGACAGTTGTACATCGAGACACAACTGAGATTGTTCAACACACTGAGTACTGCTAGTTAGCTTAAGTGATAGTAAAAAGTTAGTTTGTGAATATACAAAACATTCCGTTGTGCTACCTGATGTGAATGTTCAAGATCAACAATGTGTTAGTTTTTGTAACACCCCCAGATTTTCGATTAAGGTTTAGAGGATTCTTAATAATAATTAAGAAGTTAAGGAATAAAATTAATTAAGGTTAATTGAGGTCAGATGTCAGTCACGACTTTAAGGGTCAGTTTTCGTGAAAATCATCTTTTCGGAAAATTTGATATTAATTCTTTTATGGCCATTCGTGGTCTCGTTAGAAAGGTTTTAACTCAAGGAGTATGCCGGTGTTTTCGGATTTTAATTCTGAAGTCAATTGAGTTCCCGGTGATGAAAAACGTATTTAAAAGATGAATGAATAGTAACTTTTGCGTGCGTTCGTGTTTTGAGAAATTTACGAAATCCTCCTTGTTGATCCGAGTCTAGTTCTGTCAGGCCCCTCTTATGGGAAATGACCCAAGGATTCCGTTGGCGTTCACGGATTACCATTCTGAGGTCAATCGAACACTCGGGAGCAAAATCTGTCAGTCTGAGTGAATAGTAAAAAGTAATTCCAAAAAGGGAATCTTTGCTCGTCTTTCTTCAGACGACCCCGTCTTTTTCACGAATTAAGTTGGTTCACTAGTATTCGAGCCAACGAGTCTCCCGGTATTTTTAGATTTCGTGTTTGAGGTCATTTGGACCTCGACATCGAATAAAGCAGCTTTTAACCGAACCCGGGGTAACTTTTGCAGTATTCTTGCACTGAAGTGGCTTCCCTTGGAAGCCAAAGCTTTTCCTATAAATACAAGGCCACCCCTTTAGCTTTCATTGCTCATTTGTTATCTATTTCACTTCTAAATCGAGAGGGTGAGAAGCTTTGAAAGCTGATAAGGTTCTGTCAAAGTAAAAAGTGTTCTTCGTGAGTGTTCTTCAAGACGACGAGCGGAGTGGCGTGGAAAGGATGCGGTGAGGGAAGGTGCTAGGGGCGCCGTTGGGTTGTAGCGGGCGGCTCTACCGCCGTTGCAACTCGATGAGACGCCGAGCTAGCCACCTTCCTTCGACGCACCTAAGCCCGTCCATTCTTGTTCGTCGGTCTCGATCTCCATTTCTTTTGCCGTCTTTAAATTCCGCATTTACTTTCCGTTCTTTACGTTCTTCGCGTTCTTCATTATTGCTCGTTTACGTTCCGTCTAAGTTACATTTCAGTTTTTATTGAAGTTCCAAGTTAATAACGTTTGCGTAATATTTCTCGTTTTATTCTTGTCGTTATTATTCTTGAGATTAGCCCCGTTTATTCCGTTTAAATTCCGTTCAAGCTATATTTAGAGATTTCGTCGTCATTCTAAATATTTAAAGAGGATTATCGTGTTTACGTCGTTATAATGCCAAAATTATTTTTTAAGTGAAAAAGCATGTTATTGTATGTTAAATTCAAGTACGTCATTTTTATAAAAATCCGGGTTAATTGTTCTTCGTGTTCTTCGTGTTCGTCGAAGAAATCAACGAACACAAAGAACAGTTGAAGAACACGTTGAAAGGAACCCAGATGATGAGAGAGAGAAAAGGGGGAAAGAGAGAGAGCCCCGCGGGGGGGGGGGGGGGAGGGGGGTGAGCGCCGCCGCGCCACACCCCCCACGGCCGCGCCGAGCCCGTCGGGGGCGGGGGAGCCCGCCGGGGCTAGTCGGCCCCGCGGCGGCGGGTAGCCCGCCGGGGTTAGGCAGCCCTGCGGCGCCCCCTCCCTCTTCTTCGTGTTGTTTTTCCGCCGTTTCTTTCCGGCTATTTCCGTACCCTCTTCCCGAGTTTTTCAAGTTTTTCAAGTCGTGTTATTTCCAAGTTATTTTCAAGTTAATTTTTAGAGAAGCAATCAAGATATTCTCAATTTATTTCGAGTAATCTATTCAAGTTATTCTTTGTCTAAAAATTTGGAAATCAAGTCGAGATTTTCTTTAAATAAATTCTTTTCGAAATTTATAAAGTCGTAAGTCGTGCAATCTGTAAATAAGTCTTAGATCTTAGTCCTCGAGTAAAATGTCATTATTTCTCGATTTAGATAGTTAACTTCTTCGAAGAAGGTCGCTAAGTCGATGGTTCGACTTTTGTAGGAGGAAGTGAGTCTCGTAGGAATTCGGAGAAGGATCATCAACTCGTTGCTTCATCTTCTGTCAAGTAAACGAGGTGGGTAAATCTATACTCATTTAAAGTTTGAGCTAATAAGCTCTAGAAACATGTAGGGCAAATGAAATATCCAATAAAGTATTTTTGCTCTGCCTGATCGATCTCTGTACAAGGAAAGGAAAGAAATAAAAGAAGTTATATGCATGATTATATTGAATTGTTATTTAAGTTAGACAAAGTAAAGGAAGTCAGTTTAAGCTAAGTGAGCTCTCAGGTATGTTTAGATATGCTAGAATTGTTTATTTACAATTTATGCTAGCATGAGGTGTTTAGAGTTGCTTATTTGCAATCGATGTTTATCCGGGTTCATTTCCTCGTATTTGAATGCTTATGCTTGTTAAAGCTCGTATAATTAAGGATTAAGGATTTGCCTTGTTAGGGTAGCTTTAACCCTTTGGTGGCCGAGATCATGTAGTAATAAGGTATTAGCATTAGACATTGTTCTAAGCTTGGTATTGCTAGCAAGAATAGGAAGAGATGGAACCTAGCTTTCACTTAAGCAGGATTTGAGCTCAGAATTATTAAGGTAGTCACTGCTAGGTTTTTCCCTCGCAAACTCATTCGGGTATTTGAGGTAATCCCTCTTCTATCCTATGGCATGCCTAAGGGTACAGTTGACATCAGGTTTGAGCCAAGGTTGGGCGCAAAAGTAAAGAAAAGGTTTTGCGGATATGGAGAGGGCTTTTGCGTTTTGCTCTCCATATACCGCCAGTTCATTGTTGGATATTTCTCAAGTTATTAAAGAAGCTTTCATTAAAAACCCACTGAGTACATTAGTGCTCACGCCCTCTTTTTCAAATGTTTTCAGGTTGAGATGCCGAGGATGATGGTGGCTGTGGATGTGGGTTGGCTGCCAAGATTGTTTTGCTATTATATAAGTGTCTTTGAAATCCCATTATGTGTTCTGCTACTCTGATTAACTCTTACTAAATTCCGTCCAAGGTTCTATTATGTTTATTCGAGATTCTAAGAATATTCCTAGACGATTACATATATATATAAGATGCATATTAAGTTTATTTCCACTTTCCGAGTATGATTTCCTTTCACCTATAAAAGAGTCTATGCTTGTTGGTATCTGATTAATTAGCCGTTTTATTCCGCTTAAGCATGTGTCCTTCTTAATCAAGAAAACCCGAGTATCATCAACTATCTTCAAAGCGTACCTCTATTCTTTTAAAATTCTTCATTAATCTTCTGAATTTACTCGTTAAATCCCTTAATAACACCCCGTCCCCATTCGTTAATCCCTATCTCGGGACCGGGCTGTTACAGTTGGTATCAGAGCAGGTTTGCAACTCTGCAGACCTGTCTCTTTGTTTAAGTTAAAGCTAAGTGTTTATGTTCATATGAATTGCTTCGTGATAAGTTACAGCAGCAACCCACAGCTCGCCATCACCCTCGTATCTTCAACAAAAATTGAGGTATGATAGTATAGAGATTTTAGATCTTGAATTCATAATTTTTGACTATCGAAAATGAAGAGATTTGGGCAAGCATGCCTCTTTTATTGATAAGGGGAAAACCTTGATAATGAAATTTCAAGTAAAAAGTATTCGGGTAAAATGATTTCCTGAGGAAAAAGGTTTGTGAAAGAAGTTCTTGATCACAAAGAAAAGTGTTTAAAAACTTATTTTTAAACATATGTCTTAACAAAAGATAAAAGTTTCGAAGAAGAGTTCTAGATTTAAAAGAAAAGAATTGATTCATTCTCGAATTTTGTTTTAAGGGAAAAGGTAAAGTTTATGATAAAAGACTTGGGCACCAAAATTTTTGTAAAAGTCAACTGCAAAAAGGATCTACGCATGCAAGATAAGTAGTCTGAATCTAAACGATAGCATGATCTCAGGAGAACCATAGGTCTCCCTTTTATAATCTAGACTGATTAAGCTTCATAATTCTAGATGGTTCAACGTCGTTCGATTGCTAGGAATAATGTGCCTCTTTTCTGCCCCGTTCAAGAAATGAACGACTTTGGAAGAACGTTAGAAAATGTATCCAACTCGGAAACATGCATCCGTATGTGTGAGCAAGCACCGGCCGCCGAGAGGCCAGCAATGTACCGCATTTTGCAAAGCACCATCACCCGTGATCCCGAGACGCATGATGTAATCGGGAACCTGACAGAATTCTCTTCAGCCTTGATGGCTCTTTGGAAGTTAAAGTATGGCCACATGAATGCTCTAGCCGAGCAAAATCCCTCATCCATGATGGAACCAGAACTGCTAAGGGCGACTTTGAACAGTCCCCCTGAATTTCAAGCACCATGCCTTTGTGCTGAAGGAACCTTAGAAGCAAGACCCTTGATCGTCCAGGACGTCGAGTCTTTGTCCTCCAGAATGCACCAGTAGGCCCCTGCCTATCAACCAGTTGCCCCTCAAAGTTTGAGACAGCGAATGCCCCATCAGTTCCCCGAAGGAAGCTTAAGGAAATCCAAGTTCGAGGTACCAGAGACAGATGAAGATGAGGAAGAAGGGGACCCAGCATATAGTTAAGCTTTAGAAATAGGCAAATGAGGCGTTGTTGTTAGAACACCTCGCTGACCTGTTGTCCGTTTATCCGCTTAAATCCAGATCTTATTTTGAAAATGTATTAACCAACCATTTAGATTTTAATAGCAGCAGTAATTCTCCAAAAAGTAGCCCTATTTTTGGATGTAACCAAGAACCTCTTTCTTATTTATGCCAAAAGTCCTCTTATGAGGTAATTTTCCCGCTTTGCTTGATCTATCCTGCGTAATCTAAAGACCTTATCGAAAGGTATTTCATTTTGCTTCATGCAAATTCGAGTGAACATCGCTAATATGTAGGATTCTTTAGAATGTCATCGAGAAGTCATCAAAGCCGAGAGAACGAGGCCGCAAGCAAGCAAGTCCTGAACCGCGACTCAAGAACCAAGAATGTGTTTCTCAAACACAACTTTTCCGTTCTAATAGTCTAGGAGACCCGATGGGAGTCGAGAAATGGGTTATTCTTTAGAAGTGAATTTTTGATTTTATAGTCTGATCAGAGGATGAGGAATTAGGTTGTGCTCTTTTATGAATACGAACTTCGGGTAGGAGTCCATTCGAAGGATGATAAATTTGAGGCAGTAAGCGTAGTATGATTGGGATGATTTCAAGTACGAGTTATATTAGAAGTATAACCCAAACTGTTCATAAGGCAAAGGAGGTGGAGATCTGGAGCTAAAGACAAGGAAAGAAGACGTTGTCAACATACGATCAAGAGTTCAACCAATTATCAAGGCATAACCCGCATTGGTAGTTTCAGACGAGAAGAAAACGCGTATAGATTAGGTCGATTGTGGTATCCCTTCTAATAGGTGAAAGTGATTCTTGTACGTCACCTTTTCCAACCAAGTGTAGCTAATTGAAGGTCAACCAACTCATGCTATTGCATAGCAACCTAGTAAAGAAGAAGATGCGTGAATATCAAGGAAAGAAAGAGAAAGAACTTGAAGAAGATCGTTAAGCAGATAGGCCTAGAAATGGTAGATTAAAAAAAAATTTCAGTGAGATAAGAAGTTTTGACGAGTCTATTCATTCATTCTCGCATCAATTAAAACAATAACCTTTCAACAACTTCATATTAATTGAATTTCTTCAAATATCATTTTGGACAAATTATAATCTTTTGATGCTACTTCTTTAATCATCCAGAATCAGTGATAGCATTCTCTTGTCAAAGATATGCCGACGCCTTTGCAAATATTGAATACAATTCCCAGTTGTTAATCATCGATTGTCTCCCATACGTTTGCTACACGTAAAAACCCCTTTTGAGTTTATAGGTCCTCTGAAAAAGCAATGTTTTAGTATAAGTAACCCAGTGTCATATCCCTTCTAGTTTTTGGAACTTGTTAAAGAATTATTGATCAAGATAAAGTCCTCACTTAGAGGCAATCATTTTGTTCTGCTCCCACTCATAGAGCTCGAGTGTGGACCCTTGATTAGAGCAGATAGTATAAAGCAATATTCCTTTGGAAGAATAAGAGGGAATAGTCCCGATAGGAAGAAGAATCTAAGTATGATAGTTAGCGCCCTTCTAGTAGGACGCGAATCTCTAAAAAGTGATTTTTCAGCTCGTCCAGTATTAAGAGGCAATCTGAAGAGTGACGTTAGATAAGTTCTGAGCTTACGTTCAAGGTCCAGTCATGCGACCTTTATACCCGCAAGTGATGGTGATCCCCAGAAGAGGCTATGAAGATAGAATACCATTGAAAAGCGGTTGCGACGAAGAAGGAGGAAGGAGAGTTTGCAACAGAAGGCGTTTCAGGCACAAGAAAATTTTGAAGACTTATTTCCAAAAAGGAGCTATCAGAACTACCACCATAAAGGCAAGTGGAATCCACTATTGGTTTAGAACCAGGAGCTGCACCAATCGAAAGCCCCTACAGAGTGGCGCCTAAGGAATCGCAAGAACTCAAGGTTCAAACGCAAGAGTTATTAGACCTAGGTTTTATCCAACCTAGTGTGTCGCCTTGGAAAATTCCAATCTTGTTTGCGAAGAAGAATGATGTCACATTGAGAATGTGCATTGACTATAGAAGGCTTAATAAGTTGACCATCAAGAATCGATACCCTCACCCAAGAATAGATGATCTCCTTGATCAAGCTTAAGGGAGCAAGTGTCTTCTTAGGGATATACTTAAGATTTGGGTATCATCAGCTGAAGATCTGGAATGAGGATATTCCTAATACTGCTTTTAGGACTCACCTTGGGCATTACGAATTTGTGGTAATGCTGTTCGGATTGACCAACGCCCCAGCAGTGTTCATGGATTTAATGAACCGGGTTCTTTCCCGTATTTAGATAAAGTTTGCATTAGTTTTCATAGATGATATCCTCATCTATTCGAAGGATGAAGAGGAGCATCAAGAGCACCTAAGGGTGGTGCTGGAGCAGTTAAAGAAGAGAAAGGCTTTACGCTAAGTTTAGTAAGTGTGAGTTTTGGCTTAAAGAAGTTATGTTTCTAGGTCACATGGTTTCGGTAGAAGGAATCAAAGTAGATCCAGCTAAGATTGAAGCTGCAAGCAACTCGAAGTCTCCAAAGAACGTGAATGAGATAGGAAGTTTTCTAGGACTTGCGGGATTCTATCGTAGTTTCATCGAAGGATTCTCGTCAATAGCTCAGGCTATGACGCGAGTGTTGAGGAAGGATTTCAAATTTAGATGGACGCCCGAGTACAAGGAAAGTTTCAAGAAATAAGATGTTAGCCATAAGCCCGATGATTGGCCATTTCGGAAAAAAATGAAGATTTCGTAGTTTATGCTTATGCGTCGAGAAAAGGGTCAGGATGCGTACTAAAGAAGAGAGGAAAGGTGATCGCTTATGCTTCAAGGCAGCTTCAGAATCACAAGTAGAACTACTTCACGCATGACCTAGAGCTAGCAGTGATTTTTTATACGCTAAAGATCTAGACGCACTATCTCTACGGAGCCAAGTGTAAGACTCTTCCCCAAATCACAAGAGCCTAAAGTATTTCTTCAAGCAAGAAGATCTTAGCATAAGGCAGATAAGATGGCTAGGACTTGTAAAGGATTACGACCACACGACTCGCTACCACCCAGGTAAGGTAAATGTGGTAGTTGATGCCCTAAGTAGGAAGGAAAAGGGAGAGTTAGGACTCGCTCAAGTTAAGAAGAAGCTTTGGTAGGAATTCAAAAGTTAAGAATCGAGGTGCTAACACCACCTGCAATCAATTAAGCACAAATCGCCGCGATAGTCTCTCATCCCAACCCGAGACAAAGGATAGTTAAGGTTTGGAAATGAAAGAAGTTTCTCGAGAAGAAAATCCTAGAAGCACGATTAGATAGCACGCAAGACTTCGCAGAAGCCGCCGATAAAGCGCTCTTATTCAAAGAAAAGCTTGGTGTGCCAAGCAAGAAAGAACTAAAGGAGGAAATCATGTGCAAGGCACATGACACACCACATACAGCACATCCTGGAAGCACCAAGATGTATCAGGACCTCAAAAAGAACTTCTAGCAGAATAACATGAAAAGAAAGGTAGCCACCTTCGTAAGAAAGGTGTTGATCTATCAACAAGTGGAGCCTTGCATCAAAAACCTTCTGGTTGCTCCAACCCATAGAAATTCCTGAGTGGAAGTAGGATCATAGTAGTATAGGCTTTGTGGTAGGATTAACAAAGTCTAAGTGGTGGAATACCGCTATTTGGGTGATCGTGAATCGATTATCGAAAGCAGCACATCTCATTGCGGTTATAATAATAGACGGGCTAGATCAACTAGCCCAGATGTATGATAGGAAATTTGTGCATAATGCACGATGTGCCGATCTCGATTATATCGGATCGTGATACGAGATTTACGTCAAGATTTTGGAGGAGTCTACAAAAGGCAATGAGATCAAAGCTCAATTTCAACACGGCATTTCATCCTCAGATGAATGGCCAGTCCGAGAGGGCTATTCAGAATCTAGAAGACATGCTTAGAAGAGTATTCATCGATCACAGAAGTAGCTGGGAGGAGCTACTGTAATTGATAAAAGTTGCGTACAACAACAGCTACCAGTCATCGATCGGCATGGCCCTTACAGAAGAAAGTGTAAATCGCCCTGGTATCGAGACAAAGTTAGAAAGAGAAGGATACTTGGACCTGAAATGGTCCTGGTAGCAGTCCAGAAGATCGAGCTTGTTCATCAGCAAATCAAGAAAATTCAAGACAGACAGAAGGCTTATACAGACGAAAGAAGAACGGAACTGAGATTCGACATTAAAGATAGTATTCTTGTAAATGTCTCCATTAAGTAGTGATTCGTTTTGCCAAACGAAACAAGTTAAGGCCCATATTTATTGAACCTTTCAAAATTTTAGAAAAGGTGAATGAAGTAGCCTACAGGTTGGCCTTACCACCCAACCTGAGTGACGTTCATGACGTCTTTTCATGTCTCAATGTTGAGAAAGTACGTGTTCAATCTAAAGTACGTGATTTGCAAGGAAGAGATAGTCCTGAACGAGGACTTCGCCTATAAAGAGAAGCCCCAGGCCTTTGTGAGTTAAAAGATCCATAAGTTAAGGAACAAGGAGATCAATCTTGTAAAGATGATCTGGAACCTTCATGGTTCAGAAAAAGCAACATGGGAGCTCGAATCTGAGCTACTCAAAAAGTACCCTGATATCGTTATCATGGTTAGTAAATTTCGGGACGAAATTTCTTTAAGGAGGGTAGGATGTAACACCCCAGATTTTCGATTAAGGTTTAGAGGATTCTTAATAATAATTAAGAAGTTAAGGAATAAAATTAATTAAGGTTAATTGAGGTCAGATGTCAGTCACAACTTTAAGGGTCAGTTTTCGTGAAAATCATCTTTTCGGAAAATTTGATATTAATTCTTTTATGGCCATTCGTGGTCTCGTTAGAAAGGTTTTAACTCAAGGAGTATGCCGGTGTTTTCGGATTTTAATTCTGAAGTCAATTGAGTTCCCGGTGATGAAAAACGTATTTAAAAGATGAATGAATAGTAACTTTTGCGTGCGTTCGTGTTTTGAGAAATTTACGAAATCCTCCTCGTTGATCCGAGTTTAGTTCTGTCAGGCCCCTCTTATGGGAAATGACCCAAGGATTCCGTTGGCGTTCACGGATTACCATTCTGAGGTCAATCGAACGCTCGGGAGCAAAATCTGTCAGTCTGAGTGAATAGTAAAAAGTAATTCCAAAAAGGGAATCTTTGCTCGTCTTTCTTCAGACGACCCCGTCTTTTTCACGAATCAAGTTGGTTCACTAGTATTCGGGCCAACGAGTCTCCCGGTATTTTTAGATTTCGTGTTTGAGGTCATTTGGACCTCGACATCGAATAAAGCAGCTTTTAACCGAACCCGGGGTAACTTTTGCAGTATTCTTACACTGAAGTGGCTTCCCTTGGAAGCCAAAGCTTTTCCTATAAATACAAGGCCACCCCTTTAGCTTTCATTGCTCATTTGTTATCTATTTCACTTCTAAATCGAGAGGGTGAGAAGCTTTGAAAGCCGAGAAGGTTCTGTCAAAGTAAAAAGTGTTCTTCGTGAGTGTTCTTCAAGATGACGAGCGGAGTGGCGTGGAAAGGATGCGGTGAGGGAAGGTGCTAGGGGCGCTGTTGGGTTGTAGCGGGCGGCTCTGCCGCCGTTGCAACTCGATGAGACGCCGAGCTAGCCACCTTCCTTCGACGCACCTAACCCCGTCCATTCTTGTTCGTCGGTCTCGATCTCCATTTCTTTTGCCGTCTTTAAATTCCGCAATTACTTTCCGTTCTTTACGTTCTTCGCGTTCTTCATTATTGCTCGTTTACCTTCCGTCTAAGTTACATTTCAGTTTTTATTGAAGTTCCAAGTTAATAACGTTTGCGTAATATTTCTCGCTTTATTCTTGTCGTTATTATTCTTGAGATTAGCCCCGTTTATTCCGTTTAAATTCCGTTCAAGCTATATTTAGAGATTTCGTCGTCATTCTAAATATTTAAAGAGGATTATCGTGTTTACGTCGTTATAATGCCAAAATTCTTTTTTAAGTGAAAAAGCATGTTATTGCATGTTAAATTCAAGTACGTCGTTTTTATAAAAATCTGGGTTAATTGTTCTTCGTGTTCGTCGAAGAAATCAACGAACACGAAGAACAGTTGAAGAACACGTTGAAAGGAACCCAGATGATGAGAGAGAGAAAAAGGGGGAGAGAGAGAGAGCCCCGCGGGGGGGGGGGGGGGGTGAGCGCCGCCGCGCCACACCCCCCACGGCCGCGCGGAGCCCGTCGGGGGCGCGGGAGCCCGCCGGGGGACGGCCCGCCGGGGTCAGGGAGCCCGCCGGGGCTAGTCGGCCCCGCGGCTGCGGGTAGCCCGCCGGGGCAAGGCAGCCCTGCGGCGCCCCCTCCCTCTTCTCCGTGTTGTTTTTCCGCCGTTTCTTTCCGGCTATTTCCGTACCCTCTTCCCGAGTTTTTCAAGCTTTTCAAGTCGTGTTATTTCCAAGTTATTTTCAAGTTAATTTTTAGAGAAGCAATCAAGATATTCTCAATTTATTTCGAGTAATCTATTCAAGTTATTCTTTGTCTAAAAATTTGGAAATCAAGTCGAGATTTTCTTTAAATAAATTCTTTTTGAAATTTATAAAGTCGTAAGTCGTGCAATCTGTAAATAAGTCTTAGATCTTAGTCCTCGAGTAAAATGTCATTATTTCTTGATTTAGATAGTTAACTTCTTCGAAGAAGGTCGCTAAGTCGATGATTCGACTTTTGTAGGAGGAAGTGAGTCTCGTAGGAATTCGGAGAAGGATCATCAACTCGTTGCTTCATCTTCTGTCAAGTAAACGAGGTGGGTAAATCTATACTCATCTAAAGTTTGAGCTAATAAGCTCTAGAAGCATGTAAGGCAGATGAAATATCCAATAAAGCATTTTTGCTCTGCCTGATCGATCTTTGTACGAGGAAAGGAAAGAAATAAAAGAAGTTATATGCATGATTATATTGAATTGTTATTTAAGTTAGACAAAGTAAAGGAAGTCAGATTAAGCTAAGTGAGCTCTCAGGTATGTTTAGATATGCTAGAATTGTTTATTTACAATTTATGCTAGCATGAGGTGTTTAGAATTGCTTATTTGCAATCGATGTTTATCCGCGTTCATTTCCTCGTATTTGAATGCTTATGCTTGTTAATACTCGTATAATTAAGGATTAAGGATTTGCCTTGTTAGGGTAGCTTTAACCCTTTGTTGACCGAGATCATGTAGTAATAAGGTATTAGCATTAGACATTGTTCTAAGCTTGGTATTGCTAGCAAGAATAGGAAGAGAAGGAACCTAGCTTTCACTTAAGCAGGATTTGAGCTCAGAATTATTAAGGTAGTCACTGCTAGGTTTTTCCCTCGCAAACTCATTCGGGTATTTAAGGTAATCCCTCTTCTATCCTATGGCATGCCTAAGGGTACAGTTGACATCAGGTTTGAGCCAAGGTTGGGCCCAAAAGTAAAGAAAAGGTTTTGCGGATATGGAGAGGGCTTTTGCGTTTTGCTCTCCATATACCGCCAGTTCATTGTTAGATATTTCTCAAGTTATTAAAGAAGCTTTCATTAAAAACCCACTGAGTACATTAGTGCTCACGCCCTCTTTTTCAAATGTTTTCAGGTTGAGATGCCAAGGATGATGGTGGCTGTGGATGTGGGTTGGCTGCCAAGATTGTTTTGCTATTATATAAGTGTCTTTGAAATCCCATTATGTGTTCTGCTACTTTGATTAACTCTTACTAAATTCCGTCCAAGGTTCTATTATGTTTATTCGAGATTCTGAGAATATTCCTAGACGATTACATATATATATAAGATGCATATTAAGTTTATTTCCGCTTTCCGAGTATGATTTCCTTTCACCTATAAAAGAGTCTATGCTTGTTGGTATCTGATTAATTAGCCGTTTTATTCCGCTTAAGCATGTGTCCTTCTTAATCAAGAAAACCCGAGTATCATCAACTATCTTCAAAGCGTACCTCTATTCTTTTAAAATTCTTCGTTAATCTTCTGAATTTACTCGTTAAATCCCTTAATAACACCCCGTCCCCATTCGTTAATCCCTATCTCGGGACCGGGCTGTTACAGTTTTGTATACTGGAAGACATGTCTTTGTATACTTTTCTGATGATATGATGATATAGATTAATTTTATTGCAGTCACTGTTTGCATTTACTTTATTATATAATTATTTATGCATATTCAATATACTTACATTGTAGGTGATATGGTGTGGGTAAACACACAGTAAGATCATATCATCAGATTCTTGTATTATATTAAAAGGCTCATGACTTAGATGGTCCTGAATACACCATTGGTACACCATAGAATAATCTAATAGTTAGTTTATCTTGACTAATTGATTATTTTAATACACGTGTTAGTGTATTAAGGAGGATCACGATAGGATACTGTTCTCTACTCTAACACTATAAGTTAGAGAACAAAGATCCACAGAGTTCGGGTTCTTAACTTATATTTATTGGCGAACATATATGTACTTTGTTTATTGCTTTGATTTATCAATGGGTGACATTCTTTTATAGAATCAATAAACTCGATATTTTGGGTAATGACATTTACATATATGATGTGTCGTGCAATATATATAAGCACCGTGTCCTGGTGTGCCAGGTTGATGATGTTCTCTTGAGGAAACACAAGTTCATGTGAAACCCTACAGGTGGAATTTATTCCGTACATGAATAAAGCTTTTGTGGTACTACTCAAGATTTTACATATTAATTAATTATAGCTGTCAGAGGCTTATATAATTAATTAATGAACATTAGATCTTAAACACGGGGAATGACTGAACTAAAGGAGAAATCATATTCACAAATATGTATTAAATTGGTAAGTCAGTATTACTTCTTTAGTGGAATAAAAGTAATATTTAATTTATTTAATAATATCCTAAGTTTATTGGATATTGAAAATTAAATAAATTAGTAGTCCAATTTAATATTCTTCTAGATCCCTGTTGTAACCCAATTAGACTAAAAGTGGACTGGAGATAGAACATGAGGCAGAGGCCCAAACCCAGTAGGGTTAGGGATGCAATTTTCGGCCACCTCCCTATTTAATTTTAGGGAGGGGACGAAAATTACTTAAGTAATTTTCAGCTCTCTTTTGTTCTCTTATTTTCCATAGAATCCACACCCGTATCAGTAGAATACAGCCCACTTTGTATCTGACACTCAGTCCGGGTATACAACAGAAGATCTTGGAGTGGAATAGCAAGCAAGGGGGCGCCAATCAGTGTTCATTCAACATCAAAATTAGATCTATAATCTTGTCCTCAACCCGTCTGTCAAATTGTAAGTATTATTCGAGATCTATTCTTCCACTTTATTAGATTCGAATATGCTATGCATGAAATTTGAACTAGACGAGATTAATACATACACGATACATAAAATCATGATATGCATGAACATGGATTAATGAACAACCAATAGATCATGCGGTGGTTTAATTCGAAAAAACCCCAACAATTGATATCAGAGCGGGTTTTGGCACTGTTCTAGTTTTAATACTAGGATTCTTTTCGACACTATATTTAAATTTGATGTTAAATTTATAGTTCTTAAATTTTCAGATTTAAATATGTGTGTGTGTAGATTTCTTGGTGTTCAAAACTTGGATGAATTTTTGATTGATTTCGAAAATTCTAGTTTTGATGTTACATGAAATTTTCGATCATCATAAATTAAGATTTGGATTGATATTTGATGGTCATCAAATTTTCAGATTTTATGTTGATTGTGTTCGAAAAATTAGAGGTCAATTTTTCGAAAATTGATACTCAGATACTCTAAAATTCCCTAATTTTGTCTATAAAATTTTCTGTCCTAATTGTTGATTTTGTATATTGAAAAGCTTGTCTTTGTATACAATAAATAATATTAAGATAATATAGATTGAATAATGATTGCAGTCACTGTTTGTGCATTTATTTATTGTTATATTTATATGCATGTTTCCATATACTTGCATTGTATATGATATGGTGTGGGTGAACACACGGTAAAGATCATATCATCAGATTCCTTGCAAAGTATTAAAAGGCTCGCAGTTTAGATGGTCCTGAACCAACCATTGTACACTGTAGAATAATCTGATAGTTAGTTTATCGTGACTAGCTGATTATTCTGATACACTTGTTAGTGTATTGAGGAGGATCACGATAGGATACTAATTTCTGTTCTGACCTTAAGTGAGAGAATAAAGATCCACAAAGTTCGGGTTCTTTACCCATATATATTGGCGGACATATATGTTATGTCGACTACTTTGATTTATCAATGAGTGAGATTCTTTGATAAGATCAACAACCTCGATATTTTGGGTAGTGACATTTACATATATGATGGGTCGTGCATTATATATGGTCACCATGTCCTGGTGCGCCAGGTTGATGATGTCCTCTTGAGGAAGCACGTAAATCATGGGAAGCCCCGCAGGAAGAATATTAATTTATTTTTTACATGATAGGAAAGTCGTGCGGTACTACTCAAGGAACAAAATATTAATTAATTATAGCTGTCAGAAGCTTGCATAATTAATTAATGGACATTATATCTTAAACATGGGGAATGGATGGACTAAAGGAGAAAGCATATTCGCAAATATGTATTAAATTGGTAGGTCAGTTTTATTTCTTTAGTGGAATAAAAATAATATTTAATTTATTTATTTGTATCCATGTCATGGATATTAGAAATTAAATAAATTAGTAGGCCAATTTAATATTCCTCTAAATCCCTGTTATAGCCCAATATGACCTAAGTGGATTGAAAATGGAACAAGAGTTGGAGGGCCAACCCAATAGGGTTTGGAGAATTAATTTTTGTCCCCTCCCCTATATAAAGGAGGGGGGCCATGAAAATTAATAGAAAAAACACAACCAATACAACCTTTCTTCATGCTCTCTTGATTCCTAGAGTTTTCATAACAGTTTAGTAGTCTGCAGCCCACCCTGCATCTAAACAAGGTCCTGGAATACAGCAGAAGATCAAGAAGTAGAATATTGGAGCTGTGAGTATCGAACACCATGAAGATTTTCCATGATCATGAGTTCTCCATCAACAATAGGATTAGACCTTTAATCCCGTGAGCAGCCTGATAAAGTTTGTAAGTACCGGTTTCGATAGATTCTATTTTATTCTGCTGCAATAGATTCGAAATTGAAACTTGCATGCTAATTCAACATAGGATAATTAATGTCACACATAAAATTATGATTTACATGAGTTAGAATTAATGGCATCCAAATAGATCCTGTGGGGTACAATTCGAAAAAACCCCAACACTAATGAATTAAGTTTGGATGAATTTTTGATGATTATCAAAATTTTCAGATTTAATTCTTATGTGTTTCAAAAATTTAGGTGATTAGAGTAAGATTAGATAATTTTTGGTGTATATCAAAAGTTACCTAATTCTAATCTAAATAGGTTTGAAAATAGAATTATGAATTTGGTAATTTTTGAAATGGATCAAAATTTTCAGATTTATTATTCTTAGTATTTTCGAAACCTATACCAAATTATTTGAAATAGTTTTTTGATTAATATCAAAATTTCCAAATATGTTGTAAAGTGTTAATTTTCGATTTTATTAAATTAATTTGGAGAAGATTTTGATGGAAATCAAATTTTTAGATTTATTTAATGAGGGTGGTCGAAAATTGTGTATTGGAATTAGATATGACATTATTTGATGTATATCTTGATTTACCTAATTTTAATCTAAATAGAATTTGGAATTAAATTTTAAATCATGGAAAGTTTGAAGTGGATCAAATTTTCAGATTTTATTATATGAAATTTTCGATCCTTATGGGGTATTTGGAATAGATTTTTGATTTATATCAAGATTTTCAAATATTATTTAATTAGGGCGTTTCGAAAATTAAAATATAAATTTGGTGGATAATTTTAATTAATTTCCAGATTTATTATTTATGCCATTTTCGAAAAAGGTGCAAGATTTAATTTGGTAGATAATTATCTTAATTTCTAAATTATATCTTTAAGAGATTTTTGAATTTATTAATTTTATTAATTGTAATATTCGAAAATTATAAGTCATCCATGGATATCATATGTTATTTTATGTTTGTCATATAAATATGATTGTTGGTTTTGTAGACTATTTTTTGTTTGCAGGTTGTACCAACTATCATGGCTCCAATGTATGTTTTAATTATTGTTGAATGAATGTTTGGCCATATGCCGGTTTGGCTACATGATTTTAATCCATGAGAAAATCCATGGATTAGGTCTATGTTTTATTTTATGTTGTTTTAATGTAATAAAAATAAAATTGTTAGACCTAGTAGTGATTTTCGAAAATCACTAAATTTTCAGTTGTATTTTTTATTCTAGAAATATTAGATTTTTCCTTTTGGGAATAGATATTCTGTATTGAATAAAGATCGGAGATCAACTCAAATAAGGAAAGTAGTGCAGCCCCAAGAAGGAAGGAATCACCGGTTCACGTCCCGAAACCCTAAATGGAGCTAAGGTTGTCGGCGAGACGCGGTGAAGGGGGCAGTGGCCCTGTCCCTGTTCCGGAGCTGACTTTCCAATTTTATTTCATTGATCAACTTGAGATATAAGCCATGATAGTTGGTTTATTATTATTGCTTATTATGTTGTTTGAAGCATGCAATGAATGTTTATCATTTTATGTGATGTTTGAATGTTTTTAAAATAGGATAAAATGAAACCTCAATCATAAATAACTAAGTAGGAGAGATTCATACCAAAGTATGTAGAAATCTCATACGATCTCCATTAATCTGGTTTAAGTGAGAAATGATGGGCATGCGCGTTGACAATAGGTTTTCCTCCATATCAGAAGTGTCATATCATAGAATTCTCTAGATATTAAACCTCTTTAAAAAGATAGCTGTAGAACACTGTTAGAACTAACTGACTCCTCCATCTGGAGCGGTTAAATTCGAAACTAGAGTTCTTGGGGCAAAGATGATAGTGTTCACACTTAGATGTAATTTATTAATAAACATCCACACTATCGTGGCTTATTAATTAGAAGATTGCATGACCGTGCTGGTTTCCGACTATTAATTTACTTGTTGTAAGGAAATTCAACTGGAGGAAAATTAAAGGTTTGATAACCTATTTAAAAATGAATTTTATAAACTTCCACACTATCATGTCTTATAGAAAATTTTTATGATAGCTTGGCTTGTGAGCTAATTAGTTGGGACTGATAGCTTGAGGGCTTTGCTTGTCAGTGCAGCTTGTGTGTTATAGTGTGCAGTTTAAGAACATGCAAAAGCTTAAAGCATAAAGTATAGCACACACGTGACTTATAGAGGTTCGAAGCTTCTTACTTCTACGTCCTCTCTTCCTTCCGCAGAAGGGCAATCCACTATGCAAGTGTAAAGTTTCTTTATTACAGTTACACAGTGAAGAATTCTGTTGGACCTGAAAACGGCACCCTTTAAACCGAGCGCGGCCTCCTTTCCAACTGTTGCTATCCCCGAAGAATGGACCCGTCAGTACATTCTTCCTCAGCTGGTTTCTGGTTGACAGCTAACACTTACCGGTCCCAATTGCTCACTGAGACTTTAGGTGCTATTGCCCGTCTTTACAAGATTTTAGATCTCTCTCAATCTTCAAGAAGATAGTCTTGAATCTGTTATCAACCTGGAGTGCTCCTTCAACTTGAGCTGAGTGGTTGATCTTTGAAGAACTGAAATTGAGTAGCTTTGCTCTGGCTGGAATTCTTCGTCAGCTAGCTGCTTGCTTGGAACTTGAAGCACGCCTTCTCATTTGGGACTTTTCGCACTTAAGAGATTTAAGCTTTGAGCTGTGGGGGAAGGAGAAAGAAGAGCTCACTCTACAAAATGTAGTAAAGATTAGTTTTGGCGAAAGTCTTGTGCTTAAGTCTCTTTTTGAGAATGAGACGTTGACGCTTGAATGAACTAGCCATTGAATTTAATGGTTTGTGCTCCAGGATCATCAGGATCTTCCTACGATTTCCTGTCAGGATTCTTCATTAACTGCTTGTCGGAGAGCGGTTACTTCGGCTATCAGTTTTGGACTACAGCTGATGGGGTCTCAGCTGTCTTAGCTTTCAGCTCTGAGATTATCCAGTTGGTAGCTCCTCAGCTGCCTCACGCTTCAGTCCTAGAATGCCTTGGATTAGCTGCCTTAGCTTTCAGCTTGAGACTTCGGCAACTAAGCTTTAGAGCTTTCAGCTCTTGTTTCCAGTCGGCTTTCATTTGAGCATTCTTCTCCTATCTGACTGATCTTGGTCAGTTCAGTTTAGTCTTTAAGCTTTCAAACTGGCTCTTTCCCTCATCATTCTTTCTTGGCTTTTAGCTAGACTAATGGCTTACTCATCTGTGGATGTCTTCCGGTCTCTTCCCGTTGTAGCTTTTCTTAAGCTTTAAAGAGTAGACTTTGACTGGTCTGGTTGAGACATCTTTTTTAGCTGGTTGACCACGCTCCAAGGCGATTGACTTTTTGCTTCAGCTGAGGTGAGATTTGAAGTCTTACTTGGTCATTACTCCCGACTTCCAGCCAGAATAACCTGCAGTTTTTCAAATAACTGTTCTATATGTTTTGACATTTCATCAAAACCATCAGTTGAGCTACCTTGATAGTTTTTCCAACTATTATCAACAAGCATAATGATTATTTACACAGGTTGAAGGACAGTCTAGGGCAGGAGTTCATTCAACTCCAAGATATAGTCATCCACTGCTGAGAGGTAACTTGGACTATACTCATTTCAGTGCCGAAAATGCTCACCTGATGGCACTCATCTACAATCGATGCAAAATTGACTGGGCATCGTACGTGTTATCACAACTGCACCAGAATGTTCGAAAAGTCAGTTTTGACTATCAAAAGGGAACATTCACGGAGAAGCTGAGATTAATTAATCGACTCAACATGATTATTGGTGATCAGATCTAAATTCTCCCTCACCCCGGCGTGTTGCTAGACAGAAGAGACTATATTCCCACAATCTTTCTCAAAAGAAAGAAGAACCTGAAGCCATTTGGCAAAGGATCGAGACGCCAGAGAACTGCTGAAGAAGGCTCCTCCACCCTGACTGAAGCGATGTCAAATAGTCATGGAAAGCAACCCATGTTAGAAGATAAAATGACGATAGAGTCAACTACGCCAGCTAATTCTGAACCAGCTGAAATCAACTACATGGATGGCGTTGAAGAAATCTTCAACGAGACTCTCAACAATTTGCTATCAAGTAGATTTCACATCATTGAGAGCTACAACTCTGATCTCTTCAATCAACTGAGGAGATATCTCAGATGGTCACTCTGGAGATATCAAGTTGATGAAGCAGTCATGTTTAAACTGCTCGATAAAAAGGGACGCCACTTCTGGAGTCAAGAAGGAATTTGGAGCAGAAACTGGATGAATAATCTGTTCACGGCTACTCCCACACTCTCCGAGATCATGGATTTGATGATTTACAGAATCTAGCATGGAGTACCAGCCGCAGCTCATTTCCCTTTTCCAAAGCTATCCAACTCATCCTCCACACCGATATAGTTCAACCACCCACCTCCAACTGACAAATTCTTCACAAGTCTGGCCATGATGCCAACTGAACCTCAAGTTCAGTCCCCACTACCAGATCTACGATAGTTCATGCCAACAGAAGAGGCATCCAACTGGCTACCCTCATCATTGTGAGAACAACCATACCCCTCCCCATTTGAAGGTAACCTTGCTACCACATTCAGCTTGTTACCACATGTTCTCATTCCATCTTTTGATCTACAACTGCACACCCTTTTGGATGATGCCAAAATTGAGAATGGAGAAATTGAGAAAGATGATGGAATAAACTTTCTGAGTCTCTAGGATGAGATTCAAAGGGAACCGTCGCAGTTTCAGGGGAAATTACAGCCTCAGGGACAAGTGATGAGGACTATAGGAACTGCTCGAGAAGAGAGGCATCAGCCTCAGGGGGAAGTTTGGGGAAATGTCTGGATAAGAGCCAGAGATGGGAGACAATTGTCTTAGGGGGAAGTTTGGGGAGATATCTGGAGGAATGCTAGAGCTAGAGAAGAAGGAGAATCTAGCAATTGGTGGAATAGATGAAGAAGGAGATGAGTACCAACTGAAGAAGCGCAGCAGCTGAAGAGCTAGAAACTGGAGAAAAAGAAGAAGAAAAAGAAAAACAAACTGTTGTAGATTGAAAGAAATATAATTAGTTTATACAATCAGTTTCTCAACTATAAAAAGTTTTCTTGCTTGATTGTGTTCTCTTTTACACAACTCAAAATTTCTTATATTCAGTTTTTCCATCATCGCTCAATTTTGCCATGTTCTGGACATCATCAAAAAGGGAGAAATTGTTAGAAAAAACTATCAAGAGTTTTTCTGACTGGGGTTTTGAAGAGATGTCAAAATATGTCAAAATACGCAAAGAGCCTTGAAAAACTGAAAAGAAATCAAGCAGAAAACTAAGAATGATCAAAAACAAAATCTGAGCTATCAAAGCCTGAAAATGATCAATCCTGAGAGAAAGAGAAAAGAAAAGAAAAGAAAAGAAAGAAAGGAAAAGAGAGAAAAGAAAAGAAAAGAGAAAAAGAAAAGAAAAGAGAGAGAAAAGAAAAGAGAGAAAAAGAAAAAAAAGATCCAGCCCAAGAGCTGTTGAAAAAGAAAACTGTAGCTTGAATGCTAGATTAGTTAGCAAGTCAAAGTAAAACTGAAAGATGCAGGTACTGTCAAAGCTCGAAGTACCAACTGCCATCAGTCTACAGTTATGAACTGAAGAAAAATACCAGTTCAAGGCACCACTTCAGAAGTGCCCAATTCCAGCTGAAGAAGAATACCAGCTGAAGAGAGTTCCAGCTGAAGAAGATTACCAGCTGAAGAGAGGATAGTTTCCAGCTGAAGGAGAATACCAGCTGAAGAATACACCAGTCCGAGCTGAAGGATATACCAGCTCAAGAAAGTTCCAGCTGAAGAATGAAGTTCCAGCTGAAGAAGTACCAGTTCAAAGGATACCAGCTGAAGACACATTAATTCAGAAGTCCAACTGAATAAGCGCCAGCAACCGAACTGAAGACCAAAGTTCCAGCTAAAGGGACACCTGTCCAAAATGCCAGCTGAAGAACACTGGTTCAAAACTGCCAGCTGAAACGAATCAAACTGAAGCTCAGAAAGCACCAAGCCAGAGTCCAGAACTACCGGCCGAAGAGGATCTTAACTGGAGCTTACAAAACTGCCAAAGACGTGCAGAACTGACAGCCGAGGAACAGAAGAGTCCAACTGCTAGCAGAAGCCCAAAACTGAAGATCAAGACAGAAGCCGTAACTGAAATTCAAATTTCAGAAAAGCCAACAAGAAGATCTTGAAGTTAATGCAACCGAGATCTTGGAACAAAAGGATGTCAGAAGAACAAAGGCTACTTAATAGCTCTTTAAATGAAAGGACCCTCAATGGCTTTATCATTTATGATCACCCATTGATCAACAACGGTCACCAGCCACTCATCTATAACAAATGAGTGACCTAGAAGATGGCCGTGACTTTTTGCGAAAACTTTTTGCTAAAAATTTGTGCTTAGACTCAGCGAAGACGTTCGCCAAACCTCTAAAGCCTCAAGCTTAAAACTCAGCAAAGCAAAAGTCCCAACTGAAGAGAAGGAGCAAACTGTTCATCAAGCTAGTTGTTGAAGAAATCCAGCCAGAGCCACTCTCTCAGTTCTATTCTATAATGATCAACTACCCAGCTCAAGCCGAAGACGCGCAAAGGAGCACAACAGTTGATACAAGTTTCAAGAAAACATTCTTGAAGATCGAAAGAAATCTAAAACCTTGTTAAGATGTGCAATAGCACCTAAAGTCTCAGCGAGCAGTTGGGATCGGTAAGTGTGAGTTGTCGACCAGAAACCAGCTGAGAAAGCTGCGTTCATTGGATCGCCGCTTCTGGGACAACAACAGTTGGAAAGGAGTCCGTGACTCGTAAAGTCACCGATAGCCAGGTCCAACACCTGTCTTCACCATGTAACTGTAATAAAGAAACTTTACACTTGCATAGTGAATTGCCCTTTTGCGGAAGGAAGAGATGACGTAGAAGTTGAGTTTCGAACCTCTATAAAATTGTCAGTGTGCTTTGCTCTATTTTTAGTTTTTAGTTACATGTTTTAAACTGCACACACAGCACTTCGAGCTAGCTAATCATCTCAACTGATCTCCCAACAACACGAATAACTTCACGAGTCAAACAGGCCCTGACTATTCCGCAAATATTGTTAAGTTTTGGAACAGTTTATTCACCCCCCCTCTAAACTGATTCTGACTTGTCCCGGGACCAATGGACTCTTTATTGAAATTTTACATAACTCTTGTACAAATATATAAAGAAGATAATAATATTATTTTCACCATAAAACCCCACCTTAACCTTGATCGTGACCTTGACCTTGAATAAAGAATTAATTAGATCCACGCACGCCGCCTCGACATTCCTAGATGAAGAGAGAATTCAAAAATAAATGCTTTGAGAGGAACTTTGAATGTTTGATGTGATTTTTGTGAATGAAAGCTCCTCTATTTATACTAGAAATTGAAGATTAATCATGGAAAGTTTAAAAATTGGATTGATTTTGTTTCCAATACTTGTATATGGAAATTAGGTTTAGGGTTTATAGTATAATGGGTTCAACTAAAGGGCTTACAAAGTGGACTTAGGAAAATAAAAGAATTATTATGACATTGGCCCAAAATAAAAATATACGTAAAATATAACTGTAATTATTTGGCACAACTTATCGGATTTGATAATATAATATTTGAGAATTAATTAAAACTAGTAAAATGCTTTAAAATATATGAGGATTAAACAAAAAACTATCCTATACTAATTGGAAATGATTAGTCTAAATAAATAAATAAAAACTTATGAATTCTTGATCTTACATGTAGCATAACTAGTATGACAATTATAAGGATTAAACTACATGCATCCCATTGTCAATATACGTGTATATAAGGTGTTGTGGGAGATGATATTTAATTAGCTAAAATACAAAATTTCATTACCAAATTGTTAAAAAGAGGAAGAAACACGAACGGGAAAGCTTTCGCCGGTTGAGGTAAGATTGATTGAAGTTTTATTTGATTTCTCTAGTGATGCAATTATATTGTAATCATTTAGTTGTATTCTCAAAACTTAGGAAATCAAATTTTCATATAGTAGAGTTCTACTTTTCGTTTTGGTCCATGATAGAAATAGAATTAATAATTAATCCATGATAATAGGTTTAAAGTTGAGGCTAATGTTTTATAATCTTTAAGTACTCGAATTCTTGAGAAATTTGTTGACCTAGAATAATTTTATTATATGGAACTCCATTACTATGAGTAGGAATTTAAACTAATCTAAGCAAATCATATTCTAGACTAATTAATTTATAAAGCATGGAACCATAATAATTGATACGAAAATATTAGACAAAGTCAGTTCTAGTAACTATTGTTATTAAAATAAAAATATCTATTTAGAATAATAGTATACTAATTTCAAGAATATATTAATATTTTTTTAAGGTTGAATGCGAATTTGGTAGATCAAATTGAAGAATTTATAATAAAATGCTAGTATTTATACATTAGTTAATTATATGGATATGATATTAATTGATAATGATTTCATTAATACCACTCCTACTGATGTTGAATGTAGAAATACTTACTATTACATTATCATGACATTCTAATTAGTCAAGTTGAGTTTTAAAATCCGAAAAGTTATCAAAATAAAATAATGAGGTTTAACAAAAAATTTAAAAGGAAGTTTAGGGATTGAGTTGTAATAATGGACTTTAGTTAAACTAAGCCAATGTTGGTTGTTGTAGGCTCGGAAGAAGTAATAGAAATCAAGTAGAATCTATCCAGAATTTGAAAGTTTATCGATTATCCAAGTGGGCTATTCTATATTTACAAATTGTATCTTTCAAGCTATTAAGCTTTGCTTTGTTAAAATTGTATATATAATTGTCTGTGTTAAATATTTACATGTTGATGTATATTGTTGGAGTCTTATAAACCAACAATGTGTCAATGTGAATAGCTACAGTATTGCATGCTTTATTCGTCATGCCATATTCCTTGTCGAAAGACCAAAATGAATGGTTATACTCATAAACTTTACGCATTAGTGATGTAGTAGGGATTGCGGGCAGTGACTGGTTATACTCTTAGCGCTTCACGTTAAAATGTTTTAGTGAACTTAGGTTGCTTCCAACTTTAAAACCTCCTAAGCTTCACTACTTGCATGGACACAAATAGATTACTTTTAGAAAATGATTTGCATAACTTACATTGTGAAAACTTTCCTACTTAGTGCATTAGTACTCAATCCAAATATTTCAAATATTTTCAGATCAGTAGGCTAGCGCATGGAGGTGATGATGCTGAGAAATGGGCTATTGTAATTTACGTATTTTCCCATTATCTATTTTGTTAAGTATTCTGTTAAGAATTAAGCTTCCGCACTTATGATATTATTTTTTTAAATGCTAAGAACTCCGATCTTAGTATTATGAACAAATCTATGTATTATAAAGTATGTTTGGTTGTTATGAGTCTTCCGTTGAGGTTTCGTTAATCAGGTTACCTCATTTCTTTCCCATTTCTTAATTCCAACCCCCATCATCGCATCCATTTTCACGGTCTTTCGGGATTGAGGCACCACACTTTAATATATATTTACTGATGGATGGGATTTTTGCACTGTTTATTGAGCTTCACATGATAACTTTTGATGAGTAAAATGTGTGTTTTCGTCATCTTTTGCTTTTTAACCATCCAGTTTGGAAGTTTTGTTTCTTATTTGAGTTTTTCAGGAAATGGAGAATGAATCAATTCATTTTTAAGTGATTCATTAACAACGGGCTGCCAATCCTTTTCTGGGTCTTCTTGGGGTTCGCCTCTTCCTATAAAAGCCAATTATCGACTTAGCGACCTATTCGAAGATCCTAAGTTCTAACGGAAACTTAAATCGAAATTAAACCCTTTTTCCCTTAACTAAGACCTTATTACAGATTGCATGACTTTAATGCTTCTATAAAACATGAGAATTAATGGTTGGATGGATTTTAAAAACCCAAAACTTCTAAAAATAGACTTGGAAATGAGACACCCAGCACCGGCGGAATAACCCGACACCAGTGGGAATTGAACCGCATGTCCCCACGCCGACGGAGTACCCAGCGCAGGCGGGACTGGGTACCCCGTACCGGTGGGGCACTCCACACCCACGGGGTGGTCCTGGCCGAGGGGGTACCCCAGAGAAAGCTGGGTCCCCGCGGCGGCTGGCCTGATCAGCTGTGGTTTCGATTCTATCTTATTCCGAAACAAACTTTTAACGAAGATCGGAAATCACCCAACACTTGTAAAACATAAAACGAGCATGCTTGAACACTTCAAATCAATATTATAATGACACAACACTATTAACCCTTTCGAACACTTAAAAATTACAACAAAATTTCAAATACGACACTTAAATGGGATTTGAACAGAATTAAACGAGATCAATGAATAATAACAACGGGAATCGAAATACAATAACAACGAAGAACAGAATAAAATACGGAATTGAAATACAAGAAGGAAATGGAAACCGAGGTCGATGAAAAAGAATGGATGGAGTTGAGTGCGTCGGAAGAAGGTGGCTAGTGTTGGCATCTCGACGGGTTGCAATTGTGGCGGTACCGCTACTGCTGCCTGACGGCACCCTTGCCATCTGACATTAGCTGAAGGTCGGTCCAGCCACTGGCCATCCGATAGCACCTTCCTCCACTGCCTCCTTTCCCTGCCACTCTGCTCATCGCCTTGGAGGAACACTCACGAAGAATGCTCCTCGCTCGACTCCAAGCCTCTCTCTCTCGATTTTTTCTCTCACTTTCTCTCTCAAGAATGAAGAGTGGATGAAGATATGGTGTGAGAAGTTGTGAAGAGATGGGGGTATTTATAGGTGTGAAGTTGGTAAAGTTACATGAACTGTGTGGTCATGTTCATTATCATGTATGTGTACATTGTTGTGAACATTCAAGGTCAGAATATATAAATTGAAAGCAAGTAAAGAACATGAGGTTGGTAACCCTGTTTGATTAATTGATCTACGTCAAGGGGACTTCACAAGTCTGTGAGAAACAGTTCACTACTCTATTGAATGGTTACAAAAGCTATTACACGAAGACTCCCGTCACTCGACCCCTTTCCTACCCTAGACAACCTCTTTTGTTGAACTGAATTGCGAGCTCCCCTCACAACCTAGAATCCTCTAGTTCCTACAGGAAATCTCTCCCGAGACTCCTCTAAGTATGTATGAAATTGAGTTTCAAACACAGACTAGAAACACAATGATCAAGTGGATCAAACCTAGTCTACCCGAATACTATATGCTTCGAATATGAAGTCTTTTGGACTCTTTACCCTTTTGTGCATTTGTAGAGGCTCTATTTCTAAATAGGCCTAAAAACTAGACCCACGCCCATTTGAAGGTTTAAAGAACCGAATAAGATCGATGCCTCGTGATAAACTATCTCGAGGTTCACACTTTGAAGTCTACCTCTCGAGGTTCATGCCTCAAGGTCGATACCTTATTCCTCAAAGTCCAGAGGTCTAAAAGTAAGAGTTCACGATCGAACAGACTCAAAGAGAAGACCGGGTCAAAGTATCCATTGAAGATAGCCATGACTCTGTCAAAAACCCTAAAAGGGATAAAGAAGATCTCTTAAAATCCGAAATTCAGTTAAAAGCTCATGAGAATATATACATCTATGCTCATCATAGATGATAGGGAAAAGAAGACACAATATACTGCAATTCCGACTAGAATATAAGGATCCCTAGCATAATTCCGCAAGCAACAAATACACAAGGGTTCGTAGCAGTGAAGCTCGACCCCCTTCTGATTACTTTAATAGTTCTATAATTCCGTAGTTTATTCAATTTTACCTTGATTAACTTGATTCTGACTTGAGCGTCAGAGTCCGTTCGATCATCAACCCCCCAACTGTCTTTCGGCTTCACATCTTTTCTTTGTCTTGTAGATTACCGGAGCCCAAACTCAAAGTACGATTAATTGTAGAGATTTTTGACCTCTACAGTTTGACCTTTACAGATTGTTAACTCGAAGTTCTGGACCCTTCAAGTAGATGGATCCAGCACTTTGAAGGGGAATGGCCTAGGTATGGTGTTAACAAGCCCAACAGGAGAAACTACCGAGCGGTCTATCCGATGCGGATTCAAAATGACCAACAATGAAGCTGAATACAAAGCCCTCATCGTAGGATTAAACCTAGCTAGCAACCTCGGAGCCAGAAACATCTGAATTCAAAGCGACTCCCAATTAATAATCAACTAATTCGAAGGAGAGTTCCAGAAAAAAGACTCTAGAATGATCGCTTACCTCACCATAGCAAAAGAAACAGCTTCAAAGTTTGAGAAGATCGAAGCCCAATACATTACAAGAGAAGATAACAGGTACGCCAATGCCTTAGCCAATTTAGGATCAGCGATCGAAACCACCGAAGTCAAAAACATTCCAGTATTATTTGCGAAATGGCCAGCCATTTGGAAGGAGGAAAGCTCAGAAATTCTACCCATCGAGAGCAGTACGAACTGGATGACCCCTCCCATCAGATATATAACAGAAAATGAGCTCCTCGAAGACCCCCTCAAGACAAGATGGATCAAGGCCAAGGCTCCAAAATTCACTATAATCTCCGGATTCCTGTACAGAAAGTCCTTTTCAGGGCCTTACTTGAAATGTGTCAGTCCTATACAAGCCAAGTATATCTTGAGCGAGCTTCACGAAGGCGAATGCGGAAATCACTCAGGATACAGAAGCCTAGCCAACTGAGCTCTGACGTCCGAGTTCTATTGGCCGACCATGAGAGTGGACGCAAAGAGCTACGCCAAAGCATGCGATCAATGTCAAAGGTACGCACAAACAAACCGTATGCCGCCAGAATCCCTACACACACCAGCCATCCCGTGGCCATTCATAAAATGGGGGATGGACATCGTAGGACCACTACCCAAAGGTGAAAATAAAAAATGCTACATCTGGTACTAACAGACTACTTTACCAAATAGGTCGAAGTCGAAGCTTATGCATGGGTCAGAGATACGGAGTTACAAATTTTTTTATGAAAACATATTTTATGCAGGTTCGGAGTTCCCAGTGTGATCGTGACGGACAACAGATCTCAGTTTATAAGTTCGAGATTCCAAGACTTCTGCAAAGAATAGAACATCAAGCTTTCCTTCTCCATCCCAAGGTACCCCGCAGCAAACGGCCAAGCAGAGGCCACAAACAAGACAATTCTGAACACCTTAAAGAAGAGATTATTTGAACACAAAAATCAATGGGTCTAATAACTCCCGGGAGTCCTATGGTCATATAGAACGACCTTAAGGACGAGCATAGGAGAAACCCCATTCGCCCTCATATATGGCTCGAAAGCCATGTTATTAGCAGAAACAGAGATCGGTACAGCTCAAACCGAATAGTCCCAATAGTCGAACAACACGGAGCTCGAGGCCAATCTCGACTCCATCGATGAACTCCGAGATTGAGCGGCAATGAAGATAGCGGCATACTAATAGATGATAAGCTGACACTTCGACAAAAAACATGAGACTTCGAACATTTCAAATTGGAGATTGGGTACTCATGAAAGTGTTTCAGAATATGAAGGAAAGTGGGGCTGAAAAATTGGCACCAAACTGGGAAGACCCATACCAGATCGAAAAGGTCATCGGGAACGGAGCCTACAAACTCTGAACTAAGAAGGGTCGACCCATAGCCAATAGCTGGAATGTGTTGCATTTGAAACAATATCATTTCTAGAACTTTCAATGTCATTTTTCTTCATTTTATGGTTATTCCTTTTTAAGATTCATTTACTGACTTGAGCGTCGGAGTAACTAACAGAACCCCAAGCACAGGGGTCCCGATCCTCGAGAAGATGATGGGGTTCTGACCCCGAAGTCAACCTCACAAACGAAGAGTAATGTAGTTGTTCATTATTTATTTTTCGAATTCCTTTACATATTTAAAGATTTGTTTACTGACTTGAGCGTCGGAGTAACTAACAGAACCTCAAGCACAGGGGTCTCAATCCCCTCAGATTCGACAGGGCCCTAACCACGAAAAAACCACAACCCGACTTTGAAGAAAAGCTGAATCCTTGAAGTCAAATCCTAATGGCCCCAACACTCGACTCAGAATACAAAAGTGAGTCCCGAAGCTCGACTACGACCCTGAAAGATATGCTTGAATTTGTCATTATTAATTTTGTCTAACTCCTATTCTATGCATACGTGCCAACGCTTGTAGTCCACATCTTTTCAAAGGCATCAAGATAAGGCGAAACGCTTAATATGGGCACATGTAGAATGAAAAGATCAAAACATTAGAATAAAAGATGGCAAAAAGCCAAGTTGTCCAACACAATTCACCTTCACGAAAGGCAAATCAAAAAAAATATATACAGATAATTGTTTGTTTAAAATACATGATAAAAAATATAGTTTGTTCTTAAGCAGATCAAATCTAGGCCTCATCCCCGGCCTTAGAACTATCATTAATGGGCTCGACACCCTCCTCATGGACCTCCATCTCCTTCACAGCCCCGGCATTGACCTCAGCAGGACGGCCATCCTTGTGTGCCTCGACCTCCTCCTAATCTTCGAGAAAGGTCAAGTCGAGGTCTGGTATCTTTTCTTTAATGGCCTCTACGACCGCCTCCCCCCCTTCTTGGTAGAGAGCCTCCTTGAATGGAATGAAATCCGCTGATTCCAGTATAACATTCAAATCCAGGGAGGCCTCTAGGTCCCTGATCCTGGCCTCCGCAAGAGCTAGCGAGGCTTGAAGTCCGCTCTTCTCGGCCTCCGCCCTAACCTGAGCCTCGAGGCTCTTGTCCAGCAAAGCTTTGGCACCTGTAGCTTCGGCCCTGGCCACGTCCCTATCCACCAAGATAGCCGACTTCCTGTCGGCCATTTCTCTCCTCTCTTCAGCCACATTCTTCAGTTCTTCAGCCAGTTCGGAGACCCTCATCTGAAGCCCCTCCCCGTGGCTTGTGAGGCGCTGGCGAAGATAGAACTAGCTAAATAGCACCTACATTAAATAAACAGGAAGGAATCAAAACTTTAATTTTGAAACCATGAGTATATAAAAGAAGTAATAAGGAAGGAATATTACCTTGGCCATCTGGTCGAAGGAGAGAAATGCCTGGTGCTCGAGGCTATCTTTCTCATACACCTCGGGAGCACCGAGGCCAGCAATAGACTTCTAGATGTCCTTAATGAAGGACTTCAAGGAGACCGATCTAGATATCGAGGAGACGAGGGCCTTCTTAGACGTCCGGGGAGCTTCTATGTCAACCACCGCCGAAGAAGGAGGCATTGTAGTAAGGGCAAGAACATGAGCATCATCCTTCAACCTCTTCGGTGGAGGCGTGGAAAGAGAGCTTACATCCCTATCAGCCATAGATCTCTTCGACCCCGAGGAAGAAGAGGCCCCGATCTTGACAGCGGCCAAAGCTTTGGCCATAGCATCCGATGGCCTAATTTTTAACTTTCCCATGTCGTAAAGGAATGCCTCTATGATATGGCCAGCTCGAACTATCTCAAACTCACGCAACTCAGTAGACATAAGGAATGCCTCTATGATATGGGCAGCCTCGTCTTCAGTAGACTCACCTCGTGGGGGAAAACCTACACAGAACAAATAAGATTATAAAGTTCAGAACTAAAAAAGTAAGTAAAGAACTCGGCTTAAAGACCCACGGGCTTCATAAAATTCAGCAGAAGAGATCACACCCTCCGAAGTCTGTACCGGGATGAAGATGAATGTAGGCTTCCATTCACCCGAAGAGAATGGCAGGGTTGATATCAGAGGGGGTCGCTCTCCTACCCATTTGGTGAAATAATAAAAGCCCGGTTGTCCAGCATTAGCTATCAGCCTATACACCTCATGCCACTTTCCAACGGTAGGCTCTAGGAAGCCGAGCTCCGACCATAGATAGTACATCCCGAGCATATGGAACCAGCCCACCGGCATAATCTGAGCAGGGGTAATGCCGTAAAAGCCCGCAATCTTAGCAAAGAAATGGTGAAAGGGCAGCCCGACCCCCTTGTGGCAACTAAAGTATAAAAGGCAGTAAGCCCAGTTGGTGGATGGTGTGCCCTATCAAGAGGTTTGGGAGAATAGACTTCAACCCCGACTCCCGAGACTGGTGGAGAGGTCAATTTCTTCAGCATCTCGTCATTTACCTTCGGAGCAATATCCACCGCCCGAAACCTTTCTCCTACAGGTCGGACCTTGCGGATCTGGACTCCCTGAATCTTTGATAAACTACCCATATCCATCAGGGCTCATCTTTTGCTCACCACCACTCGACCGATTGAGCGAGGGACGACCGCCGACGGCCTCTTACCCTTGGCTTTCTCAGTAACCCTAATAATCACTGGAGAATCAGAATTATTGGAATGCTCCGACCTCGAAGAAGCCCCTTTTTCATCTCTACAGTAACTCCTTATTTCTTCTGCGTTCGAGTCCTTACTCGCACTCATTGCCAATACAAAGATGTTCGAATAAATCAAGCAAGAATCGACCAAGAAAAGCCTAAATGTCCTCCTACAAATGTTTTACCCTGGAAATAACCGTCACCTAGAAACTCCAAAAGCCCAGAAAATCGATACAAATACCTAGAAACTAGTAAAAATTTCCCAGAAATTAGAAACCCTAGAAAAACCTAGAAATCGCCACAAATTCTCCAAGAATTCTAAAATCACCAAACAGTTCCAGGAGATACTAAAGAGACGCTATTTAATATCCTCAAAGAAAGCTACTAAATTTCTGAGAGATTCTTTAAAACCTACAACTACACATCCATAGCATGTAACATTAAAAGAAGGAGAAGAGATGAATATAACCTGGAAACTGTACGGTATCGAAGTCTGAAGACCACAGTAGCAAGAGTCCTTAAACAGCGTGATGGGAGCGGAGATGATGGCGGAAAGAACGGAACAATAATCTTTCAAGAGATTTTTTACGCTGGTGAGGATTTTTCTTGTGAAAGGAATTTGGTCGAAGAAGGGAACTGTTGGAATTCTAAAGGATGAGGAGAGAGGGAACAGTTCTTCCTTGATATATAAATTATGGAAAAGAGATAGCGCAATCTGGATACACGTGTCCTCATCTAACGGCGAGGGTTAACTTAGGGAATAGGAAAAGTGAGATCTGTACCCTAGGAGTGGAGCCCCACGAGGTTTGCTCTCACGACCTCTTAAGCTCCCTCAGGACCTGCCTTCAAGTCTGGAGCTCCATGAGGTCTGCTCTCACGATCTCTTAAGCTCCCCCAGGACCTGTCTTCAGGTCTAGAGCTCCGCAAGGTCCACTCTAATAAATTCATAAGCTTCCTCGGACCTACCTTAAGGATCAGAGCTCACGGAATGGGATTTTGCAAAGCCAAGGATCCCTCTAAGGACTCGTATTCAGGCATCAGTTTGAAACCAAATAAGAATTCAGAATCTAAAACACGGAGATAAATTGAAATAACGAGTAAAGAGAACTCTGAAATTCATTACCCGATCCTTGAAATACAAGAATCAAGTAATGATGAGCTAACTGTAGAGGCCCCATTTCTGCCTAGGCCCAAAAACTAGGCCCACACCCATTTTAAGGTTTAAAGAACCAAATAAGATCGATGCCTCGTGATAAACTATCTCGAGGTCCACACTTCGAAGTCCGCCTCTCGAGGTTCATGTCTCATGGTCGATACCTTATTCCTCAAAGTCCAGAGGTCTAAAAGTGAGAGTCCATGATCGAACAGACTCAAGGAGAAGATCGGGTCAAAGTATCCATTGAAGATAGCCATGACCCCATCAAAAACCCTAAAAGGGATAGAGAAGATCCCTTAAAATGTGGAATTCAGTTAAAAGCTTATGAGAATATATATATCTATGCTCATCATCGACGAAAAAGAAAATGAAACACAATATGCTGCAATTCTGACTAGAATATAAGGATCCCTAGCATAATTCCGCAAGTAACAAATACACAAGGGTTCGCAGCAGTGAAGCTCGACCCCCTTCTAATTACTTTAATAGCTCTATAATTTCGTAGTTTATTCAATTTTACCTTGATTAATTCGATTCTTGTTTAGTGTTTATTTGTGTTGATTTATTGCATGATTTTGCATGTTTTATAAGTTATTTTCTAGTTCTTTTTTTCTCGTTTATTTCTAGTTTTTGTGTGATTATCTTCACTTGTTGTTTTCACGGTGGAATATGCTAAGTTTTGGAAAACTTGAGCTTTCATTCGTAAAATCTGGATTTTTAGGTACTAAGGGGGCATGGGGTGAAGATAGGCCGGAAGAGAAAAACTCGGAAGGTGCAGTGAACCCTGCGGCCGCGCAAAGCCCCGCACCCGCGCAACATGTGGTGATGAAGTCCCAGCGGACGCGTGACGTTGGAATCTCCGCGGGCGCGCGGTTCGCGCTGTTCGTCCCGTTCACGCCGATTTGCACAAGTCTCTCGCCTCATCTATTGGCATCTTGGACTAAATAGATTATCCTTCTTCCTTCCTTCCATTTGCATGGGGATTTTAGACTTTTTGGGGCCAACCTAATCTAAGTACAAGGAGTAGGGATTAATTTAACCTAACTCTAGCCTTTTGGACTTTTGCTCCCAAAATCCCCTCAAATCTTCCACAAAATCTCTAGCGTTTAATGATCCTTTCCCATCACCTTTCCTCTCTCTTAGCCCCCATGCCTTCCACCATACTCTCTCTCTCTCTCTCTCTCTCTCTCTCTCTCTTTCGTATCTCTCTTCTCTCTCATATCTCCAATAGATTTAGGGGGGATTCATCATCATCACTCACCATTCATTCCATTCACTCTCACCCACTTCATCTTCTCCACCACTCTCTACATCCTTTCTCTCTAAAAACACACACACTACACACACTAAATCTCTACACCACTTTCTCACCATTTTCACCATCATCACCACTATAAAAGAGAAGAGGAGAAGAGGAAGAAGAAGGGTACCAAGCCAAGCAAGAAGAAGAGAAGACGAGAAGGAACCGATGTCGAGCCATCTGCGGAAGCTACGTTCGAAGGAGGTTTTCCTTTAGTATTTTCTTTGTATTTCTTGGATGTTTTGTGGAGATTTGTTCCAAACTCTTGAAGGATATATAATATTGTAGAAGTTATTGTTGTTTGCATTTGATTTATGAAATGACTTTCTTCTATGATATATGTGTTGTTTTAAGCATGTTTAGTGGCTAATCTCTCTATTAGGGGATAGAGGATCTATGTGGTTTTGATCTATTCTTATTCTTGTTGGTTGTTATTGTTGGAATCGTGCATTTTCATGCGAGAGTACTTGATCACTACTTGAGCATTGTTAGGATTTAGAGGAGTCTTGATTGTGATTCTAAATCCCGAATTTGGTTCTTTCAATGTTAAGTGGATGGGGTTCCTAAGCCTAATGTGTTAATCTAGCTTGTATGATAGAGCTAAAAGAGGTTTAATGGATAGACGGTGACAGTAATTGAAGTTAAACCGGTTAACAGGGTCTATTGTATGTGTGAGATTAGCATTACCAACTTGAACAAAGCATAGTGATAAAACCATTAAGAGAATCTACACCCTAATACCTTAATCTATCTTATTTCCTCCTATCTTGTTTTAATTTGTGTTGTTTGCATTCTATAGTCTTGTTTAATTGTCTATTTCAACTCTTAGTGCAAATCATCATCAACCCCTTGTTTAGAACGTTTAGGTTTTATTTCGTTAGTTTAATTATGTTGCATGCATAGTCCCTTAGACAATTTCTTCACAAAAGTCTTCCTTAAGAGATCGACTCGGGTTAAGCTTACCACGTCTATGATTGACCCCGTCCAATTGCGGGTATGGTCCTAGTAGTTGTAGTGTTGAGCATAAACCGGAATTATATGTAGTAAATTTGGACCCAAGAGGAAGGAGAAGGAGACGACCAAGAGGAAGAAGAAAATGAGCAGGAAGGCCAAGCCCACTACCAGCCGCCGCCTTATCCCTCGACGATGCCCCAGCATGGGTATCAGATGCCGCAAGCCGATTGGAGGTCCTTCCAGGACCACTTCGACACCACCATGGTGTAGTTCCAGTAGAGCTTCCAGCAGAATTATGCCGACTCCATGGGCCGCTTTCAGCAGCACTTCGATACCTCCATGGGCCAGTTCCAGCAGTCCTACAGTAACACCATTGGGTAATTCCAGGAGTGATTTGATGCCTCAATGGGCGAGTTTCGCCAAGATTTGGGATCCCTTCGCCAGGATATTGGAGATTTGAGGCAAACTGTCTTTGGTCACCTCGACAGGCATGATGAGAGGATGACGGCCCTTGAGAAAAGCTAGAGCAACTTGACGATCTCTTATCCATACCCGCATCCTCCTCCACCACCTTATGATCCACCACATCAGTGAAGTTGTTTTGTGTTTTTCTTGTGTATTTTTGTGTTCGTGTGCGTTTTTTATTATTTTCAGTTCACTCTTTTTGTTGTTAGTTGGTTGTATTTGTCGCGTGTTTTGTAGGAACCAGCGCCTGTTGCCGGTCTTCTACACTTTGTGATGTTTTCCTCTCCTTTTTACTCCTCTTGGATCTTGTTTTCATACATTGAGGACAATGCATGTTTTAAGTGTGGGGGAGAGCTTGTTATGTTATGTTATGGATTATGTTGTTCATGTGAAGTTTTTGTTTTAATTTATTATGTTGATTATGTTGATTGATTTTGTTATTAATGTTAGTTGTTCTAGTTATATAGGTATATTGTGATTCTCCCACTTAGTATCTTGTTTTGCCCGACCGTCAAATTTGAACGATTTTAAATATGAATCTTCAAGGAATTATCTTCAAATCGATCATAATGAATGAATTATTTCTTGGTTTCACTCTTAAACATTAATTATCTTTGAATGTGATCGCACAATTGATGATTGGTGTTGAAGGGTTATGTCCTCGAAGTATTGGGAAGCATGCTTTGCCTTTTTCATGAAAATTACTCCCTTTAATCATTTATCCATGTATTATGATAAAAAAAACAAAAAAAAAAGAATTAAAAAGGGGCAATAAGGATATCTACTCCTCTAGTTGATCTATTCAACTATGAGTATGGGAAACCACACAAGGACACTAGAGCTTTCCTTCCTATGGTTTTACCTTGTGAATTTTGATCCACACCCCATTTCTTTTATTTAAATAAATGGGATTGCTCTTCGGATTCTACTCCTCTCATGTTTGTCAAATCGTTCACGTGATCGCATGTTGAGTATGGAAAACCACATTAGGAAGCTCGATTAAGCTCGATGATTAGACCTAATGACCATCGTCCTATGATTGCAATCCCCTATGTTTTTGGTAAGTTTGTTTCTTAATAATTGTAGATGTGATTTGTGGGGAAGTAATTAAATTAAATTGGTGCTCACGTGTTTTTCTTAATCTTGAGAGGGCAAGCAATTCGCTTGATTGGATATTGTGTTCACATTCTTAGATAATGATCGTTTTTGTGGGAACCATGAAAATAGTCAATTAATGATCGCCTTGCGAATATTTCCTTCTTGATTCATATTTTTAGTTTCTTGTTTGCTTGAGAACAAGAAAAGAGCTAAGTGTGGGGGAGTTGTTTAGTGTATATTTATGTTGATTTATTGCATGATTTTGCATGTTTTATAAGTTATTTTCTAGTTTCTTTTTCTCGTTTATTTCTAGTTTTTGTGTGATTATCTTCACTTGTTGTTTTCACGGTGGAATATGCTAAGTTTTGGAAAACTTGAGCTTCCGTTCGTAAAATCTGGATTTTTAGGTATTAAGGGGGCATGGGGCGAAGATAGGCCGGAAGAGATAAACCCGGAAGGCGAAGCGAACCCCGCGGCCGCGCAACATGTGGTGATGAAGTCCCTATGAATGCGCGACGTCCGGATCTCCGAGGGCGCGTGGTTCGCACTGTTCGTCCCGTTCATGCCGATTTGCACAAGTCTCTCGCCTCATCTATTGGCATCTTGGACCAAATAGATTATCCTTCTTCCTTCCTTCCATTTGCATGGGGATTTTAGACTTTTTGGGGCCAACCTAATCTAAGTACAAGGAGTAGGGATTAATTTAACCTAACTCTAGCCTTTTGGAATTTTTCTCCCAAAATCCCCTCAAATCTCCCACAAAATCTCTAGCATTTAATGATCCTTTCCCATCACTTTTTCTCTCTCTTAGCCCCCATGCCTTCCACCATACTCTCTCTCTCTCTCTCTCTCTCTCTCTCTCTCTATATCTCGTATCTCTCTTTTCTCTCATATCTCCAATAGATTTGGGGGGGAGGATTCATCATCATCACTCACCATTCATTCCATTCACTCTCACCCACTTCATCTTCTCCACCACTCTCCACCTCCATTCTCTCTAAAAAACACACACACTACACACACTAAATCTCTACACCACTTTCTCACCATTTTAACCATCATCACCACCATAAAAGAGAAGAGGAGAAGAGGAAGAAGAAGGGAACCAAGCCAAGCAAGAAGAAGAGAAGACGAGAAGGAACCGACATCGAGCCATCTGCGGAAGCTACGTTCGAAGGAGGTTTCCCTTTTGTATTTTGTTTGTATTTCTTGGAAGTTTTGTGAAGATTTGTTCCAAACTCTTGAAGGATATATAATATTGTAGAAGTTATTGTTGTTTGCATTTGGTTTATGAAATGACTTTCTTCTATGATATATGTGTTGTTTTAATCATATTTAGTGGCTAATCTCTCTATTAGAAGGTAGAGGATCTATGTGGTTTTGATCTATACTTATTCTTGTTGGTTGTTGTTGTTGGAATCGTGCATTTTCATGTAAAAGTACTTGCTCACTACTTGAGCATTGTTAGGATTTAGAGGAGTCTTGATTGTGATTCTAAATCCCGAATTTGGTTTCTTCAACGTTAGGTGGATGGGGTTCCTAAGCCTAATATGTTAATCTTGCTTGTATGATATAGCTAAAAGAGGTTTAATGGATAGACGGTGACAGTAATTGAAGTTAAACCGATTGAGAGGGTCTATTGTATGTGTGAGATTAGCATTACCAACTTAAACAAAGCATAGTGATAAAACCATTGAGAGAATCTACACCCTAATACCTTAATCTATCTTATTTCCTCTTATCTTGTTTTAATTTATGTTGTTTGCATTCTATAGTCTTGTTTAATTGTCTATTTCAACTCTTAGTGCAAATCATCATCAACCCCTTGTTTAGAATGTTTAGGTTTTATTTCGTTAGTTTAATTTTGTTGCATGCATAGTCCCTTAGACAATTTCTTCACAAAAGTCTTCCTTTAGAGATCGACTAGGGTTAAGCTTACCACGTCTACAATTGACCCCATCCAATTGCGGATATGGTCCTAGTAGTTGTAGTGTTGAACATAAACTGGAATTATAAGTAGTAAATTTGGACCCAATAATTCTGACTTGAGCATCGGAGTCCGTTCCATCGTCAACCCCCCGACGGTCCTTCGATTTTATGTGTTTTCTTTGTCTTGTAGATCACCGGAGCCCGAACTCGAAGTATGATTAATTATAGAGATTTTTGACCCCTAGTCGGAATCCAGGCTATTTATAAACAACAGTTATAGCGTAAACAAGGTAATCAGAAGTCCTATTTTGACTAGAATTCAACAAGGAAACTTTTCCTTAATTAAATTGGACTTTCCTAGTTTAGATGTCTCCCTTGAATAGAACTCCACCTTTTCTTCTTTGATCTTCATCACGAACAAGGCAGCTTCTATTCTGAAACGTCCATCTTGAATCTGCAACACCAGCTCTTTGATTTTAGCATGATACGTCTCTTGTAAACTCTCTAGACAATCATGTACATGATCATGTTCCTGAACATGATTAAGTACATGTCTTGATTTTCAATCAGATTAGCAGCGGAATGTTCACAGAAATGTCCAGAACATGGTATTCGAACATGAATAACCAAAACCTTTTTGTGTTCTTTCGATATTACCATATTGCCATATAGATTATCACAATCTCGAACACTTAGATAGCACTGACGGTTGGCTTCCCCCATAAGCCACTGCAGTAGAAAAATACTGCTAAAGTAATTCCGAGATCGGTTAAAAGTTGCTTATTTGATGTCGAGGTCTGACAAGTCCAAATTCTCTCATTTTTTGTGTCTTTTCTCATTCTTTTTTCCTTTGTTTTTTTTCTATTTTTTCAGTCGAAAAAAGCCAAAATAGGCACAAGGGGCAGCAGGAGGCAGGAGAATAACTTCTGGAGGGCACAATGGTGCCAATGATACCAAGATGGTCAACAACTTCTCAGCGGAAAGCTCTCTCTCGAGCCTGGCGAAAATCGCCCACCATTCCAGCAAAAGTTGAAGGAGAAGTTTGTGATCGTACCCACAAACATCCCAGAGTGATTGAGAGGAGAAGAAGAGGGGACTGGGCACAAGGGAAACTAATGCCAGCTACAGCAGGAGCAATGCACCCTATCCACCGAAGGAAAGAAGAGCCACGGAAGGCAAGTTGACGCTTCCAGAAGGATACTCGGCTGTACAAGGAAAGTTGCTATGTCGGCGCAACTAGGGCACGTCAAGTACAGAATCTGCGACTCAAAATCTTCTAAATAAGAGAAGAATCTGCCAGATATGGAAAGTTGTGGGCATTGCGGCTGCGTGTTGGGCTGAAGATCCCCAGCATGTCGGGGAGTTTACCTAGTGTCTTTGTACTCCTATATAAGTAGATTTGATGGCAAAAAACAAAGGGGGATTCACGTACCATAGCACCAAACAATTTATTCAGTTTTATTCTACTTTTCTGAAAATGGTCTCGGGCCTTATGCCCGCAGACACTTAGGATTACTGTTTTATGTCTTTCCAATCTAGCGTTGGTGTTGGATTCTTTTGCTAATTAATATAAGTAAGTTTTTTTTGTTTATATTATGTTTTGTTTTATTTCTTTTACTTTTTATTATTGTTCTAAGTCTAGCATGAGCGGCTAGACTCGTTATTCTGGATTGAACGAAGATAAGAACTTAATGAACACGTAAGAACCGTGAGGCTTATGGGCATAAACTGTGTGAATCTGGTTCCGTCGTGTAGTTGTTTTCTTTGTTGCATTATACAGTGGGCTAAGCTAGTTAATCGTGGCTGATCACTCGTTAATTAGAATTTTGTTCACTACCTCTATAGATGGTCAATAAATCGTAGCTCTGTGTTGGTCATAAAGGGATGGGATGCATCACGGGTACTGAGGGCATAAGAGAGATATTTGTCTAGATAAATCTGGGTCTGTCTAGATCATAATGCTGCTTTGTTGCTTACAATCATATGAGAGATCGGGGTTGGGTAACAAGTTAGGGTTTAGGGGACGAGAGATCATCTCTAGGCTAAACTGAAAGGATAGATTGGGTACGTTGAGAGAGATCCGGTACCTCTAACCAGATAATTAGGTTTGCATAAGTAATCAGCGTGCCCATGATTGGTCAAGTGTTTGTTAAGTTCTAATCTAAGTTCTGATTCGGAATACGTTACTTCTTATATCTTCCTTTCTTTATTTGTTTTGTTTTGTTATTTTATTTTACAGTATTTAAATACATCTACGGAGACCACAACAATCCTCAACTCATTTGAAAATGTGACACTAAAGATAGAATTCGCAGCTCCTCATGGGATCGACCCTTACTCACATAAAGCTTGCTACGCCTTGCTATGGGTATAAGGATAACTCTCTCTTGAGAATTATTCTGACTGCGAAACGACCGCGTGTCAGAATTGGCGTCGTTTCCGGAGAGCTGGTTCTTGAAATTTTATTTTCCAACTTGTTAGCCTGGCCGGTGGATGCCCAATACCTCTGAAGGAGATTGCTAGTACGATCCAGAACCTGAGAAGACTCTGAAGAGGAGGAGAGCAGAAGCACGGAGGGCACAACAAGCAGAGATACTTGCTCATGAAAAAGAATTGGAGCAAGAAAGAGCACAACTGGAAAGGAACGAACAACTAAGGTTAGCCCCGATGGCTGAAGAAGAAGGAAAAATGTTGAGGCAGTTAGTCTTTCCGACTAACATGAATTTACGTCCAATGGGCATAACATTTCCAGCAATTACTGGAAACTGAGAGTTGAAGGCAAGTTTCATCCAAATCTTGCCCAAATACCATGGGATGACTGGAGAAGACCCTCAGAGACATATTCAAGATTTTAAAATAGTGTGTCAAACTCAACCTACGGATGGGGGAAAGGAACAATATGTGCATCTTGTCTCATTCTCGTTCACTCTTCATGATGGGGCACGAGACTGGTTATACACCCTGCCAACTGGCAGTATAACCACATGGGCACAACTGCAGTAGAAATTCCTGGAGATACTTTCCTGTATCCCGAGTCCAGGAGATGAGGCGAAGAATTGAAAATCTGAAGATGGGCATAAATGAGAGTTTCTATGACTACTGTTGTCGATTCCAGAGCATGTTGACAAAATGCCCACAACACCAGATCACAAATCATGATTTGATCCAATACTTTGTGTCCGGGTTGAGACCACAGGACAAGATCATTGTTAATGCTTCATGTGGAGGATCTATTCTGAACAAACTACCAATAGAAGCCTTCCGAATCCTAGCAGAAATGGCTGACGAGAATAGAGATGAGAGTGCTGAGGGTACAAGGACAATTCCAGATGCTGGGAAGTCAACACACCTTGAGGTCAAATTGGAAAAAATTTTAGACCAAATGGAGAAAGTAATGAACCATACTGGAGCACCAAAGAAAAGATTGTGTGGAGTATGCAAGAGCGTGGCTCATTTCACTGATGAATGCCCAACACTGCAAGAGGAGGACGTCGCTGAAGTCAACTCTCTTGGTGGGCATAACAACAACAACATGCGATATGATCCCCACTCTCAAACATACAACCCTGGATGGAGGGATCATGAAAATTTCAGATGGAAGAGGAATGATGCCCACCAACCAGATTTGCCACTACCACCGCCGAGGGCACGCGAAGAACCTAGCCTGGCCGAACTAGTCCATGCCATGGCCAAAGAGAATGTGAAGTCACAGCAGGATAATGAAAGGTTCAAATAAGAGACAAGGGCTGGTCTGCAACATGTGAGCAAACAAATTTCCCAACTAGCTCAAGATCTTGCCCAACTGAAGGAAAGAAATGGACAATTACCATCTTAGGTGGTAAATCCCTGAGAACAGGTGAACGCTATGACCACAAAGAGAGCAGAAGAAGTGATGAAAGATGAACTGGAAGGAGACACTAAAGGCATGACTAAAAAGGAAGAGCAGGCACAAGAAGAGGTTGCTAAGCCCACAAGGTAAGAAACAAAGAAGAAGTCTCCCTTTCCTGAGCGTCTTGCCCACGACAAGAAAGACGAGGAGATGAAGGAACTTCTCAAGGTCTTTCAAAAAGTGGAAATCAATATTCCACTACTAGATGCAATAAGGCAGGTTCCTCGTTATGCCTGTTTCCTAAAAGAACTCTGCACCAAGAAGGTGCGATTTGAAGATGATGCGAGACTTTTCATGGGAGAAAATGTCTCTGCAGTGCTACAAAAGATGCCAAAGAAGTGTGAAGATCCTGGCATGTTTATCATACCATGCATAATTGGGAGCAAAAAGATTGAAAATGCGATGCTTGATCTCGGTGCATCCATAAACATCATGCCCATGATGATTTATGAAGAATTGAATCTGGGACCACTCAAGGAGATGAGAGTGATCATCTAGTTGGTAGATAGATCAAATGTCTACACCAAGGGTCTAATAGAAGATGTCTCAGTGAAGGTGGGGGAATTAATTTTCCGAGCAAATTTCTATGTCTTGGATATGGGCAACACGACACCATCTATATCCGTTCTACTGTTGGGGAGGCCTTTCATGAAAACTTCTCGTACCAAGATCAATGTCGATGAGGGCACGCTGACATATGAGTTCGATGGCCAGGTAGTTGTGTTCAACATCTATGAACCCATGAAGTACCCACGAGATCCAGAGTCGGTCCACTTTGTGAACCATTGCTCTGCCCAATCGCAAGCCATTCTAGGACACATGAATAACCAAGAACCTTTGGAATGGGCATTACAAGCTGGGTTAACTGACTACGATGCCCCCGATGAATATGAGGATACCAGAGACGCCATCATGATGATGTACTCTCTGGAAGAACTACCGCATGGAGTGGTGGATTTCAATTTACCCATAATGACGCAGACAGACAGAATACTTCCATCGGTGCAGAGGGCACCAAAGCTGGAATTGAAGAATCTCCTTGAGCACTTAAAGTATGCCTATCTTGAGGAGAATGAGACATTGCCGGTTATCATAAGCAAATGGCTTAACCTTGTTGAAGAAAATTGACTATTGAGATTGCTACGAATATACAAAGAAGCAATGGGATGGACTTTGGCCGATATCAAGGGGTATAAGCCCTGCAGTGTGCATGCACAGAATTTTCCTAGAGGACGATGCCAAGCCAGTGCGGGATGCCCAACGCAAACTGAACCCCGCAATGAAGGAAGTCGTACTGAAGGAGATACTCAAGTTGCTGGATATGGGGATCATATACCCCATTTCAGACAGCAAGTGGGTGAGCCTGATTCATGTCGTGCCCAAGAAGTCAGGGATCCAGGTGGTGAAAAATGAAAAAAATAAGATTGTGCCCACGAGGCTACAAACTGGATGGAGGGTCTGCATAGACTACCGGAAGCGCAACACCGTCACAAGGAAGGATCACTTCCCATTACCGTTCATAGATCAAATACTAGAGAGATTGGCTGGGAACAAATTCTTTTGTTTCCTTGATGGATATTTAGGCTACATGCAAATTGTAGTGGATCAAGAGGATCAGGAGAAGACTACCTTTATGTGCGCGTTCGGCACGTTTACATACCGGAGGATGCCTTTTAGGCTCTGCAATGCCCCTAGAACTTTTCAACGATGCATGATGAGCATTTTCTCGGATCTTTTGTAGAATTATATCGAAGTATTCATGGATGACTTTACAGTCTATGGAAATTCATTTGACGCATGTCTCGACAACCTTGAAAAGGTACTAAAAAGATGTGTGGAAAAGTGCTTGGTGCTAAACTATGAAAAATACCATTTCATGGTTCGTGAGGGGATTGTTCTTGGGCACGTCATTTCAGAGAGAGGCATACAAGTGGATAAAGTCAAGGTGGACATCATTGAAAAGCTTCCCTACCCCACTTCGGTGAAGCAAGTTCATGGTTTTCTTGGGCACGCTGGGTTCTACCGGCGACTCATCAAGGATTTTGCAAAGATTGCTCAACCAATCACGCATCTTTTGCAAAATGATGTGCCATTTATCTTCGACAATGCATGCAAGGAAGCCTTCAACACTCTAAAGAAGAGGCTAGTCACAGTACCCATCATTCAACCTCCAGACTGGGGCATGCCATTTGAAATAATGTGTCATACCAGTGGATACGCTATGGGCGTGGTGCTTGGACAAAAATGAGGTAAAGAATGCCATGTGATTTACTATGCTTCTAAGACCTTGAATCATGCCCAAGCCAATTACACAACGACTGAGAATGAACTGTTGGCGATAGTTTTCACCTTTGAAAAGTTTCGATCCTATTTGCACGGGGCTAAAAGTATTGTTTACACCGATCACTCTGCATTGAAGCACTTACTTGCAAAAAAGGAATCGAAGCCAAGGCTCATCCGGTGGATACTATTGCTATAGGAATTCGATTGGGAGATCAAATACAAGAGTGAAACCAAAAATCAGGTGGCCGATCAACTAAGCAGGGTACTCAATGAGGAGAAGGACGTGGTGCCCATCGAGGAGGCTTTCCCAGATGAGCATCTATTCTTTCTCAAGGGCATAGCACCCTGGTACGCTAATTTAGTCAATTTCATGATCTCTGGAGAATTACCTACCAAACTCTCGACCTACCAAAGGAACAAAATCAGAAGTGAGAGTCGATATTATGTACGGGATGAGCCCATACTATGGAGAAGGTGCGCGGACCAAATCATTCGTCACTATGTGCCCACAGAAGAAACTAAGAGCATTCTGGATCACTGCCACTTCGAAGCATGTGGAGGTCACTTTAGTGCAAAAGGAACTATGAAAAAGATTCTCGATTGCGGATTCTTTTAGCCATCACTTCACAAAGATGCTTACGAAGTATGCCGACAGTGCCCATGCTACCAGATGACTGGAAACATCTCCAAACGCAATGAAATGCCCATGGTGCCTATCATGCCGGTAGAAGTCTTTGACGTTTGGGGAATTGATTTTATGGGACCCCTAACCAAATCCAATGGACATCAATACATAGCTCTGGTTGTGGAGTATGTATCGAAATGGGTAGAAGCAAAAGCAACTACCACAAATGATGCCTGTGTGGTCAAGAAGTTTCTAAAGTCTAATGTGTTCAGCAAGTTCGGTATGCCCAAGGCACTGATAAGTGATCAGGGATCCCACTTCTGCAACATGATCATCAAGAATTTGCTCAAAGAATATGGAGTGAGACATAAGGTAACCACTGCATATCACCCACAAGTGAATGGACAAGATGAGGTTTCAAACCGCGAGGTAAAGTCCATACTTCAAAATGTTGTGAACCCCAATAGCAAGAATTAGAGTTTCAAGCTAGATGATGCCTTGTGGGCATATCGCACTGCCTACAAAACACCCATTGGAATGTCTCCATTTCGCTTAATCTATGGGAAGAATTGTCATCTTCCAGTTGAGATTGAACACAAGGCCTTTTGGGCAATTCAGAAGCTGAACATGAAGCTTGATAGAGCAGGGATCGAAAGAAAGCTCCAAGTGCAAGAATTGGAAGAGATGAGGCTGGAAGCCTATGACAATGCTGCTCTTTACAAGGAAAGAATGAAAAGAACCCATGACCAACTCATTCGCCACAAACCGTTTCAGCATGGGCAAAAGGTTCTGCTATATAATTCCAGGCTGAAACTAATAGGAGGAGGACTCAAGTCCAAATGGTCAGGACCTTATGAGATCCAGAGCGTGTGCCCAAATAGAGCAGTGGAATTATTAGATTCAAGTACTGGAGAGACATTCAAGGTCAATGGACAGCGGCTAAAACATCTCAAGGAACCAATGGTTTCATCTATAGAGGCTCTCGGGCTCCAGTTCGTTGAGCCTATATACATGTAAACCTAAGAAGTGGTGTGCCCACGACAATAAATGGGGCGCTGACTGGGATGCAATCCAGGTTTATTTTTTTATTATTATTTCTTTTTAATGCTTTCCATATTTATTTATTTCCTTTTGAGTGTTTATTTTTGCCATGTTAGTCGAGGAGTTAGATTTTACGGCTGTATTTTATTTTTGGAGTATTTTAGGAAATAAAGTCAGGTGAATTTTTCATGGAAGGCACCATGTAAAGGCAATTTGGATGCTTTCAGCATGGAGGGCACCAGTAAAGGCAATTCTGGGAAATTCAGGATCTCTCTGCTCCCATGGGCACAACACAAGATTCCGTACAAGGAAACCCTAGAAGCGCAAAAGTCATCTGATGGGCCTGTCACATCAATCCAAATTGAGTGGCTAGGGTGAATCCAAGTATTAAACCCCAACTCTTCCTCCCCAAAATTCACTCACCTATTTTCAGTCCAAAATTTCAAAAAATTATAGCTCTTCTCTCTCTTTAAAACCCCCTCTCTCAACCGCCATAACCACGATCACCATGGCCCCCAAAACTCGCGATGCCAAGTCCACAAAGAAGAAGGTGGAGTTTACCCCTTTCACTTCACCGGAAAATTCTAGGGAAACCACCACCGATGTTGCGACACCAACCAAGCCAACGAGCACTGCTGCCATGAACATCCAACCTCTCACCACCATCGAACCACCGCCTTCACCCGTTTCCATCTGTGAGTCCGAGAAGGTTGACGAGCCCTCTCTGAAAATTGTGGAGGAAACCACCGACGAGATCGATGACCAAAAGGAGGCCAGCATGCAGCAAGATATGACTCCTGAGCCGACACCGGAGCACAATTTTGAGCCCTCTGCAACTGAAAAGTTGAAGAAGGTGAAGAAGGAGAAGGTTGCCACCGCGAAAGCTAAGTCACAGACCTTGAAGAGATAGAAGCAGTCGTCGCCGATGCTGTCGGAGGACGAGGAGGCCGAGGAGGAAGCCGAGGAAGAAAGAGCTGAAAGCAGTGGGGAGTCGTGAGCTCATAAGACTCAGGATGAACAGTCTCTGTCCCTGAAGGAAGCTGTTGAGGGCACAAGAGATGCGCCCTCTGTATCTGCCAAAGGAAAAGGGAAAGCTGCTGCCAAACCGTCTGCAAAGAAGGGCAAAACTGTGGTTAGCCCAACCTCCAGAAAAGTCATGCCAAAAGGAGAAGGCGTCTTGCCCACAAGGGAGATCGTGCATAGCAAGACCATCCACTTCACCTCGCTTGCTGTCTTGGGCATCGAGTGAGAGGTAAGAGAACTCTTCTCTAACATTGGGTGGTCGTTTTTCATTGAATGGGACTGTTTGATTTTTCCTAAGTTGGTCTATGAGTTTTTCCATGATCTGTCTGTGAAGAGTATGAGGAAATGAGGTACTTCTGCAAAAATTTTCAAGTTCAAAATTTTTGGTAAAAATTTCAATCTTTCTACTGATGAATTGAACATGGGTCTGGGAATTGTTTCATTTTTGGATCTGAATAATGATGATTATAAGTCTGCTATTGTTGTGGTGCGCACGGATGAGAATGTGGAGGAGAAGTGGGCTGAGTAAGGTGACGGTTCCAAATTCAAGTCTGGAACCAGCAAGGGTTACATGCTGAGCAGTGCCCTTCGCTTTTGTCACCGAGTGCTCGCCTACAACTTTTTTGGCCAGAAAGATAGCTCCAACTACATTACCAATCAGGAGTTGTTTGTCCTCTGGTGCATGGTGCACAAGAAGAGGATAAACTTTGGAGCTGTGGTCATCGCCCACTTCAAGGACACTGTGGCCCATTCTAAGAATCGTATTTCCTGTGCCCAACTGATTACTCATCTTGCTGAAAAACTGCGTTTATTTGATCCTTCATCCACTAATCTGTATTGCAAGTATGTTGAGTTGTTTGATTTAAACTGCTTGAAATGAATGTTGGATGTTTTTGACGATGAAGAGGGGAAACCTGTGTTTGACATACCGAAGCTAGAAACTTCGAGTAGCCTTAGTATTCCTTTGAATGCAAGACCAAGCAAGAGGCCCCCGAGGGCACAGCAGCAAGAGCCAGCAGCCACCACCATCATAGCCAGACTAGACCGATTGGAGACCGCCCTGTTCGCCTACTTCAAGCACGTTGGATTCAATTAGCCGACCCCCTCTGATACCTGAACTGGTACTATTTCCTGTAGATTAGGATCTTTGTTTTTGTGTGTTTTGTTTTTGTGTCTAGATGTCGCCCCATTCTCACACTTTGCTCAGCGCAAAGTGTGTGGGTGTGGGCACTAGGAAGTCGTTGTTTTCCTGTGTTTCTGTTTTTGTTTTTTTTTTTATTTTTGTTTTAGTTAAATGACCCCCGTACCGACCCACTTTGTGGAAGGCAAAGTATATGGGTAGGGGTGGCCATTTAATGTTTCGTTAAGTTTGCGGTTCGAAGGATAACCTTCTTGCACCCACTTTGCCGAAGGTAAAGTGTGTGGGTGGGGGTTACTCTGCCTTCTTTGCAATTTTTTAAGTGTCAAGCATGTGTAAATATTTGAACTTAAAAGCATGGATTCTAGGGTCTTGTGACCATAAGGCATCATATTTTACTGTATTCTCATTTCAGCATGCCCATGCTACTGCTTATATGATGAATGAACTAAGTACCTTGTGAGGCATTGAGCCTGAATTCATGATGCATGTGCTACTTCTTTCTTGTGTGATTTCTGCATTTTTGAATTTAGGTGAACTAGAACTTGCTTTTGCTCTATTCTGAGGTCACAAGGAATTTTGGGTATGCTACTGAAATGGTTAAGCAAATTTTCTTCCTGAGCTCACAAAGCCAAATAAAACCACCTTGACTATTATCCATTGCAACCCTTTTGAGCCAAAAATGAATAAAGCCCTAGTCATATTTTTTCTTGAAAACCATAAAAAAGACCATGGGCATGAGGGGAGGATAAATCTGGTGTGTTACAAGGCATAAAATGCCAAGAGAAAGAAAGAAAAAAAAGAAAAGAAGAAAAAAAAGGGGGTCAAAATGAAAAGAAAAAAAAACCCCAAGAAAAGAGAAGTACAAAAAGCCCACAAGATAAAAATATGGGCATGTGCTTAAGTAAAATGGGCACGGTGGCAAAGGCCAGTAAGAGTCAAAAGGAGTCTCCCAAAGGGAAAATTTGACTAAAAACTGAGCCAGATCCATATATTTCCTACCTTGAACCCGGAGCCCCATTACAACCTTCAAAGTCCTTAGCACAAGTATAACCATTATACCAATTATGGTGGAGAAACAAGAGCACTTGCAAGCCTATAGTGACCCTCAGTTCAATTATGTCTTTCCTTGAGCATAAACACTTAGCCAAAAAACACTTGAGTGAGGAAAGCATGAGTGAACCAATAACTTAGTCATTTTGATTTGCAGTGGGCATTATGAATGTTTTTACTATTTATATGCTGTTGAGTGTGATCAGGTACCTAGGACTCTATGCCCGCAAGGGATTGATTTTACATGCTTGGTTTGTCGTGTCTCTATCTTGAGCCTGTCTTTTTTTTCTGTTTTTTCTTTTGGGCACGTTGTACCCACATACTTGAGGGCAAGTATGACTAAAGTGGGTGGGTGTGACAAGTTAAAATTCTCTCATTTTTTTGTGTCTTTTTCTCGTTCTTTTGTCCTTTATTTTTTTCTATTTTTTGAGTCGGAAAGAGCCAGAATGGGCACAAGGGGCAGCAGGAGGCAGGAGAATCACTTCTGGAGGGCACAATGGTGCCAATGATACCAAGATGGGCAACATCTTCTCAGCGGAAAGCTCTCTCTCGAGGCTGGCGGAAATCGCCCACCATTCCAGCAAAAGTTGAAGGAGAAGTTTGTGATCGTGCCCACAAACACCCTAGAGTGATTGAGAGGAGAAGAAGAGGAGACTGGGCACAAGGGAAACTAATGCCAGCTACAGCAGGAGCAATGCACCCTATCCGCCGAAGGAAAGAAGAGCCGCGGAAGGCAAGTTGACGCTTCCAGAAGGATACTCGGCTCTACAAGGAAAGTTGCTATGTCGGCGCAACTAGGGCACGTCAAGTACAGAATCTGCGACTCAGAATCTTCTAGATAAGGGAAGAATCTGCCAGATATGGAAAGCTGTGGGCATTGCGGCTGCGTGTTGGGCTGAAGATCCCCAGCCTGTCGGGGAGTTTACCTAGTGTCTTTGTACTCCTATATATGTAGATTTGATGGAAGAAAATAAGGGGGGATTTCACGTACCATAGTACCAAACAATTTATTCAGTTTTATTCTACTTTTCTGAAAAGGGTCTCGGGCCTTATGCCTGCAGACATTTAGGATTACTGTTTTATGTCTTTCCAATCCAGCGTTGGTGTTGGATTCTTTTGCTAATTAATATAAGTAAGTTTTTTTTGTTTATATTATGTTTTGTTTTATTTCTTTTACTTTTTATTATTGTTCTAAGTCTAGCATGAGCGGCTAGACTCGTTATTCCGGATTGAACGAAGATAAGAACTTAATGAACACGTAAGAACCGTGAGGCTTATGGGCATAAAGTGTGTGAATCTGGTTCCGTCGTGTAGTTGTTTTCTTTGTTGCATTATACAGTGGGCTAAGCTAGTTAATCGTGGCTGATCACTCGTTAATTAGAATTGTGTTCACTACCTCTCTAAATAGTCAATGAATCGTAGTTGTGTGTTGGTCATAAAGGGATGGGATGTATCACTGGTACTGAGGGCATAAGAGAGATCTTTGTCTAGGTAAATCTGGGTCTGTCTAGCTCAAGATATTTAAATGAGCGCTTCATGGGAGGCAACCCATGATTATCTTCTTTTTACTTCTGTTATTTAATCTCTTTTAGTGTTTGTGTGTTTAAGTTTTTCGTATTTTTGGTGTTTGTTTTGCAGGTGCGAGTCGAAGTGATGTTGAGGCGAAACAGCAGAAAATTGGCTAAGTATTGGCCCGCGGCCGCGCACCCCGCGCGACCTCGTGACTCCCCTCACGGCGCCTGGACATCGCGAGCGCGCAACTCCCGCGAGTGCGCGGCTCATTTGGCCGAAATTCACCCCCCGCGAGCGCGCAAGGCTCCGCGGGCGCGTATCCCTCGAGACCTCCACCACATTTTCAGTCACCAAGAGCAGTGAAGTTGTTTTATTTATTATTTTTCCAATTTTTGTATTATCTTCATTGTTCGTCGTTTGTTGTTTGTGTTGTTTTGTAGGAACCTGCGCCTGTTGCCGGTCCTCCTCAATTTTCATAATGTTTTCTCTTCCTTTTATTTCTTGCATTGAGGACAATGCATGATTTAAGTGTGGGGGGGTGAACTCGTGTTTTATGTTTTTATGGTAGTATTTGATTTTGTTGTTTTATGTTAAATTTTAAAAAATTTATTGTGAAAATCGTTATGTGTCGTTTTTGTTTTGCTTTGATTATCTTTTATTAGTGGATACCCGCACTTAGCATGATTTGTCTTGTCTAATTGTCAAACTTGATTATTTGGAATATGAATCTTCAAGGGATTATTATTAAGATGTTCATGTTGCATGAAATCATTCTCATTATTTCATTGTAGAATGTAAGTTGTCTTGAGAATGATTATATTTACATGATTTGTGTTGTGGGGTCTCGTCCTCTAAGAATTTGAAGGTTTGATTCATTTTCTTGTCAAATGTGTCAATTATGCTTGAAAAAAAAAATCATTCTCTTCTCTAACTTCCTATCATGTATTTTATATAAAAAAAAATGAATTAAAAAATGAATGAAATAAATGTATGTTGAAATAAGTGAGGATAATAAGGATTTCTTCTCCTCTAGTCATCTAATCAACTGTGAGCATGGGAAACCACACAAGGACACTTGGGATTTTATCCCCAAGGGCTAAACCTTGTGAATTTTGATCCATATTCTCTCGTTTAATTGTTGTAATAAACGGGATTGCATTTTGGATTCTACTCCTATCATGTGTGTCGTTCCTTTGAATGTAACCATGATGAGTATGGGAAACCACGTTAGGAAGCTCGGCTTATCCCGATGATTTCACCTAACGAATTATATCCTTTTGGTGCATTCCTGTATTATTTTTGGAATAAAGTGTGGGGGACTTAGTGAGCAGAATGTTCTTTAGGAAAATTGTTGCATTTTGCCTTTAGAACAACTTGCTTTCTTATTCTCATTGGACGAGCCACATTCCTTGTTTTATAAATGTTGTCATTCTCTCTGATGATACGCTTTCTAGTTTGAAATAATGTGGAATGTTCTAGTGTGCATGATCTTCTTGGGGGCAATTCCTTCTTGCTTCATATCTTGAATGATTTTATTTGCTTGAGGACAAGCAAAAGGTTAAGTGTGGGGGAGTTGTTTAGTGTATATTTGTCTTATCTTATCTTAGTAGTTTAGTATCTTTTGTAGGTATTTTTCCTTTGTTTTTGTGTCATTTTCATGTTATTTCCTTCACTTTTGCTCTTTTGGTGAGTTGTGTAGATTTGCACAAGATCTTGAGAAAATGGAGGATTAATGACTACAAAATTTGAGGGATTCAAGACAATGAGAAGGTAGAGAATCGAATAAGGAGTGCGTGGTAAGTTGAATCGGGTCAATCAGCCAAGAAACGAGGGAGAACGAGCCAAAATCGTGAAAGCTGCCGAAGACAGAATTGTCAGAGTGCGCGGCCGCGCGGCTACCCTCTCAGCCAAGAGGCCCCGCGAGCGCGCGGTTCCCATGGGCGCGCGCACCTTTGCACCCCGCGGTGTCCTGCCGACATGCGAGACGCTCTGTTTCGCCCGATTTGCCCTGTCTTGCACTCGACTCTCGCATTTTCATTCACCATTTTGCACAAGGAGGCATTTCCTTCAACCTCCATCATTTTGGCATGTTGGATAGGAGACTTTTGGCCAACCTAATCTTGCAATAGGATCATAGGGATTTATTTCCCTAAATCTAGTCTTGGACTTTTCCTCTCCAATCTCCCCCCAAATCCCTCTCAATTAATGCTCCATCACCATCATCTTACCACCTTACCTCTCTCATACCACCATACCTCTCATCATTTTACACCATTCATCATCATCATCATCTCTCTCTCTCTCTCTCTCCCTCTCTCTCTCTCCCTCTCTCTCTCTCTCTCTCTCTCTCTCTCTCTCTCTCTCTCTCTCTTTTTCTTACGTATCTCACTCCTCTCTCATTTGATAGATAGATTTTGGGGATTCACTCATACGCCATTCCACTCTCTCACCACTCCATATTCACCATTCTCTTCATTCTCTCTACCATTCTCTCCATTCTCTCTACACACACTAAATCTCTACACACCATTTTCTCACCATTTTTCACCATCACCACTCCCATTCAAGAGAGGAGGAGAAGAGGAAGACAAAAAGGAAAGCAAACTAAGGAAGAGAAAGAAGAGGCAAGAAGAAGTCGACAACGAGCTATCCGCGGAAGCTAAGCTCGTTTGGAGGTTTTCATTGTGGTATTTTCTTTCTAGTTCTTGGATGATTTGTAAGGGTTTGTCCCAAACTTGTGCAAGATATTGAATATTGTAGAAGCATATGCTATTTTCATTTTGTTAGGAGATGACATCCTTTTATGATATTTGTGGTATTTTGAGCATGGTTATGGGCTAATCTTACTATTAGGGGGTACAGGATCGATATGGTTTTGATTTATGCTTGTTCTTGTTGATTGTTGTTGTTGGAATCGTGTTTTCTCATATTTAGGTACTTGATCACTACTTGAACATTGATAGGATTTAGAGGAGTCGTGATTGTGAATCTAAATTCGGAAATTGGTTCCTTCGACGTTAGGTGGATGGGGTTCCTAAGCCTAATATGTCAATCTTGCTTGTACGATATAGCTAAGAGAGGTTTAACGGATAAACGGTGACAGTAATTGAAGTTAAACTAATTGGAAGGGTCTATCGTATTTGTGAGAGTAGCATTATCAACTTGAATAAAGCATAGTGATAAAACCATTGAGAGAATCTACACCCTAATACCTTAATCAAACTTATTTCCTCTAATCTTAATTTAATTTGTGTATTTGCATTAAATTGTCTTGCTTTATTGTCTATTTTGAATTCCTAGCATAATCATCATCAAACCCCCTTGTTAGAATGTTTAGATTTTATTTTAGTTGTTTACTTGAAAGCATGTGTAGTCTTTAGATAATTCTTTCCCATAAAGTCTTCCTTGAGAGATCGACTCGGGTTAAGCTTATTGCTCCTACAATTGACCCCGTCCAATTGTGGGTGTGGTCCTAAGTAGTTTTCGAGTGGGCATAAACTGGAAATATAAGTGTAAATTTGGACCCAACCAAGAAATAAGTCTCGGATCAATGAGAACGATTTCGTAAATTTCACAAAACACGAACGCACGCGGAAATTACTATTCATTTGTTTGCTTAAAACCATTTTCATCACCGGGACCTCAAATGACCTCGGATTAAAATTTCAAAAATACCAACACACTCCTTAGGTCGATACCTTTCCAACAAGACCAAAATCGGTCATAACAAAGTTAGGATCAAAATTTTCAAAAAGACAATTTCATGAAAAATGACCCCTTACGTCGTGACTTACATCTGACTTTTCTTAAATCTTATTAAAACCTCTTCCTTAATTCCTTAATTACACTTAAGAATTCTCTAATCCTGATTCAAAAATCTGGGGCATTACAGTTTGAGACACTTCAATCCTCATTGGGTCTTTGTGTTTTCTAAACTACTCCATTGAGAAAAGTATCTCTGTACAGTTTTGGTCAGTGATGTATGTACAGAGACAAAGAATGACCAAGTGTTTTATGGTACCATCCTTAGATTTTTGTGTGCCTTCTTATGTGTTCGACAGATGAAAGAACAATACGAGCAGTTACCTTTTAGCTGCAATGGCTAGTGGGTCCTTATTTCTTGAGCCCAGATCGTTTCCACTTCTCGAGGTTATGCCAAATTGAGTTGACAAGGTAAGTGATCACTATTTTTGGAAAAAATTTATTTTTCCTCATTTAATTTTTTGGTGATATTTCAAAAAGGGAACTGTTCATCCCTAACTTATTTCCTCTCTTGATCTTTACAAGATTATACTCCAAGAATTTCTTCCAGAATTTCTGAGCCATGGCAGACAATTCTCAAGCTTTAACCAAGCCTTTTCTGTTCAAGAAGCCTCGAATTGACACTTCGACTTTATGGAAAGCCCTTGGAGAACTGTCAAAACCCCTTGTGTTCTCCTAATTTGTGTCACCTACGGAGAAATCCAGCAAAGAAGGCATGTCCACTCCTGCAGAAGTACCTGCATCTGTGTCTTATGACACTCTCGAGGTCCCGAATGTGACTCTTTTAGAGTCAATTGCTGCTACTGTTCCAGAACCCCTCTTTCCACCTAGGTTTTATGTGGAATCTCTCTCTCCTCCGATGTTAGAGCCGGCAACCCTTGAGTCCGCAATTGCTACTTCTACTGCTCTAGACTCTATCTCAATTTCAGAGTTTGTAGCCCCAATTGGTGAATCATAGAATCTTTCAGTGCCAGTGTCTGTCGCTGAAGAAGAAACTACCACACTTGATGCTCCAGTTGTTACCATTTAAATACTATTGGGTGAAGCCTCTCTTATGGCTACTGATGTCATTATCTCTGCTTCCAAATAGCATGAAGATGTGCAATTTGATGAAGATGTTGAAATTGCTGTAGAGGAATTTGTTTCCTCTCATGTTGATGTGATTGTTCCGCTTCCATTGGAACAAGGTTCTGAAGATGTTGCTGCTAATCTAAGTTGCGTGGTATGAAGCGAAAGCTTCAATTGATCGATGAAACTGAGTTATCTCCTCCAAACTCAGTGAACCAAGAGCCTTCTACTATTCAAGAGCAAAAGTCTGATGATGAAGATAAGATGTCTATCTCAAAGTTACAGTCCCGTGACAAGGCAAGCTCTGCCAAACAAAAGTCAAAGATAAAGAAACCCTCTGCCATCTCTGCTCACCGTGTAACAAGGAGCGTTTCTGAATGACTCCTAGGTTTGGCCTCCACCTCTCGAAGGCCATGCATGAAGAATGGCAGAGCCCTCACTCCTTCAGCTGATGGTGCAGAAGATGTGCCAGATGATATCTCAAACAGTGCTGAATCTGATTCAGGTGACTTTGATCCTCGAATCTTTCGCTCTGCTTTTTATAAGCAACTTTATAAATTAGTGATTAGTCTTTCACTAATTCCTGAGCGTAGCTTAAATCTGTCTGATGTGGTTGGGACTGGTGTTGTTGAATTATTGCATGATTTAAGCTTGGATAAGTCTTGTATATAATGTGCCTATGTATGTTAAGGCCATTTGTGTATGGATTTTATATTAATATGTCTAAGACTATCCGTCATGTGAACCATGAGCGTGTTTTTTCATGTTATGTGTATGGAAATTGGTTTAATTTTTCATCTATTGTGATTAATGAGTATCTGGGTAGAGAGCATTCTACTGCTCTTGAATCTATGCCCAACATGGATGATGTTGCTGATGAGTTGACTGGAGGTAGTCGGTTGATTTGGCCTAAAAGAAGGTCCCTTTTGGCATCTGATTTGAGCATGAAGTATTCCATTCTTCATAAGATTACAATGAAGAATTGGATTCCTAGGAAGCATTGTTCCATGGTGGGGAAAGATTTGGGAACCTTGTTGTACAAGGTTAGAACACAAGAGGTGTTCAATATTGGTCAGTTGATCTTTGATCAAGTGTGTGCCTATGCAGAGTCTCAGGGAAGCCAACAGCTTCTCGACTTCCTAGGAATGATTTTCAGCATTCTCCTATCCCAGCATAACATAGTGTCTTCGGATGATGTCTATGAGCCCGAGGAACCGCCCCTTATGATCAGCCAAAAGTTTTTTCTGCGCAGCACACTAGAGATATTCTGCTGCTGATCCACTTGACAGTGATGTTGATGTTGTGCCTCCTTCTGTGCCATCCAGATCTGCTGTCAGGATGTTTGTGAATGTCGTGTTCTTTGAATGACACGTTCTCTCATTGGAGTGTGAAGTTATGTTTCTGGAAAAAATAATCCGCACTGTCTGTTCGCGCAAGCAGGAGCTTGAGTCGCTGTTGCTGGATCTCAAGGCCCGAGCCTTTAGTTTTGCTCCACCTACTCATATACCAGGCCCGTCTGGTTCTCGACCTGCCAAGGTCACCTTTGCTGATCCTGGCTCTTCAGCCAGACATGTTTTTATTATAGGTGAATGCTCTGCTGCAATCTTTGTGACTGCTGATACTTCTCAGTCCAGTCCAGTTGTTGTACCCGCGCCTGCTCATGTGCCTGCAGTTGCTGTTCAACCGAATCCAAATACTATTTCCCAGCTTGCTCCTGTAGCTGAAGCTGTTAAACCTGCTGGTGTGCCTTCCAATGCACCTCCCGCCCGAGCCTTGTAATTTATGACAGTCACTGAGGGAGAGAAAGATGAAGTGAAGAAGAAGTGCAGTGTGAAGGGGAGAAGAGGAAGACTGCAAAGACATAGGGAGAGTTTGCAGCCTGTGTGAAGTTTTTGAAGTTTGTTTTTGGACATTCTATAATGGGGGATTTATGTTTTATTATCTCATTTTTATTTGTTGGTCTGTAACTATTTTTGATCAACTACCAAAGCAGTCGAGACTACAAGATAATGTCCGTGATTTGGTGAACCTCCTAGTATCGTTCTAGGGGGAGTTCTAGTAACTGTTCCAGACAGTTACATTTATATATCGTCTAAGGATATATATGTTTGATTTATAAGTTTATTCATGAATTGTGTTGATTCGTGATTACTGTCTACCATAAACGCCAAAGGGGGAGATTGTTAGTGCCATGTCATAGCACTAAGTTTGTTTTGGCAATTTATATTCGACGAAGTGTTCGAGAACATGTTCCTGATGTGATTTAATGTGTTGATTCTGTTGTGCAAAGTTAAGAACAGGTGGTGAACTGTTCTTTCTGATGTTCCAGGAGCGTCCCCGACAGTTTAATAATGGTAGTTTCCTTACGGAAGTGGATCCGGTGCGGATCAGTTTGGGAAGCAAGGAGCGATTGTTTTAATTACCTTATGAAGTAGATGCACAGCTGATTTAGACCCTCAACTACATAGAAGACATCTACACCAATATGGAAAGAATCACAAATCTTAATACACTTTCCAAGTTGATGAAGATTGAATATCAAGTCAACAAGAAGTGTGAAAGTATAAGAAGGTCGATTCTCCTCACAATAGGTGGTTCGCCCCTCATTATTGATTCTCTGAATTTAGTGTTTGAGAGTCGTTGGTTTGTGATACTTGTAATAGCTAGAAGTTGTTCCTTAAACTGTTCAACGTGGTAGTTTAGCATTGAGTGTTTTTAAGTGAAACACGTGAGTGATTTTTTATCCGTTTTTATACGTAATCTCAGGAGAGATTATAAGTTGAAGTCGTGGGTAGTTAGAGGAAGTTTAGTGTTATGGTTGTGAGGGTATCTCACAACTTTCGTTCATCAAAGAGTTCGTGTTGTAAGAAAGGGCGGTATAAAGAGGGAGTCATGTATGTGTAAGAACCTGAATAGTCTTCACGAAGGAGTAGTGGATGAATCTTCAAGTTTGGGTGAAGTCTCCCTAGAACCTGAATAGTCTTCACGAAGGAGTAATGGACGAATCTTCAAGTTTGGGCGAAGTCCCCCTAGAGTATGTTGGTTAACTAAACTGGCTTATCAATCTCATGCGTACTTTTATTGCTTTTATTTACTTGTTCTTTTTTTGTTCTTGTCACTCTCAAGAACACATGTATGCAGTAACCTTAAACATATAAGTGCACAAATTATAGTTTTTCAAAATGTGTATTCTTATCAATTCAAGTAAGCATATTCAAGAAGAGTCGAACTAGAACCCGAACTCATGCCATTATTACCCATGGATGCAATCAGGGCCACATAAGAAGGGAACATGTAATGACAACAAAAATTCTGCAAATAATAAAAAGTTGCAACGTCGTTTACGTAGGTTCGATGTTCATGAATAATAAGCTCACATGAGTTCCAGAAATCAGGCAAAACCACATGCATATATCCTAAGGTTTTGCAAGTCTGAAATTCTTGAAACGGAGGCTGATACCTATCGTGTGGTGACACGAGAAAATCCTTCTCCTTTTGTAAAGAGGAAAACAATTCACAATACAAACAAAACAAATCAATAAACACAAGAAACCTTGTAAATAGAGATACATAGACAAACACAACAACATTATAAGTAATTTTACATGTCCAAGAAGCTAGCACCTTTATGAATGGATTGCTTTGCAAATAACAATACATTTTCCTATCTTCATTTTTCTTCTTTTGATCTGCTGTGTATGATATCTCTATTTTTATGATTTCTCACCGGCCTGCCTTATGAGCAAATTTCTTCAAAAACTTAACACATTACAGATATAATTGTAGGTAACAATGATTCACTTCATCCAAAGCATCGATTAACATGTCCATTCAAGAAACACTCAAACAATGGGTCTTCTCGTGTAAACGGAAGAGGTAAGTGGATTCAATTCTCACCGTTGTCCCCTCTCAAAAAAAGAAAAGAAAAGAAAACGACTGGCTATAGTAAACAATACACTATGTAGTGCTTGATCACATTCAGATGATATTGCAAGACAGGATATGCAAAAAGAGCAACCATCACCATAGATCTCAGCCAGCCTAAATATTCACAGAGCACCATCTTATAACAAAAGAGAAGTTCACACAGAAAGGAAAAAAATCATTCCTTTCTTGAAGGGAAAATTGAAGCCTTTAGGCGCGAGCGTGACCGCTGACCCCGTGTTCTTGCTTCAAATAGCTTTGCCTTCAAAGTGTTTTCCTTTAAATCTGTATGCAGTTTGTTAGACGACTCAGAAGCGTCATGATCAGGAGATGGTAGTTTTTCAGTCCAATGGCGTATGGGGCTGGGTTGACTCCTCCAGATAGCAGCAGCTATTCCATAATCTTGATCTGGCTGCTTGCTCCCATTTTCTGACATCATGTAGTGATTTCTTATTAAATTTTCAATCATATGATTTGAATTCAGTCCACTCATTCCTTCAGATTCATACTTCTTATCAGAGCTACTCTCTTTTGCCACTTCACAATTTTCGGGCTTCTGAGGGATGCTGCTAGTTTCACCTGGCTTACTATGCCCGTTCACGACCCGCTCTGCATCTTCAATCTGGTTTGAGCTTTCACCATGTGGCGTGGCCTGAGCCATCTGTTCTTCAAACTTCACTTGCAAACTAGATGGACTCAGGCCTGTTGCCCTCTCAGAGGATCCAATTTTTTTTTTCGCCTGCTTTGGCTTCATAGTTTCGTTTTCATGATTTCTTTGGTACTCGTTCCCTTGGTACTTTAGGGTGGATACGTTCATTTTTTCTAGCTCAAAACAGTTAGAATCACTACCTGCTGAGTCATCGTCATCTTTAGGGGCACTAACAGCCATATTGAGTGGGATTGATTCTAGAGAACTTCTACGGAAAGTAGGATCATTCGCCACTTGGTTGTCGTTAATGTTACTGCTACTATTTCTTTTAGCCTGTAGAAATGCTTCAATCTCCGAGCTCAGCTTGTCCACAGCAGGCTTCATTTCTCCAACACCGTGTCCAATTTGCAGCTTCATCTGCATCCTCTCGTCGAGCCATGTTTCAGACAAGTGAAGAATCAACTGGTCATGATCAGCTCTCTCAGTCCAATCTTTATCAGATGTTTGCCTGAGAGCATGCATTTCTTTTTCATAACCTCTTATTCCAAGAGCAAACTCATCACAAAGGTCTTCTAAGAGATTGTGTGACCTCTTTTTGCTCTCCAGCTCTTTAGAGATTTTAGCGAGAGTTGTCTTTACATCAAACAGTTCCCTGGCTAACTTTCGGTGCAGGCTCTCTGAACGCTTCCTCAACTTCCTCTCATCCTCCAATTCGTCCCTCATGGACTGAACAGCTGCATTGATTCTATCATGTTCCTTGTTCTTCCTAACTACTTTATCTTCCGCAATCTGCTCCATTAGTTCATCCATTTCATGTCTATCAGCTTGTTGCTCCCTCACCAACACTTTGACCTGAGAGCGTGCATGATCTAACTCCTTTTTTAATGTTTTGACAAGAGACATGTTAGACACGTGCTGCTCTTCCAGGCTCCAGATACGGTTTAAAACTTTAAGTAGTTCTGTTGACGTTCTTAAGCTATAACTCGTCTCCCCAGTTCTCCCTTTCAATTCAATGGAGCTAGTAGGTGTAACTGCTGGATTATAGGGTGCAATCTGCAATATCCAAGTATCCAATAAACATGTCAAGAAATAATTTGGATATGTACACAGTAGAGTGCAAATATGGAATTATTTTTCTACCTAGCTTACAGGTTATATTCTAGCCATCAAAAATAAGAAAAGGCAGTATGTGTAAAGGAACTTATTATCACAATTAAGAGACCATGTTCCTGTCAACTGTCCATTTCTTTATTGATTTTTTTCTCATCAAAATGCAATTCCAAATAATAAATCCAAACAGAGATGGATATAGGAAACTCAAACCCATGATAATACTTCCTCTTATCCCAACTAGTAGTGCTATATCATTACTTATGTGAGTATTTAGGTACATCCAAAAAAGGGGGATATGAATAATTAACTTGAATTTGAGTATAAATGGTATCTCATTTAGAGTGAAGATGAATTTACTCATTGAAGGAGCGAGGAGAAATAAAAGATCTCAAGAAAATGCAAGAGGACTGGTTTAATCATATTTCCCCTACAATTATATCAACTATCAAAATTGTCTAGCAGATGTATAATGACCGGGACAGAAGAAGACATATATTGTGCCCGTACATTTAACAGCTAAAAGAGAAAATAGCTACTAGACTGTTAAGCATGTGTTCTAATGAACAAAACACACAAATACTACTCTAATAAGATTGCATCATGTACCCACAAGAAGTAAATAAGAGATCGTGCTCGTGTGTATGACAGCCTACTGGGATACTTTCACGACTTTTTATGTGGTTTCTAGAAGAAACCCTTGATTCCGAGACAGTTGAGTATGACCCAGCAGAGTATGTCCTTTCATTTCTTGTTCCTTTTTATCCTCTATTAGTTTATATTTCTTCAGTGAGGCTGAGAGGATATACAAGCTGCTAACATATTAGTTCTGAACTAACTATAGATTGACTAGCTGAAAAACATCAAATTTAAGATCACAGAACCAAGTCAGTAATTTACTTTTAAATGTTATTTGGATGGGTTAAAAGGAACTCCATTTACCTGTAAACAAGATCGTTGAAGAGAAGTTATGCAGACAAGGTAAGTATACAAGAGAATTAGATTCTGCTCACGACAATAGAGGATCACCAGTGAAGTTTATCTACGGGAGAGAAGAATATGCATATGGCAGAAGGTAATCCCCAGCTGTCACGAGGTGACCACGACGATACCTTCACTTCGTATGTGTGAGCACTAGGAGACACAATATGACTTTTTGATATGGCTGTGTGGTAGGTGGGATGGTGCAGGGGGAGTGGTGATGAAGGAACTGGGCGAAAATGTATTACGGGACCACCGGTCATTTTGTTCTTTAATCATGTTACCATTGTTTTTCTTATGTGCCTTATTAGTAATTTTCTTTCTTTACACTTGGGCACTAGCATGCCATTGCCATGTACTCAGAATGACATAAAATTAAGACTTCTAGCAACTATAGATTCTTTGTACTTCTTCAGCAGCAGAGTGATTTTATTCACTAGAGCATGACCATTAACTTAATGGCAATAATCACAGACCAGGTGAGACAGTCTTTGAAGAAAATTCAAGCCATTAGTACGTAAACTACATTGTTCTGAAATGTGAAGAGGTGCAAGGGAAGTGAAAGCCATTAGTTTCTCGGATATTTCTCAAACAAGTATGCAAAGGTCCAAGAGATCCATCCCACGAATGGAAAAGTTAAGAGCAAAAGTAACCCTAGATGCTTAAGAGTGCAGACATTCATCATTTTTGCATGAAATCTTGTGATTAACAGGAGGCGAGGGAAATTGCAAGATTAAGGTACCTCCATGGAGCTGCCATAACTCGCAGGTGATACAGGTTGTAAAGCACGGCTATTCCTCTCAGTTGACCGATGGTGTTTCATTAATGATGCGGCGACATGCCTCCTCAAACTGCTAGAACTACCTGGCTGGATTTAAAATAATGAAATTTATCAGCCAAGAAAGCTCATTCATGTTTACGAGCTTGACCAAACTAAAATATGATCCTAAAGAATTTGTTCAATCTTCATAACATTTGCTGAGAAATATTTGAAACGTGCAAGCAGATCACATCATATTGCAGCATCCGTGCACAAGTTAAATGAGATTTCTCAACTTTACATCACTAGTAGGTAAACTTATAAGGGAATGTGTTCCAATTCGGCTTAAACAGCCTCTACGATTCACCTCACATTCAGATAACCACAGGAGAGGTTTGAGGAGAGAGCAGCAGATGCAACAGGGCAAGCCACATAACAGGGGACAACTCAATGAGGAAACAAAATACTAAATAACAGTTTCTCCAAAAATAAATAAATAAAATACTAAACAACAGAGTTATGGCCACCATGGTAAAAAATTGTACTATTTGATAAGAATTTTCGCTAATTGCATAATGCAAAGACAAATCAGATTGATAAATTAAAAGATTCTAGCTCTGCAAAACCACTCAATACAATAACCAAAAAAAAAAAACGAAAAAAAAAAAAAAAAACTACTCCATCAACATGGACATACAATTACACAAATCAAGATAAACAAAATCCCAATAAAAAAAAAATGTTGAAACGGAAGAATTTTGAACCGATTACCAGGTCAAGTGAGGCAGGCGAAGGATCAAGGGGTTCAAGGCCACTCTTATCCTTGTAAAGGTGATCGTGATGGAGGCGGCGTAGCCGCGGAAGAGGGGCGCCGCCACCGTTGTGCATTTGATCGAGCTGTAGCTTGTAATGATGCAGTTCCCAAAGGGTGGCAGCAAGTTTTCTTGCAGAAACAGCAGAAGGGTTTTCTTTGATATTATTATTACTACTAGTGCAACAATATTCTTGCAATTGTTTTGTGGTCGGAGCTGCAGCAGCGGATTCTAAGAGCTTAAATTCTTCAAGTCTCCAAAATGATGCTACTGGAGTGGTTTGTCCCCCTCTTTTCCCCACTCTCCTCAACTTTTCCCCAAAATTTTCTCCTTTTTCTGCTGGCTCTTCCCCACTTTTCTCCACACTTTTCATCTCTCTCTTCTTTCTCTCTCTCCCCTACACCTTAAAAAAATAGTACCCTTTCGCTCTTTCCCACTTACTTGCCTTGCCCATCTAGTTTAACTTGCTGTTGCTTGCTCGTTCGATCACTGTTCCTCTCTCTCTCTCTCTCTTGAAAGACTTGTTCAATCACTGCTCCTCTCTACAGAATTTACAGTTGTAGTAATTTTTTAACTTTTTGCTCCGACATATCGCAGCATGTTACATGAAATTGAATAATCCCAATTCTTTAAACTACTGATTGTTACATTGTTTTGTCACATTGTCGTATTTATTACCACGGTATTTTATTACTACTGCATATCATATCATGTTGTTAGTCTCAGTTTTTAAAGTTAGATATATATTAATAGTGTAGACGAGTGGGCCGTGTTGCGTTATTTATGTGTCTATATACTAATTAATAATTCTCTATTATATTTTGGTTTCATTTTGATTTTTATTATATTTTTATCATTTTTTTTCAATTTTAATTTGTTTTGGTTTTCTTTAATTTTATAATTATTATTTAAGATTTATTCCATCCAATTAGGTTTATATTTATTTTTAATAATATTTTTTTATTTTTTAGTTAATATAATGATTAATATGGTTCATTATTCCAAAATTAGGGTGTATAATTTTTTAAAACTTTAATTTTCAGAAAAAAAAAAACAGGGAGATTGGAATAACTATTATTGCTATGTTTGTCATCCAATATTTATAAAAATAATAATACTGTAATAACTGTTGGTGGACAGACTATGTACATATGTAGACAAAATTTATGTGGAATTAAGCTGGCCAAATAGGAAAACACGAACAAAATCAAAGGCAGCTAGAAACATCTGATGCATAGACAGAATCTAGACAATAGTGACAACACTATGTGAAAAAAATTCACAACAGTATTTGACAATATATATATATATATATATATTTTCCAACAATTTATAACTTTCTTCCTGTTCAATAAATAATGTAAAAAAAACCCTTCAATTATAGCAAAACATCAAAGTTCATGCCTCGATTACAAATTATGTCAAAATTTATATTTAATCGTAATAAATCCATAAAAAGAATGGGCTATACATAATGCGTGTAGGTTTTTTCAATCCTAACTTTAATGAGGCACTCTCCTATTCACTAGATGTATGGATCGGCACAGACCCAATAAGGCTTAGCAAACCAAAAAACAAAAACAAAAAATCTGCCTCATTTCAGGCACGTGGGGTACATGCGCCAGAAAATTATTTTTTTATTTTTTATTTTTTTTTCAATTTTTTTTTATTTTTGAGTTTTATTTTTTTTCGATTTTTCCGTTTTTCCCCCAAATTGTATACCCTAAAATATAATTAGTGAACCCTAAAAATTATAATGAATTAATTTAATTTTTTAAAATAAATATAAATATATATCCTAAAATTGATTTAATGGACCCTAAAATTAAAGTGAATGATTTTTTTAATCCGGCGACTCGCGCAATGGATTCGCCCGACGCTAACGCGTGGGCTCGTGCATAACAATTAATTTAATTTTTCGAAATAAATATAAATGGTAATTAGAAAAAATATATATAATTTTAAAATAAATATATATCCTAAATGGAATTAGTGAACCCTAAAATGAAAGTGGACGAATTTAATATTTTTTGAAATAAATATAACCCCTAATTGAAATTAATAAATCAAAAAAAATCATGAACCCTAAAAAAATAATAAAAACCCCTAAAAAACCCTAAAAAAACCTTAAAAAACTATGAACCATAAAAAAACCTAACCTCCCCGCCTCCACTCTAACCATTAAGATAAGTAGCAGACCAGTTACTTTATAATGATAAAGGTGATACTTTTTGAACTTTAAATGATATTTTTTAGTGTAAAGATTGATACTGAATTTTATGGGGTTTTACCATTTTTTTTTTGCGAGTGAACGTGGGTTGACCCGTGTTGACCCGATTTAACCCGCATTGATCTCGACCCGTCAGATAAATGTATAGGTCTTATTGGGTTTGAGGTGATGCATAGGAATTTTGGTTAATTTTAATTAGTGGAGATTGTTAGGGAAAGAAAATCAGTTCATTAATATTTGATTTAAATTAATTATTGGAGCCTGGAGGTTATGTAGAAAAGGAAAAGCCGATGAATTGGCCCAAAAAAAGGTAGGTGTTTTTTATTTCGTATTGTCCAGTATAATTTGGGCCTGGGGTTTAGATAAATCATAAGAAGAATGAGATGAGCATGAAAGATACCATCCTTTTTAATAAAGCTAATGTGAGAAGATGCATTATGTTATCCTCTCATTTTTGTAGTTGATTTCTGTTATATGGGGGGAATTTTATCATTCAATTCGAACTGCTGGGCTTTTTTCAGAAGGTGATCCATAGTTGGGCCGTCGAACTATAAATAAATTGGTTCACTTACCTAATAGTAATAAATCATATATATTATTCTTATTCGGAAAATATTTTGGATATATGTTGTTTTGTGATACACTACTATGGTAGCGACGTGGATTTTTCTTGTAACTCGCTTTCTCCCCCTTTTCATGGTTACACCTCGTATAACGAATTTAATCTCATTGAAGGCATAATCAACAATATTATTAGGAGCAAGATGAAAATATCAAATTCGCACCATATATCGCAACTTTAATTTTATGGATATATCACCGGATATATCGATATCGCAGAAAATTAAAAAAAAAATAACGGAAACTATAATAAAATCTTGAAAATTTAGCAAAAAAATTTAGGAGCTATTATAACATATTATTATGCACATATTCTACTCAAAATTTTGATAAAATTGTATTTTGAAAGCAAACATATGAATAATACATTATATAAATACTGTCTGAGACAATACATTTGACAAACTAATACATAATACAATATAAAATAACTAAATAAAGATTATAAAGTGCAATTAATACAGAAATAAGGATTTATGAGGTTTAAATATAGTAGATGGAATGTCATCTTGTTCCAAACAATATTGGTACTAACTCATCACATTAGAGTAATTTTGGATATAATTTCTTTATTTCTTCCGATAGCTTCACCATGGATTGGATAATGTCCATTGACCCAATTATTTTGCTGATGCACATTTTGACCTCCATACACATTTTGATAATATTCGCACAGCCAAATCTCTAATTAACTGTAGGTGATGAATGACCATACATAACCCACCACTCAATTTTCATTACCAAACACCAATAAATATACAATGCATATTTATTATGCATATTTATTCATTGAAGACATGATTTTAAATTATTTAAACAAGCTCTATTTAAAAATATTAAGTAAAAGACTTATATGGGACCATAGTAGATTGAGAAGCAATTGCAGAACGATCAGCAAATTCTTTTCTCTTGTCACAAAAACATAAAGCTGGTGCATCTCACTTTTCTTTCTAAGACATTCGTTGGTTTCCCAGGCTTTTTTCTTTTATAATTTTTTTGAAGTGTGAGTGTCTTTGTAAAGTAAAGAATATTTCAACTCAAATAATTACTTTGAAGACCTAAAAAAGACCACAAAAATATATAGTATTAAATAAAAATAAAAATATATTATAGAAATATAAAAAAAATCACGATATATTGCGATATTTCGCCGATATCCGGAGAAAAAAAAAATTCTCCCCCATATCCGTATCGCAATATCAAAATCCGCGATATATCCACGATATTTCAATCCTTGATCAGGAGACACTCGAGTTATTGCTAAAAAAGACATTAAAAGGGGGTTAATTAGCTTATTCCAAAAATGTCTCAATTATGTTTTATATAATGATGTTAGCTTTAGGAATGGGGTCTTGTCGAAGTGCCTTATTTCATTTGATTACTCATGTTATTCCAAATTAAATCATTATTATTTTGGGGGATTTATTGGAATAGTCAATTTATTATGTATGTTTGCAAAAATAGATAAATAGTTATATACTTTGTACCCCATAAACATATTTGGGATGCAAGACAAATATACCCTCATTTGGCACAAAAATTGTAAAAAATTGGTCCAACATTACGCCTAGGGAATTGGTTTTTGCAGCCTAGTTAGTACTAGGGTGTGTGTGTTAGAAATTTATAATATTAATTATATTCTAGAAAAAAAAACCAACACGTTTTTTTAGCAAAGAAAGCAAAAAAGTGTCCTTTTGGTACCCATTTCACTTTCTTTTTTTTGTAATAATTCAATTTTGATTTCAAATAAGCAGGGGAACTCTCTCTCTCTCTCTCTCTCTCTACACAAATATATGACAAGACAAATGCATACATACCCCCCATCTCTCTCTCTCTCTCTCTCTCTCTCTCTCTCGTGCATGCCATAATATTCTATGACAAGACAATGAATGCATCTCTCTCTCTCTCGTGCATGCCATAATATTCAAAAGAAAATCATGATATTCCTTCAATTTTTTTTTCTTATATCACACTTTCATTTCCTCTTCCTTCCTTCATTTTCTCTTCTTTTATGTGCACTCTTTTTCCTTCTCATTCTTTCTCACCATTTCAATATTTTTCTTAGCATAAAAATTAAAAAATGATGTTCGGAAGGCGTAGTAAGTCTCGCCGCGGTTCCTCTCACCAATAATCAAAAATGGTTAGTATTCATATAAATAATTATATTTTTTTGTAGATTTTGGGTGTTTGTAAATTATATTTTTTGTAGAAATATGAGAAGAGAATGACACAACCCACTTATATTTTGTTGGAAAAAAAATAAAAAATTTAGTTGATGTAGTAGAGTAGAAAAAAAAAACATAATGGTTAGGTTATGATGGTGTATCTATGCCACTACATTCAACAACGCCATTTATTTTTTTGGAATTCAGAGTCAATCATATGCCCTTATTTTCATATGGTTAGGTTATGAAGTATCATCATTCAAGAAGAAATTCAAGAAACAGAATTCACATAACATATAAACCCCATCTTTTTCGATGAAATTAAATTCAGTGAAATAATAAGACTCCTATTTTTTAAGAACACAAAAAGGTCTAATTTTCATGACATAAACAAGTGATTAGAGCAAGAACACAGCAAATCTCATGTTCTAAAATATGTTATTAATTGGTCTGGAGCAACATAATTAAACATGCCATTTGAGGCACATAGTAGAGAGAGAGAGAGAGAGAGAGAGAGAGAGAGAGAGAGAGAGAGAGAGAGAGAGAGAGAGAGGTACCAAATTTTGTAAAAATAATTACCATTCGTAAAAAATAATAAAAATTGTACTACATAGTCAATGGAGTCTACTTATACTTTCATTCTCCATGAACTGGGACGACATCATCGCAAGGTAGACCAAATTTTGAGACAAGAAATTTAATACATGGACCAATTTTCCATTAACAGAGAAATTAATTAGCAGGGGTCTTCTTATTGCCTCTCAAAACTTCTCTGACTTGTTTTGCATATGTGAGAAAAATCTCCATTAATTTTTAGATTATAAACATTTTAAAATTCATATATGTACAGAGGGTACGTACTTGACCTGCAGAACCCATTTCAAAAAGGTAAAATTTAACTGAGAGAGAAGTACATTAATCCAAAAATGAAGAACAAATAATTAGGATAAATTATTTCATTGATTTAGTTGATGTAGTGGAGTAGAAAAAAACGTAATTTAAATTATAATTTAGTAATAGTAATTATTTGTAAAAATTCTCATTCTCTAATAATTTCTTTTTAAGCACGACCTGATTGGAAGAGGATCAAAACGATGGGGAGGTTGCCAGCAATTAATTTATATTATAAGAGAAATAAATTGGAGAAGATTCGGGAAGTTTTAACTGCAGTTGGTGGCAAACCACTACTCTTACAATTTATACAAGGGTGTTTTGGACACTTACTTATGTGGAGAGGGGGTCCAAATTGTAGTAAGGCTTTGCATGAGTTGCTAGCCCATGAAATCAGGGTGCCCGGGGCTTCAATATATGAAATCTGGTTTCACATATCCGGAAAAATATCTGATTTTCTCCATCTGAGTACGCATTAGTGACCGAATTTTTATTTGGTACATCATATTTTGACCCCACATGATCCTTCAGATATCGGTGTCTACCAGCGAGTTTGTAGGGCAGCCAATCTCGCTCCAAACATTGTACACAAGATTCAGTAATCATGAGATAGAAGATCACAATGATAATGTAAACATGGCACAAATTATAGCATTATATTTTTTTACCTTAACATACGATGAGTGAAGGATAGTCGACAACTTTATATGGGTTTTGGTCGATGATGAAGATGCGTGGAACAAATTTCCATGGGGGTCCTACACGTACCAAGCGCTTATGCACTACATTAATCTGGTACCGAATACGAAAGTTGAATGTGGACCTCACTATCACTTGTTCGGACCGGTGTGGGCTATACAGGTGCAATGTTTTGTAAATAATATCATGTTTTTCTTTACATAACTTTTTAATTTGAATTGGAAGAAGTTTTTATCCTTGTTCTCTTATTGTATATATAGATTTGGGCCTACGAGACCATACCCTATTTGGGAACGAAGGTTGCTAACGTGTTGACCAAACTTCCATCCCTCGATTACTGAGGTGGTCATTCTGTCAAATAAAAATGAGTTTTGAACATTTTTTCGAGCAGGAGGTAATATAATTTAAAAAGTGATAAATCTTTTTTGCTTAGCGCATTTAATAATTATCTTCGCGCTAGACAGTATTTTCCTTCGCGATATGTTAATTTTTTAATTTGAAATCACGCAGCTTTTGTGCGATGAGGTTTTGGTTGCAGAACCTGATGAGGAAAATCAAAACTATTGGAAGAGCAGTCAGATTGAGCGACCAATTGGGGTAGATTTCATTGTCCCGCGCCCTCTGACGAGGGGAGCAGGAGGGGAGCCAATCTTACGACGTGTCTCTAATGCCGCACATCGCAAGGTTAATGAAACAATTGCATGCAGCAACAACAGTAATAGTGCTAAAGATGCAGAGGCGTGACAATCACGATGATCAAAAAAAGGGCCCCACATGGATAAGGGAAAACGTCATCGAGTGCCAACCTCTCCATCGAACAATGGTGCTGATCACGCTGAAAAAATTCGTGACCCATTCTTTGATCCAGAATTCATAAAAAAACATGCAAAAGAGGTTGCAAAAAATGTGGAAGAAGGGCTTATTCGCCGATTCAGTCATTTTTTTTAGAGTCTATTTCGACGTGACTGACGCTGGAAATCCCAACATACTCCCCCACCTTGGCCGTCACCTATGAGTAGCCCATATAATTTTGATAGTAGGCCAGTTGAGGAAGTGCATAGCTCGGATAATTTTGATAGCGGACCGTTTCATGAGGAAGTGCACATCCCGATACACGACCAGTCGGGTTTCAATGAGCAGCCATTTAACCCTTATCAATCCCCATCACACCACAACAGTAACATGAGCAGGTATTTTACATTATTGTTGCACATCGCTAAGGAAAATGTCTCATCGCTAATGAATAAGAGCCAATGCTAAGGTAAAATTTCCTATTGCGAAGGTAAACTTTCATGCTAATGTCTTTTTTTTTGTAGTTCAACTGGGGACGTTACTCAACAGCATCTGAACCATGTTATTTCAATGAGGCGGCTAGTTACCTAGAGCATGTGTGTAATATTATGTTAATGCATATTTTAGTACTTTTAGAATATTTCAATTTTTATTTTTAATATGGATTTTGGATGTGATTTTTGTTGTAGTTCGATACGGGTCGTTACTCGACCACATATGTTGCAAGCCATTAATCAGATACCTATGACTGTGCTGCTATATTCGAGCATCATCTTCCAATTTTAGGGCTTGATCATGTCGATGAGCAGCCACACCATGACAGTATAAATCTTGTTGTTCAGAAGCGGCTTCCACGACATAGAAAACCATCTGCTTCTCTCAAATCACCATTTTGCAACCCAATCCAAATCGTGTGAGCAAGAAAATTCGTACTGAGTATGCAAAATTCCTTGAGAAAGGCCGTATGAAGTTCGGACTATATCTTCCAGTCAATTACCCTTAACTAGGTGGTTTTTCCAAGATATAAATGATGTTGAAGTTCAGTTTATTGGGGAGGTAATTCACAAGTTTTGCAATATTATTTTTATTGATCTAGCGCTAAGGTAAAAATCATTATGCGTTAAAGAAAAGGAAATCATCGCTAAGAAATATTTTCTATCGCTAAGAAAAATAACACATCAATGATATGTCTTTATTGTAGATGATCGACATGTTTTTAGAGACGTGGAGGCAGAAGTTGAACAATGGGGGAGCATTATTTTTGTCGGGTGTCAATGCAAACAATACACGCATCGTAGACCACACATTCTTCGTATGTATCAATAACTAGCATTGTTATTTTCTTTCATGTCTAATAATTATATTTAACAATTTATAATGAAAAGGTCTCCTTGATGGGTGAGTGGGAAAGAGTAAATGATCTTCATTGGACTGTTCCCGAAGGCCTGATTCATTATGTCGATGGGAATAACAGTATTAACGTTGTTCTTTGATGGGACGATGCATATGTAAGTATTAAGTTTAATTTTTTTTAAAAATAGTTTCATGTTAGAATGTCAACATTATGTGTGTTATTGTGCAAATTATCACAATTTGCAACATTAACGGTCACCGGGTCACCGTTCGAATATGCTTGGTGGAATGGGAGATTGAGTTGTATGACTCCTACTACTACACATTAAGCATTGAGTATCGTGAAATTAGGAAGACTCAATTGAGGCTTTTGACCTGCTTACTCCCATGCCTCCTCTTCCATTCTGGATATTGGCGCCGAAATTGTTATGGATTGGAAGAAAAATTTGATGAGTGTCCATTAAAGCTGATGAATCAAGAATATCAATTCCTGCAGTCGGATGAAGTTAATTGTGGGACCTACGCATGCATGTATGTTGAACGTATTCTCACTGGGTGGCTGCATTCAGATTGCATCTCCTTAGGCTTCATGATAGATCTTTCGTTACGCATCTTGAGAGAAAAATAGGCTGCAATCACTCTGGCATGTGCTTGTCTCAGGGAAACACTTCCCAAGTCTAAATAACAAGTATGTTTAGGCACGAACTTGTACACAATCTAAAAATCCCCTCTCGTCGATGCACGTAATTCGAAAGAGCAACCGCCACCATGTTTACATATGCATTTCATTCATGATCTACTCGAAATAGGCACTTTATATTCAGCGCGGTGCTCCACATGCCACATTTCGATAGCAATTTTTAGATCATTTTTGCTCCAGAATGTTGACCCATAACGCAGTTGCCCATATCCCATTCGATCCAAATCACTTACAACAAGTGACGCTGATAGAGTAACTGGAATAATTGGAATTAGCCAATTATTATTTATTTTCTCTGCATCTGGAGATCATATATCACGATTGATTAGTGGAGGTTGGCTCGGTCCAAGCATAGACATGAGCTTGTTTAAGTCGCTTTCTTTACGGATCCATGTGACGAACTCAGCAAATGTGTATTTAGTAAACCAAGTCGCATCTTCTCTCTCATCATTCTCTTCATCATCATCATCATTGTTAGGAAAAACTATCAAGAGTTTTCCTGACTGGGGTTTTGATGAGATGTCAAAATATGTCAAAATGTGCAAAGAGCCATTGAATAACTGAAAAGAAATCAAGCAAAAAACTAAGGTTGATCAAAACAAAAACTAAGCTATCAAAGTCTCAAAATGATCAATACAAGAGAGAAAGAAAAAGAAAAGAGAGAAAAGAAAAGAAACCAATCAAGAGCCGAGAAAAGAAAAAAAAAGAGAGAAAAGAAAAGAGAGAGAAAAGAAAAAATCCAGCCTAAGAGCTGTGAAAAAGAAAGAACTGTAGCTTGGTTGCTAGATCAGTTAACAAGTCAAGAAAACTGACAATGCAGGTACCGACAAGATCGAAGTACCAAAATGCCATCAGTCTACTCTGAACTGATGAGAATGCTAGTTCAAGGTACGAGTTCATAAGTGCACAATTCCAGCTGAAGAAAATTACCAGCTGAAGGATGGACTATTTTCAGCTAAAGAAGAATGCCAGCTGAAGGATACATTAGTCCAAAGTACGAGCTGAAGGATATGTCAGCTCAAGAAAAGTTCCAGCTGAAGAATGTACCAGTTCAGAGGATACCAGCTGAAGATGCATCAGTTCAGAATACCAACTGAAGAAGCGCCAACTCAACATCCTAATTGAAGACCAGTTCAAGAAGTTCCAGCGGAAGGGACATCAGTCCAAAACACCAGCTGAAGGAACACTAGTTCAAAACTGCCAGCTGAAGCAAATCAAACTGGAGCTCATAAAGCATCAAGCCAGAGTCCAAAACCGCCAGCTGAAGAAAATCTAAACTGGAGCTCGCAAAACTGCCAAAGACATGCATAACTGACAGCTGAGGAAATAATTCAAAACTGAAGTTTCCAACTGCCAGATGAAGCCCAGAACTGAAGATCAAGATAGAAGCCGTAACTGAAATTTAAATTTCAGAAATGCCAATATGAAGATCTTGAAGTAAATGCAACCAAGATCCTGAAGCAAATATATGTCAGAAGAACAAAGGCAACTTAACGGCTCTTTAAATAAAAAGCCTCTCAACAGATTTATCATTTATGATCATTCTTTGATCTACAATGGTCACCAGCCACTCAACTATAAAAGATGAGTGACCCAGATTATGACTGTGACTTTTTGCAAGACTTTTGAGAGACTTATTGCTAAGTTTCTGCGAAGACGTTCGTCAAAGCTCTAAAGCCTCAAGCTCAAAATTCATCCAAAGCAAAAGTCCCAACTGAAGAGAAGGAGCCAAATTGCTCATCAAGCTAGCTGTTGAAGAAATCCAGCCAGAGCCACTCTCTAAGTTCTGTTCTACACCGATCAACTACCCAGCTCAAGCTGAAGGCGCGCAAAGAAGCACACCAGATGATACCGGTTTCAAAATTATATTATTGAAGATCGAAAGAGATCTAAAACCTTGTAAAGATGGTCAATAGCACCTTATCTCTCTAGTGAGTAGTTGGAGATTGCAAGTGTAAGACTATCGACCCTACCAGCTGAGGCGGCTGCGTTCGTTGGATCGTTACTTTTGGGACAACACCAGTTGGAAAGGATTCCGTGACTCATAAAGTCACCGATCTCCAGGTCAAATAGTAAATCTTCACTGTGTAACTGTAATAATGAAACTTTACACTTGCATAGTGGATTGCCCTTCTGCGGAAGGAAGAAAGGATGTAGACGTTGAGCTTCGAACCTCTATAAAATTGTGTATGTGCTCAGTTTATAGCTTTCAGTTGCATGTCTTAACTGCACACATTAAGCACACACACTACACTCCGAGCTAGCTGATCTCCTCAACTGATCACCAAAAGAGCACGGATAACTCTGCGAGTCAAAGGGCCCTGTCTATTCCGCCAATATTATTAAGATTTGGATCAGTTTATTCACCCCCCTCTAAACTGATTCTGACTCGCCCCGGGACCAACAATCATTATCATCATCATTTTTTTCTTCTTGTGCACCATCATAATGAGTTGTTAGGTTTGGACCGCAATACAACTATCGCTATCGAAACACGTCTCAGAAAACCAATCTGATGCATAAAACTTGTGAATATCATCGAGAGAATGCTCGTATCCGGTCTCACAACCTACAATCGATGACGGAACTGAAAAATTGAATGACTGTATATACGGTTGTTCGTGGAGGCCTGTTACACCATCGGTACTTTGATTGTGCACAACATACACAGTGGGATCTCCCTCTCTGGCACACAAGCGTATAACGTCTTGATTAGTACTAAGAAGGGTCTTCACCGTCCTACCAGTACGAGATCATGCTATGTAGTACAACAAGTAGTCAAAACTTAATAAATTAGGTCGCATAATACGATTGACACTCTCAGTTAGTGATGAGAGAGACATTGGATAAGCTTCAATGTAGGTAAACTCCTCATCCCCGCCCACATATTCAGAACTTTCTCATTGACCACTGTATCTTACAATCACACTTTGCCAAGATGTCATCTGCATTCAGTCGATATATGAAACCATTATTTTGCAAGTTAATTTTCTTTAATGCTCATAATTTTTTATTAGCACTAGTGAATTTTCCATGATGCTAGTAAACTTTTCTTAGCGTGAGAAAAGATTTCACGCACGATTATGAGAAATTTTATAGTATTAATAATTTACAGTATTTCATACTAAATGTTGGGTCATTTATAGAAAATCATTCTATTCGTTAAGGAAAGAAAGAGAATTCTATCGCTAACTCAATATTAATTAGCATAAAGGATAAACTGTCACCGCGAAAGAAATACTAAAAATGGCTAATAAATGCTTAACTAAAGATACAATATCAAATAATAACAAATTACATTAAACTATAAATTTTTTTTACGTTCGCACTTGTTAGGTCATGTTTTTTTTACTTTTTGCATATGAGTAAATTAACTAAAATAAATTAATTTTTTTTATATGAATCAATTGCATGAAAAATACAATTATACAAGTACATTTCAAGTTGAAAATACATTTATTCGAAACAACTAACCTTAGCACTGGTAAATTTTCTTTAGCGTCTGTTAAATTTTCCTTTAGCGCTGGAAAGATTTCACGAGCAATCATGAGAGATTTCATAATTTAAAAGTGTGTATACATATTCTTACTATTAAAACATGTAATTCTAATTTAATAGAAAAAAGAGTTGAAAAAATTACCTCCAAACTTTAATTCGAGATGGAATGAGAGAAAAATGAGTGTATAGTTGGAGAATATAAACACACACTAATGTCACATGTGTGAATGATATTTTTTGAGATTGCATTTGAATTTTTTTCTCTGTACTTGTTAGGTCATATCATTTTTACTTTATGCATGTGAGTTAAATAAAATTAATTTTATTTTATATGAATTAATTGTATGAAAAATATAATTATACAAGTACATTTCAAGTTGAAAATATATTTATTCGAAACAACTAACTTTAGCGCTGGTAAATTTTCTTTAGCGTCTGTTAAATTTTTCTTTAGTACCGGTAAATGTTCATTAGCGCTGGAAAGATTTCACGAGCAATCATAAGAAATTTCGTAATTTAAAAGTGTGTATACATATTCTTACTATTAAAATATGTAATTCTAATTTAATAGAAAAAGGAGTTGAAAAAATCACCTCCAAACTTTAATCGAGATGGAATGAGAGAAAAATGAGTGTATAGTTGGGGAAATATATACACACACTAATGTCACATATGTGAATGATATTTTTTGAGATTGCATGTGAATTTTTTCCTTTGTACTTATTAGGTCATGTCATTTTTACTTTATGCATGTGAGTAAAATAAAATTAATTTTGTTTTATATGAATCAATTACATGAAAAATGCAATTATACAAGTACATTTCAAGTTGAAAATATATTTATTTGAAACAACTAACCTTAGCGCTTGTTAATTTTCTTTAGCGTCTGTTAAATTTTCTTTTAGCGCCGGCAAATCTTCATTAGCGCTGGAAAGATTTCACGAGCAATCATGAGAAATTTCAAAATTTATAAGTGTGTATATATATTCTTACTATTAGAACATGTAACTCTAATTTAATTGAATAAAAGAGTTGAACAAATTACCTCCAAACTTTAGTCGAAATGGAATGATAGAAAGATGAATGTATAGTTGGGGAATATATGCATACACTAATATCACATGTGTGAATCATATTTTTTGAGATTGCATGTGAATTTTTATTTTCATATCATTTTTACTTTATGCATGTGAATAAAAAAAATAAAATTCATGGCTTGTCTATATGATGTGGGTCACTTTTTGATGTTGTGAGTACAATTATATATATATGAGAAGCACTTGTGTGCACTAGGTGCACCATCAGACGCATTAACCGGGTCAACATCGGAAAACGCTCGTTGACCCGGTCAACTCAAAATCAGTATCAACTTTAACACTAAAAAGTATTATTCAAAATCCCAAAAGTATCACCTGTATCCTTAAAAAATATATGCCAAAATAAATAAATAAATAAAAACCTTCAAAATCAGTATCAACCGTAATACTAAAAATATCACTCAAAATTCAAAAAGTATCATCTGTATCCTTAAAAAGTATCAGCTACTTTACCATTTTTCTTTTTTTGCGGGTTGACCAGGTCAACGCGCGTTGACTGGTGTTTGACCCGGTCAAATGCGTTGACTGTCTGATATAAGCTTATATATATCTAGTGAATACAATTTTTTGCCTATATATACATATATATGTATATATAATGAAAAAAGTCACATATAGGGCACATATGCGGAAAATTATATGCTCCCTCCTGGGCACTACCTGGGTCCGTTGCGATGCCGACACGTGGCCCAGAGGGGGAGAAAATACGTGCAATTAAAATAAATCAGCAAATTGTGGAAAAATACGGCGCCTTTTTGCTCAAATACGCCCCCTTTAGCTATTAGGACACTTTTCCTCCATCATTGGGTGCACAGTAATCGAGAATAACTTTTTATCTTACCAATGTACAGCCTTTTGATGAACAGTTTTTTTCACATTCTTTTTTATTTTTTTGGCATTTTGAGTTCCATTAGTAAACTGTGTTCGGATCGAAATTTTAATTTAAGATATGGTAATCTGAATGCTATATATGAACAATTAACTTGTTTTTGGTTACTGAAATTTCGAGAGAATAAGAAGAATTGCAGAAAAAAGCTCTGTACCTTGTAATTTCTCCAGAAATTCGCTGAAGTACGTAAATTTGACTATCGACACTGCTGATTTCGTGTTCATTAAGCTGTATTTCTTGTCAACAAAAATACTATTGTTGTTATCATTATTTTTGAAAGGTGAAAATGACATCAGCAGTCCAAAATAGAAGTTTGGATGTGTGATCATTAAATATTTTTGATTAATTTCATCTCAAAAAATGAAATAATTTATCCGTGTGTTAATTCATTTCAATGTTAGCGGAAAACTTTAAATTTCCAAGAATGCGACTTAATGTCACTACTCTAAACAGTAATTAATTTTACGCGCTGAGATATGTGTCGGCAACATTAATATATGTAATTTCGGGGCTTTTGCTGCATCGGCAACCCTTTTTAGGGTTTCTCTATTAGTGTTATGTGCAAAATTGACATCGGCAGAGTAGATTAGTTTTAAAATCCGGGCTTTTAAAATTTAAGTATGAGTTCTAATTTGATGCGTGCAAAATTCAATTAAAAAATAGTTTTCCAAAAACAGAGTCACTTAAAGTGCATCGAGAACCCCGCGGGGGTAAATTTCCTCAAAATGAATATTTGGTAGCGAATGGACGCCATTTTTTTTTCAAAAATCTTCGCCGGAGGGGTTTCAACCGCCGACCGGTTATTGGGGTGTCTTCGAATAGTCGCGTCGCTCGCGAAAGGAGGTATGTGTTTATAAACCAGGTGTCTTCTCTTTTTCACAACATTCGACCGTTTTCTTGAATTTTTTTTTGTTAAAACCTGTTAAGATTGTCACTGCAACTCGTCTTCATTATTTGAAAATCTAGTGTTGGATAATGTTGGCTCGTCTTGAAAGCCGAGCGCCGGAGGCGGAGGTGTCGTCGTCAGCTGGAGGAAGGGCACGCCCAAGAAAAACTATCATAGGTAAGTCTCTGTTTTTTATTTTCAAGTTTATCTATGTAATCCATGTCGTATGTGTTGTAAGGTGCCTTATTTTCACTTAATTTAGTTTGGGTTCACGATTTCCATCATTCCCGCACGGTTAGGGTTTTCCTTAGAAACACGTTTGCAGATGAACTTGAAGCTGGTACTCGTTAACTTATGCTCTGTTTCTGAACTTGCATTGTTCTGCAGATGACTTGATTTTGGCTTAAAGGCTCTGCCCTTGGTGCATGGTCTAGATCTTTATACATATTTCAAAGTGTTATACAATTTTTTTGAATGCGTAGTCTGTGATAGTAGTAGCAATTCTCTGTTCAATGGCTTCACATTGTTGTGCTTCATTCAATTAGATCAATTGTGTCTGTCTTGCTTAGAAAAATATGGGCTTCATTGTTCACATTGCTTGTCTAGTTGAAAGTTAATGTTTTTATTCATTTTTTCGGTCTCAGAATGATGTAAAGCAAGGGGAAGGAGGGGTTTTCCACTCTCTTTTAACAAAGTGCATGAATGTGCAGGTGCCCAAATATCTGTGCGTGGGAATTTCGGCAAAATCATCAATCAAGTGCGTGGCTGGCTCAATCGGGCTAATATTGATGCATTTCGGGGGACATGCTTCGGACATCTCATAGATATGCCAGACATTCAAGCACAAGGGCAACTCATCTTCTTTCTGCTGAAGTACCTGGAGCCGGAGTCTGAGGTACGAAATCAGTTATGTTTTTTGATCAACGGAAGGCGGGTTGAATTAGGGCCTCAAGAATTCTATTGCTTGAGCAGGCTGCGATTCAACGAAGCGGGTGAACCCCCGGCCTCGTCCGACATGCATAGAGATATTTTCTCAAGCAAGCCTTTCATGAAAGCCCATGACATTGACGTGGTATTCGAAACCTATAGCGACTTGCATCGTGGTTCCGACAGCTTGGTTTTGAAATTGTCCATGCTGCATATCATCTTCGGTCTTCTCTTGAATAGAGATCAACTGTCGAAATCTATTGAGCTCGAGTATTTGCACCTCATTGATGACTACGACACTTTCAACAATTTTCCTTGGGACAAGGTTGCTTATCAATTCCTGGTCAAATGGACGTATACAGCCCGATCAAACATTGTCTGCTTGAAGAACTCCTCATCGAGGCCTTCTACAGACATTTGTGGATTCTCCCTCGTCCTGCAGCTATTTGCTTTTGAGGTGATGCCAAGGCTAGCATCTCACTACGCACATAGACTCCCAGAGACGTTGTTCCCTTGATTTAGGCACTGGACCACCGATTAGTTCTTTAAAGCTTCTGCTCTAGTACCATTCTTTAATTCGAACACGCTAGACTTGACGGTACAGTTCCTATTTACTTGGACCTTAAGGGCGTAGGCAATCGAATTCATGAAATGTATTGATCTGTTTGAGGCTCTTTCTTAACAGGTGCCATTTGTGTTGAAAAGAGACGAGATTGCGAGATTGGAAAATGTGGGTTTGACCCACGATGAAGTGTCCCCACCACCAAGGGTGCCTTATTTTAGTCTTATCGATGAGGATGACATCCCTGAGAATGAGCTTAATGTGGAGGTTGTAGGATCGCGGTCGGCTCGGGAGATTGAGGTGTGCCGATCACCAAGGAAACATGTCGGCAGTGCTGAGTTCGTCTAGGTCTAAGTCACGGCCAACATCGAGGATGCCTAATCGTTCTTAGAAGAAATCGGCAGTGGATGATGGAGAACCGGTGACCTTGGTGGCCATCTCCCGAATGATAATTGTAAGGAATTTATGCTATAATTTATTTTAAAGTCTGCGATTTCTTATTTGTACCAACTTAGGGCTTTCCTCATCTTGTTGACAGGATTCAAATGCGTTGGTGATGGTGAGGATGGACGGTTTAGAGAGAGCCATCAAGCGCGTTGAGCAGATTATCGATGCACTCCACAAAGGCCAGAAACATCAACATGAGGAAGACTACCATCACGACGATGAAGAGTACACTAGTGCCTCAGAGCAATTGAGTCTGAGATCGGAAAACCTTGTTGCGCCCACCACCTTCACGGGATAGGATTCGGACAGGAGACATGAGATGGCGGAGGATGCGGGAGGGAAGGACATAGAAGAGGAGTATGTTATAAAGGGCCGATGATGCGGGAGGGAATGACAGAGATGAGGGAGATGTTGGAGTACATACGCAACCGAGAGATGCCGACACGTATAGCATTGTTGCCGACATGCATGGCGAGGCTTCTGACATTCTAACAGACCCTGCCGACAAGCTAGTTGATGTAGAGGGTGAGCACCTAGTTGACCTGTCAAGGCTGGTGGAACTGATTGCAGAAGCATGTAAGGACAACTATCCGGCTGAGGAGAAGTTCGTAAAGGAGGCTGCCGATGAGGATATCTTGCGTGCAGTAGATGCCTATGTCGATGATGTCAATGTGTCTGAGGCTGCCGATGAGGATGTTGACATCAGCTTCCTCAGTGAAGAAGAGACGGGTAATTGTTGCATTATGTTTTCTTATTGTTTTGCTACTTGAACGTATGAATGTGGGACCATGCATTTCAGTTAAAGGAGAAGCTCCTACGGTAGCCAAGAAGTTACCGGTTAAGAGGAAGCTTTTCATCCCTGAGACAAGACCTTCTGTGATTGAATAACCGCCAATGAAAAAGACTAAGCCATCGCGTGCGAGGGCGAAGCCGAAGAAACATCGAGAGCCGCCAATGATGGCAATAATGTCCGGGAAATATGTCATAGCAAGGGAATATGATTGGAATGTGGTGAAGACTTTTCACGATTGGTACGACAAGGGACTCAGACAACACCCGTAAGTTCTCTCCTTTTATCCACTTGATTAAATACAACCGTCAACACTATTGCTTCTCGCTTTAAGTAAGTGATCTGTCTTGCAGCCATCCGAGGATATCGTTATCCATGGAATGCAAGGGACAAATTGATGCTCCATGGTTCAAGGGGCTATGGACGGTGAGGGGATGTCTCGATAGTGATGTGAGTGAACGTAAATTTGTTAAAAATCCAATTCCAATCAATTGACACGGTAGCTATGTTATTTATGTTTGCGACACAGTCAGCTTGCATTGTCTTATTCCTTGATCATATTGCTTGCAGCAATGCGACGTCCTGCTTAATTTGTTGATTATATACTCAAAAGAATTTCTCAATTATTTTAAGAAAGATTGGGCTTTGATTGAGTCCCTTGGTTGGGTAAATATACACTGACTATGCCGATGTATTTGTTATATAGCTTTCACTTTCTCATTTAACATCTACAATTATTTCATGCAGCAAACGTTGGTGCTGGAGAACATGGATGAGGTGCATGATCGTATTGACCCTTATGTCGACGGTAATTATCCTTAACAGGGCGGGAAGCCATGGTGGACAGTTGACGTGGTTTATGGGATCGGGCATGTCTCTGCTGATCATTGGGTCCTGTACATGCTGCATTTTGCCGAGGAGGCAATTGTTGTGTTCGACCCGATCTCGAAGCGTTGCAAAGACTGGTCCGACATCAAGGACGCCTTTCAGCATATGCAGCGGAATGTGCCATTGCTTTATCAATACGGGCCGTGTCTACAGGGACGGGCTCCTTACCGGTCCTCCAAGGGAAGTGTGGAAGCTTATGCGGTTTGAACACCCTTCGCAGTAAATAGGGAACTCGGACTGCGGCATTTTCTACTTGAAGATACTGGAGTGCATGCTAACGGGTCAGATGTTCGAGGACCTCATGCCGGAGAAGGGGCCGTACTACAGAAAGGCCTTTTGCGCTGAACTCTTTGCCCGTAGCCAGCCTATTTGAATATTTTTTTGATGTTGTATATGTATTTATCTAGCTGTTAGTCCAGCGAAACAGATATGTTTAGATAGGTGGCAAATATTTAGAGGGTAAATATTTATAGGGGTTAAATATTTTGCGGGTGCATATGTCAATTGAAGAACTGCCGACATATTAGAATTTGGTGATAGTGACTATTTACTCTAGGGTGTTTGTATATGTTTTGGTTAGGTGTGGCAAAATGTGCCTATGCCACATATGTTGTATTTTACCGTAAGTTGAAAGATTAAGTTGTGATATATGTTGCAATTGCAGGTAACACATAAATGAAATGTCGGCATGCACACGGTATAATTAAAAACAATACTAACAATGACATAATTAGATTTTACACTAGCAACGACACCATATTACATGTTCTAGAGAGACCAGAGAAAGGAGAAAACATTCAAACTACAGATAAGCCGATCGCTTCAATCAGTGTCATTCTTGCTCTATTGAAACGGGTAGTAGTCATCATTCCTCATGATAAAAGACTCACCAGTCTCAAACAAGTTCATCAAGGATCGGTAGTGCGGCTCACTGTTACTTCGATAGATGGTCGTCAACGGGTTCATCTGCACAGATAAATAAAAGATTTGTTGGGTTCATTAACCAATCTAAGATTGGGTGTGTGCAGCATGTGTAATGATAAGTAGGGAACCTATTCAAAATATGTCCATGTGTCGTTTGGAGCATAGAACTTGCTGTTCTTGCGATTCCAATAAAACTCGGCTGGAGTGTAGTCCCACAACAACTTCAAAGTCTCGTATCGTGTCGCGAGCATATCGACATGCGTTGTATACCACTCGACACCGTAGTCCTTCAATAATTCTTCATTGATGATTGGCCGAACGTTGGAAATGGCCCTGTTGTTGTTCTCGAACCTGACCACCCACACTTCGTCCTCCTTCTGCTGGAGTAGCTCATTCACGACACGGGATTCAAGCCTCTGTGTCCACTGTGAGTCGTAGAAATATGCTTCTTAAGGTGGCGCCATTTTGGGTTAAATTTGAGAAGGGATTCTGCGTATGTTGGGAGCGAATTTGAGAAGGGATTTTGTGGGTGTATTTGAGAATGGAGTTTTAGCTTTAATAGGGAACCTGCCGACATAAGATCTTGCATATGGACAAATTGTTGTACAAATGCAATATATTCCTGCATTACAAAGTTAGCTTTGGAAATAGGTGTGCATGCATCTTTACCGATAAAGTTATAGTCAAGATAAGTAACCATCGCACGTCTTCTTCCATAACAAGGCACGAAGCCCAAAGTTGGGAAAATTGTCTGATATTACAACCAAATTAAAAGTAAATAAATCCAAGATTATAGAAATGGATGTTTTAAAACAAACCGCACGTCAAATAAGTCTTAAGTACATCGACAGTCACATACTAATATACATCAATATTCATTAGGACACATGTTTTACTCATCATCGTCGGAGTCGATTGGTGGCGGCCCGATGTTATCCTTGTGCTCGTCGTCACTGATAACATTGGGATGACCCTCAAGATCGAACATCACCTTGAAAAAATTCCAGCAACTTTCTCATTCATGTAGACAACTGCATCTGGCGCATCTGTATGTGGGACGACAAGTTCAGATAATCAAAATGTGATCTTTTCTATTCATGAAACACTTAACTAAATAAATACCTCGGCAATCCGCTGCCACTCGGCCATATCGAGATCTAGCCACTTACTCATGGGGTTCATCCGCGTTGCCCCTGCAAAATTTAGTAACCAACCAAATAGTTCGTACCTGCCCCTCCAATGCTCAAGTCGTGTCTGAAGTTACCCCATTGTTACTTCACGCTCACATTGCTGGTGAATCTCTCGCTGCAGATATACGAGGCAAGTCTGGTGAGTCTCAGGGTCAGCCGGGAACCAGAATCCTTTGTGCGCAAAGAAATATAGCTCGCTTATGCAGAACGACTCAATGGTTCTACTCCATGGCTCATTGCTGTAAAATACATCATCTTGTGCGAGCGACATAGGTAAAGCCATTTGTAGTTCTTTAGGTTTAATAAGTTGGTGATTTATGGCTTCAATGACAAGTAAATTTATAGTAAATAGCAGATAGTGACTAACACAGGTGCATGTAACAAGACAAATGATTAAGACAAACTTGTAAGATGACAAAAATAAAAAAAGGATCATGGAAGATCACATGCATGATAAAGGCATCAAAAGAAAACGTGTCATTAGTACAGTCTAAAATGCGTAGATAATAGATAAGTCTTCATACATAAACTTAAAGAAAATCAAAAGGGCACCCGCCCGACATACACTCGCACACCCTTATATGTCGGCAGCTTCATCAACAGTGTCGTCGGCATCCACATCGGCAAGGCTATCCAGAGAAAACACACCCTCATCCATATCATCTGCATCAATTTCATCGACACCTGGGCCAGCCGCAGACAAAGCGGAACTTGATCCACTCGAAGGATCATTTACCTCAAACAACTCCTTCAAGATTTCCCAGAATTCCTGCCCCTCGTTCTTGTACACCAATGCCGCGGGGTGTACCTTAAAAAATAACAACTTTATAGTTCATGTAATATAAATCGACGTGTGTGCATGCAAGGTGAATATACCTGCTTAACCCTTCTCCACATGCTATCGGGCAAGTTGACAAAGTTGGTGACTTCGTCATAGCAGCGAGGATGTCCAAAGTCCACCAGCCATGAAAACATCTCATATCGCTCTGCCCACTGAGCCACCTTAAGCTTGAATTCTTCATTGGAAAATACAATCTCCAATTATTATTCGACAAGTCCGCGGACGTCGTGAATGACACGAAGATTACCCGCATCCTCTCCCAGGATCCAATTTCCACTCAAATACTGATGCTCCAGCTTGAGCAGGGCAACCTGCTCGGCATACCTAGTCCATGGCTCAACAAAAAAAAGTCATCTTATGATATGGCTCTTGGTTTCATTTGCAGCCGTGACTATCTGTGATGAAATTAGGGTTAGGAACTGTTATGACCATAAATAGAAGGTGCATATAAACTGTTAATAATTGATTCATGGGGTAATGTGCATGTCCAACAGTTAATTTTCTAAAATTGTAGCACATGCCACCTTAGTGAAATGTCTAAATCAGAATCCAATCCGACCGAGAATCTCCATTGGATGTATCGGCAGGTCACTTGGTCAAACATTACATGTATCGACAGGACCTGATTTGGCAGATAAAGACAATGCAGAATCACATGAAAATAACCTTACCTCGATGATTCATGCATTGGAGTGCACTACCGATATGGAATTGCTCAATGTTAGTAAAGCCTACACCTACCAAGATCTGTTGGGCCCAGCCCTAGCTTCGCTTGTCGACTGTCCAGTTAGTGGCTTAAGCAAGGACAAAGTTAAAAAATTATCATCATCCACGTAAATAACAGAGACAGGGAAAATAATATGAACAACGTATGGCGTAATTTATAGCTAGAGCACATACTTGAAATAGTGAAGACACATCTAGAGGCTTGTCCAGATTAATATCACGAGAGTATTGAGTCAAACTTGCACCTTCGTCCTGAATGGATGGTTTAGGTGAGTGCAGTTAATAATTTATTGAAAATTAGGCGGCGGATATGGAGTAAGTGTGAAGAAACCATACTTTAAACGATTTCGTAGGGACGTAATCTTGCGACGTCGGTCGCCTTGACATGGAGTCAGTCTCGTGCCTCTCGTTAGATTGCTCGGTATTTGTATTGATCTGAACAGAAGGCTCGACATCTGCAAAATTGACACCGACACTTATAACTATCGAATGACAATAATCTTGGCATGAAACTAACCATAATCGGATAAACAGTCTCATTACTGTCTGCAATGGAATAGTCTCCAATATCGTTTAAATGTCGTTGCCTCGCAGATTTGCACCATCGACTCATGATGTAGCATGTCGGCAGCCTAGTCACATCCATGTGAAAATAAATTCTAAGTATGTGCCGACATAGAACTCCTTCAGTCTCATACATATGGCAGCTGCAGAGGGCTCGTTTGAATTAACTGTTGTATTGGACAACTCGAATCCTCGACATGAGGGGTTGCAAGGCGACCTTAAACTGTAAATCGACACTGCCGATATCATTGCCTGGTTTCTCGATTATTACCACGCTCATGGCAAGGGTAAATTGCGACTCGAATGCCTTATACACGTTCCTTGTGTACACTTGTACTGCTTGAGCCAGCAATAGGTTGTTGTTCATGAACTGTCCTGGTGTACCGATGTTCAGAGCATCGTCGGCAGTCTTCTTTGTATGCCAATCATGCAGAACCTGCTCGTACTTATTGACAAATTCAGTCAAAGTGGAATTCATCGAGCACAGATCCTTCAATACCTTGTTCATAACCTCACTACGCGAGGTCGTAAGAAGACCCGTGCTGAAGGAGGTGTTCGTGAACACCGACGCCCATCTCTTCTTCAACCTGTACATATTGGAGAACCAACTATGATCATCGAGGGCATAGTTAGTGATCATGAAACCCCAACACTCATCAAACTCATCATCTGTCTCCACCCCATGCATGCAATGATACCACTACTGCTTGAATTCACTGTTGCTGTTTAATTTTTGAAAATAAGAGGGGGCGTTTCGGCTGATATGCCATTGACAAAGCCGATGACTCGCTGATTTGAAAGTGGCATCAATCCCATTCATTAACGCTTGACTTTAATCGGAGAATATCACTTGCAGCTCCTTCCCATGCATGGACTCTAAAAATGTGGCAAACAGCCATTCAAAGGAAGTTGTCGTCTCGTTGGACAAAAGCCCAAACCTAGCATCACATTTCTCCTATGATGGTTGATGCCGACAAATGGTGCACATACCAGGCCATACCGATTTGTCTTGTACGTGGTGTCAACTGATAACACATCTCCAAAGCACTAGTAATCAATAAGAGCACGAGAGTCTCGGAAAAAAAAATTCATCAAACGACCCTCATCATCTTGCTGCACATTCCAATAAAAGAAAGGCTCAATGTTTGATTTCTTCGCAAATAAATTCACCAGAGCATTAGCATCGGCATTCCCCACTCTTGTTGACTTCCTAACCCGATTCAAGTGATTATAGGCATCCCTCCTAGTGAAATCGACATTTTGCGACCCTACGGCTTCATTTTCCATAAACCGACATGCCCGACTAACTTCGATACCCGCAGATTTAAGCGCCTCAACAAGTAACTGTTTTGCATGGCTTAATTGCCGAGCAGAATGTAACAGATAGGCTTGATGCGTGTCGAGCATTTCGTGATTATGCTCCTTCACAAATTTATGAACGGTCCATTACAAATTCTTCTCCCTCCTAATCCGTAATTTCGCTTTACAGTTGCTCCTAGTTATCTGTTTCCTATATGATGCTACTCTCCCTTTCAATCATTTGTCATCAGGCCGACCTTCACATGAGCATTCAAATTCTTTCCATCGAAGCTCATTCGTCCCAGAAAAATAGTATTGGTCACCATTCCTCACACTAAACCCCCGACACCTACCGTACTCACAATATAATAAATATGTTTGATCTACACTATCCACAATATTTCTAATTTCTAAACGATTCTCTAATTCTGTTAACATTGTAGAAAGTAAACTTCCTACTTCTGCCTCACTACCAGCCCCTTCTCCATCTTTTCTGTCCTGAGTACTACCCTCCAAAGATGCCTCATGGTTGATCGAAACATTCAAGTCAATATTCATCTTCGTCATGAATCTATAGACAATATAATCAGTAAAGATAATCAAGACAAACTATAATTTTACCTTATCTATATAAACAGTCCAATTAGTGACAACTGGAAAAAGTTTTCATTCTCGAGAGTTCCACACCTACATATTCATTAATAACTGAAATCATGCATTCAACTTCGGCCATCAAAACCGCGCAAATATAACCCTAACAATGACAGTTAAAACCAATGAGAAAAACCCTTCAATTGAAAGCATAAATATAACCCTAACAATGAATCAATAAAAAACTCCCACCGTAAGGGAACCCAAAAAATTGAAACTTTACATACCTCAAAGCTACCCAATTCTCAGAATCGCTCCGACGAGGCAAGATGAACGCAAAATCGTCGACCCTCGCACAAGATGCTGGAAAATCACTTTTCAGAATTGGGGCAAATAGCGCATTGGAGCAGACAATAGAATTAAAATATTAACCAAATTCAAAATTTCCGCCAAATTTCACAAATCCGTCAATATTACACTCTTACTGTTCATGCATCGGAAACAGTACAGAGCTAGAATTACCCTCATGATTTCTTCAAAAAATTTCGAAACCTTGTCCACGCGTACGAAAATTGTCTCTACTACGTATCCGTACCGGCGCCGACGTAAAAAGTTCACCGAAAAATATTCAGGTGCCGACTTGAAATCTTCTACCGATAATACTGATACTAGTGCGGGTCCCACATGCTACTGTTCACCAATGAAGTGTCCTAATATCTAATCCACCTCTTTTCCTATGAAATACGGTCATATACGCCTCAAAATTAAAGTTAAAGTATTTCTAAATAAATGGCCATATGTCGGCATCCCAACGGAACCCAGTGTTACGGGGCGCTTGTAGTGCTTGGGTTAGTTGCGCACCGTGCGGCTAGTAGTCCGTCCTAGACTACGTCCGCCTCACTAACGAAAGCTTTGCTCGCAAAGCTTGATGCACGATGACGACGCAATTCACACCCTTCGGTGCTTTTAGTGGTCTCGGCAGAGCAAGCAACACATGAACATGATTGGTTGCAAAGAAATCTTCATTAATGCAATTTGAATGTACATTATAGCTTGGAAGTAATTACAGCATGCGTTGGTTGGAGAGGGGGTCGCTCCTTGCAACGCTCACAATCAGACAAAAGTTCGCTCTCACCCTCTATAATAGGTTTAGAAAAAAAACGCTAGTGACAACACTAGATACAACTAAGCTAGAAAATGATAAAAAACGGCTGTGCAAGGCCGTGCTTACAAATATGTACACTACAAAGAAATGGCTAGCACTCTAGGCAACAATGGAGCTCCGGGCGGGGAGTTTGGTGGAGGTCCATCCCGAAGTTAAGGTGGTGCTAGTGCTGGCGGCCTAGGCGGGTGTGGGTGGCCCGGGGTGCTGGGGCGCCAGTCACGGGAGCCCGACGGGCCTCGGCAGAAAGAGGCCCGTCGTTACTTATCCCAAGGATCAGGATAAGGGAATGGACTTGTCCCGGCGAATCCTGGGAGAGGGGATAGGATGAGGGTAGCATCCCGTGACAGCTTTCCCCCTCTTGAGTTGGCGACGTCCTCGGCGCCATGGTCTTCAGGTATGCGTCGATGAGCGGCTGGAATGCCTTGAGGGTCGTCGCTCTCTCCCATGTGCTTTCCTCCTTTGAACAGCCCTCCCACTTCACCAGGTACTCTCTGTGGAGCTTCTTTCATTTTGCTGCGTCCCGGTGGCAAAGGATGGCTTCCACGATCCGCTTCCCTGTATTGTTGGTCAGTCGAAGCTGGGGGCGGTCGGGCATGTTGCCCGTAGTGTCCACTTTATCTGTCTGGAACGGCTTCAGTTGGCTGACGTGGATGACATTGTGGATCCGCCACCATGGGGGCAACTCTACTCAGTAGGCTACCTTCCCAATGCGCTGCAAAATGATTAAGGGTCCGGTATATTTCGGCATCAAGCGGGCGTCCCGCCCTCGGGATGCTTTTAAGAGTCGTTGGTCTGGGACCTTAACCATAATCTTATCTCCCACTCGATACTCCACGAAGCGGCGCTTCTGATCTGCATATTTTTTCATGCGCTTCTGTGCTTTTTCCAGATAGCTTCAGGCAAGGTCGAGGTTCTACTTCCATTCCAGAGAGAAACTCTGCGCCGGTGAAACTCTAGCACCTTGTGGGGCGTCGATCGAGTATGGGAGGAGTGGCTGCTGCCCGGTACATATCTCAAAAGGCGTACCGTTGGTGGTAGAGCACTTTTGGGCATTGAAGCACAGCTGAGCAGCATCCAAGAGCTTCACCCAGTCCTTCTGATTGGCGCTGACAAAGTGCTGAAGATATTCCTCCAGCATTGAATTGAAGCGCTCCGTCTGCTCGTCGGACTGTGGATGAAAGCTCGAGCTCATATTCAACTTGGACCCGAGTAGCTTGAACAGCTCGGTCCAGAAGTTGCCAGTAAATCGGGAGTCCTGATCACTGACAATATCCCGCGGAAGTCCCCAAAACTTGACAATGTGCTTAAAGAAGAGTTGAGCTGTCTCTTCTGCTGCGATTGTCTTGGGGGCTGGCACAAAAGTGGCGTACTTCAAGAACCGATCTACCACCACCACGATCGCATCCAGGTCTCCTACCTTGGGTAAACCGGTAATGAAGTCCATCGAGATACTCTCCTATGGCCGTGAGGGTATGGGGAGTGGCTCCAGTAACCCTGCTTTCTTGTGTCGATCCGTCTTGTCTTGCTGACACACCATACAAGTGCGGACGAACGTCTCGATCTCATCCCGCATCTATGTCCAAAAATACGTTCTCTGTACGAGGGCCGTAGTGCACTCTTCGCCAGGGTGTCCCGCCCAGAGGGTGTCATGACACTCCGCAATGATAGATCTTCGCAGGTCCCCGCCTTTCGGGACATAGAGGTGGTTTCCCTTTGTCTTCAAAAGTTCCTCTTCGAGCTAAAAGTTCCGGGTCTTCTTTTGCTCGACTAGGTTGAGTAGGCCCTGTGCAGTAGGGTCTTCCTTGGTGAGCTCACGGATTCGGGTCTTCAGGTTGGTGGTCACTTTGCTGGAGGCAAGGGCCGCCACCACCTGTTGATCTTCTAAATCGGCCCTACGACTTAGGGCATTTACGACATGGTTGCTGGAGCCTGCTCGGTACTCCAGTGAGAAATTAAACTCCGCAAGCAATTCTTGTCATCTTGCTTACTTCGCAGTCAGTTTCGGTTTGGTCAAGAAGTAGCTCACCGATGTGTTGTCTGTCTTGACCACAAAAGGGAAGCCCAGCAAATAGTGTCGCCATTGTCTCAAACAGTGAACAACGGCCAACAGCACCTTCTTGTGCACTGGGTAACGTCTTTCGACATCCTTCAACTTCCGGCTCTCGAAAGCCACAGGGTGCGCTCCTTGAGTTAGCACTCCACCGAGGGCGAACTCAGAAGTGTCCGTCTCCACAACAAATGGCTTTGTTAAGTCAGGGAGCGCAAGCACGGGGTCGCTCATGATCGCCTTCTTCAGTTTCTCAAAGGCTGCCTGTGCTTGGGGCGTCCACTCCCACACCTCGATTTTCTTCGTGAGATCCGTCAAGGGGCGGGCAATCTCATAGTACCCCTTCACAAATCTTCTGTAGTAGTTAGCCAGCCCAAGGAACGATCTCACTCCATGAACATCTTCCGGCGGCTTCCACTCTTCAATGGCTTGGATCTTCTTGGGATCCATGCGGATTCGCCCTCTCTCAATGATGTGGCCCAGGAACTCGATCCTATCTTGGCCAAATGAGCACTCCGACGGCTTGGCATAAAGCTCGTGCTCTCCCAATCTAGTGAATACCTTGCGGAGGTGCTCCAGACGCTCTTCTAGGGATTCACTATAGATGACAATATCGTCAAGGTACACCACCACGAATTCGTCCAGGAACCCATGGAGGACCTGGTTCATTAAGGTGCTGAAGGTGGCGGGGGTGTTCGTCAAGCCAAAAGGCATCACCAAGTACTCGTATGCCCCGTACCTTGTCACGATGGTTGTCTTGAACTCATCTCCTTCCTTGATCCGAACCTGCCAGTAGCCCGATCTAAGATCGATCTTCAAAAAATATTTTGCCCGGCTGAGGCGATCGAAGCAATCCACCACCAATGGTATTGGATATTTGTTCTTCACCGTCAGCTTGTTCAGGGCGCAATAATCGCAGCACATCCGTAGGGTGCCATCTGACTTCTTCTGGAACAGCACGGGGGCACCATACGGGGACTTTGCAGGCCGGATCAGCCCGCTCTCGAGCAATTCTTTTAATTGTTTCCTGAGCTCCTCGAGCTCGGGGTATGACATTCGATACGGTGTTCGGGCAGGAGGCTTTGTGCCCGGCACCAACTCGATCTCATGGTCGACTGCCCTCTTCGGTGGTAGCTTCTTCGGCAGTTCATCAGGCATGGTGTCTTCGAACTCCCGAAGGATTTTCTTCATGACCTCGGGGATCTTCCCCGACTTCTCTTCAATGTTTTCTATCCGGAGGGTGCACAGGAAGAATGGCTTGTTCTTCCAGCACCCTTTCACAAACTGCATGGCGGACAACGACTTTGAACTCGTCTTGTGTGACACCATTTGGGCCACGCAGGGTTTGTTGCCCATCATCATGAGGGCTGCCGCATGGGGCATCACCGCCGTCTTCGTGTCCCGCAGGAAGTCCAACCCAAGGATGAGCTTGAAGTCATCCATGGTCACAACGGACAAATTTGTCCTCCCTTCATATGGCCCTAACTTGATTAACACGGACTTTGCAACTCCGGCAATCGGTTGGGTGGCAGAATTGATGGCCTTCACTCGGCCCACTCCCTTCTCCAACACTAGCCCAAGTCTCTCAACTTCGGTGCTAGTGAGATAGTTGTGTGTGGCACCCGTGTCCACCATCGCTCGAACGGGCTTCCCGTTGATCTTCACGTCGACAAACATCAACCCCTTCTCCTTGGTGGACTTCGCCGACTCTTCTCCAACTACTCCACCCTCCATTGCGGGGCGGTCTTCGTAATTTTGGGTAATGCTTTACCTTTTCGTGCCCCCGTCCTTGACAGGGCATTGCACCTATGTGAGAAGGCTCCAAGATTCTCTCCCTTACTCTCGGAGTCTTCCTCGGGCTCTTCCGGAACCGACACCGGTTCTTTTCCCTTCTTCTTGGTCATTTGTTTGTCCCACTCCATTTCTCCACATAGAGCGTTAATTAGTTGTCGCTTTGGACAATCCTTTAGCATGTGGGGGCCGTTGCACAAGAAGCATCCCTCAAATCTTGAGTTCCCCCCAGCTTTGTTGCCTCCTTGGGGACGGCCTCTGTCAGAACTCCCTTGAGAGCTTTCTTGTGTGTGGGAAGACCTTTCTCCCCCGCCTTTGTTGTAACCGGGGCGGAAAGACCTACCCGCACCTCCCTTCTGCTGGCCACCATTGGGTGCTGGTGGCTTCTTCTCCTGATTTTCCGTGTGATAGTCCATTAGACATTCCGCCGCTGCCATGGCGTCGCGAATGTTGGACACTCGTTGCCGTTGTAGTTCCGCACGAGCCCATGGCTTCAATCCGTCCAAAAACTGGTAGACCTTACTCTCCTCATCTATGTTTGGGAGATCCAGTAATATGGAGGCAAATGCCTTTGTGTACTCATTGACGGTGCCCATTTGTACCCAATGTTCTCTGGGAAGAATTGTTTCCGGATGGCTGCTTGAAGCAGATCCCACGTATCGAGCCTTTCACTCCGATCACGTATGTCTTGGTATTTCCCGCGCCACCATTGTTTCGCATCTCCCGTTAGGTACATTGTAGCTGTGGCAATCCTTTCCGCTTCATCTTCAATGTCGGCAGCGAGGAAGTATTGTTCCATGTCGAAAAGGAAGTTGTCGACTTCCTTGGCATTTCGCACGCCGCTGTATAGTTATGGCTCGGGAATTCGCTTCTTCGATCCTCCACCAGGGCCAACATTCTCTATGCGGCCGCCAGGTCCTCTGTTAACCACTGCTTGCTGGAGTAACGCCACTTGCGTCTTCAACTTCTGAATAGCTCGTTGCGTATCTCCCGCAACCGTGCCTCTCATGGAAATCTATGCGTCGCGACTCTCATTCAGTCTTCTGTTGAGGTCGATGTTTTCCGCCTCTAGGTTTTCTACCTTGCCCTCCAAGATATCAACCACGTATGCCAGCCTGCTGCACTCATTCTCTAGGTGGAGAATCCGTTCGCCCTTAGTTGGGGCATGTTGGTGAGGAGTCTCCTCTTGGCGGCCTCCTTGGCCGCCCCCCACATTTGATCCAGTAGCAGCTTCCATAGTAACCCGCCTCGGTCCGTGGATCAGGAGCCGAAGCTCTGATACCACCTGTCACGGGGCGCTTGTAGTGCTTGGGTTAGTAGCGCACCGTGCGGCTAGTAGTCCGTCCTAGACTACGTCCGACTCACTCACGAAAGCTTTGCTCGCAAAGCTTGATGCACGATGACGACGCAATTCATACCCTCCGGTACTTTTAGTGGTCTCGGCAGAGCAAGCAACACATGAACATGATTGGTTGCAAAGAAATCTTCATTAATGCAATTTGAATGTACATTATAGCTTGGAAGCAATTACAGCACGCGTTGGTTGGAGAGGGGGTCGCTCCTTGCAACGCTCACAATCAGATAAAAGTTCGCTCTCACCCCCTATAATAGGTTTAGAAAAAAAAATGCTAGTGATAGCACTAGATACAACTAAGCTAGAAAATGATAAAAAACGGCCGTGCAAGGCCGTGCTTACAAATATGTACACTACAAAGAAATGGCTAGCACTCTAGACAACAATGGAGCTCCGGGCGGGGCGTTTGGCGGAGGTCCGCCCCGACGGTAAGGTGGTGCTAGTGCTGGCGGCCCAGGCGGGTGCGGGTGGCCCGGGGTGCTGGGGCGCCAGTCACGGGAGCCCGACGGGCCTCGGCAGAAAGAGACCCGGCGTTACCTATCCCAAGGATCGGGATAAGGGAATGGACTTGTCCCGGTGAATCCTGGGAGAGGGGATATGATGAGGGTGGCATCCCGTGACACCCGGGTAGTGCCCGGGGGGAGCATATAATTTTCCGCATATATGTGAATGAGAGTGTTCACTTTTTGATGACTCATCAATTATTGTCTTTTATCAAAGTGGATGTAATTTTTTTTTAAAATCATCCACCTACCAAAAAGCAAAAGTCATGGAAAGTACATTGTGGAAATGTGTTCAATCATTTCACGATGTTAATGTTTAGATTTTAGTGTGTTATTATTGTATATAAATGTGTGCAATCATTTCACAATTTACTTTTAGGGGTAGTGAGGCAAATTTATTTATGGAGTGCAAATTATATAACCATCTATCTATTTTTCCAAATTGATATGTTAAATTGACTAGTTTTGATAAATACCACTATTATTTTTAGAGTCTGGATCTATTATTCATTCAACGGATCGGAGATATTTGAACATCTTGAGATTTCATAATTTAAGTTCATCTTAACCTTAGAAAAAAAAGGTAAAGGGACAAGTGCAATTTATAGTGATAGTAATTAATTTAAAAAGAAGCAAGTATATTGAAGTGAAATATCATTTAGTGCCCACAAAAAATGCGAAGTTTGATTTTATCTATTGCATAAATAAATATGAAGACGAAGTTACTCATATATTTATCTAAATGTATATCTCATAGTCTTACACTATGAAAAATAAATCTTTAGAGACAATATGATTAGAAATAACATGGTCATTTAATAGACTTAAGTAACGACACGACGTCTCTAATTACTACATGTCATCTCTAATGACATTTTTGTGATGATATTATTGTCACTTAAAATGATTTTCAATTAATTTAATTGGGATGAACTTTGAAGAATGCTCTATTTGAGAAAACATGATGTTGTCATAAAAAATATTTTTAAGTGACGACATGTCATCTCTAATGATATTTTTATGACGACATTGTTGTAAGTTAAAATGATTTTTAATTAATTTGGGACAAACTTTAGGAACGCTCAATTTGAGACATGTTGTCGTCGTAAAAAATATTTTTAAGTGACTACAATGTCATCACAAAAATATCATTAGAGAGATGATATGGTTTAGGTAGTTTAAATTGTTATGATTCTTTTCCTCATTTAGATTAATATTGGGGTTTCTAAATTATAATTGTTTTAGGATTTACGCATTTTGAATAAGTAATGATATTCTTTTTAAACCTGAAAACTACAAATGTTTTTACTAGGAAATCCAATTTTTCCGACAACAGCCCCCGTAGTAGCTGTCGGAGGAGAAGAAGAAGAGGCTAGGGGGAGGAAAGAAGAAGTCTGAGTTGTGGCCTGTGTGGAATGCTTGCTTGCCTTTCTTGATGGTGTTCTGTCGACGGATGGGTAGAGAATTTGTAGAATGATTAGTAAAGGGAGGAAGGGTAGGGGGCTGTAGGTATAGAAGGTCTAGAACCTATAATAATATTATTTTAATTTAAAATGTAGCACATTACTCACTAACAGCTAACTAAAATTGTACTGAAAAAAAACTAAAATTTAATAAAAGTGTGTTTCAAAAACACACTTTAGGAACAAAAATAGAGAATTAATTTATTACCATTTGACGATATCATTCATTCAATTTAAGAAGAAAATAATAGAGCATATCAAGCCACAGTCATTCAAGATTTTTGGTAATTTTCATCGGTATTATTTGAGGTTAGTTTTTTAAAATTGTTAAGTGTCATGTTTATATAGTTATATTTGTTGATAAGTATCGGTGTTTGAATTCAATTTATATATATATAGGGATGGGATCTGGTGAGAACCCTATCCCAGGTGGGAACTAGGAATCAATCCCATCTATTCATTCCACAATCTGGATGGTCCAAATCAAACCAGATTTTTCGGTGGCAATTGTGTAATTAAAACAAAAGTCTTCAATTCGCGCGTCTCATTAAGGGCAAAATCGGAACTGAACTCAGAAATTGCCCAGATTCAATTTTAGCCTCAGGCTTCGCTCATTTTAGCCCCATGCATTTCTCATTTTAGCATGTGTTGATAAACAAAAATGGAACGATGATTTCATTGGAATGAAATGCAATACACCCTATTTGGGGACAGTGAACCCTAATGGGAATCTCGTAATTACTAGTTGGGATCAGAGCCCTAATCGGAACGTAATAAACCCTAATTGAGAACGGTGAATCCTAGTGGAAAATGTCACTGATTGGGTGCTTTTTACCTATCTTTTGAGGATAATTTCGATATCTCTTTTTGCATAATTATCTGCCTTGCATCTATTTTGGAAAAGTTTTGTTGTGCTTTGAAGTTGTGCAGGTGGATAGTTATAATTGGGCAGATAGGCTACTAGTTTTGGGAATTGCAGCAGGGTTCGTTTGAAAGGAAGTTCTAAAGAAGGCCGTTTGGGCAAGCCGCCTGAAGGATGGACCGAGAAGTTAGGACCTGGGCCTGTGCGAGTAAATTCAGCCCGTTTTGCACAAGTATTGATCCAGCCCAAGACGTGGACGCGGATTCCAGCTTTACTACAGCTTTTGATCACCTCTATTTTGACTATTACCTAATAGAGATAGGCTAGGACTTTATGTCCATATTGAACTCTCTTTAATTAGGAAATTATCTTGGGAGATATGGATGTATCTATATTATTAGCTTTTTTTTTATATGAGAAAGGAGAGACAGACGATAGAGAAAAAAAGAACGCCGTTCAGATCATTATTATTATTCTTCCAGTTAATTCCTACGCAATAATTCATATAGTTTTGATATTTTTGATGATTAATATGCAAGCAAGCTAGACGTCATTCATCCGGAAATCAATCCACGAATCTTTGGCTCGATTCAACTGTGAGATCTAAACGCTTTCTTCTAATTAATTATTTTCGTGTATTTGCTATTCTCCGCTTTGCAAGTTGTGATTTATTCGAATTTACGAGGTAGTTGCAAATACTTAGTGGTTTGAATTTATTACTAGCTAGTTAAATCCATCATCCGAAATTGTGATAGGAGTTAATTTGGAGCAAAACGATTTTTCATAATCAAGGGAATAGTAAGCTTAATTAAATTGTCCTATGTCAGAGTCAATTGAGTTTGTATGGGGCTCCTTAGGAATTTAATGCAATCAACCCATTAAATCGGTAGAGTGTCTCTCAAGATTGTCGGTTGATTAGGGAAGCAATTCATGAAGTGTCTTCTTGATTGTTGATAGATATAGGAATTAGGTTATGCCGGAAAGTGTCTTCGATAACCATAACCGATTTGTATGGCATAATTAATTTAATTCTTGAATCTAGGATCAGTTGAATAGCCAAGGTGGTGTGATTGACTTCCGGATAATTTTTAATCACTTATATAAATAACTCTTTTGTGTGAATGTTTGGATATTTATTTAATGACTACGTTAGTTTCGCATCTTTTATTTTATTTCTATAAATTCTCTGTTGAAGGGTTCGGTTTTACAGGTTGAAAAGTGAGGGTAATTCTCGCCAGTCTCTAGGGAAACGATCTTGCTTACCACTGTACTGTGCAGTTTGGGCAAGCCGACTGTTGTCGGAACTTTTATATTTGGTGGAAACGACACACCAAATTTTGGCACCGTTGCCGGGGACTGGTTCCAAAGCAGTAATTACTCGAAACTTTTCAATTTGTTATTTTTCTTACTGTGGCTTTTTCATTTGTTTTACAGTGCATGACCCGTTCTTCACACAAAGGAGAATTATTGTTCAACCCGGAACCGGAGAGAGCATTACACCAATTGAGGAGGGCTGCTCGGGAGTCTAAGGAGACGTCCCAACCCAAGGAAGGAACACCTGGTTTGCAACAACTCGTCAACATGGCGGATAACCCAAATCCACATGATAATCAGAACAACCAGAATAATCGAGCTTTAATCAATGCTGAGGCGGAAGAACCTGCTCCCTTGATTCGAGAGCTGGATCGTCATCGAAATAACAGGCCTATCTCCATTGTATTGCCTCCCATTGCCCACAATGCGGAGATTCGGCCGGGGTTCATACAAGTGCTACCCAAATTCAGTGATGCACCTGGAGAAAGTGCGCACACACACTTAGCAGAGTTCGATTGGGTTTGCTCTACGCTGCGTCCTCAAGGCTTTACAAATGACAACCTACGCTTGTTAACTTTTTCTCACACATTGCAAGGACGAGCACGAGAATGGCTTTTTGATCTTCCACCAGCTTCAATCACCACCTGGGATGAGCTGGAAGAACAGTTTCTACGCAAATTTTTTCCAGAGACTAGAGCAGCAAATCTTCGAATGGCCATCTCCAGCATCAAGCAGAAACTGAATGAAAGTCTAGCTGATTATTGGGCGAGATTTCAGCAACTATGTCGAAAATGTCCAGACCACGGATTCACCGACTACCAGTTGTTCACCAATTATTTCTATCGAGGCATGTCAAGCTTCGATAGAAAGATTGTTGATTCTGCCAGTGGAGGATCACTTACCAACAAGACTTTGGCAGAGGCAAAGCAGTTGATCATGGACATGGTGTCTAGTGGGCAACAATATGATGATGAAGACGAGGGTCACCACCGACCTGTGAAAAGCATAGAAAGAGCTGAGACATCTGATGTGAATGAGAAAATTGAGGCTTTAACATCTCTAGTCCGTGGATTGGCCGTAGCATGAACAAAAGGGCCTCGATGTGGTATTTGTACTGAGATTGGGCACTTTACTGATGCATGCCCAACCTTGCAAGAATCTTCCTCCGAACAAGCTTGCTATGGTTCGGGTGATGCTCAACAAGATGCACTCAGGGGGATTTACTATGATGGTTCGGGATGAGGAGATGATTTTAGGAGAAAACGAAACAATGATCCCTACTCCATTACCTACAACCCAGGCTGGAGAAACCACCCCAATTTCCAATGGAAGCAACCTGGAGACCTTCCTGCTCAAGGAGATTTTCCCCCGAAACTTGCAAGAGACGGGCAGTTTGCCCAAACTGACAAGTCTGCTCCCAGTATGAGTGAGATTATGAAGTGCCTGGAACAGAGCAGTACTCTGGTGAATAATTTGGCACAGAATCAGAGGGCGTTCCAGCAGGAGACTCAGGCTGCACTCGGCAGTATGGGCACGCAGATCACGCAGCTTGCAACACAAATGAACAAAATGCAAGGAAATCAAGGAAAGCTTCCATCCCAAATTGAGCAAAATCCGAGGGGGAATGTCAGCGCTATGACACTTCGCAGTGGGAAGGAATTAGCTGAAGTTGAAGCAAAGGAAGGGAAAACCCAGAAGTTTGGGCAAACTGCAGGAACTGATGACAAACCTGAAGCTGACTCCGAAGCAATTCTTACGCACTCTACCCCTGTTGAGGTATCTATTCAGTCGAATATTCCTAATAAAATTGACTCAGCCCCTTTTCCTTCCAGGTTAGCAAAGCACAAGAAAGAGGATGATGAAAAAGAGATCCTCGAGTTGTTCAAAAAGGTGGAAATCAATTTGCCATTGATCGATGCCATCAAGCAAGTTCCCCGTTATGCCAAATTTTTGAAGGAGCTGTGTTCCAAAAAGATGAGATACGGGAATGATGCAAAGATCAAGGTTGGTGAAAACGTTTCTGCTGTTATTCAACGCAAATTACCACAAAAGTGCCGAGATCCAGGTATGTTTACTATCCCTTGCATCATTGGGAGTAAGAAGGTAGAAAAGGTTATGCTTGACTTGGGTGCTTCTATTAATGTCATGCATTTATCCATGTACAAAGATTTGAAGTTAGGTCCTATGAAAGATACTAGAGTCATTATCCAGTTGGCGGATCGATCTAATGCATACCCACAAGGTGTTGTAGAGGATGTACTAGTTAAAGTTAATGACTTGATTTTTCACGTTGATTTTTATATTGTGGACATGGATGATTCTTTTTCTGCACATAGATCATTGATTTTGTTAGGACGTCCATTCATGAAAACGGCAAGAACAAAAATTGATGTAGATAAGGGTATGATGAGCTTCGAATTTGATGGGGATGTTGTCACATTTAATATATTCGAAGCTATGAAACATGTGGAAGATCCTGAGGCTATTTTTATGATTGACACTGTTGATTTCATTATTGATGAGTTTGTTGAGAATAATTTCAGGGATGATAAGCTAGAACAGGTACTCTTTGGAGGAATGGCTGCACCTACTGGAGATTCAGAGGAAGAAAAAGAAATCCAAGAGATAATCCAGCAGCTTTATGCCACTGAAGAATTTCCCGCAAGAAATCTGACAGGCCGTTTGCCCATACCGACCAACACAGAGCCACTTTTGTCGTCTCATGTGAAGGCTTCTGTTTTGGAATTGAAGGTCCTTCTCGAGCATCTGAAGTATGCATATTTGGGAGAAGGAGAAACACTGCCAGTCATCATCAGCAAGGACCTGTCGTTTGCCCAAGAGGAGCGCCTGGTTGCTGTTTTGCGCAAACACAAGGGAGCTATTGGTTGGACTCTTGCTGACATTAAAGGCATCAGTCCTGACATATGTATGCATCGGATTTTTCTGGAAGCTGATCACAAACCATCCCGAGACCCCCAGAGGAAGTTAAACCCGGTGATGAAGGAAGTAGTATTGAAAGAGATTCTGAAGTTGCTCTAATTGGGAATCATTTACCCCATCTCAGACAGTGTTTGGGTCAGCCCGGTGCATGTTCTTCCAAAGAAATTTGGATTCCAGCTCGTGAAGAATGAGAGCAATGAATTAATACCAATGAGATTGCAAACGGGTTGGCGGATGTGCATCGATTTCAGGAAGTTGAATGACGTGACACGCAAAGACCACTTTCCGTTGCCTTTTATTGATGAGATGCTCGAAAGATTGGCAGGGAAATCTTATTTCTGCTTCCTTGATGGCTACTCCGGATACTTCCAGATTTTTGTTGCTCAAGAAGATCAGGAAAAGACGACCTTCACTTGTCCTTTTGGGACATTTGCTTGCAGAAAGATGCCATTTGGCTTGTGCAACGCCCCAGGCACTTTCCAGCGATGCATGATGAGCATTTTTTCCGATTTGATAGAGAGCTGCATCGAGATTTTTATGGATGACTTCACAGTGCATGGCGACTCCTTTGAGCAATGTATGGAGCATTTAGACAAGGTTCTTCAACGGTGTGTAGAGACCGATTTGGTTTTGAACTTCGAAAAGTGCCACTATATGGTACAACAAGGAATTGTGCTCGGACATGTCATATTTGCGAAAGGCATTGAAGTGGATAGAGCAAAAATCGACTTGATCACCAAACTGCCATACCCCTCTAATGAGAAAGCAATTCGAGCCTTCTTAGGCCATGCCGGCTTCTACCGTCGCTTCATTCAGGATTTTTCGAAAATTGCTCAACCGATGACTAAGCTTCTGCAGAAGGACGTCCCCTTTGTCTTCGATGATAAGTGTAAGGAAGCATTCGATTTGTTGAAGGAGAAACTGACTTCTGCACCAATAATTCAGCCACCACAATGGGGACTCCCGTTTGAACTTATGTGCGATGCCAGCGACTATGTTGTTGGTGCGGTGCTTGGGCAAAGGACCGGGAAGGTCAGCCATGTCATATATTATGCTTCTAAGACGCTCAATCCCGCTCAATGCAACTACACCACAACTGAGAAGGAGCTCCTTGCCGTTGTCTTTGCATGTGAAAAATTTCAATCTTACATAGTTGGATCAAAAGTTGTTGTGTACACTGATCATGGAGCTCTAAAGTACTTGTTCTCCAAAAAGGAATCAAAGCCTCGCCTAATTCATTGGGTCCTTCTTCTGCAAGAATTTGATTTAGAGATCAAGGACAAGAAGGGGGCTGACAATGGTGTTGCGGATCATTTGAGCAGGTTGCTGACAGATGCCGACGGTTTGCCCATACGGGACGACTTCCCAGATGAGCAGTTACTTGCCGCTGCAGAAACCATCCCTTGGTATGCAGATTTGGTGAACTTTCTCACCATTGGGATGTTTCCAAAAGGTACTGAATCTGCCAAGAAGAACAAGTTGAGAAGTCAAGCCAAGTACTTCATTTGGGACAATCCTTATCTGTGGAAAACTTGTGCTGATCAAGTTATTTGAAGGTGCATTCCGGATGATGAGATTCACTCTATTCTCACATTTTGTCATGCTCACGCCTGTGGGGGCCATTTTAGGCCAAAGAGGACAGCTCGCAAAGTCCTAGACTGTGGTTTTTATTGGGAAACTTTATTCAGGGACGCCTACCACTTCTGCAAGCGTTGTGATCGTTGCCAACGACTTGGAAACATTTCAGCGAGGAACGAGATGCCACATGTTCCTATCTTGGTCTATGAGATATTCGACATATGGGGCATGGATTTCATGGGGCCTTTCCCCAGCTCCTATGGGAATTCTTACATTTTGTTGGCGGTCGACTATGTTTCCAAATGGGTCGAAGTCAAGGCTACTCAATCAAATGACTCCAAAGTGGTGGCCAAATTCCTCAAGGCACAGATTTTCCAACGCTTTGGAGTTCCTCGAGCCATCATAAGTGACCAAGGCACACATTTCTGCAACCGGACCTTGGAAGCCTTATTCAAGAAGTATGGAGTTACACATAGGATTGCTACAGCTTACCATCTACAATCCAATGGCCAGGCCAAAGTCTCGAATCGCGAGATAAAAAATATTCTAGAGAAGACTGTTTGCCCAAGCCGTAAGGACTGGAGTCTGCGCCTGGATGATGCCGTTTGGGCATACCGTTTGATTTTTGGGAAGCAGTGCCACTTGCCCGTTGAATTGGAACATTGTGCTTTCTGGGCTGTCAAGCAGTGCAATTTGGACCCGCACTTAGCTGCACATGAGAGGAGATTTCAGTTACAAGAGCTCGAGGAAATCCGGTTGGAAGCCTATGACAGTGCTAGCCGCTACAAAGAGCGCACTAAGTTTCTCCATGATAAATACATCGGGAGGAAAACTTTCGAGGTCGGTCAAAAAGTTCTACTTTTCAATGCCCGCCTCCGACTTATGCCCGGAAAATTGAAGTCCCATTGGACGGGACCCTATGAAGTTGTTAGTGTCAGTCCACATGGAGCCGTGGAGATCCGTAGTTTTGCCACTCAGAAATTATTGAAGGTCAATGGGCAGCAGCTTAAACCATACTGTGCCGGGATGGAGTTGTCACATTTTGATGGGGTTACTTTAGCCCATCCCACTTCCACTTGATCCGGAACTTCTCGTCGAGCCACCGACGTTAAAAAAGAGGCGCTAATCGGGAGGCAACCCGACTTTCTTTCTTCCTTTCTTTTTATCTGCTTTTGTTTTATTTATTTGTGTGCGAATTTTATTTCTGATGCTTTTTTAATTGTTTCTTTTGTTTTACTTATTTTATTTTAATTTCGTTTATTAAAACAAAAAAAAAAACAAAACCATAAGAAGAGCTGCGGCAGTGGGATTTGTACATGGGTTGCGTTTCTACATGGGGGGGTCACGATTTGTGTTCTTGATTAAATTGCAGGGACCTATTTGCAATATCCCAAACTCTAATTTGGGGATTTTCCTTTTAACAAGCCCTAATTCCCCTTTTAATTTCACCCTCCTCTTTTGCCTTAGTGATTTTTCCTACTATTTTTCACTGCCTCTTTTCAGTTTTTCACCGCCGCGACTTCCCGCCTTCTCCCCACTGTCGACGAGTTCCGATCACTATCCTTTCCGATGGGCAGACGACGGACATCAAAGAAGCGTGCGAACAAGGCTACCGCAGCCGCCCCCTCCCCTGCTCCGCCGGCCCGCTCCCCTCCTTCACCAGACCACACACCATCTCCGCCGCCCGCGGCTACGCCACCCCAGCCATCACCGGTGTCCAACACCACTCCCCCGGCTGAACAACCTCTTCGGTGACTCAAACGCCGTCCCCCACCTTCTCCCACTAAAGCCGGTCCCAGTAAGCGCAATCAGTCATCCCCGCCGACTCAACAGTCCTCCCCACCGAGGCCACGTCGGCCTCTTCCAGTCGTCGCCGCTAGCCTACACCGCCGCCCCCATACCTTTCAGACGATGTGGTAACTCTGCGCTCATGAAGGAACTCCAATCGTTCCTTTGTGGGCGCCAGACTTTTTAATTGGGCTAACATAGCTATTTTAGGACAGAATGACAATATTCGTGCTTATTTTGATAGCATTGGTTGGGGTGCTTTCTTGGACATTTCTTTACCTGTGCATAAGTTGTTGAGTTTGGAATTCTTATCTACTTTTGCGTATGATGCCTCTCATCCTTTGAATGATTCTCATGCTGTGGTTTTCACGTTAAGGAGTCGTCGTTTTCATTTATCTATCAATGATTTGAATGTGCTCCTTGGTTTTGAATCTGATGAGTCTCTTCTCTCTGATGTTTATACCGATGCTTCTCGTGATTTGCCTGCTTCATTTGGTATGCTTGCTTCTGAGCGTTGGTGTGCATTGTCTATCGATACTGAGTATGTGGCTAAATCTGCTAGGAGTAATCATCTTCGTGATGGTGCCCTCCGTCTTTGCCATCGTTTTTTGTCTTGCACTTTCTTTGGTAGAGTCGACTTGATGAATGTGGTCACCCAACAAGAGCTCTTTCTGTTAAATTGCATGACCTTAGGTGAAAAAGTGAATTTTGGTGCTTGGATAGCTCGACAGTGGCAGTTTACTGCTAAGCATCCATTGTATAAGATTACTCTTGGGCATATGATTACTCTCTTGGCCCAGCGTTTGCATGTTCCACATGATGAACCTGTCTTTCTGCCTGCTACTTTATTTTCTCTCGATGACTTTGCTGCTATGAAGTTTTTGTGTGTTAACGCCGATGGGTAATATCAACTTTCTCAACCGGGTGTCGAAGACCCAAGTTCTCTTTCAGTTGCAGGTCCCTCTGCCGTTCCGGCCTCTATTCTGCCCGCTTTTGAGGTTTTGCTCACCACAGTGACCCAAGGACTTGAAGATCGCCTCAACCACCGCCTCGATGATATCGACACCCGCCTCACAGTCATGGACCATGTTCTTCGCAACATGGCTGATTAGTGTTTGCCTTCTCATCCCTCTCTTTCTTTCTGTTTTCCTTCTTTTTTTTTCTTCTTTCATTTCTGTGTTTTATTTTGCTTTCTTGTCTTTGTGTTTTCCCCTCTTCACAGTGAGGACACTGTGTGTTCTTAAATGTGGGGGGGTCCGTCAGTATCTGCTTATATAAATATATATATATATATATATATGTTTTAACAGAGCATAGGGCTATGAAGGTTGGATAAGTATGAGGAGGAATGGTTAAGACCTGATTTGACTGGTAGTTTTGGTTTGTTGTCTCATTTTTTATGTCTTTAACTGCTCGTATGATACCTTGGATGACAAATTGTGCTCTAGATCATGTTTTTGTAACCTCAGAAAGTGAGTTTTGAGCCCATGAGCATGTCAATTCATTGAAAGCTCATTGTTTATTGAGAGTGTGTTGGATTTGGACATTTGATGCTTGGTTTGCTCTTTTGCCTAATTATTTTTGTCACCACAGTTGAAACTTTGGAAATGATTAAGGCAATTAGGAACACACCCCATTTTTGGCCTCCAACAGAAAATAATGCCCTACCGTTACAGTTTCCAACTAGTGAACCAATTTTGAGCCTTTAATTTCCCCAATTCCTTGTTCAACTGAACTTCACAAGAAATTAGCCATAGCCTTGATTTTAGCTTGTATCTTGTCCCTGGGAACATGAAAGCCATTCTGATTCTCTGAACTTTGGAATTTGGGAAGACTGCTAGCCAATTATATATGTATAAAATAAAAAAAAAACAAATAAAAAAAAGCAGAGTACATGGCTGCTAATTTTTATAAAAAAAAAAGAGGGGAGTTGAAAAGGGTATGGCTGCTGGGATTGAATTCCATGAAGAATGACAACCATGATGTTGGGTATTGGTGCAAATTAAGACAAGGGTGAATGAGCTTACATGTTCCCTCTTTTAAGCCAAGTACCCAGACTTATCCAACCCGTCACCCAAGCCCCATTACACCCTTTTGACAAGACCTTTTGATCCTTGGATTAACTTGGTTTGATGATAATTGGAATGACGAAAGAGCAAACTTATGCTGAGAATAACAAATCACGGCTTGTGTGGATGATATTTCAAGACAGTCCCTCGTTTTTGTTGAGCGAATATGAGAGAATCCTGGTGAGGTTGGATTCAAGAGCATAATTCTGACTTGGTTGAGAGAATCCACATCATTTTCTGTTTTAATTATTGGATATATGCATTCTCAATCTACCTGGGGAGTGGGAACATACGTCATCATGCACACTCATTGACTTATGATCCAACCAATAATACGATACCTTTTAAGCAATATTTTGTTTGAATAAATTAAAAAAAAAACTGAGAAAATGAATTAAGGTGATAGAATTAGTTGTAGTGTGTAACGTAGAGACTTCCTATAGCCAATTAAATATTGCCGAATTACATAAGATTATCTTATTATATTGACATATTGAACATTATTTGCTTATATTCCTAGGCCTAGGTCAAAGCATATAACTTCACGGAAGTATACGTATATGATATATGGGAAAATAAATTATAGGCAAAACATATTTTGAAACGGAAGTAGGCATTGCCAAAAAAAATAAAAAAAATAAAAAAATAAAATAAAAATAAAACCTAACCATTTTATATTGCAACAGTCATGTCATGTTTATTATTACTAGCTTGGAAAACGTTCGTCACGTATTTTCTCAATATTTATTTGCATATTATATAAGCTTCTAATGTACTAATAATGTATGTATTACAATTTTTATAGGTCTCACAATTAATTATTTTTATGTATGTAATTTTCATATGGAACTAACCAATTATATGTAATTTAGTGAATTTTTTTTATAAACAACATACATATTCAAATAAATCAAGTATCATATGATTATCTTATTTTAGAATTTCATATAAGATACGTAATCTAAATTGGTAATCCATATATAAGTATTCACATTATTATATATTATTGATATTAATTAGATTACAATATTGTGATGATTTGTCTATTTTAAAATGGTTAATTGCTTTAAAATACACAAACTTTAGGGGTGTTTTGATTTTTTCATACGTATTAAAAAATATAGTTTTAATAATATGAACTTAACATATGTTTGATTTTTCACACGATTTTTAAATTTTGATAAAATTTTAATTTATTGGTGATAGTGGTAATAGACTTAGAATTCTATTTGAAGAATTATGAATCAGAAACGGTTCAGGCTTCACACTAATCAGTGATCAGTAAAAGGTGAAGACAATAATTCCATACTCCAATTTATATTTTACACTATAGGTCTCTAATTAATGTTTTACATTAAATTTGCATGGACTTTTGCTTGAACGCAATTCCTTTCATCATCTGGCAGCCACGCCAAATTAAATTGATCAAAATTTAAAAATTATTTGTTAAATTAAACAGGTGTTAAGAGGTGTTAATTAAGTTCATGTTATTGAAATTATATATTTTTTAAATATGTGAAAAATTAAAAACACCCCTAAAATTCGTGTATTTTAAGGCAATTTGAAAAAATATAAAAAGATTTTTTTTTTCTGGCCTTCATTGTTAGATCGAGTCTCCAATATTTGTGCATGTCCTTCTCAACACTTTCTGTGATAGTTCTTCTTAAGGTTATTCTTCATTTTAGGTTTAAAAAAAATATCTATAAATCTCAACAAGTTTGACAACGTCATATAAAGTGCATAAATGTTCATAATGTTTCAAAATCATTCAAATAATTAAATATATATCAAAATATAATAATAGGCATATAAAAATGTAATGCATTTATGAAATTTGAAAAATCCTACTTTTGATGAATATAATAATAATTATGCAAAAATAGATGTTCTATATGGTCTTCTTCACAATTTTTTTTTTCTTGTTTGATCTTGATGAGTGGTGAAGTTTTACACTTTCTTCTTCATGGCTCAGAGTTAAATTTGTCCAACATCTGATCATCTTCGCTTGGAATTTCAATGCATTCATCAATCTTTTTTTCTCTTTCATTGCTCTTCAATAGGCTTCAATTATGTAATTGAATTTTATTTTTCACCCACCTTAGTTTTCTTAGTCTTTTTGGTTAAATTCTTCTTTCCTTTTCTTTGATTTAATGAACTTAAAATTTTCAATTGTAGCCCTTTTTATTTTTTGGATAACTCTGGCCATGCATTCATAATTCATCTTTCATCATTTCTTGTATTTCTTAGATTTGTCATGAAGAAATAATGTTGATGCATGTAAGGGAATTCTTTGTAGCATAGAGAATCATTTTTGCAAATAAACTTGTTCAAATTGTATAACGTTGAAAATAACAAAATAATTTTAAAATAATAATTTTGAAGAAACAATCATTCAATTCATATAGTATTAAAATTACCTCACAATTTCATTTTTGTCTAAATTGATAAGTATATGGGCTTCTAAATGCTACATTTCGTCAGTGATTCTTTTAGGGTCACGACTTGTCATGTGAGTCAGAATCTCATATTTCCATTGTGGAAAAAAAAGGCATAACTTATATCTTCATATACCAATCACTTGCTAATGAGTACCACGCCTTCAGAATTTTAACCCTCCCATGTCATATAAGCTACTAATGCGTCAACATTGAAAAATCTCATTTTCTATTTATTGTAAAATGTAAACCATAAATATATATAATACAAATATGATCAAATGCATCTGTAGTTAAGAGCCGTTTAGAGATATACATGGAATCCGGAATTCCATGTTGCAATGTAAAACAATCCATTTCATTTTCTCATTATTATATGTTAAGGTACGTTAAATGTGGCCAAAAACACAAAATACGAAGAAAAATTATTTTTCTTAATATATGTTCATTATTCCCCTCAATCCATATAACTGTAACTTGATATGTATTTGGAGAATTATACTCATAGATCTAAGTTCATATCTTTTGAGATATAAATTAAAGTTTAGCAAATTTTGTTAAAGGATAGTCCTTCAAGCTTTGGATTTTTTTCAATATGTGAGAATAGCCTCTAAAATTTTTATTAGTTTTTTTCACGATTATTTCTAATATATTTTGAATTTTCAATATGTTTTGTTCTCTACCTCGATCAATAGTTCAATACCCATTTTAAAAAAAGTACAAGTGAAAAAAATCAACCTGTATCATTTGGTAAATGTGGCCAAAAAGACGAAATGAGTAGAAAATTTGTGTTTTTAATATATGTTCACTATCCCCTTTAATTCATATAGCTGCAACTTGATATGCATGTCGAAAATCATGCACTCATAGATTTAATTTCATATCTTTTGAGATATGAATTTTAACATAATAATCTGTTAAAAGATAATTCTTCAATCTTTAGAATTTTTTTGAATGTGTCGGATTAACCTCTAAAATTTTTATTATTTTCTTAACAATTATTTCTTATATATTTTGATTTTTCAATATATTCATTTTTTTCTCCACCTCAATCCCTGTTTCAAAAAAGTACAAGTGAAAAAAAATCAAAACTTGTATCATTTGAGGTCAATCGTGGAAGATTATGATATAAGTTTGGGAAAAAAAATCAAAACTTGTATCATTTGGGATCAAGTAAAAAATATCAAAACTTGTATCATTTGGGATCATATGTGAGCTCTTTATCCAACTTTAGACGAAACTAAGTGAATGAGGATATGTAATTATACAATCGAATGTTTCTTCAAAAATCAATAGTCTCTTGTAATTCATGATCGATGTATACGAATCGTACGATTCATTAGAAGGTGTAACTACAATTTTACCATTGTCATAACAAAAAGTAGAATGGTCACATAATGAACACAATCAAACAATTTTATTAACTCACGAAGTGTTGAACAATTTCAAAAATATGATTTATTAAATTATTTTGTAATATTATAAATATGGTTTATTAAATTATGCTATAATATTATAAATATTTATTATGAATAAATAACTACTTTAATATCAAAATTAGTTAAAGATGGACCCGGCATAGGTCATTATAAATACTCATCCTTTTTTAATACCCAACTCAATGGCCATGAAGTAGTCATGCCACAAATCATGTTAAAACTAAACACATATAAATTTGGGTAAATTATACTTTGATATCTACATTTGACTCTTAAAAAAAATAACATACTCTTTCAAAATTAACAAAACAATACCAATTTTTTCAAAAAAATTGCAAATCTAACAGTAATTTGATCAATTTTTCCGCTCGATAATCCTTTGTAATTAATTGTATTTTAATATTTATATTTTCCCAACAACGTAAGAAAAAATCAAGAAATGTTCAAATACAATCAAATACATATGATCTTCAGATTGTAAAATTGATCAAAATGTTAGATTTGTCAAATTTTGAAAAAATGGGTATTGTATTGTTAATTTTGAAAAATGTGTTATTTTTTAAAAAGAGCAGAAAATGTAAGTATCAAAGTATAATTTACACTAAATTTTGAACTAAAATTGTTAAAGTAATAAACTATCACATAGCACTCTAAATTGATATGCATTATTTTTCTAAAATATATTATTCATTAAGTATTTACTTTGGAACTAAGTTTCCAAAATTTACATAATATGTAATATCCGAAAAACACTATGGTAACCCTACAACATTCAATGAATAATTTAGTAAGCAATTTAGTTTAGTTTAATTATTCAACGATCTATCATTTTTCCAGTTATTCAACTGATTTATTAGTTTAGTTTTTATAATCAAGAGACATTATTCTCAAATAAATAATATTTTTCACCCTCTGATCAAGAGACATTATTCGCAAATAAATAATATTTTCAACCTCTGATATTGAATTCATAATAAGTTTTTTAATTTTTTATTTGGATTTCGTTAAATTTTTCGTGAAAGTTAATATATTATTAGATTGGTTAGAATTGATTTGATAAGCTTTTTAATCTTTTATGTGGAATGTGGTGTTATTGAGTAGATTTTGATATAGTGCCTGTATTTTTAATTTGTTAATATATTAGAAGATAAAAATTAGTTAGCTAGAAAGATATAATATTATAATAATATATTATATTATGATTTTGATTATCATTAATTAGTTAGAATTGTAATACTAATATAATAGTATATATATTAGTTAGAATTGTAATAGTATTGTTAGTTTATTTATATATGTGATGAATGGTGATGACAGTTTTATAGGATATGGATAATAGAATGTTAATAATTGATAAGCCATAATATAAAAAATAATAAAATATTAAATAATATTTTATGATTATATTATTACTCTTAGATAAAATATAAAATAAGCTTATAATAGATAAACTTAAAATAATAAGATAATTAGAATACAAATAATAAAATATTATATAACAATAGATGATTACATTATTGCCCTTAGATAAAATATAAAATAAGGTTATAATAGGTAAACCCAAAATTGTAGGATAACACACTTTTTATATTAGTATATAGGTATAGATTATTATTTTTTTTTTTTTGAAGGAACGGTGATGATATGTTAATTAAGTGTATTTTTGATTGACCATTTCTTTCCCCGCTCTATAAGTACGCAACCTTGTGTGATCATGAGCTCAGTCTACTAAACTCTCTCCCTCTCTCTCTCTCTCTCTCTCTCTCCAAATGCCTTCTCTCTCTAGATTAGCTTGTGCATAATAGCATTCTTCCACTATCTGCGGGACACTGTTTTGTCTCCTCGATCGCTTATCCCTTCTCTCACACTCTTTTCTATACAAATTCTAAAAAATTCAAAGCACCAAACAACACACATATATACATGCATTTCATTCACAGAGCTTCACCAAAACGACGACTGTTCTTGTATTAATCTTTATCCAACATTAATTAATTCCACGATTCAGGTCTCTCTCTCTCTCTCTCTCTCATACATCACTCTGTGTGCAATATGTGCGTGTGAAGCCGCATGTGTTCGCATTTGATGTGAAATCGAAGTGATTAGCGTTATTTAGATCGATCACAGTCTTATATGGAATATTCCTTGTGGAATTTTGAAAGAAAGATATTATAAGCTACAGCATGTTATATAGATTCTCATACATTCAATCAGGTGGTCTTTTAATTATTTCATTAAACTCTGTATTTATTTTAACCAGTTATATACCTTAAACTATACTAAACTTTTAATATATATATATATATATATATATTATTCTGGGATGTTAAATGATAATGAATTACCACTTTGGATCGGAAAAGATCAATCATGCTACTTGTTCTGGTTACTCTTTCAATAACTTACCAAGATGAAGAAGCGAGATTATATATGATAGTTATTTACGAATTATATTTGTGGATTGATTATATTTATTAATTTAGCCTGCAACTATAATTTTTGTGGAGATCTGAATCTGTACATATTGTGACGTATTATATATAGGCTCTGGAGATATGGATCCACATGTATAGCAATTTACATATGAATGTGTATATATGCATTTTTTTTTCTTTTTTGAGAATAATGTGTATGCAGATTAGAAATGACACAAAACTCACGTAAATAAAAAAGAGGAAGTGACATGTAAAAATTAAAAATGGGATCGAACAAGCATAACAATCACTGTTTACCACAATAATTTTATTATTTTGTACAGTAAACGTTTTTAAAGCATTTGGTGGCCATTAATAATAAAAATCTTCTTTGTTTCGCGATTGTTTTGTAAACTGAAAAATTTTAAGTTCTTCTCTAGCAAGCAGTCGTTCTTGACTGCAATTTCTTGGACCTTCTTCAGTAAAAAAAAATGTTAAAAAAAGAAAAATACTACTAGAAGGTAATCAATGGCTATCAATTAACTATATATATGAACATCGATCGATCACGTCGTGTCCACAATTTTCCTTTTATTAATCATCAAGTTAATTAATTAAGGATAAGACCAGTGGAGGTATGTACTAAATATTAGCTATATTATCATGGCAATCGAAAAATCTCGAATTTAGGGTATATATATTTATGATGTTATGAAATGAAGCATATATGATATATAATAATAGAAAGAGAAACACGTGAAGCAACATGAGTCGATCGTCGTGACTATCATCATTGAATTGAAATGGTAATTTCTGATGATATTCATCTTGTCCAATCTGAAGCTGAACCATGTCTTTATCTTTTTATGATAAAATATGTTTTCCACTTTATTTATTCTCTTTCTTTCCAGTAGTCATTTGCCAACTGTAAACATATTAATTTGAAGTCATTTGAAAAAGGTTAATTAATTGGTTGGTGGCAATGGCATGCATTATAAAAGCTAGCGTTGTCCTCTTTGTCACCATGTAACTGATTTCGATCCCAACAGTCAAAACTCTTACATGCATGTTTCACACCGAAGTGACCGAAACATATACAACACACAATAATTCAATTATTAGTGGATATAATTTTCAGACAAGTCTGGTATACCATTTACTACATTATTTGATCATATGTGTGTACAAATGCAACGATCGAAAATGGCTACAGTAATTTGAATTTATTATGATTTAGTTGAATTCTCATGTATATACAGTGTAAAATTTAATTTGTAGTTTATATATAAATCGGTGAGCATCGAAAATGGGTACAAATGGGACGACGATATGTCCGGCGCCTATGAAGGCGACTTCAAACGGAGTGTTCCAAGGGGATGATCCTCTGCATTTCGCTCTTCCTCTTCTTATCATACAGATATGTCTGGTGCTCGTCCTCACCCGTGGACTCGCATGTCTTCTCCGCCCCCTACGCCAGCCACGTGTCATCGCTGAGATTATTGTGCGTTTTCTTTCTACTACTTTCACCAATCACCACCATACATATAACATATATAATATAATTTCATTCCTTAATTAAATACATTTTTAAGGTAATTATGAACTTGTGTTGTGTGACTGCTGTCATGATTGTTTGATTCCTTAATTCAATTCTTTTAGTTTTGATTCGCCTCCACCACACACAACCTGCGGGTCCATGCTCTTAATTATTAATTCATTTTTGGTCAAATTAAACTGATGTCTACACTTCCGTTTTTTTTTTTTAAATAATTCACTTTTTAAAATTAACAAAATAGTATAGATTTTTTTTTCAAAAAATTATAAAGCAATCATTTAATCAATTTTACAGCCCGAAAATCATACGTAATTAATTGTATTATAAGATTTGCTGATTGATGATTTCTTTTACGTGGCTGCAGAAAATATTAAAATACAATCAACTATATAGGATTTTATGTGCTGGAAAAGTTGATCAAATGTTAGATTTGAATTTTTTTTAAGAAAAAAGTGGGTACTATTTTTTTTTTTTAATTTTGAAAAAGTGAGTTATTTTTAAAAAAGAACCTAAAATGTAATTTAATTACCCTTCTTTTTTTGGTAGTTGATGATGTTAATTTGAGACCTCACCTGCCAAAGCTCACACAAAATCATCTATTGTACTTTAATTTGATGCATGTTGCATTCCCAACTGTACAAGGATTTTTTTTTTTAGATGAATATTGTGTTATATGATTTATTTATTGATAAAATATTGGAATGGAATGAATTCAGGGTGGAATTGTGCTGGGGCCATCAGCATTAGGCCGAAATAAGGCCTATCTCCATGCAATTTTTCCACCAAGGAGCCTCACAGTTCTTGATACCATTGCCAATCTCGGCCTCCTATTCTTCCTCTTCCTGGTCGGGCTGGAGCTCGATCCACGTGCACTCCGACGTACTGGGAGGAAAGCATTAAGCATTGCTCTCGCAGGGATCACTCTCCCATTCGCACTAGGAATCGGGACCTCATTTGCATTCAGGGCTACTATTTCCAAGGACGCAAGTCAGGCCCCGTTCCTCGTGTTCATGGGAGTAGCCCTCTCCATCACCGCCTTCCCCGTCCTCGCTCGTATTCTGGCCGAGCTCAAGCTCCTAACTACCGACGTAGGCAGAATGGCCATGTCTGCTGCTGCAGTCAACGATGTGGCTGCATGGATACTACTTGCTCTGGCGATTGCTCTGTCCGGCACAGGCCGATCCCCTATTGTATCCTTGTGGGTATTCCTCTGTGGCTCCGCCTTCGTATTGCTCTGCACATTCTTGGCCCCTCCTATTTTCCGATGGATGGCTCATCGCTGCCCGGACGGCGAGCCAGTTGACGAGATATACATCTGTGCTACTCTGGCTGCTGTTTTAGCTGCAGGCCTTGCTACGGATACGATTGGCATTCATGCTCTTTTCGGGGCGTTCGTTCTTGGCGTTCTCATCCCGAAGGAGGGGCCTTTTGCCGGAGCTCTCGTTGAAAAAGTCGAGGATCTCGTGTCCGGCTTGTTTCTTCCTCTCTACTTCGTTTCGAGTGGACTAAAGACGAATGTAGCCACCATTCGCGGCGCACAGTCTTGGGGTCTGCTTGGTCTTGTTATCTGCACTGCCTGCACTGGGAAGATTATAGGCACGGTTGTGGTTTCTATGGTGTGCAAGGTCCCTTTCAAGGAGGCACTCACCCTCGGATTCCTCATGAACACTAAAGGTCTTGTTGAGCTCATTGTTCTCAACATTGGGAAAGATCGAGGGGTAATTATATATGTTATAATTAATTCATTTAATTTAAGTGTTTAGACAGACCAGACAGTCTTACATAAGTTTTTGTATCTCGATTATGCAGGTACTGAATGATCAGGCTTTCGCCATCATGGTTCTGATGGCCTTATTCACAACATTTATAACGACGCCGATAGTGATGGCTATATACAAGCCAGCTCGAATGGCGGCAATGGAATACAAGCACAGGACTATCCAGAGGAAGGAAACCAACACACAGCTCCGGATTCTGTCCTGCTTCCACACCTCAAGAGCCATTCCATCTCTCATCAATCTAATGGAGGTTTCCCGCGGGATGGGGAAGAGAGGCGGCCTTCGCGTCTACGCAATGCACCTAATGGAGCTCTCCGAGCGACCCTCTGCGATCCTAATGGTTCACAAAGCAAGAAACAACGGAATCCCATTCTTCAATAAGGAAAGAGCAACCGATTCCAACCAGATCGTCGTTGCGTTTGAGGCCTTCCAGCAACTCAGCCACGTCTCGATCCGACCCACCACCGCGATCTCCCCCATGCTCAGCATGCATGATGACATCTGCACCAGCGCCGAGAGCAAGCGCGCCGCCGTCATAATCCTCCCCTTCCACAAGCATCTCAGGGTCGACGGCCAGTTCGAGACCACGCGGGCCGAGATGAGGCACGTCAACCGCCGAGTCCTCGAGCACGCCCCGTGCTCCGTCGGCATCCTCGTCGACCGTGGCCTCGGCGGGGCTGCGCATGTCTCTGCAAGCAACGTTGATTACACCATAACGGCCTTCTTCTTCGGCGGCCCCGACGATTGCGAGGCTCTCTCTTACGGAGCCCTCATGGCGGAGCACCCTGGCATTAGATTGAACGTTGTTCGTTTCTTCCTCGATCCTAAGGTTAGCCTTAAATTGGACATTAATGATCGGAGTGGTTCGGAGGCGAGGTCCAACGATGAAGATTTTATTATGGCGTTCAAGGATAAAGTGTCCAAAGATGGCTCGATCAAGTTTCTAGATTCTGTTGTGAAGGATTCTGATCAAGCTGTTGATGTGATTCGTGCCTACAAAAGTTGCAATCTGTTTTTGGTTGGAAGGATTTCTGAGGGAGAGTTGGCCGCAGCTCTTAATAGGAAGAGTGAATGTCCTGAGTTAGGGCCTCTTGGGAATCTGTTGACGTCGCCGGAGTTCTCGACGACGGCGTCGGTTCTCGTGTTGCAGCAGTACCGGAGCCGGTTAACCGGAGATTCTCTGACTACTTTGAAAGAAGATGATAAGGAGGAGTTCTATGATTCTATGTGATTCGATCTAAATGGTGTTGGTATCATTCATACATGCCGCCACGTGCAATTGATGACTTGGGAGTCCGTTTGAAATGTAGGCATATACAGTCGAACGTGGGATTCGGCTTGTGTAGATAAATTCATCAAATAAGATTAATCTGAATAAGCAGTAGCTAGCAAAGCAACCTAGTTCGTTGTAAGCAAGCTTTGTTTTTATTTCAAGCTTATTAAATACCATGTATCCCATCTTTCGGAATTGAAAATATTTTATAAGATCTTCGTCATGAAATTGAAATGCTTGCAGGATATATGTTAATATTTATGCACATATATTATGGCAAAGTCTCCTATACATCACCCCAAACTCAATAAGGCTTATATATCCATCAGACTGGTCGGGGTCAACTTGCGTTGACCGGTGTTGACTCGGAAAAAACCCCCCGGTAAAAATCAGTATTAATTCTAACATTAAAACGTATAATTTAAAATTCAAAAAGTATCATTTTTGTATCATTAAAAAGTAACTGGTCTGCTACTTATTTTATATATACTCCCTCCGTTTTATTTTATTTGTTGTTTTAGGTTTTTTCTTTTGTGTCAAAATGTTTGTTGTTTTTATATATTTTGACCCTCTTTCTCTCAAACTTAACCTTACAAATATATGGAGAGAGAGAATCTTTTCAACTTTTTAGGAAAATATAAATGAATAGGATTCTATGTAATATAAAATGGAGTAATATATTAGTCCAAAAAAATAATTATTAATTCTAGATTAAAATTCTAAAACAACAAACAAAACAAAACAAAGGGAGTATGAGTTTATGTAGTTCACATTGTAATTTTTCCATTCCAATTATGGAAAATTTTAATTTTAGGATTCATTAAATAAATTTTAGGGTATATATATTTATATTTATTTAAAAAAATTAAACTAATTCATTTCAATTCACTAATTGTATTTTAGAATATATAATTTGGGGGGGGGACAAAAAAATAAAAAATTGAAAAAATAATATAAAAAATTCGAGCGCGTGGACGAGCCTAACCCAAGCGCGTGTAGTACACACGCCCAACATGGGTCATTTTTTTTTTTACCGTTATTTTCTTAATGGCCTGGGCCAGTCTGATGGGCCTAGACCCATACACTGGGTACACAAAAGAGTGGCCCATATATTATTACCAATTATATACATATATCCAGTACTATATATTAATTAGTATATGTATTGCTCAAGATAAATTATGTTCATGTATTATAGCACACAAATCACATAAGAGTGGTAAAACACGATGCCCATGTTTGACGAGCCCATCAAACTTTGGCCACGAGATCACATACTCTACCAATTAGATAACTCAAAACATGTAATTTTTTTTATTTTTATTTTAATGCTGAAGATTTTATAACATGCATGAATGTTATAATAGTGATTAAGATATACTTTGTTCAAGCATACAGTGTATGTAAAGCACAATTGTTATTTTCGACGGACTAGCTCTACCTTTGGTCATGAGATCACACACTCTACCAATTAACCGGCCAGATCACCCAACATCCCTGTATAACTATTTATTCTTTATGTTGATTATAACATGATCATCTTATAATTGTTCTTTTCATATGAAAAAGTAGCAGGTCATTCATAAAATGTAAATGACTTAGATAAGAACTGCATTAAAAAAAACATAAAAACTTTGTGATTATTAATTATTAATAACATACAATTTCTTTCGGGGAGATAGTAATTACTAATTATAACATATAGACATGTCAATTACTACCATGCTATAATAGTACAATATATATACCTTTTTCTTTTCTTTTCTTTTTTGCTAATACTACAAGAAATTATTTTTATTTTTTTCTTTGCTTTTTTAGAATGAAAACGTGGAAATATCATAAACGATTCCAAAGAGAATTAAGTGATAATGATACAAAATATGATTGATCAGCAATTATAATTTGTTTACGTTTCTAAAATTTAGTGGAAGTTATTATGATGTAGTCATGAAAATGGCTTCAGATATGTAGAGAAGAGATAAGCCGGAAGAAGATACAATTCACAGACTTGAGATACTCAGGTTAGGATTGATCATTATTAAAGAATGTAGGAATATATATTTAATTATCTTGGATGTTAAAACATTACAATTGTTGATGTGCTGTGCCCCCAAATTAGCTAATCAAAACACAACCAACACTTGCCATAATTAGAATATGGCAAAAAACTTGCATGCATCATGATGCAAATAAAACTATATGAGACGGGTCGGTTAAACCCGCGCTTTGACCCGGTCAACGCGGGTCAATCCGCGTTGACCGGGTCAACCCATAAAAAAAAAAATATGTCCAAAGTCGGTACCAACAGTCCTATTAAAAGGTATCACAAAACATTCGAAAAGTATCATCTGTATCATTAAAAAGTAAGGGGTCTGCTAGTTATTTTATACTAGTTTATTTAGTTCAAATTGTGATTTTTTCCATTTAAATTAATGTTTAGAGCTTAGCAGTTTAGGGATTTTTTAGGGTTCATGGTTTTTTAAAAAGTTCATGTTTTTTAGGGTTCATGGTTTTTTAGGGAGGTTTTTTTTAGTTTTTTTAGGGTTTATTTTGTGTTTTTTAGAGTTTTTTGGGGGGTATTTTTAGGGGTTTATTTTGTGTTTTTTTTTTAGATTTTTTGGGGGTGTTTTTAGGGGTTTATTTTGTGTTTTTTAGGGTTTTTTTTTTGGGGGGGGGGGGTGTTTTTAGGAATTTATTTTGTGTTTTTTAGGATTTTTTGGGGGTTCTTTTAGGGGTTTATTTTGTGGTTTTTAGGGTTTATTAATTCTATTTAATACTCATTTCAAACAAATTAAATCAATTTATTTTAAATTTAGGGTTCACTAATACTACCTCCGTTTCAAAATGTTTGTTGTTTTGTTTTTTTTATCTGGAATTAAGAATTAATTTTGTGGACAAATATACCCAATTCTCATATATGCCATAAAATCTAATTCATTTATATTTTCCTAAAAAATAACAATATTTTCTCTCTCCATATAATTTTCTCTCTTCATATATTATAGGTAAGTTAGAATCAAGAAATCTTGTAGGATTTGAGAGGGTTAAAATTGGGAGAGAGAATGTCAAATTATACAAAACAACAAACATTTTGAAAAAAAAAAAAAAAACCTAAAACAACAAATATTTTGAAACGGAGGTAGTATTTTTTTAGGGTATATCTTTTTTTGGAACAAATAAAATTGATAAAAAAAAAAAAACGTACAAAACCCTGCCAGAAAAATGGAAAAAAACAGAGAAAAATTTAGCCAAAAAAAAAACACTAGCGCATGGGGCCACACGCCCGCCTGAAATGGTCTGAAATAGACCCCACTGCATGCAAGTGTTCCTCTTAGAATATACTTCATTGCAAATTTATGATGCAACAACATATATAAAGTGCTTAACATTTCAATCTTTTTTACGTGTGGGACAACACTTCTGTATCTACCACACTTCATATATATTTTTATGCTTAAAGTACTTAATTAATTTTGTGCATTAATTACTTATTAATCCTAAATCTGATTAAAGTGAATAAACACACTTAATCATATACTCGAATCATAGATGCAAAATCTCCAATTTATTTTTTATTTTTAAAAAATTCGAGCAATAATCATAGATATGCTTTTATTTAAGTACATTGCAATGTTCATTTCCAATAGTGGGTCTAATGATGACTACTAGGGAAGAAAAAAAAAATACAAAACAAAAGGAATGACAACGAGATCGAAGATATCTAGTGACAAACTAACAGTATATATATAGAATCACCACCAACTATATTAAAATTCCTGATCACTACTATTTTGATTTTATATAATTGCAAACTTTTGTAATGGTTTCGCTACTTTAATGATGACTAGGGTCGTAAATTAATCAAATCAAGTTGATTAGTACGTAATTACCTTAAGTGTAGTTACGACAAACAAACAACAAATAAATTTTAGGAACTAAATGAAATTTCATATTAAAAAAATCGAATTGGAATATTTCAAACACCACAATTTTATAAATAGCATTGTATAATTATACATGATTAAAGTACATTTGATTTCTTTGAATATATGACAAATATAAAAAATATAACTATTTAATTATTTTAAATGATGAAATTGAAATAGAAAAATAATAAATTATTGCAAATTATGTTATACTTATATGTTATTATTATTATTATTATGATTATAGTTTAACACAAATGAAACTATTTTTTTAGACAACAAATGTAGAATACTATAAATCATCCACTTATGCATAAAAAAAATGTTACAAATCTCAAATTTTCAAGTAAAAAATAATAAATAAGATTACAAAAATTTGTTATAATACAACGATTGTAATCTAAACCATTGTGGAAAATACAAAATAAAAATAAAGAAAATGTACAACAATAAGTGTCACTACTGTTGTCTATTAGCTTAAAATTGTTGTCTATTATACAAAAACTGTTATCTAAAATATAATTGTTAAACCGTGTGATAGACAACAGTTCTGGTATATGTATAGATACGGCTCGTTTCACTTTTACTTTAGCTCTAGCTCAATTTAATTTTTCATAATTAAGTTTGAATTCGACTTGAATTATTGAACTCAATCGGGAGTTATTCAGTTATTCTTGCTCAACTTTTATATTGCTCGTTTATCATGTTAAACTAGCATTGTTCACTACGGCGAATTCAATTCATATCCTACTTCTTCTATTCTATTATAAATTAGCTATTTTAATAATGTTCATTATAAAATAAAAATTATTATAACATAATTTTATTGCAGTTAACATTTACAAATGAAATTTAAATTTTTAAAAATTATATTATATAATAATCAACTCTAATAATCTCTTAGTAACTAGAAAAATAAAAAATAAATAGTAAAAAATAGGGTTAATTGCCTTAAATTTCTAATTGGGTGAGATAAATCATAATTAATAATTGTAAAATTAAGTTAACCACAAAAAAATGAAATTAAAGAAAAAAAAGGATAGAAAAAAAATTATAAAGTGGTTATTTTTAAACTTAACATACTTTTTTTTAATAACCGATCCCCTCCACCTCATTAGGATTTATTTTTTCGGTAATCACCGCCCCAATTAAGATTAAACAATTAAAAGGAAATTCAATTAGATGTGGGCGCACATTTAGAGAAAATTGCACCCTAAAAAAGGAAATGGGATTACATGTTACATTTCTTGTTCCAACTCTTTAATTTTTCTTTTAAAAAAAAATTATTTTTTTAATTTTTAATTTATTATAATTTATTTTAATTTAAATTTTCTATTTAAGGTTTATCCTTTTTCAATTAAAATGTGTTAAATTTTTTTTAAAAAAAGAATTAGTTATGAAACACCAAATAATGGGGACCGCAGAATCTGCTCTGCTAAAAGGCTATATAAAATCAAGTTTCCTTACGAATATAGTATAATTCATGCATGGTTGGGGTGGTTATTAAATCAATGTATTTTTCTTTTTATAGGAAATTTTAAAAGCAAAACTATGATTGGGCCCTTCGTCTTCGATTTTTCTTAGAAGGCGTCTTTTTTTTCTTTCATTTGCTTCAATTTTTTTTAGAAGGCATCTTTTTTTTTTCTTTCACTTGCTTCATGTCCCCTTTAATTAGTTGTTTATCTGAATTACTTTCTGAATTTTGACGAAATTCATGTACAGTACTCGCAATTTCATGTTAGCATCATGAATTGTGGTGAGTTTGGTGGTTGTTTCTACTCGGCTGAACACCGATGTACTTTCATCTTGCTTGAGATGGCGAATGAATGACGCTGAGTAGAAGTTTAATGTCTCTCAATCACCAAGAATTATTGATTATTTGGATGCATACTTGTTGGATAAAGTATACATGACTCTATAATACTTCATATTATGTACATAATACTTTGAAGGCAAAGTTTTCAATGCATGTGGTGCACATAAGCCTTATTTCAGACGGGCGAGTCAAATTCACGGGTCAACCCACTTTGACCCGGGTCAACGCGGGTTAAAATCCGCGTTGATCGGGTCAACCCATAAAAAAAAATTCTGTAGAAACAGTATCAACAGTAACATTAAAAGGTATTATTCAAAATTCGAAAAGTATATATATCACCTGTATCATTAAAAAGTAAGGCCTCTGCTACTTATTTTGGGGGTGTTTTTAGGGGTTTATTTTGTATGTTTTAAGATTTTGGGGGGTGTTTTTAGGGGTTTATTTTGTGTTTTTAGGGTTTTTTATTGTATTTTTTAGGGTTTTATTTTGTGTTTTTAGGGTTTTTTGGGGGTGTTTTTAGGGGTTTATTTTGTGTTTTTAGGGTTTTTTATTGTATTTTTTGGGGTTTTATTTTGTGTTTTTAGGGGGGTGTTTTTTAGAGTTTTTTATTGTATTTTTTAGGATTTTATTTTGTGTTTTTAGGGTTTTTTGGGGGGTGTTTTTAGGGTTTAATTTTATTTTTTTAGGATTTATTAATTTCATTTTAGGGTATAAATTTATATTTATTTCAAACAAATTATATCAATTAGCTTTAATTTTAGGGTTTACTAATTTAATATTATGGTATAAATATTGTTAGGAAAAAAAAAGAAAATCGACAAAAAAATTGAAAAAGACGCCAGAAAAAAAAAAAGACAGGCGCGTGGGCCCCACGCGCTGCGCGTGGCGCCACGCACCTGCCTGATGGCTGCCACATGGGAGGGGTTGGTGCACCGAAAACCACCCCTACTTTGAATGGTCTATTTTTTATAAAGAGGTGCACTTGCATGCACACCTCTTATTTCCAGCAATTTCAGGCGGGCGCGTAGCTCCACGCGGGCGTGCCACGCGCAGCGTGTGAGGCCCACGCGCCCGTCCTTTTTTTTTTGCGATTTTTTAATTTTTTTATACCTATTTTTATCATACTTGATACCTTTTTTCTTACCACATGGTACTTTTTATCGTAGTTGGAATGATGATAGTATTAATCTCAGGTTGATACTTGTCTTTATCGTACTTGATACTTTTCTTCTTATCACATGGTACATTTTATTTTACCGAACTTGTGTTTCGCTTTCCTTTGCAAATTCTTGGAATGATGATTGTTTTAGATTAATCTCAACACATACAATATAAAAACTGAGAAAAAAAAATCAGAATTTGAATTAAATAAACTAGTATAAAATAACTAGCAGACCCTTACTTTTTAATGATACAGATGGTACTTTTCGAATGTTTTGTGATACTTTTTAATAGGAAGGTTGGTACTCATTTTGGACAGCTTTTTTTTATGGGTTGACCCGCGTTAACCGAGTCAAAGTGCGGGTTGACCCGCGTTGACCGATTCAAAAGCGGATTTGACCGACTCATCTCATATAGTGTTATTTGCATCATGATGCATGCAAGTGTTTACCTTTTATAAATGGTATATTTTGTTTACAATACAAAAAAAGCAAAATTATGATTAAAATTCTGAATACATAAAAGGAAAGTGAAATGGGCGCGCACAAATGGCGGTGGTTAATTGATGCGTAAAAAAAATTTATAATCAAAATTAAGAATGAATTCATAGAATTATAATCACTAACTAAATTTTTTAAGGCAAAGTTTTTAGTGCACCGGATGAACTGACTTACTCGATCAAGCAGGTCAAATTCGCTATTCAACCTGCCTTATTCCCAAAAAAAGAAAAAAAAGCATCACTCATAACACTATAATTTATTACATGTGACCTAAAATGTATCATCCCCGCTACTTCACTTATATAAGTTTATTACATTTCAATTAGTGTTTAGTACATCTCAATTATGGTTTATTAATCATAATTATGATTTATATAAAATTCAAAAAAAATTAATTGTCGAGCGTAATACACTAGTCCACGCGTTAGCGTCAGACAAGTGCACTGTGCGAATTGTTTGATCAAAAAATTAAATAAATTCACTTCAATTTTAAGATTCACAAATTTTATTTTAAGTATATATTTATTTTAACAAAATTAAGAAGTAAAAATTACGACAAGAAAAAGTACAAACAGTGGGCACACCACGAGTCCCACATATGGACTCATGCGTGGAGTGCACGTGCCTGTGGCAAAAATCACCCCACTCTTTTACTTATTAGGATTTTAATTGATTAAGATACCTTGGAAAGTCGGCGGAAAAAAAGTTTGATATGCACTGACATTATAAATATAATGTGTAGGCAAACACTTGCATGCATCATGATACAAATAACACTATATGAGACGGGTCAGTCAAACCCACTTTTGACCCAGTCAACGCGGGTAAACTCGCACTTTGACCTGGTCAACGCGGGTCAACCCGCTTTGACTGGGTCAACCCATAAAAAAAAAACCTGCCCAAAGTGAGTTCCAACATTCCTATTAAAAAGTATCACAAAACATTCGAAAAGTACCATCTGTATCATTAAAAAGTAAGGGGTCTGCTAGTTATTTTATATAAGTTTATTTAGTTCAAAGTCTGATTTTTTTTTTCAGTTTTTATATTGTATGTGTTGAGATTAATCTAAAACAATCACCATTCCAAGAATTTACAAAGGAAAGCAAAACACGAGTTCGGTAAAATAAAAAGTACCATGTGGTAAGCAGAAAAGTATCAAGTACGATAAAGAAAGGTATCAACCTGAGATTAATACTATCATCATTCCAACTACAATAAAAAGTACCATGTGCCACGTGGCACGCCCGCGTGGGGTCACGTGGCTGCCTGAAATAGGCAAAAATAACCGCTGTTGCACGCAAGTCCACTCCTAATGTGTAATGATGCTATTGTACTGGTAAAATAAATAACATATCGTTAATAATAAAGAAAGAAGAAAACAACGTTTGATTAGTTTACAAGTGGATTGCCTGAAAATATATAGTGTGTTTACTTTTTCTAGATTAAATAAAATATATAGAGTTAAAATTCGGGATGGGGGCCTAGTGATGGAGTAAAATTATTCAGTGATTAAAGATCACGGATTCGAATCTACTCGCTAATCTAGCGACGGAAACCCCGTCGCTATCCGCCAAATTTAAAATTTTGAAATTATTGATTGGCCCGGCCCTCGATGAGCCCCTGACCCGTGGGCCCGACCCATTAATGAGCCATTGACCCCGACCTGATGAAAGGCCCGTGCCCAAGCCCTTCCCAAGCCCTTCAAGAATAATTTTTTATAATATGCACCTAAGAGGATTCGAACCTGTGACCTCCTAGAAGGAGGGCCAAACACTTATCCATTGGGGCAAGTTCAATTGATGTTATATTGATAGTTTAAATAATATATATACTTATACGATTTTTTCATAATTTATTTTTATTTATCTCTATAAATTAAAAGTGTTATATTCTTATTAATATATTTATATCTATTTGTGCACAAATATATATATATATATATAATATTGATATTATATTGTATTATATATTTGTATATAAGAACTATAATTTAAGGTGATATTTATTAAGTATCCATGCATACAACAATTATAATAAAGGTGATATTGTATTATATATTTGTATATAGAACTATAATTTATTAATTAAATTATTTTAAAAATTATATATATATATATATCATGGTGAAAATGTGGTTAAATAGTCTTACTTGGGGTTTCATGCTAAATATCATAATGAATTAAATTATTTTTACTTACATAATAAATAACTTTTATTTTATAATTAAAAATTAAAATCCATTATATACTATATTATCTATATATTTTCATAGTATATTTTAGTTTGTTAATGTATAATTGATTAATCTTGTAGTAGTAACTATAATAAATATTATGTTAAACTTAATACATTTTTTAAATATATAATAATATACTAATTAGTTTATTTATAAGAATACTAATAAAGCTAATTTGTATAAATTTGTATTTAATAAGGAAATAATACAAATTTAAAGATGTGATATTAATAAATGTGTATAATTATGATATTATTTTTTTAAAAATTAAAATAAATGAATAAAAATATAAAAATAATTTTAATAGGGAGAATATTTGTATTAGAATATATTGAAATCATATTTAATTATTTTAAAAATAATTAAATAAAATTTAAAAAATAAATAAAAAATTAAAAAAATTAAAAATTGCTTTAGATTATAATTAAAAATTAAAATCCATTATATACTATATTATGTATATATTTTCATAGTATATTTTAGTTTGTTAATGTATAATTGATTAATCTTGTAGTAGTAACTATAATAAATATTATGTTAAACTTAATACATTTTTTAAATATATAATAATATACTAATTAGTTTATTTATAAGAATACTAATAAAGATAATTTGTATAAATTTTTATTTAATAAGGAAATAATACAAATTTAAAGATGTGATATTAATAAATGTGTATAATTGCGATATTATTTTTTCAAAAATTAAAATAAATGAATAAAAATATAAAAATGATTTTAATAGGGAGAATATTTGTATTAGAATATATTGAAATCATATTTAATTATTTTAAAAATAATTAAATAAAATTTAAAAAATAAATAAAAAATTAAAAAAAATTAAAAATTACTTTAGTTTATAATTAAAAATTAAAATCCATTATATACTATATTATGTATATATATTTTCATAGTATATTTTAGTTTGTTAATGTATAATTGATTAATCTTGTAGTAGTAACTATAATAAATATTATGTTAAACTTAATACATTTTTTAAATATATAATAATATACTAATTAGTTTATTTATAAGAATACTAATAAAGCTAATTTGTATAAATTTTTATTTAATAAGGAAATAATACAAATTTAAAGATGTGATATTAATAAATGTGTATAATTGCGATATTATTTTTTCAAAAATTAAAATAAATGAATAAAAATATAAAAATGATTTTAATAGGGAGAATATTTGTATTAGAATAGATTGAAATCATATTTAATTATTTTAAAAATAATTAAATAAAATTTAAAAAAATAAAAAAAATTAAAAAAATTAAAAACTAAAAAAAAATAGCTACGGGGGTTCCCGTCGCTATTTCCGTCGCTAGTGGCGACCCGTATCGGCCCCGTCGCTAGAATGAACTTTTTTTGTAGTGACATGTCGAGTGTGTGAGTAAAAAAAAATAAAAAAAATAAAAAAAATAAAGATATAATGATTGCGCCAAGTGAATTGGCGATGAGCGTCTAAACATAATTAAATTGTTATCATTATGAGCTTCATCAATCAACTCCTATTGAACGTAGGGTGCATCTTTGTTTCTTTTTTGTTTTCTACTTTTAATAATGACACTAGATTGCAATTACTTAGTTGAAATTAAAGTGGTTGTTCGGCGTAACCTTAAATTATAGATGTATGTTAATAATGTTTTAAGGTTTCCTTCATCACCCCACCCCTATTATTGGAAAGCTAGCGGTCTTGATTATTACTAACCCCCTTCCCACCCACGCCCAAAGAATATGCACATTACTATGATAAAAGTGGTATTTATCAAAAACTAGTCAATTGTTGTGAACACAACAACCTCCACCAAGATTGAAAGACAACAATAAGAAATAGTTGACAGATTGGTGGAAGTTTCAGAGATTAGAGCAGCTAGAGGCAAGACCCATTTTCAGGATTCAACTTGTGAATCAAACGAGAAATAATTGGGAATCTTGTTGGTTTGGGCTTCCAAGAAATTGTTGGGCTACAAAGAATTATTTAGCCTTTTGGGCATTTCTTTTAATATTGGGCCACATTTTAGATTTTAATATCTAGGTTATGTGTTTCCCTAAGTGATCCCAAATATTGTAGTCTTATAAATAGTTGTAGTTTCATGCTTTGGAAAAATAGAAAAAGTAATGTTATCTATTTCCTTCTCTCGTTTCTTCTAATATTTTCTCCCCTTTCTTTCGATTCTTCCCCCATTTCTTGTTTCAAAGAGTGAATCTTTATACAACAAAAGGCACCCAATATTGAGTATTATTACAGATCTAGAAAATTCCAACAAGGAAATGGCTGAAATTTTAGGGATCACAACAGTTGGTATTCAGAGCCACCTTTCCTCGGATGTGGCAGATGATACTTTGCTCAAGGATCTGTAAGAAAATCAAGAAAAAATGTATCAAAGATGGCAGGTTGAAACCATGAGGAGGGATGCAGCTGAAATGAAACTCCAAGATCAATTAACCAAACTCCACACAGGTATGAGTGCTAATTTTGAACGTCTTTCCAATATCTTGGATGCTTTGCAAATGCAGTTGATTGGTGGTAGTAAGGGAGAAGTAATAACAGTGGAAGACTCGATACTTGGAGACCCACCACCGAAGTTTGGTTTTGGTAGTGAGGTCAAAGAGATTGACGAGGAGGATGATGAGGGTAATTTCGATGATATGGGTCTTGTTGCAGAATATGCAGGGGACGAGGTATTAGGAATCCAGGATCATGAGAGTTTAGAATCAAAAGAAAATGTAAAGAAGTATTGGGATGATGAGTTCAAGGAGGCATTGAGTAGCAATCAAGCTATGGAAAAGCTTGTAGAGAAAAGTGCAGATGCATCTAACGAGTACTGTGAGATTCAAATGATGAAAAAGAAGAGTCCCGCCTATCTCTGTCTCTCTAAAATGGCAATGCAACCTCAAAAACTCTCCCTTCCTAAAACCCTAAACCCTAATTTCAACCCCTTTCACTTCTTTCCTTCTAAATTCTTCAAAACTCTTCCTCGAATTCCTCCACTTTCCAAATCCATCAAAATCCGCTTCCAATACCCCAAATTTTCAGGTCAAAATGCCAACCACCGCCCGGACTTCTGACTATTCATCGGCTGAAACAAAGGAAAGTCTGGAGGTGCCATCGATGGACGCACAAAGTTTCTCCATGAGGCTAAGCGAAACGCTCGCCGGAGAAGCAAGAAAATGGCGGAGAGCCTATTTTATCGATTGAAAAATCCCCACAAGAATTATCCAGATAATTTCTCAGAGGAGGAGCTCCAAATGATCAGCCTGGGGTATGATAGGTTGGTTAGGTTCATGGAGAAGGATGACCCAAATTTGAAGCACCCTTACGATTGGTATAAATATGGCAAATTCGGGCCCTACTCTTGGCGTGGGGTGGTATTGGGTGACCCCATTCGCGGTGATTTTTCTGATGAGCACGTGACGATGATCAGTGAGGTTAGAGATCAAGAAGAGTGGGAAAAGATTGAGCAGCACGACATGGCGAGTGAGTTTCAGAGGAGGCTAGATGCCATGGATAAAAGCAAGCAAGTGAGGTATTTTTGGGTATTTGTTAGGCATCCGAAATGGAGGGTTTCAAATTTGCCATGGCAGCAGTGGACTTTGGTCTGTGAGATGGCAGTGGAGACAGGGGATCAGAGGTTGGATAAGTAGACATTGATTGGAAGGCTTGGGAATAAGGCCCGATCCATGATCACTCAATGTGCAGCCTGGATGAGGCCTGACATCATATACTTGAAGAGGCCGGTTTATCAGTCTAGGTTTGAGCCTCAGGATGAGTTTTTTGACGCTTTGGTACCATTGCTGGACCCGGAGACTGATCAGGATTACATGTGTGAGATGGTGATCATGAGAAAAATAAGGTGGTGGAAAGTGAGTTCATAGATTGGGTTGAAGAATTGAACAAGATGCCTAAGAATCTGACTTCGATTGCAAATGCAGTGACATCATTCATGAACAAACTCAGCTCTATTTGGGAGTCTCTGAGGAGGATATTGTTGCAGCGAGAGTTCAATAAATATCTTGATGCAACTGAGATGTATGCCACTACTAGGCTTGCTGAAATGCTTAACAAATTCTCTTTGGGGCTGCAGCCTACGAAATCTGAAGATAAAAACATTGATTCTAATGAGAATTTCTTAGTTAATGAGATAAAGATTTTGGAGGAAAGTTGATCAGTTAAACTTCTGAATTTTATTCCTAAATCCGCTTTCCGTACTCTGCTGGCCAAGGTAGTGAAGGAGATATATGTGACGCCATTTGATTGTGCGGGGAAGATATGGAGCTACATAGAAACAGTGGTGATATCTGTATTGCTTCAGCATTATGATAGCTACCTGCAACTCATATCGTGCACGAGAAGAGCTGCGCAGAATCTCATCATGAAAAAAAAGCAACAATCAGTTAATTGGGTAGGCGATATTATAGAGATGGAGAAGCTCACGGATTACATGTGCAATACCGAATAAACAGCTGCATGGAACAAGCTGATGTCAGATCAGGATGAGTTCATGAAGGTGGTACACGCTGCCTTTCCATTAGCAGCTACTCAAAGATTTGGAGAAATTAACACCCTTCACTTGTGGAATCTCACCTCTGATGTGGTGCACAGAGCTTGTGACTTGAAGATGAGGATGGTTACGTATTGGGATATAATCAGGAGGATAATGGTAGATAACATGGTGCTGCACTTACTCTTCAACACTCAAAAACTGGATAGCAAAAAGATGCAGAGGGGGATCATTAATGAGCTAATGAGGATTCAAGGTAATTGGTTGGGGAGAACGCTAGAAGACTTCAGAGCAGAAAACTCCAAAATTTAAAAAACTTTTGAAGTAGAAGATCAGTATAGAGTTGATAAACAGTACTAACTCGAAAATAGTGTCTACTTAAAGCTGCAAGTATACCGGCTCAACTCTGTTTCCCTCGTCAAGAAACTGGTGCTAACTTCCCGCTGTTATAGACCCTGCACCATTTTGAAAAAAATTCGATCATGTCATCTATGGTTTCGATTCACTCCCGAACTCAAAGAATGCCTCTTTAATCTGGTACCGACCACCATTCTCGACACTCATTCTACTAAGGTGGGATGAAAGATGGTCAACCAATTCAGAGTCTGTTAGGAGCGCGGAAAATTCGATCTTGCATCTTGAGAATATGAAGCCTTTATTCGAAGAAGGTTTCCTAATCTTAATCCTTGTGGACAAGGATTTTTAAAAGGGGGCGGTAATGTTGTGGACAAGGTTGTGGAAGGTTTGGGAAAGAGCTCAGATATGGTGGAGGATTTTGGGAAGAATTCTGAGACTGGAAATTGAGAGATGTGGTATAGAGAAAGCTTTTATCTTGCGTTCTAGGGAGACTTGGATATCGTGAAGGAAACATTCCCAACCTTCGATCCTTGTGGTCAAGGATCGCAAAATGGGAAGGGTAATGTTGTGAACACAACAACCACCACCAAGATTGAAAGACACCAACAAGAAATAGTTGACATATTGGTGGAAGTTTCAGAGATTAGAGCAGCTAGAGGCAAGACCCATTTTCAGGATTCAACTTGTGAATCAAACGAGAAATAATTGGGAATCTTGTTGGTTTGGGCTTCCAGGAAATTGTTGGGCTATAAAGAATTATTTAGCCTTTTGGGCATTTCTTTTAATATTGGGCCACATTTTAGATTTTAATATCTAAGTTATGTGTTTTCCTAAGTGATCCCAAATATTGTAGTCTTATAAATAGTTGTAGTTTCATGCTTTGGAAAAATAGAAAAAGTAATGTTATCTATTTCCTTCTCTCGTTTCTTCTAATATTTTCTCCCCTTTCTTCCGATTCTTCTCCCATTTCTTGTTTCAAAGAGTGAATCTTTATACAACAAAAGGCACCCAATAATGAGTATTATTACAGATCTAGAAAATTCCAACAAGGAAATGGCTGAAATCTTGGGGATCACAACATCAATTTAGAATGTCAATTTGCAAAAATAGATAGATGGTTATATAATTTGCACTCCATAAACAAATTTGCCTCACTACCCCCAAAAGTAAATTGTGAAATAATTGCACACATTTTCATACAATAATGACACACTAAAATCTAAACATTAGCATGGTGAAATGATTGCACACACTTCAATAATGTACTTTTCATAACTTTTACTTTTGGTAGGTGGATGATTTAAAAAAAATTACATCCAACTTTACTTTTTGGTATGTTAACACTCTCATTCACATATATATCATACACGTGACTTTTTTCATTATATATACATATATATATTATTGGAGAATGGCTCATCAGGCCGTGGGCTTCATCCAAGGGCCTAATCTACTCGGCCCAGTATCTCTGGAAGGCCAATTACCTCTTAACCCTAAGCGCACCGACCATATAAATAGTCTCTCTTGCTTCTGAATGAACACAAGTTCATTCTGAGTGTTGAGCGGCTAGGGTTTCCTCTAGAGAGAGAGAGAGATCAGCGATCCAACTGTGTATGTTCGAGTGCATATGTGGCATCTTCTCTGTGTGAGAGTCTCTCGCTCTTGGTGTGTGTGGGAACCGGAGGTGTGGTGCAACCGAGGCTGACCGCTGGTGGAAAGAGCCTAACCGCCGGTGATCTTACGTGGCTACCTGCTGTAGGAAGAAGCTCTGCTGAAACTATCTGAGCCTTAGTCCCTTCAGCTGTATCTTGTTCGTGTAGTTGTAATATTCTCTGTGAATATTTGGTGTACGGAACCACAACAGTTGTATCAGGAGACGTTGAGGTCTTCGTGCCAAGCTAGTACTAGAGTGTGTGTGTTAGAAATTTAGAATATTAATTATATTCTAGGAAAAAAACCAACACGTTTTTTTAGCAAAGAAAGCAAAAAAAGTGTCCTTTTGGTACCTATTTCACTTTTTTTTTTGTAGTAATTCAATTTTGATTTCAAACTAGATTTCCACCCGTGCGGTGCACGGATTAATTCATGATCTCAAATTCAATTATTATATATTTAATGTAAGTGTCACATTTTTAATATTTTATATAATTAATATTGTATTTGATAAGCTCAAATAATTAATAAACCACTACAATCGAAATATTATATTATAAATTGTGCACACTTGTATGTATACAACATTTGTAGTAATATTTGTTACATTATCATCATTTGTAGTAATATTTGTTACATTATCATCATTTTTACAAATAAAAACTTTCAAATCAACTCGACTTGTGACGCGTGAAACAACTACGTACAGTTGACCGTGACTACAAATTTATGAAAAATATATGTGAACAAAGATTATAACAATAACTCATGTTTCATTTTAAAGGTTTTCAGGGTTGTATATTTATATAAATTTGTTAGATTTAACTCTTAAGAAATTGATAATTATATTGTATGTAAAATAAATATAATCAAAATAGTGTTAATAAATATATATTGAAACATAAAAATTCCAATTTAAGAAACTATAGTAATACAACCTACATGTCTTTATTATATATCAATCTTCGTTTAATTTACATTAAAATATGATTGGTTACACTTTAGTATTCAATGTTGATTGCTTTTACACTTGTGTTCCAAACTTTCAAAGTTTACATATTGATAGTGAACATTGGCACAAATTTACGAGCGCTAAGGTTAGTTGTTTCAAATAAATATATTTTCAACTTGAAATGTACTTGTATAATTGTATTTTTAATGCAATTGATTCATATAAAACAAAATTAATTTTATTTTACTCACATGCATAGAGTAAAAATAACATGACCTAACAAGTACAAAGGAAAAAATTCACATGCAATCTCAAAAAATATCATTCACACATGTGACATTAGTGTGTGTATATATTTTCCAACTATACACTCATTTTTCTCTCATTCCATCTCGATTAAAGCTTGGAGGTAATTTTTTCAACTCTTTTTTCTATTAAATTAGAATTACATGTTTTAATAGTAAGAAAATGTATATACACTTTTAATCACGAAATTTCTCATGATTGCTCGTGAAATCTTTCCAGCGTTAATGAACATTTACCGGCGCTAAAGGAAACTTTAACAGATGCTAAAGAAAATTTACCAGCGCTAAGGTTAGTTGTTTCGAATAAATATATTTTCAACTTGAAATGTACTTGTATAATTGTATTTTTCATGCAATTGATTCATATATAACAAAATCAATTTTATTTTACTCACGTGCATAAAGTAAAAATGATATGACCTAACAAGTACAAAGGAAAAAATTCACATGTAATCTCAAAAAATATCATTCACACAATGATTTAAGACTTCAGACACGGAAAATAAATCTAAGGAGCTCTGGGGCTCATAGGAGTATATTTTCATGAATACTAACCCGTTTTGATTGTTGGTGAGAGGAATCGCGACGAGACTTACTACGCCTTCCGAACACCATTTTTTAATTTTTATGCTAAGAAAAATATTGAAATGGTGAGAAAGAGTGAGAAGGAAAAATAGTGCAAATAAAAGAAGAGAAAATGAAAGAAGGAAGAGGAAAAAGAGTGCAAATAAAAGAAGAGAAAATGAAGGAAGAGGAAATGAAAGTGTGATATAAGAAAAGAAAATTGAAGGAATATCATGATTTTCTTTTGAATATTATGGCATGCACGAGAGAGAGAGAGAGAGAGAGAGAGAGAGAGAGAGAGATGCATGCATTGTCTTGTCATAGAATATTATGGCATGCACGAGAGACAGAGAGAGAGAGGCATGAATGCATTGTCTTGTCATATATTTGTGTAGTGAGAGAGATAGAGTTGTGCAGAGAGAGAGAGAGAGAGAGAGAGAGAGAGAGTTCTACTGCTTATCTCTCTATACTATAAATTGGAGTTTCCTAAAAAAAAAATTCCCTCCCAAAAACATCAAATCATCTGCAGTAACTTTTTTATTTTTTTAATGTCTCACCATCTTCTCTCAAACACACACATTTACACATTTTTTTATTATATAATTAATTTATGCTATATTCCTTAACATATTTCGTTATATACATAACAGTCAAAATATATTTGTACGAATGAATAAATATGTGAGTTTGTGCACATTAAGAAGTGATTGATAATATATAGTAGATTTTATTGAGTCAAATAATTACCAACATACATTAAATTTATTAAATGAAAAAATCAAGTGAATTATCCGGTAAATTATCATAATCGGTAGCATATTTTATTATATGTAGATATAACATCAATAATACTTTTTAATTATATTAAATATGAAATAGTTGACAATTTAATATTCTAATTAAATGAATACCTAAATCAAACAATTAAAGATTAATATTTATAAGTTTATATAGTTTATTATATTATTTTTTAGAAAGTATAGTCTTTAGTGTTTGTTACACTTTAGTACCCGAATGATGGGCATTTCTATAGTTTTATCCCAAAATTTTAAAAAATTATATATTAACACTTAATGTTTGCACAAATGAACACTTATAGAACTATATCAATTTTTAAATCTTGCAAATGTTGACTTAGATTGCTGAAAATCTTTCAAACCCAGTCTTTAGTTTATTTCATTTGTACAAATATTGATGTTGTTGTTGTTCTTCACAATATTCAATAGTCCATATTTACATTTGTGAGGTTGCAAAATTATTTTAACCTTATAAGTGTTAATTTGTGCCGATGTTCACTATCAATATGTAAACTTTGAAAGTTTGGAACACAAGTGTAAAAGCAATCAACATTGGATACTAAAGTATAACTAATCATATTTTAATGTAAATTAAACGAAGATTGATATATAATAAAGACATGTAGGTTGTATTACTATAATTTCTTAAATTGGAATTTTTATGTTTCAATATATATTTATTAACACTATTTTGATTACATTTATTTTATATACAACATAATTATCAATTTCTTAAGAGTTAAATCTAACAAATTTATATAAATATACAACCCTGAAAACCTTTAAAATGAAACATAAGTTATTGCTATTGTAACAGCCCGGTCCCGAGATAGGGATTAACGAATGGGGACGGGATGTTATTAAGGGATTATCGAATAAAGACGGAAGATTAACAAAGAAGGTTTAAGAATAAATATATACTTTTGAAAGATAGGCGATGATACTTGGGTTTACTTGAGGAAGAAGGAAACATGCTTTAGCGGAATAAAACAGCTAACTAATCGGATACCAACAAGCATAGACCCATTCATAGGTCAAAGCGAATAAACAGATATCAACGTGCATAAACCTCTTCATAGGTAAAAGGAAAATCTACTCGAGAAGCAGGAATAGAACCTAATGTGCATCAATATATATAACCATGTCTTGGGAATATTCGTAGAATCTCGATAACATAATAGAACTTATGAATTATAAAGAGTGTATCAGAGTAGCAGAACACATAATGAGATTTCAAAAGAATCTTATATAATAGCAAAACAATCTTGGCAGCCAACCCACATCCACAGCCACCATCATCCTCAGCATCTCAACCTGAAAGCATTTGAAAAATAGGGTGTGAGCACTAATGTACTCAGTGGGTTTTAATAAAAGCTCCTTTAATTACTCGAGAAATATCCAATAATAAACTGGCGGTATATGGAGAGCAAAATGCAAAAGCCCTCTCCATATCCGCAAAACCTTTTCTTTACTTTTGGGCCCAACCTTGGCTCAAACCTGATGTCAACTGCACCTTTAGGCATGCCATAGGATAGAAGAGGGGTTACCTCAAATATCCAAACGAGTTTGCGAGGAAATTAACCCAGCAATGACTCACCTTTAATGATCAAAGATCATGAATTCTGAGCTCAAACCTGGCTATAAGAAAAACTATATTTTTCCTTTCTAAACTTTCTTCCTTAACCTCCATTCCTTTGACTTAGCCTTCCTTCCTTATTCTTAATCCTTAACTTAATTCCTTAGCTTCTTTAACTTTATTAGAATTATCGAGCCTAAAGCAAACGGCTAAGACTAATCCTTTACTTTAGCATGATTTTGGCCTATAAGGGATTTATCACTATCCTAAAAGGCAATGCTTAGCTAAATAAACTTTAGCAAAATCCAACATTCAGATACGAGGAAATGAACATGCATAAACATAAATTGCAATTAAAGCAATTCTAATTATCTCATGCTAGCATAAATAATACTTAATCATTTCTAGCATATCTAAACATGCTTGAGAGCTCACTTAACATATAATAATTTCATTTCCTTCCTTCCTTTGTACAGAGATCAATCAGGCAGAGCAAAAGTGTTTTATTGGATATCTCATTTGCCCTCATGCTTCTAGAGCTTATTAGCTTAAACTTTAGATGAGTATAGATTTACCCACCTCGACTACTGGACAGAGGATAAAGCAATGAGCTGACGATCCTTCTCCGAATTTCCACAGAGCTCACTACCTCCTACAAAAGTCGAATCATCGACTTAGCGGCCTCCTTCAAAGATTATAATATCTAATCAAGAAATTAAACATTATCTAGCTTATCCACCCTTAACTAAGACTTAAACATAGATACCACGACTTTAGAACTTTTAGAAAATATGAGGGCTTGAAAGACTCGAGTTTAGCACATGATTGAAGATAAAACGGGATGGCAAAAGCATTGCACGGGCCGTGCAAGCATAGCACAGGCTGTGCTAATTAATGGATGAGAAATAAAATGCCCAGACTTTCCGACACAGGCTGTGCAAGCCCTAGCACGGTCCGTGCTAGCTCTCCAGACTCATGCCGTGAGTTCTGGACGGCTTTCCACGGGCCGTGCAACCCTTACACGGTCCGTGCTCCTTCACGAACTTCCGGAACTTTCGATCGAAGTGTTGGTCGAGGCGTTACTTGTTCGTCTCTCCCTTTCCTTGATGTTTTAAACTTGAAACAAGGCTTAGAACTTTGAATAAAATATAAAAACGAACATACTTTAAACTTTAAAAGAATTCGGCATTATAACGTGCAACACCCCAGATTTTTGAATAAGATTTAGAGGATTGTTAATGTTAATTAATTAGTTAAGGAAGAAATTTGAATAAAGTTAATAGAGGTCGGATGTCAGTTAATTGAGGTCGGATGTCAGTCACGACTTTAAGGGTCAGTTTTCGTAAAAATTGTATTTTCGGAAAATGTGATCTCGATTCTTTATGACCATTCGTGGTCTCATTAGAAAGGTTTTAACTCAAGGAGTATGCTGGTGTTTTCGGATTTTAATTCTGAAGTCATTTGAGTTCCCGGTGATGAAAAACGTATTTCAAAGACGAATGAGTAGTAACTCTTGTGTGCGTTCGTGTTTTGAGAAATTTACGAAATCCTCCTCGTTGATCTGAGTCTAGTTCTGTCAGGCCCCTCTTATGGGAAATGACTCAAGGATTCCATTGGCATTCACGGATTTCCATTCTGAGGTCAATCAAACGCTAGAGAACAAAATCTGTCAGTCTGAGTGAATAGTAAAAAGTAATTCCAAAAAGGAAATCTTTGCTCGTCTTTCTACTGACGACCCCGTCTTCTTCACGAATCAAGTTGGTTCACTAGTATTGGAACTAATGAGTCTCTCGATATTTTTAAATTTCGTGTCTGAAGTCATTTGGACCTCGACATCGAATAAAACAGCTTTTAACCGAACTCGAGGTAACTTTTGCAGTATCTCCACACTGCAATGGCTTTTCGAGGGAAGCCAAAGCTTCTTCTATAAATAGAGGGCCACCCTCACCATTCATTTGTTCATTCATTCCATCCATTTCACTTCCGAGAGAGTGGGAAAGCTCGTGAAAGCCGAGAAACTTCTGTGGAAGTAAAAAGGGCGTTCTTCATGAGTGTTCCGCAAGACGATGAGCGGAGTGGCGTGGAAGGGATACAGCGAGGAAAGGTGCTAGGGGCGCCGTTGGGTTGTAGCAGACGGCTCTGTCGCCGTTGCGACTCGACGAGATGCTGAGCTAGCCACCTTCCTTCGACGCACCTAACCCCGTCCATTCTTGTTCGTCGGGCTCGATTCCATTTCTTTTCCATTTATTAAATTCCGCATTTACTTTCCGTTCTTCATGTTCTTCGTGTTCTTCATTATTACTCATTTACTTCCGCCTCAAGTTGTATTTTGATTTATTGAAGTTCCAAGTTATAGCATTCCGTTATTTTTCTCGTTATTATTCCCGTTGTTATTCCCATCATTATTTCTAGTAATAGTCTCGTTTATTCGCTGAAGTTCCGTTCAAAGTTATGCTAAGGATTTCGCCATTTATTCTAATTATTCAAGAGGATTGTCATGATTATTTTCGTTGTTATGTTGATTTCTTTTTAAATTAATGTATGTTATCTAAGAAAATTTTCGAGTGTTCTTCGTGTTCGTTGAAGAGATCAACAAACACCAAAGAACCCAGAAGAAGAAAATCCACCCAGAAATTGAGCGGAAGAGAGAGAAACCATGTGCCGCGACCGCGGAGGGGTGCGCCGCCGCGCAACACCCCCCTTGGCCCAGAAAGCCCTCGTGTTATTTCCAAAGTTATTTTCAAGTTTAGATTTTAGAGAAGCAATCAAGTTATTTCCGATTTATTTCGAGTGTAGCGCCCCGATCCGGAAAGACCGTGGAAATGGACGCCACGGAGGTTGGAATTAAGAAGCGGGAAAGAAAGGGGTAACCTAATTAACAGAATCTCAACAGAAGACTCAGAATAATCAAACATGCTATATAATAATATATACCTATTCATAACACCAAGATCAGAGCTCTTAGTGTTTAACAAAATGATATTATAAGCGCGGAAACTTCATTATCAACAGAATACTTAACAAAAAGAGACAATGGGAAAATACGTAAATAACAAAAGCCCATTTCTCAGCATCGTCACCTTCATGCGCCAGCCTACTAACCTGAAAAATATTTGAAAATATTTGGGCTGAGTACTAGTGCACTCAGTGGGCAAGTTTTTACAATACAAGTTATGCAAATCAATTTGTTAAAGTAATCTATCTGTGTTCATGCAGGTAGTGAAGCTTAGGAGGTTTCAAAATTTAAAGCAACCTAAGTTCACCAAAACATTTTATCGTGAAGCGCTTGAGAGTGTAACTAGTCACTGCCCGCAACCCGTACTACATCACCACGCGTAAAGTTGAGTATGACCAAGTATACCCAATGGGTGTAACCCATATGTGTTTCATTTTAGTCTCACCGACAAGGGGTAGGGCATGACAAATAATGCATGCATACTGTAGCCACTCACATTGACACAGCGCTGGTTTATGAGACTCCGACAACATACAGCAGCACGTAAATATTTAACACAGATAGTCACATATACAATTTTAACAAAGCAGATCTTAATAACTCGAAAGATACAATTTGCAAAGATATAGTATAGCCCACCTGGTTAGCTAATAATAGCTGAAGCTTTACATATGTCTTGTAAATCCTAATTAAATCTCGAGTCTCGAGTTCGGGCCTACGAAGGAAAAACTACCTATTAACATCATGCTAGGCCTTGAAACTATAACATAATGTAAGTTTGTCTTAAAGGAACAATCTCTCTAAACTTTGGATCGGGACAAAAATAATTGAAGTGCTTAATGGATTTAAAATAATCTAAAAGGCTCAAACGGATAACTCTCAAAAATTGGATATATTTAAATTGGCCCAAAAGGCTCAATAAGAATCTCGATCATTTAAGATTTTTAAAAATTAATTCTTAGAATAAATCAAATTATCCAATATATATATATATATATCATAAAAGAAATTGTAACACTCCTCATAATAAATACATGATTATTATATTCACCTTTGAAATCCTTAATCATGTAAAACTTAAAATAATGAAAGAAAAATTAAATATACACTTAATTTAAGAAGGCAAGCCACTCTACTACACAAATTTTAGAAAATTAAAACCAATTTCTCTCTCATTTGAAACTCTCGAGATCTACTGTGTAGTAGGATACATGATCACATCCTTTTAAAAAATATCCACACATGTTTCTTTTCTTATCGATTAATCATTAAAATAATAGTTAATAACCAACCTAATCTCTCTCTCTCTCTCTCTCTCTCTCTCTCTCTCTCTCTCTCTCTCTCTCTCTCTCCGTCTCTTGCACACACATATACCAATAAAGACAAATCATTAAAACAAATGTTTCTGTCTCTACACTCCCACATCCAAACCCCTCTCTACACACTCATGCATACATGGACAATTTCATTTCAAACCCATTTTTCTCTATAATTTCAAAACTCATTCCGTACTATATTCAAAATTCTCCTTATATACTTGCTTTTGTCCTGAAAATATTAGTAGCACCTTAAGTAAAATAATGTATAGCTTAGGTGCATAATTAAATAAGAATTTCAACACCAACGACCGAATTTTCAGATTTTTAGCAATACAAAGTTCTAAACTTTAATTGATTATTTAGAGTTCCAAACATAATCCAAAGCTAAAACGGAGAACATGAAAATGAAGCTTGTGAAGAGATGTTTCTAACCATATATTATGTGAAGAATATCAGTCGACGCAAAGGATGAAAACTTGTAATCAAAGTGGCAGCAACGATAGCACACTTTTCGGTATTTGACAATGGTTTTTCATCAACTTTCGGCGTAAAAACAGAGCATCAAATGAGGTCTGATCGAAAATCCAAGACTCTATACGCTTAGCCTCTTAGAATAGGTTAGAAACGGTATAAAATACATCAAAAACCAACGGTCGGTACATCGGAAAAAGGCCAGACAAGTTGCTGCATCGCACAACGACGAGCAGCTGCGAACAGCGCCTTTAATGGCTTCTTTCCTGACTTCCAGACCTCAGATCGTAATCTCGATAATACCTACATGATCTATATACCAAGTAGAGTATTCTAGTATAATTTCATGGGATTTGGTTGAGATTTGAATGACGAACGATGTCAATTAAAAGAAGTATACATAAAGCTTACCTCCTTAATAACTTATCTTCTCTTTCTTCTCTTGTTCTTTTTTTTTTCATCTGTATCCTCCAAGCTAAGTCCCCAATATATATATTTATACCCATAAACTGATACATACATGGACATCTAAGTATGTAAACAGCTGCACTCTCAACTTCGCTCCAAGTGATCGACATGCATAGTTAGGAGAAATAGATTACTACTCACGAAATGCTTTACTCTCAATCTTGTTTCCCATTCTAATCTATTTCATTTCATTTGCTTCTGTCTTCTCCCAGCAAAACCCCCAATTTGCATGCATACACTTAGACATTGAGCCACACGTGTACACCTATTGTACACTTGTTCAATCAATAATTTCCCAAATAGTCACAATTGATTGGCTAAAGTTTAGAATTTAACCTCATACACACACTTTGTTACATATATAAACATAAATATCATCTTTTATTTATTCTCTAAATGACTTGAACCATTAAGATATATATATATATATATATTTAATACCAAAAAAATTTTAGATATTACACTTGTTCTAACTATTAGATTTATATATTCCTAATTAAATTTAGATAATAAAATTTTGGGGTATTACACTCCTTCCCCCTTAAAAGAATTTCGTCCCGAAATTCACGTACCTTCAAATAACTCAGGATATTGCCGTGTCATGTTTCTTTCTAGTTTCCACGTTGATTCAGTTCAATCATGATGATTCCATTGCACAAGCACTAATGAAATTTGTTTGTTTCTTAGGACTTGGACTTTTCTATCAAGAATTCCATGGGGTTTTTCCTCTTACGTCATATCAGAACATAGAACTAACTCACTTTCTTTGATAGCGTATTCTAGGTCAAACACGTATTTCCTGATCATTGAAACGTGATATACATCATGAACTTGCGACATGTCAGGTGGTAGAGCTAATCGGTAAGCAACCCCTCCAATTCTTTCTAGTATCTCAAATGGGCCAATAAATCTTGGTCTTAATTGGCCTTTTTTTGGAATCTCACAATACCTCGTGTTGGAGATACTTTTAAGAAGACTTTTTCACCGACTTGAAATTGTAGGCCCGTTATGTGCTTATCTACATAAGCTTTCTGTCTACTTTGTGCTTCTTTCATTCTCGTTCGAATTCGGTCGATTATCTCGACTGTGGTCTGTACAATCTCTGGATTCAATATTTTCCTTTCTCCAACTTTGTCCCAGTATATTGGTGATCTGCATTTGCGACATACAAGGCTTCATATGGTGTCATCTTTATAGTTGATTGGTAGTTGTTGTTATAAGCAAACTCCACCAATGGTAAAACATCTTCCCAGCTGGTATTTCAGTCCAACACAACTCCACGGAGCATATCTTCCAAAATTTGTATCGTTCTCTTTGACTGGCCATCTATTTGGAAATGGAAAGAGGTACTGAAGCTTAGATTAGTTCTATTTGCTTCCTAGAAACTCCTCTAGAACTTGGATGTAAAAGAGTATGACGATCTGACATGATAGAAATTGGAATTCTATGCAAACAAACAATTTCTTTTACATAAATCTATGCTAATTTGCTTAACTCCGCTATTGTATTGATCAGCACGAAGTGTGCTGATTTGGTCAATCGATCTATGATGACCCAGAATGTTGAGTTTCCTTTCATTGGTTGCGGTAAACCGACCACAAAATCCATTATTATATGCTTCTATTTTCACTCTAAAATTTCCAACGGCTACTATAAACCTAAAGGTTGTTGATGTACGACTTTCACTTGATGATATGTTACACATATCTCTATACAAATGCTACTGTGTCTCTTTTCATATTATTCTACTAGAAATATGTTTTCAAGTCCTAAAAGGATCAATTCTTGATTTAGGATCGATATAACCACTTTCGGAATTAATCTAATATTTACTTTAATTTAATGAGAGCTTAATTCATTTTACTTTGAATAGAAATACACAATACTCGTGTTTAAAACCCTACATGACTCGATAGTAGGTTCTTAATATACTTTTCAATTAACTTGAAACAATTCTGACGAATTGAATGTAACAACTTAAAACATAACAGTAACTTCGAAAAATCATAAAAAATTCAAATTAAATATAATTGAGACACGGTCAGCGGCCACATGTCCGCTACAAAAGGACCTAAAATTGGTCAGAAGGAGTCAGAGAAAAATTCTGATCACCTTGGCCTGAAAATCGGCTGAAAAGACAACTATAACTGTTCACCCGAACAGATTAATCAACAAAAAGTGTGGGTCTTGATCAAGCTCGATACTCAACGGATTTTCAATCAAAAGTACAATTTTTCATAGTATGGAAGATATGAGATTTAATGAAACAAATGGGTCAATAATAAAATGGCTACAATGACTGAAAATGAGCAAGGAGTACAACATCTTCAACATAGATAGAATCTGCCAGAAAAGAGTGTGGTTTTCAAGAAAAACTACAGGTCAGATACAGAGGATCAAATGATATCTGATCTTAGATCGGACACAAGAGATTGAAAGACTACAAGAAGGAGTTGCTATAGACCAAAAATCAAGTTCATACATTGGAGGAAACGACGGAAAACAACCTCTGAAGTTGCACTCGCAACACAAGGATTTTTGTGGTAGATTTTGACGAGTTAATTCGTGATGTGTCTTTGATAGACCAAATGATATCAAATTGATGATTCGAGACTTGTTATGAAAATTATGAAGTGCTAGGTTTACAATAACATAAACCTCGAGGAAAGAAAATGCATGGATCAATAGGAAAAGATGTCGCAATGGGACTGCGACACAACTTGGCTGGCAACACCACTAAGGTTCTTAGGCCCATTTTTCCAACTTTTCGGGCACCGGATGGAAACAACATCAAAATGAATTTTGTTCTACAATGACAAAGAAATGTGTATAAATTTTAGAATTTTTCTCAACTGGTTTTATTCCCAACAGACGGAAAGAAAAATGGCTTATTGGGGAGGAGAGGGCCAAGATGATAGAGAGATAAGGTAAATGAGTGATGCTTCATTATGCTTGCTCATTATTTTTATGGTTGAGGATGTTCAGCTACCCCCACCCTTAACATATGTGGTGACAGATGGAGCAAGAATAGGTTGAGTAGTGGCAATCAACATGTGATGTATTTTAATATATGGTATTGGGTTGAAATGGAAAACGAATAAAATTTCATTGGAAGACCAATTGAACTTTTTTTTAATAAAATATGTGAGCGCACGATTATGAAAAGATTTATGACTCGCAGTTAAAAATGAAATCGGTTTCATAGTTAAACATAAATCGGTAGAATTTTAAGGATAAAAAGACGGTGTTTCAATAATTGGGACACACAAGATTCAATAAACGTCCAAATGAAGAACGAGATAGACTGATGGGAATGTCTTATCACAAGGAACAAGACATGTGATTGAGAAAGATTTAGAAGACGACATGATTTTAAGAGTAGAATTGAGTCTACATCGGGAGTCACTGTCAACTTCTTCTTACACTCTTGAAAACTCTGTTTACTAGCTTATGTACACTTAAAGACTACGTCTTCCTAAATAGTGTATCATAGGAGAGGCTATCTTTGAGAATTCTTCAATAAATCTACGATAGTCTCCTATAAGGTCTAGAAAACTATGTACTTCTATAGGATTTGTTAGTTCAGACCAATTATTAATTACTTCGACTTTGTTTGGTGTAATGACTTAATCCTGAAAAAGGGGTAATAAATGAGGGATAGGGTATTAATTAAAAAGAAAATTGAATTCAAGGACATAAATCAATGGAAAGATATCAAGAATAGTATGATAGAAAGTCTATAGATCCAAGAGTAGATTATGCCTTTCGGAAAATTAGGAAGCATAAATTCTGTAGCTAGAGAAAATCTCACTCTAATAACAGCTTATAAGAAGGAAAGTGAACCTAGAATAAATCAAGATACCCATTCATAGATGATGAAAACAATAAACAAATACCGACAAGAAAATAGACCTCTTCATAGTCCAAAAAAAAATCAACAAAGTCTTCGTCATAGGACGGAACAAACAAATAGCAACTAGACCCCTTCATAGGTCGATTAAAAGTAAATAGAAATAAACAGATAAAAAAATAAGACCTATCCATAGGTCGAGCCTTAAGGTAATGGAGAATATCTCAAAAGAAGCAGGGATTCATTCCCTTAACTATAAAAAAAAACAAAGATCAATCAAAATACTCGATCAAAGTGTGCAGGGATACACAGAAGCTAGGTAAACAAGTAAAAATAATACACTTAGAGCACCTATCAGAATGACTTATATCGTGAAAGTCTTATGTCAACCCATAACATCAAGACATCATCACACATTGTTTCCAAGTTCCTATGTTACTTGATCTTGACGGTTCTATCTAGCGAGGCTCTTATCGTCTGTTATATGTACACACAAGATCAACTCACCGTTCTTGAGCATATGGTCCGGGACAATCACATACTTCATTAGGATTGATACATTTAACACATCACGCATCCTTTATTTTCATTGCGCTTTTCTCATTGTCTATAGATAATTGTAGAACATTTTCCAGCTTGTGTTCTCATTTAAGATGAATCCTTGAAGCCTGTGTCTCTTATTTTGTATTGCTCATTCGATTTAGGCATTTGTTTACATGTGAAGCTCAATTTCGTATACATAGTTTTCTGACTAAATGTTGATGTGAATCAGGTTTCTCGATCCGTCATGACCGAGATAAGTATTCCACATAGATGCACCATAACTCGCATGTATAGATAATCTAGCTTGTTTGACTCCATCTTTATCTTGATTGGTATGATATATCAGTCGACAAAAATCTCTTGTTCCACTACAAAAATATTCGAGTATTTCTTACCTTTTTTCTATTCGTAGCACATGCTATCTCCTTAGCTCCCCAAGGTGGTTGATCCTGATCTCTTCTTTCACGTGACATTAGGATAAACATATCAAGAGAAGACAACATTCCACATCTACAAAAGGTGCCAAGTTGATCTAACAACAAATTGCCAAACTTGACCCGACTGCATCGCACAATCGTCTATGGCCATCGTATGTTCAGTCATCAAAATGAAATGTTTCGTCAGTTTAACTATATTCTTAACAATCTCATAAGTGTTTACAAGTCTATCCTAAGTTCAGCAACTAGGCTAATAATCTTACGTTATCAAGCTTCCAAGTTCTCATTCTCATTCTAGAGTATATATAACAAACACTTTTCGTCTATCACAATTCAATAGTATGCATTCTGCATATTCCAAACGTCACAAGTATGCACAAGGTATAGATAAATAAATTCATACATATATGTAATCAACATAGTTCTTAGACAGAAATCGGTATGCTCACATGCATATTTCAAAACCAGTATGCTATCAACATAGCAACAGAGTACGCAATCAGCGTAGTTAATTAGAGTATGCGATCAGCATAAAAATCAATCTTTCGAGGAATTTCCATCAACACGGCGAATTCTAATCTTTAATTTTCAAACAGAATGAACATTTCAACAAATAATATAAACTTTTAAAATTAAAATCTGCATAAAAACATGCGTACCTTTTAGGCTGTTGCGTGAGTGACGAGCTGAGGGCTTATAAAATATCACACATAAATTTAATGAATGACAAAAAATAAGACCAAGCAGGTCTGCAGAGTTGCAAACCTGGCTCTGATACCACTCTGTAGTGCCCCGGTCTTGAAAGACCGTGGAAATGGACGCCACAGGGGATGAAATTAAGAAGTGGGAAAGAAAGGGGGTAACCTGATTAACAAAATCTCAACAGAAGACTCAGAATAATCAAACATGCTATATAATAATATATACCTATTCATAACACCAAGATCAGAGCTCTTAGTGTTTAACAAAAGGATATTACAAGTGAAAACTTCATTATCAACAGAATACTTAACAAAAAGAGACAATGGGAAAATACGTAAATAACAAAAGCCCATTTCTCAGCATCGTCACCTTCACGCGCCAGCCTACTGACCTGAAAAAGTTTTGAAAATATTTGGGCTGAGTACTAGTGCACTCAGTGGGCAAGTTTTTACAATACAAGTTATGCAAATTATTTTGTTAAAGTAATCTATCTGTGTTCATGCAGGTAGTGAAGCTTAGGAGGTTTCAAAATTTAAAGCAACCTAAGTTCACCAAAATATTTTATCGTGAAGCGCTTGAGAGTGTAACCAGTCACTGCCCGCAACCCGTAATACATCACCACGCGTAAAGTTGAGTATGGCCAAGTATACCCAATGGGTGTAACCCATATGTGTTTCATTTTAGTCTCACCGACAAGGAGTAGGGCATGAAAAATAATGCATGCATACTGTAGCTACTCACATTGACACAGTGCTGGTTTATGAGACTCCGATAACATACAACAGCACGTAAATATTTAACACAAATAGTCACATATGCAATTTTAACAAAGCAGAGCTTAATGACTCGAAAGATACAATTTGCAAATATATAGTATAGCCCACCTGGTTAGCTAATAATAGCTGAAGCTTTACATGTGTCTTGTAAATCCTAATTAAATCTCGAGTCTCGGGTTCGGGCCTACGAAGGAAAAACTACCTATTAACATCATGCTAGGCCTTGAAACTATAACATAATGTAAGTTTTTCTTAAAGGAACAATCTCTCTAAACTTTGGATCGGGACAAAAATAATTGAAGTGCTTAATGGATTTAAAATAATCTAAAAGGCTAAAACGGAGAACTCTTGAAAATTGGATATATTTAAAATGGCCCAAAAGGCTCAATAAGAATCTCGATCATTTAAGATTTTTAATAATTAATTCTTAGAATAAATCAAATTATCCAATATATATATATTATAAAAGAAATTGTAACACTCCTCATAATAAATACATGATTATTATATTCACCTTTGAAATCCTTAATCATGTAAAACTTAAGATAATGAAAGAAAAATTAAATATACACTTAATTTAAGAAGGCAAGCCACTCTACTACACAAATTTTAGAAAATTAAAACCAATTTCTCTCTCATTTGAAACTCTCGAGATCTACTGTGTAGTAGGATACATGCTCACATCTTTTTAAAAAAAACCCACACATGTTTCTTTTCTTATCCATTAATCATTAAAATAATAGTTAATAACCAACCTAATATATATATATATATATATATATATATATATATCTCTTGCACACACATACACCAATAAAGACAAATCATTAAAACAAATATTTCTGTCTCTACATTCCCGCATCCAAACCCCTCTCTACACACTCATGCATACATGGACAATTTCATTTCAAACCCATTTTTCTCTATAATTTCAAAACTCATTCCGTACTATATTCAAAATTCTCCTTATATACTTGCTTTTGTCCTGAAAATATTAGTAGCACCTTAAGTAAAATAATGTATAGCTTAGGTGCATAATTAAATAAGAATTTCAACACCAACGACTAAATTTTTAGATTTTTAGCAATTCAAAGTTCTAAACTTTAATTGACTATTTAGAGTTCCAAACATAATCCAAAGCTAAAACGGTGAACATGAAAATGAAGCTTGTGAAGAGATGTTTCTAACCATATATTATGTGAAGAATATCAGTCGACGCAAAGGATTAAAACTTGCAATCAAAGCGGCAGCAGCAATAGCACACTTTTTGGTATTTGACGGTGGTTTTTCGTCAACTTTCGGCGCAAAAACAGAGCATCAAATGAGGTCTGATCGAAAATCCAAGAATCTATATGCTTATCCTGTTAGAATAGGTTCAAAACAGTATAAAATACATCAAAAACCAACGGTCGGTTCATCAGAAAAAGGCCGGACAAGTTGCTGCGTCGCACAACGACGAGCAGTGGCGAACAACAGCCTTTAATGGCTTCTTTCCTAACTTCCAGACCTCAGATCGTAATCTCGATAATACCTACATGATCTATATACCAAGTAGAGTATTCTAGTATAATTTCATGGGATTTGGTTGAGATTTGAATGGCGAACGATGTCAATTAAAAGAAGTGTACATAAAGCTTACCTCCTTAGTAACTTATTTTCTCTTTCTTCTCTTGTTCTTTTTTTTTGTCTGTATCCTCCAAGCTAAGTCCCCAATATATATATTTATACCCATAAACTGATACATACATGGACATCTAAGTATGTAAACAGCTGCACTCTCAACTTCGCTCCAAGTGATCGACATGCATAGTTAGGAGAAATAGATTACTACTCACGAAATGCTTTACTCTCCAACTTGTTTCCCATTCTAATCTATTTCATTTCATTTCCTTCTGTCTTCTCCCAGCAAAACCCCCAATTTGGATGCATACACTTAGACATTGAGCCACACGTGTACACCTATTGTACACTTGTTCAATCAATAATTTCCCAAATAGTCACAATTGATTGGCTAAAGTTTAGAATTTAACCTCATACACACACTTTGTTACATATATAAACATAAATATCATCTTTTATTTATTCTTTAAATGACTTGAACCATTAGGATCTATATGTATATATATATATATTTAATACCAAAAAAATTTAGATATTACACTTGTTCTAACTATTAGATTTATATATTCCTAATTAAATTTAGATAATAAAATTTTGGGGTATTACATCGAGTAATCTATTCAAGTTGTTCTCCGTCTAAAAATTGAGAAATCAAGATGAGATGTTCTTTAAATAAAATAAATCCTTCTCGAAACCTTGTTAAGTCGTAAAGTCGTGCTATCCATGTTTAAGTCCTAATTAAAGGGTTTTTAAGTTGGGTATTATTTAATTTCATGTTAATAGTTAGAAATCTCTGAAGTAGGCCGCTAAGTCGATAATTCAACTTTTGTAGGAGAAAGTGAGCCTCGTGGGGATTTGAGGAAGGATCATCAACTCATTACCTCATCTTCTGCTCCGTAAATGAGGTGGGTAAATCTATACTCATCTAAAGTTTGAGCTAATAAGCTTTAGAAGCATATAGGGTAAATGAGATATCCAATAAAGTATTTTTGCTCTGCCTGATTGATCTCTGTACAAAGAATAAAGGAAAGGAAGATATTATACTATAGTTGAGCTCTCAAGCATGTTTAGAATGTTTAGAAATGCTAGAAATGTTAAAGTATTGTTTATTCTTAGCATGAGATGTTTAGAATTGTCTTTAGTTACAATTCGTATCTTATTTACGTTCATCTCCTTGTATTTGAATGTTTATGCTTTGTTTAAAGCTTGTATAGTTAAGGATTAAGGATTGCCTTGTTAGGGTAGCGTTAAATCCCTTATAGGCCGAGATTATGCTATATTAAAGGATTAGTCTCAAGACGTGCTCTAGGATTGGTTTTGCTAGCAAGGTTAAGGAAGGAAAGAACTTAGCATTTCGCTTAAGCAGGATATGAGCTCAGAACTTTTAAGGGAGTCACTGCTGGGTTAATTCCCTCGCAAACTCATTTGGATATTTAAGATAACCCCTCTTGTATCCTATGGCATACTTAAGGGTGTAGTTGACATCAGGTTTGAGCCAGGATGGGCCCAAAATAAAAGAAAAAGGTTTTACGGATATGGAGAGGGCTTTTGCGTTTTGCTCTTCATATACCGTCAGTTAATTGTTGGATATCTTGAGGTTATTAAAGTGTTTTTTGTTAAAACCCATTGAGTACATTAGTACTCATGCCCCATCTTTTGCAAATGTTTTCAGGTTGAGATGCTGAGGATGTTGGTGGCTGTGGATGTGGGTTGGCTGCCAAGATTGTTTTACTATTATCTTCGTCCTTTTGAAACCCCATTATGTGTTCTGCTACTCTGATACACTATTTCTGAATTCCGTTTAAATGCTATTATGATTATCAAGACTCTATGAATATTTCCCAGACATGATTATATATATATATATAAGATGTATATTAAGTTTTATTTCCACTTCTTGAGTATGATTTCCTTTCGCCTATGAAGAGCTTTATTCACGTTGGTATCTGATTACTTCGCCATTTTATTCCGCTTAAGCAGGTTTTAAATCAAGTAAACCCGAGTATCATCGTCTATTCTTCGAAAGTATATCTCGATTCGTAAAACCTCTTTATTAATCTCACATCTTTATTTTTTAATCCCTTAATAACACCCCGTCCCCATTCGTTAATCCCTATCTCGGGATCGGGCTGTTACAGAAGGTATCAGAGCGGGCTTGCAACTCTGCAGACCTGTCTCTTTGTTTAAGTTAAGCTAAGTGTTTATGTGCATATGAATTGCCTCGTGATAAGTTAAAGTAGCAACCCACAGCTCGCCATCACCCTCGTATCCTCAACCAAAAATCAAGGTATGATAGTATAGAAATTTTGGATGTTGGATTCATGATTTTTGGAATACAGGAAAGGAAAAGATTTGAGCAAACATACCTGTTTTATGGATAAGAGAAAAATCGTGAGAATGAAATTCCAAGTAAAAGGTTTCAGGTAAGACGATTTCCAGGACGGAAAGTTTGTGAAAAGATTTTTCGATCCCAAAAAGGCTTAAATTCATTTCTCGAAATTTTTGACTCAAAGAAAAGGTAAATATGTATGTTTAAAAACTTTGGGCACCAAAATATTAAAAAAAAAACTGTTAACTACTTAAAAAAAAGGAGCTATGCATGCAAGATAAAATCTAGACGTAGTATGATTTCAGGAAGACCCTAGGTCTCCCTTTTATAATCTATACTGATTAAGTTATTCTCTTTTAGATGGTTAAGCGTCGTTCGACAGCTAGGAAAAGCATGCCTCTTTTTCACCCTGTGCAAGAGAGGGTCGAGAGGTTCAGAAGGGAAACTTAGAATGACAACGAGCAGTTGGTGTCCTATATGGTGAGGTACCTTGAAAGGTGGGCTTGGGCGAACGGCTACGGAGGAGAGCCCGGAAGCGTATCCGACTTGGAAACGTGAATCCGCATGTGTGAGGACGCGTCACCTACTTGGAGGCCTACGATGTACCATATCCTGCAAAGCACGATCACCTGTGATCCCGAGACATACGCCGAGATCGAGAATCTGACGGAGTTCTCATCAGCCTTGATGGCTCGTTGGGTGTTGGAGTATGGCCACGTGCACGCCTTAGCCAAGTAGCAAGTGGACGAGCAAAACCTCTCTCTCGTGGTAGAGTTAGAACTGCAAAGGGCGACTCTCAACAGTTCCGCTGGATTTCAAGCGCCACGCCCTCACGATGAAAGAACCTCAGGAGCGGGACCCTCAAATGTCTGGATCGTGAATCACACCGAGTCCCTATTTTCCTGCACTCCTCAAATGAATCAGTGGACCCCTGCGTCTGCTTCTCAGGGTCTGGGACAGTGTATGCCCCATCAGTATCCCGAAGGGATCATCCGCATGAGGACATTCAAGTTCAGTGTCCCAAAGACAGTTGAAGTTGGAGATGAAGAAGAAGAAGAAGAGGACCCGGAGAAGGGCAAAGAGGAAGTGGGGTGACCATGCAAGGAGAAGGGCAAGGGCCCGGCTTATGATTAAGCGTTAGTAGGGAGAGTAGGAGGTGTTTCTGTTAGAACACCTAGTTGTCTGATCCGTCTGTCTGACCTATCTTTTTATCTGATGTCCGTTTAATCCGCTTTAACCAAGATCCTAATATGTAATATATTCGTTAATTTTCTAGACTCGAATAGTGGCAGTGAATTTTCCAAAAGACTGCCCTATTCCGTTTGTAACCCGTAACTTATGTTATCGATGCCAAAGTCCTCTTAATGAGGCAATTTTCCCCATCATACTTGAGTAACGTTTAAATTTCGGCCTTGTTTGATTTATCTTGCGTAAATTAAAGACCTTATCGAAAGGCATCCTTGCTTGTGTGAATTTAATCTAGCGTCGCTAATATCTAGTTCTTTAGGATGCCGCCCCGAAGACCTCAAGCCGAGAATGAACCCGAGCAAGTCCCAAACCCCGGTCCAAGAGCCGAAAGTGTGTTTCTCAAGCATAACCCTTCATCATTTAATGACTTAGGAGATCCAATGGATGCCGAGAAATGGGTTCGCTCCTTAGAACGAATTTTCAATTTCATAGCTTGTTCAGAAGAGGAGAAGTTAAGTTGCACTCTTTTTATGCTGACGGATGATGCGGACTACTGGTGGGAGTCTGTTCGAAGGACCATAACCCAGAGCAATGGGAGGACTATAGTTGGGAAGATTTCAAGCACGACCTATACCAGAAGTACATCCCGGATTGTTATCGAGAGGCAAAGGAGATGGAGTTCTGGAACCTAAAGTAAGGAAATAAGACAGTGTCGGAATACGACAGGAAGTTCAATCAATTGTCAAGGCATGCTCCATATCTAGTGGACAAGGACGGGAAGAAAGCACGCAAGTGCAAGAAAGGACTTAGATCCGAGATTGGCATAGCCCTCACTGGGCAAGAATACATGTCTTATGCTCGAACCTTAGCCAAAGCCTTAAGCATAGAAGCTATTCTCCCTCGAGAGAAAGTTCAATCCCCTCAGTCAGCTAATGATCTAAAGGGAAAGAGAAAGTGGGAAGGAGGAAGAAGAGATGACAGAGGAAAGAAACCCCACTGGCAAAGCCAAGAATCAGGAGTGCCTCGCAGTCAGCCTGATAACACCCCTAGCTTTAGGCCGTGTCAGAAGTGTGGAAGGACGCATCTTGGAGCCTACCGAGCAAATCAAACTGGGTGCTACAACTGTGGTGAAGAGGGGCACTTCAATAGAGAATGTCCTAAAGGAAACAACAGACGATCCCAAACACTACAATAACCACGGTACCTGCAGCCGCTTCAGCAAATTCCTGGAAATCAGCCAAAGCTGCAGCAAAGAGGACCTTAAGGTCAAAGACCGAGAATGAATCCAAGACCGAACTAAGGACAAGATCAAAGGTCTAATCCAGGACAAAGGCCGCCTCAGCCAGTTCGTACTTATGCTCTCAATCAGCAGCAAGCTGCTAAAGCCTCAGATAATCTGGCAGGTATGATTACCCTCCTCGAGACACCAGTTTTAGCTCTCTTCGATACTGGAGCATCGCATTTCTTTATAGCCGAGTCTGTTTGTAAGAAATTAAAGATAAAACCCGAGAATTCTAAGAATGCTCATGAGATAAGTATTCCCTCTGGAAAGAGAATGATGTCTAGGAAGGCCTGCTCTAACCTAGAATTGAACATAGAAGGGGAAACCTTTCAGTCAAATCTTTATGTAATAAAGATTTAGGACTTCGATATAATCCTATGAATGGATTGGTTAGCCTTAGCTTATGCCTCCATAAGCTGCCCTGAAAGGGAAGTAGTGTTTCGACCACCCGGGAAACCCGTAGTGAAGATCTACGGATCAAGACTGGGAACCAAAGTCCCAGTGATATCCGTCTTGAAGGCCACCAAGATGATGAGAAAGAATAGCTGCCAAGCATTTTTAGTTAACCTGATAAGGAAAGAGGAAGGAGAGCTTTCAATCGAAGATGTTCCAGTCGTAAGAGAATACCCCGACGTATTCCCAAAGGAACTGCCAGGACTGCCTCCGGACAGACAGGTAGAGTTCGCCATCAAGTTGGAACCAGGAGCCGCCCCAGTTTCAAAAGCCCCCTACAGAATGGCGCCTAAAGAGTTGCAAGAACTCAAGGTTCAACTACAAGAGTTATTAGACCTAGGTTTTATCCAACCTAATGTGTCGCCTTGGGGAGCTCCAATCTTGTTCGTAAAGAAGAAGGATGGTACATTGAGAATGTGCATCGACTATAGAGAGCTTAATAAGCCAACCATCAAGAATCGATACCCTCTCCCAAGAATAGACGATCTCTTTGATCAGCTTAAAGGAACAAGTGTCTTCTCCAAGATAGACTTAAGATCTGGGTATCATCAGTTGAAGATCCGAAATGAGGACATTTTTAACACTGCTTTTAGGACTCGCTATGAACATTACGAGTTTGTGGTAATGCCATTCGAATTGACCAACGCCCCAGCGGTGTTCATGGATTTAATGAACTGGGGTTTTCACCCGTATCTAGATAAGTTTGTTCTAGTTTTTATAGATGATATTCTCATCTATTCTAAGGATGAAGAGGAGCATCAAGAGCACCTCAGAGTGGTGCTGGAGACATTAAGAAGAGAAAGACTTTATGCTAAGTTCAGCAAATGTGAGTTTTGGCTCAAAGAAGTCATGTTTTTAGGTCATATAGTTTCAGTAGAAGGAATCAAGGTGGATCCCGCTGAGATTGAAGCTGTAAGCAACTGGAAGTCTCCAAGGAATGTGAACGAGATAAGAAGTTTTCTAGGACTCACGGGATATTATCATCGATTCATCGAAGGATTCTCGACCATATCTAAGCCAATGATGCGACTGTTAAAGAAAGACTCCAAGTTCAAGTGGACGCCTGAATGCGAGGAAAGTTTCCAAACTTTGAAGAAGATGCTAACCACAGCCCCAGTGTTGGCCATTCCAGAAGAAAATGAAGATTTCTTGGTTTACGCAGATGCATCGAAGAAATGATTAGGATGCGTACTGATGTAGAAAGGAAAAGTGATTGCTTATGCTTCGAGGCAGCTTAAGAACCATGAGCAGAAATACCCTACGCATGACTTAGAGCTAGTAGCAGTCGTTCATGCACTGAAGATCTGGAGGCACTATCTCTACGGAGCTAGGTGTGAGATCTTCTTGGATCACAAGAGCTTGAAGTATTTCTTCGAGCAAAAGGATCTTAACATGAGGTAGAGAAGATGGCTAGAACTTGTAAAGGATTATGACTGCACAATTCACTACCACCTAGGCAAGGCGAATGTGGTAGAAGATGCCCTAAGTAGGAAAGAGATGGCAGAGTTAGGACTCATTTCAGTCCAGGAAAATCTTCGCAAGGAGTTCGAGAAGTTAAGGATCGAGGTGCTAACACCACTCGAGACCATTCATGTTCAAGTTGCCATGATAGTCACTCAGCCTGACCTAAGGCAGAGGATAATTGAAGCTCAGAGAGGAGACGAGTTTCTTGAAAAGAAAAGGTTAGAAGCACTATCAGATAGCTCGCAAGATTTCACAGAAACCGCCGATAACGCGTTTTTATTCAAATGGAGGCTTTGTGTGCCAAGCAAGGAAGAACTAAAGAATGAAATCATGTGCGAAGCACATGACACGCCATATACAGCACATCCTGGAAGCACTAAGATGTACCAAGACCTCAAAAGGAACTTCTGGTAGAATAACATGAAGAGAGAGATAACCGCCTTCGTGGAAAGGTGTTTAAACTGCCAGCAAGTAAAAGCTTTGCATTAAAAACCTTCTGGTTTGCTCCAACCCTTAGAAATTCCTGAATGGAAGTGGGATCATATCAATATGGACTTTGTTGTAGGTTTGCCAAAGTCTAAGCGGGGGAATACCGCTATTTGGGTAATCATTGATCGATTATCTAAATCGGCACATTTTGTTGTTGTTAAAATGACCGATGGGCTAGATCAAATAGCCTAGCTGTATGTTAAGGAAGTTGTGCATTTGCACGGAGTGCCGGTCTCGATTACATCGAATCGTGATACAAGATTTACGTCAAGATTCTGGAGGAGCCTACAAGATGTAATGGGATCAAAGCTCAATTTTAGAACGGCATTTCATCCTCAAATGGATGGCCAGTCCGAAAGGACTATCCAGATTCTGGAAGACATGCTCAGAGTAGTCATCGATCAATGAAGCAGTTGGGAGGAATTACTGCCTTTGGTAGAGTTTGCGTATAACAATAACTACCAGTCATCGATCGGCATGGCCCCTTATGAAGCTCTGTACGGAAGAAAGTGTAGATCGCCCTTGTATTGGGACGAAGTTGGAGAGAGAAGGATAGTTGGGCCTGAAATGGTCCAGGAAGCTGTCCAGAAGATCGAGCTTATTCGTCAATGAATCAAGGAGGCTCAAGATAGACAGAAGGCTTATGTGGATGAGAGAAGAATGGTGCTCAGTTTCAACGTTGGAGATAAAGTGTTCTTAAAGGTGTCTCCATCAAGAGGAGTAGTTCGTTTTGGCAAACGAAGCAAGTTAAGGCCCAGATTTATTGGACCTTTTGAGATTTTAGAGAAGGTGAATGAAGTAGCCTACAGGTTGGCCTTACCACCGAACTTGAGTGACGTTCATGACGTCTTCCATGTCTCAATGTTGAGAAAATACGTCTTCGATCTAAAGCACGTGATTAACAAAGAAGAGATAGTCCTGAATGAGTACTTTGCCTATGAAGAAAAACCCAAGGCCATTGTGGATCGAAAGATCCAGAAGTTAAGAAACAAGGAGATCAATCTCATGAAAGTAATCTAGAACCATCATGGTTCAGACGAGGCAACGTGGGAGCTTAAATCCGAGTTGCTCAAGAAGTACCCTGATATCGTTTATCATGATTAGTAAATTTCGGGATGAAATTTCATTAAGGGGGGTAGGATGTAACACCCCAAATTTTTGAATAAGGTTTAGAGGATTGTTAATGTTAATTAATTAGTTAAGGAAGAAATTTGAATAAAGTTAATTGAGGTCGGATGTCAGTCACGACTTTAAGGGTCAGTTTTCGTAAAAATCGTATTTTTGGAAAATGTGATCTCGATTCTTTATGGCCATTCGTGGTCTCGTTAGGAAGGTTTTAACTCAAGGAGTATGCTGGTGTTTTCGGATTTTAATTCTGAAGTTATTTGAGTTCCCGGTGATGAAAAACGTATTTAAAAGACGAATGAATAGTAACTCTTGCGTGCGTTCGTGTTTTGAGAAATTTACGAAATCCTCCTTGTTGATCCAAATCTAGTTCTATCAGGCCCCTCTTATGGGAAATGACTTAAGGATTCCATTGGCGTTCACGGATTTCCATTCTGAGGTCAATCGAACGCTCAGGAGCAAAATCTATCAGTCTAAGTGAATAGTAAAAAGTAATTCCAAAAAGGGAATCTTTGATCGTCTTTCTTCTGACGACCCTGTCTTCTTCACGAATCAAGTTGGTTCACTAGTATTTGAACCAATGAGTCTCCCGGTATTTTTAGATTTTGTGTCTGAAGTCATTTGGACCTCGACATCGAATAAAGAAGCTTTTAACCGAACTCGAGGTAGCTTTTGCAGTATCTCCGCACTGCAATGGCTTCCAAGGGAAGCCAAAGCTTTTCCTATAAATAGAGGGCCACCCGTCACCATTAATTTGTTCATTCATTCCATCCATTTCACTTCTGAGAGAGTGGGAAAGCTCGTGAGAGCCGAGAAAGTTCTGTCGAAGTAAAAAGGGCGTTCTTCGTGAGTGTTCCGCAAGACGATGAGCGGAGTGGCATGGAAGGGATGCAGTGAGGGAAGGTGCTAGGGGCGCCGTTGGGTCGTAGCAGGCGGCTCTGCCGCCATTGCGACTCAACGAGATGCCGAGTTAGCCACCTTCCTTCGACGCACCTAACCCCGTCCATTCTTGTTCGTCGGGCTCGATTCCATTTCTTTTCCGTCTTTTAAATTCCGCATTTACTTTCCGTTCTTCATGTTCTTCATTATTACTCGTTTACTTCCACCTCAAGTTGTATTTCAATTTAATGAATTTCCAAGTTATAGCGTTCCGTTATTTTTCTCGTTATTATTCCCGTTGTTATTCCCATCATTATTTCTAGTAATAGTCTCATTTATTCGCTAAAGTTCCGTTTAAAGTTATACTAAGGATTTCGCCATTTATTCTAATTATTCAAGAGGATTGTCGTGATTATTTTCGTTGTTTTGTTGATTTCTTTTTAAATTAAAGTATGTTATCTAAGAAAATTTTCGAGTGTTCTTCGTGTTCTTCGTGTTCGTCGAAGAGATCGACAAACACCAAAGAACCCAGAAGAAGAAAATCCGCCCAGAAATTGGGCGGAAGAGAGAGAAACAATGTGCCACGACCGCGGGGGGTGCGCCGCCGCGCAACACCCCCCTCAGCCCAGAAGCCCGCAGACGCGGAGGGTGCGCGGCCGCGGGGCTGCGCGGGAGCGCGGCCTCTCCCCCCCCCCCCCCCCCCCCCCGTGTCGTCTGACACCGATTTTTCCGGCTTTATTTTTCATACCCTCTTTTCGAGATTTTCAAATCGTGTTATTTCCAAAGTTATTTTCAAGTTTAGATTTTAGAGAAGCAATCAAGTTATTTCCGATTTATTTTGAGTAATCTATTCAAGTTGTTCTTCGTCTAAAAATTGAGAAATCAAGACGAGATGTTCTTTAAATAAAATAAATCTTTCTCGAAACCTTATTAAGTCGTAAAGGCGTGCTATCCATGTTTAAGTCCTAATTAAAGGGTTTTAAGTTGGGTATTATTTAATTTCATGTTAATAGTTAGAAATCTCTGAAGTAGGCCGCTAAGTCGATAATTCGACTTTTGTTGGAGGAAGTGAGCCTCGTGGGGATTCGAGGAAGGATCATCAACTCATTGCCTCATCTTCTGCTCCGTGAACGAGGTGGGTAAATCTATACTCATCTAAAGTTTGAGCTAATAAGCTCTAGAAGCATATAGGGCAAATGAGATATCCAATAAAGCATTTTTGCTCTGCCTGATTGATCTCTGTACAAGGAAGGAAGGAAAGGAAGATATTATGCTATAATTGAGCTCTCAAGCATGTTTACAATGTTTAGAAATGCTAGAAATGTTAAAGTATTGTTTATGCTTAGCATGAGATGTTTAGAATTGTCTTTAGTTACAATTCGTATCTTATTTACGTTCATCTCCTTGTATTTGAATGCTTATGCTTTGTTTAAAGCTCGTATAGTTAAGGATTAAGGATTGCCTTGTTAGGGTAGCGTTAAATCCCTTCTAGGCCGAGATTATGCTATATTAAAGGATTAGTCCCTAGACGTGCTCTAGGATTGGTTTTGCTAGCAAGGTTAAGGAAAGAAGGAACTTAGCATTTCGCTTAAGCAAGATTTGAGCTCAGAACTTTTAAGGGAGTCACTGCTGGGTTAATTCCCTCTCAAACTCGTTTGGATATTTTAGGTAACCCCTCTTCTATCCTATGGCATGCATAACGGTGCAGTTGACATCAGGTTTGAGCCAGGATGGGCCCAAAAGAAAAGGAAAAGGTTTTACGGATATGGAAAGGGCTTTTGCGTTTTGCTCTTCATATACCGTCAGTTAATTGTTGGATATCTTGAGGTTATTAAAGTGTTTTTATTAAAACCCACTGAGTATATTAGTGCTCATGCCCCCTCTTTTTCAAATGTTTTCAGGTTGAGATGCTGAGGATGTTGGTGGATGTGGATGTGGGTTGGCTGCCAAGATTGTTTTGCTATTATCTTCGTCCTTTTGAAATCACATTATGTGTTCTGCTACTCTGATACACTATTTTTGAATTCCGTTTAAGTTCTATTATGATTATCAAGACTCTATGAATATTTCCCCAAACATGATTATATATATATATATATATAAGATGCATATTAAGTTTTATTTCCACTTCTTGAGTATGATTTCCTTTCGCCTATGAAGAGGCTTATTCACGTTGGTATCTAATTAGTTCGCCATTTTATTCCGCTTAAGCAGGTTTTAAATCAAGTAAACCCGAGTATCATCGTCTATTCTTCAAAAGTATATCTCGATTCGTAAAACCTCTTTATTAATCTCCCATCTTTATTCTTTAATCCCTTAATAATACCCCGTCCCTATTCGTTAATCTCTATCTCGGGACTGGGCTGTTACATAACGGAATAAACACGATAATCCTTTTCAAACACTTAGAATAACGACGAAATCTTAAATATAAACTTGAATGGAACTTTAACGGAATAAACGAAACTAATTACGAGAATTAATGACGAGAATAACAACGGGAATAATAACGAGTATGAAATGAGCAATATAACGAAAATGCTATTAACTTGGAACTTCAACAGGAATCGAAATATAACTTTAGACGGAAAGTAAACGAGTAATAATGAAGAACATGAAGAACACGAAGAACAGAAAGTAAATGCGGAATTTAAAGACGGAAAAGAAATGGAAATTGAGACTGACGAACAAGAATGGACGGGGTTAGGTGCGTCGAAGGAAGGTGGTTAGCTTGGTGTCTCGTCGAGTTGCAACGGCGGCAGAGCCACCTGCTACAACCCAACGGCACCCCTAACACCTTCCCTCACCGCATCCCTTCCACGCCACTCCGCTCGTTGTCTTGCAGAACACTCACGAAGAATACTTTTTACTTCGACAGAACTCTCTCAGCTTTCACAAGCTTTTCACACTCTCTAGGATTTGAGAAATGAGAGGATATGGTGTGGGAAAAGTGAAGGGGTGATGTTTTATTTATAGGAGGAGCTTTGGCTTCCCTTGGAAGCCATTGCAGTGCAGAAATACTGCAAAAGTTACCCCGAGTTTGGTTAAAAGCTGCTTTATTCGATGTCGATGTCGAGGTTCGATTGAGCTCAGAATGGAAATCCGTGAATGCCAACGGAATCCTTGAGTCATTTCCCATAAGAGGGGCTTGACAAAAATTGACTCGGATCAACAAGGAGGATTTCGTAAATTTCTTAAAACACAAACGCACGCAAAAGTTACTATTCATTCATCCCTTAAATACGTTTTTCATCACCGAGAACTCAAATGACTTCAGATTTAAAATCCGAAAACACCAGCATACTCCTTGAGTTAAAACCTTTCTAACAGGACCAAAATTGGCCATAATAGAGTTAAGATCAAAATTTCTGAAAAGACGATTTTACGAAAATTGACCCTTAAAGTCGTGACTGACATCTGACCTCACTTAAATCTTAATTAAACTTCTACCTTAAATTCTTAATTACCATTAAGAATCCTTTAAACCTTATCCGAAAATCTGGGGTATTACAGTTATAATCTTTGTTCACATATATTTTTCATAAATTTGTAGTCACGGTCAATTGTACGTAGTTGTTTCACACGTCACAAGTTGAATTGATTTGAAAGTTTTTATTTGTAAAAATGATGATAATATAACAAATATTACTACAAATGTTGTATACATACAAGTGTACGCAATTTATAATATAATATTTCGATTGTAGTGGTTTATTAATTATTTGAGCTTATCAAATACAGTATTAATTATATAAAATATTAAAAATGTGACACTTATATTAAATATATAATAATTGAATTTGAGAACATGAATTAATACGTGCAGCGCACGGGTGGAAATCTAGTTTGAAATCAAAATTGAATTACTACAAAAAAAAGTGAAACAGGTACCAAAAGGACACTTTTTTTGCTTTCTTTGCTAAAAAAAATGTGTTGACTCAACTTCCCAGCCTATTGGTATACCTCCGCCTAAACACAACAAGTCATTAACATATATATATATAGATTATTTATAGATTAAATACTTATAGCAAGACGTTCGCTCTTCTTATCAATGAAGACTCCATTCTTATCATGATGGAGTTTAAAAAATAATTCCCACCCAACTTGCTCGTCTGAGAGTCCCTGAGCCTGTGACTATTCAATTAACATAAACGGAAATCGTTAAACACATTTAAATGAATTGCATAAATTTAAATAACTGGATATATAAATAATAATTACCAAATCATCCTCGTGCTGCACTGCACATCTGGACCCTCCCTTATGCGTGATAATGTCCGTCCCTGGTCCATTAGGCTCAAACCTTATGTTCTCTGAAGCAATACGAGACTTCTTCTTCGACTCCTCAGTCTCCCAGTAGGCCATCCAAACAGGCCACACCTCTAAAGAAATATATGATGGCCTCTTCATGTTCTTGTTCTTCTTGATGGTGTGAATCATATCTCGATATCTCTCGGCCGCCTTCAAGAACTAGAGATGACGCACCACCTCATCCAAACACGGCTCTCATGTGAAAAATTTCTGCATACGAAATAAACAACATTAGTAATTCAACTGATTTTTTTAACTAAATACTTGATTTGAAAAATAAATTATACTCTGAAGTCCTCAAAATATTGCTCATTTATAGTTCCAAGCACTGACTTCCAAGAAACGCCAGCTAGATCTATATACTTCTTGAATATATGAGTCATGGTTATCGATACCTCGTGAGATAGCATCAAAATCCTACAAATAACAACATAATAAACTATCCAATTTTGAGACAAATTAAATACAATTAATGATAAAATAATAAAATAAAACATACCGGCCCCATACAGTCAGCATAGTCAGACCATCACGGTGAACTACCGTCGCTGACTCATCAAATGACGGCTACTCCCTAATGTTAGGTCTCCTACGGAGGCATTAATGCCTCCGGACGAAGAGGATGATCCGTTGGCACCGTCTCGGGTGCCAGATCCACTAGACTCGCCTCTAGTGCCAGATCCACTGGCACTACCTCTCCTACCAAATAATCCACATCTAGGCATCTGCATGTAAGAAAAAATGTTAATTAGTTAGGATAACAATTAATATAAGGCATCACAAAAATAATGTAACAAATCAATGCTCGCATATCTCACAACTAATCATTGTCTATACTATCACTATCGTCATCTGCATCAGAGAAGATCTCTTCTTCTTCTTCTTCTTCTTCATCCTCAATTTCTATCTCACCTCCATTTGGATGAATTGAAACATAATCATAAATCTCTATAAGTGGAGGCCGATCATTATGTAATTCATCATCTTGAAAAGCTGAGACTTCTACATTTGAGCTTGATGCCTCTTGTGGGAGTTCTACATTGGATCTAGCATTAATCTTACACACGGCCCACCAATCACTTTTTGCTCCAGATAAACTTAGATAGGAACAATAATACACTTGAATTACTTGTTTTGCAAGGACAATCGACTCATACTTATTGTAGCTACGCTTATGATTTATTGAAACCAATTTATAGTTTGGATGAACCGACATCCCATGTGGTGTTGTGCCAAACCACTTACATTTGAACAATACTGTCTGTTTAATTAGCAAACCGGGATATTCAAGCTCAAACACTTCTTCAAGGCGGCCGTAGTAATCATTCTCGTTTATACCATAATTGCTACATTTTACACATACTCCATTGTTCATTGTAGCTCTGCGTGTTCTGTGATTCATGTATGAAATTTGTAGCCATTCACATAATATCCATAATATACTACAACATTACGTTGTGGCCCTTTTGAGAGACCTCAAATGTATTTGTTCTCTACATCATTCGTAGGATCTTGTGCCTATGAACAGTAGAGAATACGATAAAATGATTAAAGACACATTCATGCATTGAGACATACATATGTGCATTAGGACATGTACTAATATATTTGGCAAACCAATGTGCAAACTCTGTATCTAATTTACTCTCAATGTCAGCTCTTGGTAAATTAGGATGCATTACTTCCATCCGATTCACAAACAAACTAGACAAACATATATATTCACATTAATTACTATATGACTTATTGAAATAAATTTATGAGAAATGTTGAGCTATGCACTTTATTTAGGGCTCCACCTCAATGCAGTTAAGTAAAATGTATATTCGAGCAGAATTGTACTCTTGATCAGTCAAAAATCTAGTTGACTGTTTTCCAAATGATCATCCAGGATACTTGAATATCGAAAGACAATTTGGATCATCATTTACTGCATCACCTCTATCGTTATAATTTCGAGGCAAATTTATGTGCTTTGTTCGCACATGATCTTTAAAATAGTAGAAACAAAAGGTCGATGCTTCTTCCCCTAAATAAGCATTGCATATTGATCTCTCAACCATTGCTTTCTTCCGTACATTATTCTTTAGCTTTCGTAAGTACCTTTCAAATGGGTACATCTAACGATATTGAATCGGGCCGACAATACGAGCTTCATCAGCTAAATGTACGAACAAATGCTCCATTAAGTCAAAGAAGTTTGGAGGAAATATACGTTCCAGCTTACATAAAATGGTAGGGATCATGTGATACAGATGACACATATCCTCTACTTTAATATTCGCAGAGGACAAATCCGTAAAAAATAGACTAAATTCAGTGATTGCTTTCCAAACAGCAGGCGAGAGAAGTTTTTTAAATGCTATGGGTAGGATCCATTGCATTAGCACATGACAATCGTGACTTGTCATTCAAAACATCTTCAGCTTCTGCATATTGACACATCTTCTCATGTTCGACACATAATCATCGAGAAATTTGAGCTATTTCACCCATTTACACAAAATCATTTTCTCAGCTTTGTCAAGCATGTAAGAGGCTTTGGTGTATTTTTCCATCTTGGAATCACGTTTTAATTCGTGTCGATTGCAGTAGATATTCAATTCTTCTCTTGATTTGGTAGTATCTTTTGTTTTTTCTGGGACATTCATCATCGTGTTAAATAGATTGTCAAACACATTCTTTCCAATATGCATGACATTCAAATTATGTCGAATCAGTAATGAAATCCAATAAGGCAGATCCCAAAATATACTCCTTTTCTTCCACCCACTATTTTTCTCGATTATGAGATTCACTTCATAACTTCCCAATTTTGTGACCTTCTTCAGTCCCAGTAGCTCAACCTCTTGCAGAAGATCGATTCCTGATCTGAGTTCTGGAGGTTCTGTAGTAACCAACTTGTACATGTCCTCATAATCTACATATTTTATTGAGTTGATTCTTGTCTTCTAGATATAAAAGATGCTGAAGCAGCATTGAGAAAACTCATAGAAGAAGCATATATAGTTTTGAGAACATCACCTGTTTAGTCCTTCGATTTGACAATAACATCATATCGTTGATTTTCTGTTATGGATTAATCTTCTCTTTTCCATTAGAGCCTGTGATTGTAGGATTCTGTATTATATTGCAGACTAGAGCTTCATGCAACAACATGCTTCTCTTTCTGGTAGTGTAAGCTAATACTACCATAATCTGTAGGATTTTCAGGCAACCTTTTACAGAGAAAAAAATTATTACACGTTATGAATCGAGTTATCCCGGCATTCATTTTCATGTAATTTCCTGACGCGATCCTCGCCGACACACGATAAAGAAAGTTGTAGAACTTCCCAGGACTTGTATCCGTTTCACCGATTTGGATGGATGGTTTCAAACCCTAGCCTCACAACGATATTGAACCACGAACTAGTAGAATTCGTAACTCGCGATCAATTGGAAACACGAACTTATATTTTATGTAGACGCCACAAGCGGGGATGATGAACCCGTTTGATAAGTCGAAATTGAATATCACAAATATTATGAAATTCGGATAAAAGTTCTCCAGAGAGAAAATAAACTTATAAGTTTATAATTGAATTCAATAATGGTCTAAAGAATAATGTTTACAAAGGATCTATATTTATAATGTAAGGATGGACGAAATTATGAAGGAAAAGGAAATAAAAATCTGATCTAAAAAGAAATCCTCACTAGACTAGGAAACTGCCTAAACTAGAATCCTATTCGAGGTAGGAATCTGCCTTAAATAAATCCTAGTTAAACTATGACTCTTAATGATCGAAAATTAAGAAATAAAATAAATAAAAATCTGACTTGGACTATAGTCTAAATAAAATAAAATAAATAATATAATCTAATAAATCAACCCCTTAATTAAAATATTAAGGACCGATATTACTCCTAGTCAGTATGGACATACTGACTATCGCGCGGTATGGGCATACCGACTGTTTTTCATCTTCATGCAATACACTCCAACTCCAACCCTTGATAACCTTATGCCGATATCAACACCTTACAGCTTGGTTCCCCCTCCTTGGCTCCTTCCATAGGTTTCCTTGATGCCTCTTGTTCCCAAACCTCTCGTATGAACCCGTTGAGGCTCTCCTTAAATCTCTTAGCTCGCGATCGCGTCACGGGTCCTTCAGGCACCTTGATTGGATCCGACACCTCCTTAGCACGGGGGCGTATCATTCTCCTCCTCTTGAAAAGGATTTGTCCTCAAATCCAACTCGTCACCTACATTAAAAGGACTTAAGTCCAATTTGTAAGCATTGTCACTAATGCGCTCAAGGACTTGAAACGGTCCATCTCATCTAGGTAACAGTTTAGATCTCCTTTGAGCCGGAAACCTTTCTTTCCTCATGTGTAGCCAAACCCATTCACCGGGTTCGAACACAACCTTCTGTCACCCCTTGTTGGCTTTCTCGGCGTACTGCTCGGTTCTCCTTTCTATGTTTGCTCTAGCCTTCTCATGAATCTGTTTAACAAATTCAGCTTTCCTTTTTCCATACAAATTAGTGAACTCTTGCACAGGTAAAAGAATTAAATCCAAAGGAGTTAAAGGATTAAAACCATATGCGATTTCAAACGGTGAAAACTGAGATGCCGAATGAACAGATCGATTATATGCAAATTCTACATGCGGCAAACATTCTTCCCAAGTTTTTATGTTCTTTTTAATCAATGTCCACAACAACGTAGATAAAGTCCTATTTACTACTTCCGTTTGACCATCAGTTTGTAGATGACAAGTAGTAGAAAATAACAATTTAGTTCCTAACTTACACCACAAAGTCTTCCAGAAATAACTCAAGAACTTAGTATCACAATCAGACATAATTGTCTTAGGCATACCATGCAAACACACAACTTCCCTAAAGAACAAATCAGCTATATGCGACGCATCATTAGACTTAGAACATGCAATAAAATGCGCCATTTTAGAGAACCTGTCAACGACCACAAATATGAAATCATGACCACGTTTACTCCTAGGCAATCCTAACACAAAATCCATAGATATATCTATCCAAGGCGATGTAGGAATAGGCAAAGGCATGTATAAACCATGTGGTTGGACTCTAGACTTAGCTTGTCGACATGTAACACATTTAGCACACAATTTTTCCACATCATGCTTCATATGAGGCCAAAAGAAATGTTCTTGCAAAACAGATAAAGTCTTAGCTACTCCAAAATGCCCCATAAGACCCCCACCATGTGACTCCAACAATAATTTATTCTCCTTAAACTTTCCATATCCAGATTTCTCACATGCAATATAAACATCTCGAAAATCATCATCATTCCCATACAATGCCTTAATGCACTCAAAACCTAGTAATCTAGCATCCAAAGTAGAAAGCAACGCGTACCTTTTAGACAATGCATTGGCTACTACGTTTTCTTTACCTTGCTTGTATTTGATGACGTATGGAAATGTCTCAATGAATTCCATCCATCTTGCATGTCTTTTGTTCAACTTGTGTTGCCCCCTCAAATGCTTCAATGACTCATGGTCGGTATGGATCACGAACTCCTTGGGCCACAAGTAGTGTTGCCATGTCTGCAATGCCCTTACTAATGCATACAACTCCTTGTCGTACGTTGGGTAATTTGCAGTGGCGCCTCCCAGCTTCTCACTGAAGTATGCAATTTTTCGAACCATTTGCATCAAAACTGCACCAATACCAACACCGGAAGCATCACACTCAACCTCAAAAGTTTTAGAAAATTCAGGAAGAGATAGTACCGGTCGATGTGTCAATTTTTTCTTGAGCGTTTGAAATGCTCGCTCTTGGGCTTCACCCCACTTGAACTCCACATTCTTTTTTATCACTTCAGCCATTGGAGCTGTAATGCTACTGAAGTGTGGCACGACTCGGCAGTAGAAACTCACCAATCCATGAAAACTTCGAACCTCTCCAACAAAGGTAGGCGTCGGCCATTCTTGGATGGATCGCACCTTCTCTTCGTCCACCTGCACTCCATCTGCACTCACAACAAAGCCAAGAAAAACAACCCTATCGGTGCAAAAGGTGCACTTTTTAAGGTTAGCATACAATTGTTCCTTCCATAAAGCTTGTAAAACATTCATCAAATGATCTTCATGCTCATCCACAATTTTACTATAGATCAATATGTCATCAAAATAAACCACAACAAATATACCTATGAAAGCACGTAGAACATGGTTCATAAGATGCATAAAAGTACTAGGAGCATTTGTCAAACCAAACGGCATTACCAACCACTCATACAATCCAAGTTTAGTAATAAATGTCGTTTTCCATTCATCCTCTTCTTTAATCCTAATTTGATGATACCCACTACGCAAATCTATCTTAGAAAACACACAAGCACCATGCAACTCATCAAGCATGTCATCAAGACAGGGTATAGGATGTCAATACTTTACTGTGATATTGTTGACGGCTCTGCAGTCGACACACATTCGAAGGGATGAGTCCTTCTTGGGCACGAGCAAAATCGGGCTCGCACATGGGCTCAAACTCTCCCTCACTTGGTCTTTCTCCAACAGCTCATGGATTTGTCTTTTGAGATCCTTTGTCTTCTCGGGGTTGCTTCAGTACCCCGGCCGGTTAGGTAAAGTGGCGTCAGGCATAAAATTGATTTGGTGCTCGATTATCCTTATTGGTGGTAAACCGGGTGGCATATCCTCGGGAAACACATCATCAAATTCCTGCAAGAGACATAAAATAGGACTTGGCAAAGACTTGTCAAGTTTATTAGTTTGTAGCAAATCTCTGAGGACCATCAAATACATGGGCTTCTCATTTTGCACGGCCCACTTGATGTCACTTGCCGTGGCAAAACAAGATCTTCGGGCTTTCTCCTTCAGCTCAATAGCCGCCGCCCGCTCTTTCTTCTTCATAGACTCAGCTTCTTCTTGTAGCTTCACTTGGTCCTCATACACTTGTGAAGGTGTTAGAGGAGCTAGTGTCACCGTCTTCTTGTTAAGTATAAAAGAGTACTTGTTTGTGAAGCCATCGCAAGTCACCCTCCTATCGAATTGCCATAGACGCCCCAACAAGATGTGTCCGGCTTGCATGGGTACTACGTCACAAAGTACTTCGTCTTCATATTTGCCAATCCGAAATGGCACTCGAACCTGCTTGTTCACCTTGGTCTCTCCACTGTCATTCAACCATTGTAGCTTGTATGGCTTAGGATGCTTGAGAATTGGCAATCCTAGCTTGGTCACCATCACAACACTAGCTACATTAGTACAACTTCCACCATCAATAATCATACTACATACCTTATCCTTGATGTGGCATCGGGTATGGAATATGTTCTCCTTTTACGCCTCGTCAACACTTTTGGTGTGCAAGCTTAGAGACTTGCGTGCAACCAAAATAAGTGACTCGGGTGTTGTATGCTCCTCCTCCTCGTCGCTTAACTCCGATAATCCGGGCATCTCCGGGTCGAACTCCTCATCATCCGTCACGATTTCCCCATTATCCTTCAAAATCATCACATGTCGGTTTGGACACTGACTGGCTATATGGCCTCGACCTTGACACTTGAAGCATTTAATGTCTCAGTTTCAGCTCTCGGGCGTCTCCTGATGATTGGTTGCAGTCGCCGCCACCGCTTCCTGCTTCGACTTAGTGAACGACTGCTTCTCCTCTTTCTTGCCTTGGCTCACCGACTTCCATGGGGTAGAGTTAGAAGTCGAGTTAGACTTCTATATAGATGAATTTTCTCGAGTCGAGTTACCCCTCATCTTAAGTTGATTCTCTACCTTTATCGCCATTTGCAACACATCTTCCATCTCTACATATTGCTGCAACTCCACCACCTCCCGGATCTCCCTATGCAAACCTGCAAGAAAACGAGCCATGGTGGCTTCTCTATCCTCCTCCACATCTGCTCGAATCATCGCCACTTCCATCTCCTTATAGTACTCGTCCACACTGTTTGTACCTTGCCTCAAGGTCTGGAGCTTGTTGTAAAGATCTCTGTAGTAGTGATTAGGCACGAACCTCTTTCTCATCAACGATTTCAGATTGTCCCATGTCTCCAATGGCCTTTCCCGATTGTGCCGTCGACTGATGGTCAATTGGTCCCACCAATTGATAGCATAATCAGAAAACTCCACTACCGCTAATTTGACCTTTTTCAGCTCTGAATAGTCGTGGCAGTCAAATATCATCTCCATCTTGCACTCCCACTCCAGATACGCGGCTAGATCATTTGTACCTTTGAACGAAGGTACATTCATTTTTATGTTGCCTAAGTCGTCATCTTCTCTAGCTCTTCCCCTTCTTCGACCTCCAGTCATCGATTGCCTATCTTCCTCTTCCACCTCTTCTTCCTCGGACTCTTCATATCCTCTTCTTTGCCGTTCGACGTGTGGATAACGTCATGGTTCGATTCTTCCTCCACGTCCGCCTCTTCTACCTCGACCTCCACGATTCTCTCGGGGAGCTGGTTGTGATTGCTCCTGTATTGACTCCTCCATCTTGTCGATCCGCTCATGTAACACTTCCATTTTGGCTTTAAGCAGCTTTGATAGGTGCTACTGTAGGGCCTCCATGGTATACTTTGGATCGAACGTCGGGGTTACCGGGGTTAATTCTCCTTCTGAACCTCTAGCGGTGTTGTCTTCAGTACCTGTATGCTTCTTAGACATTTTTTTTTTCGGCCTCTTTTTCTTTTTTTTTTATATCACAATGAACTCAAAAGTTAGGACTAAGAACGTATTACAACGGGAATTAAATGAAAAGCTGAACAAATTAATTTCTACCAGCATTCTACGCAATAAAACTCCTATAATTATCTATGCACTCATTTCCTACGAATGTCTAAACTCTCAATTTCCTCTCCAAAGAAATCAAATCCAAAAATCAAAAATACCCAAATCGATTTAAACGACCTATCTAGGGTTCGACAACCAAATAACTGAACGCGTCTCCAAGAATCCAACAAGATCGAAAGACTAAGATCGAACAACACAATTTTCAAAGTTCTTTTTTACTGTTCACGTGTACTGTTCACGCCTCTTTTTTTTTTAACGGCTTTTTTTTTGTAGAAATGAAAAATCAAGAACAAAGAAAATTAAAGGATAGATGGAACCTGATACAAAGTCGAAGTTTTGATACCACTTGATGCGATCCTAGCCGGCACACGACAAAGAAAGCTGTAGAACTTCCCAGGACTTGTATCAGTTTCGCCGATTTGGATGGATGGTTCCAAACCCTAACCTCACAACGATATTGAACCACGAACTAGTAGAATTCGTAACTCGCGATCAATTGGAAACACGAACTTGGATTTGATGTAGACGCCACAAGCGGGGATGATGAACCCGTTTGATAAGTCGAAATTGAATCTCACAAATATTATGAAATTCGGATAAAAGTTCTCCAGAGAGAAAATAAACTCACAAGTTTATAATTGAATTCAATAATGGTCTAAATAATAATGTTTACAAAGGATCCATATTTATAGTGTAGGGATGGACGAAATTATGAAGGAAAAGGAAACAAAAATTTGATCCAAAAAGAAATCCTCACTAGACTAGGAAACTGCCTAAACTAGAATTCTATTCAAGGTAGGAATCTGCCTTAAATAAATCCTAGTCAAACTATGACTCTTAATGACCGAAAATTAACAAATAAAATAAATAAAAATCTGACTTGGACTATAGTCTAAATAAAATAAAATAAATACTATAGTCTAATAAATCAAGCCCTTAATTAAAATATTAAGGACCGATATTACTCCTAGTCAGTATGGGCATACTGACTGTCGCGCGGTATGGGCATACCGACTGTTTTTCATCTTCATGCAATGTACTCCAACTCCAACCCTTGGTAACCTTGTGCCGATATCAACACCTTCCAGCTTGGTTCCCCCTCCTTGGCTCCTTCCATGGGTTTCCTTGACGCCTCTTGTTCCCAAACCTCTCGTATGAACCCGTTGAGGCTCTCCTTGAACCTCTTAGCTCGCGATCGCGTCACGGGTCCTTCAGACACCTTGATTGGATCCGACACTTCCTCAGCATGGGGCGTATCATTTCCTAGCTAAAAAAGCACACAAGCTTGGTTACGGTTAAGATGGCCTCTCCATTGCTACTGTGTTTACGGTATTCACTGTAAATTAATCGACTCAAATCGAACGTACTATTATTTATATTTGTTTTTGAGTATTGTTTTCACATTAATAAGAATTATTTTTGGACTTATTTGATTGCCATTGAAGAGTAGAAGTCAAGTCTGTATATGTTGAATTTAAATAATTAAATTTATCCACGCATGCACATGTTCCAACTTCTCTTTACCAATTGAATTCTAGCTGTAAGTTAAATCTTTAGATGTTAACAACTTTTTTTTTTTAAACCATAAAAACAATTTGCCGAGATACGGTTCATGTTAATTGCCTTATTAACAAGATTTTCATATCTTGCTTGTCGAACGAGACATCACAAAACTTTCAAAAAAAAAAAAAAAAGAAAAAAAGACAAACGTTGTCGTCTTAGGCAACAATTTAATAAAAGTGACAGCTTAGTGACAGTTTTTACGAAAAACAAGAGGGGAATATTGCAGCAGCAATTTGAAAAGACAAAGGTTGGAGAAGAATGCAAATATATCTGTATAAATTCAAAGACAAACTGACATCAAACAAGTGTGTGATATTAGATAATTTACGTAACGTATGAAAGAGATGAAGATACACGCGCTTCTTGGATTTGGATGAAACCGGAGAACAAGGCAGTTAGGATAACATTAACAGGAAACTCAAAACAAAGGCGATAAAGGATTCAGCAGCAACTGCTGGACGCGTCACTAGACTCGGGAGGTTTCTGCTTGAAGATGTTCTTTTTAACACCAGCTGAGCCCTCGGCCAAGAGACCGGGTGTTTCCAATATCTGTCGGGATAACAGAAAATCAAAACCATGAATACGATTTTACAACTAGTACTAAAAGCTAAGAGCGCCTATCCAGAGGTACATAAATCTCTATATGTTGTGAATGCAGGGTTCAACTATCCCGATGAAGGTAACATAGGCGACAAGACTACACACTGCATAAATCTTATGCTAGGTAATATCGACTGAAATAGTTTGACAGCAGAAAAGGCAACAGCCCGGAATGATGGAAATTCATGCCACTAGATCTGTTGTGTTCATTTAATGGGTGGATAAGAGTTTGAGATGATGCAAGAGAGAGATGCTAAAATTCCCAGCATTTTTAAACTCTAAAACATGCATGTAGGCAGCTTAGGCAAAAGTTTTGATGATCTTTGAAACAAGAAATTCGCCCATAAGATTTATGCAACCCCACTAACCTTCAAGACGAGTTCCTCAAAACACTGCTCTACGTTGACATGAGTTTTGGCACTACATTCGATGAAGAGGCAACCGTATTCCCTTGCAAAGTCAATTCCTTCTTTTTTGCTGACAACCCTTTCACTCTCCTACAAAAAATGTGAGCAAGTATATTTGCAAGCTTAAAATACAAGATTTAACAGGTAAACTGCAAAGATAGAGAAATATGACATTACAGCATGCGATGCAATCAGTAGCTGCATATGATACCATATTAATAAAATTCTTATATATCATTAACCAGTTCGTGCTAACAAGGGAAATACCTTATCAACTTTGTTGCCAACGAGCATCTTGATGCAATCTTGATTTGTTGAGTAGAGGTCAATTTCTTTAGCCCAAATATCAGACAGATTCGTAAAGGTGTCTCGTCGTGTCACGTCATATACTGTATCATGAATAAATAATTTTTGGGGTAAGGAGAGGGGGGAAATAAAGTTAAAATGCAACTAAATCAAACTAAACATAACACTTCAATGCAAAAAATTGGCAATCAGTGTTCGTCTGTACAATGAGGAACGATAAGTAAAGTGGCGAGAAATAAAGATTCTACAGTTACTGAGAATTATGTGTCGGCAACTAAATGCAAAAACATCAAGGCAACACAAACATAAATCTTTGAGCATACCCATGATGATTCCTTGAGCTCCTCGGTAGTAGGAACTAGTCAAAGTCCGAAATCTTTCTTGTCCAGCTGCAAAAGGGGAAGTTAGATATGCAAGCCATCTGAAATCAATCACTCTTGTAGTAATCATATACATCTATACGGAACAGACTAAACATGCAAATAGAAGAAGCTTTTTTTCTTTTCTTCGGTGAGATAAGGTGGTGTGATTCAGCTTGCATAGTTCCTCGAAAGATCTTATGAACTGATACATAGAACATATCTTCATCATTAATTAAAGCAAGGTTGTTAAAATCACAATTCAATGCATACAACTTTTTTATTTTACAATTTTCCTATACAAAATAAAAATGCATATACATAATCGTAACATTATAAAATATGTGGGGAAGCCTTTCCATATGCAAAAAAATACGAAAAGCTAATCATACTCCTACAGATAACATACAAAATTTTCACTTCTTTCCTCACTTAACGAAACTGCAGGCCATGTCAGCATTCTTACCTGTGTCCCAGATTGCAAGCTTCAGTTTCTTCCCTCCAAGAGTAACATGCTTTACCTTAAAATCTACCCCTGTAGGTAGAAAGTGAACATTTCAGTGCTAATGGTAAGATACCCTTGAGAACATATGAAGGAATGGTAGTCTCCACACTAAGTAAAATAGAATGCATCAAACTAATGGAACATTTAGGGATAGCATGCTCTGTTCAGTTTCTGATTATACCACCACCAAACAAATTGAAACTTATCATATAGGAAATCCACCAACCGGCGGAGAAGAGATAATCATTGTATAAAGGATTTGATGAGTTATGAGCATATCGAAAATATCCTCCAATAATAACAATGAGTAGCAGTATTAAAAATTCACGTCCACTTCTGTTGACCACGATCCAACTTGTAATAATTTAATTTCAGAGGTAAATGATGGAGATGTGGAATGTTGTAGTATGTTGGTAGTTGATATATCACACGGGACATACAGAACACAACTACATATATAGTACGTACTACAGCAAAAGCAAAGAAAATTAATTGCTAGAAAATCAACGACATACAGTAGTAAACTGCAACATGAATGAAAACCAACAAAACTGAGGTTGATTAAATTAATAACCTTCATTTACCCCAGACTGGGAACGGGAACACAAAGTTATTGGTTAGGCCGTTTCTCCTAATCTACTGAAAGTTCTAATTGCTTGCTTCGAAACATTCCCCAATGGTATCACATGAACCAAATATGTTTCTAACATCAAATACCGTCACATATACACACACTGGAGTTTGAAGAAACAGAACCAGATAAAGTAAAACCAATCCTCCATTGCATTGACATAACTTTGAAAGACCTAGTCACAACACCCTTCTTCAGAAGGTATGTAATCAAATGTACAACGGCAACCAACAAAACACTACCCTCAAATATGTCACAAATAATCTAACCCCAAAACCTTGCAATTGGTGAACAAAAAAGGAATCTAACCATTAGCTCTCTCAATAACGACACGCAAAACTACCAACAATTTCTTAATACTATCAATCAAGACCTTACACAAAGGAATCAAACATTCCACATGTAAACCAAATACGATACGACATTAATTTAACTCAATATAAATGTTCAGATCAAACAGCACGAGATGATCACCGATTGTGGGAGATAGCTCTTCAAACGCATCGGATGTGAAACTGAGCAGAAGACTACTTTTTCCAACCCCAGAATCTCCAATCATCAACAACTTGAACAAATAATCAAATTCTGCCGCTGCCCTAGATGATGATTCCATATTCTTGTCAAAGTTTCAGTTTTTTTTTCTTTCAAGGAACCTGATGCCCACAAAAATAAAACTTTAGATTATTCAACTTATATCAACCGATCAAGAAAAAGATGTCGAAAAACACAAACCCAGACAGAAAGATGACCTAGAATTAAATGCTGGATGCAAACCACGGAACATATAAACGTCAATTTGTGGACTTAAAATATTGATTATTGAATATTAATGTATTTGATGTATGTAGTTATAGATAAAATTATATGCTTTAAATATGTAAAAAAGTGTAAATAAACTGGTTGAGTCTCAAGAAAGCAAACTTATGAAAAGGGAAGAACCAAAGCGGTCGTTTGAGAAAAGATTTTGCTTTGTGACGGTGGGAAACGGCAACGGTGATAAAGGTGAAAATTTGTACTCTATGCTTGAAGGGTTGTACTGTTCAAGCGGGTGAAGAAGTTACACTAACGTTCTAGATCTCTATTTTTTTGTTTATTAATTATTATAAATAGACTTAATAGAAAAAAAAAACAATAAATAGAATGAGTTTTAGCTGAACAGCCCTGGTATACATTCCCTAATATTGTACCCAACAGAATTCAGAATTGCGTTAATAACCATTACATGTTTAGCCAATCCAATTAGGCAATTCCATAACAAGAACCAATACAGTTTTCTTCTTTTTCTTTTTTTTTTTTTTAAATGAAAAAACTGAAAGAAAAAAAAAATTAAAGTGAGGGATTACCGCAGTAGAGACCAGGGCTTGGTCAGTGGTTGGGTTTTGCGAGTAGGAAGATGAATCTGCGACGATCTCTCGCGTCCTTCCTTTAGCACGCACGGCGGCGGCGGGGGTTGGGTGTGATGAAGGGGGACGGCGGCAGATCAAAGTGGGGCGATATGTCGGGAATTGCGTTGAGTTTCAGCGGTTCAAAACCACGCCAAAGCATATACAATTTTTTGTAATTCTTTTTTTTTTAGTTTTGGTTTCTGAGTTTCAACAAAAAAAAAAAATACACAATTTGAGTTTGCAATTGTTAATTTAATATTATTATTTAATATTCAGGGTTTACAATTGGTTTTAATTTATAGATAACTAGTATTTTTTCAGTGCGATGTATAGATTAAATTTAATTTTTTAAACATGATATTAATTTAAGTTGCACATGATCTCATTGTAAAAATAATTTGTTAATTATAGTTTCATAGCGAATAATACATTTAAATTAAGTTATCAATACAAAATAATGAAAATAAATTATAATATATAGATATGGTTGACACCTAGACAAATGAAATAATAATATTTAATCATGAAAATAATCCAACAAATATTATAAGTATGCATATTTGATTTAACGGATATACAATAAAAAATACAAATACAGTTAAATAAGGATGTGAGTTTGGACTTCCAATATATATATATATAGAGAGAGAAATTTAAATACCCATATCTCTTAACTAAAAATCTCTTTTACCCACTTTCTTACGCACATTCAAGAAATACCCACTATGTCTAATATATTTCTACTTTTTCATTTTCCAATGCATTCAAACATGGGTCCTCTCACTTTTCAGAAATTGTAAGAAAAAGTACTCATTTTTCAGCTCAAATCAGTTTAATAAATATGTAAAGTGATTCCTCACGTGTGTGCTCAAACCTCGGAAAATGAAATTTCGGACAGAATGCGAGCGGTATCACATTATACCGGCCGGAATGCGAACGGTATCACATTATACCGGCCGGTAATCGAGCGGTATCACATACAATCGGCGGTATCATAATAAATTTGAATACCGGTCAAATACCGTCTTCTATTACGGGCGGTATTCAAACGGTATTGCAAGGTATAATTGAAATATTTCAATACCGCCCACATTATACATTCGGCCGATATCACCATAAAAATGAATACCGCTCAAATATTATCATTTAATTACGGGCGGTATTAACTCGATATTGGTAGGGATCCACACTATAGTCAAAATATTTCACTACCGTTGAAAAAATGCATTCGGGTGGTATCAGCTTTAAGTTGAATACCGCTTACGGGTGGTATCCATTTTAAATCGTATTACCGAACGGTATCAGCTTTCAGATATGGGACCCATGTTGGCAGTTATTTCCATAAATTTGAAATTAATATCCTCACCATGTTTAAGTGGGCATCCCCAAATACCATCCCATATATCAAAAGAAATCAACTTGTATCCCCAAATACCAAACCCTAAAATCAAACCAAAAATTAAAAATTATTTGCGGTCTAACTTCGAACATCAATGGAGGCGCGCGAGGGTAGTAGATCTCATCATTCTGATAATGTCCAGGTTAGTCATTTTATTTCTCTCGAACAATACATGAATACCGCCAAATGACCAAGTCAGACGGTATAATTTTTTGTTTGCCCATGGTATTCATAAATTTTTATGAAACTTGTTTGGCTATAGAATGTTTAAGCTTTTCGGCATTACTTATATTTTGGTTCTTGCTTAATTGGAATACTTTCGGGATTAAGTAGGAATATCGTAGATTTAATACCGTTTTATGTAGAAAATACCGTTCGTATACCTCCCGATAGAGATGGGCGGTATCCAACATTATTTTTACAGAAAATCCTGTTATGTTTAGCAAATACCGTAATGCTTAGCAAATACCGAATGTATACCGCCCGTCTCTATCGGGCGGTATACGAGCGGTATTACCCCTTGCGACGATATTTTGTGTTTTCTATTGGGGTTTTCAATTATGATGTTATAATTTACTTGTTCAAATTTTAATTTAATTTTTGGACTTGGATATTATGATTAGTTGGATAAAAACATCGAATACCGTCGGCTATGGCAAATACCGTCGTATACCGCTTAATAAAGCCGAGCGGTACGCGACCGGTATTGTACTCAATTGACGGTATTGGCCTCATTTGATTATTTTTCTCACTATTTTTACTACTTAATTGGTATAAAACATTGAATTACGCGGTTTGAACAAATAACGGGCGGTATTCAATTTTTTTTAACAAATGAATACCGTCCATCAACAACGGGAGGTATTCAAAATTTTTGAATTGCATTTCTTTGCATTATCTAAATATTAATTGTTTATCTTCTTCTCAAGCGCCTTGGAGTTGGAAGAGAGTAGATATGCAAAATTATTTCCAAATTGTAAATCTCTACTACAGGCTGACGGTATTAATGCCGATAGGGACAACACTGTTGAGAGTCGGTGGGCAAGAACTACTGGGTAGATTCGAGGAGGGGTGCTTCGGTCACCTCATACGATGGAAAAGCAAGTCGAGCAACGGTAGAGCCTTGCATGCTTTGATCTCTCGTGAGATCACTATTCCCGGTGCTCCAGCTCATGAGGGATGGTTCCGTATTAATGAGAGCCATATAAGATTTTCGTTCCCCGAGTACGCTCTAGTGACCAGGTTTCGATTCGGATCATCGGATTTTGATCCAAATGCCGAACACGATCATTCCAACGTGGGAGTGTTTAAGAGATTCTGTGGTGGCAAGGATCTCAGCATTCTGGAGCTGTGGAATTTTTTTTGTGAAAAGGATCGCAGACCCTCGAAGAAGTTTACGCCAGATGATTATTTGAAAGTGGCTAACATTTTAGCCCTGTATTTTTTTGCTTGTGGGTACGACACTCCAAGAAAGGTCGATAGTTTTGCGTGGGTGTTGGTCGATGACCTTGAAGCGTGGAACAGATTTCCATGGGGTGCCTATACCTATCCTATTTTACTCCATTACATTGCTCGATTGCCGAGGTCGACACCTAGAAAGTATCATTTCTATGGCCCTGTGTGGGCTCTACAAGTATGTATAATTTGATGAATTTTTTTTTAAAAAATAGTACTAGTATTAATTATACTGATTAGGTTGATTTTAATATCACTTTTACAGATTTGGGCATATGAAGCTATACCGACCCTTGGAAGAGAGGTTGCGGATGTTGCTGAACCAGTGGCGTTGCCTCGTTGCTTGAAGTGGCTTTTTACTCCTTCAAATATGCAAGATTTTCATACACTACTGAATGATATGGTAATGTATTTTGCACGATAAAAATATTACTTTTCTATTTTAATTAACTAAATATGTAATATCGCATGTTACTGCCCGGTACCGCTCGGTTAAGACCCTATACCGCCCGGTTAAGACCCTATACCGCCCGGTACCGCCGTGTACCGCCCAGTACCGCTCAATTTAATAATTAATATTTCACAGATTATTTTGTAGGGTGAGTGTCAAGAAACGCTTTATGCTAGCGCGGATGAAGAAGTACGTGACTACTGGATCAGCGTTCTAGTCCCCGATGCACTGGGTGTTGTTTACCATGAACCGGTAAACCCTGTGAAGGCACAATGCGGCGGCGATGATGTCGTGCAGCGCGTCGTGAGGACTACAGCACGGGTGCGAAATATATCATGTCGCTCTGCAGGTTCAGTTTCAGCAAATGCACCAAAATGACAGCCCCGGAAAAAGCAGAAGCAGGCTGCTCCACCAGAATCAGCGCCGGAGACTGAGACTGATAGTGATGTGCGTAAGACAAGGAAGAAGCATACTCCTCTACCAACTTTCGGAAAATAGGGTAGGGAATCGAGCTCGTCTTCTTCAGGGAGTCATGTTTGGGAGAGACGTGAACGCGGTCTAATTTCAAAGTTGAAGGAAGCAGTACTGCCAGATTTGAAAGATTACATGAGGCATGAGTTGCTTCCTGATCTGAAGAGTTGGATGCAATCACTTTACTATGGAGACCGTCGATCAAGCTCAGGGCACAGTCATCATTCCCATCAGCCCCATCCGTCTCACCATCCGGCGTCATCACATCATTCTGCGAGGCCATCCCATCAGACTCATCATCCCCATCAGTCTCATCAACCAGAGTCGTCCCATCATTCTCATCATCCCCATCAGTCTCACCACTCTTATCATCCAGAGCCGGACCATCATTCTATATATCAGTCCCATCATTCGTATCAGTGGGATCAGTTTGATCAGAACTATCATTACACCGGTCATCGTGCCTCGTCTTACATGCCAGAGGCAGACCGCACATCTATAGACGGAGGACATACTCGGAGATCACTACAGATGTAGATAGACCCCTGAGAGCTACTTGACAGGGAATCATTTTGGAGGTCTATGGTGGGGATATCTACTACTGAGTATCCTACCGTCTCTGCTTTTCCGTACCAGAATAACTAGGTAAAGTATTAAATTTTTTAAAAAATTATAATTTAATTTGTTTATTATTGTTATTAATTGTTAAATTAGTGTTAACATTAATTTTTATTCTTATTTTTGGTTTAATTTTTATTTGCATTAGGACATTCAGATCGATGTTCCCGCTCAAGAGAAAGGTTTTGACTCGAAGGAGGGTAGTTCACTCCGTTTCAAGCGTGCGGATAAAGGAAAACAAATTGCAGACTTTGATAATCCTCCACGTCGAGTGAAAAAGTAATCCATTGCGCTTCGCACGCCATATATAAGCATGATGCTGACTCCAATCAAAGCCACAACTCGTAATGCTTACATAAATTGGCGAAAGAAAAGACCAACTCCATTTGTGCGAACCCTCGCGACTCATTTTAAGTTGGATCATACATTTTTTGATCGAGTGGAGAACATGAAGTCCGCCATGGATGCCACGGTAAATCTTTATATATTTTTTATAATTATTTTCTGTACCAAATATGGAAACTTTGTCTAACTGAAATAATTTTTTAATCAACCATAACGTTACAGATAATTGATCTCTTCTATGAAGCTATGGTTGCCAAATTGGAGAGGGGCAAACAACTATTACATGGAGTAGATGCAGGGAGTACACGCATTGTGGGACCTTCATTCTTTGTGAGTATCTAATTTTATTTTTATAACTAACAATACCGTAGGTACAAATAATAATACCGCTCGAGCGGTATTAAACGGTATTTAATTGTCCAACCATAGTTTGAGTGTAAATTCAGTCCAAGGAACACTTGAAAATGAAGGAGTATGTAATTTACAAAGCAATTAATCATTCTCTACCTCTTTTCGCATAATTATAACAAAAATTTACAATTCAAGCATTTAATTACATTGCCAATGATCACTTGCAATACTACACTAATGTCTCTAGAGTGTAGTGCTAATGCCTCAAGTGCATGGTGCTTGGTCCTCACAAGTGCGAAATCCATGATATGTTGAGAGAATACATTGTAATTTAACACTCAAGTCATATATGATGAATAATTGAATCCAACACACCCCTAATTGGCTTTTGAATTCCTGATACCGCTGAGGAGGCGCAGTACCGCTCGGATACCGCCCGGGATACCGCCGGACGGTATTCAAGCGTGATTCGGGCCTAATAGCGGTATTTAATTGTCCAATCATAGTTTTAGTGTAAATTCAGTCCAAGGAACACTTGAAAATGAAGGAGTATGTAATTTACAAAGCAATTAATCATTCTCTACCTCTTTTCGCATAATTTTAATAAAAATTTACAATTCAAGCATTCAATTACATTGTCAATGATCACTTGCAATACTACACTAATGTCTCTAGAGTGTAGTGCTAATGCCTCAAGTGTATGGTGCTTGGTCCTTACAAGTACGAAATCCATGATATGTTGAGAGAATACATTGTAATTTGACACTCAAGTCATATATGATGAATAATTGAATCCAACACACCCCTAATTGGCTTTTGAATTCCTGATACCGCTGAGGAGGTGCAGTACCGCTCGGATACCGCCGGACGGTATTCAAGCGTGATTCGGGCCTAATAGCGGTATTTAATTGTCTAATCATAGTTTTAGTGTAAATTCAGTCCAAGGAACACTTGAAAATGAAGGAGTATGTAATTTACAAAGCAATTAATCATTCTCTACCTCTTTTCGCATAATTATAACAAAAATTTACAATTCAAGCATTCAATTACATTGCCAATGATCACTTGCAATACTACACTAATGTCTCTAGAGTGTAGTGCTAATGCCTCAAGTGTATGGTGCTTGGTCCTCACAAGTGCGAAATCCATGATATGTTGAGAGAATACATTGTAATTTGACACTCAAGTCATATATGATGAATAATTGAATCCAACACACCCCTAATTAGCTTTTGAATTTTTGATACCGCTGAGGAGGCGCAGTACCATTCGGATACCGCCCGGGCTACCGCCGGACGGTATTCAAGCGTGATTCGGGCTTGTAGTGGTATTTTAATTGTCTAATCATAGTCTTATTTTTTTTATCGCGTTCAAAGATTTGACATGTGGGTCCCTCGCGAGAATATTAGGGTCCTTTTCAAACCCCAAAAAAAATCACTCTCTCTTCAACTCCCTCCTTCAAACCCAAAAAATTCCCATTTTTTTGAATTCCACTCCAAAACGGTAATTTCTTTGACTACCTCTTCAATTTTTACCCAGCGGCAATGTCGTGCAGTGGGAGTACAAGTAGTGGAGATGATTCTGTAGAGGTAATTTTTGAACTAGAATACTTTTTATGAATTTTTTTTTTATGATTTATCGGATATCACCGGCGGTAACGCGCGGTACTTACCGACGCCATTCGGAAACTGCCGTACGTTGTCGATGATACCGTTGAATACCGCCGGGCGGTATGTTTTATTTCTTTCGATTTTTCTATTTATTTTTCATTTTTCGCTTGTTTTGTAGCCTTCTTGGACATGGAAGAGATTTGAAACGCAATTAATGGATCCCGTCATTAATCTTTACTGCAAAGGAAAGATTTTGAACAAAATAAGCACACGATTATTAAATGTTGGTCGTTCGGACCTACTACCAAGGTTTGAGAAAGGTTGTTTCGGCCATCTCTTGAGATGGACGGATAGTCGGAGTTGTGGAAAAGCACTACATGCTTTGATTTCACGGGAAATAAATCTTGGAGATGCTCCGAAGTATGAGGTATGGTTCCGTATTAATGGGAATAATATTAGATTTTCATACCCCGAGTTTGCGCTCGTGTCCAGATTTAGATTTGGAACATCTAATTTTGATCCAAACGCTTACCACGACTGTTCTAATATCGGGGTTTTTATGAGATTTTGTGGTGGAAAGTCGATAAGAGTTAAAGATTTATTGAAAAAATTTGAAAGCGATGTGGATGATGCAACATAAGATGATTATTTGAAAGTTGCTAATGTGTTGGCCTTATATATGTTTGCTTTGGGATATAACACTTACCGACAAGTTGAGAGCTTTGTTTGGATTTTGGTCGACAACCTACGAAAGTGGGACAGATTCCCTTGGGGTGCCTACATATACCCCACTTTGCTAAACTATATGTCTTTATTGCCGAACACCAGATTAGAGTGTGGCTCGAAATATCATTTTTTTGGACCAGTGTGGGCTCTCAGGTATTTTACAATTATCTAGTGATTTTAAATCGCAAAGTAAATAATAACAATATTACTTACAATTTTCTCATATATTCTGTAGATTTGGGCCTGCGAGGCCATTCCAGATCTTGCCGGTCAGATTGCACAATGCGTTTACCCACATGCTTTGCCTAGGTGTTTGAGATGGTTTCTAGTGCAGTCTTCCATTGATGACTTTGATGTATTTTTCAAGACCGGGGTAAAAATATTCTCTACTTTTAAAAATTTAATTTTTTTATACGTATCATTACTAAGTTCTTTTTCCTATCATTACAGTTCGCGCATCCGTATCAGTAAACATTACAGATAGAACCCAATGAAGAGCAAAACGACTACTGGATCAGCATTCAGAGCCCAAACGCACTTGGTGTTCGTTTCCAGCCCCCAGTGATTCGATCCAGGAAGATGGCGGCTAAAGTGCATGCAGGAGAAAAACAAAAAAAAATGATCCTCATTATTTTGCGGAAAATGTCGAAGTTCGACGCAAGAGAAGAGAGGATAATGAAAATCGCCATCAAGAGAAAACATCCTCATCTTCACACAGATGGGAGAAACGCGAGGCTCGTTTCATCTCAAAAGTTAAGAATGAGTTTTTACCCGACTTGAAGGACTTTATAAGGGAAGAGATGAAGCACATGATTCGAGCTGTCTGACCTGGTTCGAGACGATCAAAGTCGCATCGCAGTTATCATACTCACTGCATATCCCCGAGAGCTCGATCACCCCCCTCCGTCCACATCCCCGCACGTGCCTCGTCATATGTTTCTGGCCGCCAATCTCCAGGGCAGGATATCCCTGGGAGGAGGTCTCTACAGATTGAAGAAACGCCGACACCTATGGATATAGATGAGTTTCTGACGACTGCACAGCCGTTGTAGGTACTATTCTGTCCAGACCTCGAGGCACAATACGAGCTTGGTGTTGATACATTCTCTAGAGATATACAAGATCATGGTCATAAGGTATAAATTCTAATTTCATTCCCATTTAATTAATTCAATTATGCAATTTCTTATTTTAATTTATATAATTGTGTCAGGATGTAGTATTTGGTCATGTACAGGAGATGGATCATGCGCCTCACACAGTAATTGAGGTAGATGAACCTCATAAGGTATAATTAGTAATTTAATTAACTGATACTGCCGGTATAATGTAATACCGTTAGGATACCGGCTGGTATCATAGAATACCGCAAGAATACCGGTCGGTATAATATAATACCGCAAGGATACCGGCCGGTATAATATAATACCGCTGGATTCCTGCCGGTATCATGAACGATATTCCAGCGGTATACCGTTAAGATACCGTCGGGTACCGCTCCCCTACCACTGGGTACCGTTCCGATACCGCCCGGGTACCGTCTGGATTTTGTAATTTTTAATTTAATTTATATCATTGTTTCAGGATATTGAGGTTATTGAGGTGGAGGAAAATAGCCCTCCGCCACGCTTCACACGTCGGACTAAGGTAAAAAAGGAGGAAGATAAAGGAAAACAAAAAGTGGTTGATCCGGCTCCATTTGATTATGCTATCCCGACGATCCCTTTCGCTAATATCGCGCCTCCGATGCTCCCTATCGAACGCCGGATTGCATATAATGAGTTCTGTAAACTTGGAGCAAGAGTGTCGATCAATCTTGCATACAGTGGTCATCCACTAAGACAAGTATTTTTTCGCCCGGTTGGAAGACTATAACACCGATATGGAGTTAGATGTAAGTTTTTTTCAAATCTCAAATAAATGTTTTTCTCATCTAATTTTTCTAAAATATTATCTATACAAACGGTTGGCATCATGATGGAGGTGATGAAGAAGAAATTGGTTAATGGAGACCATATCTTGCCTAATGTAAATGCCACTAACACAGTTATTGTTAGCCCAACATTCTTTGTAAGGCACTAGAATATTTTTTTTTGTCTAAATCTCTCTTTGATGAATACGTATATAACTAGAATTCAAATTCAAATTACAGACCAGTTTAGAATATGAATGGCTACGCAAAGTTAAAGAATCGAGAACCGGCAACTTAAAAATTGCAGAATGGAGTCCGACGGAATCGCTGGTGCAAGTTATCCAAGGATCCGAGTCGCCTACCTCACAACCTTGGTTGGGTGCAACTAATGTAAGGTTTTTCAACACTATATTTTTATTTATGTTTAGTTTGATTATTTCGAAAAATGTGATTGAAAATATTGGATACTGCCCGGTACCGCTTGGGTACCGCTTGGAAACCACCCGATACCTATTAGATACCGCCCGGTGACTCTCGGATACCGCCCGGTACCGCCCAATTTGGTTTTTTTCCATTTGTTCTAATAACTGTTTTATTTTATTTAGGTTATCACCATGTGCCTCATTACTCGGCATTTTGTTACGGTGTAAATTATTTTGAGTGAGTGGCGTGTGGTAGTGTATGACTCGCTTGCATATACACTGGAGTAGTCGGCTCTCAAGAAAAGAAAGGTTCAATTGATGCCATTACTTCGATTGTTGGAACGGCTTCTGGATGTGAGTCTATATTGGGATCTCAACCATTGGGGGTTTCAGCGACCTCGGAAAATGTTGGAAATTCAGATGGCAAATGATTCAGAGCAGTTTTGGCAGGTCGATGAACATAGTTGTGGCCCCTATTCATGTATGTACGTTGAGCGCCTACTCAGTGGTAGACCAGCTATATCTTGGGGGAATGTGGTCCAAAATCTAACCCTATAGGCAGTACATTGCACAATTGATATTCGAGATGTGTAACGGTCGTGTGGATCCATTTTAACTATTTCTTTAGTTATTACATATAACTTGCAATTTATTTTCACTTCCATTTTGACTATTTCTTTTGTAATATTTATTTATTTAGAAAATCAATAAATATTTGCTAAACAAAAATGAAATTTGAATACAATGCAAACAGTAATTAATACTTGCCATACAACTGATTACCAAATTAACTAATTGATGTCTACCATTTTTTCAAGAAATAAAGGAGACATATGGTTCATCTATCTCTATTAGGGCAATTATTTCTGCTGTGATTTGGATCACGACATATGCTGCACTTTCTCGGTCCTCGACGTTTGCGATTAGCTGCTTCCGCCCCAGATGGATGGCGACGTCCTGAGGGACGGCCAGCTTGACGGGTCACTATAAGTGGCATCACCTTTTGTTGTGCAATGTGAGCTGGTACCACCCACTCGTCTTGATGAGGCAGGGACCTTACTGACCCTTCGTATATTTCACGCCAATTATCCATCGTGTAGTATGAAGAGACATAGTCAAGAATTGATTCACCGTTTTTCCTGCAAAAATAATAATAAAAAATTAAACAGCTGCCCAGGTAAATATTCGATGTACTAGTGCATAATATATAATCTGTACATAATAGCAGCGACTGCATGAGAGCACGGCATCAAGTCCAGTTGAAACTCGCGACATTTGCATGATTTCTGATGAAGATCAACAATGAATGTTTGTCTGCCGTCATGAACTTTGAATGTTGAATTTGAGGTTGGGACAACGTTATAGACCCGAGATTTTTCCACTTGCTCACGCAGTTTTTTTAAGACTTCTTCAGTCAAAGCATTATCACGTGCATTTGCACGTGCTCGTCTAGAATCAAACCACTGCTCGATCACATGCCTGATGCACTCAATTAATGAGCATATTGGAAGACGTCTTGCCCATAACAAACGTGCATTCAAAACTTCCGCTGCATTGAACGTAAGAAAACCATAACGACGAACTGGACATTTTGATTGTGCCCATCGCTCTGGTCCAATGTCCATCAACTTTGTATAAGCTCCATTTGGGCTTAGAGCATGTATAGCCGCCATTGCCTTGTTATATGCTATTCGGCGATAACTGTATGCAGCTTTGTAGAACATGCTTGTAACGCCTTTGCCATACCGCGTGAACTTGTTTAACAAGTGATAGTAGCAAAGTCCTTGGGGTGTGCCTGGAAACACTTCTTGAACGACATTACTTATACTGATGTGAGCATCAGAGATAGTTAATGTCTCGGGATTGCATCCAAATGCTAGTCTCACCCTACTCAGAAACCAAGTCCATGACCGATCATTTTCGATTGCACCAATAACAATTGCTAATGGAAAGCACTGCTCATTTCCGTCTTTCGTTACTGCAACAAATAAAATGCCCTTGTTCTCTTCAGATGTGTTCCGTCCACAACTATCACCGATCTCATAAACATGGCATATGCAGTACGACAAACACTAAGAGCAACAAACACGTACTGGAATTGGTTATCAGGCCCAACTTCTAAGTCAGTAAACGTACCAGGATTGGTTTGTTCCAATATGTATAGGTAGCTAGGGAGCATCATAAAAGAATCTTCATGCCCACCATAAATCATCTCGATCGCAGCATTTCTGGCACGGAGTGCCATGCTGTAACTGGTTCGGATACCAAACTCTTCCAACATCCTCGCCCTGATATCTTTTGGTTTCATTATCTGGCCCTCACCGCGCATTTGTTTGGCAAAATACGCTGCAATCACTTTTGCATGGACTTGTCTCGGAGTGACACGACTCAAGTCATTCATGCAAGTATGTTCTTCCGTGAACTTATATACAATCCAAAATGTTTCTCTCCATGTGGCGCGCACCTCAAAAGGACAATGATCTTCATATTTGCATACAATAATCAGATGCTTTGAATCTGAACGAGCCACTTTATATTCAGCATGATGATGAATATTCCATAATCCCACCGCGATTAACAGAGCATCTTTGGTCCAAAAGGTGGACCTTTTACAGAGTTGGTCGTCTGGTACCCCCTCCAAATCAGATATTAGAACTGAATCTGAAACATCAATAGGAATCATCGATATTAACCAATTTTCATTTAGCTCTTTAGTTGGGTTTGACTCTTCGGGTATTGGTGAAGGGTTGCTAATCCCTAACATAGACAACAGTTTGTTTATGCCACCCTCTCTGCGAATCCATGCAGCAAACTCTACAAATGTAGACTGTACAAACCTATTGGCAAAATCAGCTTCTTCATCTTCCTCATCATCCTCATCCTCATCCTCATATTCATCATAATCTTCATCTACATCATCATCATCATCTTCCGGTCGCTCAACCTCAGTCTCATATTCGTCTTTATCTTCATCATCATCATCATCATCATCATCATTATCATCCTCACCATTGCCTCTCCCGTCACCATGTATATTCTGTGAGGGGTTGCCTCCAGCATCATCTTCCTCAACATTGCCTCCAAAATCACCCGCGTACTCATGTGAGCCTACTGGTTCATGATTTGATGTGGTAGTTGGCATACTACGGCTAACACTACAATGCGGGTCACTAAACCAATCAAATTGTGAATATTGTGTGCCACAATTATCAAACTGTGAATATTGTGTGCCATAATTATCAAACAAAGGACTTGAGTAATCCACTGACGGTACATATGGATCTTGCTGATGGCTTGTCCTGATGTCATTTTATATATTGTGAACAACATACACTGTCGATTCACCTTCTTGAATGCACAACCCCTGCAGATCTTGATCAGTACTCAAGAGAGACCTCAATAATCTACCATTTCGAGTACGCGATAAATAATAGAGAAGATAATCTGCACCCAGTGAATTGGATCGCATGATGTAATTGATGCGCCGGATTAACTCGCCCAAAGATATAGGTTGAGCAGGAATGTGTACAAGTTGCTCATCACCGCCTTCGTAGTCAGAATTTTGCCATCGCCCACCATATTGTACAATGACACTTTGCCAATGATCCATCTGTAGACCTAACAAAATATAATGTCAATGAAAACATTAGTCACTTAAGATACCGCTCGTTACCGCTATTACAATGACGATACCTCTCGGTAACGCTATTACCGCTCGAATACCTTTTAGATAGGGTTCTAAACGGTATTCGAGCGGATGAAAGATTCAAAATATACCTGATGAATTTGTGTTAGACTACACGAGGATTGTTTTTCTTTTTGCTAGATATTGTTGTGTTGTGTTGTGTTGTGTTTTGTGTTTGTTTGAAATTGATGTATGTAGTATATCCTGTATATTAATGCTTGAATATGAAATCATCCAACGAAAAAGTTTTCAATCTCACCGTTCTCTTACATCCAGCATGTGTGTAAAAGTATAAGGCAATATGATATGTCACTTTCAATGTACAAACTATTCAGTCTACCATGTGATACCGGTCGAATACCGCTGGATTTTATTGATATCTTATAGTGTAAATATGACATGTCTTCAATCTCACCTACCCCTTTTACATCCATGTACTTCTTCAATTGTTTTGTTATAAATCAAAGTACATACGTGTAAGAAAACAGATAAAAACAAGACATGCAAACAAGACAATCTTCAAAAGTGTGGAAAATCGAAGACCGTACGAATACCGCTCACATACCCCCGGGCTACATTGATACCGCTCACGTATTATGTAATCTGGCCGATATTCAAGCGGTATTACATAATACCGGCCGGTATTATGTAATACCACTAGAATACCGACCGGTATTGATCCTGTAATCCAGCGGTATCAAATATACCACTCGCATACCGGTCGATATTATGTGATACCGGCCGGTATTATGTAATACCGCTTGAATACCGGCCGGTATTATGTAATACCACTGAAATACCGGCCGGTATTGATCCTGTAATCTAGCGGTATCAAATATACCGCTCGCATACCGGTCGATATCTCCAATACCGCCCGTATACCGGTGGTATGATGTTATACCGCTAGAATACCGACAAAAATATTTTTCATTCGGGATCTGTGCAATGATTTTTCAGCCAATGAGAAGTCTTCATTGTCACATGTCTCTATAACATTTCTAAGTACATTTGCCTTGGTTTTTAGCACAATCAAGTACACTTGTGTAAGAGATGTGTAAGTAACACCTTTTTTAGGGTATTTTAGGGACATTACACTAAAGTTGGGTAATTGTTGGATGTGGGTAAGGAAGTGGGTAAAGGGGGTTTTAGTTAACAAATATGGGTAGTTTTATATATTTTCACTATATATATAGGGGTTTGATCAAAAATACACATTTTTCTGGTGTAGGAATTAGGAACTCATCTTATACCGTCCACCTAGATGATCTAATGGCTGAGATTAAATGTCAAAGTCAAGGCAAAAAAGAAGGAGGTGGGGGTATAGTTGTCCAATCTCAATTAAAAAGCTGATGTCATCACTTTTTTAAAAAAAATCTTAAAAACTTTGAACGATCATAACTCACTCGTTTCAAATCGGATCAACGCAAATAATATACCAAATTAAAGATGTTTTCATGTTCTTTAATTCAAGATTAGTCATGGATATGTTTGTTCAAATAAATATAGACGAAAAATACAAAATATAAATTTTTACTCGTGTCCAGCGCGAAAATGCTTTCGTTAGCTTTTAAATAATGGTTCGTCAGCATTATGATAAGTTGATTATGTATGCTGACGAAGCATTTGTTATATGCTAACATATTGAATTCATTGTGCTAATGAATGATTATCATAATGTTAACGTGGTACACATACTTATATTATTATTATGATTTATTACATTTCAATTAGGACTTATAATTATTTTTTATAATTTAGTTTTTATGTTTTAGTTAATAATTGATTATTATATATTATTTATTTCATCAAATTATAATATATTAGTTAGAGTTTTCTTCATCCATTTATGGTTTATAACTTATGCTAACGATGAATTGTCATATGCTAACATAGTTGATTCAATTCACAATGCTGATAAAACAATATCGTTATGCTAATGTTGTATATTTATATTGTTATTATGGTTTATTCCATCCAATTAGGGTTTATAATTAATTTTTAGAATTTGATTCTATTTTTTAGATCGTTGGAGTTTATTATATCTGAATTATGATTTATTTCATCCCATTAGAATTTATAATTACACTTTAGAATTTAATTTTTTCATTAGCATAACGATAACGTTCGATAGCATGATGATAATACTTCGTTAGCATGACGATATGTTATCAAATATCCTCCGCAATTTTTATAAAAATTACCAAATTACGTTAATACCCCCCGCGCGATTTTTTTTTCAAATATTATAGAATTGCCACCACTCCTTTTAATCAAATCTGGACCATAGATCTTTATTGTTTGTATGGTGTGAGATGGGTTCCTAGTATATATATATATATATATATATAAAGCATTTTGAAAAGTAAGAAAAATAAGAAATATATGTAATTGTTGTAAAATATTATTGTTGTACTTGAATCAATCTGTCATCGTATCACTACATTGTTAGTAAAGTATGTATGAAGATAAGAATACACGATCATAGAAGAAATATTTTATTATATCATCAACCTCAATTCCATAGTTACAAGTATATATAGAATACATTGAAATATTTAAGATTTAGAATATAAAGAGTCATAAAGATTAATGTCCACTAAGTATTTATTTATAACACTCCCCCTTGGACATTATATCGTAATATTCATGTGTCGTTAAAATCTCGCTGAAAAACACAGTGGGAAAAACAGTCGAGGTAAAGAGTACATAACATTACATTTATTCATGTGTTGCACTAGTTGTCTCGTTAAAAACCTTAACTAATAAAACCTCTTGGGAAAAACTTAGCCAAGGAAAAAATAGTACAACCATTTAGCTTTCAGAGCTTAATATAGACCTACAAGGTCCGACCTTCAGGGTCTTCAAGATTATTTTAGTTCTCGCTCCCCCTCAAAATAACAACCTTTCAAGTCTACATATTTCAATAGTGTAGACAAATTTCATTAAATTAGTCACCAAAAATAATTTCACAAAAAATATTGTATTACTGGAGAGAACTATAAATATAACAATTTCACAACTCTTCTGGAGCTCATAACGGTAAAAGAATTTATATAATATGTCACGTTAACTTATAGTTAACACACCCACAAATTATTTGTGCAACACAAGCTGTACATTATCTATATAATAGACAACAATGAATATCATTCGTCATATAACCACACAATCTCCGAATGTGTTGTATGAATTATCTTAATTTTATACATTCTATCGAAATATATGATGCGACGATCTTTGGGGAATTAAATATATAAAAAAAAATACAACTATAAAATACCATATAACCAGTCTGAGATATGTTAATGTGGGGATCAGACATATAGCCAACAGACAATAGCTCACCAATGTGATATTATAGTTTATTACATAAAATAAATAAAAATCTTTTATAATTTAAATATAATTGAGGATATAGTAGATATCATTTCAATGGCTCTACGTATAGATGAAAACATTTAGTGTTGCTAGCGAGTTAATTATATTTGTAATATCTGACTAGGTAAATCTTGCAAGATAATATTTTACTAATATCAATGTAATGAACTTCTGGTTCCAAAACATTCTCATTATCATATTTGTATCTAAAATTTATTCTTAATCACTTCAAGTGATTGAACAATCATTGGTGTGTGATGTGATATTTTTTCACATATAATTTTTTAAAAATATTTTTCATGTAGATTGACTAGTGTATATCCAGCAGGGATACTCCATCTACAAATCGAGATAATACTTGGTGATCTAAGTCTTTAATATCAAACTCCGTCTTTAAGCATGAGTTAATATCTTCACTGTAGATGTTGCGATTGGATATCAAGTGTTTTAAATCCATCAAGGATTTTCAAAATAAAAATAAAAGTCTAATGACCCATACAAATACATGGCCGCATTGTAAATTAATTTCACATATAATGATATGTAGCGGAACGTAATGTTATTTTTAATGGGAGAATATGATGTATTGGAATTTGATTTCTGCATAAACCTTTAAGCTATAACCTTATTTTATGTCTCACCACCTTATTATTTTCATTTCTCTTTCATATGAATATCAACTTTTGTCCAACTGGAACAATGTTTGTTTTGCGAGTTGAGCTTAATTTACCTCAATTGCTACTTGTCATTTACCCAATAACAATGCTTCTGAAAATTTACTTTTGTATTGGGTTCTAGATCCAGATTATCATTTAAAATTAAAAAAGCAATTGTTGAGGTAAATGGGTTGTCAACGAATACGATATTTATATAATTCTCCAGTATTTACAAAATATATAGCAAATATAATATTAATATAACTAGATTTTTTACATTTCCCATAATATATTTGATCTGGTCATTCCGCAATCTCAGTATTATGATTATTTGGTGCACGTGCAAATGTACTGAGATTTTCGTCTTCAGGACGATTCTCTTTAAGAGGTTCTAGGAGTTCTATTATGTTCTCCGCGGGTTTCACATTTCAATACTTTTCACTTGTAGCGTCAATAAACTATCTCACTTCTGACATTGAGTCATTTAAATCTATGTGGAACTTCTATTATGTGCAATGCAAATATATTTAATGACTTCTTTATGATAACTTTTGGCAGTTAATAACATATTGAACTTCCAGTTCATGTAGTACGTGAAACTAAATATTTAATTGTACAAAAAAATTGTCAAAAAAATTTATCGACATTATTTCATCATTCATATCTCCCCCTAATGCCGATAAATGATTATAAAATCAACGTGCTGATGTATAAACTGATCCCCAATGATTGGCTTTAGGTTTGTCAATTATAACAGAATATATACTCTTCAATTTTACTTAGAGCCAATGTAGGTACGTCATGGTGGTGATAAAAAGAAGTCATATATGGGAAATGTGTCTTTTATTATTCACACACTAATGTTAAAGGGGAATGACCCAAACACTCATATCATATAAAATTTAAAAATTTTGGGTCTTTAAATTTTAAATTTATTGCAATATATATATATGAATCATTTGATTGAACAAGGGTATAATAATCTTTATAACTTTTGTAGTTCAACTGGAATAATAATCAAATTCAAAACAAATAGAATATTTAACAAAAAAAATTATAATAATAATATTATCAAGTGAAGCTCAAGTAGTCATTGACATCATCATTTAGTTTTATTTGCCGCGGGCAAATTGACACAATTAAGTTATGTTTCATAAGTTTGAAAGTAATTAGTATCATAAAATTCAAGTCCAACAACATGTACGGAAACTTCATAAGTCATTAGTCTCCCCCTAAAAAAATATTTTTGAATAATATAATTATTGTAAATGATTGAATTAAATGATCATTCATGGATAGCATAATTAAATGATCCTTCAGGGATATTATTATTATTATTATTATTATTATTATTATTATTATTATTATTATCAAAATGAGATTATGATCTACTTTTTAAAGCAAAGAAAATAAGGTGCATCCCCATAGCTAGAGCTCAAATCTAATAATTCCTATAATATGGTGCGATCTCAACAAATTATTGTAATTGTATGAACTCTAAGGAGTAGTCACAGTAAAACAATTAATGCTTCTAAATTATGAATCATAAAACATCCGCATAAATTTGTGCTTGATTTTACAATGGAACTATAGATATGCATTATAAAAATATTAATAACATAAATTACGTCAACTTGAATTTCACATATAAGATCTATTAACAATCCGAGTCATATAATTGTTTAGGTTAAACCTTAGAGTAGAAAAGGGATGTATATTGTAAATTATACAATATCATGTCGATCACAAAAATAGTTTAACAAATTGAATATACAAATAGTGCTTTTTATATTTGCAAAATCAATATCACCCAAGTTGAGATTGTTCCAAAATCCACGATATTTTTATGTCAAAAATTAATTATGCTCATAACTTTTCATGAAATCATAACTATGATTAAGAATCCCTCAACATATCATGACATGAGTAAATACAAATTTTTTTTCAAAAACAGTATGCCATAATCCATCAAAATCAATTCTAACAGAAATTAATCTTCAATTAATAGTTTCTCAAACACCTTCTGCCAAAATAACACAATATCCTCAATATAATTTCATTGGCAAAAGATCTAAATTATGATTAATAACAAATAATGTCATCGTATTGCAATTGCACTTTTTGCACATTTTCTTTGAAAAAAAAGTAATCATAAACAAAATATAATCACGCTTAAGTGATCATATAATTATTTCAATACCAAAACAAATCAATATGCATGTAATAACTATAACATCCAATAAGCATCATGTAACAAAGTATATATTGTTATGAGTTTAAACAATATCCACTCAATCAGCTAGAGACTCGTGTTGATAACATGTTGTAAAATATTATTATTGTACTTGAATCAATCCGTCATCATATCACTACATTGTTAGTAAAGTATGTATGAAGATAAGAATACAAGATCATAGAAGAAACATTTTATTATATCATCAACCTCAATTCCATAGTTACAAGTATATATAGAATACATTGGAATATTTAAGGTTTAGAATATAAAGAGTCATAAAGATTAATGTCCACTAAATATTTATTTATAATAGTAATAACAATTTTGAAAAATGAAATTAAAAAAAAAAACGTCTTTTTAGTATTTGATTTTAATATCATTTGAAAAAAAAAATTGACAGTTATTTTCACAACAATTTCTCTGTTGTCTAATAGATAAATAAAATACAACGAGCTAATTTCATTTATGGTCCCACAGGATACACCCGAATCCGCAAATGACCCCAATACTATTGAAAATGGTCTCAATACTATCAAAATTGGTCCTTCAGTCACGTTTATCATTAATTTTACTCTCATTTTTTGTCACACACATTAAAACTAACATTTTTTTTATTTGTCAACTAAAAATAGTTGGCCAGATTCACTGGTCAACCAACTTTGGAGGGAAACTTTAGCAATTTTTGGAGGGAAATTGAGTGGAGAAGCTTACCTAACATTTGTGTATATATACACATATATATACTAATATACCACATGTGCGATGCACAGGGGATGTTATTAAAAAAATATTTATGTACAATAATGAAAATATATTCAATCATGAATTTCACATATAAATATATGAATTATATCGTTTGAATTATAAATTACTTATGTATTTTTCAACATTGGAGAAATCAACCGTGGTGGCTTTAGCCGTGCTGGAAACACCCAAGTTGGTTGTAAAATATATTTAATATTTAATGTTAAAATGATAAAATCAAATATCTAAATATTACACTTGATCTCAACTTATAGATCAACAAATGTGGAAATATCATTATTGGGACTCACAATTTGTAACACCCTAATTTTATATAAAAATGTGATGCTAAATATTAACTTAACTAAGCGGAAATAATACATAAAAGAATTTTAACAATCACAAAATAAATAAATAGATAAATAAATAAAAATAAACATTTAATGAACTGTAAACCATAAAATATAAAATTTGGAAGAAAGCAATTTACCTATAGCAAATCTACTTACGACCTTCTTAGCCCCCTCCCCCCCTAAATATTAATAAAAGAATCATTTGTAAAAATCAACTTAATTAAAATGTATATTGTAGATTCTTTTTTTTTTCTTAAGCGTATTTATTTGACAAAAATGGAAACGGGAACCCTTGAAACCTAATAATCACTTGATAATAAAAGGTAAAAAAATATTTAACGATAACCAACACACAAAAGTACTTAATCTAAAACTCAAGACATCTTTTTTTTTTACACATGTCGGTCTCCAAGTTCGAGCATCTCAATTTAAATACTTTGGATAAAGTCAATTATAAAAATTAATATATATATATATATATATATATATAAACCACAATCAAATTTCAGCAACAAAAATAGTAATAAACACCTTATATTCTTAGATAAATCTGAGTGATTAATTACACCTGATTGGATAACACAATTTAGGTTAAAAAAATTACAATGGGATAATGCTAATATATAGAACGTGTCAGCTACAAATATCATACAAAGATGAAACAAATGTTTATGTTGAAAATTAGTTACATGTTTTGATTCACAAATTTGTACTAAGCAATACAAATTAAGCGATAATATGTAAAAATGATATTAAAAAAGAAAAAGAAAATTAAAGTTGATTGGAGAAGCCAGGGTTTCCAACCAAAATGAAGTCGTTTTTTAAGGGTTTTTTTACTTTTGTTTATTGTTATGATTCTTCTTCATCAGCGACGATCCTCATCTTGATCGGATTCTCTTGCCATTTACTTGGGTAGACGACTTTCCTTTGAATTGCTTGAACTGAAAGACAAGTTTTGTTAGCGAAAAAAATCAGAGCTGAGATTGAATAATGGAGAGATATATTCTGAAGATAAACTTGCAAATTGTAATGCCCCAGGCCCACGGGGTGGGGCCCAGCAATGAAACGACGGCACAACGGGCCCTCTAGCAACTACTTGACATCCGTCCTCGCATTGCCAAAATGGTTAACCCAAGTTGCTAGAGAGCCCGTTGTGCCGTCGTTTCGTTGCTGGGCCCCACCCCGTGGGCCTGGGGCGTTACAAATGGTATCAGAGACGATCCCGGGTGCGCTCGACCGGGCCCTGAAGCCAGTCCAGGTGTGCTCAAATCGGACCCCGGGGGACGATCCTACAGATGAAGGAGCACGACGAGGACGTCGTGTCTTCAATGGGGGAGAATGTAATATCCCACATCGATAGGAGAATGAAAGTTTGATAAGTATATAAGTGGGCTTAATGGACTCTCTAGCAACTTGGGTTAACCATTTTGGCAATGCGAGGACGCATGTCAAGTAGTTGCTAGAGGGCCCGTTGTGCCGTCGTTTCGTTGCTGGACCCCACCCCGTGGGCCTGGGGCGTTACACAAATAAATAACCATTAAAATATAGAATAGGTAACCACATCTGGAATCATAAAAGGTCAAGACAATAGTCATGCTAAAATGTGAAATGGTTATTTATTGTTGGACAATGAAGTCATGCTAACAATAGTCTTATATTACCTTTCCAAGTAAAGGTAAACATTTTAATGTAAATCTCAATTCACACAACAATATTAATCCATGAAACTGTTGAAAGTAAGAAAATATATAAATAAAAAAAATCACTAATTCTTATAACCAATCCTCCTGCATTATAAACCGATGGCGGATTGAATAACGTATTAAATTCTAACATAATTCACTCGACCTGAAAATCACAGTATTAAATAAAATACATAAATATATAGAAATCAAATTGTGAGGATGAGAGAAATTCATTCTAATTGGACAATCGAACAATATGCAGTAAACGAATTATGAGGATGAGAGACGGATGCTTGCATTCTTCCTCAATATTATGAGTACCTACAACAACATATCATGTGTCCACAAAAAATTGAAGCTTAAGATCAAAAATCTGTTAAAATACATAGAAAATAAATACTTAAAACAATGTAACGAAAATAAATAAATAAATTGGATATATATATATACAATATATATGTAATTAAATAATAAAAATGTAATCAACTAATTAAATATGAATGCATAATGAAAATAAATATTAATTAAAACTAAAACAACAGATAATACCTAGCTAAAAATACAATTCGTATCTTCAATAGTTTCTTTGCAACCAAAAAGAATTTTACTTCAAATTTTAGTGTTGTTCGATTTTCATTGATGCCAGAAAAATTAAAAAATCAACCCAATTTATATACATGTATATAAAATCTCAATGTAAAGAATAAAATCTCTCTAAATGCAGTAATTATCGTAGTCAACCTAATTATTAATACATTCTCTCTAAATACATAGATTAATTAACGCAATCAAATCAACCTAATTAATTACCACAAATCTATATATCTAAATGGGCAGCGAATAACTTGTACACTGAAAGCTTATTACTACAATTCTAATGCTAATTTGTTCCATATATATGTTTCCAAATAGAATTGGATGTATTACTATGTATTTTTGTATATAATTTTCGCATATTAATATGTTAATTATATAATTTTTAAATAATACTATTAGACTAATATATATATATATAATTAATTAATATTCCTAAAAAATATAATCCGTATATAATTAATATATTGATTATATGCAATATATATATATACACAAATATACTATATACTATTTCTTAGATAGTTTTAATATAATTCACATAATTTATGATAATATAGTGTAGTAATTATTTAATTTAATGGTCAAATACAAAATAGTGTTACAACCGCATTTGTAGGAATAAAATTAGATTTCATTAAATTAGTGAATAAATTGAAGTTGCACATATGTAGGAATAAAATAAATTTACGTAAAATGGAATAAGATGATCTTTATGATTTGTAGCCATATAATCAATCTTTCTCTATATATATATACACATAGAAAAAAGAGAATCTATATTCCATTATTTGTGTAATACAATTAATTAATTTCATAATTTTTTTTACTTATTGCATAATTATCTACATGAATAATTATATCACTATTATTAGAAAATTAATTTAGGCGGAAAAACTTGATATTTTTTTATTTATATAGACTATCTAACTTTTACATATAATATAGATATATACATTCTCCACAAACAATCAAAACACACAATCATCCCAAAAAATCCACACACAAATCATGTCTGCTGCATCAAGTAATAAACATTTTGGTGGAGGCTTTCAAACTTGTTACTATGGTAGAGCAGTGTAACATCCCACTTCTACGTGATTTAATTATTTAATTACTTTAAATTTATTTGATAATGCTCGATAAAATTAGATGAACTTGAGGGAGTCCAACATTGCGCCCCTAAATACAAACTTGGTTTGGTTAATTGGAATTTAAGGTATTAAGTGCATGAATTATTTTAGTCAGTAATTTTCATACGTGAGTATACATATGAAATACACACACTAATACTAACCATGGCAACAATATCTTAAAATATAAAATAAAAGGGATTTTAAATATTATATATATATACACACACAAATAGATAGATATGTAATGTGTGTGTGTGTGTTACAATCTTTTAACCACTGATCTTCTCACATATGTCTTTAGGATAAAACTTTTAGTGATGACTAATAAATAAAATTGGGATAGGTGTCCCCAAATTGGAGTTGTAAATACTCATCCAAATGCTAGAAACTTCTAATCTCTCTCTTGTGATCTCTCTCTTCTCCTCTCTCTAACTTCTTGAAAAAGAAAACGTAAGCTCTCTCTCTCTTATATGCACACAAGCACTCAATCTCTCTCACTCTTTGTCTCTCTCTCTCTCTCATTCCTTTAAATCCCCAAGTTCAAGTAAAAGAAAGCTCCACACACGTACACCTACTCATCTCTCTCATGATCTCTACTCCAAGCAAGGTAATCATCTATTCATATTTCTCTTATTGTTTATTGATGTTCTATGGTGTGGATAGATGATGAATTATGCTGGAAATTATTTTGAAAAATTGAAAGATTTCTTCTTCTATTATTTTCGAATTTTGGGACAGCACGTCGCCCTTCTTAATTAAAAATACCTGATTCTATTGAGCTATTTCTGGACCCCCACACCATGACACAATTGTAGGTTATCGTCTTAGCTTTCATTTGAAATTTGAATCGGGCTAATATGAATTTTGTAGACGAAGTTACGATCATTTTATCGAAGCTTGGCAGTTTTCTGAACTGTTTCTGTTCACCTAACTAATTCGACATTTTCGACCCTTTAACAATGAAATCTGGAAATTCTTATTTCACGAACAGTTTTAGATAAATGTCTTGGGGTTTTGCAGAACTTGAAATTTCTTTATTTGGAGTTTTAGTTTGTAAGATATGATTTATTTAGTAAAACTGTTGCACAGGAGAGTATAACTCGCAAGAAGAAGTTTTGAATTTGTGTTTTTTTGGAAATTTTGGTAGGAGTTGGTTTACAGAGGTGGCTTTCTTTCAAGAATATGATGGAGAAGGTCTACTTGAAGAATAAGCTATTTTCAACTAAGAACTTATAAATTTTTTCATAAATTATTTAATTAGTCCATAACTTATTTCAAATTGAAAATATGCCTAGAAACTTTTCAAAAGTTAGAATCTTGGTCTATAAATTAGATTTTCAGATTTAATAAAATTAGAAATGACTCAAATTATTTAATTAATTAAGATTATTTTGATTCTAGGTGCGGCGCAATTAGGACCCCGTCTACTCTGTGAATTTTTCCGGCTTGGTTACTACGTGCTCTCTTTTATCAGGTGGGTAAAATTATTCTTTTTGAAATAAAAGTATATGATATATGCTTTTTGAGACAAATGTTTTTAATCCAACTTGAATTATCGGGATGGAATTTGGATAAGAATTGCATTTCGTACGCACCAGAATAGTGTAACGCACGTACCGAGAGCGTGGCTTACACAACAGAGAGAATATGTCCTGTGCACAGTTCAAGATGTATTCTAGATCAGAAGAAGAGTACCCTAAATCTATTATTCCTACGATTTATTTCAGTTGGATAAACAGAAAGAAATACCCACATTTCCCCACCACTGAGTACGTTTTAAGAGTGCTCACCCCACGTTTTTAAATATTTTCAGGTCAATGAGCTTGGAGCTGCGTGAAGGAAATGGGGGTCGACTTTCTTTAGACGTTTTGGTTATTTAACTTAAACACTTAGACTTGCTGCTTAAAATAAATTATTTTACGCTTGATATTTTGTGTTTGTTTAAAATTTTTGGACTAACTTAAACTAGTAGTTGAATACTATGGTTTTATCAATATTTCGAGTATGAACTTTATATTTTAGAACTTATGAGTTACTTTTTGAAATGAAATGGAGTGAGCATATTAGAATTTATGAAATGTAGATATTTTGATATAAGTATATATATATATATATATTTGAAAAATATATATTGTGCTCTATTTTCTTACTTGAGATTTCTAGCGTGATTATTTTAGAAATGAAAAAAAAAATACTCAAATTGTTATTATTGTTAATCAATTTCTGTTTTAAAGAATAGAAAGAGTAACATTTTAAATTATAGAATTTATAGTGTTACAAGCAGCCTTTAGATGGGTTTCCAAACAACCTCACAGTCGAGGTAAGACATTCTACAACTGCCTAGGTTCTCAATATGGTAAAAGGTGCGGTTTTTTTATATGGGAGGATGAAGATTATGTTTCGGATAAGAGTAGCTTTGACAGCCACCTAGGAAAATTGAAGCTACCTGAAGAAGTGAGAAAATGGTGAAAAATGTGAAGAATTTGAGCAAAGAGGTTGATAAGATGAAGAACTTGCCAAAGGTTGTAAAGTGTGACTTAGACCACTCTCTTGTTGGCTTTGATTACAGCCATGCATAGCAATTTGAATCTGTCTTATCAAGCTCTTCCATTACAGCTTTGAAAGCACCAACAGTGGTGGCATTTGCAGCCCTCCATAACAATTTCTCAAAGTCATTTTTCTCTGAATCCTGCCCTCTTCATATTGCCATATAAATGCCTCACACAAAACTTGTTCTCTACACCTGGTAGGATCTTCTCAAAGGTACTAATTAATCCTTTGTGCTTGTCAGACATGAAACAGTAGACATCTTCTCTATCACTCAGCAACCCTCAACAATGTCAGAAACCATTCCCATGTTTCTTTATTTTCAAATGTAACCACTGCATAGGCTATGGGAAAATGATCATTGTTAGGATCCATGCCCACAGCAGTTAATAACACTCTTGCATTTGGTCCACTCAAATGACACCCATCTACTCATATACAAGGCCTGCAGCCTAATCTAAATCCCCTCTTCAGAACAGCTAGGCATACATATAAGCTCTTGAAAGTTCTCCCAGCAGGTGTAGTATCAAGTTGGAGAATGATAGTGGAGCTTGGATTCTTATTGTTCAGAATATTTACATAATCCCACAACCTGGTATATTGGTCAGTGGTGTCTCCTTCAATCATCTTTAGAGCCTTCTATCTTATTCTAAAAGCTTGATGAGGTGATATAAAAACTCCAAGTTCAGCAATTGTGGCTTTTCTAAAACCACTTGCAGTCCTATTAGGTTCACATCTAAAAGATGTCTCAAATCTCTTGGCTAACCATGTTGACTTGGCATTGGCAACACGGAACTGTCTAACAAAAGTGTGGGTAAGGTCCATCTCTCTAATCTGAAAAGATGTCTCATCTTTGACCTTGAGTGCATTTATATGCCAACCACACCCATCATCTTTTTTCTTGCACTTTGCATATATTCTCCTACTGTCATTCTTAACAAAGTTCCAGGGTTTTCCAACCTTGACTGCATGGCCATTCACATCTTTTTTTAATTGAGCTTTAGTGCTGAACTTCTGGCCTAACATGAAGTTCCTTCCATGAGATCTTCCAGTCATCTCCTTATCTGTTTTTGTTTCATCAATGTCAATGTCTATACTATTAAAATCACTATCACTTCTTACTGCATCTGACATGCCACTGAAATCAGAGTCCTCATCACTCATTTGTTTTGTTCCTGCCCACTCAACTTCTTTGTCAACATTCTCATAAAAAATAATGCCATCCATAATTGCATAACAACTATCTTCCTTACATGTGAAGTCCTCATCTTCATCTGAGTTGTCATCTTCACCAATGTAATCATCAATAATTACATCACAACTATCTTTCCTTTGCTCATCAATATCTTCCTTTTCCTGCTCAATAACACCCTCAATATCTTCCCATTCCCTCTACTCAATAACACGATCATTACCTTCCCCGTCCCTATACTCAATAACACCATCAAAATCTTCCAAAGTAGATAGAACCCTAACTGCATTCTTTACACCTTCTAAACATATAGTGAATTCTCTAGATTTAGTTGTTGCCTCTTTAATCAATAAAGCATGTTCATCAATTTTTAGAGGCAGCAGTTGTTCTTCCATAACAGAAAAAAAATTCTTCCATAAACCATTTAGATAGCTTATATCTCATTTTTTCCCATCAATGAAATCAAAAACACTACTTGTGCCACCTATGTACTCGAATTTACCCGAGTCGTGCAGAGTCATACCTCCATGCTGCAGCCTCAGTGTGTACCAAAAATTGCAATCCCCGTAATTTAGGTGTGCCTCAGCACACAACGACTTTCTTCTTATCATCGCGTGAAATTTGAAGAGTTAGGGATTTGAGCTCTTAATTTGGGTGAAGCTTTTTGTTATTCTCTCTACTAGGGCAATGGGTGTTTGTGATTGCGTGAAAATTCAATGCAAATGGAGAATGAATTTTGAGGATAAAATCTGGAGAATTAGGGATTTGAGCTTTTGATTTTAGGGAGGTAATGAAATTAGGGCAAAACACAAAATTAGGGAAACATTTTCACGCCTTATGCATCACGTGCAACTCACGTGGAGGGCTTCCGTCTACATTTGACAGTCCGTTAAAAAAATAGGACTAAAATGAGAATTTTAATCGAACGGGACTACATTTGATGTGAAATTTTTTTATAAGGACCACTTTCGATAGTATTGAGATCATTTGTGGATTTGGGTGTGTCCTGTAGGATCATAAATGAAATTAGCTCAAAATACAACATTTATAGACAACTGTATCTGACCGTTGTCGATAAGGCAATTTATGACAACGAATTCAAGCAAACTATTGTCTATCAAATAAATGATTTAATATTTTTTACAACCATTTATACACAATTTGACAACCATTTATAGACAAGGATTTCAATTGTTGTCTATTAAATGGATGATTTTGCTTTAATATATGTATATATTATTTTAATTATGGTTTATTATTCTATGAATGGGTTTCATATTTTATAATTTATCGATTTTGTTTTTAATTAATCACTGTTAGTGCCATTATTTAGCAGTAAGTGTTTTTACATTGTCATGATCCTTATGGCAAATCAAGAACACAAATGTTTTGGTTTTCAAGGATTGAAGACCATGTTCTGGACATGATAACAAAAATATTCCGCTACCAATCTGATTGAAGATCGAAGAATGTACTTGATCATGTTATGCATATGATCATGTATATGGTTGTTCAGAAAATTTCCAAAAGGCATGCCAATATGATTTCAAGAAGATGAAGTCTCCTATTGAAGATGAATATTTTAGAATAGATGATTCCTTATTCAAAATGAAGATCAAGATAGAAGAAGGCAAGTTCTATTCAAAGAAAACTTCTAAACTTGGGTAGTCTGATTCAAACTAGGAATGTTTACTTATTAGAGTTTGATTCAATTTAGGACTTTCTGATTACCTTGTTTAGACTACACTTTGTTCTTATAAATAGCCTAGGAACCAGACTAGTTAGCAATCGAAGATTTTTCATATACACAAGATTTAGAGAGTCTAAAAAGACTTCAAGTTTGAAGCATTTAACATACAGTTTAGACTAGGTTTGATCTTTGTAATCATTGTATGCCTAGTATGTGTTTGAAGTTCTTTCATACACACTTAAATGAGTCTCGGAAGAGATTTCCTATGGGAACTAGAGAGAGTCTAGATTGTAAGGGGATCTCACAATTCAGTCCATCAAAAGATGTTGTAGTGGGTAGGAAAAGGGTCGAGTGAGTGGAAGCCTTTATGTAAAAGCCTTTGTAACCTTGCAACGGAGTATTTGATTATTTCTAATGGACTTGAGAAGTCCCCCTAATGTAGATCAATTGATCGAACAAGGTTACCATTCTCATTTTATTTATTGTTTAAAGTTTTATCATTCTGACCTTACATGTTAACAACAATGTATGGGTACATGTTTGAGAACATGTGTATCTCTGTACAGTTTATGTAACTTCAATTGGTACTAGAGCGGGTCGCCTTTGGTAAAAAGTGAAAAGGTTCCTGAAAAGTACATAATCGTGTGAAGATTTTAGTTAATTTCAAGTTATGAGTCCAATTAAAGAAGGAGGATCAATGGTCAGACCGTCACTTCTTGAAAGTAACAATTATCCTTACTAGAAAGTAAGGATGATGGCGTTTTCTCAGATCAATAAATAAGCTTACATAAAAAAGTGTCACTGAAGGATGGATGAAACAAACTGTTGCCAAAGAAGAAAAAGATGTGGATATTGAAGAAGAAGAAGAAGAAGAAGAAGATTGGACTGTGCCACAGAAAAACTGGTACAACGTTGATTCTAAAACTCTCAATGCTATATTCTCTGTAGTTGATTTAGAGATATTTAGTCTGATCTCAACATGTGAGACTGCTAAAGTTACATCGGATATTTTGGAGACTATCTTTGAAGAGACCAGTCCGTCAGATTATCAAGACTTCAGAATCTTACTTCTACATTTGAAAATCTTAGAATGGAAGAAAATGAATCAATTGGTGAGTTCAATGTCAGACTAAGGAACATATTTAATGAGAGTTTTGCATTCGGAGAGCCCATGAACAATGAGATGCCTGTAATAAAAGTGCTTAGATCTCTTCCAAAGAAGTTTGCCTACAAAGTTGATGCAATAGAATAAGCCAAGAACATTAAGAGTATGAGGCTTGATGAACTGATGAGGTCTTTAAGGACATTTAAGATGGATCCCTGAATAATCGGCCTGCATATAAGAGATAATTTTTTTTGGAAAAGTTTATCTTAGGGTTTATATAGGGCAAAAGTTGAGAATTTTTAAAATGACATGAAAGAAATAGTGAAGTAGAAATCAAGAGCCAGAATAATTGGTAGGGTTGAGATGCAATATGGACTATTCAATATATTACTAGTTAATAATCTGACGATGGAAACTAATCGATGTGCCTACGAAAGATAGGGAATGACGATTGATGTGACTGTCATATTTCCCGAGACAAACCCACGTGCCTACTCCCCGGAGCTGGCTCTCAAAGCCTCAAGCTCCCCCGGACCTGTCTTCAGGTCTGGATCTCCCTGAGACTGGCTCTTAAAGTCTCGAAATCCCCAGACCTTCCTTCAGGTCTGGAGCTCTCCGAGGCTAGCTACTAGAGCCTCGAGCTACCCCATAATTGTTTTCAAGTCCGGAACTCCTCGAGGATCTCAAAACCCTCGAGTGATGGTATTTTAGGAATTGAAATTCATTGTCTGATCCTTAAATAAAACAAGAATCAAGCAACAAGGAGCTAATTGTGGAGGCCTTTTCTCGTAAAGGCCTAAAGGATATAGGTCTAATATCAGCCTAAGGTCGGTGTATATGAAGTCAAACACTAGAAGTCTGTTTCTACAAAGTCAGAAATCGGAGGTTGTAACATAAAGATCGATAACCGTAAGCTCCGAGAGTGATAATAAAGCCCTAACGACTCTCTCAGTTGGACCAGGTCAAAAATCTCATTGCAAGAGGACTAGGTCAAAACCTTAGTAGAGATAAGGGGGAAATCCCTGAAAAATAGACAAGGTAGTTGAGGATTAAGGATAAATATGAGGGGATGATTTTAGGGTAAACAATTAGAAACTCGTCAATCAAACCATACAGAACTCTCCATTATTCTTAGTTTGTTTTCTAGTATTATCATTCATTTATTTCCAATTCCATTCTGACTTGAGCATCGGAGACCAATCAATCATCAACCCACAGAAAATCCTTCAGCTTCACGTAATTATCTTTGTTTTGTAGCTCGTTGGAGCCCGGATTCTAATATCGTTAATTGCAGAATTCGAGTTTGACAGAAGTCACAAGCAAATCTCCACAAAAAAAAGATTAGTGATGGAGATATATCAAGAATAGATCTTGATATATTATTTAGATTATATTTTAGATTTGATTATCTATTTAGATTGCATTATTAATTAAGAAATTTTATCTAAATTAAGTTTTATGTTTCTTATCTTCCAAGTTTCTCTATATTATAAATAGATAGATCCATCTTGTTATTAGGGGAGTTGAATTTGATATAAAATTGTGTTATTTAAGTGCAATTTGGTATTCTTGCGAGAATCAATGATATTGTTCTTTTTGTTCTTCCGGGTATTCTCAAAATCAATGGATGATACACGCTTCTACATGCATCAGTTGGTATCCAGAGCCAGTCTACGGTCTTTGTGTTTTCTTCCAACGACAAACATGTTGATTATTTGATGAGCGATGCATCAATATATCATCTCAATTATGCATGTTCTGAGGATGTTGTTGCAGATCATTTTCAGCGTGCTCTTCTGACTTCTGATTCGAGGGTGAATCGTGTCAAACCCTGAGTGAATAATGGAGATATATCAAGAATAGATCTTGATATATTATTTAGATTATATTTTAGATTTGATTATCTATTTAAATTGCATTATTAATTAGGAATTTTATCTAAATTAGGTTTTATGTTTCTTGTCTTCCAAGTTTCTCTATATTATAAATAGATAGATCCATATTGTTATTAAGGGAGTTGAATTTAATATAAAATTATGTTATTTAAGTGCAATTCGGTATTCTTGTGAGAATCAACGATATTGTTCTTTGTGTTCTTCCAGTTATTCTCAAAATCAATGGATGATACACACTTCTATCTACATCAATTAGTCATCAATAATGTTACCTTGTGTTGGAGAAGATGTCGATGCATAATTGTAATATATCATTGTCGGCAATATCAACCACTTCGAACTCCAAATCTTCCTCATCATCCCTGCAACATGATCCCAAGCAGGAAAACATCAATAAACAATAAGAAAAAATGAATAGGCCATTATTTACCTGAATAAACCTTATGATGTCGAGTTCTTCATAGGCAGGCCAATAGAGTCGAGATCGATGGTGTTAAAGACGAGGTTGAAATGGTATATCTTCCATCGATATCATATGTCCACCATGCCTGCAATACGGATATGCGCGGTCGGGGAAGTAACTGAGAGAGAAAGAAGTGCATCATTGAGAATCTGATGATGATGATTTTTACACTTTAAAAATGGTGAAAAAATTTCTTTATAATGCTTGCTGGTTATGGATAAAAAAATTAACCCTTGAAAGATGGTCGAAAGGAAAATAAAAAAACCTACTACAGAACTGTGATATTATTATATGTAGATATAGATAGAGATTAATTTTGGTATTAAATCATGTCGCAATAACTGAGGGCTAATTAACAAAAAAATAAGATTTTTCATTAAGTATAATTAATACTATCATCAAATTTACTAAATTTTTATAGAGAAAACTTGTCACAAATTGAATCCCCATCAAGATAAATTCATATTTAAAATTTTATCACAAATTGACTAAAATGTCCTTCAACATATGAGCGGGAACACAGAGCTTGCAAAAGTGTATTATTATTATTATTATTATTATTATTATTATTATTATTATTATTATTATATATGTATATATATATATAACAATTGGATTCATGTCTTATCCACTAAAAAAATTAAATACACATGATATGATAAAATACCTAATTAGAATAGATGATCTCATTCGGAATTTTACCATTTGTACAATCACTTTTTATGATGATATACATGGCAAAATCCTATTTTAATCTCATTTCACATGGCAAAATCTTAACTCATGTGGGTAGTACCCACATGCCTAAGATAGCATTTCATGTTAATAATATAAGTGTCCATATGAAAAACTATCATTCAAGATTTTAGCCATTAATTTTTAAATGGGTGTTTTTTTTTTACTCACACTCCCGACATAGTAATATTGAGGAGATTCGAACTTGTGATCTTTGGTCTCCAAGCAATCTCACTCTACCACTAGACCATCTCCACCAAGACAATGAGTGTCTTTAAGTACACCACTATTGAATTTAATTCAAAAATAAATAATTAATAAATTACCTAGATACCCTATAAAATAAAATAAAAAAATGTTGTCTTCTTCCTATCACTACAAGAAAAATGGTAATAGACGACGCGCTTTCCGCGTCATCTTTCACAAAACTGCGCGTTGTCTATTATAGTGTAGTCTATAAGGGGGCGGCTATAGACGACGTGTAAAACGCGTTATCTATCCTGGAATAGACAACGCTCGAACGGACAACGACAACGCGTAAAACGCATCGTCTATAGTACCATAGACAACGCTTTAGCGGCTAAAGACGACGCGTAAAAGGCATCATCTATTGTATAATAGACAACACTTTAGTGGCTAAAGACAACGCGTAAAAGGCGTCGTCTATCTTATAATAGACAACGCTTGAGCGGCTAAAGACAACGTGTAAAATGCGTTGTCTATGGTCTAATAGACAACGCGTTTTTGGGTTATAGACAACGTGTAAAAGCGTTGTCAGTATAATAATAGACAGCGCGCTAACAGATAAAGACAACACGTTTATGCGTTGTGTATTTAGTTAAAGACAACGTTTAATGCGTGTTGTCTTTTTCGTACAGATTTTGGATTTTTTTTTTTACAATTTTTATATATTTAATCTATTATATAAACACCTGCATAAATTTGAAATCACAATTAAAATATAAAACTCAAAATCTCTAATAAAATATTATAATTCATTGTTTACATAATTATCCGAGTAACAATAATAACTAAATATTCTATCGAAATACTTTGTCCAAGTAACAAATTATCAAGTTTAAATTAAAAACTACAAACTACAACCATTTCTTCCATAATTCGGTTGTGCATCATCATCATTCTAGTTAAATCAACCACCTGATTCCATCAAGACTTTGGCAAAACTTCTGTAGCTTTCACTAAATAGCAAAATGTGTTTATCAATATATCAGAAACAAGCCAAGACATTGCAATAATAAATCAAACAAAGTTAAGCTATCTAAACTTACACAACATCATTAATAACTTTGTCGATCCGCATAATCATAAACAAATTCAGCCCATTCTGTACGAACTTCATCAATTTCTTGTTTCGAGTAATATCATTCAGAAAACTAATAAATGAACAAAAAATATATTGCCATATATTAAAAAACTAACTTGAAAATTATTTTATGATAAAATAAACGTGCTTATGAACAAATAACACTTACCATTAAAGAGAGTGAAATCGAATCTACAGATCCACAATTTTCAATAATATCTTTCATGTAGCGCATCACGTAGAACTCACATTGCTTTCCATCAGGTTGTTGTGGACACTAACAAAAGTCTACAGTGAGTACTAAATATAATTTAAGCTTTACTTAATTTGTAGAAAAGAATTCCATACCTTGATCACTTCCCATAATACATTTTTTCTCCCTCTTTTTTCATTAGTCAAATTGAAAGATTTAATAGCCCTGCACACATTAAAATATAAATTGAAATAATATTTTATTCAACAAGACAACTTAAAAAAATTAAGCAAACCAAGTGAAAAACATACATGTCCACCACATCCTTCAACTGGTCAAGGTGAGTTTCGTTATTCAATGGATCCAATACATACACAGTCTCAATGTGTGGATCAATCACGATAAGTATCCAATGCCATCTAAGAAAATAGACATACAAATAATGAATACATAGACTACATACAAGCTAAATTCAATTTTAACTAAAATATTTATTCCATTTTCACGTACCCCACATTGCTTGGCACCAAAACAAATTGATTAGTTGATGCACCAATCAATCTTTTAGCTAAGAGGTCTACCTTTTGTACTTGCTCCATTTTAGAATTACTGATGCTTCATATGAATTAGCAAACCGAAATCTACCTAGAAGGTTCGCATTCTCACATTCCTTATACAAATGCCTAGCAATTTTCACAAGTGATTAGAAAATATAATCTCAACAGAATGATTGTAAGCTTCTAAATTAAAAACTCACCATATGTAGGCACATAGACAAGCTGCTAAAATGGCATTCAATTCACAAATGTTGACGACATCTTCAAAGAAGATATATATGGTGACCTCATTTCCAAAGACGACATCATCCAACGGAATTGAAATACTCAATCCATCAATGAGCGCCAACCTACTATATGAATGTAGCATCTTCAACACTTTAGGTATGTCTGTTGCCTTCAACTTAGGATGCGACTTTTGAATCCGTTGCTTTTTTGCTACAAAAATAAATAAATTAACATTTAACATCTACAAAGTTGTAAGTGATATGAATCTTGATTATCATGCATACCGGTTTGACTTTGTGATTCAAAGTGTCTTCCATATCTTCAACATATTCCACATCTACATTCTTGATTGAGCAACTGCCCTTCTCTTCAATATCTTTCTTGGAACTGAGATGTTGTTGGAGCTCTATGATCTTTGCATTCATCTCCGCAAACTGTTTATTGAATTCTAATTTCAATTCTTCCACATCAGTTTTCATTCCCTCTGATTTGACATGATTGAAATAGTTGGTTGGAGTAACATAAGCTCCAACACCCCTCACATGACTAGAATACTCGGGTGTTTCAAGTGATTTCGTGAGAATATCTTCTTTCGGATTATTTTTATGAAACTGGCCCTCCTTTTTCTGCCTCGTGTACTCATCCTACAATGCATATTAACAGAGCAAATTAAAAGTGATAAATAATTGAATTTTGATACATATATGAGTATAAGTTCTTACAATCTTATCAATTTTCTCCTTCAACAGTTCTTCGTCGAACTCCCCTTTCTTGTTTGCTCGTGCTTCTTTCCACAACATTGCCCTGTCTACTTCTTCATCCCCGGTCAATTTATCTTTCTAGAGGATAAAAAAAAATTATTAGTGGGAAAATAACATAACACTTAGATATTGAAATATCACCATTTCTTCACGTAAGCCGGCATATCCCTTGCGTGACGTGTGATGGGGGTATAAATTCTTCTCTCGTCGCTCTTTCTGCTATTTACTTTTTCTCTATCAAATACAAGAAACTAAATAGTGTTTAGAAAATATTCATACAAAAACATAAAAAATGTAATACTAAGTATCTTACCCGAAATCCATCAGACATACGACTAATGACAAAATCTTTCCAATCTTCTTTAAGAATTCCTGAGAAAGGTGGAGGGTTGTAAACTATTTCAGGTGTACCCTCAAATGGCACAATGTATTTTGTGTAGAGACTTGACTTCCACTGACGCCATTTTGTATTTGTCAAACACAAGCACTTCTTTTTCCAATTATCATCAACATTAAACACCAACTAGAAAAAAACAACAGAAAAAGTTAAACAAGATAGTATAAACATGTTACTTTACAGAAAATATATTACTTACTTTAACCGAGTCCCATATAAAATCTTTTGATTCATCCGGTACATCTTTCCATTGTTCAAAGCTAACTTTAATATGTCGTCGGGTGAGTATTCCTATGTAGCTTTGCAGCTCGGCACCCTCTGGTCCAATAGGTTGGCTAAGTTTATTGAAATTAACATTCGTTATTATTCCTTTTGACTTTTGCACAATCAATCTATCAAGATACACTTTCCCCTTACTAGCTCTTGAACTCTTTGATCCTTTAGAATCTTGATCTATATTGGTAGAACCATCTAGATCATCTGATGCCATTTATGAGCTAACCTGAAAAGATAAATAAAATATAAAACATAAATGGTATGAAGAGTTTAAATAGTTAATAAGAGCAATATTGTAACAAAAATTATAAAAATTATCCAATTAATATTTAGAAAATATGAAAATATTACCAAATTATGGCTTAGCATTATCTACCCAAGTTCTATCACAATCTACACGAGTGCACGGTGAATCAATATCATTAACATCCACTGTTGGCATTCCATTGCTAAAACATTGGTGATGAATAGCAAAATCATTCAATTCATCACCATCAATTTCTTCAGTATATGCTACACTTGGAGTAGCAAGCACAATAGACCATGAAGGATCTTTGGGATCTTCCACGTAAAACACTTGTTTTGCCTGACTACCCAAGATAAAAAGTTCAGATTTGAACCCAATTCTATTGAGATTTACAATGTAAATCCAAGGTCATCAACTCTAATGTCATTGTTATTTTCTACCCAACTACATTTGAACATTACAATTCGAAAGTTGTTGTAGTCGAGCTCCCATATTTCATCAATGACTCCATAATAAGTCATATCTACCATAATTGGATTCTTATCTTTTGTACTAGCCACTTGCATTGTTTTTGCAACCAAGCTTACTCCGGAGTTTTGAACAACTCTTACACTATCTCGTGCTCTTGTGTGATAGGTCACTCCATTTATCATGTAAGCAAAATATTTTATGATTCTAATGTTAGGGCCTCGTGCCAACCACTTCAATCTTTCTGATACTTGATGTGTTGTATGCTCATTTGCAACCTATAATTCAATGATACACACTTACTGTTAATTGTTATTCATTTTTTCAAAATAAGATCTATATAATAATTAAATTACAAAGATACTTACGCGCTTTCGTAACCATGCAATGAATGAGCGATTATGCTCATCTTGTAACCATTTTACCGCCTTTAGTCTCTTAGGAAATGTTGTTTTCAAATGTGTAAAATGTTCTCTATAGCAAATACATTGAGATTATATCATCCAGCTGCCTCAATTAGTTAATTCATAAGAACATATAACTAATAAAAATGACTTACTCGATATATGGGAGGATGATATCCTCATTCGTCAACACATTCCGATGTGCTTGTTCCCATTCATCCTCACCAACAGACATTATTTGAGGACCTGATAGAGGCCTAGTCAGTTGTACTAGGTGGTGTGTGGAGGGTATTCCTATAGTGTGAACATTATATAAGTATTCTGAACAGAACTAGCATTCCGCAATACATCCTTCAGGATGATTACGATTCCTCACATAACTTTTCAAGATTCGTATGAATCTTTCAAATGGATACATCCACCTATACCACACTGGTCCACAAAATCTGACCTCTCGTACAAGATGAATGGTTAAATGGACCATTATATCAAAAAATGATGGAGGAAAATGTTTTTCAAGTAAGCACAATGTAACTGTGATGTCTCTTTCAATGTTATCCAACTTTGAGACATCAATGACTTTGTTACAAAGTACATTGAAAACGAAACACAATCGAGTGATGTTATATCTTACTTGTTTTGGCAATACACCACGTATGGCAACAGGAAGCAATTGTTGCATTATTGTGTGACAATCATGCGATTTTAGGCCACTAATTTTCAAATCTTCCATGGATACAAGGCTTGAAATATTTGATGAGTAACCTGTTGGAACTTTCAATCCATTCAAACATGCACAAACTTGTCGTTTCTCTTCTTTGGTTAGAGAATAACAAGCAGCTGGAAAATATGTTCTTTTTTCCCCTATCACGGGTGCCAACTCATTCCTCACACCCATCGTCAAAAGATCCAGCCTTGCATTCACTACATCCTTTATTTTTCCAGGAATGTTAAGTATTGTTCCAATCATACTTTCACACATGTTCTTCTCTATGTGCATCACATCGAGAACATGTCGAACGGGTAAATGCTTCCAATGTTCCAAGTCGAAAAATATTGATTTCTTCTTCCAACAAGTTTTCTTATCAACTCCTTCTGACTTGACTTTCTGCCTTTTCTTCCCCCACGAGCAATTAAGTCCCTCTACTTTATTCAAGATATCAACACCACTCAATATTATTGGTGCAGGATTTAACTCACACTTTCCATTAAATGCCTTCCTCTGCCGTCGATATGGATGATCGTATGGTAAGAATCTCCTATGCCCTGTATACGACATCTTCCTACTGTGCTTTAAGCTTCTGGCATATGTTTGTTCAACACAAATAGGGCATGCACAATAACCTTTAACTTGACACCCTGAGAGATTACCATAAGCAGGAAAATCATTTATTGTCCAAAGGAGCACAGCTTTTAGCATGAATGTTTCATCACGATATGTATCATATGCTTCAATACCTATTTCCCACAACTGTTTTAAGTCATCAATCAAAGGTGCCAAATAAACATCGATATCATTCCCGGGTTGGCGTGGACCAGAAATTAATAAAGTGAGCATCATATGTCTTCTTTTCATGCATAACCAGGGAGGAAGATTATATGTTATTAAAATAATTGGCCAACAACTATACTTAGATGATATGAGACTATGAGGATTGATACCATCCGCTGAAAGTGCCAATCTAAGATTTCTTGGTTCATTCCCAAAATTTGGCCATCGTTGATCCACTAGTTTCCAAGCGGGAGAATCGGCAGGATGACGTAGACTTCCATCACAAACTCTCTTATGAGCATGCCATGTTAAATTGTTAGACATTTTCTTAATGCGAAACATTCGTTGGAATCTGGGTATCGGTGGAAAATACAATAACACTTTTGCGGGCACTCCTTCATTTATCTCACCATTTTTTCCCATTTTCCACCTAGACACCCCACACGTAGGACAGTTATCCAAATCTGCATGCTCATTTTGATACAAAATGCAATCATTTTTGCAAGCATAAATCTTATCGTACTTCATCCTTAATGCGGATAAGCTCTTCTTTGCCTCGTACAAAGAGGAAGACAGTATGTTATCCTTTGGAAGCATATCTCCTATTAGCACAAGTAGGTCGGTAAATGCAGCATCACTCCACCCAAATCTTGACTTCAGATTATATAACTTAACAATTGCAAACAACTTTGTGAATTGCAAACATCCAGAATATAAAGGCAGTTCAACTTCTTCAAGTAGTTTCGTAAAATGAGATGGATTGGCAGAATATGTATCATGCACCATATCCACTGGTGTATCTGAATTAAAATCACGATCCCCAAAGCTGGATTCAACTTTATCAGTCGTGTTAGGTTTAAATTTCTCACCGTGCAATATCCAATTACGGTATGATAAATCCATTCCATTATATGTTAGATGAGCCCTTATGGTTTTGACATCCTTTGTTCTTAGATTTCCACACTTTATACAAGGGCAAGACATTGCATTAGGATCTTTGCCATTTTCAATGGCAAAGTTCAAGAAAGATTCGACTCCATCCTCGTACTCTTTTGATAATCTATTCTTGGACATCCACAATTTATTCATCGAAGCCATCAATCTATTTAACATACAAACGAATAAGAGTTTTACACTAGACGAATGTTCTACCTAAAATAGTGCAGTATTGCTAAAAGTCAAAACCCTATAATTGCCAAAAAGAAACACAACTTAGTATTATGGAGAATGAATCACAATTTATCCAAGGAGTGGGAAAATGCATTGACAAAAAATGAAAAAAAGAAGCAAAAATAGTGTTTAAAATCTTTGCATTTGTCACTTTTTTGTTGAAACTTCACAGCAAGTAATATAATATGCAGCATCAAAGGCCAATGGAAGTGACGGGCATCATCACCTACTTGAGATCTTGATCAAACCCTGCAACAACTTTGACTATTTAGAAAATTGTAGGCTAGAATGATCTATATTGAAGAAAAAAATACATCTTAAAGATAAAAGAATATTGCTTGGTTCAAACTTGTGATAAATTCTCACTTTCATGTCGTATAAGAAAAGGCAATTTAATCTTTTTATAGTACATATTTAATATTCTATTCTATATTTTAATTTACTCAATATAGCTAATGTGAAATCTAATACCGTTGAAATACTTGCATGCACATTTTTAAACTATCTAAAACGCAAAAATGAATTTCTTAGTCAAAATAAAATAAAAATATCTAGCATGGGAGATTATTATTTCTAAAACATACCACTAACAGGAGTCACGTATTTCAAACTTCAAGGACCATATCCCAAAAAAATCATCATTATATATTTATTTAAATTACCAATGAAATAATGGTGGGCTGTTTGAAGAGCTAGTTGAGATAGGAGCTGTCCTTATTGATTGTTCTTGATTTTTACCTGGTACCTAATTTCCAAGTAAATTTTAGTATCAAAATATTACAATTTCATTACACTGAGTGAAACTTAGTGCGATAAACACTTATCCAAAGTTGGAAAAATTAATCATGCAAGAAAACAAAGGTATTGGAGTCGTTGGTTTCCAAAATCAGAAAGTAAACAATTAAGTGTTTTTGAACACTAATTATTCATTGATGATGTTATCCTGTATAAAATGTTCCTATGAGTAAACATTCTAAATTTTTCTATATAAATTTTTTTTTCTAAATTTCTGCTTGTTGCTACATTTAGGAAAAGTAAGACACAAATTGATGACCCAGTAGATAAGTCCTTACCCACCCATCCCTCCCTAAAGAATATATGTAAACATCTCAGTGAAATGATCATATAACTAATAAAGCTAAGAAGCTTTAGGCTTGCTGCTAGTAGTTGTACTTTTTCATCAATATGCTTTGGTATTTCCTTGAGTTTCAGTCCTAGAACATTATTAGTAGGGTAGTGTCAAGTGTGTGCATAAGACACAATTGACCTGCCCTTGCTTTTCCCAACTCCCAAGTCATCTCCACCCATCTAGTCTAGGCTGCGAGGCCCTGTTCTGTCACTAGCACCTTTTAGAACATTTCTTGTTTCCTGTTAGATGTTTCAAGCCAATACTTATTCTATTGTAAAGACTCTTTATTTATGAGCATTTTATTTTAGCATTGTTACAACCTAGAACAATGTATACTAACAGCAAATTTCTATAAGCTGTACTATGCCTAAATTTCTTTCTCATGTTTCATACTACTTCTTGCATTAGGGATCAGTGATGAATTTAGTACACAGCAAAATATGAACACAAAATTAACCAGAAATTAGCCTGGTCTTTATCACTGCAAGTAAGACAATTTATCACCACAAGTAAGACAATTAGCAACCTGTTGTGGCTGGTTTCCAAATAATTTCCAATATTACAACTTACTTCGCAGATTGATGCGTGAAATTTTTATAAGAGAGAAAAAGAACATTTAAGAGAAAACTTAATAGCAGCAACATACTGACTTTGTTCATTCGGCGGAATCAACATCTCCTTCTCCAACGATTGGCAGCGGAGGCAGCGAGAGACAGATGTAGTGAAGACAAGATCCGGTCTTGATGTTGTGTGTGAAATTGTAGATAGAGAGAGAAAGTCAACTGATAGGAAATTTAAAAATAAAATAATAAGGCAGACAAATTTATGAACCCTCAAGCTTAAAAGAAATATGAAATAGAAGGAACCAGAGTACCACGAGGATAGTATATAAACAAGAAGACGCTTTAACAACCAGAAATGCTTTCTTTAACTAAAAACATCCTAAGAAATTCATTGCGAATCACAGTCAAACATCAGGACTCCAAAATTGGAGTCGTGGTGTATCATTAGTTAATCTTGGTGCAAAAGTCTGAAACCAACATTCAAGTTGGAAAAATATGAATCACAACATGTTGAATGTAAGTATGTAACAAAGTTAATTCTAACGTCACTTAAGACCTCTTTTAGATGTTACATATCCATCCAATGAAACATTCACAATTTAGGAAAAGTTGATTTCTATAATTTCCTACTAATCCTATCATATTTATTTGAGTATACTGTAACTTAAATAAATTACTTATCTCCGACATTTTAGGCCTAATATTTAACATTACCTCCTCATAATTAAAAAGGATCTAGCTATACCAAGAATTCCTCATCACGACTTGCAATTTATCAGAGTAGACTTCATTTAGATGTATCTATCATGCTATAAATATTATAACATCACACCAATTCCAGCTGATTCATACTTCTCCCAAAATTGAAGATATTTCTACAACAAATAAAAAATCTGCAGCAGAGTCAAACTTCTCCCAAAATTGAAGATATTTCTACAGTAAAACAAAAACCGGCAAGAGTTTAATAAAGTAGGGCATATGACGCCGTGATTAAAGAAGAAAAAGTAGCAGAAACAAACCTGTTGAAGGATCCCAATTCGGAATGACTTAGTTGAAATTGCAGAAATGGGCAAAGGCAGATTGTTGGAAGATAGAATTGATCGACGGCATCGCTAAAATTCGGCGCTCAAATGAAGAATCGAGTGTGTTTTTTCTCTTTGAAATTGCAGCAGAACCAAACATGTTGAAGGAATCAATTTGGAATGACTTAGTTGAGGTTGTAGAAATGTGTAAAGGCAGATTATTGGAAGATGGAATTGAGCGACGGCGTCGTCAAAATTCAGCGCTCAAATGAAAAATCGAGTGTTTTTTATTCTTTTTTCCTTTTTGGGGTTTTCTTTTTTCCTTTCTGGGGTCTATATGCGGAGGGAGAGGGGAATGGTGGGGATGGAAGTAGAGACTACACTTACGAAGGCAAGGGCGGCAAGTTCAGCAGCACCGGCGACTGGAAAGTGAAAGCAACACTGAGAAACAGAGACGTCAGAGGAGGCTGCGGTAGGCAGAACGACGGTGGCAGGTGAGGGCGGAGGCGGGCGAAGACTGTGAGAGGGCGGACGATGGCGATTGGAGTAGATTATGGATTTCAATTCTTCTGAATTTTGAGCGGGGATTTCATATGTTCTGAATTTTCTCTAAGTCCTAAAAATCTATGTCCCGCTTATTCCAAAGTGAGAGTGTGTGAGACATAATGAAAAATTAAAGAAACGACATCGTATAATCCATCTCTAGACAACGCGGCTCTCATAGACGTCGTCTAATAAAATATTTATTTTAGCAAAAATTAAAAAAAAACGGCTATAGATGACGTCTAATTAGGCACGTTGTCTATATATCCGATAGACAACACGGATATTTTATTATGTAATAAAAAAAAGAAAAAATAAAAAAAGTGGCTATAGACAACGCGGGAGCGTATGCGCGCCGTCTATTTCGTAATAGACGACACAGATACTAAAGCGCGTCGTCTTTCTTATGTTGTCTATTACCATTTTTCTTGTAGTGTATACACACAAACTGAAGAAAATTGTAGAAAGCATATTGAGGAAACGATAGATTAGGTTTTTATTCAAATTTATCAATAAATTGTGTACAACCTCTTTTAATAGAGGAGAAAAAGATATGTGCTAACTAGGAAACAAATCAACTCAATATGCATTCTAATCTATATCCGGATTTATCGGATATGGAAAATCTTTATTTTATTCTATTTCCAACACTCCCCCTCAAGTTAAGTAGTCGGGTCTCCAATACTTAACTTGCGAAGGACTTCAACAAAGTTCTTGGAATTCACTACCTTGGTTAAAATATCCGCCAACTGATCTTCAGAACGGACATACGGAAGTTCAATGATCCCACTCTCAAGTTTCTCTTTGATGAAGTGGCGATCAACCTCAACATGTTTAGTCTGATCATGTTGAACTGGATTCTCGGAGATGCTAATTGTTGCCTTATTATCACAGAATAGTCGACTCTTAGATGATGGTGGGAAGCCGATTTCAGCCATCAATTTCCTTAGCCACAATATTTCAGTGATTCCACTTTTGATCCCCCTGAATTCTGCTTCGGCACTGGACAACGCCACAACCTTTTATTTTTTACTCCTCCAAGTGACAATATTTCCTCCGAGAAAGGTAAAGTAACCGCCCGTAGACTTTCTGTCCATGGGGTTTCCAGCCCAGTCTATTGGGGTTTTTTCGAATTAAACCACCGCAGGATCATTTGGTTGTTCATTAATCCGTGTTCATGCAAATCATAATTTTATGTAACATGCATGTTTATCACAGTCTATACAAAAAACATGCAAAGCAGATTCGAATCTAATAAAGCGGAAGACATAGAAACGAATCTACTTACAAATCGATAGACGGTCTGTGGACAAGATTAAAGATCTAATCTTGCTGTTGAATGAATACAGGGATGGCGCCACCTAGCTCAAAATTCGACCACCACAAATTCTACTCCAAGATCTTCTGTTGTATTCCCGGACTGTATCTAGATTCAGAGTGGGCTGAAATCTACTAGATAGAGTTGTGAAATCTATGAATAACTTTGAGAGACTAAGAGGGGCTGATTTCCTATGAATAAAAATTCATGAAAATTTCGTGCCCCCCTCCCCTTATATATAGGGAGGGGCGAAATTTCATGTTCCAGCCCTACTGGGCTTGGGCCTCTATCTCAAGTTCAATATCCAGTCCACTATCAGTCAATTGGGCTACAACAGGGATCTAGAAGAATATTAAATTGGTCCACTAATTTATTTAATATCCAATATCCAATAAACCTAGGATATAATTAAATAAATTAAGTTTTACTTTTATTCCACTAAAGAAGTAAAACTGACCTACCAATTTAATACATATTTACGAATATGATTTCTCCTTTAGTCCAGCCATTCCCCGTGTTTAAGATATAATGTTCATTAATTAATCATGTAAGCCTCTGACAGCTATAATTAATTAACATCTAAAACCTTGAGTAGTACCACACAAGCTTTATTCATGTACGGAATAAATTCCACCTGCAGGGTTTCAACATGAACTTGTGCTTCCTCAAGAGAACATCATCAACCTGGCGCACCAGGACACAGTGCTCATGCATACTGCTCGAGACATCATGTATACATTGTTATTACCCAAGATATCGAATTCGATCTACGAAAAGATCTCACCCATTGATAAATCAAAGTAATAAACAACATACACATATGCTCGCCAATATCACATGAGTTCAGAACCCGAACTCTGTGGATCTTTATTCTCTCAGTAACTGGGTCAGAGATAGAGAATAGTATCCTATCGTGATCCTCCTCAATACACTAACCAGTGTACTAGAATAATCAGTTAGCCAAGATAAACTAACTTATCAGATTATTCTACGGTGTACCGATGGTGTGTTCAGGACCATCTAAGCCGTGAGCTCTTTAATACATTACAAGGTTCTAATGATATGATCTTTACCATGTGACTCCCCACACCATATCATCTACAATGTAAGTATATGGAACATTGCATAAAACAATTATAGAACATAATCTAAATGCAAACAGTGACAGCAATAACTTTCATTTCATATCATCATATCATCAGAAAAGTATACAAAGACAAGTCTTCTAGTATACAAAACTAACACAGTCTGCATCAGTATACCCATGTATGTCCAGGTGTCTATTCTTCTTAAGCAACACTCCATATCCGATAGTCCCCTTGAGATATCGAACAATTCTCAATGCAGCTTCCATGTGATCTATTTGAGGTTGGTGCATAAACTGGCTCACAACAGCAACAGCATAAGCGATATCAGGTTGGGTGTGAGACATGTAGATGAGTTTTCCCACCAGACGTTGATATCTTCCTTTTTCAGCTGGTTTGTCTCCCTCACATAACTGCAGTCCATGGTTAACTGCAATTGGTGTGTCGGTCGGCTTACATTCGAGTAACCCTATCTCGGCAAGTAGATCTAGCACATATTTCTTTTGTTGCAAAAATATGCCCTTATCTGACCTCAGTACCTCAATTCCGAGAAAGTACTTGAGTGTGCCTAGATCTTTCATTTCAAACTCATGAAATAAATTCCTATGGAGCTCCTTGATCTCTGCAGCATCATTACAAGTGATAATCATATCATATACATATATAAGAAGATATGTAATCTAGCCATTTTTCTTCTTCAGGAATAGCGTGTGGTCGGAATTGCTTTGCTTGTACCCGTATTTTATCATGGCATCTGTGAATCTTCCAAACCACGCTCGAGGAGATTGCTTCAAACCATACAAAGTTTTCTTCAGTCTACATCCTTCACCCTGTTTGAATTCCCCTGAAAGTCCTGGAGGTGCCTCCATGTATACTTTTTTTTTCAGCTCTCCGTGTAGGAAGGCATTGGTTACATCAAATTGGTAGAGTGGCCAATCCTTGTTCGCTGCAATCGACAGTAATACCCGGACAGTGTTCATCTTCACAACAAGGAAGAATGTCTCTGAGTAATCAATCCCATATGTCTGGGTGTAGCCTTTTGCTACAAACCGAACTTTGTATCGTTCAATCTCGCCATTTCGTCACCTCTTAATCGTGAATACCCACTTGCATCCTACAGGTCTCTTATCTCTTGGCAGCATACACTTCTCCCAAGTGTCATTCCTGGCTAGTGCATTTAGTTCTTTTTCCATAGCTTCTTTCCAACATTTGTGCTTCATAGCCTCTTCAGCAGTGGTTGGAATGTCATCCTCTCATAAAATAGCAGCTTCAAATGCTCTAGCCATGTCAGTGAGATTCCCTGTAGAGTAATTTCCCACTGAATACCGGGTTTTCCTCTTCTCGTGTTCGGGAAAGAACCTTTTAGGAGAAATTCTCCTGGTACTTCTGGGAAGAAGAACATATCTTCTGACTTCAGTTTGTGGTTCCACTTCTTCATTTTCTGCAGCAGAGTCGCTACCTGTCTCTTCACCACTTTCGGTCCTTTCATTTTCATTAGTTTCAAGAGAAGAATCTGAACTGTAATTATCAACAGAGTTTTGTACCTCAGATATCAGAAGAGGGGATGATGTTTGGTCGTGACTGTCATCAGCGGACTGTATGTTTGCGTCTAACCATTTCTCCACGGTACTGTTAACTTCCTCTGTCGGATTAGGTCCCGATTCAGGCTCAGAATTAGGCAACGGGTCTGTTGTTAACCAACTTATGGAGTCACTAGTTCCCACAGACTCCCCTTGGCTCCTAAGGTGGTGGTAAAAATATTCACCTTCTAAGAAATCATAGTTCATAGTGGTGAATAAGCGACGAGACATAGGATCGTAGCAACGGTATCCCTTTTGGTGAACACCATATCCTACGAAAACACACTTGACAGAGCACAGAGAGAATTTATCTTGGCTTTGTTTGGGAATATGGACAAAGACAGAACATCCGAAGACTTTTGCTGGCAAGGTCATAGGAGCCGGGACTTGGGCTTGTTCGGATAAGGCTTGGATGAGAGTTTGAAACTGTAAGGCTTTGGTAAGCAAACGGTTTAACAGATATACTGACGTAGCCAACACTTCAGGCCAAAATTGGGACGGAGTTTGAGATTCGAGCAACATAGCTCGGGCCATTTCGAGGAGGATTCTGTTTTTTCTTTCAGCTGTGCCATTTTGTTCCGGGGTATGGGGACAAGTAGTTTGGTGAACAATGCCATGAGCAGAAAAAAACTGAGACATTCTAGTATTAACAAATTCACCCCTATTGTCAGAACGCAAAATTTTTATTGTTCGTTGAAATTGGGTACGAACAAGAGCAAAAAAATGCGAAAACTTATCAAAAACCTCAGATTTATTTTTTAAAAAATAAATCCAAGTCATACGGGAACAGTCATCGATAAATAATAAAAAATACTGATAACCCGAACCCCCAATAATCGGTGCAGGACCCCATATATCAGAATGAACTAATGAAAAATAGAATCAACACGAGTATTATTGGGTTTAAAAGAATGTCTATGGCTTTTAGCCAAAAAAAGATATCACAGTGCATGTCTGGAGAAACACTCAAATTTGGAAACAACATTTTTAAGTAACTAACAGAGAGATGCCCTAACCGACGATGCCAAAGCCAAGCCTCTCAGTTTCCAGATCCATGAGTTAGCATCACAGTGCCTTTTGGAGAAATGTCATCCACATAATAGAGCCCACTTCTTTCAGTGCCACGCCCAATAATCGCCCCCGTTCTGATATCCTGTAAAAGACAGAAATGGGGCTGCATTAGTAATGTGCAGTTCAATTCCTTAGTGACATGGCTGATAGACAACAGTTTGTGAGATAAAGACGGGACAAATAAATAATTCGACAATTGAAGTGTGGAAGATAAGTTTATGGTCTCGGCGCCAAGAACCGGAGCAAGTTCCCCATTTGCAGTTTACACATGTGTTTTCAATAGTTGTGTCCTTGTTATAATATCAGAAGAGTCGAATGTGATGGTGTCCGTTGCTCCACAGTCAAAAATCCATTGGTTATTTTTTTCAGAGTCACGATCATCCATTTTGAATGCACTAGCCTCATAATCCTTAAGTAAAGGAATATGGTGCTGATTTTGAGAGGCTTCACAACTGCGGGGACTGCTCTGCAAAGTTGGAAAACTGCGGGGGCTTTTCTGCAATTTCGGCTATTTAGTTTTAAAAAAGGGATCATCTCCATTACCTTTCCCTTCTTTGAAACTAATCCTAGCCGCCTCCACCTAATTTGCTGTCGTGACCTCTGTCGGACCACTGTTGCCCGCTCCGGTGTCGGCGACTCGGTCGACGGTGGTCGCCACGGCTTCTGCTCCTCCGCGGCGGTGTGGCTGGGTCTGTTTTGTCCGTTTCGTCTCATCCCACCAGTCTGTGAAACCGATCAAGTGGAAACAATTCTCTTTGGTGTGTCGTTTTTGGCCACAATGTTCACAGACGAGTTTGCTCTTGTCATCGTCCGACTGCCCGGTCTTGTTTTTGTTCGGCTGAGGTCCCTTATTCTATCGATCCCTTGAAGCGAGCCCTAGCCCAATGCCTGATGATGTTCCCTTCTCATCGGAAATTGCCGGTCAAAGAATTCGATCCCTGGCGGTCTCCCGGCGTACCATCGAGTATGCTATCTCGATTGAGGGCAGGGGCTCTCGTTTGAGGATTTCCTTCTTGATCGATTCATACTTCTCATCCAATGCCATTAGAAACTGGTACACTCTCTAATTTTGTATGATTTGGTTATACATGTCGATATCCTTTTTGCACTCCATTGGATTGGGTTCTTGTCTGTCTATCGACATCCAAACTTCTTGTAATTGTGCCCAGATTTCTTCTAATGTTCGTCCTTCTTGTTTAATCATGTTTGTTTTTCTGTGCAAGTCGAATACTTGAAGGGAATCGGTCCCGCTCCCATATGTGAGTGCGAGACTGTCCCAGACCGCCTTGGATACTGAGTTAATGAGATGAGGCTCGATATTTTGGACGAGTCAGGTGAACACACACTGGTCTTCTTATTCCCACCGAGGGTACGATGAATCTATCGGTGAGGGTGCTGGTGGACTGTCGGTGATGTATGAGGCCTTGTCTCGGCCTCCGATTGCTTTCTTGATTAAAACCGACCATAGGGGATAATTATCTCCGTTTAATTTGAACCCGATATTTATGGATTCTGTGCTTGGTGTTTAGGGTAAATTGAGGCTGTTTCTAAGCAATGATGCCAATTGGAGGGCTAATTCATCTTGGGTTCCTCTGTTATTCGAGGTTTCTGTTGGTGTTGGGTCTGACATTTGGTTATGTTTTTGGTGTTGTTTGTAGGTTTCTTGCTATTTGGCCGAGAGAGGTTATGGACTGTGATGAATTCTTTTCTGAGTCTGAATATGAACCTGCTTTGATACCATGAAGAAAAATGTAGGAAGCATATTGAGGAAACGATAGATTAGGTTTTTATTCAAATTTATCAATAAATTGTGTACAACCTCTTTTAATAGAGGAGAAAAAGATATGTGCTAACTAGGAAACAAATCAACTCAATATTCATTCTAATCTATATCCGGATTTATCAGATATGGCAAATCTTTATTTTATTCTATTTCCAACACAAACGACGCAACCCTACCGGCATCTCTCATCTCTGTGACTCTACCATCCCATTACAATGATCTCTTTGATTTCCCAGCGATCTGATGAAAATCAATCATGTTCTTCCTTTTTTTTTATCTATATTAGACTCTTCTGATTTTAATTTGAGAAAATAAGTTCTTATATGTACAATTGGCTCGAAAAATTATTTTCAAATATATGATTGAAGTTTGAAAAATAATTTTTGAAAATGTGAATGAGGATTGAAAACTATTTTCAACAATGGGTCTCTAATTTGAATATCATTTTTCAAAGGTTGACCTCTGCATAGGGTTCAAAAATATTTTCTTTTTATTTGATTGTTGGCGAGAGTAGAGATGGTGGTGGCAGAGGTGAAGTGGCAACTACAAAGTTCTGAAAATGGAGGTGTTCTACAGGAAGGTGGCGGTGGTGGGGATCCACGTTTATCTTCATATTTCTTTTTATTATTATTTTTTATCTTGAGATTTTTTATTTTTTAAAATTGATTATAAAACTAAACAGTAAAAATGAAAAGAAAAAGTGTGATGTGTAAAGAAAAAATACTGAAAAAAATATAATGGTGATGTATATTGAAAAAATAATTGTGCAAATAGTGACACCCTTTTTTTATTTATTTACTTTAGTCACCCTTACCAAAATAACCCCATTAATTTATTAAAATATATAAAGATATAAATATTTAAATTATTTATTACTCTCTCTTATTTATATAGTGACTAAGTACTTGGACCAACTAATGAAGATCCTTGGATAGACTTGGTGCAAATCTCTCTCTCTCTCTCTCTCTCTCTCTTGATGTCGAAGGTAATCCACAGTCGCTAGTACGTACTAGGTAAATTTAGCCCCTGTGTAATAACCTGCAAACCACACATGGGAGTTAAGTGCGCACTGGGTAAATTTAGCGAGTTAATTTTGATTTTGATCCCATAGGACATTGGGTATTCCGATTTTGGTCCCGACACTATCATTTTTGGTCCTTTTTCAAAAAAATCGTCCAGTTTTAGTCCCGTAAGTTTAAGAATATCATTTTTGGTCCCATGATTTTAAGGCAAAAGATGGGACCAAAGTTGATACTAACTCTGTTTGGGACCAAAAATGATAGTGTCGGGACCAAAATCGGAATACCCAATGTCCTATGGGACCAAAAATGAAATTAACTCTAAATTTAGCCCTGTGTAATAACCTGCAAACCACACATGGAAAGTAAACCATACTTAACAGGTCATGTGTGACAGACTCACACCTAATAATGTTGGTGGTGGGATACGAACTTGAGACTTTTAATCTCAAAATAACACACTCCACCAATAGGTCATCCCTAAGGGACCCTCCCTCTACCTCTCTTATTTTTATAATGAGTAGTCATACTAACCCCAAAAACTTTCAAAATTAAAATGCATTTGACCTGCTTCGACCCTTAAAGGCCTTGAAATTGACTCGTTATTTATAGTAGAATAAGTCCATAAGTTCCACTGTTAAATTATGAGGGGTTTTTTTTTTTGCAATTTAATTTTTCGATTATTAAACAAGGTTCATTCTATTCAATTAGGATATATAATTATTTTTTCATTTTTAATTAATAATTTATTATTATACTGCATAATTAGAATTTATGATTTTTTTAATTCATTTTATTGTGATAAATATTGTCCGGTTGATTATATTATACCTAATTTTTATTTTTATAATAAACATTATTAAACTCATAATTTAATGGTGGAGCATGTAATTTAACGTGAAAAGTATAACAAGAGATATGAAAAATAGAATATGAGATTAGCAAAATTCATCAATTTAGCTCGGGAAAAATCGTCAATGGAAGTAGTATATTATTTCAAATATATTAATACTCAACTAATTCATCAATTGTTGCTGTGGTGTAGTGGTTATCACGTTAGTCTTACACACTAAAGGTCCCCAGTTCGATCCTGGGCAGCAACAAACTGATTATACTTTTTCCATTCCTTTTTTTTTCTATTACCTTAGTAGGCATAAAATATGAAAATAATTTCATTTAGATTATTTGATATTTCACACTTTTTAACACTCTTCCTCTCAATTTTACTATGATAAAATCTCAAAAAACAAGGAGAGATATAATAAATTCATATAGATTTTTTTTTTTTTTTTATGCACACCCGACCTGTAGTATAAGTAAAAAATACATTTTTCGACACAATATATTTATCCCTTTTAGACTGCAGTTTTTTTTTTTTTTCCCCTTATGAACTCTTAATTTCTTTTCGTTATTAAAATATGAAATATAACTTTGTGCTTTTAAATTGAGAACGTACCGGAAATAAAGCATAATTAGAAAAATATAAGATTTGCCTAAAATTTGAAAACAATAATAATAATCTTTTGCCAACAAACAATTAAAAACTTAAAACATTACGTTGAATAAATAAGTAAAAATTACTTTTAGACTACAGGTTTTTTTTTTCTTATGAACTCTCAGTTTCTTTCTATTAATATATGAAATATAATTTTGTGCATTCAAATTAGGAACGTACCGGAAATAAAGCACAATTAGAAAAATATAAGATTTGCCTAAGGGTGTTATTAAATACACCACAAAATTTTTATAATAGAACACTATTAAATTTAATTTAAAAATAAATAATTATTAATTTACTTAAATATCCTTTTTAATTAAAAAAATATTTAAAAGTTAATTAAAACTAAACTCAAAAGAAGAAAAAGACTGCCTATTCGTCCCCTTCTTCTCCCACCCCATTTTTCTATCTCCAAGCGCCTAGCCCTCCATTTCTTCCTCCATAGATTATCTGGCCGTTATTCTGGAATTCAAACAAACAAGACATGGGAAATTATATTTTTTACTTCAACAAACTATTAGAAAATAAATTTCCGAACTATTTCATAAAGTTCGAAGATCATGTTTAGAACAACTTTTGTCGAAAATCTTGTTGAACTATTCCATCATGTTCAAAAATTACTTTTGAAAATATGAGATGACTTCGAATAATATTTTTTGAAATATTAGTGTATGCTTGAAATATTCAATTCAACGCATGCATTTTCAGATTTCAAATTCGAGTATAAGATTGTTAATTTTAGGGATTTCAAATCGGGGAACAAATTGAATAATGAGACAAATTAACAGAACAATAGTGAAGAAGAAGAAGAAGAAGAAGAAGAAGAAGAAGAAGAGGCACTGAATTTGAAAATGAAGAGATGGAGATGGTGATTTTCTAAAAAAGGGAGTGAGGCAGCTGACGGATGGTCCTCCTTTTCTTTTTTAATTTTTTGAAATTGTTTTAAATTAATTATTAAATTAAGGATAAATATGAAAAAAGTGTGATGCATATATAAAGAAGAAAATATATGCTAATTTTTTTTATATATAATAATGATGTATGTAGTAAATGTGGTGTAGTGACGACATAGATTGCAAAATATGACATAACTACATAAGCTACTGTATATTATATAACTCTTTAAATGTGGAATTAAAAAGCTCTATAAAATATAAAAATAAATAAAAACAGCAATGGCAAATTGGCAACCGCTGAAATTGGCAAATATATAGGGGATGGTTCAAATGTTAACCACATACCCATGTAGAAATTAGGATCCATTAATAACCAGCCATCTCAATAATATGAATGGTCAAGATTAAATTTCTAATTAAGGGGGCTAATTGCAAATCCCTCATCTCTTCAAATTCTATTAGATTTTATATGGTTAAAATTGTAAAAATAAATATATCCATAATCTCACATCCCTTAAATATAGGAAAAATAATAGCAAGTATATTAATTAGTTCATTGTACGCCTCTTCAACCAAAGCCCCAAATACAAATTCAACAAACCAAGTGGCAGAATATTAAGCAAATTAGCAAAATGGACTTTGACACTTATTAAGCTGAGAAATCGACGATTTCACACGCCATTTGCAGTAGCGGGTCGAGTTCAACATGTATATTATTAGCAACATTTTGTTAATTTAATTAACGTGTCATTATAAAGATATTAGCAATTTGTTATAATAATATTAACAAGTAATAATCGAGATAATTATACAACTGAATATTTAATTATATAATATGTCATTTAAAGTATATTAGCAATTTAATACATTAATATTATCAAAAATATTAACAAACATATGTTAACTGGACAAAGAATTCTACAAAAATTGTTAATCCGATTAACATATCAATTAATTAATTACATTAATATTGGTAAGCATAGGAGCAATAAAACTATGCTACTGAAGTGTTGACCCAATTAACAATGTTATTATAAGGATACTAACAATTTATTTAATTAAATATTAGCAAGTGTATAATCAATTATATCTATGCTATAGAAATGTTAACTTGATAGCATGTCACCTAAAGGTTATTAGCAACTTATGACAAAAATACTAGCAAACATATATATTAGCATGACCCCAATAAATAGATACATTTGATAATAATTACCAATATATTTCTTAATTAGTATAACAAACCAAACCTAAATATCATGCATCAATATACGTACAAAAAATAAATAAATTGCAATTCGTACCATATACCCTATCTTATTATATAATATTTCAATCCAAACCCAATAAATTCAATAACAAAATTCGCATGTATGTAATGATATTTGGTCTAATTCATTTTACATAGTATTTTCTCGAGCACATTACAATACGCTAATAATATTATTTTTTTGCTAATTTACAATATAAAATGCGCTAATATCAAATTAAAACTGGTAATAATAATAAAAATACACCTCACGCTAATACTATAAGAACGATTTGCTAATATACGATATAAAATATGCTATTAAAATATATCAGTTAATGATCATGCATGCCATAATTTCTTCTACACATGTAAATTTTTATGTTTTAACATTCAGAGATGTAAAAATCTTTGAAAAATATGAATAGGGGGAAAATCACTTTAACATTGAATATATTTTTACAAAAAATAAAGAACAATCAAAATTAATTATTTTTAAATGATTGCCTAAATCCGTTGCCACGTGATAAACAAAAAAAAATCACCTTCAATGAACAAGTCGCCGATATTTTTTAAGACATAATGTTTTACAATTGTAATGCATTAGAATAATTGAAATAAAAAATATATATATTGTATGAAGATATACATGCCATAAAATGTGGGATTTGATATTCCATATAAAATAAATTACTACCATACCCCCAATTAAAATAACTATTAATAAATTGCAGTTTTTACCTAATCAATTTTAGATCAATCTTGACCATGGAAATAAAAAATATGAATGGCTAAGATTGGATCCTAGTTTCTACAGGAGTATGTGGTTAACATTTGAACCAAAACATATATATATATATATATATATATTATATGAGATCGAAATTTACGATATTTTTTATAATTATAATTTATACATTTTTCAATTTTAAAAAATATAATAATAATTATAAAAATATTATCAACTTTCTTTTAACTTTTTCAGTAGTAATTTTTTAGTAAAATAAACGTGATACTTTTTAATATTAAAATATATTTTTTTTAAATGATATATATTTTTTCAATCTAATATATAGAATGTTCGTGCACATTCGACCACCTCCACTATATTAATTAGCATGTAATGATGATGGCGATGGACTGATGGTCGCCAGATTTTGGAGTTCATTTTAATGGAAGTAATTATGTATCACTTGGAAGGAAAGTGGTTGTCGGGATATTAAAGATCGTCTTTTTTAACCTATATGCAAAGGCCACTAAGCCCATTATTTAGTAATTGCCATTTTTAGTGGAGTAATTATAACATTAAACAACTACTTAGGCCTAAGATATTTTATCAACATAATTACAACTTGTGTCATTCTATTCACAATTCTCATTTTCCTCATTACAATTTCAAATTAATAAAAATATAAATAATTATTTTTTAGACATTTTCACCCTTATAATCCCCCTGATTTTATTTAAAACTTTTATATTCTGATTTATTTGCATTTGAGATCTTTATCCTCTAACTTTTATTTACATTTTAAAATCATTAACAAATGGCCATCTCTTTGAATTATTTATTTTCATTTCACGTTACTAATGCTAATATAATTTAAAGGTTACATTTTATATATACTCTGATTTATTCTAAATTTAATTATAAATGTTTTAGAATCGCATATTATTCGATTGAACTCATAGATGTTAGTTGTTATGAATTTCTTTAGACGTGAAAGTTTAATACTATCGAATTATCTTATGACCGTGTTTTGTAAAATTATGGTAATTTATATCATGATCCATCAAGTGGAAATATTGATAGTCAAATAAACTTTATGTGCAATTATAGTATTTTCTTGTGTAAATTTTCATTTTCATCTAATTACGTAAATTTTATCATTTTTTTTATTTTTTGTTTAAGTAATATAAATCTTCACTTTTAATTAATTAAAATATAAATATGTATAGGCCAATTCAAATCACATTCGCATTAAAAAAAAATTATGCATAGCACGGTTATGTGTGCTCGATTTTGTGGATATATTTGTATATTGGTAATTAGATTAGTTTTTCGGTACAAATTTTAACTGTACAACAAAAAAGCATGTGGGCTCAATTAATTTCTATAGGGGCATTTTTTATAGCATGCTATTATTTACTCCAAGATAATATTATGTCATTTATTTGTTTAAATAATTATGATAATTATTATTTATATTTATGAAAAATAAACTTTAGTTTTCTAATCTATTTAAACTTTATTTATATGTTTGTTTCACACACTTATATATGTGTGTGTTGCAAATACGTATCTAAGTAGGATTGAATTTTGCTTTTAGTTTTTCAATTATCATAAAATAACGTAGTACCGAACATCGCGTGGAAAACTTACTAGTATGTTATTAAAATATAAATACGGTTCAAATTGAATAATGTAACCCACACTTTAAATCCATAACAAAATATTATAACATCACTTTTAGGGTTGTAGATGAGCCAAACTATTCATGACCAATTCGGATCTCGATTCGATAAATGCTCATTTGAGCTCGTTCAGTAAAGCTCGTTAACTAAACGAGTCAAGTTTGAGCTTGACATTCCTCGGCTCGTTAAGTAAATTATAAGTTTGAAAATATAATATTATTAACTTGATAAAAACTTACAATATTTATATTTTAATGAGTAATAAGCATATTAAGTGTCTAACTAACTTTATTTTTTTATAAGAAGTGAATAATTTTTAATAAATATAGCATTGTTTGTGGATAATTTGAGAGAAAATAATGAATATTTAAATTTAAATATAAATTTAGAAAGCTCGTTTAGGCTCAATTAAGCTAGAATAAACTCGTGAACCTCAAAGTATTCGATAAATAAGATTGAAGCTTTGCTCGAAAATAAACTAGTCAATATTGAGCTTGACAATACTCGACTCGGATCCGTTCAATTGCACCTCTACCCACTTTCTGAATTCATACCAAAAATAAAATAAAAAAGTCTTCAAGTCCCAACCCAAAAATAAAAAACTGAAAACCAATAGGATATTGTTGTTGAGATTGTATACTAAAAGCATGTCTTTTATGTTATTATTTATTTCCCTTAATTATGAATGAGAATAACGTTCACATATTTTGCATTTAATTTTAATAAATAATGCAAATCATCATATACTTAATATTGAAGATAATATGGTGTGTGGAATGCACACAAAAGATCATATTATCGGTTCCTTATAAAGTATGAGAAGAGTTCACAACCTAGATGGAGTTAGACGAACCATCGGTATAGCTGTAGTATGATTTGGAATTAGTCTATCTTGGTTATGAAATCATGCTAGTGCACTTTTTTAGTGTATTGAACTAAATCGCAGCGAGATAATTCTTATGGACTGACAGCACATAAGAATATAAATCTCAGATACTCATAATTCTTAATCCTTGTACAGTAGTAGACATGTATATTTTAATGTACACTACTTTGACCTATTAATGGGTGAGTGAGATTCTAATTAAAGAATCAATAAGCCCGATAGATTGGGTAGTGACATTTCTATATATGATGGGTTACTATTTATATAAGAAAATCGTGTCTCGGTACACCGAGTTGATGATGTCCTCTAAGGAGTTCAAAAAAGATTATCATGTTAAATCTTGTAAGTGGATTTTTAATCCGACGTGATAATAAAGGTTGAGTGGTACAACTCATGTACAAGTAATTAATTAAATTGAGTTGTCAGTAATTTAATTAGTGGACATTCCATATCTTAAACATGGGAAATTAATTAATTGAGTCGAAGAAGCCATATCCATAAATATGGAATTGCGGCGGTAGTGCAATATTAATTCTTTAGTGGAGTGAATTAATATGAATGGGCTTAAGTTATGTTTGGTTCGGACATGGTGAACTTAAGGTCTGTTGGAGACCTAACCCTAATTCTCCCTCTAAATCCCTGTTGTAGCCTTATATATACCTTATGAAGGGAGACGAAAAACCCTAGCACACGAAGTCATAATTTTCGAAAATTTAGTACTTAAAAAAGCTGGAAATTTTCGATCATCATGAGATACGGGTTCTTCATCTCCAAGTTTCTACAAAGTCTAGAGGATCGTCGCCCCCACGACGCTTAGATTTGGGACATACAACAGAAGATCATGGAGTGAATAACATGAAGAATGGAGGAGCCGCAGATTTTATATCTACATCTTTTCAACGGTGTCTCTCCGATTGCAAGGTAATCCGATAATCTCAGTTTTCCGTTGCGCATGAGATTTAGATTCGGTTTAAGCATGCAATGGAATGTGGAATTATTTTGATCAAAATAATTTTATTCAAACAACACATATCCAAATGATCTTGACTTGTTCCAACAATTCCGTGTACGCATTCCAAAAAATTAATCGGTGTCGAATCCAATTATAGATCCTCAAGTGAAGTGTGATTCATACAACAATTTATCAATTATCATTATCCCAATGATATCCACATTCTTGAGAATACATTGTGCCAAAGTCAAATACTTCATAGTAAAAAATTTCTTGATTTTTTCTATATCTCTAACTGCATCATGATGCTGTTGAATTTCTTCTAGAGTGTGAATTACCCGGAATGAGAATAAAAGGAAAGCTTAACGAACAAATGAATATCATTATCCAACTTAAATTCGACCAGGGGAAAAAAGTGCAAGCATGTTACTACTGAAATATGATAAGCAAAGAAAAATGTAGAAGTTATGTGTATACCTTGTTCTCGGATTGCTTTCAGAATGTTCTGCTCACTCGATTTTTTTTTTTAAATGAAGAAAATTGATCAACTATATATAGATGGTGTTTTGTTAGGGTTTTAGTGTTGGGGGATAAAATTATATAATGGTTTTTGTATTATACTTTAGGGTTTTAATAGTAGGGGTAAAAAAGTTTATCCAAATAATATTAATATTCTAATTATAATAGGGGTTATCAAGAAAGAATATGGGATCGTCAATTACCCTTACAACTTCCATAACAGGACACGAATTGTCCCAATTTTCGCAGGCGCACGCATTTTATTGGAGTCTAGGATTAGCTGCAATAAAAATAGAAAAAATTGTGCATCGAAAATCTTAGGAAGTATTCCTTCGCTTTACTTAATTTTTTAAACAATTTTAATAATTTATTTAATAATTAAAATTGTAAATAATTAAAAAAAGCATAGAGTTAAATGAATATGGGTTATGAATCTCGATCAAAGCATGTCATATCAAATCTAGATTCATACCCTAGATTCATTACGTGCTCTAGTGAAGCAAAACACAAACCCCATTATGAGAATATGAGATCCACTATCAAACATAAAAGCTTAGGATTATAAAGAAATTGCATCCCAACAAATAACAATAGTAAAGTTTAGAACCTATACAAGATATATTTGTTACTAAAGATACGAAAATCACTGTGAATCAGACTCCTCTGCTGCATCCTCTATCTTGAGCGAAGTAAGCGAGTCCCCAGTTAGGTGACTCCGGTACTGCTGCACCACCAACACCGACGAGACGATCGAAAATTCCGACGAAGTCAAGAGGTTTCCAACGGGTCCAAGCTCAGGGCATTCGTTGTGGCTCTTTAGAGCTGCAGCTACTTGACCCTCAGGCGTTCGTCCAACCACAAACAGATTGCAACGATCACGACGTCGCATTGCCTCAACTGCTTCTGCAGCATTGCTCACTGCCACCTCTTCCAACTTGATCGAGACATTCTTCGTCACTCGCTGCTTGAACTCCGCAAGAAACTCCTCATCACTCGATCTACCTTCCACCCCACTCTGATCATCTACATCAATCTCAATAGCATCTCCACCGATCCTCGGATCCACTACGAAACGAACAACGTCCAATCTAATGCCAGGGTGCTCAGCCATGAGTGCTCCATAAGAGAGAGCCTCATGATCATCACAGCCACCGAAGAAGAAGGCTGTGATCCTGTAGTCTACATTGCTTGCAGCTACATAAGCTGTCCCGCCAAGCCCCCGGTCGACGAAGATGCCGACTGAGCAGGGTGCATGCTCGAGCACCCTCCGGTTCACAAGCCTCAGATCAGCTCGGGTGGTCTCCAACCGCCCGTCCAGCCTCTGATGCTTGTGGAATGGGAGAACTATCATTGCAGCCTTCTTCTTCGCTGCTCCGTTGCAAATGTCGACGTGCATGCTAGACATCGATGAGATTGCCGTAGTTGGTCGGACAGAGACTTGGCTGAGATGCTGGAAGGCCTCAAAAGCAACAACAATGTGGTTTGGATCGGATTCTTGCTTCCTGTTCCAAAACGGCATCCCGTTCTTCCTCGCCTTGTGTGCCATCAGTATAGCAGAAGATCTCTCCGACATCTCCATCATGTGCATGGCGTAGACACGGAGCCCTTGCCTTTTCCCGGTGCCACGCGAAGCTTCCATGAGATTGATCAAGGAAGGAATGTTCCTAGTGCTGTGGAAACATGTTAAGAGACGAAGCTGAGCGTTGGAGTCCTTCCTCTGTATAGTTCTGTGCTTGTATTCTGATATAGCCATTCGAGCCGGCTTGTATATCGTGACAACAATTGGTGTGGTTATGAAAGTGGTGAACAGAGCCATCAACACCATGATTGCAAATGTTTGATCATTCAAAACTCCTCTGTCTTTCCCAATGTTGAGCACAATGAGCTCCACTAAGCCTTTAGTGTTCATAAGGAAGCCGAGCGTTACAGCCTCTTTGAAAGGGATCTTGCAGAAGCGAGAAACAACAACAGTGCCGATGATTTTGCCAGAACACGCGGTGACAATGACCAACACGAGAAGACCCCACGAATGAGCCCCTTGAATGGTGGCTACATTCGTTTTCAGCCCACTGGACACGAAGTATAGAGGAAGGAACAGACCGGAGACGAGGTCCTCAACCTTTTCAACTAGGGCTCCAGCGAACGCCCCCTCCTTAGGGACTAGAACTCCAAGCACGAACGCCCCAAACAGCGCGTGAATCCCAATGGTATCGGTCACAAATCCTGCAGCCAAAACAGCAGCTAATGTTGCACATATGTACATCTCATCTACTTGCTGGCCCTCAGGGCAGCGCTGTGACATCCATCTGAAAATAGGCGGGGCCACAAATATGCATAGGATTATGAACCCGGAACCACACAAGAACACCCACACAGCAACTAGGGGAGAATGGTCCGTGCCTGATAAGGCAATAGCCAGAGCAAGCAGAACCCAAGCAGCCACATCATTGACTGCAGCAGCAGACATGGCCATTCGACCAACATCAGTAGTTAGTAGCTTGAGCTCAGCCAAAATACGAGCGAGAACTGGAAACGCGGTGATGGAAAGTGCAACTCCCATGAACACCAAAAATGGGGCCTGGCTCACACCTGTGTGAAAACAAATGATGTCCCAATTCCTAAACCAAATGGTAGAGTTATTCCTGCTAGGGCAATGCTTAAGGCCGCTTTTCCAGTCCTTCGAAGAGACCTCAGATCAATTTCAAGGCCGACTAGGAATAGAAAGAATAACAGACCAAGGTTAGCAATGGTGTCCAACACTGTCAGGCTCTGGGCTGGGAATATACTCTGAAGATACTTCTCATTCCGCCCTAAAGCTGATGGACCTAGAAGAATCCCTCCCTGTCAAAATGTTATGAACAAGATAAGGTAACTCGATTATAGAAAATAATTTCTCAAGGTGAAATTTAATCCACTCCAATTAATATTATCAGAAAAATGTTAAAGTAGAAGAAAAAAAAAGTATACAGCAAAATGTTGTTCTAGCCAAAATGATAAGGACGTCTGGACGTGCCTATACGCATTTGGCTACAAAGATCCATTACCACTAATATTATTGTAGTCACTGAACTCTATTCACATAGCCAAGTTCCAATTAAAATACAACAAACACCCTTTGAAGTGGAGGTAACAAGAAAAGTAGAATATAACTGTGCTTATAAAAAGAAAAGGAACATGCAAGTAAAATTTAAAATATCAGTTCTGAGAGTGGATTATTTGCAGTTTTAGAGAGAACTTTATACTTGGCATGGAAACATGATTCTATTTTATTGATAGATGGAAACTACAAATAACAGTAAGCAGCTCAGACTATATCAGTTTCAGCAGAGTTCATGGAAAATAAAAATAAAATAATCTCAATATTTTATGTCTAAAATCAAGACTTGTGATTCTCCAAGGCATGTAAAGAGCATTATTCATGGCATCTTAGTTATTAATTATTACGGTTTAGGCAAAAAGGCACAAGTAAAAGGTCAAGAGTGAGTGGTATAAATTAAGACAAAGTGAATGTTCTAGAGCACAACAACGCATCACCAACCAATGAACATAAAAGCAATGGTGGTTAACTAAAGATTTGGGAATAGCTAGCACTATAAAAGGTTCTCCTTAAAAAGGTAATCAAGAAAACAGAGAAAGTGCTGGGAATCTTATGATTGTTCAAAGAAAAAAGCAGCAGCGAAAGCGAAAGTGTGACACTCACAATAATCTCAGCAATGACCCGTGGTTGCCTCAGCGGCCTTAGAAGATACGCGAGCCCTCTGGTCAGCACAACCACGAGGCATATCTGTATTATCAACAGAGGGAGCGCGAAATGGAGAGGATTGTCTCCTTGGAATACCCCATTAGAGGCTGCCTTCATCGGTGGTGGACATTTTATTGTTGCATTGGATGCCATTTCTTCACCAAACTATCACAAAATCGATCACAAACAACTGATTCTTGGATCAAAAATACCTGCAGGTAATGATCATTCAGACATCATAATCTGATCATCACATAGTTAGACTAAAACAAGATTTCCAATTACTATCGCTTGGATGCAACTAATGAAACTTGTGAAAATTAATTATGCTCTCGTATTTCACATGGTATGATATGAAGTCTTCAGTTGACTTTCACAGAATCCTTAGAAAAACTTCAAATTTGACCAAAAAAAAAAAACACAGACAATGAATAACAGAAAGAATAGTTAACATGGATTGGTTGGGACCAAGATGCAAATAAAAAATAAAAAATTACAAACACCCTACGAAATAGAAGATTCGCATTGAATTATGAACATAGTCAACATTTATGAACAAAATATTAAATTAAAAAAATTATAAATTCTAATCATGAAAAATTATCTATAATAATGAATTATTGATTAAAAACTGAAAATTAATTGCTGAAAAATATTTATAAACTCTATTATATAACAATTGTAAAATTAAACTAAATCACAATAAATTAAAATTGAAGAAAAAAATGGATAAAAAAATCTCTTAATTTGATAGTGAAAGAAAGAGTGTAAAATGAAATCTGAGGTGAACTTAAATAGGTGCAAATAATAAATAATTAGATATTGAAATACAGAAAAAAGAGGAAGAAAACAAACGGATTTGACTAATTTAAGTAATTGAAATTACTGCAGATTGATTTAGTGTGCCAGCTGCGATGAGAAAGGGACGCCTCCTTTGACTATATCGTAAATTTTGGCGTTCAGAAACCTAATTTCTGAGCGGCACACCTCTCCTTTAAAGACGAAAAATAAAATATAAAAAAAATGATCTACGTAATCCTATAATGATCACGGCTAAAGTAAAATACAAGAATTGGAATTCTATCACATTTTGCTTGGATCGTTTCAATGTGAACGTGATGGAGCATGTTAGTCGACTAGAATCATGAATCCAAGAAAATAATTATTATATATATATATATAATGAATTTGGAGATAAACTCAAATCTTTTTAAATATTTGGAACTCTAAAATCCGATCTTGAGAACTGTTGATTAATTTTTAATACTGCGCATCTGCTCATTTATTGAATTGAATGCAATATTCAATGCACTCACAAACTAGAGCCATTCGAAATTTATACACCTTTTTGAAGATATTTTATTCAGTTTAAAAGTAGGAAAAAGTGTTTAAATGGGGGATAAATGAAAAGACAGTTTTGCACTCTTCACATCAAATTTACTAAACCTGAAAATTTGCCAGTAATTCTATTCGCGTGCAAAGTCTTTAAAGTTTGTAACAGATGAAGGTTATCTATATATGAATAAATACATGTGTAGAGATAAGAGAAACAAACCTGAATTTTCTTCGATTGCTGAAGAGTTTTCTTAAGAGGGATTTGCTTGTCACCTTCAGTCCTCGTTGAACGAATTAATTGTTTTTACGTCAGAGAGAGAGAGAGAGAGAGATTTTGAAGAAAGAGTAAGAGGTAGTGGCTGAAAAGAAGGAGAGAGAGAGATTACACATTCAGAACAAAGATCAAACAGTTTCGAATTTATAGAGGCCGGACCGGAAGGGCCTTCCCCTCGCCCAGCCCTTCCAACAAAAAGTCAATTGCAATCGAATTCCTTTATTATTGTGAGTTGTGACGAGTGTTAAATATTTTATCGAATAGATAGTGGTAATATACCTTTTTGTGTATGATAATTGAATTAATATTATAAGATTAAGAAATAAGCTATTTTTTCACACGTAACATCTTATTCTATAAATGTTACTTGTGCAATGCACTTTATATATCACTCTTGATTATACTCCCCGTAACAAATTAATTGTCTTATGGAATTTTCCACGTAATTAAGATATGATAATTTTGATAAATATACCCCACTTTTCTCCCTAATAAATGTATAATTAAAATTGGGAGATAATATGTATGAAAATATGTACAACAACACTCAATTTGTTACAAGTTTAAAACTTTAAAATAAAAATTAATTTGATACGAAAGGAATATATATATATTTTTTTGGATGTCGAGGGTAACCCGCAGCCGCTACCGTGGTGCGCACTGGGTAAACTCTGCCCCTGTGTAATAGCCTGCAAACCTACACAGGGGAGGTAAACTACACTTGGCAAACCAGGTGTGACAGGCTCACACCTAGTAGTGTTGGTGGTGGGTCGAACTTGAGACTATATTGGAAAGACATACAAATGACGTGACTTTGTGGTGTGTGTGATGGATGGTTGGTACCATGTTTTGGTATGTCATACTATATCAAAATTTTACAGCATGTTGTATATTTCGATATGCCGAAATAGTATATATTATAAAGACATGCAAATGATGTGACTTGTGGTGTGAATTTGAGGGGTACATGGGTCGGTACAGGATTTCAGTGTGTCATATCATACTCAATTTTTACAGTATATCAAAGATTTCAATGTTATACCATACCAAAAATATGGTATAGTGTCGACTTTGGAAGTTTTGAGCCGGTTCCGAACTTGATTTTTTTATATGTAATATGTAAACTACATTTAACATTTTAAAATCCACAAATTATGAATCTCCACAAAAAGATTAGATTTTCTTAAAGATGTATTAGAAGAGAAATTGATGCAATGAAAACAACAAAGGGCTTTATAGGATAAGTCTAAGCAATGACTTATAAAACCAATGTGAGAAAAAAATAAATGATCGATGTTAGAGTTTTGGTGATATAAGTTGTTTGATTTGGGACATTATTTATTTTTGTCCCACATCCATTTTATATCAAAAGTAATTTTTAGACTTACATCCTATTAAATGATATTAGACTTTTGGTTATCAGAGCTTCTCTAAATCCTAAATTTGACGCAAAATCGGGAAAAAAATTGCTCCAACAGAAGCGCTAAAACCAGTTGGGAAATGAGGATTGTTACAGTGCTGCTCCATTTTTCAAGCAGAACTGTAGCATTGCTGGATCACAATTCATATATTTATTTTTCTCATTCATGTTTTTTCCCCTTTACTTTTTTTTTATTTGAAATATTGAAATACAAAATTGTACATTAAATTAACATGACATCAAATAAGAAGGCTCGTATTTTTTTTTGTAATGTTGAAATTAAAATGACATTTAATAAATTACATAATAAAATTATTAAACATAAAGACATTGAAAATACAAATAAAGCAATAAAAATACAAATAAGGTATTGAAAATACAAATGAAACAATACAATAATATTTCATAATAATCAGAGAGACCGACCCCTTTCCTCCAATATTTGAAAGAATATTCTAATTCTATAAATTAGAATAAAATATTATGTAATTTGTATTTTTTCTTTGCAATATTATTAAGTTTAATTTTATAAATTTTGATTTTTTTTTGAAAAATTAAGATTAAATAAATACATAAAAATATGAATATTATGGAATATTCTTTTTTAGTACAGAATTTAGAGCAGATTGTTGAAGATGAAATATAAATTTTGTTATATAATAGAGTTGAAACTGTTGTAAAATGAAACAAACTGTTGGACATGATCTCATTACATCATTTTTTGTTTCTAATCTCTCTTCAAGGAAAATCCTATATTTTTTGGGATTCCTAATTCATGGGCATTTTACTTTTAAGTTTGTAGCATTAAATTCTACACGAGAAATTATATTGTACCCCAAAATAAACTTAATATATATATATATATATATATATATATATATATAGAAATGATCAAATGAGAACCCTTTCCTCAGGTGGGAACTAGGAACCAATCATAATCCTTGTTTGACTCAATCTGGACGGTCCAGATTAAATCAGATTTAAGTGGATGGGCGGTGGCATTCCTGTAATTTTCGGCAACTTTGTGGGCGGAGGGGTAATATAGTAATTTAATAATTCTTCCCTTTTGTTCTGAGGCTAAAATGAGAATCGCATGAGGCTAAAATGATCGAAGTAGGAGGCTAAAATTGATGTGACATTTTTCACTAGGGTTCATCGTTCCAATTAGGGTTTATTACCTTCCGATTAGGGCTCTGATCCCAACTAGTAATTATGAGATTCCCATTAGGGTTCACTGTCCCCAAATAAGGTGTATTGCATTTCATTCCAATGAAATCATCGTTCCATTTTTGTTTATCAACACATGCTAAAATGAGAAATGCATGGGGCTAAAATGAGCGAAGCTTGAGACTAAAATTGAATCTGGACAATTTCTGAGTTCAGTTCCGATTTTACCCTTAATAAGACGCGCGAATTGAAGACTTTCGTTTTAATTACACAATTGCCATTGAAAATATGGTTTGATCTGGACCGTCCAGATTGTGGAATGGATGGATAAGATTGGTTCCTAGTTCCCACCTGGAGTAGGGTTCTCACCAGATCCCATCCCTATATATATATATATATATATATTGATATTGGTTTATGTCATTACACTATGATTTTTGAAATTGTATACTGTTATTCTACTGAAAAATCTCAATACGGTATTGTATTGTACTGAAATTTCAATAACTGAAAATTTTGTTATTTTCTATATTTTTTCGGCATTTTAAGTTCAGCATCCTGAAATATTGATATATTTCTCCACCCCTAATTTGAATTTTAGATACTTGTACGTTTGCGGGAATATATTGTCACATTAATATTATGGAAAAAAAAAGTCTCATAAAAACTAATAAATACGATTTTGTAGAGATAAATAGATAACGGGGAATCTAGTGGTGGCCGTGAAGGTGAAAGTCAACTTCTACGTACAATGGCTACAGCCTACAAATAGAACTGTACACAATCCAATTTATTTGAAAAAATTGGTTGACTTCTAAATTATTTGATGCACTTTTGTTGGGCCAATTATATTTTATTGGAGATTTGCATGATCCATACAATTTTTATTTTTGTTAGTAATTTAAAACTTGACAAATGACAAATACTTTCCTTGATAATACTTTCAGTGATTGTATGAGATCAACGAATATAGATAAGGAGAAGGGAGGTTGAGGTTAGAGAGAGAAAGGAGAGAGAATTAAGAGTAATTTTTTTCATATCCTTTAAAACGCAACAACAGGAGTATAAATACCTCCATGGGTCCCACAGCAAAACCCTAGAACAACTTTAGGTTAAAATAAAATAACATAAACTGATCCTAATATTAATTAAATCCAAGATGACTTTACTATTCTCTCAACCGCAGCTCTAGGCCCACAACAACTACTGGTCCAAGCCCAATTCTTCTTCAGACCCGCGGGCCTGATCCGCTGCAGCAATCACGACCCGATTGTCTTCATCCGGGTCTAGGGTAATTTGATTAACCCCAATCACGAACCCTAACTTTGTCAAGATCGAATTTTTCTCCTCTCCTCTCCCAAACTCTTCTGCCTCAGCCTTTAATCCCCTTTCTTTCTCATCAACCCCTTCCAATCCCGTGACAATACCCCCCGGCGAAGTGGATTCTCATCCCTGAGAATTAAAATTCTGGAACTTGCGGTGGAGGAAGGAGTCATTTTCCCAGGTGGCGAGGGTAGCATCCGAGTTCTGCCATTGAACCAAGGTCTGAGAGACGGGAGTATCACACCTGAAGAAGACACGGTGGTCGAGAGCGTGGATTGGGATGATCGGAAACTCCAGATTGTCAGTGGTGATAGGCAATTCAGCCACAGGTACATCTCTTTTCCCAATATGCTTCTTGACTAGGGATATATGGAAAACTGGGTGTATCTTAGAGGTGGGGGGTAGATCGAGTCTGTAGGCTACGGTACCAATTTTTTCCAGAATTGTGAAAGGGCCGTAAAACCTAGAAGAGAGTTTTAAATTACGCCGGAGAGCGACTGAATTTTGTCAGAAGGGCTGCAGCTTTAGATAGACCTGCTCCCCGGCCTCAAAGTTTCGGTCTTGATGCCTCTTGTCAGCGTACCACTTCATCCTACTCTGGGCTTGAAGTAGATTCTTCCTTAAGGATTGCAGCATTTGTTGCCTTTGCTGCGTAGTCTCTGTAACACTTGGATTTTGGGAATCAACATAGGAGGCCATGGAAAGGGTAGGGGGTGGTACACCATATAGAGCCTCATAGGGTGTGCACTTAAGGCTGGTGTGATAATTGGTATTGTATCAATACTCAGCCAATGGTAACCAGTGCAACCATTTTCTTGGGTTAGAACTGGTCATGCATCTGAGGTAATTTTCTAAGCACTGGTTTAAGCGCTCTGTTTGGCCGTCAGATTGGGGATGATAGGCTGAATTCATCTCCAGTTTGATCCCCAACAATCTAAAGAACTACTTCCAGAAGTTACTAGTGAAGACAGCATCTCTGTCAGTCACTATACTGGTGGGAGGACCATGCAGTTTGTATATGTTGTCAATGAAAAGTTTTGCCACACTCTCAGCAGTATAGGGGTGGGACAGTGGTAGAAAATGACCAAATTTAGTAAATCTATCCACGACCACCAATATTACATCCCTCCCCACAGACTTAGGAAGGCCTTCCACAAAGTCCATGGAGATATGAGTCCAGGCTTGATGTGGAACAGGTAGAGGTTGTAGGAGTCCTGGGTATAGCCCATGGTCTACCTTGTTTTTTTGGCACACTTCACATTCCTGAACCCACTTAAGAACATCTGCCTTCATATTAAGCTAGTAAAATACTCCTTTTAAGTGCATATAGGTTCCTGTAGTACCAGAGTGGCCTCCATAGGATGAATTGTGCATAGCTGATAGAATTTGAGACCTGCAATCTCCAGAACTGCCAACTCCCAATCTGCCTTTGAACCTTACTAGCCCATCAGTGATGAGGAACTCAGGATAGGATGCAGGATCAATGGTCTTGGCATTCAAGATCTTGGAAAAGTGAGGATCCTGTTGGTAGCTAGTTATCACCTTCTGTACCCAATTTGGTACCACAGTAGTGGTAGCCTTACACTCAAATTCTGAACCTTCCCTTCTTGATAAGGCATCTGCCACCTTATTATCAACTCCCTTCTTGTATTGGATTTCATAGTTGAATCCAAGAAGCTTGGCCAACCACTTTTGTTGCAAAGGGTTCATGACCCTCTGATCCAATAAGTACTTCAATGCTTGTTGGTCAGTCTTAATAATAAACTTGTGCCCCTGTAGGTAAACTCTCCATTTCTGCACTGCCATTAATATAGCTAGGAACTCCCTTTCATAAATAGATAGGGCCTGGTTCCTAGGGCACAGTGTCTTGCTCAAGTATGCTATTGGCCTGCCCTCCTGCATAAGTACAACTTCTATCCCAAATCCACTAGCATCAGTCTCAAGGGTGAAGGGTTTGCTGAAATCTGGGAGAGCTAAAACTGGAGCAGTAGACATTGCTAGGTTAAGTTTCTGAAATGCACCTTCTGCTTCAGTGTTTTAGTGAAAGTTATCCTTCCTCAATAGGTCAGTTAGGGGTTTACTGATGAGACCATAGCTCCTTACAAATTTTCTATAATAGCCTGTAAGCCTAAGAAAACCCCTAAGCTGTTTGAGGGTTTGAGGTACATGCCACCTTAACATGCAGTCCACCTTTTGAGGATCTGTGGAGACTCCCTGTTGTGAAATAATGTGGCCCAAATATTCCACCTTAGTTGTTCCAAAACTGCATTTACTCTTCTTGGCATACAACTGATTAACCCTTAGCAACTGTAGGACCACCCTTAGGTGCTGTAGATGGTCTTCCCAACTCTTGCTGTAAACTAGGATGTCATCAAAGAATACCAACACATATTTCCTTAGCTGGTCCCTGAAGGTTTGGTTCATAAGAGCTTGGAAGGTTGCAGGAGCATTACACAGCCCAAATGGCATTACCACAAACTCGTAGTGCCCATGATGAATGCTAAAGGCAGTTAAGAACCTGTCTTGTGGCCTCACCAATATTTGAAAATACCCTGACCTAAGATCAATCTTAGAGAAATACTTTGCCCCATGCAATTCATCCAACAATTCATCAATTATAGGGATTGGAAACTCATGTTTTACAGTGAGAGAGTTAAGGTACCTGTAATCAACACACATTCTCCAAGTTTGATCTTTTTTCTTCACCAAAATAACTGGTGAAGCAAAGGAGCTCTTACTGTGCTGAATGAGTCCAGTAGTTAGCAGCTCCTTAATGATCTTCTCAATTTCATCTTTATGACTGTGAGAAGTCCTATAGGGATGTTGGTGTCTTGGAACACTGTTGGGCTTCAGAGTGATCTGGTGTTCCACTTCCCTTGTAGGAGGTAATTCAGTGGGTTCTTCAAAAACATCCTTAAACTCCTCCAACAGTCCATTCATGTCAATCCCCTCTTCCTGTACATCTATCTGTGGTCTAATCATATATAGTTCCTCAATCTCATTTTCCTGAGGAAGGTGGAGCATCTTGTATAGAGAATGCCCAGAAATAAGGTGACAGTCCACATGTGACTTGTTGGCTTGTAGTTTGATTCTCTCCCCTCTCTGAGTGACTGTGAAGGTCATGTGCTTGTAATCCAACTCAATTGGAGTACAAGACTTGAGCCAATCACCACCTAAGATCAAATCATACCCCTCAGTTTTGAGCACCCTGGGAGAGTATACAAAATCATGGCCCTGTACATTCCATTGAAATCCAGTGGCTTGTGATCCACTTACCAATTTCTGTCCATTAGCCACCCTGACCAGTAAGGGTGTTGCTTGCTCAACCATGCATCCTAGCTTCTTGGCAGTAGCCTCTTGGATAAAACTAAGGGTGTTGCCAGTGTCTATAAGGATAAGCAGCTCATGCCCATCCCTTTCACCTACCACCTTTAATGTGGTAATTCCTTCTGCCCCAGTAACAGCATTTAAGGACATTTGTACCTCTTCCATACACTCTTCCTCTTTAACAAAGGGGGAATACTCTTCAGAATCTGGGGTGTGGGTGTGCATATAAGTGAGTTCTTCCTGTTCAGTCATAATCATGTAATTGATTCTGTTCTTACACCTGTGGCCTACAACATAAGGTTCATCACAATTGTAACATAAACCCTTTTCTCTCCTAGCTGCCATTTCAGCAGAAGACAATAATTTAGTGGGTGGCTTGAGTAGTCCTGTAGGGTTTTTGTTAGAATTACTCAGAAAAGGCTCAGTCCTTCTGAAATTAGAGGGTTGTCCCTGATAGGATTTCCCTGTCCCTTTGATCTTCTTAGCAATAGCCTCAATGGTCTGATGCAATGTTCCCGGGTGGAACATGGTAATAGCTGCTTGTAATTCCTCACTTAATCCACTAATAAAGCTGGCAATAAAGTAGTTCTCTGAGTAGACAATTGGGTTAAAAAACATCATACAAGCCCTCAACTCTTCAAACTTCTCAACATAATCATCATAGGAACCCTGATGTTTCAACTTGTTAAACTCCATGATAACTTTAGTCTCTCTTAACTCTTCAAACCTAGCAGCTATCACATCTAAAAACTGATTCCAGGATAAGTCCTTATACATGGGGCTGTTACTCTGGAACCATTGAGCTGCCTTTCCATCAAAGTGTAGAGAGGCCAGAACCATCTTTTGTGAGTCTGGGACACTAGGTACTAGCTGGAAATATTGCGTGCATCTTAAGATCCATGCCCGAGGTTGAGAACCATCGAACCTTGGAAAATCTACCTTAGGTAGAGGATTGTAGACATGAGAGTGTGACCCTTGATGGTGGGAATGAACCTGGTCTAAGGGTAACCTTGCCGCTAATGTGTATTGTTGTTGAGTTGTAGATCCACTCTCAGCTGCCACTGGGCTTGGAGGAGGACCCAATATAGACTGTTCTTCCTGGCCACTCTTCCCTTTAGACAAGTTTGAGATCTGTAATTGTAGCGCAGTAAGTGTCTGGGTGAGTTGATCGTATTTGGAGGTCACCCCCTTTAGCTGGTCTTGCACCACAGTGGAGAGTTCCCCAAATTTTTCTTGTATCTTCAACTCAGCAGCATCTCTCTTTAATGCTTCAGCTTCCAATATCTTATCAGTTTTTCTTTGTGCTTCTTGCAGCTCTTTCAGACGAGTACCTTCAGCCATGGCGGAACGAACCGGCTCTAGAATACCACTTGTAGTGAACACTACTGATTTTTATGTGTAATTTGTATAATTTCCTTGATAATACTTTCAGTGATTGTATGAGATGATCGAATATAGATAAGGAGAAGGGAGGTTGAGGTTAGAGAGAGAATTGAGAGTAATTTTTTTCATATCCTTCAAAACGCAACAATAGGAGTATAAATACCTCCATGGGTCCCACAACAAAACCTTAGAACAACTTTAGGTTAAAATAAAATAACATAAACTGATCCTAATATTAACTAAACCCAAGATGGCTTTACTATTCTCTCAGCCGCAACTCTAGGCCCATAACAACTACTGGTCCAAGCCCAATTCTTCTTCAGACCCGCGAGCCTGATCCGCTGCAGTAATCACGACCCGATTGTCTTCATTCGGGTCTAGGGTAATTTGATTAACCCCAATCGCGAACCCTAACTTTGTCAAGATCGAATTTTTCTCTTCTCCTTTCCCAAACTCTTCTGCCTCAGCCTTTAATCCCCTTTCTTTCTCATCAACCCCTTCCAATCCCTTGACAACTTGCATGCACAAGGTGTGTATATATAAGTCTTATTTTAAAAGCTGGTTGCGAGTCAATCCGTAAAAAGAAAAATCCCGACAAAATCAGTATTAACAGTAACACTAAAAAATATCACTCAAAATTTAAAAGTATCACCTGTATCATTAAAAGTCAGTATCAACAATAACATTAAAAAATATCACTCAAAATTAAAAAAGTATCACCTGTATCATTAAAAAGTAAACCGTCTGCTAGCTATTTTATACTAGTTTATTTAGTTCAAATTGTAATTTTTTCCATTCCAATTAATGTTTAGAGTTTTGAAGTGATTTTTTTAGATTTTTTTTTTTGTGGTTTTTAGGGTTTTTTTAGGAGTTTATTTTGTATTTTTTTAGGATTTTTTAGGGATTTTTTTTTTATTTTTTTACTCACACACCTAACCTGTGGTATTGAGGAGATTCGAACCTGTGATCTTTAGTTTCCAAGCAACTTCACTCCACCACTAGGCCATCCCCACCGGCACTAGGATTTTTTACGGGTTTATTTTAAAGATTTTTTAGGAGTTTATTTTTTTTTAAGGTTTATTAATTCCATTTTAGGGTATAAATTTATATTTATTTCAAACAAATTAAATCAATTCACTTTAATTTTATGATTCACTAATTTTATTTTAGGGCACATAATCTTTGGGAAAAAACTTAAAAAAACCAGAAAATAAAAAAAATTCAAAAAATCTGCCTAAAAAAAAAAAAAAATAGACGGATGCGTGAGCAGCTCGTGTGGGCCACGCGCCCGTCAAACCATCCAATCAGGCCAATTGATTCGAATGACCTTGGTTGGGTACAAGTTGATTCAATATAAGACTTTGAACATCATTATTTAATTTCTAGCTAGATAGTTAATTTTTGACTTTCATCATCCTTTTCAATTTTAACCGCAATGTTTAAAGATGTGTTTTGATTAGGGCATTTTATGTACGATATTTGATAGTGCATTCTCGTATACACGTATTGATATATTTTTCAAGACAATGTGTTTGTTCGTTGATATTGCCTTGTAAAATAAATTAATAATGTGTTGATTCTGTGTTGAAAAAAGAACGCAACTTATTAGTTATAAATTTTTGACGAGATGTTCCCAAAGATGATCTAAATGTAATGAAGACAGTTTCATTTTTATCAATAAGAGTGTACAGATGGCGAAAAATTAAATATTATATATAATATTTTTATTGATTTTTATATATTTATTTAGTTCTGGAATCATTTAAATTTAAAATTAAATAAAATATTTAAATAATAAAGATATTATTATGTGATAAATATCAAGAGTCTTTGGCAATAAGTAAATATCTTTCAAAATATATATATCAATTTCCAACAGCCAATGAGATAGTGCCATATCAGCCCTAGATCTCTCCTACCTACAACTATAAATAGGAGCCTCCATATCAGTTGAAAATCACACCAGAAGTTATTTGAAGAGTTCAAGAATTTGAGAAGAAATTCTATAAGTGAAATTCTCCTAAATATTCAAGGCGTTCTTCACCAAATTCATCCTGAAGACGGCGTTTGATTCATAAGCAAGACAGTCAAAGGCGTTCTTCATCAAATTCATCCCGAAATTGGCGTTTGATCCGGAAATAAGGCGTTGTCCCTCCGAATTAACGTTATCAAGACTAAAGACCAAGTCAAAGAAGATCGATGATACAAATCTTTCCCGAAAACTTCAAAGGCAAAGTTCAAACAACAAGTCCGAGAAAATCAAAGAGACAAATTTACTCTGAAGATTTCAAAGACCGTTTGAAGTTCAAGTCCGAGAAAATCAAAGAGACAAATTTAATCTGAAGATTTCAAAGACCGTTTGAAGATCAAGTTTTGAATAGAAGAATCAGAGAAAAATAGAGATTGGATCTGTATAAAGATATTTTGATTCAAAAATCATCTGAATTGTACACTATTTTGTGTTTTAACAATTAAATACAAAAAATTATATTAAAAATTTTAGCACGCCCAATGAGACCATCTCTACCTCTCATCTCTTCTCTTCATCAAAACCCCTCAAGCATCAAGATGTCTACAACTCTGGAAGAGGAAGAAACAATGATGGGGGCAAACCTTTTGAGGAATCTCCATGCGAAGAAGAAGAAGAAGAAGAAGAAGAAGAAGAAGAAGAAGCGGCTATAAATCTCGTCATTGGCCTATTCAAATCTTCCAATACATGTCATAGTCCATGAAATACAAATGCTCCTTGATAAGAGCATAAACTATCTTCTAACGCTCCTTGATAAGAGCCTAAACTATCTTCAAAACTCCTTGATAAGAGTCAAAACTATATAAGGTCTTCAAAATGCAAATGTTCATTGATAAGAGCCAAACTCCTTGATAAGAGTCAAAACTATCTAAACTCTTCAAGAAATACCAAGACTCCTTGACACGAGTATAAAATGTCTACAAAGTCAAATTCAAATCCAAGACTCATTGACACGAGTATAAAAGGTCTACAAATTCAAATTCAAGACTTCTTGACATGAGTATAAAATGTCTTCAAATTCAAATCTAAGACTCCTTGACACGAGTATAAAATGTCTACAAATCCAAATTCAAATCCAAGTACTCACAGACATGATTATAAAAGGTCCACAAAGTTCAAATTCAAGTTGAAGGCTCCTCAATATGAGCATAAACTATCTAAGTTCAAGAAAAAGCTCCCTGATACGAGTATAAACTATCTAAATTCAAATCCAAATTGAAGGCTCCTTGATACGAGTATAAACTATCTAATAAATTCAAATTGAAAAACACTTGAATATGAGTATAAACTATTCACAAGTTGAAATTCAAGAACTCCTTGATACGAGTATAAACTATCTACTAAATTCAAGTTCAAAACTCCTTGATACGAGTTAAACTCTAATCAGTCTTCGAGACTCATTCATTTCAAACGACAAGTCGTCCATGAACAAGTCTCGAGGGGGCATTTGTAGATGGCGAAAAATCAAATATTATATATAATATTTTTATTGATTTTTATATATTTATTTAGTTCTAGAATCATTCAAATTCAAAATTAAATAAAACATTTAAATAATAAAGATATTATTATGTGATAAATATTAAGAGTCTTTGGCAACAAGTAAATATCTTTCAAAATATATATATCAATTTCCAACAGCCAATGAGATAGTGCTACATTAGCCCTAGATCTCTCCTACCTACAACTATAAATAGGAGCCTCCATATCAGTTGAAAATCACACCAGAAGTCATTTGAAGAGTTCAAGAATTTGAGAAGAAATTCTATAAGTGAAATTCTCTCAAATATTCAAGGCGTTCTTCACCAAATTCATCCTGAAGACGGCATTTGATTCATTAGCAAGATAGTCAAATGCGTTCTTCATCAAATTCATCCCGAAATTAGCATTTGATTCGGAAATAAGACGTTGGCCCTCCGAATTAACTTTATCAAGACTAAAGACCAACTCAAAGAAGATCGATGATACAAATCTTCCCCGAAAACTTCAAAGGCCAAGTTCAAACAACAAGTCCGAGAAAATCAAAGAGACAAATTTACTCTAAAGATTTTAAAGACCGTTTGAAGATCAAGTTTTGAAGAGAAGAATCAAAGAAAAATAGAGATTGGATCTGTATACATATATTTTGATTCAAAAATCATCTGAATTGTACACTATTTTGTGTTTTACCAAATTTAAATACAAAAAATTATGTTACAAAGAGAAAAACTGATATCGTTCAACATCAACTAATTATAGAAGATATGATTTATACCCGTTTGAACTTCATTGAAGCAACCAAGGATAGAAGATCTCGACGATCTTATTCAACACTCTATGTAAGAAGACTTCGTTCATTCATGAAGAAACGTGACTCAAGATGTAATTCATCAGTTTTCATGGCCCAATTTTTATTTGTGAGATTTTTTTTTTGTAAATATAGTTTACGCTTTGGTGGACTGTCAACGTAACCTTATATTCATAGGAGATGATAGAATAGTGTTTAATCACCATATTAAATACTTTGATCGGATTTATTAAAATATATAGAAACATGATCCCGGAAGAGATTTTAAGTAGAAATAAAAAGACTCAAGCGTGATGAAATCTCACTGTTCAATTCATGAAAGAAGTAGGAAAAGAAGAGAAATAATGTCCATAGACCGATATGTAAGCACCCAAGTATATAAACTTTGAATCATGGTAATTGATTGTTTACCAGTTGGGCATGCTGGCTCCCAAACGTAAGTGTTATTGCATCCAACTGGGTTATCAATTCATGTTGTATCGTTCACTATTTTTCTTTAGGACTAATTTCCGTTTAAAACACGAACTTTTAGTAAATTTATAACTTTAATTTGATACAAATTTTAAAACATTTCAATAATGACCTCTAGTCTTAATTTGTGGGAAAACAACTTTAATAGTCTATTTATATTAACGAAAACGTATCCTTCATTAAAGCCCTATAAATAGGAATATATCAAAATATATATATATATATATATATATATATATAATAACAGAGTTATGCAACCATTCTTTTCCCGAATTTAGTCAATAAATAAATATAATAATAAAATAAATTATTTTATAAATTTTCCGAAAACAACCCATTAATGATGACTACTTGATCACCTAAAATTTTCATTATTCACTATAGACTATGATAATGTATGTTTTGGAAAATTTTAATTCAAACAATCAAGATATGTTATTTTAAGCATGATATATATCAAATAAGAAAGTTTATTATACAAATGTGTCAATCTCTTTGATAATCTTTTAGATGATAATCCACCTCATTTAGTTAACATCCCAAAATATATAAAATATTATTTATTAATAAGCGAACTCATGAATTTAAGAACTTTTTTTTTTAATTTTCCCAATTCAAGCAAATCTAGATGATGCCCGATTAAATGGGATTGATAATTAAACAAAATATTAATGATATCACTCCAATAAAATATAAATTATAGACATTGACCTAACCCACCACCTTAGGCCTCCTAATATCGATATGCCAAACTCTCCCCTATAATTTCCATCCTTATATATGTTGTAGGGTATTACACTTTGACTGGAATTACAACTGAAGTACAAGGAAATAGAAGGAGTAGAACAATGATATACAATAAACTGAAATAGAATAAATTAAACGAACTGAACTGGTATGCAGATTCCGGTAAGCTGAGTCGAGGGGACCTCTCTCCGCAAGACAAAATACGTCCCGGCTAGTACTTACGGTTTGGCGGATGTCTTTCAAAGATAAAACGACTTCGTCCTTCCGGCAGTAGCACCACAAGTCCGGCAAGGCTCCGGCGAACTAGACAATGTCGAGAACTGAGAGGCTGAGGACTCAAAGGGAACTTGTATGCAGCAAGATGATTGTGCAGAATATAGCCTTGGAAGCCATGCAGGATGTGCTATTTATAGGCACATCTCCACTGCAGGGGACAACATGGTTTGAGGGCATTCAAACCAGGTGTTGTAACCTCCAAGAGTTGCAGCTTTCCATTTAAGCCTCCAGGAGTTACATTGTGTAGAGCCTGACATGTGTCCAAGGCAGCTGCAAGCATTGACTCCCGACAGGAGTTACTGTCGGTTACAGCCCAGCCACTAACTCTACCAGCTCCAGGTAGCAGTTACACACTTGAAGGCTCTTAACTCATGTGAGTTATACCCTTCAAGGCTGGAGAAGCACCATGCTCCACTAAGTGCACCCACGACCCAATCAACCGATCTGCTCCACAGCCGTTATAGACCCGCCGACCGTTTCTGTATAACGACCCGTCGACCCGCTTCATGACCCGACCGTTTCTGGACCGTAAAACTGATACGACTAAGCCCCGGAAGCCCACGTACGCCCAAATTCCACCCAAAGTCCAATTGCCAAGATCCGAGAATGAGGACGAGATGAGACGAGACGAGACAAGCCGAGCACAGACACGAACGGGCGCACGCGTGTGTGCGTGTGTGGGCTCATGGCCCACATCCTTATGTACTTAATTACTTCACTTAAGTGTTAATATACTTAAATACACTTCTTAACTTGATTAAGAAATCAATGTGGGATTATTTAATGTGTCATAAACACATTATCCCACACACCATAAATGCCCAATCGTGTGACCAACTTTAACCATTTATTTCTCACTCACCGAAAATCAGATTTGAGCAAATAAAAATACTACGATTATCTACTCACAACATAGAACAATCGTACGGTATTTAATTCCTCTAAAATTAAATATCCCGATCACGAAAAATGATGAAAAGTCAGATAAAATGACTCAAAACTCAATTTATTAAATCCTATTTTCCAACAATCTCCCACATGAGTGGAAATAGTGCATGCATGTATGCATACAAGCAGCCCAGTTCTCTAGAAACACAACTACAACAGGATAGGTAGCTTGTGACTTTGAACCTTCCATATTCCAATACTATCGAGTATACCGACTATTTAGTGGACATGATGTCTTGAACTATACATCCTTAGTGTATACCGAGACAATAGTATTGAAAACAGCTATGTCTCAAACATTATCTGTTCTCACGTTTGTGTACTTTTCAGGCCATGGACAACCTCTTTGAATTCATAAGTATCTCTTAGAAGCGGCCCCTACTTCTCACTTATATAGGTGATCTCCTCTTCCGAGTATCCTGCCATACTCAACCTCATTAGGTTTAGAAATCATTAAAAGTCATAGGACTTATCCTCACCACATTGACAGGTGTGCACTTGGTTTGCTCACAGGGAAATGTTCACTTATAAGTTTCCAAGTGCTAGCAAACCGAACGTTTGTAGCTTAGTTTTCCCATTGAACCAAGTTCTTGGGATCTCCAGTCATTATGGTTGGGTTACCACTACAAGCATTCTTAGAGTGTGGATTTTAAACCCATTCCCTCTAGCAACTTAGCCATTTGATCTCGGTTTAACCCTTTGGTTAGCGGATCCGCTAAGTTATCTATTGGCTTCACATAGTCAACTGAGATAATCCCACTTGAGATCATATGCCTCACAGTATTATGTCTCCGACGTATGTGTCGAGAATTACTATTGTACATAGCATTGTGTGTCCTCCTGATAGCCGTTATCATAGTGAATCATCACTGACGACACTGGTTTTTTCTAATATGGAATGTCTTCTAGAAAGTTACGAAGCTATTCTGCTTCTTCACACGCTTTATCCAAAGCGATAAACTCAGATTCCATGGTAGAGCGGGCTATACAAGTCTGTTTTGTGGATTTCCACGAAACTGCTCCACCACCGATAGTGAAAGCAAATCCACTAGTCGAGAATGAGTCTTTCGTATCTGATATCCAATTCACATCACTGTACCCTTCAAGTACAGGAGGAAACCTTATATAATGCAGCCCGAAGTTCAAAGTATACTTCAAGTATCTTAGAACTCGTACTGGAGCTTTCCAATGCTCTTTGCTTGGATTACTTGTGTACCGACTCAACTTGTTCACAGAACATGCAAGATCAGGTCTAGTCCATTTAGTGATGTACACCAAACTCCCAATAATCCTTGCATACTCTTCTTGAGCTACCGGTTCTCCCCGATTTTTGCTCAAGTGTACATTGAGTTCCAACGGGGTCTTAGCTGGAGGACTATCAAAAGCGTTAAATTTCTTAAGCACTTTCTCTACGTAATGAGATTGTGTTAAGATAATTCCACCACTTGTCCGTACTATCTTGATTCCTAGAATCACATCGGCTAGGCCTATATCTTTCATGTCGAAATTTCGTTTCAACATTTGTTTCGTTTCCATAATAACTTGGTGGCTACTGCCCATGATTAACATGTCATCTACATAAAGACAGACTATGACATAGCCATTAGAACTGATCTTTATATACACACATTTATCACACTCATTGATTTTGAAACCATTTGATAACATCACGTTATCAAACTTCAGGTGCCACTGAATAGGTGCTTGTTTCAGACCGTACAACGATTTAACAAGTTTACACACCTGGTGCAACAAACCCTTCAGGTTGTTCCATGTATATTTCATCCTCCAGCTCACCATTCAGAAACACAGTCTTTACATCCATCTGATGAATTTCAAGATTGTGCAAAACAGCAATCGCTAAAAGCACCCGAATAGATGTAATCCTTGTTACTGGTGAGTAGGTATCGAAGAAATCATACCCCTCTTTTTGTTTAAAGCCTTTGGCAACCAAATGAAATTTATACTTATCAACAGAACCATCTGCCTTATATTTTCGTTTTAGGATCCACTTGCATCCTAACGGCTTACACCCACTTGGGAGATCTGTCAACTCCTAAGTGTGATTTTGCATGATGGAATCGATTTCACTGTTGATAGCTTCTTTCCAGAATGCAGCATATAGACTAGATAGAGCTTCTTTCAAAGACTTTGACTCATCATCTAGCATATAGGTGATGAAATCCGAACCAAAAGTCTTAGCCATCTTAGCTCGCTTGCTACGTCTCGATTCTTCATCCACAGGATCAGAACTAGTAGCAGCTTCAGAAGCTCGTTTCTCAGAACTACCTTCTACCCTATCCTTATCTTTACAAGGATAGATGTTCTCGAAGAATATAACATTCCTCGACTCCATCATCGTTCCTTCAGTCAACTCGAGAATCTCCGATTTATGAATAAGAAAACGATATGCACTATTGTTAAGTGCATACCCAACAAAGATACAATCAACCATTTTAGGGCCGATTCTAACTTGTTTAGGAAGTGGCACTTCAACCTTAGCCAAACACCCCCACACTTTGAGGTATTTATAAGACGGCGTGCGTCCTTTCCACAACTCATAAGGCGTCACATCCTTACCCTTAAGTGGAATCTTGTTCAGGATATAGTTGGCTATCAACACAGCTTCCCCCCACAAGTTCTGTGGTAATCCCGAACTTATCAACAAAGCGTTCATCATCTCCTTAAGAGTTTGATTTTTGCGTTCAACAACATTATTAGATTGTGGTGAATAGGGATCCGTAGTTTGATAAATTATACCCACCTCTGCGCATAACTCTTCAAATGGGGCAACATATTCTCCACCTCTATCACTTCGAATTGCTTTAATTCCACCGTTTAGTTGATTTTCGACTTCATTTTTGAAGTTCTTAAAAGCTTCAATCGCCCCATCTTTACTTCTTAAAAGATAAAGATAACAGTACTTTGTACAATTGTCAATAAAAGTAATAAAATACTTTTTACCGCCTCTAGTTTGCACAAACTTTAAGTCACACACGTCTGTGTGAATTAAATCTAGAGGTTTAGTGCTCCGTTCAACTGAATGAAATGGTAACTTTGCCAATTTTGCCTCGACACAAACTTCACATTTGTTTTGTGTATTAAATTAGTTTACCTTTAGCAAATTTAAATTTACTAAACGTTTTATAGCATTTAGATTAACATGTCATAATCTACAATGCCATAAATCCGAGCACTCAACAAGAAAGTAAGCAGAAGAATTCACTTTATTTACACTTTCTTTCGCAACACGGCGCATGGCCATTACATTCATTTTGAAGAGTCCATTGGCGAGATAGTCCCAACCAAGGAACCTTCCATACTTGCTTAAAATAAACTTTTCAGACTCAAAAACTAGTCTAAAATTATGAATGACTAACAATGAACCCGAAACCAAATTCTTGCGGATGTCCGGAACATGCAGCACATCCTTCAATGTTAGCTCTTAGCCTGAAGTCAGCTTGAAAACCACGTTGCCCACACCAACCACTTCAGACAAGGCTTGGTTCCCCATGTGTAACTTTCTACCTTCAACATCTTTGTAGGTAGCAAACGAGTCCTTGTCTGAGCAAACATGACAAGTAGTCCCGGTGTCGACGAACCACTCTCTCGGGTTATCCACATGATTGGATTCAAACACAACGGTAGTCAAATCATTGTCATCCCAATCATCTTGATGGGCCTTGTATTTGCCTTTATTGTTATGTTCCGCTAAGTGCGCACCATAATCGGTACGCTTGTTCTTTGGAGCCGTGAAATGTTTGGACATGTGCTCCAGCTTATCACAATTGAAGCAATTACCGTTGAACTTCGTCATTGGCTTCTTCCCTTTGTCAACTTGACCCGGGCGTTTCCTTTTGTTGCTATTTGATGGTCCACCACGTTCCATCAAGTTAGCCTTGGCCTCGATCGGGACTCGTGGTGTTGGATCTGCCTTTCGGTTATCGGCTTCAATTCAAAGCTTAACCACAAGGTCTTCAAGAGTCATCTCCTTTCATTTGTGTTTGAGATAGCTCTTGAAGTCCTTCCAACATGGTGACAACTTTTCAATCACCGCAGCAACGGTGAAAGAGTCGGGAAGGACCATCCCTTCAGCATGAACATCGTGCACAATGAGCTGAAGCTCTTGCACTTGATCCATCACTAACCGGAAGTCCACCATTTTGTAATCGAGGAACTTTGCCACGAAGAACTTCTTAGTTCCGGCATCCTCCGTTTTGTACTTATTTTCTAGTGCCTCCCATAATTCCTTAGCACTAGTTACATTCCCATACACAGAGTACAAGCTATCTACTAAACCATTAAGAATGTAATTTTTACATAGGAAATCTCCATTGATCCATTGATCATAAGCTGTCCATTTGTTGATGTCCGGCTCATTCTCCTCGATCATTGGAGCGACTTCCTTGATGTATCCAGCAACTCCCAACGTGGTGAAGTAGAAGAGCATCTTCTGCTGCCACCTCTTGAAGTCCAATCTAGAGAACTTCTCCGACTTCTCAGCTTGGCCATGGGGAATGGTCCTTGGAGCAACAGTGTTGGATGATGACGTCATTCCAGCAAAGGTTGTTGATTGATTAATTCAATCTTAGAATATTTTGTCTTGTGATTGTTGTAGGGTATTACACTTTGATTGGAATAACAACTGAAGTACAAGGAAATAGAAGGAGTAGAACAATGATATACAATAAACTGAAATAGAATAAATTAAACGAACTGAACCGGTATGCAGATTCCGGCAAGCCGAGTCGAGGGGACCTCTCTCCGCAAGATAAAATACACCCCGACTAGTGCTCATGGTTTGACGGATGTCTTTCAAAGATGAAAAGGCTTCGTCCTTCCTACATTAGCACCACAAGTCCGGCAAGGCTCCGGCGAACTAGACAATGTCGAGAACTGAGAGGCTGAGGACTCGAAGGGAACTTGTATGCAACAAGATGATTGTGCAGAATGTAGCCTTGGAAGCCATGTAGGATGTCCTATTTATAGGCAAATCTCCACTGCAGGGGACAGCATGGTTTGAGGGCATTCAAACCAAGTGTTGTAACCTCCAGAAGTTACCTTGTGCAGAGCCTGACATGTGTCCAAGGCAGCTGCAAGCATTGACTCCCGACAGGAGTTACTGTCGGTTACAGCCCAGCCACTAACTTCCACTAGCTCCAGGTAGCACCGTAAAACTGATACGGCTAAACCCCGGAAGCCTACGTATGCCCAAAGTCCAATTGCCAAGATCCAAGTCCGAGGATGAGGCGAGCCGAGCACGGGTACGGGCGGGCGCGCGCATGTGTGCGCGTGTGGGCTCATGGCCCACATCCTTGTGCACTTAATTACTTCACTTAAGTGTTAATACACTTAAATACACTTCTTAACTTGATTAAGAAATCAATGTGGGATTATTTAATGTGTCTTAAACACATTATCCCACACACCATAAATGCCCAATCGTGTGACCAACTTCAACCATTTATTTCTCACTCACCGAAAATTGGATTTGAGCAAATAAAAATACTACGATTATCTACTCACAACATAGAACAATCGTACGATATTTAATTCCTCCAAAATTAAATATCTCAGTCACGAAAAATCATGAAAAATCGGATAAAATGAGTCAAAACTCAATTTATTAAATCCTATTTTCCAACAATATAATCATTTTAATGTACATAGAAATTGCACATTGCAATTAGAAAAATCAAATCAATTTGTTAAGAAAGTAAGGAGGATAAAATCATTTGAAAGCAACAAGAATAGCTAAAGAGGTTCAACCAAGCAACCATTACAAATATGAAGAAGCAAAGAAAACATCAAAGAGTTGGACTTTCGTGCACAGGGTCTTATTTAAGATGGGGTGCGACAAGCGCGTGGGCCACGCGCGGGCAGTTTTTTTTTTTCCGGCGATTTTTTACTTTTTTTCGATTTTTTATCCGATTTTTTCTTAGTTCCTTTTGTTTTGTTCCCCAAAAATTTATATCCTAAAATAACATTAGTGAACCCTAAAATTAAATAAATTGATTTAATTTGTTTGAAATGAATATGAATTTATATCCTAAAATGGAATTAATAAACCCTAAAAAAATACAAAATAAACCCTTAAGAACACCCCAAAACCCTAAAAAACACAAAATGAACCCCTAAAAACACCCCCTAAAACTCCTAAAAAATACAAAATAAACCCCACACTCCCCCTCCCCCCCAAATCCTAAAAAACACAAAATAAACCCTAAAAGACACAAAATAAACCCCTAAACCCACCTCCAAAAAAACCCTAAAAAACACAAAATAAACTCCTAAAAAAATCTTGAACCTTAAAAACCATGAACCCCCAAAAAAACCTTGAATTCCTAAACTCTAAACATTAATTGGAATGGAAAAAATCACAATTTGAACTAAATGAACTAGTATAAGATAACTACCAGACGCCTTACTTTTTAATGATGCAAATGATACTTTTTAAATTTATTTTGAGTGATATTTTTTAGTATTGCAGTTGATACTAATTTTACCCCTTTTTTTTATTTTTTGCAGGTTGACCCGCATTGACTCGGGTCAAAGCAGGTTGACCCGCAATTTAATCCTATCCGTCTTAAATAAACCTTATTTACAACTGATACATGAAAGTGTTTGCCTACATCAAATATAACTTGCAAGAAATTGGAGACAACAGAAGTCGTTTGGATTCATTTTCATCAGAAAAAGTCACTCGTATACTTTATTTAGAACTTTTTATCACCATTGTGATCAATCTTCAATTGTTTTTTTGTTTTTTTTTTTTCGACTCATACTGTATTATATTTGAGTTTCATTTTGTAGTGTCATTGATTATTGACGGTCATACTGTAATTGAAATTTTCATAGATTTGATTTTGGTTAGTACGTATTTTCCATTGCAAAGTAGAAGTCTTCTCTCTCCCCGATACATATTTTAATGCTTCACTAGAGGTCTTCTTACGCAGCCAATGAAAATTGAATTTTAAAATTTGTTGTTTTCGTTTCCTTGTCAGGTAATTAGGAAAACCAAATTTTATATAGCCCATAAAGGTGTTATGTTATCTTTCAAAAGTCATTGGTGTTCATGTGAAAAAAAATCCAATATATTAGTTATAATTTTACATAATTTTTTCTGTTAAAATCCAAATAAATGTCCACTATATCATCAACTTAAGTAAATTAATGAAAAATATATTCAAACACTTAAATCATGTTAAAATCAGGTAAAATTCAGTAGTATTAAAAAAAAATAGTTAGCATGTATAAGTATAAATATTCTATATTTGTTATCATATGCGCGTATGTAATTCACATACGTAGTTGCGGGACATATTTTATTTAGGAAAATAACGAAGCTTTGAAGAAACATAAAAGCTATGACATCCATTTGAAATGTGTATTTTGATTTTATTAAGGAAATTAGTTTAACTATTAGATTTGTTATCTAATATATACAAAAAAAATGTTGTTATACATCAATTTATATATGTACAAATATTTTTTTTTTAAAAGAAAATAATTTGTACAAAGATCAGTTTTTGTGTTGCAACATCTTAAAAAAAGAATGCATGGTCCCAATATCTATATTTATGTATCATGAGGTATTTATTCACTTCTTAGTTTTTTATATATTACTAAAATAATAGTACGTTTCAATTTATTTATTGTTCTCTTATATAACTAATTTAGTTGATGTATTTTTTTGTTATTATTTTAATCAATCTCATAATTAGTTTTGAAATTGTTTGTATGTATGTATGTATGTATCTATCTATCTATCTATCTATCTATCTATCTATCTATACATATATTAAGGCAAAATCATAGGAGTAAAATTGTCATAACATTTCGCAAAAATTTTCTATGCTATTTTTTGATTATTTTTGCTTTTCATATTTCATTTTCATTTTTCTTTTTCTTTTTTCCTTTTATTTTAATATGGAAAACTGCCTGTTTATTGAAATTTGAAATTCTTTCAACTATCCATATTTATATTCATTTACTTATTCCTTATTTATATTCATTTACTTATTGAGATTAATTGGTATTCAATTGGAAGTTCTTTCAATTATCCATATTTATATACATTTACTTATTCTGATTAATTGGTATTTATTGGGATGTGAGAAACGAAGAGACTATTGATATAACAAGGAATAATTTTTTACCAAATTACACTATAAATATTAAGCTTATTAATAGAGATGTTTGCATTGTCCTTTCCCGCACAGGTTCAACGATAGATGATAAGCGGTATGACATACTAGGGGAAGTATGCACAACATCAAATTTGGATCGTGGAGAAAAGTGGACAGAAGCAAAAAACGCAAGTATGGAAGCGTGAAAAGAAAGTTGAGTTGTATGCTGGTTGTTTGGTGTGTTTTTTTTTTAAAGATAATTCATGAGGGCAAATCAAAGGGTTGGATTGTCTTTCAATTTGATTGTTCAATAAATTTTATTTTTTTGGGTGTGGTTAAAATTAGCTAAAACTCGAAAATAGTATAGGAATTGTATTGTATCAATATATATATATATATATATTGTGTGTGTGTTTAAATAATGCATTGTGTATATTGTTAATTTGTTCATTGAATTTTTTTTATTTAATTACATAGTTTTGAAATCTCTGACTCCACTTTTTGTGTCTAATATTTTCTTTATTGATGAAACGTGCACCTGTTTTGGGTTTTGACAAATGATTGTGTTGATGTGTTCGCAGTAATAGGATGGTCATTTGTTTACCATACTGGAATTCGACATCAAAGAATGAAATTATTTTCATCCCTCATGTTTATCATATTTATTATGATATTCACAGGAATTCAACAACTTATTTTTGTATTTCTCCGCACATGCACATTATTAATTTATGAGCCTTTTCAATTTTTTTAGATCAATAAGAAGGCATGATGTCGATGACAAAAGCTATATATAAACTATTATAATTGTGTTGTTTTCTCCTTCCTTTTTTTTTTTTTTTTTTTTCAGATTTTGAGTTAAAATTAGGGGGGCTTTAAAAGGGTAAAAAGGAATATTCAAACTATCTTTTTAGTTTTTTAAATATTTGGGGCTATGATGAGTAATTTAGGGGCTATGTATAGAATTACCCTTTAAATTAAGTTTAAACAGAACCCACTTATAGCGTCGCAATTAAATTAGCATAAAGGAAGGCTTGTGGACCCATCACGTTAGGCTTTGAAGATGTTGGGCTTTTCTTTAATCCATTTTCATTAGTTTGATTTTTTTGGTCCATTAATTGTATTGAATTGAATATATGTTTTCGGTCGACGACCAATTGAAAATTTGTAATTGAGAAACTTTTATGTTCGTGCTATAACAATAAAATAGTTAGAAATAATCATTGAGTATAATATTAAGATTTCGATGTAATAAAAATATTTTAACATGTAAGATATTAAAAAAAAATGCTAAACAAACCAATGGGGTTGAGGAAAGCTACCTTTATTTTGTATTTTTAATTTTTAATGATATTACATTTCGAATCTAATCAGTTCTTGGACTAGTAAATAATTTATTTTAATTACAATTATAATATGTAAAATGGTCCCCGTGCATCGTACGGAAGAAATTCTAGTATAATTTGATAATTGTTCATCATTTTACCCTCCATGATTTAATAAGCTCTTATAATTTGAAATCATGGCAATACAAATAGCTAGGGTAGAAAATCCAAACATATTAACTCAGTTTTGATTCAGGTTCATTCATTAAAAATTTGTTTGAGTTTGATTCAATAAACAGATTAAATAAATTTGAACATAATTTCATTTTGATAACCGACAAACGTTAATTAGCTACAATATTAATAGTTGGGTAGATTGTCGTCACTCTTCGCTTTAGTTTCCATAATAACCGACAAATGTTAATTGGCCCAAATTTCGCTGGAATTGGGATATTCCAGCGAACCTGGTCCGCTGGAAAGTTTGCTGATGGAATGAAGTTTTGAAATTGTTTGTATGTATAAATAATTTATTTTGCTTACAATTATAATGTGTAAAATGGTCCCCATGCATCGAACGAGATAAATTCTAGTATAATTTGATAATTACTAGTCATTTTACCCTCTGTGATTTAATAAGCTCCTATAATTTGAAATCATGGCTATACAAATAGCTAGGGTAGAAAATCCAAACATATTAACTCAGTACTTGATTCGTGTTCGTTCGTTAAAAATTCGTTTGAGCCTGGTTCAATAAACATATCAAATAAATTTGTGTTATAAATATATTTATTATATATGGACATTACTTGTTCCCTACTCTAGGGTTTAGTTTCTAGCCCTATATATATATATCTCTTGTAATTTTGTGTAGATCAACATATCAATGAATAAAATCATCTTTCTCCCCCCAATATTCTCTGTTCTTCTACTTTCTGTTATTTACTTCTTGTACTTTCTGTTATTTACTTCTTGAGTATGATTTTGGAGTTCGATTTACAACACGTTATCAGCACGAGTCTCTAGCCAATTGAGTTTGAATTAATATCGAAGGTATGCCATAGGAAAGAATCGTGTATTTCTTGCAAGTTAACTTTAAAATCAAAATTATGAAACTAAGTTGGATGTGAATCAAAATTTTATATTACGATATATGTGATTTGCAAATTAGTATTGATTACATATATGGCTAATTATATTTGATTGATTGGGAGTTCAGATTTTTTTTTAAAGGCTCTAAAAATAATTATCTCGCATATTTGTGCTTTCCTTTTGGCGTAGTTGGAATGAAATAAGGTTATTGTTGTATGATGTTTTGACATGGGCAATTGATGAATTTTTAATTCAAGATAAATTTATGAATAGTAATTATTTTAGATTTTGTATATTCTTTAACAAAAAAAAAAACCAATTAGTTAACTTATGTCATGCTTATGCTTATGCTGAGAATATATTAAATTCAATCATAAATAATTAATTATCATCAACTTCTACCAGAATTACATATGATTTGGGTGCTACTAATTTGGCATATATAGTGGCCATAATTTATATATTCAATTTGTTATAAGGTTATTTTGTGATAGACATGCATTATAATTTTAGTTAAATTAATTTAGAATTGGTTGATTTATAGAATTATGTAATGCTAACAATTCATTTAAAGAATTTGCATGCACGAATTCTATGTGGACTAGGGGTGGGAAAATATACCGAAATATGCAAATACCGTATTTATCGTACTGAAAAAATACTGAAAATATCGAATTTTCGGTATATCGAGATTTTCGGTACGGTATGATACCGTACCGTGAATTTTCGGTACGATAACGGTATGAACTTTTAAAAATTACGGTATACCGCGGTATACCGTGGAATTTCGGTATATACCAGTATTTTGGTATATATCGAAATACCGGTATATACCGAAACTCTATAGAATATCGGTATACAGACGGTATATTGATGTCTCAGTACGGTACGATATATCGATATACCGATACATACCGTCTTTTTCAAAAAAAAAAAAATGACATCTATAATTCAATGTTGTAATTATAATATTGCAACATATATTTCAAATTTAGATTTATGAATATGCAAAAGAAAGAAAAAAGAAATACAATGCAATAAAATAATATTTAGTAAGTTTTTTATAAAAGTTTAGCAAAAATACAATATTTGAAAATTAATAAATATATATGTGATATAAGAAAAATACTTCGCTATTTATATATTGATTTTTGAATATGACTCACTTTGAAAAATAATAAACTAATATGAATGGACTACTTAACTAATGTGGATTACAATTATGAGTAAAATAATTAATAAGGAAAATTAAATAAAATAAAATAAGAAATAGTTAATCATATAATTATATTTAAATTCATTTGATTCTACAATATTGTAACATTTATTTAAAATTTGGATTCATAATTATAACTAAAATATTTAATCAAATATATCAAAGATTCAAAATGAGAAAGAATAATACAATGCAATAATATAACATTTAACAATTTTATCATACAAAAAAACTTTTATATTTATATAATGACTTTTGAACATGACTAATGAAAAATAATAAACTAATATGAGGAATTATATAATTATCTAACAAGATAACAATTATGAGTATAATTAAAAATAAAATGAATAAATAGAAAATGAATATACGAATATGAACATGACTAGTGTACGTATATATGAATGATAAATAATTTATATATATGTTTGTCATGATGATGAAAATACACAAACTCAAGTATTTAATCAAATATATATATATATATATATATATATATTAGAAATTGAAATACAATGCAATAATATAAGATGTTCCATTGAAAAGTTGAATCAAAACTTAGTAATCTAAAATTAAGCTAAGCTTAGATAAATGACACTTTCCATTGAAAAGTTTGTAACAACCCGGTCCTGAGATAGAGATTAACGAATGAGGACGGGGTGTTATTAAGAGATTAATACGAAAGACGGAAGATTAACAAGGAAGGTTTACGAATAAAGATATACTTTCGAAAGATAGGCCACGATACTCGAGATTACTTGATTAAGAATGAAACATACTTAGCGAAATAAAATGGCTAACTAATCAGATACCAACAAGCATAGATCCATTCATAGGTCAAAGCAGATAAATAAATACCAACATGAACAATCCTCTTCATAGGCGAAAGGAAGATTTACTCAGGAAGCAGGTATAGAACTTAATATGCCTCAGTATATATATAGATAACCATGTCAGGGGAGTATTCATAGAATCTTGATAAACATAATAGAACTTAAGAATTATAAAGAGTGTATCAGAGTAGCAGAAACATAATGGGTTTCAAAGAAGCTTATACTATAACAAAACAATATTGACAGTCAACCCACATCCACAACCACCAACATCCTCAGCATCTGAACCGGAAAAATATTTAAAAAAGAGGGGGCGTGAGCACTAATGTACTCAGCGGGTTTTAACAAAAACACTTTAATAACTTCAAAGATATCCAATAATTAACTGACGGTATATGGAGAGCAAAACGCAAAAGCCCTCTCCATATCCGTAAAACTTTTTCTTTTCTTTTGGACCAATCCTGGCTCAAACCTGATGTCAACTGCACCCTTAGTGATGATGGCACGATAAGCACCAAAGAGTCAAATGAAGAGCTGCCATTAAAGGGTTCCAAGATTGTTACTTTGTTAACAATTAAAGATTGGAGATCAAGATTTGAAGAACAATACATGATGATCAAGAGAGTTCAAGTCACAAACATGCACGTTGGAGGCGTTTTGGACGTGCATGGCTTGCATGGAAGTTTTCATCCCCCTTAGTTATTTAATTAAGGGATTGATTTTATTTTAGACTATAGTATTAATTAGATTATAGTATTTATTATTTTGGATTAGATTTTTATTTATTTTTATGTTAATTTTCGTTCATTATTGAATAGGTTTGACTAGAATTGTATTTAAGGTAATTTCCTACCTTGAATATAATTCTAGTTTAGGCAATTTTCTAGTATAGTTAGGAGACCTTTTTGGATCATATTTTTAGGCTTCTTTTCTTCATATTTTTTTTAGAAGAACACCCCTAAAAGGGGTGGGGCATTCGGCACCATGCCCATCCAGTATATAAATCGCAAATCATCTCGTACAAAGTTATAGGTGGGATGTGTCCCAAAAGTGAACACACCCCTAACCAAGTACTCGAACTGGAAATAAAGCAGCAAATAAAAGAGGGTGCAACCACAGACCGGATGCTATCCCCAAAAGCCAAATGAAAAACAAAAAATGGAGCACAGCCCAAAACTGACTGCAGCTCCAAACTGGAACTAATAAGAAACAAATACAAGACACAAAAGTGGAACATCACCATCTAACTATATCGAAAATGAAAGTTGGGATATCCCAACTAATCCATCCTCACGAGGGAGAGCAAATATCGAGGTGCAGATCCTGGGTCATAGAAAGTAAGCGTAGGGGCCTGAACCCCCCTACTAGCCAGAAAATCAGCTGCCCGGTTCCCCTCACGATGGATGTGTGAGAACCGAACATGTCGTCCGCGGCACAACATATGAATGGACGTCAATGTGTACCGAGTCACAGCCGAACCGGGCTGGCCCGACTGCAACACCAACACCACTGAAGCAGCATCCATCTCAATCCAGATATGATCTGAATACTACACAGCGAGTCTCAGCCCATGAAGCAGTGCCTGGAACTCAGCATCAAAACTCGATGCGGCCCGAAGGGGCACGTAGAAACCTGCCAAAAAAGAGCCAGTGTAGTGACGAACCAATCCGCCACCGCCTGCCGCCATCTGGAGGTCAGTCGAGTAGGACCCATCCGTGTTGAGCTTTACCCACGACACCTCAGGAGGTCGCCACGACACCATTCGAGACCTGCGAGATCTCGGAACAGGGTCTGTGACGGGCATGAAAGGCACCTGCGGATAGTAGCCCAACCAATGCTGTGGAAGGAACTTCCCGGCCGAAACCAAAAGGTGGAGGTGGCGCTGAACCTGCCAAAAGATTTTTGCCTTTGCATCCAATTGTGTCTCAATCCCAAACCTCTTTTTTAATTTATAGTCGAAAATTAATACTCTTAGAAACCAACAAATTTTAAGTTTTATATCAAGGGAACATTCTTATTCACACGAGGAATTAGGGTGAACTCGCTATCGAGGAGTAACTTGAAGATTCGTTTTCGTCGTACAAGATACACCGGGGATTAATCCGGTTGCAAATCACAACACTATCATCAACGCCATCATCATCGACATCCTCCATCCTTCCATCAACGTTCGTGTTCATTCCAAGTCACCAAGACCTGATCGTGTGTCGATCATAAGGGTTCGGTTCCGTTCGCGCTCAATTCGTCGTGTTCGCCATCTATATCATAAGTACACCAAAATCTTAACATATCCTATCTACTCCTAGCCTTTCTTCACCAAAATCATGTCCTAAATACCTCCTTAGTTCAGCTATAATTCTCGTCACAAATCAGCCTCATATTTGGATTTTATGTATTATTTATGTGTCATCGTCTAAGTATCGTATTTAGGTCTAGATTTGTTGGATCATTATTTTCGAGTCTCTTTTAGTTTAATTCAGTTTATTTGCGATATATTTGAGTCATTAGAGTAGGCTTGAATCCTTCCTTAGTTGGTGTGTTCGTTCCTAGAAGTCTTCCGCGCGTTCTCGTAGCCTGTACAAATTGTGCGGGTTACATCATAAAATTGGTATCAGAGCCACGTTAGCTCTGCTGGTCGTGGTTCAATCCTACGTGTCTTTTATTTTTTTACGTGTCATTCATACGTGTCTATCGAGTTGTAATAGACTAGTGTTCATTGTTTAAAAAAAAAGTTCAGATAAAAAACAAAATCGGATTAAAAAAAAAGTCCGATAAAAAAAATGAAAATTCAATTCATTGTGTTTCCTTTTGAGTCCGATTTTTATTTTTGGTACTTTCCTTTTAGTACTAGTCCATAGTTGGTAGTTACCTTTTGAATCTTGTTTTATTTTTAGATCTTTCCTTCTAAGTAGAATTTTATTTTTGGTAGTTTTCAATTGAGTTGTAATTTATTTTTGGTTCCTTCCATCTAGAGTCTAGTCTAATTAAGGTATTTAGATTATGTCACACTAGTGGTACACACATACAAATCCCTTTCTTTCCTTCGTATATCTTTGTTTCCTTTTCTTTTCCATTCCTTTCCTTCTTTCCTTAGGATTTATTTTTGGATTCCTATTCTATTTGGGAACTTCAAAAATACATCTAATTCTTTCCTTATCTTGATTTTTTCCATTTCAATCCTTTCAAACCTTCTATATACTCCCCCACACCCATAATTTTTATCCATCACACTTAAAGGGTTTGAAAATCTGCCCTAATTCACCTAGACCACTTATCTACAACCATATACACCATCCGGACCATACACCTATACACTCATGCACCATCCGGTTCATACACCATACACCACTCATACTCCGTACACCCATACACCATGTACACCAAATTCTCATCATCTCTACAGCAACAACAAAATGATCATTCCTGAGTTTAAAGGTCTACACGATCCTGACATCTACTTGGATTGGGAACGCAAAGTAGACAATTTTTTTGAATGCTACGACTTCTCTGAGAAAAAGAAAGTGCAGCTAGTTTCGCTAAAGTTTAAAGGCTACACAGCAACATGGTGGGGATTCCAGCAGAACCGGTGCCACCGAGATCACCTTCTACCTATCGACATATGGCGTGAGTTGAAAGATTTGATGTGGAAACGCTTCATTCCAGACCACTACCAATGGGAGTTGGAGGAAAAGCTACACAAGCTTAGGCAAAGAGATCGAAGTGTAAATGACTACTACAACAAAATAATTAAAGCCATGAGACGAGCTAATATAGAAGAATATCCAGAAGATACCATGGATAGATTTCTAGCTGGTCTACGAAGGGCAATTCGTGAAAGAGTAGCATTGTATCACTTCGATGAGTTGGAGGACATGGTGGAATACGCCATCCGAATAGAAAAGTGGATAGAGGAGCTAGTGACAAGGTCCAAGGAAGTGATTCAAGTGGAGGCCTGCGAAAAGTTGCCAACTGAGTTCGTTGACACCAACAAAGATTCTACTTCCAAGGTACCAATTTTAAACATCGTTGAAGTATCTATTAATGAGTTCCTATCTATTTCTATATGCTTAGAAGATGAGATAGTTGAAGAATCTAAGCCAGAGATGGACATGATAGAATCAATGGATGTGGAGATGCCAATTTTGGAGAAGTTAGAAAATTGCAATTTGGAAGTTTCATCCATGGAGATGACAAGTCCTAGTGGATAAACTACAAATTGTGCACTTGGAGAGTATTGTTGCAGTTGAGAAGATCGAAGAAGATGAAAAGATGATGGAGTTACAACCATGTTCAAAAACGGAGGATGACATCATTTTGGAAATGGATGTCGCACAAGTGGAGCCTTTGCAAAAACACATGGTGGATCCATTGATTTCTAACATTTTTTTGTCAACCATGTTCTTTTATTATTTTAATCTTACAGGTTGCCAAAGATGTTCCACATGATATTGATGTGCCACCAAACTTATTCATGGTTCCTATGTCCATGTATCCTATAAAGTTGCAACTTGTGAGAAAAAAAAAGAGATTGATGATCAGTTTGTCATAGTCTTTGATCCCAGAGATTTGAATTCGAGGACGAATTCTTTTCAAGAGGAGGGGAATGATGAAGGCACGATAAGTACCAAAGAGTTAAATGAAGAGCTGCCATTAAAGGGTTCCAAGATTGTTACTTTGTTAACAATTAAATATTGGAGATCAAGATTTGAAGAACAATACATGATGATCAAGAGAGTTCAAGTCATAAACATGCACGTTGGAGGCGTTTTGGACGTGCATGGCTTGCATGGAAGTTTTCGTCCCCCTTAGTTATTTAATTAAGGGATTGATTTTATTTTAGACTATAGTATTAATTAGATTATAGTATTTATTATTTTGGATCAGATTTTTATTTATTTTTATGTTAATTTTCGTTCATTATTGAGTAGGTTTGACTAGAATTGTATTTAAGGCAATTTCCCGCCTTGAATAGAATTCTAGTTTAGTAAATTTTCTAGTATAGTTAGGAGACCTTTTTGGATCAGATTTTTAGGCTTCTTTTCTTCATATTTTCGTGCTCCTTAATCCCTATAAATAGGGGAACCATGTTACATTGATATCTTAGACATTATTGAAGATTTTTGCCTTTGCATCCAATTGTGTCTCAATCCCAAACCTCTTTTTAATTTTTCGTCGAAAATTAATACTCTTAGAAGCCAGAAACTTTTAAGTTTTATATCAAGGGAACATTCTAATTCACACGAGGAATTAGGGTGAACTCGCTATCGAGGAGTAACTTGAAGATTCGTTTTCATCGTACAAGATACGCCGGGGATTAATCGGGTTGCAAATCACAACACTATCATCAACGCCATCATCATCGACGTCTTCTATCCTTCCATCAACGTTCGTGTTCATTTCAAGTCACCAAGACCTGATCGTGTGTCGATCATAAGGGTTCGGTTTCGTTCGCGCTCAATTCGTTGTGTTCACCATCTATATCATAAGTGCACCAAAATCCTAACATATCCTATCTACTCCTAGCCTTTCTTCACAAAAATCACATCCTAAATACCTCCTTAGTCTAGCCGTAATTCTCATCACAAATCAGCCTCATATTTGGATTTTGTGTATTATTTTTGTGTCATCGTCTAAGTATCGTATTTAGGTCTAGATTTGTTGGATCATTGTTTTCGAATCTCTCTTAGTTTAATTCAGTTTATTTGCGATATATTTGAGTCATTAGAGTAGGGTTGAATCCTTCCTTAGTTGGCGTGTTTGTTCCTAGAAGTCTTCCACGCGTTATCGTAGCCTGTACAAATTATCCGGGTTACATCACTTAGGCATGCCTTAGGACACAAGAGGGATTACCTCAAATATCCATATGAGTTTGCGAGGGGTAAACCCATCACTGACTTACTTAAACGATCAATAATCACAAGTCTTCTAAGCTCAAATCCTGCTTGAGCAAAATTCTAAGTTTCTTCCTTTCTTAACCATGCTAGCAAAACCAAACCTAGAGCAATGTCTAGAGACTAATCCTTTAATATAGCATGATCTCGGCCTATAAGGGATTTATCACTACCCTAGAAGACAATCCTTAACTATACAATCCTTAGCAAAATATCAACATTCAAATACAAGAAAATGAACGTACATAAACATGAATTGCAACTAAAGAAAATTCTAAATATCTCATGCTAAGCATAATTAACACGTAAGCATATCTAAACATGCTTGAGAGCCCAATTAACATGTAATATCTTCCTTTCCTTCCTTCCTTATATAGAGATCAATCAGGCAGAGCAAAATATTTTATTGGATATCTCATTTGTCCTAACATGCTTCTAGAGCTTATTAGCTCAAACTTTAGATGAGTATAGATTTATCCACCTCGACTACTGAGCGGAAGATGAAGCAATGAGTTGATGATCTTTCTCCGGATTTCCATGGGGCTCACTACCTCCTACAAACGTTGAATCATCAACTTAGCGGTCTCCTTCGAAGATTTATAACATGTAACATGAATTTAAACAATATCTAACTCATCTACCCTTAACTAGAACTTAAACATAGATAACACGACTTTAGAACCTTTAGAAAACATGAGGGTTTGAAAGACTCGAGTTTAGAACATGATTGGAGAGAAAACATGGTGTCAGAGGCCTTGCACGGGCCGTGCAATCATAGCACGGGCCGTGCTAATTAATGGGGTGAGAACCAGATGCCCAGATTTTCCGACATGAGCCGTACAAGCTTAGCACGGTCAGTGCAAGCCCTAGCACGGTCCGTGCTACCCTTGCACAGTCCGTGCTAGCTTCCCAGACTCACGTCGTGAGTTCTGCACGACTTTGCATGGGCCGTGCAACCTTTGCATGACCTGTGCTCTTTCACGAACCTCCAAAACTTTTGATCGAAGTTTTAGTCGAGACGTTATTTGTTCGCCTCTCCCTTTCCTCAATGTTTTAAACTTCAAAACAAGGCTTAACACTTTGCAAAAACATAGCGATGAACATGCTTTAATTTTGAAAAGAAATCGGCATTATAACGGAATAACATAACAATCCTCCTTGAGCACTTAGAGATAATGATGAAATCTTAAATATGAACTTGAATGGAACTTCGATGAAATAAACAAGTCTAATTACAAGAAATAATAATGAGAACATCAACGAGAAATATAAATGGAAACATTAATAACTCAGAACTTCAACAAGAATTGAAATACTAAACTTTAGACGGAAAGTAAATGATTAATAATGAAGAACATGAAGTATGCGAAGAATGGAAAATAAATATGGAATTTAAAAGACAGAAAGAAATGGAAATTGAGACCGACGAACAAAAATGGACGGAGTTGGGTGCGTCGAAGAAAGGTGGCTAGCTCGGCTTCTCATCGAGTTGCAACGGTGGCAGAGCCACCTGCTACAACCCAACGGTGTCCCTAGCACCTTCTGTCACCACATCCTTTCCACGCCACTCCGCTCGTCGTCTTGGAGAAACACTCACGAAGAATGTTCTTCGCTTCTACAGAACCTCGACTTTCTCTCAAGATCTCAAGCTCTCCACTCTCCAAACTTTTGGAAATGAATGAAATGGGGTGAAAATGAATGGAGGGGAGGTGTTCTATTTATAGATGGGGAGGTTGGATTCCTTGAGAAGCCACTCTAGTGCAGGAACACTGTAAAAGTTATCCCGGGTTCGGTTAAAATCTGCTTTATTTAATGTCGAGGTCCAAATGACCTCAGACACAAAATCTGAAAATACCAGGAGACTCATTGGCTCGAATACTAATGAATCAACCTGACTCATGATGAAGATGAGATCGTCAGAAGAAAGACGAGCCAAGATTCCTTTTTCAGAATTACTTTTTACTATTCACTCAGACTGACAGATTTTACTCCCGAGCGTTTGATTGACCTCAGAATGGAAATCCGTGAATGTGGATAGATTCCTTGAGTCATTTTCTATAAGAAAGGCTTGATAGAACAAGACTAGGATTAATGAGGAGGATTTCGTAAATTTTCTAAATCACGAACGCACGCAAAAGTTACTATTCATTCATCCTTTAAATACGTTTTTCATCACTGGGACCTCAAATGACTTCATAATAAAATTTTGGAAACACCGGCACACTTTTTAAGTTAAAACCTTTCTAACAAGACCACAATTGGCCATAACAGAGTTAAGATTAAATTTTCCAAAAAGACGATTTCACGAAAATTGACCCCTAAAGTCGTGACTGACATTTGACTTCTCTTAACCTTATTTAAATTTCTTCCTTAACTAATTAATTACTTATTAAGAATCGTGTAAACCTTATCCGAAAATCTGGGGTGTTACATCCTACCTCCCTTAAAGAAATTTCATCCCTAAATTTACTAACCATGATAAACGATATCAGGGTACTTCTTGAGCAGCTTGAATTCAAGCTCCCAGGTTGCCTCCTCTGAACCATGATGGTTCTAGATTACTTTTACAAGACTGATCTCTTTATTTCTCAACTTCTGGATCTTTTGATCCATAATGGCCTGGGGCTTCTCTTCGTATGTTAAGTCCTCATTCAGGACTATCTCTTCCTTATTAATCACGTGTTTTGGATCAAACATGTACTTTCTCAACATTGAGATATGAAAGACGTCATGAACGTCACTCAGGTTGGGTGGTAAGGCCAAATTGTAGGCTACTTCATTCACCTTCTCTAGAATTTCAAAAGGTTCAATAAATCTGGGCCTTAGCTTGCTTCGTTTGCCAAAATGAACCACTCCTCTGGCAGGAGACACCTTCAAGAACATCTTAGCTCCAACATCGAAACTGAGCTCCGTTCTTCTTTGATCTGCATAAGCCTTCTGTCTATCTTGAGCCTCCTTGATTCGCTGACGAATAAGCTTGATCTTCTGGACCTATTCCTAGACCATTTCGGGTCTAAGTATCCTCCTTTCTCCAACCTCATCCTAATAAAAGGGCGATCTACACTTCTTTCCATACAGGGCTTCATAAGGGGCCATGCCGATTGATGATTGGTAGCTGTTGTTGTACACAAACACTAACAATGGTAGTAGTTCCTCTCAGCTGCTTCATTAATCGAGGACTACTCCTCTAAGCATGTCTTCTAGAATCTGAATAGTCCTTTCGGACTGGCCATCCTTCTGAGGATGAAAGGCCTTGCTGAAGTTGAGCTTTGATCTCATTGCTTCTTGTAGGCTTATCCAGAATCTTGACGTAAATCTCATATCACGATTCGATATAATCGAGACCGAAACTCCGCGCAAATGCAGAATTTCCCTAACATACATCTGGGCTAATTGATCTAGCCCGTCTATCATTTTAACAATAACAAAATGTGATGATTTCGATAATCGATCCATGATTATCCAAATAGCGGTATTTCCCTGCTTAGACATTGGCAAACCTACAACAAAGTCCATATTGATATGATCCCACTTCCATTCGGGAATTTCTAAGGGTTGGAGCAACCCAGAAGGTTTTTGATGCAAAGCTTTCACTTGTTGACAGTTTAAACACCTTTCTACGAAGGCGGCTACTTCTCTCTTCATATTATTCCACCAAAAGTTCCTCTTGAGTTCTTGATACATCTTGGTGATTTCGGGATGTGCTATATATGGTGCGTCATGTGCTTCGCACATGATTTCCTCTTTTAGTTCTTTCTTGCTTGGCACACATAGCCTTCATTTGAATAAGAACGCATTATCGGCAGCTTCCGTGAAGTCTTGCGAGCTATCAGATCGTGCTTCCAGTCTTTTCTTCTCGAGAAACTCGTCTCCTCTCTGGGCTTCAATTATCCTTTGCCTTAGATCGGGCTGAGTGACTATCGTGGTGATTTGGGCTTGAATGGTCTCAGGTGGTGTTAGCACCTCGATTCTTAACTTTTCGAACTCCTTACGAAGATCCTCTTGGACTAGAATGAGTCCTGACTCTGCCTTCTCCTTCCTACTTAGGGCATTTGCTACCATATTCACCTTGCTTGGGTGGTAGTGAATCGTGCAGTCATAATCCTTTATGAGTTCTAACCACCTTCTCTGTCTCATGTTAAGATCCTTTTGCTCGAAGAAATACTTCAAGCTCTTATGATCTGAGAAGATCTTCAGCGCATGAACAACTGCTGCTAGTTCTAAGTTATGCGTAGGATAGTTCTGCTCGTGATTCTTAAGCTGCCTCGAAGCATAAGCAATCACCTTTCCTCTCTGCATTAGCACGCATCCTAATCCTTTCTTTGACGCATATGTGTAGACCACGAAATCTTCATTCCCTTCCGGAATGGCCAATATTGGGGCTGTGGTTAGCATCTTCTTCAAGGTTTGGAAACTTTCCTCGCACTCGGGTGTCCACTTGAACTTAGAGTCCTTCTTTAGAAATCGTGTCATGGGCTTAGATATCATCGAGAATCCTTCGATGAATCTGTGATAATATACATCGAGTCCTAGGAAACTTCTTATCTCATTCACGTTTCTTGGAGACTTCCAATTGCTTAATGCTTCAATCTTAGCCGGATCCACTTTGATTCTTTCTACTGACACTATATGACCTAAAAACATAACTTCCTTGAGCCAAAACTCACACTTACTAAACTTAGCGTAAAGCCTTTCTCTTCTTAACGTCTCCAGCACCACTCTTAGGTGCTCTTGGTGTTCCTCTTTGTCCTTTGAATAGATGAGGATATTATCTATGAAAACTAGCACAAACTTATCTAAATACGGGTGAAAGACCCGGTTCATTAAATCCATGAACATCGCTGGGGTGTTGGTTAATCTGAATGGCATTACCACAAACTCGTAATGTCTGTAGCGAGTCCTAAAAGTGGTTTTAGGAATATCCTCCTTCCGAATCTTCAGCTGATGATACCCAGATCTTAAGTCTATCTTAGAGAAGACACTTGCTCCCTTATGCTGATCAATTAGAGATCATCTATCCTTGGGAGAGGGTATCGATTATTTATGGTCAGTTTATTAAGCTCTCTATAGTCGATGCACATTCTCAATGTGCCATCCTTCTTCTTCACGAACAAGATTGGAGCTCCCCAAGATGACATACTAGGTTGGATAAAACCTAGGTCTAATAACTCTTGAAGTTGAACCTTGAGTTCTTGCAACTCCTTGGGCACTATTCTGTAAGGGGCTTTTGAAACTGGGGTGGCTCCGGGTTCCAACTTGATGGCGAACTCCACCTATCTATCTGGGGGTAGTTCTGTCAGCTCCTTTGGGAATACGTCGGGGTATTCTCTTATGACCGAAACGTCTTTGATTGACAGCTCTCCTTCCTCTTTTCTCGTTAAGTTAACTAAAAATGCTTGGCAGCTATTCCTTTTCATCATCTTGGCGGCCTTCAGGGCGGATATCACTGGGACTTTGGTTCCTAGCCTTGATCCGTAAATCTTTACCTCGGGTTTTCCGGGTGGTCGAAACACTATTTCCCTCTCAGGGCAGCTTATGGAGGCATAAGCTGAGGCTAACCAAACCATTCCTAGGATTACATCGAAGTCCTGAATCTTTATCACGTAAAGATTTGACTTAAGGTTTCCCCTTCTATCTTCAACTCTAGGTTAAAGCAGACCTTCCTAGACATCATTCTTTTTCCAGAGGGGATACTTATCTCAAAAGCATTCTCAGCATTCTCAGGTTTTATCTTCAATTTTTTACAAACAGACTCAGCTATAAACGAATGTGATGCTCCAGTATCGAAGAAAGCTATAACGGACGTGTCAAAGAGGTTAATCATACCTGCTAGATTACCTGGGGCCTTAGCAGTTTGCTACTGATTGAGAGCATAAGTATGAGCTAGTTGAGGTGGCCTCTATCCTTGATTAGACCTTTGATCTCATCCTTGGTTCGGCCTTAGATTCATTTCCAATCTTTGTCCTTGAGATTCTTCTTGCTGCAGCCTTGGTTGATTTCCAAAAAATTGTTGAAGCGGCTGTGGGTACAAAGGTTGCTATGGCATCTAGGATCGTCTATTGTTTCCTTTAGGACACTCCCTCATGAAGTGTCCCTCTTCACCACAGTTGTAGCACCCGGTTTGATTCACTCGACAGGCTCCAAGGTACGTCCATCTGCAATTTTGACATAATCTCAGGCCAGGGTTGAGGTTAGGCTGATTTCGAGGTATCCCCGACTCTCGGCTTTGCCAGTGGGATTTCTTTCTTCTATCATCTCTCATTCCTCCTTCCCACTTTCTCTTTCCTTTTGGATCGTTGACTGGCTGAGAGGGTTGAAATTTCTCATGAGGGAGGATGGCTTTGATGCTTAAGGCTTTAGCTAAGGTTCGAGCATAAGACATGTCTTCTTATCCAGTGAAGGCTATGCCAATATCGGGCCTAAGTCCTTTCTTGAACTTGCGCATTTTTTTCCCATCTGAGTCCACTTGATGTGGAGCGTGCCTTGACAATTGGTTGAACTCTCTATCATACTCTGATACCATTTTCTTCCCTTACTTTAGGTTCCAGAACTCCATCTCCTTTCATCTCTCGATAACAATCTGGGATGTACTTCTGATATAAGTCGTGCTTAAAGTCTTCTCAACTGAACTTCTCCCATTGCTCTGGGGTTATTGTCCTTCGAACAGACTCCCACTAGTAGTCTGCATCGTCCGTAAGCATGAAAAGAGCGCAACTTAACTTCTTTTCTTCCGAACAGGCTATAAAATCGAAAATTCATTCTAAGGAGTGAACCCATTTCTTGGCATCCATTGGATCTCCTAGACCATTAACAGACGGAGGGTTGTGTTTGAGAAACACATTCTCGGCTCTTGGACCGGGGTTTGGGACTTACTCATATTCATTCTCATCTTTGTTCTTGGCTTGAAATCTTCGAGGCGGCATTCTAAAGAACTAAATATTAGCGACGCTCGATTAAATTCGCACAAAGCAAGAATACATTTTGATAAGGTCTTTAATTTATGCAAGATAGATCAAACAAGGTTAAAATTTAAATTGCATCAAGCATAAAGGGAAAATTACCTCATTATGAGGACTTTGGCATCGATATCATAAAAGGAGTTCTGGGTTACAAATGGAATAGGGCAGTTTTTTGGAAAATTAAATGCCACTATTAGAGTCTAGAAAGGTTAATGTATATATTTCATATTAGGATCTTGGTTAAAGCAGATTAAACGAACATCAGACGGATATACAGACAGATAAACAGACAGACAGATTAGATCAGCTAGGTATTCTAACAACAACACCTCCTACACCTCCTACTAACACTTAATCATAAGCCGGGCCCTTCCCTTTCCCCTTGCATGGTGATCCCACTTCCTCTTCACCCTCCTCCTCTGGGTCCTCTTCTTCTTCCTCATCTTCAACTGTCTCTGGGACCTCGAACTTGAACTTCCTCATGCTTATGTTTCCTTCGGGGTACTGATGGGGCATACACTGTCCCAAACCCTGAGAAGCAAATGCAGGGGTCCACTGGTTCATTTGGATAGTGCAGAAAAATAGGGACTCGGTGTGGTTTATGATTCGAACGCTTGAGGGTCCCGCTCCTGAGGTTCCTTCATCATGGGGGCGCGGTGCTTGAAATCCAGGGAGACTGTTGAGAGTTGCCCTTTGTAGTTCTAGTTCTACCACTAGGGAGGGGTTTTGCTCGGCTGCCTGCTGCTCGGCTAAGGCATGCACGTGGCCATACTCTGACACCCAACGATCCATCAAGGCTGAGGAGAACTCTATCAGATTCCCGATCTCGACGTATGTCTCGGGACCATGAGTGATGGTACTTTGTAGGATACGGTACATTATGGGCCTCCAAGCGGGCGGCACGTGTTGACACATGCGGATGCATGTTTCCAAGTCGGATATGCTTCCGAGCTCTTCTCCGTAGCCATTCGTCCAAGCCCACCTTTCTGGGTACCTTGCCATGTAGGACAGCAACTGCTTGTTACCATTCTAGGTTTTCCTCCTGAACCTCTCAACCCTTTCTTGCATAGGGCGGAAAAGAGGCACACTCTTCCTAGCTGTCGAATGATGCTTAACCATTTAAAAGAGAATAACTTAATCAGTCTAGATTATAAAAGGGAGACCTAAGGTTCTCTTGAGATCATATTAACTGTTTGAACGGTGTATAGTTCTTCTGGTCAGCTACACCCCCGCAAGAGGACGGGGTCGATTTGTAGGGCGGTGAGCTAACTCGGGTCGTGTCTCTCGAGGAAAGCTTCATATGGGCAATTATCTTTCTATGCTATAATTGTTAACAAGCACATGAAAATAAGATACAACCTAAACATTCTACACGAGGGGTATGAAGATTTTTACTAAACTACCTAATTAAAGCAAGTAAAACTAACTAATAACACCACCAATCACAAAGATAGAGGATCGGATTATGAGATGCGCATTAGGATGTAGATTTTCTCATTGGTTTCTCATTAAGCTTGTTTCAAGTTGGTTATATTGATCTCAAACATACAATAGACCCGTCAATTGGTTTAACTTCAATTACTGTCACCGTCTATCCATTAAGCCTCTATCCGCTATATCATACGAGCAAGATCGATATATTAGGCCTATGAACCCAAATCACCTAACGTTGAAGGAACCTAGGTCGGGATTTAGAATCTCCTCTTGGTCTCATCTAAAGTCTAGTAATGCTATGTAGTGATCAAGTACTCAACATGATAATCACAATTCCAACAACAACAACCAACCATCACAAGCATAAATCAAAACTAAATCGATCCTCCACCCCCTAATGGAGAAATTATCCCAACACCAAGCTCAAAACCACAAAATAATTATAAAAGTCATTTATTCATAAACCAAAAGATAAATTCATACAACTTTTACAATATTGTTTGTTGTCTCGAGAGTTTTAGGACAAATCTCCTCAAATGGGCTAAAGCTAAAGGAGTTTTCGGGCCGTCATCAAAGTAGAACTCCTTCCGCAAGCCTAGCTTCCGCAAACGGCTTAGAATTAGACTCCTCTTCTCGAGCCTTCCTCCTTAAGCTCTAATCCCTTGCCTCTTCTCCTCCTCCTTTCTCTTTCTTTGGATCGGTTGTGGTGGCGGTGAAGGTGAAGAGAAGTGGCGGAAGAAGTGGTGAATGGAGAGGAGAAAAATGAAGTGAGAGGTGGGTGTGTGTTGAGAAGTGAATTCATGATTAGGGAGAAGTCCCTTTATTTGTTGAGAGAGAGAGAGAGAGAGAGAGAGAGAGAGAGAGAGATCGAATGTGAGGGGTGATGGGAGTTGGTGAGAGGAAAGGAAGGAGAGATTTTGTCAAAGATATGTTGGAAGATTTTTTTAGACAAAAATAAAAAACTAGTTTAGGGGAAATTAATCCCTATATCCCTACTACTAGATTACCCTAAAAGTCTTCACCCATTAAATTATATTAAGCTAGCCATGTGAAGAAAATTGAAGGCGTGAGGCTAAAACTGATGGAAGACGGAAGAGGAACGAGAAAAAGGATCAAAAACTGATCGGGACAGGCGAAACTGGGCACCTGCGCACCCGCGGGGGCCTTTTGGCCGAGAAAGGCGCCGCGCGGTCGCGCATAGTGCTCAGCCCGTCTTCGGCAGCTTCCACGGTTTTGCTTCGTTCTCCCTCGTTTCTTAGACAATTGACCCGATTCAACTTGCTACGCGCTCTTTATTCGATTCTCTATCCATTGTCTTGAATCCCTCAAATTTTACAGCCATTTATCCTCCATTTTCTCAAGACATTGTGCAAATCTACATGACTCACCAAAAGAACAAAAGTGAAGGAAATAACATAAAAATCACACAAAAACAAAGGAGAAACACCTACTAAAGATACAAAATGCCTATGATCAAATAGGACAAATATACACTAAACACTAACATCTAGATTTTATCTTGCATGCATAGCTCCTTTAAAAGCAGTTGACATTTTACAAAAATTTTGGTGCCCAAAGTCTTTAAACATACATATTTACCTTTTCTTTAAGTCAAAATTTTGAGAATGAATTTAAACCTTTTGGGATCGAGAAATCTTTTCACAGACTTTCCATCTCAGAAATCGTCTTACCCGAACAACTTTTACTTGGAATTTCATTCTCATGATTTTTCTCTTATCCATAAAAGAGGTATGCTTGCTCAAATCTTTTCCTTTTCTGTATTCCAAAAATCATGAATCCAAAATCCAAAATCTCTATACTATCATACCTTGATTTTTGGTTGAGCATACGAGGGTGATGGCGAGCTGTGGGTTGCTGCTTTAACTTAACATAGAACAATTTATACACACAAAAGCACTTAACTTATCTAACAAAGAGACAAGTCTGCAGAGTTGCAAGCCCACTCTGATACCATTTGTAATAGCCCGGTCCCGAGATAAGGATTAACGAATGGGGACGGGGTGTTATTAAGGGATTAATACCAAAGACGGAAGATTAACAAGGAAGGTTTACGAATAAAGATATACTTTCAAAAGATAGGCGATGATACTCGAGATTACTTGATTAAGAAGAAAACATACTTAGCGAAATAAAACGGCTAACTAATCAGATACCAACAAGGAAAGACCCATTCGTAGGTCAAAGCGAATAAATAAATACCAACATTAACAAACCTCTTCATAGGTGAAAGGAAGATACACTCAGGAAGTAGGTATAGAACTTAATATGCATCATTATATATATAGATAACCATGTCTGGGGAGTATTCATAGAATCTTGATAAACATAATAGAACTTAGGAATTATAAAGAGTGTATCAGAGTAGCAGAAACATAATGGGTTTCAAAGAAGCTTATACTATAACAAAACAATCTTGGCAGCTAACCCACATCCACAGCCATCAACATCCTCAGCATCTCAACCTGAAAAACATTTGAAAAAGAGGGGGCATGAGCACTAATGTATTCAGTGGATTTTAACAAAAACACTTTAATAACTTCAAAGATATCCAATAATTAACTGACGGTATATGGAGAGCAAAACGCAAAAGCCCTCTCCATATCCGTAAAACCTTTTCTTTTCTTTTGGGCCCATCCTGGCTCAAACCTGATGTCAACTGCACCCTTAGGCATGCCTTAGGACACAAGAGAGATTACCTCAAATATCCATATGAGTTTGCGAGGGGTAAACCCAGCAGTGACTCACCTAAACGATCAAAGATCACAAGTCCTCTGAGCTCAAATCCTGCTTAAGCAAAATGCTAAGTTCCTTCCTTTCTTAACCTTGCTAGCAAAACCAAACTTAGAGCAATGTCTAGGGACTAATCCTTTAATATAGCATGATCTCGGCCTATAAGGGATTTATCACTACCCTAGAAGGCAATCCTTAACTATACGAGCCATAGCAAAATATCAACATTCAAATACAAAGAAATGAACGTACATAAACACGAATTACAACTAAAGACAATTATAAATATCTTATGCTAAGCATAATTAACACTTAAGCATATCTAAACATGCTCGAGAGCCCACTTAATATATAATATCTTCCTTTCCTTCCTTCCTTGTACAGAGATCAATCAGGCGGAGCAAAATATTTTATTGGATATCTCATTTTCCCTAACATACTTCTAGAGCTTATTAGTTCAAACTTTAGATGAGTATAGATTTACCCACCTCGACTACTGAGCGGAAGATGAAGCAACGAGTTGATGATCTTTCTCTGGATTTCCACGGGACTCACTACCTTCTACAAAAGTCGAATCATCAACTTAGCGGCCTCCTTCAAAGATTTATAACATCTAACATGAATTTAAACAATATTTAACTCATCTTCCGTTAACTAGAACTTAAACATAGATCGCATGACTTTAGAACCTTTAGAAAATATAAGGGTTTGAAAGACTTGAGTTTAGAACACGATTGGAGACAAAACATGGCGACAGAGGCCATGTACGTGTCGTGCAATCATAGCACGGGCTGTGCTAATTAATGGGGCGAGAACCAGATACCCAGATTTTCTGACATGGGCTGTGCAAGCATAGCACAGTCTGTGCTACCCTTGCACGGTCCATGCTAGCTTCCCAGACTCACGCCGTGAGTTCTGCACGGCTTTACATGGGCCGTGCAACCCTTGCATGGTCCGTGCTCTTTCACGAACCTCCAAAATTTTCGATCGAAGTGTTGGTCGAGATGTTACTTGTTCACCTCTCCCTTTCCTCGACATTTTAAACTTTAAAACAAGGCTTAACACTTTGCAAAAACATAGAGATTAACATTCTTTAATTTTGAAAAGAAATTGGCATTATAAAAAAATAACACGACAATCCTCCTTGAGCACTTAAAAATAATGATGAAATCTTAAATATGAACTTGAACAGAACTTCAATGAAATAAACAAGTCTAATTACGAGAAATAATAACGAGAATATTATAACGAGAATATCAATGAGAAATATAAATGGAAACACTAATAACTCGGAACTTCAACAAGAATCGAAATACTAAACTTTAGACAGAAAGTAAACGATTAATAATGAAGAACATGAAGAACGCGAAGAACGAAAAAAAATACGGAATTTAAAAGACAGAAAGAAATGGAAATCGAGATTGACGAACAAGAATGGACAGAGTCCGGTGCGTCGAAGGAAGGTGGCTAGCTCGGCGTCTCGTCGAGGTTCAACGGTGGCAGAGCCGCCTGCTACAATGCAACGGCGTCCCTAGAACCTTCCCTCACCACATCCCTTCCACGCCACTCTGCTCGTCGTCTTGGAGAAACACTCACGAAGAATGTTCTTCGCTTCGACAGAACCTCGACTTTCGCTCAAGCTCTCAAGCTCTCCACTCTCCAAACTTTTGGAAATAAATGAAATGGGGTGCAAATGAATGGAGGAGAGGTGTTCTATTTATAGATGGGGGTTGGCTTCCTTGAGAAGCCACTCTAGTGCAGGAACACTGTAAAAGTTACCCCAGGTTCGGTTAAAAGCTGCTTTATTCGATGTCAAGGTCCAAATGACCTCAGACATAAAATCCGAAAATCCCGGGAGACTCGTTAGCTCGAATACTAGTGAACCAACCTAACTTGTGATGAAGAGGAGGTCGTCAGAAGAAAGACGAGCCAAGATTCCTTTCTCAGAATTAGTTTTTACTATTCACTCAGACTGACAGATTTTACTCCCGAGCGTTCGATTGACCTCAGAATGGAAATCCGTGAACGTGGACGGATTCCTTGAGTCATTTTCCATAAGGGAGGTTTGACAGAACAAGACTCAGATTAACGAGGAGGATTTCATAAATTTTCTAAATCACAAACGCACGCAAAAGTTACTATTCATTCATCCTTTAAATACGTTTTTCATCACTGGGACCTCAAATGACTTCATAATAAAATTTCGGAAACACCGACACACTTTTTAAGTTAAAACCTTTCTAACAAGACCACAATTGGCCATAACAGAGTTAAGATTAAATTTTTTGAAAAGACGATTTCATGAAAATCGACCCCTAAAGTCGTGACTGATATCTGACTTCTCTTAACCTTATTTAAATTTCTTCCTTAACTAATTAATTACTATTAAGAATCCTCTAAAGCTTATCTAAAAATTTGGGGTGTTACAAAGTTAAATGTTAATCTTGATTATATTTGATTCTTATATACTATAATATACAAATATTAAGTATATCTAAAAATTACCGAGATCTATATATATGAATGATGAAATAAAATTTTATTTGTCCATTAATTAGTTATTCACTCTATTGCATAAAAAAATATAAACTATATATTTTTATATTTATATCTATATCTTAAAAATTAATCATCATGTAATACTAATAATTAAATCTTTATTAAATAAATTAAATACAAATTAGTGACTATTTAATTTAATAAATCATAATCAAGAATTGCTTATATAAAAAATCTCATTATATAAGTTTCATCTAAAGTGAATAACTCTCATCATCAAGCCTATATTTGATTCTTCTATACTATAATATATAAATATTAAGTATATCTGAAAATTACCGAGATCTATGTATATGAATGATGAAATAAAACTTTAATTGTCCATTAATTAGTTTTTTTACTATATTGCATAAAAAATTATAAACTATATAAAATTATATTTATATCTATATCTAAAAAATTAATCATCATGTAATATTAATAATTAAATATTTAGTAAATAAATTTAATAAAAATCAGTGAATAATTATTTTAATAAATCATAATCAAGAATTGTTTATATAAAAAATCTCATTATATACGTTTCATCTAAATTGAATAACTCTCATCATCAAGACTATATTTGATTCTTCTATACTATAATATACAAATATTAAGTATATCTAAAAATTATCGAGATCTACTCAACATCAAGTTCCTATGTTATTTCATTTAATAATATTATATTTGAATTTTAGTTGTTAAGAAATGGACTATGAAACTTGTTTGGTGTTGGTATTTTGATTGTTGATACATGAATTTTTATGTTGTTATTTGTAGAATTCGGATCGGTACGACACGTAAAATTTGATATTTTCGGTATACCTTAAAATTTCGGTATTTTTGATATACCGTGAAAGTTCGGTATACCTTGGAAGTTCAGTATGTTCGGTATACCGTATAATATCGGTACGGTATGGTATACCGAAAATATCAGTACAATATCAATATCTGTTATGGCATATACCGAAACTTCGGTATACCGAAAGTTTCGGTACGAGAACGGTATGAAATTTTTCGATATTGAAATTTCAATACGGTATACGGTACGACGTGAAATTTTCGGTATATCGTACCGACCCACTCCTAATGTGGACTACTATGATGGTTTGAATTTTGAGTTCCAAGTAAATTGGATGGATCATAATGCATATTTAAACAATTTTTGGACATGTTTGGAAAATATATGTGATTCTGGAGACAATGTCTAGTTTTGAACGTGATGAGTATTAATTAAGGTTGAGCCGAAATATTTCCTAAATTTATCTTCGATCTTCCTTGAAAATTTATATGAATTTGTTGTTGAAAGAGTTGTATTCAGTTATCAATTTTTTTTTTCCTGCAAAGTCTATGAAATTTAAGGGCTATTTTAAAGTTGATATCTCTGCCAATAATAAATATGCTCTTTCATTATATTTATTTCTATGTGAATGATTTTTCATGTTGTTCATTGATATATAGTTGAAAGATCTCCAAATACATTTGACTGAAAAATTTTATTATATGGAATTCACATGTCTAAATCTGATACCGTTTATGATTGAAAACAATTTATGCATAAATTTCGCATTAGATGGATCTAAATTCTAGAGCGATGATTTTTATTTTATTTTTCGAATTTGGAGAATATGGATTATCGTTTTGAAAAAATATTCAATTCCCGAAGGATCGTTTAATTTAATCATTTACACTAATTAAATTACTCAAAAATTACATTTTTGAGGGGGAGACTAATGACTTATAACATTCACCTAGAAGTTGTAGAAGTTGAATTTTATGGTACTAATTAATTTCAAAGTTATGAAACATAACTCAATTATGTCAATTTCCCAACAACAAATAAGACTAAGTGATTATGTCAATAATTACTTGAGCGTAGGTTGATTACTTTGATGATTTAATATGATCTTTTTAAATTAATATTTGTTAAATATTATATCTATCTCGATTTAAATATTACTCCAGCTGAGTTATCAAAGTTATACTATACATTTATTCAATTAAACAATTTACATATTGTGATAAATTTAAATTTTAAAAATCCAAAATTATGGCATGAGTATTTGGATCATCCCTTACATAAATTAGTGCGTAAATCACAAAATAAATATTTTCCATTTGCAAATTCTTTTTATCACCATTAAAACGTACCTATATTGGCTTTCTTCAGTTAAAGAAAAAGCAAAGAGTATTCTATCATATTTGATATATTTAGAGCCAATAATTGGGGACCAGTTTAGTTTACGTTGATTTTATAATCATTTATCGGCATTAGGGGGGATATGAATGAAATAATATCGATAAATTTGTTGTTAAACTAAAATCATAATTTCAAGCACTACATGAATTGAAAGTTCAACGTATTATTAAATGCCAAAAGTTATCATAATGGAGTTATTATAATATATTTACAAATAGTGGAAGTTCCACATATATTTAAATTACTCAACACCAGAAGCGAGAGAGTTCATTGACACTAGAAGCGAAAAGTATTTGAAATGTAAAATCCGCGAAAAATAAAATCAAAGACATGCGATAACTCCTAGAACCTCCTGAAGAGGATCGTCTTGAAGATGAAGATCTCAGTACATTTGCACGTGCACCAAATAACCTTAATATTGAGATTGCGGAACAACCAGATTGAAATATTATGAGAAATGATAATGATCTAGTTAATATTAATATTGAAGGTACCGCATATTTTATTAATAAAGCTCAACCCGTGAAACAATTGTTGTCCCAGTAGGACACAAATGAGCATTTCTATGAATGAGAAATGACAAAATTAATAAAGTGGTGAGACATACAAAGAGGTTGTAGCTTATGGGTTTACGGAGAGACCCATATTCCATAAATTATATTCTCCTACTAACAATGACATTATGTTCCGCTACATAAAATAAATGGCAGTAATTTTAGCATTGGATATGCAATTAATGGACGTTGTAACCGCATATTTGTATGTGTCGTCATTCAACGATAATATTTATATGAAAATTATGATGGATTTAAAATTTCTTGTATAACATTGCAACATCTATTGTAAGAAAAGTTAATTCATGCCTAAAGATGAGTATTTGAAATAAAAGACTTGGATAACACTAAGTATTGTCTTGGCTTGCAGATCGAGAATCCCCCGATTTGATTTTATACACCAGACAATCTACTTGAGAAATGTTTTTGATATTTTATTTATGAATAATTTTATTTAGTACACCAATGCTTTTGTCAGATCACTTGAAGTGAATGAGTATTTATTTAAACTCAATGTTGATAAGAGGATATTTTGGAAACCAGAAGTTTCTTACAATATTTTATCTTGCAAGATTACCTGGCCAGGTACCGTATTTATAAATAACTTGCTAGCAAGATTTAGTGTTTTTCTACAATGAGATACTAGCATGTCAATTACTATATCCTCCATTATTTTCAAATTAAAAATATTATTTATTGAAATAAACAATGGCATGACATTGGTAGACTATTCAAATGTTGGCTATATATGTATGATCTCCATATTGCCATATTTGTGATTGGTTTTATTTTTAACTATCAATTTTAGAACATTGAAAGATTATCGCATTATATAAATACCTCAAAAGAATGTTTACTATTAAATATACTACATATTTTATATTCATGATTTGTGTAGTAGTGCGACGAGTGATATTATCCCTTATTGTCTATTAAAAGACAATGTATTTATGTTGCACAAATAAATAGTAAGTTTGTTAAAGATTAACTGATCCACATGAACTCCTGAAGAGTTGAGAAATTTAAATTTTGCTCCAATGATTGTAGTTTTGAGAGGGAGCGATATTTCAAAATAATCTAGAAGATTATACCCTGAAGCCATACCCTGTAGGTCTACATTATGCCTGAAGGCTCAATGGTTGTACTCTTTTTCCCTTACTAAGTTTTTCCCATGGGGTTTCTTAGTGAAGGTTTTTAATGAGCCAACTAATACAACGCATATAAACGTATGTCATGTACTCTTTTCCTCGACTAGTTTTTTTCCTACTGGGATTTTCAGCGAGATTTTTAACGAGGCATGAATATCACAGCGCAATGTCCAAGGGGGAGTGTTATAAATATATTTATTATATACGGACATTACTTGTTCCCTACTCTAGGGTTTAGTTTCTAGCCCTATATATATCTTGTAATCTTGTGTAGATCAACATATCAATGAATAAAATACACCGGTGAATAAAATCGTCTTTCTTCCCCCAATATTCTATGTTCTTCTACTTTCTGTTATTTACTTCTTGAATATAATTTTGGAGTTCGATTTACAGCAATTGAACATAATTTCATTTTGATAACCGACGAACGTTAATTAACTGTAATAATAGTCGGAAAAATTGTCGTCACTCTTTGCTTTAGTTTTCATGATAACTGACAAACGTTGATTGGCCCAAATTTCACTGGAATTGGGCTATTCCAGCGAACCCAATCCATTGAAAAACGTGCTAATGGAATGAAATTTTTCCAGCTGGATTCCAGCGGACCTGGAATAAACGAAAATAAAATAAAAATAAAAATTACCTATAAAGTAAAAAAAAAAAATTAACCAGCCCCAATTTTTTTCCAAGCTCAACCACCCCCAACCGAGCCGCGCAAAGCGCATGATCATCAACTTATTTTAAAGCCAACACAATGGCTTTCTTTGCTTGCGTCCTCAACCCCATGACCTCATGCTTGTAGGAGCAGACACTCTACCACTAGATTAAATTTCATTTTCATAAATTTTACAATATGTGTGTGTGTGTGTGTTTGTGTGTAATTTATCCATTTTGCATATGTAATGTTAATATGTCATCCATTTTATATTATATTTGTAATATGTATCCTTAATTCATTAGTATATATATTATATTATGCATTATTCATCCATTTTGTATATGTGTGTGTGTGTATAGATTATGTATTATTTATCCATCGTGCATAATTATGTTATGTACATATTTTACATTGTGTATTATGTACATAAATTACTAATTTAGTTTTTTGATATATACTCTGTGTGTGTTTGTGTATATTATGTACTTAGATATATAGAGAGATGTGTATATTTATTTCCCTAAATTTTAATTAAATTCTTTTCCCCCCTTTTTGCATTATTCAATTCATTAATTATCTTTAGAAATAGGATTCTTATATGATTTATAATCTACACCAGTTTTGATTGGGGGATTTTTTTTATCAATTCATTAAATATAAATTATCTTGCAAACATTAATAAATATAATTTTGTCACATTTACGCATCATTTTTTCTTATTATTTTAAAACTAATAAAATATTAAAAATTAATTTTTTGAAAGTATTATAATGAAATTTCGGTACTAAATTGAGCGAATTTCGCTAGAATAAAAATACAAAAAATTAAAAAATATATAATAAAAATACTTAATTAAAAACAATTCAAGAGGGCGGCACACGAGCATGCTAAAATTCTCTCTGTAATTTTTTAAAAATATTTTAAAAAAATTAAAAATGAGTAATTAAAAAAAAATCCAGCGACACACATACACACTGGAATGCCCGTTGGAATTTTCTACTATTCCAGTGAAAAACGAGCTCAATGGGATACCAGTTGGAATCTTTTAAAATTTCAGCGGAAGACGAGTTCACTGGGATTTCTTCCTGGAATACGGTGTTTTTCTTGTAGATACAGTTATATATATGGCCTTAGTTATGTAATACTGTATTAATTATCTTCGGTTCCTTTTAAATCTAAGTAATCTTTGGCCTTACTAAAATAAATAAAATAGATTAATAGAAGCACTCTACGGCTCTGCATCTAACTAACTAAGTTAAATCAATTACAGAATAAGTAATTATCAATTTTTCAACTCGTGGAAAATCCAATCATATTCATATGAGATCTTTTACATCGTGTGTATCAGAGACGAAATTAGGGAACCCCTAATCTTATTAATTAATATATGCAGTATAAATGTTCCGAAAAAGAGAACTACCTAACGCCTAAAAACTTTTCGTTCCGGCATGCTACAATAACAACTAATAATTAGGCGAGTCCTAATAAAATTATTCAAGAAAGTCACAATAATATTGTAACAACTCGGTCCCGAGAATTAGGACGGGGACGTTATGTGGAAAAATAGAAGGAACAATATAATTTAATTGGAATCCAGGAGGTGTTTCGAGAATTGAACTAAGTTAGCGCCTCAAAAATTTAGACAGCATAACCTTATAACTAAAAGGAATCCATATTTTTCAACATATCAAATGAGTCAAATGATTCAATCAAGTTAACAGAATGTCCATTCATAGGCCAATCAAAATTTAAGCAGAATCCAACAATTAATAAATAGGATTCTGATTCCTTAAATAAACAAGACCTCGTCAAATGTCACAAAAACTAAGACCCATCAATAGGTTATAGGCCAATAAAATATACCATTCCTATTGATAGGACATAAGCAAGAAAATAACTTAAGAATCGCTATAGGTCAACTGAAAGTAAGCAAAATCATGCTTAATGAGTAAATCATTTTCATGGGCGAAAGATAAATAAACATATATGCATATCAAAAGATGATGCTCCCTCCGCTTAGATTAATTATATAGTTAAGCATATGAAATATGCTAACTAGAAAGCCAACAATTGTTCATAATCAGAATAGTGGAATCATAGGTAAAATTAAAGCAACAAAATACCATACGCCATCAGAGTAGCAAGAAACATAGTGTGAATAATGGTGAAGTTGCAAAACATAATCTCATCAGGCAACCCACTTTAACAGCCACCATCGACCTCTCCATCTCAACCTGAAAAATATTTGAAAACGAGGGTGTGAGTACTAATGCACTCAGTGGGGTTTTATAAGAAAGCTTGGAAAAACTTTATAAATATCCAACATCAACTGGCAGCATATGAGAAGCAAAACGCGAAAGCCCCTCCCATCCCATATCTGCAAAACATTTTACATTCTCTGGGCTCAAACCTAATGTCTACTACACCTCATAGAGGCATGCCTCAGGATAAGAGAGGGGTTATCTCAAATATCCCACTGAGTATGCGAGGGGGTTACCCAACAGTGACTCCGAGTATACGGGCAGGTTACCCAGTAATGACTCCTTAGTGATCAAAAGACCACAACCTGGTAACCCAAAGGTTACAACCATAGATATAAGTATGCGAGGGGATTACCCAGCAATGACTCTCCATAGATCCATAGATATGATTCATCTTTAGTGACTCGAAGGTCACAACATGATAATGTAATAACACTGTTCCTTGAGGTCAGTATCCTGCTTAGCAATAATTGAATCTCAACATTCAATTCTCAACATTAAATTCTCAACATTCAATCCTGCTAGCATGGATCATAGCCTAGAATAAATCATCTAGGTCTAATTCTTCAATCAATACCATAGCCTCATTGTCTATAAGGGATACTATAATCAATGTACAAGGCATCATTCATCTAAACAACATTTCCTCATCAACAATATCAATACCAAAGTTAACTTATGATCATAATCATCTATTTCTCATAACAACCATGCTATATCATATCACATCATTCTAGCATCCAGTACATAACATGCTCAAGAGCTCAAACAATAATTCACATTATCAATTCCCATAGCATAATAATTTTATTGTACAGAGACTAATCAGGCAGAGCATAAAAATATTTAATTGAATATTTCAACTTGCCCTAACATGCTTCTAGAGCTCATTAGCTCAAACTAAAAATAGGTATGGTATCATCCACCTCGATGATGTGCAGGTGGCAGCATAATAACTTCGTAAATAGCTTTATTTATCCTAGCAAGCTCTGCGGGTCCTACAAGGATCGATTTTTGACTCAGAACAACTGCTATAATTTTTTGGAATTTAATCTACCATAAAAGGAGCTATAATTTAATTTTATTCTTTTCATAAATAGATTATGTGACTCTAGAGATATCATATAATTTCGACACAGAAGGAAATAAATTCCAAAATATCATTCTTAATTTAATGGCACCAACTGATTTGATAGATGTCTTTCCATAACTTGCCATTTTACTCAATTTTTCTTAGATCTGCACCATAACACGTTTTAACCGCTTAAAAATTATGAAAATAATCAGGCACGACCCTACCTATATTGTTGGTCCCGGGCGATTCGATATCAGTTTAGAGGGGGGGTGAATAAACTGATAAAACTTTTTACTCCAAATGCCGAATAACAGGGCCCTTTGACTCGCTTAGTAAAACTTATCTATGCACAAACATATTGATCAGTTAAGACAGTTTGAGTGTGGCTTGTGTGATATTGTGTGCAGTTCAAAGATATGCAATAACCAAAATAGTATAGCACACAAGTGATTTATAGAGGTTCGAAGTCTCAAACTTCTACGTCCTCTCTTCCTTCCACAGAAGGGCAACTTCACTATATAGCTTGAGTTTCTTTACAAATTATATAATGAAGGATAGTTGGCTGAACCAGGTAACTGCTCGCTACCTCAGCGGGTCGACGACTCACACTTGAAGTCCCTAACTGCTCGCTAGGAAGGTAGGTACTATTATCATCTTTATAAGGTTTTAGATCTCTTTCGATGTTCAAGAGATTAGTCTTGAACAGGGGTTATCAACTGATGTGGTCCTTCAATTGAGCTGAGTAGTTGATCGTTGTATTGCTGAAACTGAGAAGGCTGCCCTGGCTGGATTGTCAATAGCTGGCTGATTATCTTGTCTCTGTGAATTTCTTCTTCTCAGTTGGACTCTCGCAGTTTCTATCAAATGCTGAACTTGAGCTTGAGTGGGAGTGAGAAAGAAAAGCTCTTGCTTGTATATGCGAAAGTTGTGTAGGCAAAGGATTCTTTTCGGCAGAGTATTTTTAAACTCTGATTCACTCGTCTTTTATAGAGAAGTGATTTTATGACCGTTGAGTTCAATTGTCCATTGATCGGTGGCTCTGTTGGCTCATCAATGGAAGATGGTGTTTAATGATCGCTTGGAGCTTTTGGTTGAAGTAGCTGTTACTCTGCCAATCGATCTTCATTGGATATTTAATTCCAGGATCTTTGTTGAAGCATTTATTCCAAGATTCGGCGGTTTGAGCAATAAACTCTAGGGTTCTCTGGCTTCAGCTTTCTTGGCAGTTTTGAGTTCCAGTTGGCAATTCTGGACTTGTCAGCTCAGTTTAGTTCTTGCTCCAGTTGGCAGTTCTGAGCTTGTCAGTTGAGTTTGACTATTGCTCCAGTTGGCAGTTCTTAGCTTGTCAGCTGAGTTTGACTATTGCTCCAGTTGGCAGTTCTTAGCTTGTTAGCTGAGCTTGTATCTGAGTTTGGCTATTGCTCCAGTTGATAGTTTTGAGCTTTTCAGCTGAGCTTGTCATCTAAGTTTGGCTATTGCTCCAGTTGACAGTTTTGAGCTTTTATTTCTCCAGTTCGACTGATCTCAAGTTCTTGGCTATCTTGTTAGCTTGACTGATTTCTCTTGAGCTTTCTTGTCAATTTGACTAATCACAAGCTGGCTGACTACAGTTCTGGCCTTCAGCTGATATGTCTTGTTTACTTCAGTTTGGCCATCAGTTGGATACTTCTAGTCTTCAGTCTAAACTGATCTCCTATCAGTTCCTTCAGTCTTAGTTGACTCTTTTCTCCCTCAGCTCAGCTGACTTAGTTGTCAGTTTGTTTCAACTGATTTGACTTTTTGACTTCACAGTTGAGTTGACTTCTGACTGGATGACATATCCTTCAGCTTGCAGACCATACTCTTGATTGGTTGACTTTGACTTTACTTGAGTTCATTTTTGATGCTCCGGATCGATGAGCTCAGATCTACAACTTGAATTTTAGTTAGTTTTTCACAAATAATTTTGACATCTCATCAAAACCTAATCTAGAGGTTCCTTGATAGTTGTTCCTAACAATTTCTCCCTTTTTGATGATGTCAAAATCTTGTCCATGATGATGGAAAAATTGCAAATGTACGTTTGATATACGTACTGTAGTTTGCTTAGGTAGATTCTTGAAATCAAAGAAATTTTGATTCTTGATATTCATTTAAGTATCAAAGCATTCAAGGTATGCATGAAATTCAAGTTTTAGAACATTTAGACTTCAAGTTTCAGAGCATTTTTTCATTTTGGGCATGCTTTTATTCAAGTATTAGAGCATTCAAACTTGGCATGCTTTCATTCAAGTATTAGAGCATTCAAACTTCATGTATCAGAGCATTAAAGCATTCTTTCATTTTGGGCATGCTTTTATTCAAGTATTAGAGCATTCAAACTTGGCATGCTTTCATTTAAGTATCAGAGCATTCAAACTTCAAGTATCAGAGCATTATAAACACAATCAAGACTTGATTTGAGATATGTTATTTGAAGAATTGTGAAAACTTGTAGTATGTCTTTTATATTCACTTAAAGCATATTATTCAAGCTTTCAATTTCCAAAAGCAGTTAAAACTGCTTGTTTACTCCCTGAAATTGCTCCTTTTCTTTCTGCTCGATTCTCCTCTTTCTTGGACACCTTGTGTTCTCCATGCTTCCTGAGGCTGATCTTCCCCCTCATGATGAATTTCTCTTTGAATCTGATCCCAAAGAGTTAAGCATCCATCATCATACTATCCATCTTCCCCCTTTTTGGCATCATCCAAAAGCCGAGATGGATCGCATGATGGTATTGACAAGTTTGGCAAGAAGGTGAAGACAGTTGCCAAATTGTCATTATGGAGGGAGGGAACTGAAGAAATTTGCATGGGCGAGGAGAGCCATGCATAGGCGTCTTCAGTTGTCATGAATTGACCTTGATCAGAGGTGAGAGAGACTTCGTGCTCTCTGAAGTTCATCGAGGCCATGTTTGTGAAGATCTCATCAGTTGAAGCGATGGGTAGATCTTCAAGAAATGGTATGCTTGAGGAGTTGGCTGGTTCGTTGTCGGGGAGAGGAGCATCGACTGGTATATGGAGCTGGATTCACTTGATCATCGAATCCATGATCTCCGAAAGTGTTGGTGGCGAGGAGAGTGGATGATTCATCCAGTTTCTACTCCAATGTCCTTCATTGATCCAGAAGATGGATCCACGGTTTTGGATGAGGTGCAACATTGTTGTCTCATCCAGTTGGAATCGCCATATATGGTACTGGAGGTACTGTCTGAGTTGCTCGAATAGAGAGGGGTCGGTGCCCTCAATGAGACCGAAGAAGTTGCTAAGCTGATGGTCTAAAACTTCTGCAAACTCAACCTCAATGGAGTCACGATGGACTAAGGCTAGAGGTTGGGAGTTGGCTGATATTGTAGGCCGATCACTCAGCCTTGAGAGAGATTCGCTCTCAATCAGCAGCTGTCTTTCTTCAGATGAGCTGGCGGGTGCTTCCAAAGGTGTCTTTCCACGACCTGAGTTTGAAGGTCCTTGTTGACGTGATCTCTTCGGGAGCTGATGGCAGTAGATGGTAGGGAGCATGTCCCCTTTTTTGATCGGTTCACCAGTTGGAATGATCTCATCAAACTAGCTTTGAATGATGTGGCTTATGCTACTCATAAACCCATTTTTTTCTCGGAACAAGCCAATGGAGGGATCATGTTCCGCTCGCTCTACATTTGCTCGCAGTTGAGCAAGAATGAAAGAGGCCCAGTCGGCTTTACAACTGAAATATAGAGCGGCCGTGAGATGTGCTTTGAGCTCGGAGAACTGGACCGTCTCAAAGTCGCCATGTAAGATATGACTGGTGATGTCCAAGAGTTGGATGATCTCGCTGGGCATGCTCTCCTTTAGCCTATGTGAACAGTCATGATGGTGCACGTGAGGATGCTTCCAAATACCCCACAGTGCGTATTTGCACGGTAGTGGCAGGGCCATGATGTCTGGGCCGTCGCCTGGAAGATGAAGGGTAGACATCATCGTCTCTTTTGTCACTGTGATCGCCTTGCTCTGGACGGTAGAGATGATGTTGTCGCCGGAGATGGTTGCGTTGTAGTAGAACTCCGCAACATGAGAAGGTAAATTTTTGAGTGGCACGATTGTCAAAAATGGCAGCAGGCCAGTTGCCTCCAATGGCCTATAAATTCTTTGAAAGGTGTCTGAGCCGAGACGTGTGTTAAGATACTCTAGACTTAGAGTCTTATCTTTCTTCAGCTTCTTAATCAGCAGATTGGTATCTACCATCTGAAAGGAAGATTTCATTTCTGCAAAAAGATGGGGTTGTTAGGTATGCAAGTGTGAAGAGAAAGAGTTTGCAAGTAATCAAAGCAAGGAGGAGATTGAGTTCTCTGATGATTGGAGTCTCCATCTCCTTGCATAAATATATTCAGCATAGCATGCATTTGATCGGGGACACTTGAGTGCTTCTCTTAGCTTATCAGCTGTCCAATTTGATGGATGAATAGTTGAATTAATGATACATGTATCCCAGCCGTTAGATCGTGTGGTAACTTTATGATCTTATGGCTGAGAAGAAGCAATTTTGAAAATGGGGTAGTTGCCATAAATAACAAAATATTTTCTACAGATCTTGCAATTTATATCGTATTTGAAAGTTATATTTTGCTTTTCATTTTTGAAGAGTTGATTTAATAGCAAAGCAGAGATATTAATGGCAACTTGTGAGATAGAGCCCTATTTTCAAATTGTAGCCGTTGGATATAATATAAGAAATTTCATAATCTCAATGGTAACAATTTAATTATATAAGAAAAATTAAAAAAAAACTTATCCGGATTCAGTTGGGATACAGTCTAACTGAATGACTGCTCAGTGGTTGGATGATCAGTTGAGTCTCGGTTCTCAGTTGTCGCTGAAAAGCTGGCTGAAGCTGAAGCTGTAACTGAACTGAATTGATCATTTGGCTTGATCAGTTGCTTGGCTTTCAGTAGACAGTTTCCGCTTCTTGAAGGGCCTAGCTGGACTGGCTGCACTATTTCTATTGGAGGTAGTTTTGTTCTTTAGCAGTTCAGGCCTTGCTGTCCTCCTGGCTTGGTGAAGGTGAAGCTGGATGGCAACTGATGAGTTTTTCATCCTTTGACTAAGGGATTGTGAAGTTCCCTTTGGTGATGATCGAAACTGATCATTGTTCATAGGCAATTGCATGCCTTTTGAGCTATATGTGAGCAGTGGAGTGACATAGCTCTTGGATAGGAGGCTTGGTGATGTGGCAGTGTCTTCATCATCACTATCGCTCTCGTCAGCACGCCTTGGATTCTTCTGGGTAGCCACAGCTTCAGTTTGTGATAGATGTGGTTCTATCCTTTCGGTGGCAGTTGGAGTTTGTCGTGATGGTTTAGCTGACTGACTTGATAGATTATCAAAGTTTAGTTTTCGACAAAGCAAGCCAGTTTGGCAGTTGACTGATTGACTTGCAATCCCAACTGCTTGAGGCATGATGCTGGTCTTGAATTTTGCTAATAAGACGGTGGCTGGAATCTTGTTGACAAGCTGGTGATTCATGATGTGCTGGACTTGCACAATGGTTAGAGGAAATGGATTTGACGATCCTATCCATTTAATGCTCCATGTTTCTTCACGTTTCCAATAGCTCATGCCATGAAAGGCAGTTAGCAAGAAGTGAAACTGGATAGACATAGAATGTCTCCAGTTATACCAGTAAAAATACCGGTGGAGTTGTTTGAATAGCTCTTGGTCACGTTGTGCAACAAAAGCAAAGTGAGTGAGAAGGAGATTGGTCACTTCCTTTTGTGCACCTTTGACTGCATATTCGCTACTGTAGAAAATGCGAATATTTTCTTCAGTCAGCTTGAGAGGGGGGCAAGTGCTTCTGAAGTAGTCCGCTCCATAGTTTGGATGAGGGATTCCAATGAATGGAATAAGCTCATCTGAATCAGAGCAAACCTGGAAATCAACTGGTGATCCGTTCTTTGATTTTGGAGAATGAACGGCGTTGGCAGTTGAGTTGCTCGAAGAGTGGTTGCTTGTCTTGGCTTTGGCTTTTCTCTTTTTCCTTAGTGACTGAAGATGGGCAGTTCCTTTCTTGGGAATCCAGTCAGAGATAAGAATTGGTAGTGTTGCATCACTTGGAAGTTTCAACAGGTCTTCAAGCATTTTACTCATTCTTAGAACAAGTCCTGCCTTGGACTCAGATTTGCCAGATTTCTTTGAGTCAGAGGCCTTGATGACTTGATGCTTGAGTTGTTGAAAGACAAATTTTGCCCAGTTTGTTTGTTGTCCTTCAGCAAGGTGAATCATAACCTTGTATCTCTCTTGGGTGAGTTGACTCAGGCTTCCAATGGCCCCGAACAACATTTTGTTCGTTATGTCAAGTAGAACACCATACTTGAGCTTCAGATCAGTTTTAGCTGTTGTAAAACTGAATTGCTTGTTACAGGTTGAAGCTTTCCATTCTTTCCAGTATGACTCTGCCGATTCCTTTAGATCTTGAACGGATGAACCTTCCTGTGGGAGTTGGAACAATTCTGCAATTGTTCTTTCAGTGATTTGAAGTGGCCGTCCTTGAATCACTGATGACACTGTCTTTCCATCTGCAGATAATTTTGCTTGAAGCAAAAATTCACTCACCAAATTTTGTCCAAAGAACTTTGGTGGTGTTTCCAGGTAGTAAACAATTTCTGTCTTGTGAAGATTTGACAAAAGAAGTGGGTTGTTTGATTCATCTAGAATCAATTGGAATTTCTTCCTATCAAAGAATTTGTCTCTCATAAATTGCTCTTTGAAGGAATTTGATGATCTAGATAATTCGGCCATCTTTGGGGTTGGCTGAGATTTTGGAAATTTCAAGAGTTTTGAGAGAGAAAGAGTTTTGATATTGTATGAGGAGGCTTTTTGAGAGGCTTGAAAGAAGAGGCTTTTTATGAGTGTTTGGACAGGCTCATAGATCTGATGGTTAAAATGGTACTAGCCTCTGGCCTCTTTTGGTCGTTGGCATTTAATGACTTTGATACGTGTCATTATCTTGCAACGGTTAAATTTTCAAAAATAAATGTGAAGGATCGGAATTTATTTGAAAATAAAAGATACTCTTTTATATATAAATATTAATAAATAATTACAAACTGATTAACAAGAAGTAAGCTTAGGGCTTTCTAATCAGTTTTAACTTAATCAGCCACTTAGTCCTTCTTGTGATCAGTTTTCCTTCTTTTGGCAAGCGGTTCGGTGATGTCATCTTCTTCATCCTCATCACTGCTTGATGACTCAGTTTCAGCTAACTTGAGTCTTGGATGAGCTTGCAATTGCTTGATCTGCTCAGTGTGCAGTTTAACCTGTTGCTGCAGGGTGTGAATCAGTTCTTCATAATAAGGATGGAGCTGGACTATAGAACTGCTTGGTTGAGCATCGAACTGAACTGCTCTTGAGTCAGCTTCCTCTCCTGCTTCAATTCCAATTAGTTCCTCACAAGGAACTGTGTGGGATTGTGCAGCTTCCTCCATACTAATTGATTCATCATAGCTCGGCTCTGGTGGAGTTTCCGGTGCAACAGCTTGGGCTTCAGCTTGAAGAGCCCTTTAAACTGGATCAAAGTACACAGTTAGTGCTAGTGTACCATGATAGACAGGTTGATCATTGACTTGAGTTGTCTGTACAACTGGCTGGTCAGACTCAGATGTCCTGTTAGTATGAGCTGGCTCTGGATCAGCTGGAGGAATAGATGAGATGGCTCCTTTCCCAGCAGTTGGCTCTTGTGAAGGGGCTGTTTGAGACTTAGTTGCCTCATCAAACTGATGAGCCTTATCAGCTGATTCTTCTGACTCTTCGGGAATGATGTTGATTTCAACTTCAACTTCGTGAGGAGATCTTTTAGAGTGAAGTTGTCTTGCTACTTCATCAATGAGATCATCCATTGGGATGGAGACTTGATTTCCTTTTGTAGGAGATTCAGATGGTTGTTCAGACTGATGGCTTTGTGATTTCTTCAATAATCCATTGAATAGCCATTTGTGTTGAACATGAGTGTGTGTCCATCTTTCTCGTTCCCTTTCTGTAGTGATGGCTGGCAGTTTTAAGCCTTGAAGCTTGTGCAGTTCATCAAACACATCTTTCATTGATCCTTTAGAGGGCTCTGAGCATTCTTTCCTCAGTTGTAGCTGGCTCATGAGATGTTTACCCTTAGTGATACTGGCATTCTCACTGTCCGTCCACCATAAGCTTCATTCTTCTTCTCGCCTCTAGAAGCTCATTCCACGGAATGCGAGTAATGAGAAGAAAGGTTCTGACGGATATACATGTCTCCACAAAAACCAGTAGATGTACCTGGTCAAGGTGTGGAAGAGCTCCTCATAGCCTGTTAATTCCTGGGCATAGTGTTGAGCTATATATTTTTGTGTGGTTTCATTAGCCCATTTCTTCACGGACTCTCCTTGTGAGTAGGCTCTTATATTTCCTTCAATTTGAGCCATTGGTGGACATGTCATTTGGAAGTAATCTGCTCTAGCTCCATTATGAGGAATCCCTTTTGTAGGGATGATGTCTTCTGGGTTTTCACACGGAGCTGTATCCTCAACAGTTAGATTTGGTGGAATTGTTGAATCTGGTATAGGACTTGATTCATTTCTCCTCTTGGATTGAGGAAGTAAGATCCTTCTCCATTGTGTTTGACCAGCTTGCCTCTTGTTTGGAGCTGATCTAACTACTCGTCTGGCTGATTGTCCAATGATGTCAGCTTTGATGGCAACTAAGCTTTGTTGCCTGAATCTCTGGGCTATAGGGATGTCATCATTAGAGTCTTCGGTAACTTGCTTCTTTTCCTTGCCTTCAGCTGCAGGTTTCTTTCTTTTTGGCTGGTCAGTTTGATCAAGATCTATTTCCACAATCTTGAGTGGTTTAGAGATAAAGTCATTGCTGACTATAGTCTTGAACTCTATCTCCTCTGCCATCCAAGAAAAATGTTTCTCCAGAATAATGCTCACTCGATTGATGTATCCAATTCTCTAGGGAAATTTCTTGTTATCCCAGCCTCTTTCAATGATGTCAACATATTTCTTCAACTGATTAAAGAAATATTTTGACCAGTTGATCTTCATTCGGTTGTAGATGGCGGCGCAAATCTTGTATTTTGTTTCTGACATTTCAGATTGACTGCCAGTTGTCCCAACCATAATTTTTGAAGCGATGGCAGCAAGCACCTTATATTCATCTTGAAATTTTGATATGAGGTGATTGCTTTCATAAGGTTGAGCTTCGCTTTCCTTTTTCCAGAAATCATATGCTTCTTGGAAATTGATTTGAACTTCTTCCAGCTTGAGTCCACTACTGGGTAGATCGAACATGTTGCTTAGTGATTCAGCTGTCACGATGATCTCATGTCCTCTTACTTCAGATTTGATCTCTTTGGGATTTGAAGAATCATTAGAATTCAAGAAAAATTCAGCAACTGGTTCTGGGTAAATGCGTTCTGGAAATATCTCCAGAAACGTCTTCAGCTTGGCTTGAGAAAGCTTTTCTATGATCATTCCACTTAGAGGAGAAGCTTTGCACACTAGAAGAAATCCAGCTGGGTTGAAAAACTTGTCTCTGTCGAGCTTTTCACAAAAGGCTTTAGAGTCTTCTCCAGACTGACGAAAATTGAATCTTCTGCGAATTGGGTTTTGAGCCATAATATTTTGATGAGAGATTAATTTTTGAGGCTGACGAATTTGATCTTTGAAGGTTGAAGAATTCTGCCTTTGCTTAGAGACGAGAGATAGATAGGAAGGGATAAGTCGGCAGTAAAAATAAGAAACTTATCTCGAGCATTCAGCCGCCTTATTTATAGGAGATGATGGGGTTCATGCAACGGTTGTGTCGCTTCGTATGCCTAAGTTCAACGGTCGGATCAATTCATTCGACCCATCGATTGGCCTTTCATTTCTATCCGTTGGGGATAAATGGGGAGAGAGAGAGAGAGAAAGTTCAACGGTAATATTTGAGTGACACGTGTTTTTACTGTTTCTACTATGAAATTTTTGAACTTATCTTTTCTCTCTAGCAGTTTCTGCTTGGCTTAAAACTGATTACGTCATCAGTTGGCTTCCACTGTAACTGATGATCTCTCTGTTGATCAGTTCCAACTGAAATGTTTTCTCACCAGTTCCCAACTGGTTTTGACTGCTTAGACCTTCATTCAACTATTTCTCAGTTCAGCTGTTTTCATTCAACTGGTTCCTGAACTGATATCTCCTTTTGATTTTATTCCAGTTCAAATGATTTCTTCATCAATTTGATCAATTCGCAGCCGGTATGTTCTGCATAGCTGACTGGATCATCAGTTTGAGCAAATAAACTGATGATTTAGTTGATCTGATGGGATAAACTGATCAGCTCCAGTTTACTTTCTTTCCACAGCTCCCTGCTTTATTTCAAACTGATGGCTTATGTGTCCAACTGATCAGTTCAATGACCTTTTTAGTTATGAATTGCTTGTTTTGATGAGTTGAAGCTTTTCAGTTCAATTTCTCTCTTCAGCTGAAGTGATTCTTTGGCCCTTTACTTCCAGTTGGTCATCTTCATCTTTTGATGTTAGCTCGAGTAATCCCAGTTGTATGCATAGCTCCATAAACCTTGCTTCAGGTAATGGTTTGGTGAAGATGTTAGCTATCTGCTTCTCAGTGTTGACATATTTGATGCATATGTCTTTCTTCTCGATGTGATCTCTGATGAAGTGATGTCTTATGTCAATGTGCTTGGTTCTTGAATGTAGAACTGGATTTTGTGATATTGCAATTGCACTATTATTGTCACAGTAGATAGGTACTTCTTCAGTTTCGACTTTGTAGTCCTTCAACTATTGCTTCATCCAGAGTATTTGAGCACAGCAGCTTCCAGCAGCTACATATTCTGCTTCAGTTGTTAACGTGGCAACTGAATGCTGCTTCTTGCTAAACCAGGATATCAGTTTGCTTTCCAGAAACTGACATGTTCCACTGGTGCTTGTTCTGTCGATCTTGCATCCACCAAAGTCTGAATCTGAATACCCAATTAGACTCAAACTGTCATCTCTGGGATACCATAACCCAAGATTTATGGTTCCTTTGAGATATTTGATAATCCTCTTTGCTACTTCAAGATGACTTTTCTTTAGGTTAGCTTGAAACCGTGCACATAGACCGACTGAATAAGAGATGTCTGGCCGGCTAGCTGTTAAGTAAAGTAGTGACCCAATGATTCCTCTATAATATGTTTGGCTAACTGATTCACCTTCTTCATCAAGAGTTAGCTGAACTGATGTATTCATAGGAATCTTGAGAGTTTTTCCTTTACTAATGCCAAACTTCTTGACTAGCTCTTTAGTGTACTTGGCCTGGCTGATAAAGATTCCATCTTTCAGCTGCTTCACTTGGAGTCCTAGGAATAATGTCATTTCTCCCATCATGCTCATCTCAAATTCGCTTTGCATCAGTTGAGCGAAACGAATGCATAGATCTTTACTTTTTGATCCAAAAATTATGTCATCCACATAAATTTGAACCATTAAGATCTCAGTTGATCGTTCTATTCGGAATAGAGTTCGATCAATGACTCCCTTTTGAAACCCATTTTTCAGCAAAAATGTTGTGAGAGTTTCATACCATGCTCTAGGAGCTTGTTTAGTCCGTAGAGGGCCTTCTTCAGTTTGAAGACTTGATCATCAATTTCAAAGCCTGGCGGTTGCTCGACATACACGTCTTCCTTGAGCATTCCTTGAAGAAAAGCAGTCTTGACATCCATTTGGTAGACTGTGAAATTGAAGTGAGCTGCATAGGCTAGGAACAGTCTGATGGCTTCCAATCTTGCAACTGGTGTGAATGTCTCATTAAAGTCAATCCCTTCACTTTGTGAGTATCCTTTGGCTACCAGTTTAGCCTTGTTCCTTGTGATCACTCCTTGTTCATTCAGTTTGTTGTGAAAAACCCACTTTGTACCAATGACCTTCTGGGTTTTTGGTCTATCAACAAGAAACTATACGCCATTCCTTGTGAATTGGTTCAGTTCTTCTTGAATGGCCATGATCCAGTCTGAATCTTCTAAGGCTTCTTTGACGTTTGTTGGTTCTGTTTGAGATATGAAGCATGTGAATAATGCATGCTCAGTTGACCTTCTGGTTTGGACTCGACTTCTTGGATCACCAACTATCTTGTCAGTTGGATGGCTTCGGAGCCATTTGGACAAGATAGCTTTAGCTGGCTCTTCTATGGTGACGTCATCAGTCGCCCTTTCATCAGTTGGTTTGACATTTTCATCAGTTCTTCCCCCTGTTTCAGTTGTGGGGTTTATGGTCTCAACACGATTTGTGTCTTCATTGACCAAGTTGTTCTCAACTGATTTAGTACCAGTTTCATTGCCTTCTCCTAGTGAAACGTTAAGCCACTCTGGAACAATGTGATCCACATAGTCCTGCGAGTTCTCAGTTTCACTAGGTAGTAATTGAAATGATGTGTCTATTCTTTCTTTGTTCCTGTACTCATTAGCAAATTCATCAAATACCACATGACATGTTATTTCCACAACAAGAGTTCGTTTATTGAACACTCTGTAAGCTTGTGCATAAGGAGAGTTATACCTAAGAAATATTCCCTCATCAGCTTTGGCACTAAAGACTTTCAATTGAGTCTTGCCATTATTGTGAATATAATATTTATAGTCAAATATTTTAAAATATAAGATAGAAGGTGGCACACCGTCGTTTTAGTGTGAAAAATACACTTGTGGGCAAATAGTCCACAAATGCTTAATCTACCCTCAACGGCTAGTATAGCTGGCGAAGACGGATGTCGATCCCACGAGGAGTGTTCATAACCTTCTGTCTTTTCTTAGTTTTGGTTTGGGTCTTCAGTGTCACTCTAAAAACCTTGTTAATAAACTTAAACTAACTAAATGCTGAAAAGGAAATCACAAGAGAAAATATCAGTAATAAAAGTGTTCAAGTCAAAGCATCAAGTCATTCGGTAGGTATGCGCAATTCCGGGTAAAACACATGTAATTACCACTACTACCCGTTGTGCCCACACTAGCAAAAAGATCAAAAATTGAATCACTATGGCCAAATATGGGTAATTGTCACTTTGAAGGTTAACCGGTTATAGGAAATGGATACGATCGGTCACTCCCCAATCACTTCTTACATTATATCATCTAGATGATACGATCGGCACCTAGGGACCTAACTATACAGGAATCTAAGGAGAGAATCACACAAAGGTTTTGCAAGTATAGCAGCTTTGAGGGCAAAGGCGACCCGATTCTAGTAGGTTTGACACGGTCTTGTGCCTGCATATACTACTCAATCTTAACTACCAAGGCTGTCACCCCCGGACTTGTTACTATGCAGGTATCGCGGCATGGGTCACCTATACACTGCCACGTAACTAACACTAGTACCAGCTAATCAGAAATGCGCGCTTTCATCTCCAACCACCCTTTACCTATGTCTAAGTGAAAAACAAGTTAAGATTGTGAACCCTTAAGGCGTTAAAGTCCGATTACCTCATGCACATATTCTACCCTTAGACAATTACTTTGACTTAAATAGTGGATACTTAGCCACTGAACATAGAAACGGAAGTAAAAGAAATGATAAAAGACATCTTACTTGGAAAGGAAATAACTCGATTAACTTCTGGGCCCAACCCCAGTTTTGCCAACAAAACAACTGAACTACCTGTATGCGGGCAAACCGCCAACTTCAGGCAGTCAGAATATCCAGGAAATAAACTAAGTATAAAAAAAGTAAATTGTATCTTCGAGGTGCAAAACGAGTATGTGTATGCGTGCTCTGATATGAAAACAGATAAAAGTATTTATAGCAAATGAATTAAGGCTTCAAGCAGCCCAGATTTCACCCACGCAGGGGTTCTTGCACTCCTCCACTTCCTCATGTTCATGCTCCATGTTCTTCCTTGATTTTAGGAGTGGTAGCAACAAACCCTAGCGTCTCCAGTAGCTTCCTCATGTCCCCACTTCTTTCCCAACGTGCTTAGACCTCCCCAAGACTCGGAACTGACCGCCACATCACCTCCACGTGCATATAGGAGCTGGCCAGCGATTCTGTTGTGCAATTCTCGCAACAACTTTGACTGGGTCCTCGGCAGGCAAATCAATCATTTGTGCCCTCAGCATAAATAGCACCTGTCTGTGCCTATTGTGGTGGTTTTGTGCCCTCAGCCTCCTGCAATCAGCTTTACCCCCAAAACTAGACTAGACTCTATACTAAACACTTATAAAGGGTGTATAAAGATAAAGAAAAAAGCACGAATATGAGTCTTCATCACACCCACACCATTGGACTATACTTGTCCTCAAGCATGAATGTAATCTTAACTTAAAAAAACAACAAACAGAAGACTCAAATGACTCAAAACAAGACAATACAACATATGAATCATAAGTTGATAAAGGGCATAAGAGTTGAACATAATGATGCAGGCAAATCGAATCAATCAAACTCAGGCTACTATTGTAGTGTGCACTCAGCTCGCCTTTTTCTCGAGTGTTTAGGTTAAGTGTTTACTCTCAACAATTCCACCAAATCATCATCAACAAACTTGCAAATACCCTGTATAAACAATTTACGTTATTCACATGCATGTATATCAAAAGGTCTTGTGAGGGCTGTAATGGGGCATGCGGATCAAGGTTGGAAATATTTAGAAACTGGCTACCTTCAATAGTATTTGGGCAAAATCAGCACTGGCAGCTCTGTGCCCACATAACAACCTGGGGAAAATAAAAATCCAAAGACTTTTTATTTTTTTATTATTTTTTATTTTATTTTATTTTATTTTTCTTTCTTTGTGCCTATTTCTGGCATCTTATCACTATTTGACTTAAACATACTACCAATACGAGCATAAAGGTTTCATTCCCAGTCATAAGATACTCTTTAAAGAAAGATTTTCAGAACGTAGGTCATGAATAATTAAGCAGGCTCAAATAATGGCAGCAATGGGAAGCATTTATCAGTGAATAATATGGCCAAATAACGACGAAAGAAAATGCCTTAATCATCTAAGCACGCATGAAATCAAGTTTGACAGGGCACAAGCAAGTAAGCATCAAATGAGGTGGTGGAATTTAAACACTCAGAAAGAAGTCGCAAATGTGAATTTGGGCTCAAAGCTCACTGGGTAGTTATATATTGCTTTCACATACGTTTGATTAATTCCATCTGCCTAACAATAAATTTATGTCCATATATGCCCAATGTCAATCTATGACTCATATGCTATAGACTCAACATGCACACACAAAATAAAAACATACAAACACAACGACCTAGGCATATCCCTCCACACACTTGCTGTGCAAAGTACCCTTGCGGGCACAAGCAGTAATGTGGGTTAGATATGCCCAAAACAGACTCTATATACAGACGCAAATATACAAAAACAAGAATAGACACTAAACACACAAACAAAAATAACACAAATCCTAAACTACTGGGGATAAAACATGATTTAAGGAGAGGAGGGGTAGTCTAACCCGAGGTGAACACAAATGTTCTGCAGGGCTTTCTCAACTCTTTCAAGCTTCTTTGAATCTGCACTGCTCTGTGCCCTGCTCGGTCCTTCTTGTGCCCTGGGTGATCCTTCTTGTGCCTTGGGGGCCTTTCTCTTGTCAAAGTATGTTGGTTCCTCAGAAGGGAGGTAGGGTTTGCTTTGCTTGATTTGTGAGAAATCGAGAGTGGGGGGGTATTTGAATGCTTCTGGGGATGTGGGGTGTTGTGAGGGTGGTGGGTTTGTGTAGAAAGATCGTGGTCGAGAATTTAGGAATCGGTTGTGCCTAATTTTGAGAGAATTGGGGGATTTTGAATTGAGGAAGGAGATATGTTTATAATTCAAAATAATGATATGGATATATCATCTCTCCCTCACTCCCCTTTTTTCGGCCTCAATTTTCAACCATTATCGATACTTGCATGGGGAAAACCAACCGTCTCTGCAGCTACTGTTCCTGTTCAATCAGTCAAATCTGCCACAGTACCCTACCCACACACTTAAACCTTGCTGTGCCCTGCACTTTACTTTGCCCACAGTGATGCGTTTCCAGTCTTTGCCTTCCTGCAACGTTAATTCACAAACAAAATACAAATAACAAACATAATTGAAATTAAAGCAAGTAAACAAATCGGGTTGCCTCCGGTCCAACGCCTTTGTTTAAGGTCTTTGGCTCGACCATGTTGTGTCTTCAGTAGTACTCAGGACTGCTCAAAACTTGGGTTTCTACCTAAGTTTTCTTCTCTTGCTCGAAATATGGTTTCACCCTCTAGCCATTGACTCGAAATTCGCACCCATCTTTTAGGTTCACCAGATCGATTGCTCCACTTGGGTGTTGATGTTGCACCAGATAGGGGCCCATCCATTTTGACTTTAATTTGCCCGCATGTAATTTGAGCTTTGAGTTAAACACGAGTACCTTTTGCCCACAGAGCAACTGTTTGCCCCTTGCAAGTGCATCATGGTATCTCTTGGTTGTTTCCTTATACATCACAGCATTATCATAGGCCTCGGACCTCAACTCTTCCAATTCTTGGATCTGCAGCTTCCTCTCAATTCCCGCGCATTCATTATTGAAATTCAACTTCTTGATTGCCCAAAATGCTTTATGCTCCATTCCCACGGGCAAATTGCAATACTTTCCAAAAACCAGCCTATAAGGAGACATCCCAATAGGTGTCTTGTAGGCTGTGCGATATGCCCACAGAGCATCTTCCAAGTGATTGCTCCAGTCTTTGCGCCTTGGTCCAACAACTTTCTCCAGAATATTTTTGATCTCCCTGTTTGAGACTTCTGCTTGTCCATTTGCCTGGGGGTGATATGCAGTAGTAACCTTGTGTGTGACCCCATATTTTACCATCATCTTCTTTATGACTGAGTTGCAGAAATGAGTCCCTTGATCACTGATCAGGACTTTGGGCATTCCGAAGCGACAGAACACATTTGCCCTCAAGAACTTCACCACTGTATTTGAATCGTTCGTTGGAGTGGCTTTTGCCTCCACCCACTTGGACACATAATATACAGCCAAGATAATGTAGAGATTATTACCTGACTTGGGAAATGGTCCCATGAAATCTATGCCCCATATGTCGAAGACTTACACGGGCATAATAGGTATTTGTGGCATGGCCTCCCGAATAGAAATATTCCAATCATCTGGCAATTCTTGCATTTCTTCACAAATATATAAGCATCCCTGAATAATGTAGGCCAGTAAAATCCTCCGTCTAATACCTTCCTTGCTGTTCTTCGTGGGCCAAAATGGCCTCCACATGCATTGTTATGGCAGAACTTCAAGATGTCTAGAACCTCATCATCACTGACGCACCTCCTTATGACTTGATCAGATCCAATTTTCCAAAGAGTTGGTGTTTCCCAGAGATAGAACCTGTACTCACGCTTCATCTTATTCCTTTGATAGTCACTCAAACCAACTGGAAACTGCCTTGCGACCAGGTAGTTTACTATGTCGGCAAACCATGGCTCCTTTGCTGTTTTGCCCGCAACCTCATACAAGTGCTCATCTGGAAAATTCTCAGTGATTTCCTCTTTGCTCTCAACCATCAGACGGCTGAGATGGTCTGCAACCAGGTTTACTGCCCCAGTCTTGTCTTTGATCTGCGCATCGAACTCTTGTAAGAGCAATATCCACCTTATAAGTCTCAGCTTTGACTCCTTCTTAGACAGTAGGTACTTCAGAGCTGCATGATCCGTGTAAACAATCACTTGTGCCCCCAGCAGATAGGAACGGAACTTCTCAAAAGCGAACACTACTGCTAACAGATCCTTCTCCATGGTGGTATAGTTGCGTTACACGGAATTTAATGTCTTGGAGGCATAATAGATAACATAGCTCTCTTTGCCTCTTTTCTGGCCCAAGACTGCTCCCACGGCAAATCCACTGGCATCACACATCACCTCAAATGGCATTCCCCAATCCAGAGGTTGGATAATAGGGGAAGACACTAACATATTCTGCAATGTATGAAAAGCTTTCTTGCAGTCATCATCAAAGTCAAATTTTACCTCCAATTGTAGTAGGTTTGTGAGTGGTTGAGCAATCTTTGCGAAGTCCTTAATGAATCGACGATAGAAACCCGCATGGCCTAGAAATGCCCGAATCTGCTTAACATTGATGGGATAGGGCAATTTGGCAATGACCTCCACTTTTGCCCTGTCCACCTCAATTCCTCGCTCGGATACTACATGTCCCAGAACGATTCCTTCTCTCACCATAAAGTGACACTTCTCATAATTCAACACCAACTCTTTTTCCACACAGCGGCTAAGTACCTTGCTCAAATGATCAAGGCATTGATCAAAGCTATCTCCATAAACCGTGAAATCGTCCATAAAGATCTCAATACAAGTCTCAAGCATATCAGAAAATATACTCATCATGCACCGTTGGAATGTGCCTGGAGCGTTGCAAAGGCCAAAAGGCATCCTTCTGTAGGCAAATGTGCCAAAGGGGCAAGTGAATGTCGTTTTGCCTTGATCGTCTTGGGACACCACGATTTGCATATAACCAGAATACCCATCCAGAAAATAGAAGTACGATTTTCCCGCAAGCCTCTCCAACATCTGATCGATGAAAGACAACGGAAAATGATCCTTCTTTGTGACTGCATTCAACTTCCGGTAGTCAATGCAAACTCTCCATCCGGTCTGCAGCCTCATCTGAATAAGTTCCTTATTTTCATTCTCCACCACCTGGATTCCAGACTTTTTGGGCACAACGTGAATAGGGCTCACCCACTCACTATCGGGCACAGGGAAGATAATGCCCATATCGAGCAACTTTAGAATCTCCTTTAACACAGCTTCCTTCATCAAGGGGTTCAACTTCCTTTAGGGATCTTGCACTGGTTTTGCCCCTTCTTCCAACTGGATCCGATGCATGTAAATGGTGGAACTTATGCCCTTGATGTCGGCCAAGGTCCATCCAATTGCTTCCTTGTGCATCTTCAATAGTACTATCAACTTGACTTCCTGCTTCATGGTTAAAGATGAACTGATTATAACTGGCAAATTCTCTCCTTCACCCAAATAAGCATATTTGAGGTGATCGGGCAACTCCTTCAACTCCAGCTTGGGTGGCTTAATGATAGACCGCACCAGTTTATCACCCTGCCTTATTGTGGGCAAAGGCAGACGTGTATCCCTTGAAAACCCGGCTTCGATGTGATACAATTACAGAATTGCCTCTTTGATTTGCTTATCTCGTTCCTCTTCAGCATCCCAATCGATCTTACTGTTCTGAAGTACCCACTCAAGTGGATCCTTTGCCAGCAGCCTTGGCATTTCTTCTTGGATCATAGGCTCAAAAACGTCGATCATATGTATAGCCTCAGTGTCATTGGGGTACTTCATTGCTTCCATAATGTTGAAGGTAACTTTGTCTCCATCGAACTCGCACGTCAATGTGCCCTTATCGACATCAATCTTCGTATGTGCCGTCTTCATGAATGGTCTGCCCAAAAGTATATAGGCAGTCTTTGGATTGGTTTTGCCCATATCCAGCACATAGAAGTCTGCTAGGAAAATCAGACTCTCCACTTTGATTAGGACATCTTCAAGTACTCCCTCGGGGTAGACACTGGAACGGTCAGCCAATTGAATAATTGTCCTTGTATTCTTGAGCGGTCCTAAGGTCAGTTCTTCAAAAATGCTTAGGGGCATAACATTGATCGATGCCCCTAAGTCCAGCATAGCTCTCTCAACTCGAAGTCCTCCAATTTCACAGGGAATAAAGAACATCCCCGGGTCTCCACACTTTTCAGGCAGCTTCTTCTGTAATAATGCTGACACATTTTCATTCACAACCACTTGTGTCTCCTCTGTGAATCTCACTTTCTTTGTACATAAGTCCTTTAGGAAACGGGCATATCGGGGCACCTGCCTGATTGCGTCCAGTAGGGGAACATTGATTTCCACTTTCTTGAAGATGTGCATTAGATCCCTATCCTCTGCTTCTTTTTTATTTCGCTTCATCCTTCCTGGGAATGGTAAAGGTACCTCGATCTCTTTTGGAATATTACTCTTCAAGATGGGTTTGGGCACAACTGCTTCTAGTTCGTCATTTTCCCGCAACTCTGCTTCCTCCTTTGTGGGCTCATCATCCCTGTGGGCATCATCCTCTGCAGTCTCTGGATATGGTGCAGGCAGTTACCTTCCACTCTTCAGTGTTATTGCATTTACCCCAGCCTTTTTTGGTGGTTCTGTCTGTGAGGGCAGAATTCCTTTAGCTTTCTCCATCCTTGCGATTGCATCACTAATTTGGGATATTTGTTCTCCCAAATAGCTCAGTCCATTCCTTCTCTCCTGCTCGAAGGCTTCATATTTCTTTTGTACCTCCACCGTTTCATTCACAATCTTGTGAACCATGTCTGATAAAGACGGTCCTGCTGCGGGCGCATGATAGTATGGTGCTGTCTGCCTCTGACTGTAGTTGGGGGCAAAATGATTGTTCCTCCTTCTGTGCCCTTCATCCATAACGTTAACCGTTTCTTCCTTCTCCTTTAATTGCGGACACTGGTCAGAGTGGTGCCCCATCAATTCACATACCCCACAAATTCGCAAGGTATTGGCGGAAAACATGGTGATCATCTTCTCCATCTTGTTGCAAAGTTGTTCGATTCGGTCATCAGTTTCAGGCACAGATAGTTTTTCCCGCAGCGACAACACTTGTTCTTTCATATGAATCGTCTCTGTTTTCCTCGGCCATTTCTCCAATAAGTATTAGAGCTTCAGCTGCCCTCTTATTCAGGATAGATCCTCTGTATGCTGCATTCAGTAGGGCTCGGTCCTCGCTTCTCAGCCCTGAGACAAAGTAGTTCACCAGGTCATGATCTGGAATTTGGTGATGTGGGCATTTCGAGAGCAATTGCTTAAAACGCTCCCAGTAGTCGTAAAAGCTCTCGTGGGGACCAGCCTTTGCGGTTGAGATCTTCTTTCTCATGCTCTGCACTCTTGATGTGGGGAAGTACTTCTCCAGAAACTTTTGCTGGAGTTGACTCCAGTTGGTTACACTCCTGGCAGGAATAGTGTATAACCATTCTCGAGCTCCGTCCTGCAAGGTGAAAGGAAAAGAAACCAGGCGAATGTATTCACCTGTCCTATTAGCTCGTGTGCGTTGTGTCTCACATGCCATCTCAAAATCTTGTAGATGTCGTTGTGGATCCTCCCCTGGATGGTCATGGAATTTGGACAAAATAGAGATGAAGTTTGCCCTTAGCTCCCAGTTACCAGTAGTTGTGGGCAAAATGATGCCCGTGGGACGCATGTTCATGGTTTGAGGGAAACTCAGCTGCCTCAAAGTAAGAGTGTGCGGTGCTGGTCTTTGTTGTTTTTCTTCCTCGTGGTTTGATATCTGATTATCCTCCATCTCTACTTCGGAATAGAGTGGATTGACGTTGCTTGTCTCAGCTTGTTCGTTGCTTGCCTGACTTTCTCTGCCTGAGGTCAAATCATCACTGGATCCTTCAGTTTGATTCTCCTCCTGCAGCCTTTTCAAAAATGCCCTAGCTTGTGCCCTTCTTGCCCTCGCTGACCTCTCTATCTCCGGATCGTAGAGTAAATCTCCTACATAGTTAGAACGAAGCATATACTAAGGTAAAACAGTAAATAGACAGAAAAGTGCGCTTCCACTCCCCGGCAACGGTGCCAATTTTGGAACACCGTCGTTTTAGTGTGCAAAATACACTTGCGGGCAAATAGTCCACAAATGCTTAATCTACCCTCAATGGCTAGTATAGCTGGTGAAGACGGATATCGATCCCATAAGGAGTGTTTATAACCTTCTGTCTTTTCTTAGTTTTGGTTTGGGTCTTCAGTGTCACTCTAAAAACCTTGTTAATAAACTTAAACTAACTAAATGCTGAAAAGGAAATCACAAGAAAAAATATCAGTAATAAAAGTGTTCAAGTCAAAGCATCAAGTCATTCGGTAGGTATGCGCAATCCCGGGTAAAACACATGTAATTACCACTACTACCCGTTGTGCCCACACTAGCGGAAAGATCAAAAATCGAATCCCTATGGCCAAATATGGGGAATTGTCACTTTGAGGGTTAACCGGTTATAGGAAATGGATACGATCGGCCACTCCCCAATCACTTCTTACATTATATCGTCTAGATGATACGATCGGCACCTAGGGACCTAACTATACAGGAACCTAAGGAGAGAATCACATAAAGGTTTTGCAAGTATAGCAGCTTTGAGGGAAAAAGCGACCCGATTCTAGTAGGTTTGACACGGTCTTGTGCCTGCATATACTACTCAATCTTAACTACCAAGGCTGTCACCCCCGGACTTGTTACTATGCGAGTATCGAGGCATGGGTCACCTATACACTCCCACGTAACTAACACTAGTACCAGTTAATCAGAAATGCGCGCTTTCATCTCCAACCACCCTTTACTTATGTCTAAGTGAAAAACAAGTTAAGATTGTGAACCCTTAAGGCGTTAAAGTCTGATTACCTCATGCACATATTCTACCCTTAGACCATTACTTTGACTCAAACAGTGGATATTTACCCACTAAACATAGAAACGGAAGTAAAAGAAATGATAAAAGACATCTTACTTGGAAAGGAAATAACTCGATTAACTTCTGGGCCCAACCCCAGTTTTGCCAACAAAACAGCTGAACTACCTGTATGCGGGCAAACCGCCAGCTTCAGGCAGTCAGAATATCCAGGAAATAAACTAAGTATAAAAAAAGTAAATTGTATCTTTGAGGTGCAAAACGAGTGTGTGTATGCGTGCTCTGATATGAAAATAGATAAAAGTATTTATAGCAAATGAATTAAGGCTTCAAGCAGCCCAGATTTCACCCACGCAGGGGTTCTTGCACTCCTCCACTTCCTCATGTTCATGCTCCATGTTCTTCCTTGATTTTAGGAGTGGTAGCAACAAACCCTAGCATCTCTAGTAGCTTCCTCATGTCCCCACTTCCTTCCCAATGTGCTTAGACCTCTCCAAGACTCGGAACTGACCGCTACATCACCTCTACGTGCATATAGGAGCTGGCCAGCGATTTTGTTGTGCAATTCTCGCAACAACTTTGACTGGGTCCTCGGCAGAAAAATCAGTCCTTTGTGCTCTCAGCATAAATAGCACGTGTCTGTGCCTATTGTGGTGGTTTTGTGCCCTCAGCCTCCTGCAATCAGCTTTACCCCCAAAACTAGACTAGACTCTATACTAAACACTTATAAAGGGTGTAAAAAGATAAAGGAAAAAGCACGAATATGAGTCTTCATCAGAAGGCTTACGACCCTTATATAGTTCATAGGGTGTTTTGTCATGTGCAGCTACAATGGCACTTCGATTTTGAGTATAGCAAGCTGTGTTAACTGCTTCAGCCCAGTAACCTTCAGCTATGTTGGCATCAGCTATCATTGCTTGAGTTGATTCTTTGAGTATCCGGTTACGCCATTCGGCTATACCGTTTTATTGTGGAGTTCTTGCAACTGAGTGTTCATATGTAATTCCAAGATGGTTGAGAAAGCTGATCATTTGCTGAATCACAAATTCAGTTCCATTGTCGGAGCGAATTCTTTGAACTAATCTTTCTTTTTCAGTTTGTAGCCTTCTGATCAATGTCGTTAGCTTGTCATAAGTTTCATCTTTGCTCCTTAAGAATTCCACCCATGTATATCTTGAGAAATCATCAACTACGACCAGAGTGAATCTTTTGCCTTTTGGGGTTTGTGGTCTAACTGGTCCAAACAAATCCATATGTAGCAGTTGGAGGCAATCAGTTGTTCCTGGTGGATGACTCCTATTCTTGAAGGATAACCTCACTTGCTCCCTTTTCGACATGGCCCACATACGCCTGTTTTCTTGTATATTTCCTTGGGAAGCCCCTCAACTAGCTCTTTCTTGACTAGGTAGTTGATTGTTTTGAAGTTGAGGTGATTCAGTCGTCGATGCCATAGCCAGCTTGCTTCAGTTGATCCTTTTGAAAGAAAACAAGCTTCTGAGTAGCCGGTTGACCAGTCAACAATGTACATGTTGCCTCTTCTTATGCCAGTGAGAAGAATTACTCCAGTTGACTTGTCTCTTATGCTGCAGGAGTCTTTAGTGAAGTCAACTGAGTAGCCATTGTCGCACAGCTGACTGATGCTGAGTAGTTTGTGTTTTAGTCCATCCACGTGGGAGACTCCATTTACTACAACTTTTCCCTTGACCACGAACCATTCTCCAATGGTTCGATTTTTGGAGTTGTCTCCAAATGTGACAAGTGGACCTTTGACTTTTTCATAACCGTTGAGATCTTCTCTGTCTCCGATCATGTGCTTGGAGCACCCACTATCTAGATACCAAATTTCTTTGGCTTTCTTCATAGATAGGATGCTCTTATCCTACAAAAATAAGGATTAGCATTTAGGGACCCGTTTCATATCGGGTCCTTGTTGATACATCAAGTTCTTTAGAATCCAAACTTGCCAAACTTTTGGCTTCTTATCATTCAGAGATCCAACTGGCTTGGATCGCCTTATTAGTTTAGATTTTCTCTCAACTCTTCTATTCTGATTTGAATCAGTTGAGTGATACCTGCATTGAGAGTTAGTTGAATAAAACAATTCAACTAAAATGCTTTGGTCTTGAGACTTTTGAGTTCTGTGATCAGACCAGTGCTTTGTATGTTTCTAGTTTATTGGAATGAACCTTTTTGGCTCATTTCTGGAATCTAGGTACTCATTATAATGATGGTAGGGTTCAAACGAGTTTCTTTGATCTCTCCTATAGGTGTTCTGATTGAACTTCTTGGTAGGATAGGCTTGAGATCCAAACTGATTTTTCTTTCTAAAGAAGGCTGATCTATCAGTTTGCTTTGGGGGAATTCTTTATTAAAATGGTGGTCTTTGTTGAACTGGAGGATTTGAACGAGTGAATTGATTTGATTGAGCTAATGGTCTTTGCTGGAAGTTGGGCTTCAGTTGGCCTGGTGTTTTTGTTTGATAGAACTGACCAAATGGTCTAGGCTGAGTTTGAGGATTTTTCAATATTCTTTTTCCTTTGGTTGACTCAGCTAGCTGATCATGAGATCTAGTGAACCCTTTTAGGATTCCCTTATCACTGGGTTGGGCAACTGCTTTTCCTTTCTCTAGGGCAGTGAACTTGCTATATCCTAGCCCTGAGCTGCTAGTTCCAGTTCTTTGATGATTTAATATCTCATCTAAAGTTTGAGATCCCTTTTTGAACTTCAGAGTTACTTTTTCTCTTTAATGGATCTCTTGCTTGAGTTTTTGATTTTCAGCCTCTAGATCAACAGTTCTCAATTTCAATTTCTCAAATTCTATAAACTGAGACTCAAGATAATTCAACCTTTGATGATTAATGCTCAGTTTTCTAACTTTAATTCTCAGTTTATCATTTTCATCTTTCAGTTAAACATGCAAGCAAGATATTGAAGCTAATTGATCTTCTAGCATCATAAGTTTCATGTCAAGTTCATTGCTAGAAACAGTTGCTTCATTGATATGATAGAAGGAGGTTTAAGAATCAGCTGTACTAACCTCTTCATCATTGTCAGCCATGAGGTAAAATAGCGCTTCATCATCTGAGTTGTAGCCGTCAGAATCAATTCCAGATGGATAGTCTGTATCGTCTAGCACAGCATTCTCGTAATTTGCAACCATTGCTTTCCTTTTGAAGAAGCTTCTCCTCACTTTGGCCTTCTTGTCTTCAGGGAGTTCTGGACATTCATATCTATAATGTCCTTGTTTGTGGCAGTGAAAACACTCTCCTTGATTTCGGTTGCCACCTCTGAATGGTTCAGCTGATCGTTCAGTTGGTTGATGAGTTCTCTCATTTTTTGGGATTTCATCAGTTTGAGGTGGAACTGATTGTTTATCCCGAAGTCTCTTCAACTTCTCTAACAACCTGGTAACTGATTGGATTTGATCGTTGATGTCTTGAGTTAGATTCTTCTTCTTTTCAGTTGTTTCTCTTTTTCGTTTGGTTGAAGAACCGCCTTGATTTTCTCTGGCTGATAAGCTTCTAGGTCGGAAGTTGTTCCTTCCTCGAGTGTCTCTAAACCGGTTCCTTTCGCCATAGAAAGCTGCATCTTGAGCTGACGACGTAGATGCCTCCTTCTTTCAGTTTAGACTGTACTCATGAGCTTCGAGAGAACCAAACAGTTCTCTTAGAGTGATGCTGTTGAGATTTCTTGATTCTTTTGTGGCTATCACTTTCATGTCGCATTCTTCAGTGAGATTATCCAATATTTTGGAGTTCATCTCAGAATTGGGATAACTTCTCCCAAGGTTGGTCATCTCACTGATGATGCCTAGAAATCTGGTTTCAAGGTTTGAGATGGATTCTTCTGGCTGCATTTTGAAGGACTCGTATCTGTCGATTGCCAGGTGGAGCTTGTTTCCTTTCATGGCTTCGGGCTCTTGGCATAGATCTGCTAGTAAGTCCCATACCTTCTTGGAAGTTGTACAATTCTTTATGTCCTTCATTATGTCTTCATCTAGAGTTTGAAATAGTGCATCTTGAGCTACAAACTCTAGATTCTTCAACTCCTTCTCTTCACTGGTGAGAAGATTAGTTGGCTTTGGGATCCTTGCTGGTTGATTGATATCAACTATGTGAGCATCATTGTCCATCATGATGATGATTGGACCATCTTCAATGTCTTCCCACATATTCTCATGAATTGAGCAGAGATGCGCCTTTATTCTCCTGCTCCAGTTATCATAATTCTCAACTGAAAACAAAGGTAGCTTATAGTTTTCCATAGCTGGAATGTTAGCACAGATAAGTAGATCTGATTCAGTTGATCTGCACAAATGGCTGATCCTTAGAATCAACCACTCTGATACCACTTGTTGGTCCCGGGCGAGTCGATATTAGTTTAGAGGGGGGGTGAATAAACTAATAAAACTTTTTACTTCAAATGCCGAATAACAGGGCCCTTTGACACGCTTAGTAAAACTTATCTATGCACAAACTTATTGATCAGTTAAGACAGTTTGAGTGCGGCTTGTGTGATATTGTGTGCAGTTCAAAGATATGCAATAACCAAAATAGTACAACACACAAGTGATTTATAGACGTTCGAAGTCTCAAACTTCTACGTCCTCTCTTCCTTCCGCAGAAGGGCAACTTCACTATATAGCTTGAGTTTCTTTACAAATTATACAATGAAGGATAGTTGGCTGAACCTGGTAACTATTCGCTACCTCAGCGGGTCGACGACTCACACTTGAAGTCCCTAACTACTAGCTAGGAAGGTAGGTGCTATTGTCGTCTTTACAAGGTTTTAGATCTCTTTCGATCTTCAAGAGATTAGTCTTGAACAGGGGTTATCAACTGATGTGCTCCTTCAATTGAGCTGAGTAGTTGATCGTTGTATTGCTGAAACTGAGAAGGCTGCCCTGGCTGGATTGTCAACAGCTGGCTGATTATCTTGACTCTGTGAATTTCTTCTTCTCAATTGGACTCTCGCAGTTTCTATCAAATGCTGAACTTGAGCTTGAGTGAGAGGGAGAAAGAAAAGCTCTTGCTTGTATATGCGAAAGTTGTGTTGGTGAAGGATTCTTTTCGGCATAGTATTTTTAAACTCTGATTCACTCATCTTTTATAGAGGAGTAATTTTATGACCGTTGAGTTCCATTGTCCATTGATCGGTGGCACTGTTGGCTCATCAATGGAAGATGGTGTTTAATGATCGCTTGGAGCTTTTGGTTGAAGTAGCCGTTACTCTGCCAATCGATCTTCATTGGATATTTAATTCCAGGATCTTTGTTGAAGCATTTATTCCAAGATTCGGCGGTTTGAGCAATAAACTCCAGGGTTCTCTGGCTTCAGCTTTCTTGGCAGTTTTGAGTTCTAGTTGGCAGTTCTGGACTTGTTAGCTCAGTTTAGTTATTGCTCCAGTTGGCAGTTCTGAGCTTGTCAGCTGAGTTTAACTATTGCTCCAGTTGGCAGTTCTTAGCTTGTCAACTGAGTTTGACTATTGCTCCAGTTGGCAGTTCTTAGCTTGTCAGTTGAGTTTGGCTATTGCTCCAGTTGACAATTTTAAGCTTTTCAGCTAAGCTTGTCAGCTGAGTTTGGCTGTTGCTCCAGTTGACAGTTTTGAGCTTTTATTTCTCCAGTTCGACTGATCTCAAGTTCTTGGCTATCTTGTTAGCTTGACCGATTTCTCTTGAGCTTTCTTGTCAGTTTGACTAATCACAAGCTGGCTGACTACAATTCTGGCCTTCAGCTAATATGTCTTGTTTACTTCAGTTTGGCCATCAGTTGGATACTTCCAGTCTTCAGTCTAAACTGATCTCTTATCAGTTCCTTCAGTCTTAGTTGACTCTTTTCTCCCTCAGGTCAGCTGACTTAGTTGTCAGTTTGTTTCAACTGATTAGACTTTTTGACTTCACAGTTGAGTTGACTTCTGACTGGATGACGTATCCTTCAGCTTGCAGACCATACTCTTGATTGGTTGACTTTGACTTTACTTGAGTTCCTTTTTGATGCTCCGGATCGATCAGCTCAGATCTACAACTTGAATTTTAGTTAGTTTTTCACAAATAATTTTGACATCTCATCAAAACCTAATATAGAGATTCCTTGATAGTTTTTCCTAACATATATCTTAATTAAAGTATACAATTTTTGGAATTTTCTGAAATCACCTGCTTCCGGTACAAAAATAATTGCTTAATTTAAACAATCGAGATTATTCAAATCTCATCCTAAGATCATGAAATTTGGCACTCTTATAGGAAATAATATTTGGAGCAACTTTCCAGAAGAAACTTTTTCGATTTGATAACCCAAAACGGCCGAAACGGGATAAAAATAAAATTGATCGGTGCCACCCATTTATACACATTTTCTGGTGATTTGGCCGGTTTCTGACTACCGGATGACGACGGGCTCAACATACAAAATGAAGTACTATTCAAAATACACGACATATTAAAATTTTAGTTTAAAAAAGATAAGAAATGGACCGAAACGAGACATTGAAAGCGACTGCGCGACGGCGGTAATTTCCGGCCATCAGCGGTGGTGGCGGCGGCGGTGGCTCTCCAGCAGTCTTCCGACGTTCGGCAGCTATTTCCGTAGCACCACCCTCCCCCTGATACTTAACCTGGACCCGCATGCACAATTTACTAGGCGCATATCCGGGTTTTCATTTGTTAAAACGAACTAGAGAGAGAGGGAGCAAGGAATGAGCAAGGGGAAATGAATCCCCCTTCCCCTATTTATAGGGAAAATTTAAGGTATCCTGTATGGAATTTCGGGTATAAAATACAGATAAAATAATTTCCAGATTCAATTAAAGTTGTTTTATTCAATGGCGAGGTCCAAATGATCTCCAACACAAAATTTGAAAATACCGGGAGACTCATTGGCTCGAGTATTATTGAATCAACCCGACTCGGGATGACGAGAGTGTTGTCTGAAAAAAATGAAGAAAAATTCTCTTTTCAAAAATAGATTTACTATTCATTCTGATGGCCAGATAACACTCCCGAGCATTCGATTGACATCAGATTGGAAATCCGTAAACGCCAATGGATTCCTTGAGTCAATTTCTATAAAATAGCCTGATGAGGCAAGCATCAGATCAACAAGTAGAATTTCACAAATTTTCAAAAATCACACCTTAACGGAAAAACACTATTGATCACACTCTTATTTTATACGTTTTTCATCGTCGGGATCTTAAATGATCTCGGATTAAAATTCCGAAAGTACCAACACATTGCTTGGGTAAATACCTTTAAAAAAAGACTAAAATTGACTATATTCAAATTGAGATCGAAAAATTTTAAAAGACGATTTTCACGAAAAAGGACTCCTAAAGCCGTGACTTATATCCGAAATCTGAATTATCTCAATTAAGTTTAAATTTCCTCTTAATAATTTTTAATCTTAATTAGGAATTTCTTAATTATATTCCAAAAATCCGGTTATTACAAATATATTCACCAATATCTATTTAATTAAGCGATCATCTAATTAATTATCTGAATTTCTCGACCCGTTAGCGATATCCACTGCTGATTTGCATGAATGTTTGTTGGATAGAATAATATCATTGATGCATGTTTATATATTAGTTAATTACTTGTTGCAAGGGTTAGCCGGTTAGGTTTCTGCATGATCTTTCCATATATATACAGGGTCGATGTAATGTGTCGATGGACAAGAAAATATAATATGATCAATAAAGCATCTCAATTTATTTTATGATCTCTTTCACGACCATATGAGATATTGAGATCCTATAGTTCAAAGTGGGTGTCTCACCATTAAAACTATTGAATTTTCTTTCATTTTTGTCTTCAATTTTAATTTCATTTGGTTTAATTTCATTTTAAATTATTATTTAGAGTTTATAATTATTTTTTGGTATTTGATTTTTATTTATTAGTTCATATACTTGATTATTATGGTTATTTATTTCAAAGTTAGAATATATAATTTTTTAAAATTTTAATTCTTAAAAGTAATTAAATATTATTAGAATTAATTATAATATAATAAATTTTATTTTTATTATAAATATTATTAAAATTATTTGATTTTAATGTTGAGACAAACATTTGGCATTGGAGGATCTCATCCAGATTCCACCTATCCTATCATATGTACCTGGTTCGACTAATTAAGTAGTTAAAACACGCTCACTATAATTTACGAGCTATATCATAGACCATTAGCTAGCAATTAGGCTATCTATATAAATACAACATCATGTCGAATTTGTACTCAAAATGGACTTTCTCAACAGTAGTTCGGGCCGGGTAGCTTAAATAAAATAATAAAATAAATATTAATATAGAGAGTTTGTGGGAACTTATTTTTATTAAAAATATGCACTCACCCGATCCTAACTCTTGAGTTTGCGCACTACTCTCAACAATTAATTTTTTTGAAATAAATTTATACTCTAAATATATCTTAAGCTTTAAGGCATGGCGGATCTATGTAGACCAAAGGGGGTACAGTTGTACCCATATTTTTTATTATTTTTTTTAACTAAATATGCATATATATTAAACAAAAAACTAAATCATAGTTTATCTATTTTATTTGTTGTTGGAGAATTTCTTATACCTTAGTGATGAAGAGAGAATAAAACTGCAGTTAAGTTGCCATGTGGTGAAAAAGTGAAGGCAAAAAAGAGATGGTGAATCCCACTCTTAATAGGTTAACCAATCAATCATTAATTTGTGATTTTCTCTTACTCCTTTTTACATTTCGTACATTTAAATAATGGAGCAATACATGTACAGTTATTCAAGTCATTAAAATACAACTCATAACAATCTAAAAAATATAGCTAGCTAGATTTTAAATTGAGAATTGCACAAACAACACCAGTCTTGACTAGGGTTATTTTTTCCTTTCATTCTTATTTTTTCTATATTATTAATTAAATTTATTGTTTCTGTCTTATGTTGTTCACATATTTATGTTTTGTGCCTAGCTAAAATTTTAATTAAAGTTTGAATTTGTATATAAATAATGTTGGGCATCGTGCCTAGCCGGGTGTTCACCGCTTGTTTCCCGACTCTTCTCAGTTCCCTTCACGGTTGCTCAAGGAACTTGAGCCCTTGATTTCTCTTGATTTGGTCTTCAGCAAGTTTCAGAAATATGCTTCTTCTCAGAACTCTTCTTCTTCACTTTAGATAGTGATCTACACAAGAAAGTCGTTAGTACAGAGATTTTGAGTAGCAAAATATGAAGACAAAGTGTAAAAACTATATAAGAGAGAGAATAAAGAAAATCAGTTGATGAGAAGTGGGAAAATTGTATCTAAAGACACAAGGGGCTCAGATTTTCCCACGAACGGTGGCTAGCTCTCCGGCAACAACAAGAACTTAGACCATAAATAGGGGAGATGGATCTAAACACGAAGCTCTCACTCTCAATATCACTCAGGAACCCGATGGACAGGATTCCGGTAAGGTAATCGGAAAGGAATAGCAGAGCCTTTCTCAAAGATAGGAGATAACTGTGAGGCTTTTGAGAAAATGAAGCGGTGCAGGGTTTAAGAAGAGCGAATCTAGTTCAGATAAGGAAATTTAGGGTTAATAGAGGGATTAGGGTTGTTGGGCTTAGTTTAGGGTAATGAGCTTATAATGGGCCAGACAGGAAGTAAAGATAATGGGCCAACCCACCACATATCCACCTTTGGTCCATTGATCTTTATGTCGCCAAGGAAGAGCTTACCATTAAATGGTTTTATCATCATAGCATATTTACTCTTATCTATCACACAAACAAGATAAGAGAGGGGGAGAGAAATACTATGCGTATTAATCTCATTCTCAACACTAGAGACCAACCTAATGACAGCAAATCATCTCAAGCTATTTAAATGACTATCCTTGATTGAATTGCAACCTAGCATTGAACCAAACAAGGTTACATAATAACCATCACACACAAGAAATCCACAGGGACAGGTAGGGTATTCAGGCACTGAGCCTGGAATACTAACACAAGCAAAGCACATAACAGAATTCAACCAAGATCCATGTTCAAGGATCTTTTGCAGGCACTCAGCTTTGTAACTAGGAGACACTTAGTGCCCGTGTCTGTAGGGTTAAATTCAGAGAGGATTTTATCAAGTAAAACATCACCTCTTTCCACAATATCACGGATGAAGTGAAATCTCACATCAATGTGCTTAGTTCTATCATGAAACACGGGATTCTTGCATAATTGAATTGCAGATTGGCTATCAGAATAAATAAGAGGTTTATCATCAATAAATTTGATTTTAGATAACACACCATTAAGCCAAATGGCTTCCTTTATAGCCTCAGTAGCAGCAATATATTCAGATTCTGTAGATGATAAAGCAACAATACTCTGCAATTGAGACTTCCAGCTAATACATGCACAACATAGAGTAAACACATATGAGGTAGTTGACTTTCTTTGATCTCTATCATTAGCATAGTTTGAGTCAACATAAGCAACACATTTAACTCCATCAACTGCCTTTGAGAAGGTCAGACCACTATTCATTGTAGATTTTAAGTACCTGAGGAGCCACTTAAGGGCTTCCCAGTGAGACAGACCAGGTTTAGCCATGTATTTACTTAAGCATAAAACAGCATATGCAATGTCAGGTCTAGTGCTAATCATCAAGTACATAACAAAACCAATGACATTAGCATATGGAATATCTTGCATGTCATTTATTTCTGATTCAGTCTTAGGAGATTGATCTTTACTCAATACAAAATGAGATACAAGGGGCACAGAAACAGGTTTGCAGTTTTTCATATTAAACTTTTTCAACACTTGATCAACATAAGCAGATTGATACAACACAAGTGTATGTTTTTCTCTGTTTCTGTCAATATTTATGCCAATGATTTTTCTAGCATCACCTAGGTCCTTCATATCAAAATTAGCACAGAGGCATCTTTGCACATGCTTCACAGTTTTCAAACAGGGGCTAATCAGGAGCATATCATCCACATAAAGCAGCAAAAATATAGGAACATCAGATTGCATGTAGTATAAGCAATGATCAAATTTGCTTATAGTAAAGTTCATGCTTTGCATGCATTTATCAAATTTTATGTTCCACTATCTAGGAGACTATTTCAGGCCATACAGGGACTTCTTAAGCAAACATACATGATTAGGGAAAGCTTTATCAACAAAGCCCTCACGCTGATGCATATAAATATTGTTTTCAAACTCACCATGAAGAAATGCAGTTATCACATCCATTTGCTTAAGTTCCCAATCAAAATGAGCTACAAGAGCAAGCATAATGCGCACAGTAGTAAACTTAACCACATGAGTAAAAATTTCATTATAATCAATGCGTTCTTTTTGTGTGAAACCCTTAGCAACCAATCTGGCTTTGTATCTCACATTATCAATTTCTTGTTTAATTTTAAATAGCCACTTGCATTCAACAACAGAGCAATATTCAGGTTTTTCAACAAGCACCCAAGTATTGTTATCATGCAAGGATTTGATTTCACAGTTCATTGCAGCAAGCCATTTATCAGATTCAAGAGAATTCAGAGCTTCAGTATAAGTACTATAGACTCAAATTTATCAACATTGCTGAACACATTAAAGGCATAGAGAGACAGGTTATAATCATCATACCTAGAAGGTAATCTTACATTCCTTCTTACCCTATCTCTAGCAAGTTGATAATTATTCAGATTCTCAGGTTTATGAATAGTTTCATGCTCATTTTCAGAACTAGAGTTAGTTTCAGAATCAGACACTGTCATATTATTAGTGGGTTCATCACTTGTCTCATGATTAGACACAGAATCATTTTCATCAAGATTATCAGAAGCAAGCTCATTTTCAACAACAGGAACATCATGATTCACATTTTCAGGTTCAGGCAGCACATGGGTCAGATCATGCACCTCACTAGGGACAGCAGGAGGAGAAATCATAAAATCAAACATGTTCTGATTCATGTTATTCAGTTTCTCCACCTCACTTGGAGCAGCAGAGTGTGAGGATTCAGGTAGACATAGGAAATCATGCTCATTAAATAGAATATCACGGCTAATACAAGTTTTAAAGCCAGACACACTTCCATAGTCTATAACCCTTCACACCTTCAGGGTATCCCAGAAATACACACTTTCTAGCCCTAGGATCAAGTTTACTCAATTTTTAATGCACATAAGCAGCATAACCAAAGATTCTCAAATTAGACAAACAAATAGGTTTATTCAAGGACACAGATTTAGGTAATTTGTCATGCAGGGGAACAGAGAGAGATCTGTTAATCAGATGTGATGCAGTCATAAGAGCTTCACCCCAGAAATGTTTATCCAATCCAGATGCAACAAGAAGACTTCTAACTCTCTCAAGGAGAGTCCTATTCATTCTTTCAGCTACTCCATTTTGTTGTGGAGTATAGGGAACATATTTATGCCTTTTTATTCCTTTTTCAAAACACCAATTATCCATAACATGATTACAGAATTCAAGCCCATTATCAGTTCTGATGCATTTAATTTTCTTTTTAGTTTGATTTTGAATTTCAACAGCCCATTCAGAAAATTTTATAAACAGATCAGATATGTTTTTCATAAGGAACACCCAAGTTTTTCTAGAGAAATCATCAATGATAGACAAGAAAAACAAGTTCCTACCATGGGTAGGCTCTTTAGCTGGGCCTCAGACATCAGCATGCAGGTAATCAAGGATTTCAGTGCAAACATGCTTCATAGGATAAGGCATAGAAACATGAAAGGGAGCTCTATGATGCTTTCCCATCACACATGGTTCACAGAAAGATATGCTAGACACTTTGTCTTTTCCAAATGCACCAGATTTATGCAGAATTTCTAGACCTTTGTTGCTCATGTGCCCTAGTCTAGCATGCCACAATGCAGTTTTCTCCTCTTGGACCACATTAACAATAGGCAAAGGCACAGATTCAGCTTGATCAACATATAGATCACCTTTTCTAGGTGCATTGAAATAAAGCATAGAGTCTTTTTCAAATTTAAACCTCAGATAATTCACTGAGGCATCAAGCATTTTATCAGCAATTTTTAACACAGATAAGAGGCTAAATTTCAACTTGGGCACATCTCTGACATCACTCAAGGTAAGCATGCTACCACTTTCAAACTTTAGATAGATATCACCCCTTCCTTGTATTTCACAGTTTTGACCATCAACAAGAGCAACATGACCAGAATTCATATAATGCAAATCGTGAAACATGTGCTTAAAAGGAGTGACATGAAAGGTACAACCAGAATCAATAAGCCATTCATTATTTTGCACAGTTTTGCACACAACATTAGTATAATTGATTAACTGAAAATCATATGCATCATGCACCATATAAATGCCATCATCCTCATACACATTATTAGCATGTTGTTTAGGCTCATAATGCACAAAACCCTTATTTCTTTTAGGTTGTTTGTATCTATTTGAAAAATGGCCAGGTTTTCCACAATTCCAGCAAGTTTTTCTAGGCTTTTTGATCAAAATTTTGATTTTGATTCTGATTTTGAGCATGATCAAACTGCTTTTCTCTTCTATGTCTTTTAGCAGCCAAAACACTGGGATTTTCAGGGCTCTAGGGTTTATTAAAACTGTGATGAGGATTCTTGTTATTATTCCTGTTAACATACATGATTTCACCATGCAGGGGCTTGGATTTCAGTTTCTTAAACTCACTTTCTTTTGCTTTTAAGCAGTAACAATCATATCACAAGTAACTTTTGACCCACCATATTTCAAAGTAGACTTGACCTCAGCAAAAGACTCAGGAATAGACCCTAACAGGATTTGAGGAGCATATTTTCCAAGAGAATCATCACCAGCAAGTTTTAAATCTTGGAGCAAAATCATCCATATTAGCATCAACATCTTTTGAGGCATCCATTTGAAAAGACATAAATTGATTTTGTAAAGACCATGTAGACTCATCAGAGATAGGAGTATACAAGAAAATCAGATTATCCCACAGTTCTTTAGCACATTTGTGATGAGAGACTTTTCTGACAACAGTGCTGCATAAGTTCAACAAAATAGTGGCCCTAGCACTATCATTCATATCATACAGTTTCTCATCATCCATAGATTTATCAATTTTTGTAAAAAATGGCTTTATGAATCTTCTCTTTAGTCAAAATGCACTCAATTTTAGTTTTCTAATCTTGAAAATCATCTCTACCATTAAAAGGCATCATATGCACATTATTCATGGTTAAATGCAATCATAGAGATAGCAGGGGAAGTAAAAAACCAACAAATAGCCCAGAAGCACACCAGAACACTCAGAAAATAGAAATCTGCCCTTCTAGGCAGGAAAAACAAGCAATCAAGGGGATAAAATGTTGAGGCTAGCCCAGTTCTCAGCACAGATTGATCTGTGGAACAAGGATTCACTCAGGACAACCCCAAGCTTGTTTTTCAACAAGAACTGATCAGAAAACAGAGTCAGATCTTCAGAAACTCACGAAACCAATGAGTTTCAACAGATTTCAACCAAATCACATCAAAACACTCATATATCAGGAAATAACCCTTCTGGGCAGAGAACCAAGAGGAACACAAGTGAATAAAGGCAGAAGAAACTAGCAGCTTGAGGCTTTCGGTGAAACCTTTACTACCCTTGCTATCCAGGCTACTCGCACGAGTAGACCCACAGGGGAATCCAGACGAACTGGACCTTAAGCAAAGTAGTTCGAGCACAAGGCTCTCAGGCGTTGAATGTTAGGGTTCGCAAGAAGGTGAGCAATAAACACTCAGAGAACACATAGAGAACAGAAAAGTGAAAACAAGAGAGAGGATCACAAGATACCGAACAGAGAGCTGAAACTCCCAAAGAAATCACCACAAGACTCAAAACACCACAAATCTCAAATACTTTGCACAGATAGCAAATAACCCAACCCTAGATCTAGGGGGCTAGGGTTCCAACCACTTTACCAGAGCCGATTCTCCAGGCAGGGGAGAGATCGGACTTACCTAAGTCCTTACTCATCGGGAGTGATTCGGTACGGCCCAAAAGGGCGGCGGGGTGAAGGAAATGGGAGTCGGAGGGTGCCCTGGCTAGGTCCCCATGGCTATGATACCACTGTTGGCTATCGTGTTGTGATACCCCGACCCTTTTTGTTAAATTATATATTATAATTTTTAGTAAATAATTTCGAATTAATATTGTTGAATATTAATCATGTGAGTATGTTTGTATGTTATGCCATTGTTTTATTGTAGGTTGTCTCACTCGAACCAATACGTCATAGCACAGTGATGTTATACTAAGTGTATAACACAGTTTGAATTTTTAATACTAAAGTGTCGAGTTATATGATAATAAATGAATGTTATTGCATTGAATTTTGTTTGCCAAAACCTTGAACACCCTAACACTGAGTTGATCGTGGGTCTCGCTGGAGTTGAAAATGTCTGGGAGTCGATTTAAGTCGGGAGTTGATTTTGAGCAAGGTGTGCGCTCGATTTAAGTCGGGAGTTGATTTAAAAGGATTCAAAAGCGTCTCTTAAGGTGGGGTAACTCTAAACTGTGAACACGTGTAAGGTTATAGTTATTGTTGTGCTTTGATTGTATATGTATGAAGGGTTTTCGGACCGGTGAATGAAAGAGATCCTTCGGGGTCGACAAAGAGACCCTTCGGTGCTGAGATCCTTTGGGATCGAATATAGACCTGTTAATGTCCTCCCTGGGGGGTAGTATGTCTGCGGGCATCCCTACAGGGCCAAAGATGTTCATTAACGGGGGCATCATGATGTTTAGACCCTACAGGGTTGAGACTAGTCTCCACAAAGTAAAGGAAAGTCCATATGTTATATTTTCACTTGTGCAATTAGCTATAACTGTTTACAGTGTTCCCCACTGAGTATGTTGTTAAATACTCACCACATTCATTCAATGAATTTCAGGTTGAGGAGTCAAGGCCGGGGTAGGAGCGTTGTGAACACAAGAGAACCCCACAAGCTTGTGTTTATCTTTTACATGCTCTTCTTTTGAGAATACTTACATTATTATTATTATTATTACATTGATCACTCTTTTGCTTTATGATCAATGATTATTGGGGATGGGAATAACCCGATCTTTTGTAGGTTATGATGTATATAATTGATACTATGCACAATAATTTAAAGGCGGGTCATTTGACCTTGGAGCCTATTACGTATGAAGTATGTTGTTGACCTTGTATTTTGCATGTTGATTTAGGATGCTAGACGGGCGGGTTATGACAACCTATGAGCCCGATAAGTTAGACGATTGCATGGTTTATGTGGATGGGCTTGTTCAATGCTTCCGTTTGATAATATATTATGTGATAGTGTAGATTCAATAGATTGCATGCAAATTCGCCAAAATTTTACATTTAGAATTATGACGTCATGCCTAGTCATGCTTTTGACCTAAGCTTCCGCTCATTTTATTATAAGTGCATAAACATTAAGTAAGTAAATGGTATGTTAAGTGACGTGGCCAACCGGAGTAGTTTGGGGCGTTACACGTGCCTAGCCGGGTGTTCACCGCTTGTTTTCTGACTCTTCTTGGTCCCCTTCACTGTTGCTCAAGCAACTTGAGCCCTTGATTTCTCTTGCTTTGGTCTTCAGCAAGTTTCAAAAATATTCTTCTTCTCAGAACTCTTCTTCTTCACTTTACATAGTGATCTGCACAAGAAAGTCGTTAGTACAGAGATTTTGAGTAGCAAAATATGAAGACAAACTGTAAAACTATATAAGAGAGAGAATAAACAAAATCAGTTGATGAGAAGTGAGAAAATTGTGTATAAAGACACAAAGGGCTCAGATTTTCCCACGAACGGCGGCTAGCTCTCTGGCAACAACAAGAATTCAGACCACAAAGGAGGGAGATGGATCTAAACACGAAGCTCTCACTCTCAATCCCACTCAGAAACCCGATGGACATGATTTTGGCAAGGTAATCGGAAAGGAATAGCAGAGCCTTTCTCAAAGATAGGAGATAACTATGATGCTTTTGAGAAAATGAAGCAGCACAGGGTTTAAGAAGAGTGAATCTAGTTCAGATAAGGAAATTTAGGGTCAATAGAGGGATTAGGGTTGTTGGGCTTAGTTTAGGGTAATGGGCTTATAATGGGCCAGACAGGAAGTAAAGATAATGGGCCAACCCACCACAAATAAAAAATTTGAGTTTATGTACATTGTTATCATTTTAGAAGCATGAAAGAGATTTGATTTTGAATTTGAGTTTGGAATTAGAGATTTAAAACTAAGAACGTAAATTTGAATTATGAATATAAGTTTGAACAAAGGTTTAAGTTAGGGATTGTAATTTGAATATGGAATTTTGATCTTGAGTTTGAATTACGGATTATTATATTAATAAGTTATAAGTTATATTGATATTGAATTGATTTTAATTAATGCGTCGATCACTCAAGAGAATCAGTGTATGACAAATTGAATTAACAAACACACTATTGTTGATTTTTTATATATATAGTACCCAATAGATTTGAGTTCGTTTCATTAATTACAATCTTGAACAAAAATGAAATTTAATTTAGTTAAATTTGACATGACTCATGATGATGTGTACAATAAAACCTCTATAAATTAATCAGGCTGAGACTTAAAATTTTATGCAAATTTATTATTTTATAGTGATATTAATTAATTCAAATTAAAATTTATTAATTTCAAGAGTGTTTTTATGATTTTATGAAATTGAATTTTAATTATATCAGCCATTGTATCTTACTAATTTATGTATCATATTTATTAAATTAATATTAAAATAAATTTATTTCACGTGTTATTAATGAAAGTAGTGTTCATTGTTCTTAATAATTTAATATTATTCATTGCATTTTTACAAAAAACTTTCATTGTGTTATGTTATGGTGATAGATTACACTATATAAACAATATAACAAATTTCTTACAATCATATCAAACAATAACTTCTCATCTAAAAGGTATCTCAAAATCAATAATGACAAATGAAATATGTAAAATATTATGTGAGTACAAATAGATCATTCTACATACACTCAAAAAAGATTTACAGTTGTAGCTTGATGAAAAATTTCATTTGAAAATTAATACGACAGTATCTTTAGAACTAGTTAATACGGTAATACTTTTAAGAAAAAATAAACAATATTAGAGTCATATTTCAATAAAATGACTTAATTATGCTTGTAGTTTTGAATAATTATTAATTTATGATATTGAAGGGACCATATATCTATATGAGGGTCTTCCAAAGTTATATTATTTTATTATCTTATCGATATCTGTGATATTTTCAACTGGCCCAAGTTGGGACCGGAGAAAAATATTATATCAAATAGTTTATTAATTTAACGAGTATTAATTTACTGAGGTTTAACTGTATTAATGTTGATAGCGATCTGAAATTTGAATTTTGAATCTGATATTTTAAATCTTTTACTAGATTAAGAGGGAATGGGTAATGGGATAAAAAGCAATATAACACTAATTACTATTATTATTTAATAAAGCAGTATCACGAGTACTTACTATATTACCCTCATGTGGCTAGGCCACAATGTGGCCCTTTAGTATTACCGTAAAAAAATAGACTATATCACATAAAATCCTCCATTCAATCACCAACAAGCTCTCATAGAAGAAACAATATAAGTGACAAATGTCTTGATAATGCATGAAACGAAAGTCTATCTAATGAAAATCGAAGTACCATATGTTACATACATCAAATTAGACCCATAAAAAAAAAAGTAAAAAGTCTTTAGCTACTGAACTTACATAGATAAAATAACAAAGCAAAACCATGAAAGCAGAACAATATCTTCACTTTCGTCAACTTCCAATCTGAATTCAACCTAGCGAACACGACCTCAAAAATGAATCGTTTCTAGATAACATTCATTATTGAATAGCCAGTTTTAAAAACTACATCTAATCAAATTCTAGAAAAGTGCTTTTGGCCGCCCTTCTACCACCCTATATAGTCTTTCCACATCAACAATTTGGTTAGGAGAATCTTCCACCTCAATGTTATCTCCAGTAGGGTTCGAGTCCTCACCGGCTTATCTGCTCATCTCTTCAACCAAATAGGTATTTTGAGGAAGAGCGGAAGAGTCAACCATACCACTTACAATGGAAGTAGACTCCTAAGCATCTCGACCTTCCTCCACTACGGACAAAGAAACATTATGAGGAGAAGAAGGTGGGTCGGTTAGAAATGAGAGGTCAATGTGAGGACGTTCACTCTTGATTGTTTCGATTAAAGCCTCCATTACTCTTTTCTTGATAAAGCTATGGTATGGAGGAAAGGCATCAAAATTGATGCATTTGACAAAGTCAACATTAGCCTTTTTCACTTTCGAGGTTTAAAGATCCTACACCAGTAGGTTAACCCTCTCTCAAAGCCCCTTGATTTCCTCATTACGAATTGTAGAAAATTATTTCCTGAGGAACATAATGTTAATCTAATGCTACTCAAATCAAATCCGATTATAAAGGACCTGGTGAAATATTGGCCCGACATACTCATAGCCAGCTGTCGGACTATTTTAAGAAATATTACAGCTTCTGAAAGAATCAATGGGAGACCCTTGAGGTTTATACTAATTTTAGCGTCTTGCAGTATTTCACATTAATTGTGGATCTAACTAAAAAAGTTTTAAAGATGCATGCTCAAGTAAGCGATCAATTATTATTGCATGTATTTTCTTATTTATATATATATATATATATATATATATATATATGCACTAACATGTCTCTACTTTGGTCTTACTAGATTTAGGATTGAGTGCGGGTGTCCAACGTCCCGTACGATACGTACAAACACGTATATTATGACTTATGGAGCATCTTTCAAATTGGCATGGAGATTGAATGTAAATTTAACTGTCAGGGCAAACTAATCATACATGAGGTGTTTGTTTGGTTTAACAAGTAGTATAAGCAAGTGCTCCGTCAATTTTCTAATGATATTCGATCGTCGAAGGATCATATATATTTACCGGATTGGGAAGTCAATGTAAAATATTAGTTAAAGATGATTAATATGTAGAAACATATCACATGATGAATATCTTATCAGATATTCCTCCTAAGATTACTTTATTAAGAGTTATGACCGAATTAAATAATGTCCTAATGTGATAATTTTGAAATTTATCATATATATTTTTTTACCGGATTGGATGTAAGTGTTAAATTTTAGTTAAAAATGATTAATATATAGAAATATATCACATGATGAATATTTTATCAGATATTCCTCCTAAGATTATTCTATTATGATTTATGACTGAATTAAATAATTTGCTAATTTGATAATTTTGAAATTAATCATATATATTTACCGGATTGGGATGTGAGTGTTAAATATTAGTTAAAGACGAGATATTCATCCAAAGATTATTTTATTATGATATATGACCGAATTAAATAATGTCCTAATGTGATAATTTTGAAATTTTAATATGTCATAAATTTAAAAATTATCACATTAGGACATTATTTATTTCGATCATAAGTCATAATAAAGTAATCTTAAGAGAAATATTTGATTAGATATTTTTCATGTGATATGTTTCTACGTATTAATTGTCTTTAACTAATATTTAACAGTCACATCCAAATCCGGTAAATATATATGATCCTTCTACGATCGAATATCACCAGAAAATTGACGAAACACTTGTTTATACTACTTGCCAAACCAAACAAACACCTCATGTATGATTAGTTTGCCTTGACAGTTAAATTTACCTTCGATCTCCATGCAATTTGAAAGATGCTCCGTAAGTCATAACATATGTGTTCGTACGTGTCGAACAGGACGTTGGACACCCGCACACAATCCTAAATCTAGTAAGGCTAAAGTAGAGACATGTTAGTGTGTGTGTGTGTGTGTGTGTGTAAAGAAGAAAATACATGTAATAATAATTGATCGCTTACTTGAACATGCAGCTCTTAAAACATTTTTAGTTAGATCCACAGTCAATTTGAAGTACCGCAAGATGTTAAAATTAGTATAAATGCCACGGGTCTCCCATTGATACTTCAGAAGCTGTAATATTTCTTAAACATAGTTCGATAGCTGGCTCTGAGTATGTCCGACCAATATTTCACCATGTCATTTATAATCAGATTTTATTTGAGTAACACTAGATTAAAATTATGAAATGGCTTTGACATTCTCACCATTCGCCATCATTGTTAAATTCATATCTAGTAGATAGGGATGAAAAAATTCAGCTTTCACCTCAACAGTATTGCAATGTCTTTAACGTTCTCACCTAATTCAGTCATATGCCTGTAGTGGGAATATAAAAAAACTACCCCACATAATTAATGAATTCAATATTCACGGAGCACACGCTTTGAGGGAAAATAATAATTACCATTGAGATTGGGGAGCAACGCGAAGAATTTTCTATATTACGAATTGTGGAAAATTATTTCCTAAGGAACATAATTTTAATCTAATGTTACTCAAAGCAAATCCGAATATAAAGGACCTGATGAAATATTGGCCCGGCATACTCATAGCCAGCTGTCGAACTATGTTTAAGAAATATTACAGCTTCTGGAAGAATCAATGGGAGACCCTTGAGGCTTATACTAATTTTAGCGTCTTGCAGTACTTCACATTAACTGTGGATCTAACTAAAAAAGTTTTAAAGCTGCATGTTCAAGTAAGCGATCAATTATTAATACATGTATTTTCTTATATATATATATATATATATATATATATATATATATATATATATATATATACACTAACATGTCTCTACTTTGGTCTTACTAGATTTAGGATTGAGTGCGTGTAGCAACCCACTTCTACGTGATTTAGATTATCTAATTACTTAATTATTTTAAATTTGAGTTTTAATTTATTTGGTAATGTTCGATATAATTAGTTGAAAATGAGATAGTCTAAAATTGCGCCCCTAGTACTATAAATATTTGAGATTAATAGTTGAAATTTAGATATTTAATTTCAAGCTTTCAAAATACTTTTGATTTTATCTATTTAGACATGGTGTATTTTTAATAAGTTTGGGTCATTAAGGAATTATAAAAAGAAATAAATAGAATAAGGATGACTCATCCTCCTTAGCTATACACGTTTACTTTGGATCATCACACGTGCCTTTCATTTAATCATGCTCATCTCCATTCTTAAATATAACATAAAAATAGATTTTATTTTAGCAATATTTATCTATCAAACTTTCAACACATTACACATATATAACCACTTGATTTTTTTCACAAGCACATTTTATTTTCATATAACACAATTTCCAGCACTTGTGAAAACCTATTGAGTAGCTTCTCGATATGAAGAGGACATTTAGCTTGTGATTTCAAGGAATTCGCATTCATTGTAGGTAACACATTTATCATTCACAAATTACTTATCAAGAGTCAATGGTTAATATTTATAGATAAAATAAAAAATTTCATAAGTTGTTGTCGGAGAGATTTAATGATTCAAATAATTTAGACTCCATTTTTGAAATTATTTCTTAAACAAAATCGAATTCTTATTATACATATTCTAATTTTATAAGTTAGTTTTATGCACGAATTTTTAAATATTTGGCCTTTGTCATGTGAAGTTTGAATTATATTTATTCAATACCCATTTCAGAAACTTTAATATATATGTTTATAAAATTTGCGTTTTACTTATAGTCATTTTTTTTCTAATACATCAATATGGCTTACTATATATTAAATAGAGAAGTAGTCTAATTATATCATTGTTGGGTAATTTTCAAAATTTCTTACTCCAGAATTACTACTTAATTAGGTTTCAACTTAATTTTCCATATTAATATTTTGAGCAAGAATTTTATCAATTGTGTTTTAGTCAAATTTATGAGTTTATTTAGTTAAGACTAAATAGGAAATATTATTGAAGTGAGTATTCATTTTATTTTAATTGACTAGGTGTGGCGCAATTAGGACTCTTATCCACTTTGTGAATATCTACTCGATTTTACGTGCTCATTATCCTCAGGTGGGTAAACTTATTATCTTCAAAATAAAAGTATATGTTACATGCTTTTTGAATCAGAAATGTTTTTAATCCAACTTGAATTGTCGTGGATGGTATGTGGATAGCGTTTTATACGCATCAGATCAGAATAGCGTATTATACGCACCAGAATATGTCCTATGCATAGTTCAAGATGTATTCTAAAATCAAAAGAAGAGTACCCTAAATCCACTATTCCTGCGATTTATTTCAGTTGGATAAATAGAAAGAAAAGCTCATGATACCCCACCACTGAGTACGTTTTAAGAGTGCTCACCCCATATTTTAAAGGTTTTTAGGTCAGTGAGCTTGGAGCCGCGTCAAGGAAATAGGGTGGGCATGCTCAAGATGTTTAGATTACTCGACCTAAATTTTTGGGCTTGTTGTTTAAAGTCTACTATTTTGAACTTGATATTATGTGTGTTGTTAGTATTTTTGAACTAACCTAAACTAATAGTTTGCTAATATGGTTTTATTAATATTAGGGTGTGAATTTTATATTTTAGAACTTGTAAGTTTTATTTTGAAATGAACTTGGTGTTTATAAAATGCAGGTATTTTGATCTAAGTACATATATTTCTGAAAATATATGTGGTTCTATTTTCTTCTTAGAATTTCTAGCAAGATTAATTATAAAAAAAAAATTATTTGAACTGCTATTAACTTTCCGCTTTAATTATAAAAAAAATTATTTGAACTGCTATTATTGCATGTATTTTCTTATATATATATATATATATATATGTACTAACATGTCTCTGCTTTGGTCTTACTAGATTCAGGATTGAGTGCAGGTGTCCAACGTCCCGTACGATACGTACAAACACGTATATTATGACTTATGGAGCATCTTTCAAATTGGCATGGAGATTGAATGTAAATTTAACTGCCAGGGCAGACTAATCATACACGAGGTGTTTGTTTGGTTTAACAAGTAGTATAAGCAAGTGCTCCGTCAATTTTCTAGTGATATTCGATCGTGGAAGGATCATATATATTTACCGGATTGGGATGTCAGTGTTAAATATTAGTTAAAGATGATTAATATGTAGAAACATATCACATGATGAATATCTTATCAGATATTCCTCCTCGTACTTTATCTTGCACTGGACAGCTCTCCTGGCTACTTTTCAAGTTTCTGAATTGAAAACTCTGAACTCACTATTTGAGATACTGACTCAAATACTGGAGTTTTACCTCGATACGCTAACTCGAGATAGAAATTTTGAGGTTACCCTTTTCGAGACGCTAACTCAAAAAGTAAAATTTCTGAAGGATCTAGTTCGAGACGCTGACTCGAACTAAAATTTTCAAGATTCTATCTTGAAGGTTTCTGGACCAATTTATTTTGAGACGCTGATTCAAAATAAATTCGGCTCGAGGTTTCGAAATGCTAATTCGCAAACCTTACCGAAACGAGGACTTGATGCATCAGCTACTGGAACTGGAATCCCTGATCATCATGCCTCCTGAAACTGGATCTGATTCTGAAACTTGTCTTTTTCTTGAACCTGCTGAATTTCTTCATCAGGTTCCACTGACTGAGTCTTTACTTAAATGAAAGCCAACTTAAAGGGAACTAAGGCAATCTAGATTCCTCTAAATTCCTCTATGTTCTCTGAGGTTAAATTCATGAAGCAACTTGACTTATCTGAAGTCTGATCGTGAAAAAGCCCGACTTATTTAAAGTCTGACTTAATGGAACTTTGCAATTATCAAAACTGCACTGCTGCAATCTGGCAACCTTGGGTGCCCACTTAACTGTTACATCGTGAGCTTGCCTCAATGAAACAAAAATAACTGAAACTCTTTTAAACATAAAAGGGCTTTCAAAAACTTTTTCTGATGCAAAACTTTTGCCAACATCTGATTGGTCTTACCATGCCATTATCTGAATGGTCTTACTGAAAATTTTCTTATTTGAACTGCTATTATTGCATGTATTTTCTTATATATATATATATATATATGAACTAACATGTCTCTACTTTGGTCTTACTAGATTCAGGATTGAGTGCGGGTGTCCAACGTCCCGTACGATACGTACAAACACATATATTATGACTTATGGAGCATCTTTCAAATTGGCATAGAGATTGAATGTAAATTTAACTGCCAGGGCAGACTAATCATACACGAGGTGTTTGTTTGGTTTAACAAGTAGTATAAGCAAGTGCTCCGTCAATTTTCTAGTGATATTCGATCGTGGAAGGATCATATATATTTACCGGATTGGGATGTCAGTGTTAAATATTAGTTAAAGATGATTAATATGTAGAAACATATCACATGATGAATATCTTATCAGATATTCCTCCTAAGATTACTTTATTAAGAGTTATGACCAAATTAAATAATGTCCTAATGTGATAATTTTGAAATTTATCATATATATTTTTTTACCGGATTGGGATGTGAGTGTTAAATTTTAGTTAAAAATGATTAATATATAGAAATATATCACATGATGAATATCTTATCAGATATTCCTCCTAAGATTATTCTATTATGATTTATGACTGAATTAAATAATTTGCTAATGTGATAATGTCACGACCCCAATTTAATATCTGATTAATATGAAGTGTGACTGGCACGATTCGATCCCAATGAAAGATGGATCAAGGCGCGAACCGGAAATAAATAAATAAAGGAATGAATTCCAAGATCGATATTTGCTGTGAACTCAAATTATGAACTGACTTTCATTTCTCAAAATATAACTGAATAAATATAGATACCTTAGAATAACAAAAAGGTATCAGCGAGTTCAAGACATACTGAAGACTTGACTCGATTAGACTTAATTAGCGGAAGCAACATAGCATAACAAAATACAGGAAATATTCTGAGTCCTGTACGATACGTACAAACACGTATATTATGACTTATGGAGCATCTTTCAAATTGGCATGGAGATTGAATGTAAATTTAACTGCCAGGGCAGACTAATCATACACGAGGTGTTTGTTTGGTTTAACAAGTAGTATAAGCAAGTGCTCCATCAATTTTCTAGTGATATTCGATCGTGGAAGGATCATATATATTTACCGGATTGGGATGTCAGTGTTAAATATTAGTTAAAGATGATTAATATGTAGAAACATATCACATGATGAATATCTTATCAGATATTCCTCCTCGTACTTTATCTTGCACTGGACAGCTCGCCTTCATGGAGTTAACATAAAACTGAGTACGTTGAACCAAAAATGTTGTTTGAACTCAACATGAAATTGAAGGCCTATTAGGGTCTAGTATCCGTTCTAAATTTTTCTTGTTTAAGGGTAAATCTTGACCCCAGATCTTAACCATAAAAAGATATTCATCGACAGTATTTAAGGTATCAAAAATACCTTAACATTATCTCAACTAGATTCTAGGAACAAAATCATCGCTAAGTTCGTTGACTAAACAACATTTGGCACAACGTCTAACTTTGAAAAATTCTCTGTTTTGGCTCACTAAAGTGTAGGGATTGTGCCATATACCAATGGAAAGCCACAGAATTCTAGTTTACGGCTAAATTTACGGTTACTCAAGACGATAACTAACGAAAAAGTTATGATCATTTTACTAGAAGGTGGCAGAATTGCCAGAATTTCCGAAAACAAACTCGTGACCTGACTTTCAAGATTTTTCACGATCGATTCAGGAAGAGTTACGGACTGAGCTATATACCATTAGAAAGCCATGGAAGTGTAGAATTTTTACAAATTTACAGCGGCTAAATATGATAATAAATGAAACGGATATACCCGTTTTACTAAAACGTGGCAGAACTGCCATGACTTCATGAAAACCGAAACATGACCCAACTTTGCCGATTTTTCATAATTTACTCAGCACGAATTAGAGAATGAGACCTATACCATTAGAAAGCCACTTAAGTCTAGTTTCCGGAAAAATTTACGGTGTCTCAATCTGACGTAAAACAAGGGAGTGATGCTCGTTTAATCGAAGGGTGGCGAGTCTGCCAAAAGTCAAGCGCGGGCGCGCGGACGTGCGCGGCGGCGCTACTGGGCGCGCCGGTGTGCCCCCGCGGGGCTCATGTGCGCGGCGGCGCTGCTGGGCGTGCTGGTGTGCCCCCGCGGCGCTCTCCCCCGCGGCGCTCTCTCCCCCGCGGCGTTCTCGCGCGCGCTCGCACGGGTGTGAGGCCGAGAACGACGACAACTCCATGAAAGCTTCAACTCAAGCTTTCATCCCCAAACATAACCCAAAAATAAAAGCTAAAAACATACTATAAATCATATACAATTCATTTCTAACATTAATCAACATGCTTTCTCAAAAATTTTGCAACACAAAATATATATATATATATATATATCTTACGAAACAAAACTGAAACATATATCAACAATTTCTAATTTCGAAATACCTTTGAAACACAATGGAAAAGCTTGAAGAAGCTGGAACAAGCTCTGCTACTTCGCTCTCTTTCTCTCTTCCTTCGAAAAAAAAACAAAAATGGATATGGATGTTCTTGTCTCTCTCTCTCTCTTTTTCTCTCTCTCTCTCTTTCAAACTTTTGTGCAGAAAGAATGAAGATGGAAATGTTCTGATTGATTTTAAAAAAAAGAAATGTGGGAGGGTGAGGGGAAAGGTATGGGTGAGGTGAGGGAAGCCATGCCTTGGTTGACCAAAATAAACTACCCGATCGTTCGACTATCGTGATATTTTCCGTCTTCGGAAAAATCCCGAACTAAACCGATATTGCTAAAATAATTCACTTACTTTAAAATAATAGTTATTTGATATTATTTTTTTTTTTAAAACACTGCTTTAAAATACTGGTTTTAAATCCTCAACAATTAAAACATCCGAACTAGAGAATATCTAGTTCTCTCGGATTTTAAATCACCCTGTTTAAATTATCTGAATTTAAACACTAATGACTGGAGAATATCTGATTCTCCTAGTCCTAAAAGAAATATTTATCGGAATATCTAATTCACGATAAATACACACCGCAAATTTAAAAGAATAGGAATTGAATTTATCTGAAATTACAATTCCGGCTTTCCATAGCTAAAAAGATGATTAAACCCAAACTGAAATAATTAATTCACCTATGGGAATTAATTGATCTTGAATTCCATGAAACTTAACGGATACTTTCTACCCTAATCTGACTGGAAATTACTATACTAAATAGTAATTTCAACAATTAACCATAATTAAGCAGTAATTATTTTACGGGGTATTACAGATAATTTTGAAATTTATCATATATATTACCGGATTGGGATGTGAGTGTTAAATATTAGTAAAAGACGATTAATGTGAAAAAACATATCACATGATGAATATCTTATAAGATATTCATCCAAATTTTATTATGATTTATGACCGAATTAAATAATGTCCTAATATGATAATTTTGAAATTTTAATATGTCATAAATTTAAAAATTATCACATTAGGACATTATTTATTTCGGTCATAAGTCATAATAAAGTAATCATAAGAGGAATATTTGATTAGATATTTTTCATGTGATATGTTTCTACGTATTAATTGTCTTTAACTAATATTTAACAGTCACATCCAAATCCGGTAAATATATATGATCCTTCTACGATCGAATATCACTAGAAAATTGACGGAACACTTGTTTATACTACTTGCCAAACCAAACAAACACCTCGTGTATGATTAGTCTGCCCTAACAGTTAAATTTACCTTCGATCTCCATGCAATTTGAAAGATGCTCCATAAGTCATAATATATGTGTTCGTACGTGTCGAACGGGATGTTGGAAACCCGCACACAATCCTAAATCTAGTAAGGCCAAAGTAGAGACATGTTCGTGTGTGTGTGTGTGTGTGTGTGTGTGTAAAGAAGAAAATACATGTAATAATAATTGATCGCTTACTTGAACATGCACCTCTTAAAACATTTTTAGTTAGATCTACAGTCAATTTGAAGTACCGCAAGATGTTAAAATTAGTATAAATCCCACGGGTCTCCCATTGATAATTCAGAAGCTGTAATATTTCTTAAACATAGTTCAATAGCTGGCTCTGAGTATGTCCGGCCAATATTTAACCAGGTCATTTATAATCAGATTTCATTTGAGTAACACTAGATTAAAATTATGAAATAGCTTTGACATTCTCACCATTCGTCACCATTGTTAAATTCATATCTAGTAGATAGGGATCAAAAAATTCAGCTTTCACCTCAAAGGTATTGCAATGTCTTTAACGTTCTCACCTAATTCAGTCATACGCCAGTAGTGAGAATATAAAAAAACTACCCCACATAATTAATGAATTCAATATTCACGGAGCACACGCTTTGAGGGAAAATAAGAATTACCCTTGAGATTGGGGAGCAACGCGAAGAATTTTCTATATTACGAATTGCGGAAAATTATTTCCCGAGGAACATAATTTTAATCTAATGTTACTCAAATCAAATCCGATTATAAAGGACCTGGTGAAATATTGGCCCGACATACTCATAGCCAGCTGTCGAACTATGTTTAAGAAATATTACAGCTTCTGGAAAAATTAATGGGAGACCCTTGAGGCTTATACTAATTTTAGCGTCTTGCAGTACTTCACATTAACTGTGGATCTAACTTAAAAAGTTTTAAAGCTGCATGTTCAAGTAAGTGATCAATTATTAATACATGTATTTTCTTATATATATATATATATATATGCACTAACATGTCTCTACTTTGGTCTTACTAGATTTAGAATTTAGTGCGGCTGTCCAACGTCCCGTACGATACGTACGAACACGTATATTATGACTTATGGAGCATCCTTCAAATTGCCATAGAGATTGAATGTAAATTTAACTGCCAGGGCAGACTAATCATACACGAGGTGTTTGTTTGGTTTAACAAGTAGTATAAGCAAGTGCTCCATCAATTTTCTAGTGATATTCGATCGTGGAAGGATCATATATATTTACCGAATTGGGATGTCAGTGTTGAATATTAGTTAAAGATGATTAATATGTAGAAACATATCACATGATGAATATCTTATCAGATATTCCTCCTAAGATTACTTTATTAAGAGTTATGACCGAATTAAATAATGTCCTAATGTGATAATTTTGAAATTTATCATATATATTTTTTTACCGGATTGGGATGTGAGTGTTAAATTTTAGTTAAAAATGATTAATATATAGAAATATATCACATGATGAATATCTTATCAGATATTCCTCCTAAGATTATTCTATTTTGATTTATGACTGAATTAAATAATTTGCTAATGTGATAATTTTGAAATTTATCATATATATTTACCGGATTGGGATGTGAGTGTTAAATATTAGTTAAAGACGATTAATGTGAAAAAACATATCACATGATGAATATCTTATAAGATATTCATCCAAAGATTATTTTATTATGATATATGACCGAATTAAATAATGTCCTAATGTGATAATTTTGAAATTTTAATATGTCATAAATTTAAAAATTATCACATTAGGACATTATTTATTTCGATCATAAGTCATAATAAAGTAATCTTAAGAGGAAATATTTGATTAGATATTTTTCATGTGATCATAAGTCATTCGAATGTTAATACGGAAGTACCATTGGAACCAGTTAATACGGTAGTACTTTTAAGAAAAACAAACAACACTAGAATCATATTTCACTAAAATAACTTAATTATACTTGTAGTTTTGAATAATTATTAATTTATGATATAGAAGGGGTCATATATTTATATGGGGGTCTTCCAAAATTATATTATCTCATTATCTTATCGACATTTATAATATTTTCAACTGGCCCAAATTGGGACAGGAGAAAAATATTTTTTTAAAGAGTTTATTAATTTAACAAATATTAATTTACTGAGGTTTTACTCTATTTTATTTATTAATTTCATATTTTTTATTGTAAGATTTTAAAAATTGAATAATTTTAATTTATGCATTTTTATAATTCTATAGTGTATTAAATTCTAGATACACCTATGTTTCAAGGACAAAAAAGAAATCCACGCAGAGTAAACAATTGATTCTCATCCTCTCTAAAATTTCAATCTCCACACTTTAAGCAATTCATTCTTGTTCTTTTCTCTTTCATTACGATCATTGAGTGATAATCTTAGTTTTTGCACATATTTAGGATTTAATTAATGAGGTTTTGAATACACCGTGCTTAAATAATGTTTTTGTGCTTAATTGCGTGTTTTTAGGAGAAATTATACATTTACTTATTTCGTATTGCTTTTAGTACTTTATAAATTATTTTGGTACAAAATCAGTAAAAAAAAAATTGAAAATTGAAAATTGAAAATGAAATGGTTAGCATTTAATTTGTAGGAAAAAGATCAAGATTTAAAATTAGAATATGCGTAATTCGACCTCAGGAAGTGGGCCGATTGAGAAGCCCAACTGAAGACCTAATTAGGCCGAATTAATTGTAGGCCCTAAATTAATTGAATTATCAAACCCAGAGTAAACTCCAATTATGGAGTCAACAATTGTAGGCCATCAACAATTGCAATCCAAGGGCGGAACATTAAGGGAAGTGTTTACTTTTCTAAATTTACTAATTAAGGGATTGATAATTATTAAATAAATTATAGGAATTGAGACTACTTTAATAAAAGTATTTTTAAATACACCATCACTTTTTTTACACACTAATTTTATTTATACACCAAATAAACTTTTATTTTATTTTACACCTTTTCTGCATGCACCACAATAAATATCTCTTTTACCCTTCTATTTTAAAAATTAAATTTCAATTATTAAAAATATAAAAAAATTAATCAAACAAAAAAAATGGCGAGACCTTCTCCAAATGCCCATCATTTCTTCTCCGTCGAGAGTCGCTAAACAAGGCGTCGACGATGATGTTGTTCCGGATGGGCACCGACAATCATCTCTACGACGACCCTGATACAAAGTATACGATACAAATGTAATTTATAGAAGCATCCCCAATCCAAAGATATATGTAATTTTTTTGCATTGGGGAAGAAGAAATTATTGCAGATTGTTGGGAAAGAAGATGGATGACAAGTATGCAGATTTGAAGATTACCGATTGGTGGGATTGAAGAAGTTAATTGGGGAAGAAGATTGCCTAGGGACGGGTAGGGCAGGTAAGCCCGTCATCTTCTGTAACCATTAGTCCCATTAGATCCATGTGGAATAGATCTAAGACTTTGCTAGGGGTGATGTGTTGAACATTCTTGTGTTGTGATCTAATTTGCTTCCCTAATTGACATGGGCCGTATACTTTGTCACAGTCAACCTTAAACTTTGGAGTCTCTTTAATCATGCCTTTGTTGCTCAGTTTTTGTAGATTCTTGAAATGAGTATGGCCAAGCTTCTGATGCCATAACTCAGTTTTGTCCAAGAATGTTCTCTGACAGGATATTAAGCGTTTTGAATGAACGTTGAACCAATAGTAGTTGTCAGATGATCTCTTTCATTTCATGAAGACTCTATTGTCCTTCTTGTAGACCTTGCAATCATCTTTGGTGAAGACCACAATTATATTGTCATCGCATAGCTGAATTATGCTGATCAGATTGGCTTTTAGTCCATCCACTAGCATAGCTTTCTTCAGATTTGGCATGCCTTCCACATCTAGAAATCATTTTCCCATAACTTTTCCCTTTTGTCCATCTCCGAAGGTCACAAAGTCAGATGAACAGGTCTTTAAATTTTTTACCACTACTTTGTCACATGTCATGTGCCTTGAACATCCACTGTCAAAATACCAACTGCTTGAACTTTCAGCTCTAAGTGGTGTGTGAGCAATCATGCTGACATGCTGCTTTTTCACCACCCACTTTTTCTTAGGTGTGATTTGTTTCTTCTTCCAATCCTGTCGTGGAGCTGTAACTTTGACTTCCTTATGTACAAACCTTCTCCTCATTCTCTTTAAATCTTTGAGATATTCTTCACAATGAGGTCTGATGTGTCCAAGAACCTCACAATAATGGCAGATGATCTTCCTTCTATTAGATGTGTTGTAGAGAGCAACATTAACATGGTTTCTGTAGAAGGTCTTCTTGTGAGGTACATTCAGAGGAGGAATGTTCTCAATAACGTTCTAAACTTTCATATGAACACTTTGTTTTGATCAGTTTCTTCCTTTTCTTTGACAAACTCTATCTTCCTAGAGCTTTGTCCTGAGTAATCAAGACCATAGCGTACCTTATTAGTCTATCTTGAGTTAAGAATCTCATCTAGATTCTTAGTACCATTGTTGAGCATTTTCATATTTCTCATAAACATCTTCGGGTCTTCATTGACTTGCTCAATCTTCTTCTTCTGATCACAGATGGTCTTTTGCAGAGTTGCTTCCTTATCTATCAGTTGACTCTTCTCTTGGTTAATTTTCTAATTCTGTACAACAAGTTGTTTGTTGATTTCAACAACTCTAGCCACTTGTTGAACATCTCTTAATAAGTGTTTTCAAGATCGATGTCTCTGAATGTGTGCAAAGCCTTCATAATCTCTAAACCTTATTCTTTTGTTTTGATCTTCATCTTGATCAGAGTTGTTCTTGTTGGAAGACTTACAAAAGAATTGCTTCCTGTTGTTGATCTTGGATACAAGTTGATTTCCAGCCCTTTTCAACATCTTTCTGAAATTCTTGGTGATCAAAACCATAAAATTCAACATCTTTTCATCAAGAACATCTTTATGAATTTTTTCAGGAATCTTCTCTGAAGTTTCAGCTTTCAAGGAAATTCATTTACCTTTATCCATGTACTTATCTTCTTCAAGATTTATCTCAAAGGTCCTGAGAGATCCCATCAGCTCGTCTAGCCTCATACTTCTAATGTCATGTGCTTCTTCAATGGCAGTAACCTTGTAAGTAATCCTCTTTGGTAGAGATCTCAAAACTTTTCTAACCAGCTTCTCATCTGTCCTAACTTCCCCTAATGAAAAACTTTCATTAAATATACTCCTTAAGCAGGTGTTGAATTCTCTAATGATTTCAAATCTACCATACTCAAATTTTCAAATTTAGATGTAATATTTTGAAGCCTTGAAAGTCTAACAGTGTTGATTCCTTCAAAGGTTGTCTCCAGTATATCCGAAGCAGCCACGACAGTCTCACACGTTGAGATCAGGTTGAATGACTCCATGTCCACAATGAAAAATATTGTGTTGAGAGCTTTGGAGTTTGCATTAAACCACCTCTTTTACAATCAGTCTAGTCCTTCTCCGGAACGGAGTTATACTTATCATCCTTGGCAACGGTAGGTTGTGTCCATCCTTCTATAACGTTCTTTCATACTTTATCATCAATGGATATGAGAAAAGCACGTATCATTGCCTTCCAATATGAATAGTTGTTGTCTTCTAGAAGCAGAGGCCTGGCTGTGGAACCTCCTTCCTTGATGGAACTCATAGCTTTTAAAACCAAATACTTCACATAGTGATGTACTTCTAGTAATCTTTTCATTTTGAACACAAAATGACCTGCAAACATTCTTAAAGATGTTCTTGAATGTTGATAGATAAAGTTCACTATAATGTTTACAAAAGTTATAATGAACTTAATGTAGACATCAGAAAGTAAAGCACACAAGAGATTGGTAACCATGTTCGATTAACTGATCTACGTCAGGGGGACTTGTCAGGTCCGTGAAAAATAATCCACTACTCTGATGTATCATTTACTAGGGATCTTACATGCATCTGACCTCCCATCTCTCAATACCCATTCTACCTGAACACCCTCTTTCAATGGATTGAACTGTAAGCTCCCCTCACAGCCTAGATTTCTACCTATCTAGTTTCCACAGAAAATCTCTCTTGAGGCTCATTTTGACAGTGTATGAAAAGTGTTTCACTACACTCTAACTAGAACACTAATCTCTAGTCTAAAAATGACAACTGAAACCTATGTGGCTCTTAAACAATTTAGAGCTCTTGTGCAAATTGAATCTTTTTAGTGCATTTGGTCATACCTAACAAGTTCTGATCTTAGACTATTTATAAGACAAGAATATATCCTTAACAAGGAAATCGGAAGTCCTAATCCAATCAGAAATCTAATAAGAAAATTTCCTTATTTAGCTTCAAAAACCGAGGACATGTCTTATTAGAATTCTTCCACTTTAGACTTCTGCCTTATCTTCAATCACGTGCTCTCCAAGCTGAATAAGGCATCTTTTAGAACGATCTTGAATCTCTTCTTGGTTGGTAACTTTGAACCACTTCAATGATCTTGGAAGAATATTTTGGACAAAGTATGTTCATGCAAACATTCACGAACGTTGCAATAAACATTGTTGATCTCTGAACCTTCACATCAGGTAGCACAGCGGAATATATCGTTTATTCACAAACTGACTTCTTGCAATCACTCAAGCTAGTTGATAGTACTCAGTGTGTTGAACAATCTTAGTTGTGTCTCGATGCACAACCATCTTCATCTTCAGCTCAATCCAATCTTCCTGCTTTAGTTGTCTTCATTGAGATCAATAGCACGTTCATGTACATATTTATGAACGTTGTCCAGAATAGTAGATGTACTTGAAAAAATCAAATACTTAGTGATGATTCTATGCCATAAAAATTAATGACAATCAGTCACTATAGCAAGTGTAAAGTGGAGCACTTGATAAAAAAAAAAAAAAAAAGCTTAGTACGCAACATGGCACTAACAATCTCCCCCTTAGTGATATATCTCTGCTTAGTGCAAGGTATATCACTAACAGATTGCTTTCCATTTTATGATATCAGATATTTGGTATTATTGTTTCAGTTTTAAACAATGAACTATATTTCCGTACTCTGAATATATGAGCCCACTTAGCATAAGGCATGTTATGAGTTTCTTGTTGGGCTTGTTTACTAAAATATTGATGGGCCAATCCCCTTTCATGCCCATCTCTCATGATTAATGTTAGGATGATTCCCTCATTATCTATTACTTGCTCCATTAGATTTTGAGTTCCAATCACTTCATATGATACATTGAAAAATGTGGATTTGTTCCAATTACAGAGGTTATACTGCCCAAATTTATGGAAGGCATAATCTATTATTCTTAAGCATACAATTAAAAATCTCTAATTCTGCAAGCTTAGTGAAACAACTCCTCCCCCTCCCCCCATTAACACACCAATCCCTTAATTTCCTATTCTCCTAGGTTTTGGGACGTTACAATAGGGTTATTATATAAGGCATTTCAAATTAATTATTATATTATCATTGTTTGCTTTATATTTTTAATTAGAAAATGCTAGAAAAATTAAGGTTTATAAAAAAAATATTAGAATTTTATATAGATATTTAAATATATTTAAAATTTAATATCATTTTATTACTATATGGGGGCCAATTTCTTAATGATGGTCCTAAAAAATATCAGAATATTATAATGTAGAGGTTATTCTTATTTACAATTGATCCCGAGTTGAGACCATAACTTTTTTTATTACTATAAGAAAGTTATTCTTATATATAGTATTCTTATATAGGGGTTTTACTGTATTTTGAACTCGGTATGAAATTGTATTATTAAACTTATATCTATATCAAGACACTAATTGAAGTCATTTATTACCCTAAAAAACAAAATGCAAATATGTAATGACGATCGTTGAAAGCATGCAAAATGCCAAAACGTAGGAAAAGAAAATGAATTATTATTGGTGTCCCCTTAGGAATGGCCTAGTGGTGGAGTGGTGTTATCTTGAGGACAAATGTCTCAAGTTCGAATCCTACCACCAACACTATTAGGTGTGAGCCTGTTCCGTTTACCTCACTTGTGTAGTTTAGAGGCGACTACACAGGGACGAAATTTACCAATCCCACCACCAACACCACTAGGTGTGAGTCTGTTCCACCTGGTCTGTCAAGTGTGATTTACCTCACTTGTGTAGTTTACAGACTATTACACAAGAACGGAATTTACCGAATGCACACTTTGATAGCGGCTGTAAGTTATCCTCGACTTAAAAAAAAAAAAGAAATGAATTATTGCAAGAAAAGTCCTATAGTACCTCCAAAATTGTTGTCGCGCGTCTCCGCTTAATTACCATCCCACCAACTATAGTCATCCTATTTTATTAATTCGAAAATTGAATAAATCTGACGCAGAAAAGTGAATTTTCAAATGCCCAATCTTGTCTTTAAAAACCAAAAAAGGGCAAAAAGTATCCAATTTGGTCTTAAAATTTCATGTTTAATAATTGGTCACACATGTAAGTTGATTTTCCTTTTTAAAGTTCAAATATTTGAGTTGATTGAATATTTAAAGCGGGCAACTTCAACGTATTGCACTTTATTACATCTCGTATTTTATTTCATAAATACATATTATGCGCGCGTTCTCACATACACACACACACATGTATTTATTTTATATAAATTTTAAATAATACATGCACGTGATATGTTGCATGGTGATATTGAAACATGGAATATAGAACACAAATGTGTAACAAAAAATCTCATAATATGTGACATAGATAGTTTATACCTGCTGAATGCAAACATTAGTTTCTAGTTTTTTCCACACGCGTGTGAAATATTCAAACCATATCCTTTGTGCCCAACCGTGTTACATTTCGTGTGTCATACTAATTTTTTTTAATTTTTTAATATATCTTACTTGAGAAAGGATGAATTCTAAATAAAAAAATTAAATTAAATTAAATTAAATCATAATAAATAAAAAAAAATGAATTTTTTTTACCAAAGATGTTATAGAAAATGTCATAGGATCTGGTTTGCGAAATATTCATCTTGAATTGAAATATTAAAGAATTTTGCTCAATTTATTGCCAAACAAGGTATATTCATTATTATTATTATTATTATTATTATTATTATTATTATTATTATTATTATTTATGTCGAGTATTTTTTATGTCGAGGGTATCCCGCAGCCGTTCGATATAATATTTGAATCCCAATTCCCAACGAACCTAAAAAAAGATACAGGCCCAACATTTTTTTTTTTTAGTTTTCGAGACCCAATTGTATCCATATACATACAGCATGTTCTTATTGACAACTCATACTTTATCTGATTACATTTATTGAAATTGAGAGAATACCCAAACTAGCACTAGTTTTATTTTATGTGAACTAGCACTCCGTTACATAATTAATCCCCTAGCTATATAATGTCACAAGTTTAGGGACATGCCTTAATTAATTGGTTACGTAACAATAGGTTCGTTTTATTGAGACTTCCCAATAATAAAAATCCTGGGTAATTTTCTTGTCACATATTTTCCAATCGAATAATGCTAGCCAGTCAGATTCTTAATTTTTTGATGATTAATAAAACTGTATTATTAATAAATTAATTATGTTAATTATTAAATGTTATGTTTTTACTATATTATCCTTCTGTCATGAAATTAGTGATTTGTAATTAATTATTAAAATCACTCCAGAAGCGGATCGGAAGAAAGGGGCGCAGCTTCATCTTCTTTCTTTTCTTCACTTCTTTATTTTTTTTCCATCTTCAATTTCTTCTGAATTGAAGCGCATATAGAGTTGCCCTAATTATTATGGAGGGTATCAATGTAAATTTATTAAATAATTAGTGTTTTATTAATTAAATTAATTAATTATTAAAAATAATAAAAAATTCTGACTAGCTAGAATCTGACTGAAAATCACTACTCTTTCCAATCAAGTCAATAATTGGAGTAGATGATATGCTGACATATATATGAAGGAGAATATTTCCGATGACCAAAACTCACATTGCAACTTGCCGATATATTTGGATAGAATGTTATTCGAAGTTTATTATATATTCTTTAATTATTTAATATCATTAGGTTTGCTACGCTATATTCTTACCTTACACTAGCTAGTAAAATCCAAATTTTCTGGCTATATATATTATTCCTACGATAATCTTCAAAAATCAAAATAGAAAAGGAAATTCAAAGTAGAGAAAAAGTTACTTGGGGTCTTTATTTATTTCATTACATCACTCTTTGCATGCCACATGTTTGATCACTTCACTTGAGATCATCTACCTAGTCCTAACTTGTGTATGCCAATTGTGCATCAAATCTTAAAATTATTATTTTTTCTACTATTTTTTTCATCAATTTTAATTTCTTTTGATTTAGTATAATTTTACATTATTATTTAGGGTTTATTCCACCCAATTAGAGTTTATAATTATTTTTTAATATTTAATTTTTATTTTTTAGTTAATATAATTAATTTTTGGGGTTGATTATTCCAAACTTAGGATATATAATTTTTAAAAGTTCAATTTTTAAAAATTAATATTAATTAAGATTAGTTATAATATATAAATTTTATTTTTACAAAAAACATTATTTACAATATACAATTTTAATGTTGACACACATAAATTGGACTAGAGGATCTCTACCCATGTATGATTGATTATATATAATTAATCACTCGCATACAATATACATACCAAATAATTAGATTCTATATTGTAACTTGCATTAAGTAATATCATTATATGAAATATATGAGTTGCAGGTATGGTTGGAAATAAATATATTAATACTCTACTTATGTTCGTTCGTTAAATGATTATTAACTTGAACAATGAAGGATCTAGAAACTTTTCTTTAGGGTGTGGGTGAGTAATACCATTTATGTTTCTGGCTTGCTTGTGTGACTAAAAAAGAATAGTGTGGGAGGGACGATACTACTATTCATGCATTTGATTAACTTTTTTTTTTTTTATTAAAGTGTTATAAGTGAAACGACATACCTTCCAATTTTTATTAGTTTCTTTAGCGAAACAATGTTATTTTGATTCATCTTTTAGCTCTCTTTCTCAAATTAAATAAAAAACAAATGTTGATTATTAAATAACTTATTGAAAATAATAGCTAGAGTAAAATAATTTTGAAATGATTTTTTTAAAACTTTTTCATTAATCGAAATAAAATTAATTATGCCTAGAAATAAAATTAGAATAATAAATTCATAAAAACCATTTGATGTACCATGTATATTTTGATGTTTTTGAGAGTGAACATATAATACAAAGAGGTGGACTTGCGTGCAATAACGGTAATTTCCGCCTATTTCAGGCGGCCACGTGGCCCCACGCGGGCGTGCCACATGGCACATGGTACTTTTTATTGTAGTTGGAATGATGATAGTATTAATCTCAGGTTGATACCTTTTTTTATCGTACTTGATATTTTTCTGCTTACCACATGCTAATTTTTATTTTACCGAACTCGTGTTTTGCTTTCCTTTAAAAAAAATCAGAATTTGAACTAAATAAACTTATATAAAATAACTAGCAGACCCTTTACTTTTTAATGATACAGATGGTACTTTTCGAATGTTTTGTAATACTTTTTAATAGGAAGGTTGGTACTCACTTTGGACATGTTTTTTTTATGGGTTGACCCAGTCAAAGCGGGTTGACCCGCGTTGACCGGGTCAAAGCGCGGGTTGACCCGCGTTGACTGGATCAAAAGCGGGTTTGACTGACCCGTCTCATATAGTGTTATTTGCATCATGATGCATGCAAGTGTTTGCCGTATTAGACAAACACTTCACAATATATATTTTATAAAATAAATTACGTGAATAACATGTGTTGGCAAAGATCGAACCTTGGCAAGCTCCTCCTTTTTCTTGTATGGGTTCTCCAATCTCCCTCTCTCTTTATGTGGTTTTTTCTTTTTGCCCTTTTTTATTATTTTATTTTATTTTATTTTTCCTTTTTCATTTTTTCTATTTTTTCTCTTTTTTGTCCTTTTAAGTTTTTCTTTTATTTCTACCCTTTCCGTTTTTTTTTCTTTATAAAGCCTCCATTTGTTTTCATAATTAAAATTAATTCTACATATTTTAATATAGTAACTCTTTTATGTTTTCTTTGATTTTTTTTAATATTTAGGTGTGGTCAAGTCCACCATTTATTTTATTAATTAACATTAATTTTACCTATTTAATATTATATCCATTGGCTATTTAACATTGCAACTGGTAGCATGAACAATTTTTGGACATACTTTTATGCTTTTTCAATTTATCACTTACAAATTAAAATATTACAAAAATTACCCACTCTTATTCCAAAAAAGATCATGCTACCTGTTGCAATATTAAATAGTCAATGTGTACAATATTAAATAAGTAAAATTAATATTAATTAATAAAATAAATGGTGGACTTGATCACACCTAAATATTAAAAAATCAAAAAAAAATTAAAAGAGTTATTATATTAAATAAGTAGAATTAATATTAATTATAAAAAAATGGAGGGCTTGATAAAGAAAAAAAAGCGAAAGGGATAAAAATAAAGTAAAAAAACTTAAAAGGTAAAAAAGAGAAAAAAACAGAAAATGAAAAAGCGAAAAGAAATTGGAAAGGAAAAATAAAATAAAATAATAAAAAAGGGTAAAAAGAAACCCAAAACAGATAAAGCGCAAAACCAAGGATTGAAATATCACGAAATATCACAGATATTGACATTGCGATACAGATATTGGGGAGAATATTTTTTTTTCCCGAGTATCGGCGAAATATCGCAATATATCGTAAAATCTCGCGTTTTTTTTATACTTCTATAATATATTTTGATTTTTATTTATACTATATATTTTTGTGGTCTTTTTTAGGTCTTCAATGTAATTATTTGAGTTGCAATATTCTTTGCTTTATAAAGACACTCGCTTTGTAAAAAATTATAAGAGAAAGAAGACCGGGAAACCAATGGATGTCTTATAAAGAAAAGTGAGATACACCAGCTTATTTTTTCATTTTTTCAATTAGGGGACATGATGGACAAATAACTAAATTTTTTCTCCCCATATATCATACGAAATTGAAATCTAAGAAATCAAGAAATATATCAAGTGCATGTGCATAATTATATCCATAATTACTCTAATGTGATTAACTGGTACAAATATTGTTTAGAACAAGATGACATTCCATCTACTATATTAGAACCTTATAGATCCTCATTTTGGTATTAATTGTACTTTATAATGTTTATTTAGTTATTTTATGTTGTATTATGTATTATTTTGTCAAATGTATTGTCTCAGACGGTATTTATATAATGTATTATTCATATGTTTGCTTTCAAAATACAATTCTATCAAAAAATTTAGTGGAATATGTGCATAATAATATGTCATAATAGTTCCTAAAATTTCTTGCTAAATTTCCAAGATTTTAATATGATTTCCGTTATTTTTTTAAATTTTCTGCGATATCGATATGCGATATCGATATATCCGGCGATATATTCGTAAAATTAAAGTTGCGATATATGTTGTGATAACAATATTTTCATCCTTGCGCAAAACACGAAAGAAAAAAGGAAATGCCTTCGCCAACTTTAAATTAGACTTGCAATGTGGTCACTCGACCCAAACAAAGATTTTAAATTTTTTTAACAGAAATATTCTTTTAAATAATGATTTTACTTACTTTTTTAAATTAAAATTTTACTCATACGATTTTACTTTAATAGATAGATTCTACAAATCCAATTTAAATTTATTAAGATAAATTAGCAACTAAGAACATATGAATAAAAAATATATATAAAGACACAAAACTATTTATTACAAAAATGTTGGCACTTATTTGCAAAAAATAATTTTTTTATACATATCTATTTCTTCTGTCGAGATAATTCGAATCGAACATATTGTTTCAATGTAAATCAAGACAATTTAGGGGTCGTTTGGTATCCATATACCAGTATATCAAATATCAAGTATGGGTATGGGTATCAGATATGAGGTATGGGTATTAAATTGATATCTGATATCTGTGTTTGGTAAGGACTATATCAGGTAAGGGTATTAGATTGATATTTGATTTCTGTGTTTGGTAAGGACTACTATACTGATATGAGATATCAAATCCTAATTTTAAAATAAACAGCAACAGCACAAGTAACCTTTTGATATGTATTTTTTAATTATTTATGATTGTACTCTTCAAATAACTATGTGAAAGCAACAACACAAGTAACCTTTTGATATGTATTTTTTAATTGTTTGTAGTCTCAGCCTTACAAGAATGGGAATATGACATTACATCACCATTTCTCTGCTGTCCTCCATACTTTAAATTTTGGTAAAATACTCTGTGTTTTCATTTTTAAACTTCAAATGTTAACACACAAGATTGGTGTTAATACTATCATTTCCCCACTGCTGATTGTTGTTTTTTATATTAGCAAATGAATTGAGTACATATATCTGTAGGTGAAGTCATAGGTTCAATAGTCCAACTGGTTTAATAAACTTAGCTAACTAGTTCACATATAACACCAAAATGCACGATAGAAAAGGAATCTAGATTTTCATTTTTTCATGTTTCAAGCAACAATTTAATAATGTAACTTGATTATTGTAAGAACCTTTTTTATAGTATAAATAATATATGTTAGCAACAGATTATTTAATCTCCATCAAAATTATTGTGCAAACACTTATGTGCCCGAATAAGCAAGTATAAATTGTTTGGTAATTGAAAAGTGAATGCATGGCTACTTAGCTAGAACATCAAATTCGAGCAAAATTAAATTGACGATCTTGGATATACAAGCATTAAGCCGATCAAAGCAAGATTTTACGAGAACATGCATTATTGAAGAATTTATGCTAGTTGTGCACATGATGATTATATAACATTCAAAAAAAAAAAATTATATGCTACATCGAGGTGATAATATCAATCTTCAATCTTTGTGTAAAAGGTATCCCTTCCTAACCCACCCCCCCAAAAAAAAAATACTATCATCAATTAGACTAATCCTCCTGCATGAGATACAATACAATCCAGGTGTTTTAATTTTTTTAATTTTTTTTAAGAATAACAGAATCAGACGATTTCAATTCCTACGCTCAGTGATAGAAAAGGAAAATAGGCGTAAATATTTTCCCAAATATGAAAACCAAAAAGGAAAGAGCCTCTTCGATTCTTATCCCCCCAAAAAAAGCTCCAAATAGCACCAATATTCATCAAAACAAGCGATGCAACAACCAATTTAACCAAAAAATAGAACAGCAGATCATTCAATCCAAAATACAAATATATATATATATATATATATATATATATATATATAGAACAACATTAGCCCTCCACCCGCAACCCAGTGTAGAGAGATATTTGGTAAAAGAGAAGTCGAGATTTTACCTGAAGAATTTCTGAGAAAAATCGTTCACAAATGTGGATGAACGGCGAAAGAGAAGGTCAAGGGTTTTTTTTTTGGAGAGCAAAGGAGCGAAAGGGATATGAGGTATACCGGTGCAATAATAGGTATATGAAAATAATAAAAAAAAAAGAATATCAAATTGATATCCATATACTAATATACCAAACATGTGATATGGGTATGGGCCATTTTGATACCCATAGCCCATATACATATATCAATACCAAACATGCCCTTAAATCCAACATATTGTTTCAACATATTAATTTAAAAATAAATCATAACAAATTATATCAGTAGCAAAATAATAAATAATCAAAACAATATTACGTTATTTTAGGTTAATATCTTTATGAGAAATTAAATAAATATTCTATTGTTGATTCAAGTATTCTTTATTCAACTGAAAATTAAGTAAAAATTATCTACATTTATAATGTCATGCGCCGTCGTTAAGTCTGCATAATGGCTCTAAAAAGGATGCTACTGGTTGTGTGCTATATATAAATCCATATTTCCGTCAAATTTTATTGTTAATTCTATAATCGAGTTGCTTGTCATCTTGCGATCGTCTTCCACTTTCATCAATTGTAAAAAAATGTTTAGTAGAATAATCGAATTTTAGTTAGAATCTTGTTGATAAAAAATATCATTTTTTTCATTTCAATTTTTTTGGTTGAAAATCATCAATCCAAAATTAATAATCATCTGTAAAACAGAACTAAACAAACTCTTTTGGATGGAAATATCGTCTTTTCTCTTTTACTGGAATAAATAAATCATGACTAATTCTTATGGTTAACGTCTTCAAAGATGAAATGAATCGTCCTTCCGAGAGTAGTAGCACTAGTGACCGAAAGACTACGATAAACTAAACGATGTGAGGATTGTGACATTTTAATTGTAAAATCATTCTAGTTTTCTACAATTCTTTACGAGAAAACTACAGGATCAAATAAATAAATTAATCAAACTAACATAATGCGCATTTGAATGACTAAACATTATACTTCATTGGGTTCATCATAATATCATAATTAAGAATATGAACTAATTCGAGTCATGGCGGTTGTACATCACAATTGACATAGTCCCTTCCATGTACTACGAACTAATCTTCCCCTTAATATGATCATTAATTAGGAGCACATAATTGGTCCCTCATAATGTCTTTATACAAGACTATACCTGTTTACATTACTCTAATTCAAATATGCATGCAAAATAGAGACATATAATCAGAAACATTTCATAAATGAGCTCAGAGTGTTAATTACAAAATAAACGTCATACTCAATAATCAGTGTTAACAATAATGCCCATACTTTCAACATGATCAATCAATGTCTTGGGTGGTAATCCCTTTGTTAAAGGGTCAGATATCATAAGATTTGTGCTAATATGTTCTATGAACACTCTTTGTTTCTGAACTTCTTCCTTCACGGTAAAGTACTTTAACTCCATATGCTTAGCACCTTTAGAGTACTTGTCATTTTTAGAAAAAAAAATACTGCTGCGGAGTTATCACAATACAATTTCAGTAGCTTAGCAATACTGTCGACAATTCCAAGCCCTGAAATAAAATTCTGCAGCCAATTAAAGTGAATTGTAGCCTCAAAACATACCACGAATTCAGCTTCTATGGTGGAGGCAGCAACAACAGATTACTTTGCACTCTTCCATGATACCGCTCCTCCGGCTAAAAGAAATACATAGCCAAGAGTAGACTTTCTGGTATCCAAACATACAACAAAGTCTGAGTCGGCATACCCAATCACCTCAAGCTGATCAGACCTCCTATATGTAAGCATGTGATCTTTTGTTCCCTGTAAGTATCTCAGAACCTTCTTTGCAGCTTTCCAGTGTTCCATTCCTAGATTATTTTGATATCTTCCCAACATTCTAGCTGCAAAGCTTATGTCTAGTCGTGTACAGGTCTGAGCATACATAATACTCCCAACAACAGATGCATACAGAATGGCTTCCATCTGTTTTCGTTCCAATTCATTTTTAGGACATTGAGTGAGACTAAACTTGTCTCCTTTCTGAATTGGAACTGGTGATGCTGAGCACTTTTTCATCTTAAATCTCTCTAGCACTTTATTGATATATGCTTTCTGAGACAAACCTAACAATCCTTGTGATCTATTTTGGAATATTTCTATTCCAATCACATAGCTTGCCTCACCCATATCTTTCATTTCAAAGTTGCTAGAGAGAAAACTCTAAGTCTCATGAAGGAGACCAAGATCATTAGTTGCAAGCAAGATATCATCAACATACAGAATTAAAAATATGATCTTACTGCTATTGACCTTTAGATATATACACCGATCAACGGTGTTCTCCTTAAATCTAAAGAAAATAATGGTATCATTAAACTTCAAATACCATTGGCGGGAAGTTTGTTTCAGCCCGTATATTGATTTCTTTAATTTACATACCATGTGTTCCTTTCCTTCAATTGAGAAACCAACTGGTTGGTCCATATAAACATTCTCCTCTAAATCTCCATTGAGAAATGCAGTTTTCACATCCATCTGATGCAACTCCAAGTCATAATGACCTACAAGTGCCATGATAATTCTGAAAGAATCCTTTCGTGAGACTGGTGAAAATGTCTCTTTGTAATCGATTCCATCCTTTTGAGTAAAACCTTTGGCAACAAGTCTAGCCTTGTAGCGTTTCTAGATTGCCAAGAGAGTCACGTTTAGTCTTAAAGACCCACTTACAACCAACTCTCTTGCAACCTTCTGGTAATTCTACAAGGTCCCAAGCACCATTATGTTCCAAATATTTTAACTATTCTTTCATGGCATCTAACCATTTTTCAAAATTATCACAACTTACGGCTTGTGAAAATGAGACTGGATCATTGTTATTAATGCTCAAGTCAATTTCTGACTCATGTAGATATACCTCATAGTCATTTGAAATAGCTGGTCTTCGTTCTCTTTGAGATCTTCTTAATGCTATTTCTTGAGGTTCTTCTACAACAGGTTCATTTTGAATCAGAGGTTCATTATTGTGTTGCTCGTCTTCATTATTATTTGGAACAACAAATTGAGGAACACTCACTTTTTTGCTAGAGGCACAAGTTAAAGGAACTTGTACTCTAACTTCTTTGATTTCCATGTGTCGTGGAGTTGTACTCTCACTGATTTTACCACTTTCAATGAACCTCGCATTTCCAGTCTCAACAATTCTCATTCTATGATTAGGACAATAAAATCTATACCCCTTTGATTTTTCTGGATAACCAATAAAATATCCACTTATTGTTCTTGCATCCAATTTCTTTTCTTGTGGATTATAAATCCTTACTTCTGCCTGACAACCCCAAACATCCAGGTGCCTTAAACTAGGTGTCTTAGTCGTCCACAGTTCAAAAGGAGTCTTTGGAACTGCTTTACTAGGAACCCTATTTAATAGATACATGGCAGTTTTCAAGGCATACATCCACAAAAATAAGGGTAGAGATGAATTGCTTAACATACTCCTAACCATATTCATTAATGTTCTATTACGCCTTTCTGATACACCATTTTGTTGTGGTGTACCTGGCATTGTGTATTGAGCACAAATACCACGTTTCTGAAGAAGTAAAGCAAATGGATCTGGGTGTTGCCCAGTCTCATCATATCTTCCATAATACTCACCACCTCTATCAGATATTACAACTTTCACCTTTCTGTCTAATTGCCTTTCTACTTTATTCAAGTAGATTTCCAAGGCATCCACTACTTGAGATTTCTCATGCAGTAGATAGACATAACCATAACGTGAATAGTTATCAATAAAGGTGATGAAATTTTTTTTCCTTTCTGAAAGAATAAACATCAAAAGGCCCACATATATCAATATGCAAATTTCAAGAAGCTGGGTGCTTCTTGTGGCTCCTTTCTTTATGTGTTTTGTTTGTTTTTCTTTAATACAATCCACACAAATATTTAGATCCGTAAAATCTAGATCTGGAAGGATTTCATTCTTTATGAGTCCTTCTATTCTTTCTCTAGAAATATGACCCAAACGTTAATGCCACAAGAGAGCAGAACGTTCATTCACTAAACTACATTTAGTGCCAACATTATGATGCAGAGTCAAAAGACTTTCAGAATACAAATTATCTAAATTCAATTTATATAAACCATCACAAAGAACACCAGTACCAATGAGATGATTATGCTTAAATAAACTGAAACATCCATTACCAAAATTGAAAGAAAATCCAGTAACATCAAGTTTAGATAATGAAACTAAATTCCTAGATAAACTAGGAATATAAAGAGTTTCCAATAAATCTAAATGATGTCCAGTGTCAAGAATTAAACGATAAGTCCCGACTGCTTCCATTGGAGCTTTCATTCTATTCCCCATGAAGACGAATTTCTCATTTGGGCTTATGGTTTAGATTGTAAGGAATCCCTGCATCGTATTGGAAACATGAGTCGTACATCCAGAATCAATCCACCATGAATTATAGGGAACTTCAGTTAAGTTTGATTCGAAACATACATAAGCATTAAGCTTACCTTTCTTTTCGAACCAAAGCTTACGTTTCTGACAATCCTTCTGGAAATGTCCAGATTTTCCACAGAAACGACAATTATTATTTAGTGATTTCTTCTGGATTTGCATGGAAGCCTCATTAGTCTTCAATGGCCCTTTTCCTTTATCATGTTTCTTCTTAAATTTCTTTCCAGCTCCTCGATTTCCTCGGTGGCTTACGTAATGAACTGAGTGACTTCCTTGATTTTTAAGCCTCGTTTTCTCCTGAACCAACATACTGTGCAACTCGTGCAAATTCCATTTATCTTTCATGGTGTTATAGCTCATTTGGAATGGACCATACTCAGTCGATAATGAGTTAAGAATAAATTGTACAAGGAAGTTCTCATTCACAGCCATTCCCAAGGACTTAAGTCTTGCTGTAATATTTGTCATCTCAATGACATGCTCATGCATAGTACGAGAACCATCAAACTTCATGGTGGTTAGCGTACTCATTAATGTCCCAGCAATAGACTTATCAGCTGTTTGGGAGTGCTCTCCCACTAACCCCATAAATTCTTTAGCACTTTCAATTTTGGGGAGAGCTGTCTTAATACTATTTGCGACAGTCATTCTCATGAATATTAGGCTGAGTCTGTTAGATCTCTCCCAATTTTTATAATGAGCTTTATGTTCATTGCTGCTAATATCAGCAGACTTTTCTTCCATAATAGCAAGATCAAGATCCAAAACACCAAGATGGAATTGAACTTGCTCATTCCAGTCAGAGAAGTTAAGCCCATTAAATATTGGCACAGACGACACATGAGAATTCAAAGAATTGGGAACAGGTACTGCATAATAAAATTTTCACATAAGTGTTTTGAGACATAAAACACATGCTACACATATAAACAACAATTAAAGTATATTGATGATCTCATTTGGGTGATACATCAACACACAACATACAAACATAATGATGCTAATAAAATTTGTAACATTCTTTTGTAATAAACATGCACCAATTAAAATTATTTGCTACCTTTGGGTATATAAATAAACTAACAGTGCATATTTATTACCCACAATTATATTCATTAATTATAAAGACAAATAATCAACCTTTGGGTGATCCATAAATGCTTTATAATAATGAATTTTAATTTACCCATAAATTATCAAACATAATATATATTTAACATCCATTATTTTATGGGTAATTGAATAACTCAACATTAATTTGAAATCAAATAAACATACAAGTCTGACCACTTTGGTGATTAACAAACTTTTAATTATATTTAATTCCAAATTTTCGCATATAATCATAAATAATATAATATTTACTAATTAAAATTTCTTTAGTAAATACGTAACTGAGATTTAAATACATAATTAAACTATCATAATGGAATCTCAAGAAACCAAATTCTGAAGAATGTCTGAAACATTAAGAAATTGATTGAATCATTATCAACCAATTAACATTCCTTTTCCTTTCGCATTAAAAACATTCATTAAACTCACATGATATAATATATGCGAAAACAGTCTATGCATTATCAAACTTTTGGAAATTGATGAAACATACACAGTAAAATCTCATGATAAACAATTCAGCACCCATCATCAATTTATTTCCTATAACCGTCGAAACCATATATCAAAGTATATTCAGTAGTCGATCAAGCTAATTGAAAAACCCATGCCAAACGCATAACCATTAGTATTCTTTTGATCTTTCTCGGTTCGAACATAAAAGTGATTTCACCAAAACATAATATCGATAATTGCACCGGACAATTAATTCCCAATTTTATAATTAGGGAATACAAATTGGGAAAACATCATTAATGGAGAATCATAATTTCATAACACATGCTCTGATACCACATGTAAAATCATTCTAGTTTTCTATAATTCTTTACGAGAAAATTACAAGATCTTGAAATCAATGATTCTCACACAATCACATAATTGGTAGAATATTGCGTACCTTTCTCCGTGATTAAATCTGAGATTGCACCGTTGAATTTCTTGAGAAGAATGGTAAACCGGTGTTTCACCTCCTTGATATCTCTTTCTATTCTCTATCGTACGTGATGGCTAGGGTTTTAGAGAATATCTTTTATATCAGGAAGTGGACCCGGTTTTACAGTAATGGGTTGTTATTCCCCATAAGCCCACTATTCCCATCAAATAGCGGATATAATAAAATTGCTCCATATTAACCCGGATATAATTTAGTCAATAATTAATTGATTATTTATTTATTAGTCCTTAGTAAGCCACAAAACTTAACATGAGACATAAATAATCTTACATTAATTGTATGAACTTTATATGTATTGTAAGATGTGTGTGTGTATTTTGTTGAGATGTAATCTTGGGAGTTACTAGCTAGGGTTGGCATCATATGTAAATATATTATACACTGCATGATATGCTCTTATATATTGTGTGATCAATCTCAAGAATTATTTTTTCACATTGAAATTCTATTTTAACAAAAACAAATGTACATTGATTATATATATTCTAAACGTAAATAATAATATATTTTAGCCTCGAAAAAACTGGTCAAAGTGAGATGACCACTCACTTTATTAAACCAGTTTTCCAACACAAGCATCAAACATAAACCAATTTTCCAACACGAGCATCAAACATATGTCAGTTCGTTAGTCAGATGGGTAATGGAGGCTCCTAGTTGAGTTGTCCTTCAAAATTTGTACCAAAACTAAAAATTATGTAAAAATTCATGCATTTTTCTTAATTTGTCCTAATAATAATAATAATAATAATAATAATAATAATAATTAATAATTATTATTAATTATTATTATTATTATTATGTCAAAGGTATATGGGTTTTTAATTTGGCTTAATTCCAAAATAAAACAAAATTGAGACAATTTACAAACTAAATCGTATTAGAAAGTGTCACATACACCTGATGTATATGAGAGAGGCTTATATACCTTACATAGGTGACATTCATTAGATTCACAAAATGACAAAATAGATGATATCAACGTGGTGTCATCAAAATTATAAAAAAATTTTAAGGGTCATATTTTTTTTTTCTAATAGGATTTACACAATAATACACCAAAGTAAATGTCTTTTCATAACTTTAAACACCGTAAAATCATAACCTCCCCCCCCCCCCCCAAAAAAAAAACTTAACCTTAAAAAACACAAAAAAATTATAAACCTTAAACCCGAAAATCTAATTGCAATATATAATTAATAAACTCATATAAACCAAGTATGATATTAGAATTTTCAGTGCTAGAAGTGATACTTTTTTTTTCTTTTTTTGAAGTGATACTTTTACTGGATTATTTTTTTTCGTAAAGACTTGCATTAGACTTTGTTAAATACGACGATCAGACCGTTAGAAAGAAATTTATGATATTTTTCATTGTTAGGAGTGATACTTTTTAATATTAGAAGTACTGATACTTTTTTCAATCCAAAATAGGTAGTGATAATTACTAAAATACCACCATTTTTTTTTTTTTTTGAACAGTAATTGTCAGTAAAATAAATGTGTTATTTTTTAGTTTTAGAAGTGATACCTTTAAGTACGATAAGTGAATCTTTTTTCATATGATATAAAACTTTATATACATATGATGTACAAGTGACCTACCCTTCTTCTTATTGGGTATGAGAGCGAATTTGAGCCGAATTTTGGGCCGACCCAACATGTTTGATATAACACCTCATGTACACCACGTTTATGTAATTTTGCCATCTTATTATTATCTATCTCGATGGGCGAGACTAGTATACTAATCTAGTCCACTAGTAATCTATGAAAGCAAGCGCACGCCCGTACTTAGACTGACTAATTTAGTACATTTTGCTACTGTTCCACACTCTATAAAGAAACGTACACTCCACTTTAAGTGTATTCTCATCAATACCTATAGGAACGTTCTATGCCTATATATATGATATAGCCATGGCTAGGGTAGGAATTGAAATCAGGTGCCAAATAAGATTTGGTGTAGAGATCTCAATGTTATGGAGTTTTTTGTTGTTCTTAGTTCTATTTTTGTTCTTTTTTTTTATATGGTTTATATATTACTAAAAAAAGGTGGTTGCTGTTTGCACCACCAATTTGCATTATACACCACATTTACTAAATGAGGTGGTCTTGAGTATATCAGATTATATAAAGCAGAGAACAATATTACTTATAACACTGAAAAAATGTATATTAGTCAAATGGAGAATCATTTATATGATTTCCTTAAAGAATACACAAAATGAGTTAACTATTTAATTTAAATATTATAATTAGGCATTTTAAATGAAATTTACAATTTAGTGATGAACCAAATATATCTCTAGTCAACAACGGATAAGACAGATGTGTATTGATCCAACAGATTAACGACTGCAATAGTAATGTAATGGCAATTTTAATTTGGTGGACAAATTAGAGCTTAATTTGCACAAAAAGAAGCCAAAAGAAAAAAAAAAAAAAAAAAGAAAAAAAAAAGGCACACGTACAAACTTTTCGAATTTAACTCAAAACTTATAATTTCAGCAATTTTATCTATGAACTCTTTATTTTAATTTGATAAATTGGTCCAAAAATGAGTAGAATTGTACACACCGTATATATGAGTTAACGTGCCCATAACTTATTTAGCGATGCCTATGTGCTAGGAAGTCACTAATCAGTCCAGCTTATTTGTTTTATTATTTAATCCTTAATTTATCGAATTTCCTTAATTATATAAAGTTGTCTTAAATAATTTTATTATTATGTGAACTTTAAATTGGACTACAAATACATAGCGCTCCTATATCTATAATATAATTTGTTCAGATTTGTTTGCTCCTATGATCTGCAGTTATTTGTGATTTAATTTTACAAAACACAAAATCATCATTACTATTAATTATTAACATTTCATTATATAAAAAACATCTAAACACATTTAAATAAAAAAATCATTTTAGTAATTATTTTTTAGTATAAAATTCAACTAGCTAGAGACATGAATTTCTTATCCGAAATTAAGCACAAATAAGCTCTTAATGTTATTAATTAGTAGCATATCCATGCCCCCTTCCCTACTATTACCAATAAAAAAAAACAATTTGTTCCAAATTTTCTTCTTTTTATCTTAATTTTATAAGCATGATTTCTCCAATTTCTCTATATCTTGTTTAAAAATGATGTCAAAATCATATTATTATTATTATTATTATTATTATTATTATTATTATTATTATTATTATTATTATTATTATTATTATTATTATTATTATTATTATTATTATTATTATTATTATCATCATCATTGTTAGTAAAAACTATCAAGGAACCCCTAGATAAGGTTTTGATGAGATGTCAAAACTATTCCTGAAAAACTGATCAAGATCCAAGCTGTAGATCTGAACTGACCAATCCAGAGCCTCAAGAAGGAACTCAACTGAAGCCAGAGTCAACCCAACTGGAGCATGGTCAACCAGCTAGAAGGATACGCCAACCAGTCAGAACTCAATCCAACTGAGGGTTAAAGGAGTCGAACCAGTCAAAACAAATTGACAGCTAAGTCAGCTGAGCTGAGAGAAAAATCAACAAGACTGAAGAAACTGATAAGAGATCAGTTTAACTGAAGACTGGAAGTATCCAGCTGATGGCCAAACTTAACTTCAGCCGAACTGAAGTAGACAGACGAATCAATCAAAGGCCAGAACTGAAGTCGGCCAGCTTGTAGGAGAAAACAAGCAAACATCTGACGAGGAAGCTCGGAGAAAGATCAGTCAAACTGACAAGCTAACCAACAGTTTGTGATCAGTTAAACTGACAAGAAAGCTCAAGAAAGACCAGTCGAACTGACAAGCTATTCAACAGCTTGTGATCAATCGAACTGGAGGAAGAAGCTCAGAACTGCCAACTGGAGTGATAGCCGAACTAAGCAGACAAGCTCAGAACTGCCAACTGGAACTCAAACTTTCTAAACTAGAGCTCAGAACTGCCAGCCAGAGAGTCCTGGAGTTAATGCTCCAATGAAGATCTTGGAATAAATGCTCCAACGGAGATCCTGGAATTAAATATCCAACAGAGATCGATTGGCAAAGCAACGGCTACTGGAATTGAATATCCAGCAGAAATCGATTGGCAAAGCAACGGTGATAGAACGTATTTTACTTGCTTTTATTATTATCTTTTGGTGCCATTTCTCCTAATTAAGTGCCATATACTTGTGTATTTTGGAAGAATGATGTGTTTGTTGAGTTGTTTAGGGATGTAGTACAAAGTTGGAGAAAATGGCAGGTTTTTAGTGCAAGAAAAAAAGCTGAGTGAAGAAAGAGCAAAATTCGAGTTTGAGTAGATCCGGCCGTAAGGGCTTGCAGCTGGAAAACTGGAGCGGAAGTTCTAGATTAGGACTTATCTCTATGATGGATTCCATTCATTCACGAAAAATGCAGCAGCAGAGAGACGTGTTCCACCAGATTTTTAATTCATCTTCTTCGTTATTTTATGATGCTCAATTATTTCTTATTGTGGTTCGACTTTAATATGAGTTCAAGCTAAGTTCTTTTCTTATTCCGGTGACAACTAACGAAGCCCTGACCTAGCTAAACTGTGAGATCTATTTGTACTTTTATCATTCAATTAATTTGCATGCATTTGTTATTCTTTGTATTTCGAGTCGTTAATTGTTTCGATATTGCTAGATAGGTGCACATATTTAGTAATTCGGAATTAATTACTAGCCAATTAAATCGGCCATACGTAATTGTGGTTTAGGTTTAATAAGTGGTAAAACGGTTCTTCAGAACTAGGGGAATAACAGAATTAATTTAACAGTCCTGCGTCAGAGTTTGTGAAGTTAAGAATCGGGTTTCTCTAGTGCTCAAAGCTGTCGGCTGATTAAACCTATAGAGCGTCTCTTACGGTTGTCATTCGATTAGGGAAATAATTAGTGAAGCATCTTCCTGATTATCGAGAAACTACGGAGGAATTAGGCTGCGTCAGTAAGCGTCTTCGGTAGCTATAACTGATTTGTATGTGTTAATTGAATTAATCTTTGCGTCGAGGATCAGTTTAGGTAAGCTAGGGTGGAGTTAATTGGAATCCAGAATATTTCTTCTCATATTTTAAATCCGTTCGTTTTGTTAAATCGTGCATTTATTTTCTATTTATTTATTAATTTCATTCAGTTTAATATAAGCACAAAAACCCTCTGGAAAGTTTAGTTATGCAGATTGGAAATATAGAGTAATTCTCGCCGGTCCCTTGGGAGACGATCTCGCTCATCGCTGTACTCTGCAGTAAGGGCTTACCGACGGAAGTCGGGATATTTATTTTTGGTGAAAAACGACGCACCAAATTTTGGCGCCGTTGCCGGGGATCGGTTTCAAGCAGTGATTACTCGAAATTTTCAGTTTGTTATTTACTTTGCTTTATTTTTTATTTTTTCTGGTACATGACCCGTTCATCTGCAGAAAAAGATTTAGTGTTTGATCCAGAGCCAGAGAGAACGTTACATCGAGTGAGGAGAGCTGCTAAGGAGTCTAAGGGGACTCTCAAAACTGAACGAAGCACTCTTGGTATTGATCAACTTTTCGAAATGGCCAATAATGAAAATCCACTGAACTCGTAAGACCTTGCCGCAGGAGGAGCCCTCCTCAATACCAACGAGGCTGATCCTGAGCCCGAACATGAGCCTCTCATCAGAGAGCTGTGTCGACTTCGAAGCAACCGTCCCATCTGCATTGTGCTGCCGCCAATCGCAAATAAATGCAGAGATCCGACCTGCATTCATTCAAGTGTTACCGAAGTTTGGTGATTTGCCAGGAGAAAGTGCACACAAGCACTTATCTGAATTTGATCTTGTGTGCTCGACTTTGAGACCTATAGGTTTTACTGCTAACAACTTGAGGTTACTAACTTTTTCTCACACTCTGCAGGGAAAGGCACGAGATTGGTTGTTTGATTTTGTTGGGGTTTTTTCGAATTAAACCACCGCATGATCATTTAGTTGTTCATTAATCCGTGTTCATGCAAATCATAATTTTATGTAACATGCATGTTTATCACAGTCTATACAAAAAACATGCAAAGCAGATTCGAATCTAATAAAGCGGAAGACATAGAAACGAATCTACTTACAAATCGATAGACGGTCTGTGGACAAGATTAAAGATCTAATCTTGCTGTTGAATGAATACAGGGATGGCACCACCTAGCTCAAAATTCGACCACCACAAATTCTAATCCAAGATCTTCTGTTGTATTCCCGGACTGTATCTAGATTCAGAGTGGGCTGAAATCTACTAGATAGAGTTGTGAAATCTGTGGATAACTTTGAGAGACAAAGAGGGGCTGATTTATTATGCTTAACATCATGAAAATTTCGTGCCCCCTCCCCTTATATATAGGGAGGGGCGAAATTTCATGTTCCAGCCCTATTGGGCTGGGCCTCTATCTCAAGTTCAATATCCAGTCCACCTTCAGTCAATTGGGCTACAACAAGGATCTAGAAGAATATTAAATTGGCCCACTAATTTATTTAATATCCAATATCCAATAAACCTAGGATATAATTAAATAAATTAAGTTTTACTTTTATTCCACTAAAGAAGTAAAACTGACCTACCAATTTAATACATATTTACAAATATGCTTTCTCCTTTAGTCCAGCCATTCCCCGTGTTTAAGATATAATGTTCATTAATTAATTATGTAAGCCTCTGACAGCTATAATTAATTAACATCTAAAATCTTGAGTAGTACCACACAAGCTTTATTCATGTACGGAATAAATTCCACCTGCAGGGTTTCAACATGAACTTGTGCTTCCTCAAGAGAACATCATCAACCTGGCGCACCAGGACACAGTGCTCATGCATACTGCTCGAGACATCATGTATACATTGTTATTACCCAAGATATCGAATTCGATCTACGAAAAGATCTCACCCATTGATAAATCAAAGTAATAAACAACACACACATATGCTCGCCAATATCACATGAGTTCAGAACCCGAACTCTGTGGATCTTTATTCTCTCAGTAACTGGGTCAGAGACAGAGAATAGTATCCTACCGTGATCCTCCTCAATACACTAACTAGTGTACTAGAATAATCAGTTAGCCAAGATAAACTAACTTATCAGATTATTCTACGGTGTACCGATGGTGTGTTCAGGACCATCTAAGCCGTGAGCTCTTTAATACATTACAAGGTTCTAATGATATGATCTTTACCATGTGACTCCCCACACCATATCATCTACAATGTAAGTATATGGAACATTGCATAAAACAATTATAGAACATAATCTAAATGCAAACAGTGACTGCAATAACTTTCATTTCATATCATCATATCATCAGAAAAGTATACAAAGACAAGTCTTTTAGTATACAAAATTAACAATCTCCCACTTATACTTGAAGCATGCCTTTCAAGCATAATAAATAACTAGCTAACTCTCCAATCAAAACTATCAACTCAAAATGCATCCCTAGGTCTGCATCTTACTCCCATTTTCTCCACGTGACCATCAAAGGTCTTAGCCGCCAGGTTCTTCGTGAATGGATCAGCCAGGTTGTCCTCCGATGCAATCTTGACCACTGCCACGTCTCCTCTCTTAACGATTTCTCGTATAAGATGGTGCTTTCTCTCTATGTGTTTACTTGCCTTGTGAGCTCTGGGTTTCTTCGAATTTGCCATTGCACCAGAGTTATCACAGTATATCGTGATAGTCTTAGGCAAATTAGGAACCACGCCCAAGCCCACTAGGAACCCGCGGAGCCAGACAGCCTCTTTTGCAGCCTCAGAGGCAGCTACATACTCAGCTTCCATGGTGGAATCCGCAATGCATTTCTGCTTAATGCTCCTCCATGCGATGGCTCCACCTCCTAATGTAAACACATAGCCCGAGGTAGACTTACTCTGATCTTTGTCGGATTGAAAATCTGAGTCCGTGTAACCCAAAGGTACTAGGCTATCAGAGCGGAAAACCAACATGTAGTCTCGAGTCCGTTTAAGGTACTTGAGAATGTTTTTGACCGCAGTCCAGTGACCTTGTCCAGGGTTAGACTGATATCTGCTTACCATGCCAACGGCATAGCATATATCAGGCCTAGTGCATAGCATAGCATACATCAAACTTCCCACAGCCGAAGCATATGGTACTTTCTTCATTTCCTCTATCTCAGACTGTGTTTAGGGACACATTTCCTTGGATAAATGAATTCCATGCCTGTAAGGTATGAAACCTTTCTTGGAATCTTGCATGCCAAATCTAGCTAGCACTGTATCGATATAAGTCGCCTGGGACAGACATAACATCCTTTTCTGGCGATCACGAATGATCTTGATGCCAAGGACATGTCCGGCTTCACCCAGATCCTTCATATCGAACTGCTCGGACAACCACACCTTAATGTTTGACAACGTCTTCTTACTGTTTCCAATAAGCAAGATGTCATCAACATAAAGTACGAGGAATGCCACCACGTTTCCGTCACATTTCTTGTACACACAGCTCTCATCCGGACTTTGCACGACTCCATATGACTGGATAACCTCGTCAAATCGGATGTTCCAAGACCTCGATGCCTGCTTAAGTCCATAAATGGATCTCTTAAGCTTACACACCAAGTGCTCTTGGCCCTTAGCAATGAATCCCTCTGGTTGTTTCATGTGAATGTTTTCCTCAAGACTTCCGTTTAGGAAAGCCGTCTTGACATCCATCTGCCAGATCTCATAATCCAAATGAGCGGCAATAGACAAGAGAATCCAGATTTACTTAAGCATGGCTACCGGTGAAAAGGTTTCCTCATAATCGATCCCTTCTTTCTGAGTATACCCTTTTGCCACCAATCTAGCTTTGAAGGTTTCAACCTCCCCATCAGATCCTCTCTTGCGCTTGTAGACCCACTTATAGCTAATGGGTTTTACCCCATCTAGTGCTTCTACAAGTTCCCAGACTTGATTGTGATCCATAGATCCAATCTCAGACTCCATTGCAGTTTTCCAAGAATCTGTATCTTTATCTCGAATTGCCTCGTCATAGGTCCTGGGATCCAATTCATTGAGACCCTCTGGGAAATCTGAAGCCTCTCCCAGACCAATGAATCTATCAGGTTGGCGTACAACCCTCCCACTGCGACGAGGCAGTTCCTATACTTTTGTGACACGTTGTGCAGTGTTTGGTGGTTCCTCTTCTTGTACAACTGGTGTAGGATTCGATCCTCCCCTTAACCCCTCAAGGATAATATGACTCCTTGGTTTGTGGTTTATAACATAGTCTTCTTCTAAGAATCGAGCATTGGTGCTAACAATGATCTTCTGATCCTTAGGACTATAAAATAAACTACCTTTCGTTCCTCTAGAATATCCAACAAACAGCCTTACATCAGTACGAGGAGCCAGCTTATCAGCTTCCTTGTCCAACATGTGTGCTGGGCTACCCCAAATCCGAATATGGTTCAAAGTGGGTTTTCGTCCAGTCCATAGTTCTGTAGGTGTAGCAGGAACTGATTTCGATGGAACCAAGTTAAGAATATAGGCTGCCGTTTCCAGGGCATATCCCCAGAACGAAATGGGCAACTCAGAATAACTCATCATCGATCTAACCATCTCTAACAATGTACGATTCCTTCTTTCCGCCATGCCATTCTGCTGTGGTGTTCCAGGCGCAGTCAACTGGGATGTAATCCCACTCTCTGCCATGTAATCCCTAAATTCACTTGAGAGGTACTCACCACCACGATCAGAATGTAGTGACTTGATACTTCTTCCTGTTCGTTTCTCCGCTTCCGTCTTAAACTCTTTGAATTTCTCAAAGCATTCAGACTTGCGACGTAACAGGTAGATATAACCGTATCTAGAGTAATCATCAATGAGAGTGATGAAATACTCGAACCCTCCTCGAGCTTGAACTGACATAGGGCCGCATAGGTCAGAGTGAATCAAATCTAATAGCCCTTCGGATCTATTTCCTTTTGACTAGAAAGGACGCTTGGTCATTTTACCTTCCAAACAGGATTCACACAAAGGAAACGATTCCAGTACCAAAGAAGACAATGGTCCATCATTTACAAGCCTTTGTATCCTCTTAAGGTTAATATGACCTAGCCTTAGATGCCAAAGATAGGTTTGATTTAATTCCGAAGGTTCTTTTCTCTTGTTAGGGTTTGTGATCGATGTATTCAACAGTTGTCTTTACGTAGTGTTTTCAGTTGGTTTAAGAAAGTATAAGTGTCCATCCAATGTGCCAGAACAGATAAAATATTTACCACTAAAGATAACTACTTTGTTATCAAAAGAAACAGAATATCCATCCATAATCAATTTAGAAACTGAAATCAAGTTTCGCCTAAAACCGGGCACATAAAGACAATCTTTCAAAACCAAAGTTCTATCACTACTGAAAGGTAAAACAACATCTCCCACTGCAACAGCCGCCACTCTCGTAGCATTGCCCATGTAGACGGTGATCTCATCCTCACTCAGCTGTCTTTTTACCAGGAACCCCTGTAAAGACATGCAAACATGATCAGTAGCTCCAGTATCTACTACCCATGACTGGGTAGAACAAGTTGCTAAACATGTTTCCACAACCAGAGTGTGAGATGTACCTCTCTTCTTCTTCTTGTTAGGACACGCCGCTTTCCAGTGACCTGGTTGGCCGCACTTGAAGCACTTAGTCTTTGACTTGAATTCCTCAGGAGGAATCTTTGCCTTTGGCTTCTTCACCTTAGGCGCCTCATCTGCAGCCTTCTTAGGTGCGTTTCTCTTCTTCCTTTTTCTACCAGAAGAAGACGCTCCTTTTTCAGCTATGTGGGCCTCAGGATTGCTCTTTTGGAGCAATTCAGCCGCCTGAAGATCTATGAGCAGTTCAGTCAGGCTGACATCCCTTTTAATCATGTTAAAATTCAGCCTGAACTGCTCAAACTTCGAAGACAAGCTATGAAGAACAATGTCGATTTGAGAGTCGCCATCTAGCTCTCCACCCAAGGTCTCGATCTCAGATAAATACCCCATCATCATGAGAACGTGATCCCTAACAGGTGTGGAGTCAGACATTCTCGCATCCATTAGCTTCTTCATTGCCAAATGGCGTGCCGAGCGGTTCTGATGACCGAATAGCTGTCTAAGGTTGTACATGATATCATAAGCGGTTTTCATAGGCTCATGCTGATGTTGCAACACACTTGACATAGATGCCAAGATGTAACAGCGCGCTATCTCATTAGACCTAAGCCACTTATCATATGCAACCTTTTGGGCTTCGTCAGAACCCTCATCTGGCGTCTGAGGACAAACCTCTTCAAGCACAAATTTGTGTCCCTCAGCAACAAGAACTAAGTTAAGGTTACGAATCCAATCATTGTAGTTTTCACCGACAAGTTTGTTTTCTTTGAGGATTGAGGATAGATTGGAGAGTGCCATTGATGATATGAAATAACTGAAAATAAACATGCAGTACAGTCACAAAACACGTTTAGGATAAACAGTATATAATCAAAAACCTCATAAAAATTATATACTTTTCCACCGACACTTTAAAAATGTCTTTTATAAGCCACGATAGTGTGGACGTTTATAAAAAACATCTTTAAATAGGTTAAACCTTTAATTTACCTCCAGTTGAGTTTCCTTACAACAAGCAAATTAATAGCTGGATAATTAACACGGTCATGTAATCGTCTAACTGATAAGCCACGATCGTGTGGACGTTTATCAATAAATTACATCTAAGTGTGCACACCATTATCTTTGCACCAAGATCACTACTCGAATTTAACCGCTCCAGATGGAGGAGTCAGTTAGTCTTAATAGTGTTCTACAGCTATCCTTTTAGGAGATTTAATTTCTAGAGAAATCTGTGATATGATACATCCGATATGGAGGAAGACCAATGTCAACGCGCATGCCCATCACTTCTCAATTAAACCAGATTTTAATGGAGACCGTATGAGATTTCTTCATACTTTGGTATGAATCTCTCCCACTTAGTTATTTATGTTTGAGGTTTCATTTTATCCCATTATCGAACATGCAAACATCACATAAAATGATAAACATCCATTGCATGCTTCAACATAATAAGCAACAGTAATATTCCAACTATCATGGCTTATATCTCATGTTGATTGATGAGATAAAACTGGAAAGTCAGCTCCGGAAACAGGCTTCGAAACCGCCGCCCCTTCACCGCGCCTCGCCGAAAATCCTAGCTCCATTTAGGGTTTCGGGACGTGAACCGGTGAACCTTCCTTTTTGGTGCTGAACCACTTTCCTTCTTTTGAGTTGATCTCCGATCTTTATTCAATACAGACTATCTATTCCAAAAGGAAAAATCTAATATTGCTAGAATAAAAATTACAACTCAAAAACTCGTCTAACAGCTTTATATCTATTACATTAAAACAACGTAAAATAAAACCTAGACTTAATCCATGGATTTTCTCATGGATTAAAATCACGTAGCCAAACCGGCATACGACCAAACATTCATTCAACATAAACATACATCACATAAAATAAAGGAGCCATGATAGTTGGTAAACCTGCAAACAAACACAGTCTACAAAACCAACAATCATGTATTATATGATCCACATAAAATAACATATGATATCTATGCATGAATATTAAACAATAATCGAATTTTACAATTAATTAAATTAATTAATTCGATATTATCCACAAGATAAAAATTGGAAATTAAAATAATTATCCACCAATTTTAATCTTTGTTATTTTCGAAAATATCACTTAAATAAATCTGGAAATTATTAATAATTATCCACCAATTTTATTTAATATTTTCAAGCCACCCTAATTAAATAATAATTGGATATATTGATATAAATCAAAAATCTAATCCAAATATTATCCATAAGAATCTAAATCTTCAAGGATAAAGTTTGGAGATTTGATTCCAATCCAAAATCTTCCAAAACTTATCCAAATTTAAAATCTTATCACAATTGAATTTTGATAATTATTTGTATATATCCAAAATCACCTTATCCAATATTTAATCAAGATTTTCGAAAATAATACCAATAATAAATCTGGAAATTTGATCTACTTCAAATTCTTCCAAATTTAAAATTCTATTTTCAAATCTATCTAGATTAAAATTAGGTAAATTGAGATACACATCAAATAACATCAAATCTTCACCAATATCCATAATTTTCGAAAACCATCATTTAAATAAATCTGGAAATTTGATTTTCATCAAAATCTTCTCCAAATTATTTTAACAAAATCGAAAATTATATTATATTTCACATTTGGAAATTTTGACATTAATCAAAAAACAATTCCAAAAATATATTAGAGGTTTCGAAATTTTCAAGAATAATAAATCTGGAAATTTTGATCCACTTCAAAAATTACCAAATTTAAAATTCTAATTTCAAACCTATCTAGATTAGAATTAGGTAATCTTTGATATACATTAAAAATCACCAAATCCAATTCTAATCATCATATTTTTCGAACACACTAGGAAATAAATCTGAAAATTTGATCTTGATCAAAACATCATCCAAACTTAATTCCAAAAGTGCCGAAAATTACTACACCAAATTAGGGAATTTTTAACACATCAAATTCGAAAATTTGACATCTAAATTTTCGAACCCTATGACAATTAAATCTGGAAATTTGAAGAACATCAAATATCATCCCAAAGTTAATCTCATAGTGACCGAAAATTCAAGTACCCTCAAAACTAGAATTCTCGATTTTTACATCTCAAATTCTTCCAAGTTTTGAATACCATAAAATTGAAACACATGACAATTAAATCTGAAAATTTAAACACCATAAATTTATCATCAAATTTAATATGCAATTCGAAATTTATGCTTGGATTAATCCTAGAACAGTGCCAAAACCCGCTCTGATACCAGTTGTTGGGGTTTTTTCGAATTAAACCACCGCAGGATCATTTAGTTGTTCATTAATCCGTGTTCATGCAAATCATAATTTTATGTAACATGCATGTTTATCACAGTCTATACAAAAAGCATGCAAAGCAGATTCGAATCTAATAAAGCGGAAGACATAGAAACGAATCTACTTACAAATCGATAGACGGTCTGTGGACAAGATTAAAGATCTAATCTTGCTGTTGAATGAATACAGGGATGGTGCCACCTAGCTCAAAATTCAACCACCACAAATTCTACTCCAAGATCTTCTGTTGTATTCCCGGACTGTATCTAGATTCAGAGTGGGCTGAAATCTACTAGATAGAGTTGTGAAATCTGTGGATAACTTTGAGAGACAAAGAGGGGCTGATTTATTATGCTTAACATCATGAAAAATTCGTGCCCCCCTCCCCTTATATATAGGGAGGGGCGAAATTTCATGTTCCAGCCCTATTGGGCTGGGCCTCTATCTCAAGTTCAATATCCAGTCCACCTTCAGTCAATTGGGCTACAACAGGGATCTAGAAGAATATTAAATTGACCAACTAATTTATTTAATATCCAATATCCAATAAACCTAGGATATAATTAAATAAATTAAGTTTTACTTTTATTCCACTAAAGAAGTAAAACTGACCTACCAATTTAATACATATTTACGAATATGCTTTCTCCTTTAGTCCAGCCATTCCCCATGTTTAAGATATAATGTTCATTAATTAATTATGTAAGCCTCTGACAGCTATAATTAATTAACATCTAAAACCTTGAGTAGTACCACACAAGCTTTATTCATGTACGGAATAAATTCTACCTGCAGGGTTTCAACATGAACTTGTGCTTCCTCAAGAGAACATCATCAACCTGGCGCACCAGGACACAGTGCTCATGCATACTGCTCAAGACATCATGTATACATTGTTATTACCCAAGATATCGAATTCGATCTACGAAAAGATCTCACCCATTGATAAATCAAAGTAATAAACAACACACACATATGCTCGCCAATATCACATGAGTTCAGAACCCGAACTCTGTGGATCTTTATTCTCTCAGTAACTGGGTCAGAGACAGAGAATAGTATCCTATCGTGATCCTCCTCAATACACTAACTAGTGTACTAGAATAATCAGTTAGCCAAGATAAACTAACTTATCAGATTATTCTACGGTGTACCGATGGTGTGTTCAGGACCATCTAAGCCGTGAGCTCTTTAATACATTACAAGGTTCTAATGATATGATCTTTACCGTGTGACTCCCCACACCATATCATCTACAATGTAAGTATATGGAACATTGCATAAAATAATTATAGAACATAATCTAAATGCAAACAGTGACTGCAATAACTTTCATTTCATATCATCATATCATCAGAAAAGTATACAAAGACAAGTCTTCTAGTATACAAAACTAACAGATTTGCCACCGGAGTCTATCACTACATGGGAAGAATTAGAAGGACAGTTCTTGCAAAAGTTCTTTCCTGAGACTCGAGCTGCTAATCTAAGAATGGCTATTAGCAGCATCAAACAAAAATAGAATGAAATTTTAGCTGAATACTGGGAGAGATTTCAACAACTGTTCCGCAAATGCCTAGACCATGGATTCACTGATTATCAGCTTCTGACTAATTACTTTAACTGTGGCATGTCTTCTTTTGATAGGAAAATCATCGATGCTGCCAGCGGGGGGTCTCTTACCAACAAAACCCTCGGCGAGGCCAAACAGCTCATTATAGACATGGCTTCTGGAGGACAGCAGTATGAAGAAGAAGACGACAACAGACATCGACTTGTAAGGGCAATCGACCGAGCCGAAAGATCGGGAGTGCATGAAAAGATAGATGCCCTCACTTCTCTGGTACGCGGACTTGCTGTGGTGCAGACAAGGCCAAACCACTGCAGAGTCTGTTCTGAAAATGGACACTTCACCGATGATTGTCCATCTCTACAAGAGACTTCAACTGAACAAGCTTGCTATGGATCGGACGATGCACAACAAGATGCCCTCAGAAGGATCAATTACGATGCCCCACGAGGAGATAACTTTTGGAGAAAGAGGAACCATGACCCTTACTCCAACACATACAATCCCGGGTGGAGAGATCATCCCAACTTTTGTTGGAGACAACCTAGAGACCCACCACCAGCTGCGGATTTGCCACCGAGGCCACCACAGGGTGAGCCGTATGCCCACGCAGACCGCTCTGCACCGTTTATGAGTGATATAATGAAGAGTCTTGAGCAGAGCACAAGCCTAGTGAACAGTCTAGCGCAGAGCCAAAAAGCCTTTCAGCAGGAGACACAAGCTGCCCTGGGCAGTATGGGCATGCAGATCACGCAGCTCACCAAACAAGTGCACAAATTGCAAGAAAATCAAGGGAAGCTGCCTTCCCAAACTGAGCAAAATTCCTGAGAGAACGTCAGTGCTGTAACCCTTCGAAGCGGTAAAGAATTGATTGAGGTTGAAACAAAGAAGAAGAGAGACAACACGCGGTGTGGGAAAACTGCAGAAGCTGAAGACAGAACAAGCGCAGAGGGCAAACAACCTGCTTCCCCGTTTGCCCCTACTAAGGTACAAGTTACACCTAAAATTTCTAACCCTATTAATGCAGCTCCTTTTCCTTCTAGGTTAGCAAGGCACAAGAAAGAGGGGGATGAGAAAGAGATCTTCGAGCTTTTCAAGAAATTCGAGATCAATCTACCATTGATTGATGCTATGAAGCAAGTCCCGAGATACGTGAAGTTCTTGAAAGAACTATTCTCCAAGAAGATAAGATATGGGAACGATGCAAAGATCAAGGTTGGTGAGACTGTTTCAGTCGTTTTTCAACGGAAGTTACCTCAAAAGTGTCGAGACCCAGGTATTTTCACTATCCCTTGCATCATTGGGAGCAAAAAGGTAGAGAAAGTCATGTTAGACTTAGGAGCGTCCATCAATGTCATGCCTTTCTCTATTTACAAGGAATTATAGTTGGGTCCTATGAAAGATACTAAAGTCATCATTCAATTAGCTGATAGGTCCAATGCATACCCTAGAGGTGTAGTAGAGGATGTCTTAGTTAAGGTGAATGAGTTGATTTTTCCTGTTGATTTCTACATCTTTGACATGGATGATGCATTGTCTGCACATAGATCATTAATTCTGTTAGGTCGTCCGTTCATGAAAACTGCACGAACCAAGATTGATGTAGACAAGGGAATGCTAAGTTTCGAATTTGATGGGGATGTTGTAACATTTAATATATTCGAAGCTATGAAGTATGTGGAGGACCCTGAAGCTCTTTTTATGGTTGATACTATCGATTCCATTATTGATGATTTTGTTGAGCATCATTTCAGGGATGACAAATTAGAGCAGGTACTCTTTAATGGAATGCCCAACCCCACTGCAGATTTGGAGGAAAAAAGGGTAATCCGCGAGATAGTCCAACAATTGTACGCAGCCGAGGAGTTTTCAGCCAGAAAGCTGAGAGGCCGTATGCCCTTACCGACCAACTCAGAACCGATTTTACCAGCTCATGTGAAGACTCCAGTGCTGGAGCTGAAAGGGCAAGAAGCAAGGTTGGTCAAACTTGTGAAGAAGCATAACGGTGCAGGGATGGAAACGATTCCTTTCGATAGGGGTAGATCTGTTACCTCCAAAATTGTCTCATGATCGAGTTCTACTTGTGTCGAGCCTCGAACGTTAAATAAGGGTGCTTCTCGGGAGCCAACCCGAGCTTTTATAACTTTCTTTCATTTTATTTCATTTTTCTTATTTCATTTAGTTGTTTATTTGTTTTTGTTTAAAAAAAACAAAAAAAATGTTCTAGTACAGCCTTTTAGTGCAGGTACATCCTCCAGCTCTGTCCCGATCCTTGCTGAGATCCAGGAGATATCTGAGCACTATACTCACCGGAGCCGTCTATATGCCCTTACTGACCATCTCTCCTCATGATTGCGAGTTTGTCCTCTCTCCCCCTTTGTCTTTATTTTTTTTTCTTTTATGTTGTGTCCGTTTGTGTTGACTCTCTTTCCTACACAGTGAGGACACTATATTGTCTAAGTGTGGGGGGGGGACAGTTGTTGTTTTTGTGTCTGGATTCTTTTCTAAATCGAGAAAAAAATAAAAAAAAAAACTTTGTGTTTTGCTTGTTTTGGATAAGTAATAGCTGCCACGAATTGATGAGTATAAGGAGGAGGGTCGCAATTTGGTTTTAACTGGATTGTTGGTTGTTGTGTTGTGATTGGAATATGCCATACTTTGATGACTTCTTGAATGATGAATTGTGCCTTGATCATATTTTCTTGAGCTTATAAATGTAAGGTTTTGAGCCTATGAGCATGACTTATCCTTAAAGTGCTCACCCTTCTTTGATGAGTGTGTCAGATTATGTTAATCAGTACTTGATTTTCTTTGTTGTCACGATTTTGTTTCTCTTGAGTTTCAAGCATGAAAATGACTAAGGCAATTAGGATTTACCCACGCTTTGGCCTGAAGAAATATTCCATGCCCTAAATTACCAATTAGTAAGCCTGTTTGAGCTTTAAATTCCATTTTTTTTTCTTATTTCAGCCACTATACACTTAGCCTTAGCCTTTAATTTTAGCCTTCTTTTGACCTTAAGAATGTGCAAGTTATTTTCTAACTGGTTGAGCTGCACTAACAAAAGAGGTGATGCTGGAAGATTTGAAGGGCGATTTGATGCTTTTGTTCTACTAAAAAAAAAGAAGAAAAGAGAAGAAGCAAAGCTTCAAAAAAATAAAGAAAAAAAAACAAAGAAAAGAAAGAAATAGAACATCAAGGAGGGGTGAAAGAAACAAAAAAAGTGAATAAAGAAATGCCCTATAGTTATTTGTTTAAGAGCACCAACTTTGAATTATAATTGTTGAGTAGTGCAGCTATGTTTGGACTCTACACTTTGAAATACTTGCATATTCTTAGTTTATTGAGCCACTCGTCCAAAAAGAATCCTACCTATAAACTCGAGCCCCATTACAACCCTTGGAGAAAGACCTTTTGATTCATGTTTCATCTTAATGATTGATAATTTTAGTGACCAATGAGCAAATCTATGTTAAGAATAACAAATCATGACTTGTGTGAAATTCCATGTATCATTTTTCTTGTTGAGAGAATTAGAATGAATCTTGGTGAGGTTGGATCAATGTGCATAATTTTGACTTGAATGAAAGGCATTGGTATATTTCTTGAAACAATACAGGTTGATGGTTTGTGGTTGGTTGAGTTGTAATCCCTACTCCGAGTATTTTCCAGTTTGTGGCAGCTTATACTTGTTGGAGTCGTTCTCGTTTGGAGCCTGTGTTGTATGTTTAGATATGCTCGAGGACGAGCATGGTTTAAGTGTGGGGGGATTTGATAGGACATATTTTACGTGCTTTTATTATTATCTTTTGGTGTCATTTCTCCTAATGAAGTGCCCTATACTTGTGTATTTTGGAAGAATGATGTGTTTGTTGAGTTGTGTAGGGATGTAGTACAAAGTTGGAGAAAATGGTAAGTTTTTAGTGCAAGAAGAAAAGCTGAGTGAAGAAAGAGCAAAATTCGAGTCTGAGTAGATCTAGCCGTAAGGGCTTGCAGCTGGAAAACTGGAGCGGAAGTTCTAGAAACTGGGCCGGAGCGTGAATTTTATGGGCTTGCACATGATTATTGTTTCATCCATAATCTGGAGGCGGCTGCAAGGAGTCCCACCGCCTCTAGAAGTCTTTATCTTGGCAATTACCTAGTTTAGATTGATTTAGGATTTTATTTCCTTATCTAATGTTTTAATTAAGGATATTATATATAGATTAACACTTATCTCTATGATGGATTCCATTCATTCATGAAAAATACAGCAGCAGAGAGACGTGTTCCACCAGATTTTTAATTCATCTTCTTCGTTATTTTATTGTGCTCAATTATTTCTTATTGCGGTTCGACTTTAATATGAGTTCAAGCTAAGTTCTTTTCTTATTCCGGTGACAACTAATGAAGCCTTGGCCTAGCTAAACTGTGAGGTTTATTTGTGCTTTTATCATTCAATTAATTTGCATGCATTTGTTATTCTTTGTATTTCGAGTCGTTAATTATTTTGATATTGCTAGATAGGTGCACATATTTAGTAATTCAGAATTAATTACTAGCCAATTAAATCGGCCATACGTAATTGTGGTTTAGGTTTAATAAGTGGTAAAACGGTTCTTCAGAACTAGGGGAATAACAGAATTAATTTAACAGTCCTGCGTTAGAGTCTGTGAAGTTAAGAATCGGGTTTCTCTAGTGCTCAAAGCTGTCGGCTCATTAAACCTATAGAGCGTCTCTTACGGTTGTCATTCGATTAGGGAAATAATTAGTGAAGCATCTTCCTGATTATCGAGAAACTACGGAGGAATTAGGCTGCGTCAGTAAGCATCTTCGGTAGCTATAACTGATTTGTATGTGTTAATTGAATTAATCTTTGCGTCGAGGATCAGTTTAGGTAAGCTAGGGTGGAGTTAATTGGAATCCGGAATATTTCTTCTCATATTTTAAATCCGTTCGTTTTGTTAAATCGTGCATTTATTTTCTATTTATTTATTAATTTGGTTCAGTTTAATATAAGCACAAAAACCCTTTGGAAAGTTTAGTTATGCAGATTGGAAATATAGAGTAATTCTCACCGGTCCCTTGGGAGACGATCTCGCTCATCGCTGTACTCTGCACTAAGGGCTTACCGACGGAAGTCGGGACATTTATTTTTGGTGAAAAATGATGCACCAAACGGCTACTTCAACCAAAAGCTCCAACGATCATAAAGACCATCTGCCATTGATGAACCAACAGAGCCACCGATCAATGGAACCCAATGGTCACAAAACCACTCCTCTATAAAAGACGAGTGAATCAATGTTTTCAAATGACTTTTCGCGACTTTCATTCTTAAAACCTTCATTCAAGTTGTTTCAACTTACAACTGAGCTTTCTTTCTCCCTCCCACATAGCTCAAGTGCAGCATTTGCTAAACCTGCGAGAGTCCAACTGAGAAGAAGAATCTACAGAATCAAAGCATTCAGCTAGCTGTTGATAATCCAGCCAGAGCAACCTTCTCAGTTCCAGCAATACACCGATCAACTACCCAGCTCAATTGAAGGAGCACATCAGTTGATATCCCCTGTTCAAGACTAACCTCTTGAAGATCGAAAGAGATCTAAAACCTTGTAAAGACGTCAATAGCACCTAGCTCCCTAGCGAGCAGTTAGGGACTGCAAGTGTGAGCCATCGACCCGCTGAGGTAGCGAGCAGTTACCAGGTTCAGCCAACTGTCCTTCATTGTATAATTTGTAAAGAAACTCAAGTTATATAGTGGAGTTGCCCTTCTACAGAAGGAAGAGAGGACGTAGAAGTTTGAGACTTTGAACCTCTATAAATCGTCTGTGTGTTGTACTGTTTTGCTTATACTCGTATATCTTTGAATTGTACACAAGTACACACAATCTATACTCAAGCTGTCTAAAAGTACTCAACTGATCTATGCATAGATAAGTTGCTAAGCGAGTTAAGGGCCCTTATCATTCCGTATTTAAAGTAAAGTTTTTGTATCAGTTTATTCACACCCCCTCTAAACTAACATCGACTCGCCCGGGACCAACAATCATCATCATCATCATCATCATCATTGTTATGGTATCGCCTAGCCAGGGAGTTCACTACTTGGTTCTCTACCTCTTGCGGTCTATCTCACTTGCCACTCAAGTGGCTTGTACAATCTCAAAACAGAAAATACCCAATGAACAAAAAGGAAATCAAACTATCTAGATCTTCGAAGTTTTCAACTATAGATGCCTCAGAGTTGAAGATCAAGTGGATCAACCAAGTTCCTCACAGGCTTCGGGTACCAATTCCTAGATCTGCAAAGTAAAAAGCAAGCCTAGTTAGTATAGAGAGAAAAGCAGCAGCAGATCAAAGTGACAAAAAAAGACAGAGAAGAGAGAGAGGTGGGAAAAGTGTGCACGGGGCACGGTAGCTTAGATTTTCCCACTGGAGACGGTGACGACAACTCCGGTGACCGAAAAAGACCCAGACCAGGGAGGGGATGGTGAAATGATGGTTGGGTTGAGGGACAAAAATGGGCTCACACACACTTTCTCTTTCACCAAAGCTCCTCCACTACACTCATAGGCCAAACAGGAATTGGAGCACACGATTCCGGCCAGAGAAACCAAGGGAGGTAGCTAAAAAGATCCATAAAGAGAGAGAGATTAGATTAGGGTTTCAAATGATGTGTGTTGTAAGAGAGAGCCGAACTCTCTCAAATATTAAAGAGAGAAGCTAAGCTTTGGAAAAGCAAATCAGATTAAGTGAGTGTTAATGAGGGAGATGGAACGACACTTTAGGGTTAAGGGTTAAGGGGTAATGGGTTGGGCCGGGTAGGAAATAATAAATCACATGGGCCTGGGGAAAGGAAAAGGCCAATTGGGCCAACATTAACATTTACACCTTTGGCTCTGTTGGTCTTTTCCATCACCAAGGAGTTACCTGCCAAAAAGAAACACAAGAGATTATCATCATTGCCATATATTTTTACTCTAAATTTATCACAAAGACAAAATCAGAGAGAGAGGAATAAATATTATGCGTATTTAATCGAGTCTTAACACAAGAAACCAACCCAAAGTTTTGAAACAAGTCTCAGGTCTGAACTACTTGACCATCCCAGACTTAGTTCACCTAGATTGAGTACCAAGGGTAAATCACCATTTGTTACACTGCCCCGAGGTCTTATTGATCATCCTGACTCAAGGCCAGGATAACACAGCAATCTCTTCCATTTAGCTCAACCCAAGTCCATGTTTAGGGACTTTTTGCAGGCTTCTAGCTTCGCAACTGGAAGGCACTTAGTGCCCATGTCTGCTAGATTGAACTCAGAGGGAATTTTGTCTAACAAGACTTCTTCTTTGTCTACAATGTCTCTGATGAAATGATATCTCACATCTATGTGTTTGGATCTATCATAAAAAATAGGGTTTTTACATAATTGGATTGCAGACTGACTGTCAAAGAAAAGCAAAGGTTTATCATCAATGAAATTAATTTCAGACAAGACATCATTTAACCATATTTCTTCTTCACAGCTTTAGTAGCTGCTATTTACTCAGACTCAGTAGATGATAATGCAACAATACTTTGCAACTGAGACTTCTAACTAATGCATGACCCACACAAAGTGAACACATAGGATGTTGTGGATTTCCTTTGGTCCCAATCATTGGCATAATTTTAATTAACATAACCAATACACTTAACACCATCAGAGAATTTAGAAAAAGTTAAGCTAAGGGAAGCAGTAGACTTTAGGTATCTCAACAACCATTTCAGAGCCTCTCAATGAGGCAACCCAGGGTTGGCCATGTACCTGCTTAAGCATAAGACAGCATAGGCTATGTCAGGCCTAGTGCTAATCATTAGGTACATTACTGACCATTTGGCATTGGCATAGGGGATACTAGACATATCACTCAAATCAGAGTCACTTCTGGGACACTGATCTTTACTTAATTGGAAATGCGAAGCAAGAGGAACAGTTACTGGTTTACACAGCTCCATGTCAAATTTCTTTAATACCTGTTCGACATAAGGAGATTGGTGCAGTAAAAGTACATGTTTACTCCTATCTCTGTCAATATTCATACCTAGAATCTTCCTGGCATCTCACAAATCTTTCATGTTGAAATTAGCACTTAGACAGGATTGAACATGCTTCACAGTCTTCAAACAAGGACTTATTAGCAACATATCATCCACATAAAGTAATAAGAACATAGGCACAGAGGATTACATATAATACAGGCAATGGTCAAATTTACTTATGGAGAAATTCAGATTTTTCATGCAATTATCAAATTTGATGTTCCATTGTCTAGGGGATTGCTTTAAGCCATAAAGGGATTTTTTCAACAAGCACACATGATCAGATGATTTTTATCTTCAAAACCTTCAGGTTGCTTCATGTAAATGTTATTTTCTAATTCTCCATGCAAGAAGGCAGTGGTTACATCCATTTGTTTCAAATCCCAGTCAAAGTGTGCAGTTAAGGCAAGCATTATTCTAACTGTGGTGAATTTCACCACAGGAGCAAAGATTTCAGTGTAGTCAATGCCTTCTTTCTGTGTGAATCCCTTAGCAACAAGCCTAGCTTTATACCTTACATTATTGATCTCTTGTTTTATTTTAAACAACCATTTACATTCAACAAAAGAGCATGCATCAGGTTTTTCTACAAGAATCTAAGTTTTATTGTCATGCAGGGATTTCATTTCACATTTCATAGCATCAATCCACTTATCAGAATCAACACAAGAAATAGCTTCTTTATAAGTTTTGGGTTCAGAAGAATAAACATTATTAAACACATTAAAAGCATACATGGATAAGTTACAGCCATCATACCTACAGGGAGCTTTGATGGTTCTCCTAGGTCTATCTCTAGACAACTGATAATTATCTAAGTTCACATGCTCAGAATTATGCTCAGAAGCTTGTTCAGGTTCAGATTCAGAAGTTTCAGATTCAGACACATTCATATGAGCATGCATTTCATGATCAGACTCATGGTTGGATGCAGAATCATTTGGATTAATGTTATCATGTATATTGTCATTAAGATGATCATTTGGAACATTAATCTCAGGTAAGATTGGTGGAGGAGGTTCCACCTTAGACACAGCAGGGAAGAACATAGGAACATTAACTTTCTCCACCTCACAAGGAGCATCAGAGTGTGAGGATTCATTCAAACATGGGAAATCAGATTCATTGAATGACACATCCCTACTTATGCAAGTTTTGAAACCAGGTAATGTTTTATCCCACAGCCTATACCCTTTGACACCATCAGGGTATCCTAAGAAAATGCATTTCCTAGCTTTAGGCTCAATTTTACTAAGTTTTTGGTGAACATAGGCACTACAACTAAAGACTTTTAGGTTTGACAGATAAATGGGTTTATTTAAAAACACGGATTTAGGGAGTTTGCCTTTAAGAGGGACAGAAGGTGATCTATTAATCAGATAACAAGATGTCATTAGAGCTTCTCCCCAGAATTTTGTATCAAGACCTGAACCAGCCAACAGGCTTCTGAGTCTCTCAAGGAGAGTCCTGTTCATTCTTTCAACAACCCCATTTTGTTGGGGATTGTAAGGCACTGACTTATGCCTTTTGATTCCCATTTCAGAACATAGGTTGTCCATAGCATGGTTGCAGAATTCTAAGCCATTATCAGTTCTCAAGCATTTTATTTTTTTATTGGTTTGATTTTGAATTTTAGCAACCCATGTAGAGAATTTTTGGAAAACATCAGATTTGTGTTTCATTAAGAAAACCCAGGTTTTTCTTGAGAAATCGTCTATAACAGACAAGAAGAATAAATTTCCACCATGAGTTGGGACCTTTGCTGGTCCCCACACATCTGCATGAATGTATTCAAGGATGTCAGAGCTAAACTGAGCCTTTGGATAAGGACCAGACACAGGGAAAGACAACTTGTGTTGCTTTCCCATCAAACATGGTTCATAGAAAGACATGCTAGAAACCTTATCATGTTTGAATGCACCAGATTTACTTAAGATCTTTAATCCCTTGTTGCTCATGTGCCATAATCTTGCATGCCATAATGAAGTTTTATCATTTTGGACCATGTTAGCAGATTGGATAGGCACAGGAAAAGCATGCACTGTATAAAGATCTCCCTTTCTGGGGGCATCAAAGTAAAGCATAAAATTCAATTTAAACTGAAAGCTTTTATGGTTTACAGAACCAAAGAGCATTTGATTAGCCAGTTTAGAAACAGAGAGCAGGTTAAACTTTAATTTGGGAACATATCTCACATCATGAAGTGTTAACATGCTTTCATTTTCAAATTTTAGGCACACATCTCCTTTTCCAACTATAACACAATGTTGACCATTAGCCAAAGCAACAAATCCAGAATTCATAAGTTGCATGTTGTGAAACATGTGCTTGTGTGGAGTGACATGGAATGTACATCCAGAATCAATTAACCATTCAGATGCATATACTGACTTTGACACAACATTAGAGAAGTTGATGAATTGGAAATCACAGTCAGAATTCAACATATATAGTTCACCATTTTCATGACAGTCATAATCTTCATTTTTATATACATGATTGACAGGATGTTCAAAATGCATCACCAGATTGCCCCTTTTTGGTTGTTTGCACCTATTTGAGAAGTGCCCTGGTTTCCCACAATTCCAGCAGGACTTTTTGGACTTAAAAGTAGGGTTTTGAAGTTGGGATGGGAAACTTTGGCTTCTGGGAGGATGAAGAGAGGAATTATGACCAAAGTTTTGGTGTTGGTTTTGATTTCTAGGATTTTGGGAATAGAGCTCAACAAGATTGTGTGATCTGGTATGATTTGGAAAGTTATGGGCAGAGTTCATTTCTCTCCTATGCCTTTCAGCAGCAAGGACACTAGGATTTTCAGGGTTTGGTCTGTTGAAAGACTTCATGTTGTTATTTCTGTTAACATAGAGTATTTCATTCTGCAAAGGCTTGGACTATAATTTTTTCATTTCATTTTCTTTTGCCTTTAATCCAGATACAATCATATCACATGTAACTTTAGACCCTTAATACTTTAAAGCAGATTTTACTTCAGAAAATACTTCAAGAATAGCACCGAGGAAAATTTGAGGGGCATATTTTTTCTAGAGTGTCATCCCCAGAAAGTTTAAAATCTTTTAGAAGTTTATTAAAATCATGAATATTTGAGTCAACATCCTTTGAAGGATCTATTTGAAAAGTCATGATTTGATTTTGAAGGGAATATGCAGATTCTTCAGAATTGGCAACAAATAAGGAAGTCAGAGCATCCCACAAATCTTTTGCACATTTATGTTGAGAAATTTGTCTGACAACAGCACTGCGTAGATTAAGTAAAATTGTAGGCCTTGCTCCAGCATTCATTATAACAAGGTTTTTATCAGTTTTAGTTACAATAATTCTTTCAAATATAGCATCTTGCAGATTTTCTTTTGTGAGAATGCACTCAACCCTAGTCTGCCAATCACCAAAGTCATCCTTTCCATTGATAGGAACAACACTCAAAGTATTCATTTTGCACAAATTCTCACTTAATTACACAAGAGTCACAGAATTCCACCTCAAACACAGGAAACACAATGACAGAGATTAGTTTACTGACACTCAGGAGGGATAACCTCCACAGGCCTAAAATGGGTGCTCAAGGGGAATCAAGAGCTGAGGCTAGCCCAGTTCTCAGCACAGATTGATCTGTGGAGCAAGGATTCACTCAGGTCAATCCCAAAACTTAATTTTTGGCCAAGAAACCAGACTTAGAATACTAAGTCAATCCACAGAAACCCTTTCAACAGGAGTTTCAAAAATAAGAATATCACAACAGAGAGACAGTAAACCACAGATTTCACAAAGTACAGGATATCAACAACACAAGGAACTAACCCAGAACCCCCTTTCTTACTGAAATCCCTTACTCAAAATTGCTATCGGGGCAACCCGCTTTGAGGAGACCCACAGGGGAATCCAGACGGTCCCGACCATAAGCAAGTTTTGAGGAAAGCTTGGAATGCCAAGGGAATAACAGAGTCAATAGCGGAAGCAACAAGGCACAAAATCGAATAATACCACACAACATAGTTTAGGGATTAGGGTTTATACCAGAGCCGGTTCTTCCAGGTAGGGAAGAACTAATTTTACCTTTTCAAAGGAGCCCGATGGGGGCGAGTATGGCACAGCCCTTACCGGCGGCGAGGTGAGATAGATGGAGGCAGGAGAGTGCCCCTGGCTAGACCAAACCAGGCTCTGATACCACTGTTGTGGGATCGCCTAGCCAGGGAGTTCACTACTTGGTTCCCTACCTCTTGCGGTCTATCTCACTTGCCACTCAAGTGGCTTGTACAATCTCAGAACAGAAAATACCCAATGAACAAAAAAGAAATCAAACTATCTAGATCTTCGAACTCTTCAACTGCAGAAGCCTCAGAGTTGAAGATCGAGTGGATCAACCAAGTTCCTCACAGGCTTCGGGCACCAATTCTTAGATCAGCAAAGTAACAAGCAAGCCCAGTTAGTATAGAGAGAAAAGCAGCAGCAGATCAAAGTGACAAGAAAAGACAGAGAAGAGAGAGAGGTGGAAAAAGTGTGTGCGGGGCACGGTGGCTCAGATTTTCCCACTGAAGACGGCAACGGCAACTCCGGCGACTGAAAAAGACCCAGACTAGGGAGGGGATGGTGAAATGATGGTTGGGTTGAGGGACAGAAACGGTCTCACACACACTCTCTCTTTCACCAAAGCTCCTCCACTACACTCATAGGCCAAACAGGAATCGGAGCACAGGATTTCGGCCAGAGAAACCGAAGGAGGCAGCTGAAAAGATCCAGTAAGAGAGAGATATTAGATTAGGGTATCAAATGATGTGTGTTGCAAGAGAGAGCCGAACTCTCTCGAATATTAAAGAGGGAAGCTAAGCTTTGGAAAGGCAAATCAGATTAAGTGAGTGTTAATGAGGGAGATGGAACAACACTTTAGGGTTAAGGGTTAAGGGTTAAGGGTTAAGGGGTAATGGATTGGGCCGGGTAGAAAATAATAAATCACATGGGCCTGGGGAAAGGAAAAGGCCAATTGGGCCAATATTAACAATCATCATCATCAAATATTGGAATATTTCAGATACTTTTTTTTTGAATGTCTATACATTTTTTATTTTAAATTAATTGTTATAATTACTACTACATTGTTTTGATTTTGGTTTTTATTTTTAGTTAAATTAAATTATAATTTCACTTACTACATAATAAAATAACAATTGATAATCCCTTGATAAGGGAGATTTGACAAATTTAGTCGAACATCCTATCCAATAAATAATAATGAGACAATTATATAAACATAAAATACTAATAAAATACAATAGTAAATATTCATTTGGCGTGTCAAAAATTATTGGGAAAAATATTATTAAATATTTTGATTGATGTTGAAATTAACCAAATTTTCTTGCAACTTGATCGAGCAGCAGAATGTTCTTGCAACTTATATGAAACTTCTGTTCTTGTGTGACAGTGTGAATTTGTCCTTATCGGAGAGTGTCTTTATCTCCCCAGCTAACGACAAAATTGCCCGTAAGGATTACATTTTTCGACATATATATGATGAGTGTTACCCCCTTTTACTCTATATATATCCTGTATGATCGATCTCCCAACTTATTATATAAAACAACTTAGTATTATTTGGAATACTTCAGATTTGAAGAGAGTTTGTTTTGGTTTGCTTCCAGTACATATATGATACTTCGAAGTGAGGGAGACAAAGGAATTGCAAATTTTCCTATATATATACTTTGAAGTGAGAGAGACAAAAGGAATTGCAAATTTTCCTATATATATACTTTGAAGTGAGAGAGACAAAAGGAATTGCAAATTTGCCTATCGTGAAGAAAAAATTGCATATATTGCAAAAGATTACCAATCAACGGCAATATATTATTTCTAGTATAGTATAAGAATGGTGCGTCATTTTTCACCAAAAATAATCCGACACGCAGTCGGTATGCCCACACTACCCAGAATAGTGGCAAGCAAGATCGTCTCCCAAAGGACCGGCGAGAATTTCCTAACACTTTAGTCTGCAAGTAACCAAATCTTCCAACGAGTATCTTGGTTATAATGTAAAAACGAAATTAAAAGCAATTAAACAAAAAGTAGATTTCTTCACAGATTAAAAGGTATTCCGACTTCCAATTAACTCCACCCTAGCTTAATTATTCCGATCATTGACGCAATGATAACTTTAATTAATGAATGCAAACCAGTTATTAGCACCGAAGACACTACTGACGCGGTCTTATTTCTCCTTAACTGTTCGATAATCAGGAAGACACTTCACCAATTATTTCCCTAATCGACTGACAACCGTAAGAGACACTCTATAGATTTAATGAGCCGACAACTTTAGAAACTAGAGAAACCCGATTCAAAACCAACAAAATCTAACACAGGATTGTTGAATTAAGACTGCTCTTCCTTTGATTCTAAAGAATCAATTTACCACTAATTAAACCTAAACCACAATTACAGATGACCGATTTAATTGGCTACTAATTAATCTCGGACTAGTAAATATTCACGACTACCTAGCAGAACTGAAACAATTAACAACGATAAACACAGAGAATCACAGATGCATTCATATAATTAAAGTATAAAAACATATTAGATCTCACAAAATAAATACGCCAGTGATTCGTTAATCTTCACTGGAATAGAACGCGCTTAGCTCGAATTCATAATTAGATTCGCACTTCAGAAATTAATTGATAGAGAGTAACAATAAAAACAGAGTCTAACAGTAATAAAAAAAACTGCATAATTTTCGCCCAGGCCCAAAACTGGTGTAGATCCACTATCTCCAGCCCAATACTCGCATAATCCATCAGTCAGTATGCCCATACTGACTACCTTCCAGATTCTCCAGCTTTTCTTCAATCAAATTGCGTCCAAACCCTCCAAAATAGTGCCATTATCCCCACTTCCATGTCAACCACCTGAAACTAACCACAAGACACGAATTCTTCCACAAAACTTGAACATGGGGTGAGTAATACTGCAAAAATATACCAAAACGACCCAAAATATATATGAAATGTCTCATGTTAAGTTATCACTACAAAAAAAACATATTTTAGTCACAGTAATTTTTGTCACTATATGTATATGTATCGTCACTAAATGTTCTCAGTGACAAATTATTAGGTCGTGACAGTAAATAGTGTCACTAAAAGTTTAGTGACGACATTTCAATGGTCATCACTATAAATAAACTTTTTAGTCACATGCGCATTTTGTGACTAATAATTTATTTTTTAGTCATAAATATTGGTTGTCACTGAAACTTAAACTTATAGTCACAATTGATTTATGTCACTAAAAATTATGGTATAGTCACGCATGATTGTCATCACTAAATCTTATATTTTTATTGACAAACAATTATTGTCGCTATAACCGTATGCTTTAGTGGCAAAATAATATTTGTAACTATTACTTAATATAGTTGTCACTAGCATATTGTCACTAATTATAATTTTTATCGTCACTATTATTATGTCACTAATCAACCTTCATTGTCATTACTATCATATTGTCACTAATTGTAATTTTTATCATCACTATAATTATGTCACTAAATAAATTTCCTTATCACTATCATATTGTCACAACTTGTACTTTCCATTGTAACTATCATATTGTCACTAAATACAATTTTCATCATCACTATTATTATGTCACTAAATTCCATTGTCACTACTATATTGTTACTAATCTAAAATCAATAATACGTACCAACTCAAATTTCACTGCCACAATATATATTTTATATCAAGATTTTAAAATAAGATTAAAAAAATAGTATTTGATATTGTGAGAAAAAATAATAATTGCATTTCCATCATATGCTTTAGCATTCATTGACCCAACAAAAGAAAAAAAAGTTAGCTTAATGAGAAAAAATGAGGTGATAAAATGCCAAAATGCACTTAGTATAAAAAAGATAAACGACATTACGATTGGTGCATCTTCAAGAAGTCAAGCTACATGAGTAAAAGATAAAGTCCTAATGAAAATAAACACTATTAAAACCTTACAACTGAATAACACGACCTAATAACTATAAGGGTAGCAGAAAATGAGTCTTACAGCCTAAATCATAACCAGAATTCAATGTCTCGTAGGCTAAGCTTCATTGAAATCATATCAACTAAAATAAAACTAAACAACGATACCAATGTCTCAAAAGCTTCCTATGCTTTTCAAACCTGCAAAGACACAATCATATGTTGAGTAAAATGAATAATAAAGTATCAAAGGAAAATTGAACTTAATTTCACATTTCTTAAAATCTAAACATAAAAAACTACAAGACAATAGACATCATAACTTATTTGACCAAATTATAGTCAAGCAAAATGAAGAAATTCATGAGCTAATAATTTTCAGTAATCAAATTTTTCTGTATGATTCCATCACTAATGCAAAGTTGCTGTCTATACGTGTGGAGTCTGAATTTGAAAAAAAAATCAGATTTCATCTTGGTTTGTGATTGATTAGGAGTTATAATATCCTTTCAATTTCATTTAGTTAATAATAACCTAATTGTGTAATATGAGATAAGAAATAGCTACTCCAGTATATATACCTCTATTTGTTTGTCTATCTGAACAAGTAAAATAAACTATGCAAAAGGAAAGCACATTCCGCAACTCAAAGCATCAACATTTTATAAATTTGGGGAGGTCTGCATCTCATTGTGGCTTAAGCTCATGACTCCGTTGAAGGGATTTCTTTCCCTAAACTTTCTAAGATATGTTTCAGACTATCTAGTTATTATTCATGTTGTTACATTCTACAATAGTACTTGTCTCATATTATATATAGTTTATTTGAAGCATGAAATCATGATAATCACAATAAATGTTAACTATGAAAACAAAAAAAGGAAACTAGAGAACTTACATTAGATGATGGAACCTGACTTATTTGCTTTAAGCTTTGAAGAATTTCTGGAATTTTGTCTTCTAAGGACTCTAACCTTACAGCCATCCCTTTGTTCTTTGTCTTCAATTCTTCAATATATTCTTTACCTTCTTCAACTTGCTTCCTTAAATCTTCATTCTCCTTTTGAAGTTCAATATTGATTCTTCCTCCTGCTTTTGAAGGGGGTTTCAAGCCATCCCTACAACCACATAGTCGAGACGATTTCTCATCCCCTAGAACCTGAATGAAGGCATCATCTTCACTCATAACATCCCCACTTTCTTCATTTAGTTCATTTTGTAATCTAACAATATCATCCTGCAAAAGTGAAGTGTGAGTAGTTGTTATAAATGGTGTAATTAATTGAAAATTTATCTTACGTAAGTTTCTTTGGAAGCTTGATCAACCCAATCTTTTTTCTTGTTGCTGTATCGAGTTTTTTTCCATGTAGATGTTCGTGTCGGCTCATGTCCCGTCTCAATATCACGCTGCCATATAAACATTAAGAAATGTAAAAAGTATCATAGTGTTTCTATATATAATAGAATAGTAAGTCAGTTGAAGCATCTTACTTCTTCATAGCAGTACTGTGCTATAGATTTTGTTCCACAAGTATGACGCATCGTCAACTTCTGTCAATTTTTTTTATTTCGATCACTAACTTTCTACATATAAAAGAAACGATGTTACTTAGAATAATGTCTTGTACCAATGTAATATAAAAAATATATAAGAAATGGATAAAATTTGTATACCTTAAAGTCATCACTTTCAAAATAGTTGCTCAATAGTTCCCAATCTTCTCGACTCACTCCAGCAGGACATTGCTCAAAAATATTCTGAGTACCTTTGTGTTTAAGATAATGAGCATGTAGTTTGTGTCGGTAACTTCTATACTGACGATTCAATTGTTCATAAGCTGTTTTCTTGACTTGCAAATCATCCGTCAAATTAAACTTTTGTTGTAATATTGATCAACATCAAAATATGTCAATACATATTATTATAAATTGAATTCTTGCAGAGCATACATTACAAATTTATATATAGACACACATTACCTTCATCCCCAGCCATAATTTCCTTTTGATATCGGATGGAATGTCTTTCCAATGTGGATATTGATGAGATACATGCTGTCTAATAATGACACAACATTCAGTTTTGAAATCCTTAGCATTTTCACCAACAATTCAATTTCTGCGTGGATGAATGAGTAGACAAGGAGATAATAAAAACAACCAATGGTAGAATTGTTGCTCTGCTCTTCAGATTGTTCATCAAGATCCTGCAACATTTCAGATAACTCATTCTGGTCCTCGTTGATATTATTCATACTTGAACCTAGGTTAGAAAACATTAACTGAAAATCAGTCACCGTTTAAAGTCGAAACTGGGTTGCAAAACATTAATCTAAAACAAGAGATGCATCCTAATAACTAATATAGATAATGAACAAGTAAAGTTTCTCTGCACAGTTACACATTAAAAACTAATTAGCATGGATATCGTAAAATAATGATGTCAAGTAGAGAGAACTGAGCTTCGTACCTCCTAGTTTCCACATTCTCGAGGCCTCACCTTTCAAGTTAAAAAGCAATCACAAGGTTCTAAAGAAATTTTAATGAAGTTTTTCACATGCAAGTAGAAGAATAGTTTGAATAGTTAAAAAAATTATGTTAAAATGAATTTGAGAGTCAAAAAATGAAGCAAGACAGTCAAGCTCTTTATGCTTCCATGCAAATTTATCAATCTATTTATTTGGCTAGGAATATTAGTACAAATTAGCTGACATTAAACGAAGAGACCTCTCTTCATTAGAGGCAAAAAAGAGTTCAAAAATCTGCAATAATAGAACAAATACAGCAGTACTAGTATACAGAAGGTATTTATTCATTTACTTATTACACAAAAGTTATTTATTTTATTAGTTAGTTTTGTTACTACTTCTTTGTGAACATTTTCGGAGGAAGATCGAACTAAAATCCAGCAACCAAATAAAAAATCAGATAGAGAATATCATTAACACACCATAGGAGAAAAACATAGACACACATGTGCAAACACCAACTAATTTGAAAAGAATAAATAAATAAATAAAATGGCAGAAATTATATATACCTAAAGCACTTGATTCTGGTTGCCTGCACAAATTAATAAAAAGGTCAGATCTGTGAAGCAACACAACGATAATGTTTTCTATACATCTTCATCAAAAATAGTTTTAAAGTGAATAGTTCAATCAACAATATGTATTTAGGATAAGCCTAATTAAATGATGATGCAAAAAAGTTTACTATGCAAAGAATACATATATTAAAGTCTACAAAGCATACATTTAGTTTCAACAAAATCGGGAAAAAGATTGAACACCCCCACCATAATAGAAATTAAAGACCAAAGACCAAATTAAATTATTTATACGGTTATGCATAATCCACACACCATACGAGGATAACATGATGACACTCACACAATGCCAAAATAAAAGGTAAGTAAATAAAGTAACAGAAATTAAACGCACCTCAAGCACCTACGAGTTCGGTGTCCTGCAAAACGGTAATAAAAATGTATAAATCAATGTAGCAAAGATATAATATTTCATATACATCATGCTCATAATATACCATTAGAATACATCGTATGTATAGAATATGTTTCATACCTGATAAACAAATTTGATTAAGAGTTGACATAGTGCAACTGTGCAAGTGAAGAAGAGGGCGTGAATTTGCTGTGTTTCAAATACTACATGCAGAGATAAAAAATTTAAGAGGGAACTCACTTCGATGTTTAGCGGGAATTTTATTTTGGCATTGTAGTGGGATGATTAAGTTCTGCATAATGGACGTGGGTTTGAATTCCGATTAATCCTCTGCATTTTCTAATTTTTTTTCTTTTAATAAAAAAATTGGAGCCACATTTTGCATCCCATCCAATTCTCTCTTCTGTTCAGACAATTGAAAATCACCCAAGCAAAATCGGGATGACTCCTGCGACTCATTCATCGCCCAAGGAAAATCAGGCACCGGCACCCCGCCTTCAAGCTCCATCGCTCGATCAACCATATTCCCCAACTTCAATTTCTCCATATGGGCATCAAATTTTTTTCGTTTAGGGATTTTGGCTGTTGAAAAAAAGAATTCCCTAAATTTTTTTAATATAAAATATTAAAATTGAACTTTAGTTTTATTTAAAATATGATTCCAAATAGTATTTAGATGTCAAATTCCATATTGTTATCGTCACCGAATTTTATTTTTATTAAAACATATCATTTACAATTGTGGATAATAATTGACCCACTTATTCATATATATATATATATATATATATATGATTTGAGATAATCATTATTTATTTATTTTTTTTTGTTTTTTTAATTTTTTAAATATTTTGTTAAGAACTTAGTATTAGCAGCTGCAAAAATTATTATTAGTTTCAGTTTGATTAATTAGTATTAACCTCAGCTATTAATTATATTTGGACAAAAAATTATTTATTTTCAATAATGTATAAAATTTAAATATGTTTTCAGAAAATTAATTAATATGAGAACCATGCAATACAATTCTTTGGGGTTTTTTTTTCTTTTCTTCTTTCTATTTATTACCTAAAATAATCATATTTTTATTATTTTAGAGGCAAGATCAAGATGTGATATAGACTTAAGTTGACAGGTGGTAATATTCGATAACAAAGTTTTCAGAAGTTTCAAAACTAATTGCAGTACTATTTATTTAATATTTATATAGATTTCTAATTTTCATATTTGTAGAAATATATGTATTTCTACTTATTATTTAATCCTTATGTATATATTTATTCAAGTTACTCAAATGGTGTAATTGAACTGAGCTGAGCTGCATTTTATAAAAGTTCAAGTTTGACTTGATTTTTTTCGAGCTTACGAGTTTTTTATAATCTATGTGTTCCAGACTCGCTATTCGAGCATTAATTTCCTTTCTAAATTAGATTTAAATTTAAATATTCATTATTTAATTTTAAAAATAAACTATTTTATTCACTACCAATAAATTTAATAAAATTTGTTGGTTTCTTATAATAAATAAAGTTAATTAGAGACTTAATATACTTATTACTGATTAAAATATAAAATTACAAGTTTTATCGAATTAATAGTATATTTTCAAACTAACTCACTTCACGAGCTTGCTCAAAAGTTAACAACCTACCGAGTATTATAAAACTTTATATTGACTTATTTAGTTAATGTACTTTACTGAACGAGTTCAAATGAGCTTTTACAAGTTTTATCAAATTAATAGTATATTTTCAAACTAACTCACTTCACGAGCTTGCTCAAGATTTAACAATCGATCGAGTATTATAAAGCTTTATACCGACTCATTTAGTTAACATACTCTACTGAATGAGTTCAAACGAGCTTTTATTGAGTTAAGATCCGAGTAGCTATTGAGTAGCTTGGTTCGTTTTACAACCCTAAGTATGAACGGGCCTTTTCGAATTAAGATCCTATAAGTAGCTCGACTCATTTATAACTCTACTAATAGAGTAAATTACACTTTTTATCCTGTAAGAATAGGTTCCAAACACTTTTAATTTACGATTTTAGTTCCAAGTTTAATTTTTTAACACTTTTGATCTCACAATTTATATTTCAACATCTTTTATCCCAAAAAGTAACGCACTATACTTAACATTTGTTATCTATTTTGTAGCCAAAACTATACCTATTTTGTTGATCTTGGTTGCACCACCTAATTAATGGTGAAAAATAGAGGGAATGTGAATATTTCAGTCCAAAATATGTGCCGTTTTGACTCCAAAATAGGTACTTATCGAATGTTAAGCATAGTCTGTTAGTTTTTGGGACCAAAAATGCTGAAATATAAACTGTGAGACCAAAATTGTCGAAAAAATTAACTTGTGACCAAAATTGTACATTTTAGAACTAAAAATGTTTGGAACCTAGCTATTCTTATGAGATCAAAAATGTAATTTACTCTCTACTTATACTTTCATTTTTTATTTTAAAAATTGTCTCTTTATATAATTTATTTTAAAAATTAAATCTACCATTTTTCATTTCATTTGAATCTAGTTTAAAAAAAAATCATTTGAATCTCATCCTTTTTATGTATAGTTTTAGTGGTTTTATTTTTCTTCAAATTATGCTAGCTTATACATATTTGGACATATTGAATGAGGAATGCCTGTATATTTTTTATTTTTTTTGGAAATAATAGTTACTAATTTTTTCCTTTTTATTTTATGTTATTTTATTTTGAAACAACCATAACAAAACTTAATTTGTATCTTCAAGTAGGTTAACTGGGTCAAGTTCAAAAGTTTAAGGAACTAACTGAGCTGCGTTCAAAAGGCTAGCCGGGACCAAATTTACTTTAAGGGTCAAAATGACCTTTCTAAATTAGATATAAATTTAAATATTCATTATTTTATTTCAAAAATAAATTATTTTATTAAAAAACAATACTATATGTATTAAATTTCATTATTTTCTTATAATACATAAAGTTAATAATTAAAATATAAAATATATAATATTTATCAGATTAATAATATTATATTTTCAAAGTAACTCCCTTCACGAGCTTACTCATGAGGTCGAGTATGGTGAAGGATTTAGCTTAACTCATTTAATTAACGAGCTTTACTAAATGAGTTTGAATGAGATTTTGTCGAGTCGAGATCCGAATATCTAATGAGTAGTCTGTCCTGTTTTACCGCCCTTATGTACGAATAAGCTTATTCGAATTAAGATTTTATAAGTAGCTCGACTCATTTATAATCTATTTATATTTTTATTTTTTATTTTTAGAATTTTCTATTTATATATTTTTTAAAATTAAATCTACCAATTTCATTTCATTTGAATATTGTCCTGTTTATGTATATTTGTTAACAAAATATTTAACCAATAATTTAGGACAAACATTATCTAATTATGTACAGAGATACAGAGGTAATATGATTATAGTTGTACATGTAGATCAAATAATTATAAAATATAGTAATAATGAATATAATGTGTATGGTTATATGTTCCACTTCCACCTGTCATTAAAGTGGTATGGAATGAAATGATCGGTAAATTAATTTTACTAATTAATCAGTCATTTATGTAGTCCAAATATTGATAAATGATCATTAATTGCATAATATATATATATATATATATATATATGTATTGGACATTAATTGCATACTATATAATCGGTGCTTTAAATAGTCCTATTTTGATAAGTGAATTAAGTCGTCCTTTCTTTTCTAATGACTTTAGTTATTTATATTATATTATAAATCTGAATATATATACAAAGTATATCTCCCCTCACATGATCCCAAACCCTGTTCCTTAACAATTGCTATTCTGACCACCGTGACCACCGCCCCCACAACACGATACTACTGCGCTGATCAGCATAGCACTGCTACTGAGGTGCCTCATCTCGAATTTTGTTGTACGTTGGGGGAGATTCACAAATACTAGTTGTTGCTGTTGGCCGACCCACAAGTTGCCATCCACTGCCACCGAGTTCTTGCTGACCAATTCACTAAGAATTCAGGTTTCATGTTTTAAATTTTAAATTTTCTAACTTAAAAAATGTGTAAATTGAATATATTTAATAATGGTCCATTGTTGTCACGAATTATTTTATCCATTACTAAGGTATACTTTTGTTGCTAAAATGTTCAACATAATGTCTGAACCACTAGTATATATGAGCTCAATGCATAATTCATGGAAGGTTTAAGTTTATCTCTAAAGTGTTTGATAGAATGTCTAAATGATTATTATTAGCTCATTGTGTATAATTCATGCAAGGTTTAAATAGTGTAAAAATCTTGGACCAACATAAATAAATAATAAAATTTGTGGTTATTGTTTCATAATGATTCTTCTCGTGTTAATTTTTTAATTTCTCTTAAAAAACACTTACCAAAACTCTCTTGTTCTCACTTTTGCTGCACACTTCTTCCACGCCTTCTTTAGTAGAATTGAGCTGCAAAAAGTCTTCTCCTCCTATAGCATATTTACAGCCACAATTTTAGATGTAAATCAGTAGGGAACAACTGTAAGATTTTGCATTATACCAGTCTTATTAAATTTTGAGACTCTGCCTGATAACTTAATAACAAATGAATTGTTCTTTATTAATTTTATGATGTTTACCATGATATTTCTTACTTTCATATGACTATAATAAATTTTCTTTTTACCCGTACATTCAATATACATGTGTAGGATTTTAAATGGATAAAACTTGGATGATGCTTGAGGATAGGACACTCCCTCAATATGAAAATGGGGTCCAACAATTCTTGGATTTTGCCTATTCTTCAAAAGAACAATGGGAAAAGATTAGGTGTCCTTGGACAAGGTGCAATAATGTTTACTTCCACACTAGAGATGATGTTGAGGCTGATTTATTTTAGTACGGTATTCTTAAAGAGTACGTTATATGGATGCTTCATGGTGAAGAACTCAACAATTCTGATAATGAAGGAATGGGTAATGAAAATGACGTGGATAAAGTAACGAATAGTGATATTCGGGAAAATCAACAAAATTATGTTGACACACATAGTATGCTAGAAGACCATTGTGCAGCAACAAGGATAAATGCAAGTGAAGGGGAGTCTAGAAATAATGAAAGTTCAATGCCGAAGTGGGAATCTGAAAGGTTTATGAGATTATTGAGAGACGCAGATAAAGAATTATATCCTGGTTGTAAGAGTTTCACTAAACTGTCATTTATTATGACATTGATGCATATAAAGATTATGAGTAGATGGAGTAACAAATCTTTTTCCATGCTGCTTGAGGTGTTAAAAAAGGCACTACCTAATGGTGTGGTACTCCTTGACTCGTATTATGAGGCTAAAAAGATAATCCAAGACCTTGGATTGGATTATGAAAAGGTGCACGCTTGTGTTAATGATTGTGTGTTATTTAGAAAAAATCATGAAAAAGACGAAGAGTGCCCAAATTGTTCAGCACCCCGATATAAATTTGTTGAGGTTGATAAGGATTCAAATGGTGGGAAAAAGCGTAAAAAGATTCCTCAAAAAATTTTACGTTATTTTCCATTAAAGCCCAGATTACAGAAGTTATTTATGTTTAAAAAGACTGCACAAGATATGAGATGGCACAAGGAAAAACGTAAAGATGATGGAGTATTGAGGCATCTGGCCGATGCTGAAGAATGGAAGGAATTTGACAAAAAATATGAATCATTTGGACAAGATCCTCGCAATGTTAGACTTGGCTTAGCAAGTGATGGTTTTAATCCCTTCTCGAACATGAACTTAAGTCATAGCACATGGCCCGTGATACTTTTGCCATATAATCTCCCACCTTGGAAGTGTTTGAAAGCTCTTTTTTTCATTTTATCAATGCTTATTCCTGGGCCGAAATCTCCTGGAAATGACATTGATGTTTTTTTGGAACCATTAATTGATGAATTAAAGGAGTTGTGGGATCATGGTATTGAAACATATGATGCCTCAACTAATACTACTTTTAAGCTGCATGCAGCAGTTTTATGGACTATAAATGACTTTTCAGCTTATGGAATTCTATCAGGATGGAGTACAAAAGGATATCTGGCATGTCCTGTGTGTAATAAAAATACATGCAGTCTTTGGCTCTCAAATGGAAGGAAGATGTGCTATATGGGTCATCGTCGTTTCTTACCTCATGATCATAAATGGCGTGAGAACTCAACTGCTTTTAATGGTAAGAAGGAGAATGGGGGTAAACCGATTCCCTTAACTGGAGATGATGTCATTAAGCAGCTAAGCAATGTTCATCTTGTTGCATTTGGAAAGATACGGCAAAAAAAGAGAAAGCGTGATGTGGAACTCAATTGGAAAAAACAAAGCATTTTCTTCAAGTTGTCATATTGGAAAAGTTTAAGCTTGCGACACAACCTAGATGTTATGCATATTGAAAAAAATGTGTGTGACAATATTCTAGGCACATTGTTGGACATAAAAGGGAAAACGAAGGATAATGTTAATTCTAGACTTGACTTGGAGGAACTGGGCATAAGAGATCAGTTACATGCAAAGTTTGCTGATAATTCTTATTCAGTGCCTCCAGCATGCTACACATTGTCTATGTCTGAAAAATGAAAGTTGTGCACATTCCTAGCCTCAGTGAAGTATCCAGATGCATATGCTTCAAGTTTGTCAAGACGTGTTAACATAACGACATGTCATATTACAGGATTGAAAACTCATGACTGTCATGTTATTTTACAGCAGCTATTACCCATCTCAGTGCATGGACTGTTAAATAACAATATATGTGAAGCGTTACATGAAATGAGCAATTTTTTTAGACAAATATGCTCAAGAACATTGAGAAAAATAGACTTGGAACACCTTGAAGATCAAATTGGTTTAACCTTATGCAAATTGGAAAGGATTTTTCCTCCAACATTTTTTGATATCATGATGCATCTTCCCATTCACCTTGTTCGAGAAGTAATTTTAGGAGGTCCGGTACAATATCGATGGATGTATCCTATCAAAAGGTTAGCCATTCTCTTTCATTGACATCAAAGTATAAATAGTTAAGTAAATATTATTCATTCTGTATATTTATTTAATATTTTTTGTAGGTATTTGTATAAATTGAAAAAATATGTGACCAATAAAGCGCATCCAGAGGGATCAATGGCAGAGGGTTATATTGCTGAAGAATGCATGACATTTTTCTCTATGTATATGAATGATATTGAGACACAATTCAACAAAATAGAGCAAAATTATGAAAGATGCAAAGATATACCACAAAATAATCTTTTTATTTTCTCTGAGATCACCCGCTTTCTAGGAAAAGGTGAATACACATATCTTGATGAAAAATCCTTCAAACAGGTGCATGATTATGTTTTGAAGAATTGCGATAAAGTGTTGCCATTTATTAGGTACATTTTTTTAAATGATTTTCTTCTATATGCAATTTAAATAATTATTAGATTAAATTCTCTTTACTATTAGTTTTACTCTTGTTATTCAATAACATAGTTCATAATCTTTGTAGTGAGCATAAGAATGAGTTAAGGAAAAAAGGTTGTACTAATGTGGAAAAGAAGCATGATGATTCATTTGCAAAATGGTTTGAACAACGAGTAAGTTTTTTCACTTTTCCTATTTTTCTAAATATAATTATTTTCTAAATCCTTAAATTTGATTTTTTTGAATAGATCACATCTGCATCAATTGAAGAAAATAATGAGGATCTAATGAATTTAGCATATGGCCCTGATAAACGAGTAACTCATTATGAGGGTTGTATAGTTAATGGATTGCGCTTTCATACAAAGCGTCATGATATAAATAAGAAAACCCAAAATTATGGTGTGGTTGTGAAAGTTGATGAGGTATCTGGATCACAAGACTACTATGGTGTGTTGGTAGATATTGTTAAATTGGATTATTTTGGTGATCACCAAGTGACATTGTTCAAGTGTGATTGGTATGAAGGTAAATCGGTGAAAAAGGACAAATATAGCTATACGAGTGTAAACATAGCAAAGCCATGGAAGACTAGTGAACCATAAGTGTTGGCAACTCAGGTAGAACAAGTGTTTTATGTTAATGATATCAAATTAGGCAACGAGTGGAAAGTTGTTATTCAAGGACAAGCTCGGAGTTTATGGAACGTGGTTGAGAATAAAGATGATGAATGCATAATGGCTGAAGAGTTTTTTCAGCAAAATGAATCATATTCTACAGAAGATATAAATCAATTCCCTGATAATATTGTCGAGTGGTGTAGAAATGATATCCCAACATTGACCATCTCTCATACGATTGAAGAACATGCTAACATATCATTAGATGATGGATATGAAGAGCAAGATGATGATGATGATGATGATGATGACGATGATGATGACAATATAAGTGAAAGTGAAGATGATCTTGATTTATATTAATTTCTTAAGTCGACAGAGTATAGGTAATATATTATTTGTTTCTTATTTTACCTTTTTTTAAAGATGTCAGGTGTAGAAATGTGGGACATATTTTATTTTTTTGGTGTTTCAATCTCAAATTAATTAATTTTGTTGTGTCGTTGTGTTTACTTGATGAACATCATGAAATGATATTTTCTGAAACTGAGAGCTTCCAAAAAAGAGAAATTTTCTCCAACTTAATTTAATTTCCCAACTGCTTCTTTAAGTACAAGCAAACATGGCTGTTGTCTACTTGTTTTCTTTTCCAAAGCAAAGTAAACTTTTATTTTTTGGAACCTGTCTTCTCCAATGGAAAATTTAGGTAGAGCAGTTTTCTTGCCTCAGAGCAAAGATAAAGTTAGCTAATAATAATAATGTGCACAGTCTACAACATGCAGGTTTATCTTCAGTTGAATATGATGCAGGATGTACCTGCAGCTGCAGCTGCCTATCCTCTTGACCAAAAGGTTTTTCCTCTCGGGTATGTATACTATATACTAGACGTGCCTCTTCCTAATTTTTCACATGTTCGACTAATCTTATAACATATTATGTAACATTGGTTTCAATCTTAAATATTTTAATTTTCTCTAGATATTCAGATCGAGTACCACGCAGTTAATATTGGACCATTATTTTTCCATTTCTTGTGCAATTACTTGACATCTGCTAAACATATTCTCTGCTATTGACTTTTCTATTTCTATTCATGTATCACTTGCAGATTACTATGGCCACCTTTGGAAAAATGATGCTGCGACAGGAAAGCAACAACTCTTATGTCAATTATTTTCTTTTTTGTTTCACTTGAATTATATTCGCCTCATCGGAGTATGATATTACAGAGTTTTGAAGCTCAGTATTGACATGATCATGTTTCTTCCATTAATCCAATTAATGTTTTGTTTATCTCAAATGAAGGAGCAAGTTGAGACTATCCTGGTTGTACAAATAAGGCATATGAGAAAGTTGTATCAGATGGTGTAGTTATACTTGATTGCCCTGTTCAAATAACAAATGATGGAATACCTTTTTGCTTGGGATCCATTAATCTCAAGGAGCATTCTGTTCTTGTTGCAGCATTTGTGTTATGTTGATGATGTCTTATTTGATATGTTGTCCACCATTTTGCAATGTATATATCTTCTACTTTGTCGTCTAGAATCATGCTTCTGACTCAGCTTATCCAGATTTACATATATTTTGTGCTACAGGGATTGTTTTCTTATAGGTATTTTCATTCCTTTTGAGATACTATATTTTGACAATAAGAATTTTCATATTGGTCGTTACAGCTGTTCATTATAAACAAAGGTATTCAATCAATGGTCATAGATATTTTACAGTCATGAATGATTATACATAATTGTTACTAAAATCGGCCTGGTATGTGTAGCTTGATGTATAATAGATGATTCAGCCAAAAATTGGCCTAAAAACATTCCATTGCTTCAAAATTTATTAAAATTTCATCAAATTATAAAGCCTAATAAAAAGTTTTATATTCACCATCGAACATATGTAAGCCAAGCTCTAACAAGAGAGATTATTATTTCATCTAAAAATAGAGGTGTGCAGAACAAAAATAAGCCGCTTGGGTATTTTATTTTTAGGAAAACAATATATAATATTTGAAAGCTGAGGTTTTTGTTAAAAACTTAAAAAAGGTATATCTCTCTCTGTTGTAATTTAAGCAATTTACAGTGACCCGCATAAAGTGGTCGAAAATTAATCAAATTTCATTTTTGTTGAAGAAATGTTGGAATTGATATTTAATTATTAAAAAGTCAAATTATTTGAGTTAATTAAGAACATAAATATCTAAAATCAAGGCAGCGTGATTACATTTACTAATTAACATCCCTAACACAAATCTTTTATTGGTTATTAAATTTATGCATACTGTGGTTTTTTTTATCAAACTAGTTTTCAAAGTCACAACAAAATACTTTTACGTTCTTTTTTTCTATTTATGCACATATTTTTTTTTACTTCATTTTATACTAGTGATGATATTTTTCTCCTCACTAATAATTTTTTATGGCTTTGTGACAATATATTATTGTCACTAAATTCTATAATTTTTAGTGGCAATCATAAGTTTTTAGTAAAAAAAGTATTGAAGAATCAGTGATGATACAAATCGTTGTCACTATTTATCATTGCTATAGTGACAACAATTATTTCCCGCCAACGACAAAATTTGGCGCCAATAATTTAGTGACGATATATAATGACAACATTTAAAGTTGTCACAAATAATAGTTTTTTGTGATAAGATAATTTATTGTCACAATATGAGTATTTTTAGTCACAACAATATGGTTGTCACCCACATTGGCGTCACTAAAATCAGTTTTTGTTGTAGTGTATGTGGCTTACTAAGGACTAATAAATAAATAATCAATTAATTATGGACTAAATTATATGCAGGTTAATATGGAGCAGTTTTATTATATCCCCTATTTGATGGAAATAGTGGGCTTATGGGGAATAACAACACATTACCGTAAAACTGAGTCCACTTCCTGATATAAAAGGTATTCTCTTAAAACCCTAGCCATCACGTACGATAGATAATAGAAAGATAATCAAGGAGGTGAAACACCGATTTACCATTCTTCTCAAGAAATTCATCAGTGCAGTTATAAATCTGATCGTGGAGAAAGGTACGCAATATTCTATCAATTATGTGATTATGTGAGAATCATTAAATTTCAAGATCCTGTAATTTTCTCATAAAGAATTGTAGAAAACTAGAATGAATTTACATGCGCTAGCCTAATCAAAGAACAATCACAATTAACTAATATATGTGTCAAATAATCAAATAATACCACTTGATGATGAAATTCGGCCACGCTGCCCATGCGAAACGATGGGGCCTGACTATATATAAAACTCTAGTTTATGAAATTAATAATAAAAAAAAAACATAAATTCGCTGTAGGCCTGTAGCCCTTAATGACGTTACCCGATTTTTTTAATTTTTTGTATTTAATCAAAATACACATCTATGTATTGTCTTGTATAAATATTTTACATGCCAATTATTTATATATTTAATATTTATTATGTTATATATAAATAATATTTTTTCAAATATTTTGTATTTATATATTAAATGTTTATTATGTTATGTACTTATGTATAATATTTTATTTATGTATATTAATATTTTTTATTTGACTTTTAATTTTAATATATATATATATATATTATGTATGTATTGTATATTTTATATAGAAATCATGTATATATTTTTATTTAGTATATGATGTATATATTTTATATATGTTTTATGCATACATTATGTATATTTATTAATATCAATTAATAATTTAAGAAGTTTTTTTGTTAGAGACGAGACATATATAAAAAAATATTAAAAAATAATAAAAAATTAAAAAAAATATTTCAAGACGGAAAATTATGTTGCTAATTTCATATGGAATTAAAATCTAGCCTTGAAAATAAAATTAAAAATGCTTATAGACAGAATTCTTCTGTAACTACTGTAACACCCCAAGTCCAATTATAGAGGTCCAATAAATTTTCTAGAGCTCAAATGCTTAAGTTGTAGCCATTTGTAATAAAAAAACTCAAATGATGAGCTTTCTAGCCCAATTACGATTTTAATTATTTACGGTCCAATTATTATCCGATCGAGATGACAGCATATGTACATTAGACGAAAGTGCTCGTCGATACGAATCTATAGAACTTGGTCTTGCTAATATAGCAATTTAATTGATTAAGATATGATTTAATTTCTATAATCTATTTCATTATATGATTAGGTTAGAGAGGGATATAAATACCCATTTATTTATATTTTAGGTCATTAGTTGGGGAGCATTTCTAGGGCAGCCCCCTTGCCTCCTTCCCCCTCTAATGTCTCCCCTCCTCCGTTGAAGCCGCCGCCGGAGCCAAGATTTTTTTCGGCGGCCTCCTTTTTGGCATACAATTACATTTTTAGATACTCCTGTTTTCCCTCTTTCCATTTCTTCAATTATTTTCAAAAGATTTTGAGGTTTAGACATCCGATTTTCGGATTTAAGAGTGGGTTGAACCTTAACCTTTTAGAACCTCATTTCTTTCTTTATTTTACGATTTCTATTTTGATTCTTATGGTTATAAATATGGATTACTGGCTGTTTTGATTTTATATATATATATATATATATTAAATATCATTTTAATCTTAATTTTAGTATTCTTGGTGTTCTTGAACACTTGACAAGTTGAATATGTTGATGTAAAAATGAAGATAAGTGAATATTGATATTTAGTGTGTGTTTAGTATGTGTCCAATATGTGTGTGTGTGCGCGTGAGTTTTAATTTGAATTTTTCTTTTCTTTTCTCTTTTTATTTTATTTTATTTTATATATATTATATAGTGTTTGATCTATATAATCAAAAGGTTTGGGTATATTTATAAAAAATTGAGTTTAATCTAATGGATAAATCTCTACAATTAAATGACAAGGTCTATGTATCAATCTTTGTTAGTATTTAGTTTTTAATTGAGGCACGTGTTTTTTACACATATTAATTATAAATCTTGGGATATATTTCAAAGTTAAATTATAATCTAAATAGATAAATTCTTATTTTTATTTTATGAGGTCTAAAGTTATGACTTTATTTAAATATATTCAAGTTATTAATTTTGAAAATTTTATGTGGTGTAATGGTTAGTGTCAAGATTTATTTTTTAAAGGTCAAGGGATCAAGACCTCTTGTGTGCATTGTATTTTAATTTATATTTATTCCAAGATATTTTAATCTATATTTAAATAAAATCTTAGCATAAATTTTGAAAATGGTGTTTAGCCTAATGATGGGAGTTTAAATTTATGCTAGAGGTTTAAGGGTTTAAACTCGTTTACATCCAATTTTCAAATTCCATTTTATTTAATTTTTATGACTTTGTACATTATTAATCTGCCTTTTAAGTTTTTAAAATCCATTTTATCTAATTGTTATGACTTTCTACATTATTAATCTGCCTTATAAGATTAAAAGTGTGTTGTATAGCCCACTATATCTAAAAGTAGGATAGTCAATAAATTAGTAATAATTAGTTTTCCCGCCCAAACCACCATCTAATAATAGTAATATAATTATATTATATATGGATATATTTAAACTATAAAAAAATTGCAATTAAGATGAATAGCAATCCGTTCAAATCATTTATTTATGAATACCAATCCTCTAATATAAATCAAATCATTTAATTTAGGTAATACATAAAAAAAAATCAATCTGCTGTCTTGAACAATTTATAGCAATCCGTTTAATCCCTTTTTTGATAAAGTTTAATCTCTAATTTAATAAAGGGGCACACTTGTATGAGACCGTCTAATGAGTCTCTTACGTTAGACGCATCTCAACCCGGATCCGAGTTGAATAAAATATATAATTAAAAAATAAAATGACTCGGGTATCATAGGTATAAAGTAAAGTATCACTATGTGTGAAGTATCACTAAACTGCGAAAGTGAAGTATCATATTATACTCCACTTCCGAATTAATGATACTTCACATGACAGTTAATGATACTTCACCAGATATGTATCTAATGATACTTCACTTAATAGTTAATGATATTTTGCCAAATTATGAACCTAATTGTCAGATAGTTTGTTAAATTTCACTTTATCTAGAGAACCTAATTTAAGATTGATTTTAAGTAACTAAAATGCTATAAAGAAAGAAAGAAATCAAACAGAGAAAACTGGATAAACAGATAAAAAGACGGATCCTAGGGTGTTGATGCTAAATGGATTCCTCGATTTTCAGATAATTTATTAAACCAGTTTAGTTCTAAATCTTGTAGGAGAATCACTCATTTAATCACAGCCTCTCTCTCTAGTAAGTTATGAAAGTAGATTAGACTCTAATTCTGATCTTTCGATCTCAAATTATTGTCTAACTCCAATTAGCACCTCAGATTTATTCTCCTCATGGTACCTACCAATCTCTCAATCTAGCAGACTCATGTTATGCAATCCTAATCCGTTAATCTATTAACCTCTCTCAAGTGAATAATAAATTAACTCCAAAATTATAAATGCTGATCAATTCATTCATAAAAGATAACAGAAATCAAAGATGCATAAATAAGAAATAGAAAGGAACAATAAATTACTTTAAATCGGCAAATCCATAAAATATCCACAACCCTAGGATCGCTAATAATTTAGCTACTCATATTGTATTCAAAATCCAAAGAAACTAAATACAAATAAATAGTTGTCATGATAATCTGGAATGAATAAAGCATAAAATAAAACTTAGTCTTATGATGTGCTTCGTCAAACTCTCGATGGTCTCTTCTCTGGATGCTCCAAGATGTCTCTGCTATCTGTATAGGGTGAAAAGTGATACAAATTTCGTGTAAAACAACCATTAAATAGCTGTGGAAAAGTCCAAGCCTGAGATGGAAACGAACTAGGCCGAGAAGGAAAATCCGCGAAAAAGGCCGAATAATAGCACGGTCCGTGCAGTCCCTCCAGTATGTTCTGATTCAATTTCACTCCTTAGCACGGGCCGTGCAAGCATTACACGATCCGTGCTAATCCACTAGACTCCTGATGTGCATGTTTTCGACACTCTCTCGTCTTGATCAAGCCTCAACTCGAACTACAAAGGCTAGGAATGGGATTTCATCAACTCTAATAGTTTTTAGTCCATATTCTTGTAGAATTACACCAAAAACCAATCTCTTCCAAACAAGTGAAATCTGAATAAAACATGAATTAAAGCACCTATAAACGATTCAAAATGATTCCAAAACAAACTCCATATAAGTGTAAAAAATCCAGTTTATCACACGCAATATAAGTGAAACTAAAGGTCAATCATTCAAGTTCATGATGGCAGAGATCAGGGAGATGGAGTAGATGTAACAACCCACTTCTACATGATTTAAATTATTTAATTATTTAATTACTTTAGATTGGAGTTTTAATTTATTTGGTAATGTTTAATAATATTAGATGGACTTGAGGGAGTCCGAAATTGCGCCCATAATATGATAAATATATGGAATTAATATCTGGGCTTTAAAAGTTTACTCTTGAGCTTTATAATGCTTTTGAGTCCTGTTCGTACAGATAAGGTTTATTTTTATTTTTTTTTATCTACTATTTTTTGAAGGGTTATTGGATAATTTTTTAAAAAATAATTAAATAGGATAGGGATGAATTTTTCTTTAATCACCATTAGCTGTACACGTCAGTGCCTATACAGCAAAATTAGAATCACACTTGTCATTCCCTTGTTAATCTAATCCTATGGATATCTCTGTGTTTTTAACATCAAAACAACTATTTTACCCAATCAATACGCCACCCTCTTCGATTGGAATTTATGTTTTAGAACAAATTGATGAGACTGAACCAAGCAACAATGATGAAGAAGATGTCGAGCTGCAATTGAGAGGCCCAGTTACTCGACTTCGTGCTAAGAAGCTTCAACAATATTTACTTCGTGCTAAGAATCTTCAACAATATTTACAAGTGTTGATTAGATGAAAGTTCGAAGGTGGAGAACAAGAAGATAAATGCAGCCCAAGAATCATCACTATGTTGGCAATTGATGATCAAGCCCAAGGAGATGAAGCTAAAGGAGTTGGCGTGTAATTCAGTCCAATTAAGAGCCCAACACGTCAATTATCAAGGCCCAAATCAAGTTGGGATTTATTTTATCTAGTTAGGATTTTTATTATGTTATTTTTGGTATTTTTGGATTTTTCCTTAAAAAACAGATTTTAATTAAGGAAACAATCCTAGTTTGACTAGGACTCCTATAGGATCAGCCTTATCATGTTTTATGGCCTTAGAATTTCGTTCATAGCCTATAGTATATATAGGAGTACTCTATGTTATTTTTAACTTAGACATTGCATGAATAAATCGAGTTTTAATTCTCTCTGTCTCACGATCCAAAGGTTGATTAACACAGTTACACGTTCTTGTGACCTAGCAAATCATAAGTCCTATCTCAAGCTCTTTTCTAATCCATCGAGTTTAGGGGGGATTTGCTACCAATCGAAGAGTACGAGAAATCGCGTTTCGTCTTCACCGCAAGACGAGGTTCGAGTAAGTAATCTTCTTCTATCTTTTTCCAATTCATCTCCATCGAACACCATCATCCATCGACCATACATCAGCCATAATTCATCACCACAAATCGTCCATCACCTATACGTGTCCAATTCGCCTTAATTAACACGTATAACAAATCCGTCCCAATTCGCATATCTATCTATTTATTTGTGTGTGTTTTATTTAGTGGAGTCACAATCTAGGTTGTTTAGGTGTCTATGTGATCGAGTCTTATACAGCATATCATTCGAGTCATCCGTTGTTCAATTCCGCAATTACTTTGATATTTTTGTTCCTATCGTGTTGTTGGTATTGAATCCTTACATTATCGACATGTGTTGCATTCTTGTTGTCTGCGTACTTTGTTGATCGTGGTCTCCATCGTGTTGAGATCACATCACAAATCCACATATGTTTTAAAAAGAATCAATTGCTTAACTCTTCAAATCACAAGTGTTGCAGCAAATTAATTCAATCTTTTTCGGTAAATTTACAAATTCAACGTACCTTTCGTGATTATTGTAAATTTAACATCTACCAATTTCTCCAAAATTTAACAAGTTGTTCACATCACCAACCACATCAAGTTAGAATTCATGTTTTCTCACTACACAATCATCAATTCTCCAAATTCTATAAACTAATTCACCGAATCTTATTTTCCAAACAAAACTTCAACAACCTCTACAAGAAATAACCAATTCTTGTTTCAAATTTATAGAACACATAATATTTCTCCATTCTTTTTCATCAATTACGTTTTAAACATCATAGCTAATAACCTTACTGAAATCAGAAAGAGGGAAAATATATATATAAATAAATAGAAATAGAGAGAGAGGTCGTCGGGCTGGGTTTGGCGTAGGAGAACCTCTTTGCTCGATTGATTAATTCCATAAATATCTCTGAAATTTTACAATTAGTTTAGAACTATGTTTACTAATTATTTTACCATAAAATTTCTAAATTTCAGATTCATCCTAATCTTTTTAATTTTAAACTTAAAATATGCTCATAACTTTTTAAATTTTTTTTAAGGCTCATAAATTTCTAATTTTCAGATTTAATGAAATTAGAAATTGGCCCAAATAATTTATTTAAAATTATTGTGATACTAGGTGCGGTGGAATTAGGACACGTGTCCACTTTGTGATTCCCTACTCAATTATACGTGCTCATTATTATCAGGTGGGTAAAATTATTATTTGCGAAATAAAAGTATATGATATATGATTTTTGAGACATAAATGTTTTTAATCCAACTTGAATTATCGTGGATGGAATGTGAATAGTGTTTTATACGCATCAGAATAGTGTTTTGTACGCACCAGAATATGTCATGTGCACAGTTCAAGATGTATTCTAGAATCAGAAAAAAAGTACCCTAAATCCATTATTCCTGCGATTTATTCATGTTAGATAAATAGAAAGAAATGCCCATGATCCCCACCACTGAGTACGTTTTAAGAGTGCTCACCCCACATTTTTAAATATTTTCAGGTCAATGAGCACGGAGCGACGTGAAGGAAATGGGGGTGGTCGACTTCGTTTTGGTTACTTAACTTGAACTTTTAGACTTGCTACTTAAAATAAATTATTTTAAGCTTGATATTTTGTGTTGTTTAGTGTTTTTGGACTAACATAAATTAGTAATTGAGTATTATGGTTTTATCAATGTGTCGAGTATGAACTTTTTATTTTAGAACTTGTGCGTTACTTTTTGAAATAAACTGGAGTATATGGGAATTTATGAACTGTAGATATTTTGATCTAAGTATATATATATATATATATATATATATATATATATATATATTGCGCTCTATTTTCCTACTTGGAATTTCTGGCGTGATCATTTTAGATAAGGAAAAAAAAAACATACTCGAATTATAATTATTGTTAATCATTTTCCGCTTTAAATAATAGAAAGAGTAAGATTTTAATCTATAGAATTTAGGGTGTTATGGTATATTTGTATAGCAAAATGAATTTTTTTATAGGTTTATATTAGCCGGCTGAATATTGTGAGATAATATTTTTTTGGAATGAATGTTTGTTTTATTTTATTGCACTTAATGTATATGTCCAATTTTTACCATATTTATTTCTTTTTATTTGAAAAGTTTTAACAGACATTTATTACAGATTTTGCATCTTTATTTTTCCGTCGTTTTATATTCAAGGATATATAAACATTATTACAAAGAGACATAAAATTAAATATCAAAGCATAATAAATACCAAAAATGTAAAAATTAAAATTAAAATAATAAATAAATTATAGGGCACTTGAAAGTGTAATAAAAAAAATATACGTATACATAATTATAAAAATAAAAAGTCATAAGAAGGCATTTTCTAGAGTAGTTTTAAGTCGTATTTGCACACACTAGTGAGTGTATTTATAGATGGCCCAATAATTCACTGTTAGGTGTCAATAGGCTACCACATCAGTGACCTCATCCAACCCAACCTTCAAATAAAATATTAATTTCTCTCTCATCCACATTCACAACCTCCAACTTTATATAATTTATACTCCCATCAGTGACCTCATCTAACCCAACCTTCAAATACAATATTATTTTTTCTTTTTCTTCCAACCTACATAAAATATTTATTATTTTTTTTAATAAGAACAAGTTATTAAAATAATATTTTTCTCTTGCATTTAAAAAATATTAATTAATTTATTAGAATTTTTTTTAATTCATAATTATTAAAAAATTACTCATATAATTATAAATTCATAATTTACTTCACAACAAAATAAAAATTACAAGAGTGAAAACATAATTAAATAAGCTACAATGAGACACATGAAATTTTAAAATGAGACACATGAAATTTTGGGAGTCATCATAATAATTTGGGTGATTTGGATCCATAACTTAAAATGAAGAAGAAATAGAAATATGAGATTGAGAATTTGTAGAGAGAAATTGTGTGAGGAAAAGATAGTTTTAGGTTTTGTGTAAATACATATCAATATTAGGCTCTATTTATAGATAATCTTTTTTATGAATTTTGATATAATTTTATTTTTTTAATTTTTTATAATTATATAAAATATTTATAATTTACATTACACTATATATACATGTGACACCCAATTAGAGAGTGTCACATGGCAAGTCATGCAATTGATGTTTCAAGGTCTGCCAGCCGACTCAAGTCACCTAAATTGGTGACTTTTGATTTATTTTTATTTTTAGAAAATTTATCTTCTTATGGTGACCTTTTTGGGTAGCCTTATAACACTCGTTCGCTACATAAAGCTATCGTTACTTTTGAATAGATGACATTTTTGGGAAATGCAGTAACATCTTAAATGTAGTAATCAGTTCTTTGTTGAAAAAGACGGACATGACTATATCTTCTTTGCAACGTGATTGTGTACGGTTGATTACACACAATACGCCATCGCAATCCATGGATCTCTCAAAAAAATGAGGTTGGTTTGGACGCTAATTGGATTTATGCTTCATATGTTATAAAGTTTAATTTTTCCAATCTGCTGGACTGGAATAATTTTTTATTTGCTTTTGAATGCGTTTTTGTTGATTGAGGGTTTTATGAAACTTTTGTTCTTGTGTGACATTTTGAATACTTATTGTCCTTCTCGGAGAGTGTCTTTATCTCCCATGTGGTGTATATTTTATCTAATGGAAAAATGGCCCATAAGGATTACATTTTTCGACATATGCTAAGTGTTAACCCCTTCTCTTCTATATCCTATAATATGATCGATCTCCCAACCTATTATATGAAACAACTTAGTATTGTTTTTATTGTGGTATAAACCCGGCTGAGGATTACTCTTTTTGGTTTCTGACCCCTTGCGGTTTCTTTCACTCGCTACTCAAGTAGCTAGAACAAGAAATTACAAGTTTGAACTATTACAGTCGATTCTAGAAAACTAGGGCTTCAAGGCCTTCACTTCCAAAGCCTCAGAGAAGAAGATCAGAGGGATCTTCAAGGTTTCTTCACAGGCTAAGGCACTAACTCGAAGATCTGCACAATAACAAGTAAGAAAAGTAAGTACATAGGGTATATAGTAGTAAATCGAAGTGATAAGAAAAGACAGAGAAGAGCAGAGGTGGAAAAAGTGTGCTCAAAGCACGGTGGCTCAGATTTTCTCACTGGAGACGGCGACGGCAACTCCAGCGACCGGAAAAGACCTAGACCAGGGAGGGGATGGTGAAATGATCCCTCACGAAGCACACACAAGCTTTCTTCCTCAGAGAACAGCCTAGCCGTCTACACTCATAGACCAACAGGAATCACAGTCAGATTCCGGCCAGAGAAACTGAGTACAGCGGTGAAAACACACAGAGAGAGAGATAGAGCTTTTCAGTTTAGGATTAGGGTTCAGTGTGTGGCTTGAGAGAGAAGAGAGATCTCTCGCATATTATAGAGGGTTCCGGAACATAGGGAATAGATATCAGCAGTAATGCTGAGTTAAGAGGGAGGTGGAACGTCGGGTTAGGGTTAAGGGTTTTGGGTTGTGCCTGAGCGGGTAAAAAGAAAAAAAGAAAAGCTCATGGGTCGGAGAAATGGCCATTTAGGCCAACTTCAACAACTTTAATTTGAATACTTATTTTATTTTCTAGAATGCGATTCTTAATTTGGTTTTAGAACTTTGTCATAGAGAATTATATATGTATAATAGACTGAATTCGTTTGTTCTTAACATGGATCTAGTGAATCCTTAAATGCATGTTGATTGGACTGTTAGTGTTACTGGAAACTTCGAGAGGTGCAATTAATAATAGAAAAATAGAGTTGATATATTAACATAGGGAAAAGATAGTTGAGATTTTAAGCTTTGTTATGGCATTTCTAATCATCAACACCTTGGTGGCTATGCAGTCTTGTGAACTGACTTTTACGAAATACATTTGTGATTTATTTACATTTCTATTCATCTTGTAATCTCTTCATTTGAAGATGCAGATGCCCTATTTAGAGCATTTTGTATTAGGCTGTTAGCTAAATATTGCCGCCATTTGACCCATTTGTCAATCTTGTTTCTGAGTAGGATTCTGATTATTCATTTTGTGTGAGTTAAAATTCATAGTTTGCTCTTCTCTCTTATATTCTCGTGTCTCACTTTTATATATAGTAGAAGAGCATCCTCTTTTATTTAGTACATACAATCTTGTCATTTACTTTTGGTTCAATTCATTGTCAATTTCATCACTATTTGTTTCTAATACATGGGAGACATTCTAATTCTTTACTCAATATTATGTATTTTTCGCTCGTATAATGTCTTTTATGATGTTCAAGTTTCTTTCTTCAAAGAGCAATAAAAGTTGAGAACTCAAGTTTGCAAGCTTTCTGAAATTTGGCATTTTTGATGGTGACTCATTAACGATATTCGGGAAGGCATTTCCATGAAAAAAAAGTCGAATAGCTCTTCTCCTTTGTGCTAGGATGTTCGATATCGATCTCAACATTGTAGATCACCCATAATCACTTTGATGCGAGATTATGAAGAGATTAAGATGTGGCTATAAATTTTATTTAGAAAAGGTTTTCCTTCAAAGCATCAGTGCTCTCCATTAGAGCGTCGGGGCTTGTTTAAAGCATGGATATCCTTATAGGCTTGGACTCAAAGCCTCGATATCCTTACAAGCTTGCACGGGCACCCAGAGTCTCGATATCCTTACAAGCTTGCTCTCAGAGCCTCGATATCTTTACTGGCTTTCACTCAGAGCCTCCATATCCTTACTGACTTGCTCTCAGAGCCTCGATATGCATGCACTCTGAGTCTCGATATCCTTACAAGCTTGGTCTCAGAGTCTCAATATCTTTACAGGGTTTCCCTCATAGCCTCGATATCTTTACAAGCTTTTATTCAGAGCCTCGATATTCTTACTGCTTGTTTTCACTTCAAAGTCTAGAGTTCCTACAGACTTGATTTCAAAGCCTTGAGTAATGTCGACCTTATAGCTCACTATTAGAGCTTCAAACATCGACATTGCATCCTTGGTTTTAGTGCCTCAATATCTTTACGGGCTTGTCTTCAGAGAACCTTGGGACTTATTTTCAAAGTTATAGCCTCATTTTCAAAGTCTCGGGGATTATTTTGAATGTCTCAATTTATTTACAATATCACATTCAGAGCTTCAATTTAATAGGCTTGTCTTCAGAGCTTCAATCATGACAAGTTTGCCTTCAATATATATAATAACTTTGCTTATTCACCTTTTTTTTAGCGATAATCATTGATTTTTTTGCTTATGTAATGACATCGCGAATATTCATCACCTCATATTATGTTATAAGTTCAAGTGGAGATGGCCTAATTGTTAAAGATGATTATCTCGGCCTAATGAAACACACCAATCAAAAAGACCTAAGATAGAACTAAGTCAAAAATCTACAAAGATGTAGTGAATACTACTATTTTTTATGGATATTTTCTGAGTTATAACTGGTAATATTATACTAGTAATATTATGGTATATATAGTTGAGATAGATAGGACAGAAATGGAGGAAAATTAAAGAGAGAACGTAGGAGGAATTCAGAGTAATTTTCTTCATATAATTTCTTCTGCAACAACTGAGTATAAATACTACAACTGGTCCCACAAACCTTAAAGCACCTTAGGTTAAAAAAATGGAAATAACATAAAAGCATAACATAATATTAAATAAAATCAAATAATCTTTCAACTCCTCCAACCACTTTTCTCGACCCAATTGATCTCGCAAGCCACTTTTGCTAAATCCAGCGTTCGGTCCAAATTGGCTGTTCCGACCCATTTCTCCCCATCTAGGTCTGAATTGTTTTGATTTGGTACAAGCTCAAACCCTAATTTCCCAAAGATCACATTTTTATCCTTCTCGCCACCATTTCCTCTCACATTTGCTGCTCTAACTTCTACTCCCAAATCTACCATTCCACCATCACTTTCCTTCAATCCCATGACAATACCCTCCGGAAAAGACGATTCTCATGCTCAAGAATAAAAGAGCACCGAATTTCTGACGGAGAAAGGCATTATCTTCCTAAGTAGAGTGAGCGGTGTCAGAGTTTGCCCAAAAAATCAACATTTGTGGAATTTGGAGACTACGCTGAAGAAAAACCTGGTGGTTTAAGGCTTGTAAAGGAACAAACTGAAATTCCCCATCTTCAGTAGCTATTGTAAGGTCAGAGATAGGTCTCTTTTGCCAATACATTTCTTGAGTAGTGAGACATGAAAATTAGGGTGTATTTTAGATGTAGGTGGAAGACCTAGGCGATAGAACCCGGTACCAATCTTTTCTAGGATAGTGTAGGGGCTATAAAACTTATCTGAAAGCTTTAAGTTTCGTCGGAGGGCGACATATTTTTTCTGAAAGGGTTGTAGTTTGAGATAAACCTGTTTCCCAACCTCAAAGCTCATATCTTGCCTTCTGCGATCAGCATACCACTTCATCCTACTATGGGCTTGAAGTAGATTCTCTCTTAGAGCTTGCATCATTTGTGTCTTTGTGTCAACATCTCTGCCACATCTGCATTCTGTAAGTCAACATAAGATGTGAGAGCCCAAGTTTTAGGTAGAACCCCATATAGAGCTTGGTAGGGTGTGCACTTAAGACTGGTATGGTAGTTGGTATTGTACCAATACTCAACTAGTGGCAGACATTGCAACCACTTCCTGGGGTTGTCACTAGTCATGCACCTTAAGTAATTCTCTAGGCATTGTTTAAGCTTCTTGGTTTGACCATCTGATTGGGCACGGTATGCAGAAGTCATTTCCAACTTGATACCAATTAACCTGAAAAACTCTCTCTAAAAAGAGCTAGTGAACACAGTATCTATGTCTCTAACTATGCTGATGGAAGGTCCATGAAGCCTATATATGTTATATATAAAAATCTTAGCCAAAGTTTCAGCTGAGTAAGGATGAGACATGGGAAGGAAGTGTTCAAATTTGGTAAACCTGTCTATAACCACCAAAATAACATCCTTGCCATCAGATTTAGGCAATCCTTCCTCGAAAATCCATGAAAACATGGGTCCAAGATTGTTTAGGGACAGGTAGGGGTTGAAGTAATCCAGGATAGAGTCCATGATCTGATTTATGTCTTTGGCAAACATCACATTCTTGCACCCATTTAATCACATCAGACTTCATATTAGGCCTGTAGAAAACCCCTTTTAGCCGCATATATGTCCTAGTAATGCCAGAGTGTCCCCCATAACTTAAGTTGTGCATAACAGATAAAATCTAGGATCTACAGTCCCCAGAAGAACCCACTCCCAATCTTTCTTTGTACCTCACCAGTCCATCAGTGATGGAGAATTCTGGATTTGAGCCTTCCTCAATGAGCTTAGCACTTAAGATTTTTGAGAAGTAATGGTCTTGTTGGTAACTGGTAGTCACTTTTTGTACCTAACTAGGAATAGCAATGGTAATAGTTGTACACTCCATGTCAGAGGCATCTCTCCTAGAGAGAGCATCAGTAACCTTGTTGTCAACTCCTTTCTTGTACTGAATCTCATAGTTGAACCCTAGGAGTTTTGTTACCCATTTTTATTGCAATGGATTCATCACCTTCTGATCCAACAAGTACTTTAAGGCTTGTTGGTCAGTTTTGATGATAAATTTGTGTCCCTGTAGGTAGACCCTCCACTTTTGCATAGTCATTAAAACAACCAGGAACTACCTTTCATAGACAGAAAAGGTTTGATTTCTTGGGCATAGGGACTTGCTCAGATAGGCTAAAGGTCTTCCCTCCTGCATGAGCACTGCCCCAACTTCAAAGCCACTAGCATCAGTTTTAAGTATGAATGGCTTACCGAAGTCTGGCAGTGCTAAGACTGGGGCAGTAGACATGGCTATCTTCATCTTATGAAAGGCCATCTCTATCGCAGGATTCCAGTAGAAATTGTCCTTCCTTAAGAGGTCAGTGAGAAGCTTGCTAATAAGCCCATACCCTTGTACAAACTTCCTGTAATAACCTGTGAGCCCTAGAAATCCCCTTAGTTGTTTAAGGTATTGTGGAACAGGCCATTTAAGCATACAATCCACTTTCTGTGGATCTATAGAGACCTCTTGTTGAGAAATGATGTAGCCTAAGTATTCTACCTTACTTGTCCCAAAACTACATTTGCTTTGCTTGGCAAAGAGCTTGTTATCCCCAAGCAACTGCAAGACCACCCTTAGGTACTGTAGGTGTTTTTCCCAACTAGTCCTAAAGACTAGGATGTCATCAAAAAATACCAACACAAACTTTCTTAGATGATCTCTGAAAGTTTGGTTTGTAAGGGCCTGAAATGTTGCAAAGGCATTGCATAGACCAAAGGGCATTACCACAAATTCAAAATGCCTATGGTGAGTGCTGAAAGTAGTTAGATACCTGTCTTACGGCCTTACTAAGATCTAGAAGTATTCAGATCTAAGATCAATCTTAGAGAAATACTTAACTCCATGCAACTCATCTAAGAGCTCATCAATTACAGGGATATGAAACTCATGCTTGACAGTGAGTGAGTTTAGGTACCTATAATCAATACACATCCTCCATGATTTATCCTTTTTCCTTACCAATATTACTGGTGAAACAAAAGAGCTCTTGCTATGTTGTATGAACCCTGCCAGTAATAGCTCCTTGATGATCTTCTCTATCTCATCCTTATGATTGTGAGAAGTTCTATAGGAATGTTGATGTCTTGGTAGGCTGTTAGGTTTAAGGGTTATATGATGTTCAACTCCCCTTGTAGGAGGCAGCTCAGTAGGCTCCTAAAAAATATCCTTATATTCTTCTAACAACCCTTCCATGTTTTTTCCTTCTTCGTGTTCTTGTGTCTAAACTTGATCATAAAAACCTCTTCAATGTCATTACTCTGGTAGTGTAGCAGTTTCAACAGTGAGTGCCCAGATATCAAATGGCAATCCGCCTGTGGCCTACTAGCTTGTAACTTAATCTTTTCTTCTCCTTGAGTGACTGTGAATGTTATGTGCTTGTAATCCAACTCTATTGGGGTGCAATACTTCAGCCAATCTCCTCCTAGGATTAAATCACACCCCTTAGTTTTCAACAATCTGGGTGAGTAGATAAAATCATGGCCTTGTACCTGCTACTTGAACCCAGTAGCTTGATACTCACTTACTAGTTTTTAGCCATTAGCCACCCTAATCAGAATTGGGATGGCAGGTTCTATCAAGTAGCCTAGCCTCTTAGCAGTAGCCTCTTTTCGACTACCCTCAAGGTGGTGACTCTTTTTTATCCTGAGACAGCATTTAGAGACATCTGCACCTCTTCCATTGGAAAATCTTCAGTATCAGTAGGGGAGAAATCTTCAAGAATAGTTGGAATGGCATGCATAGAAGCCAGTTCTTCTTATTTTTTCATAATCATGTAGTTAATCCAATTTTTGCACTTGTATCCAAACACATAAGGCTCATCACAATTGTAACACGGGCCCTTTTCTCTCTTTGTTGCCATTTTAGCTGTTGTTCATAGCTTGGTGGATGGTTTTAAAGGCCCATGATAATATCATATTTTACATGTATTTTGAGGTACATTTGAGTGGTATTTGATGGGCATTGCATGCATGAAGTGTTGAGTTTTGCATAGTTTTCTATGTTTTGTGCAATGTCACGTGTTTGTTCATTGTGAAGGGAATTAATGCCATTTTTTGTGTGGACCTCAAATTAGTGTGGGAACACACTAGAAAGATGGGAAATCAAGTTAGGAACACGTTGCAAAAAGAATCAGGTCAATCGGATGAGAAACGAGTGAGAACGAAGCAAAACAGTGAGAGGCTGCCGGAGCTAATGTGGACTCGCGACCGCGGTCGCGAACGGGGTCGCGAATCCTGATCTGGACTGATTTCTGCACGCGTGCGACAGAGAGTGGGTTCTCCTTTGAAATACCCGCGACCCGGTCGCGAATTTGGGCATCTGGTCGCGAATTTTGGCCACGTCAGCGCCACGTGGACTCGCGACCCAAGTCGCGGGTGACTGGGTCACGAGCGAGGTCGCGAGTGAAGCTCTGGGAGTCCGATTTTTGGCCTATTTTGGCCCGTTTTCTTTCCTTTTTCAACTGGGATACTTCCAACACTATATATACCTCCTCAAACACGAAAATTAGGATATCAAAACCCTACCATAACACCAAAAACCATAACAACACATACCATATTCCTCTCTTAAACACAGAGATAGAGAGTTGCAGAGAAGAACACGGAGAGCAAGACCAAGAGATTCAAGCCAAGCAAGAATAGAGATAGAATAATTACTTCCGGGTTTTATTTATCTTTATTTCTGTTAGACATGATTTCTAGTGGGATTTTAGTTTTCTATATTTATATGGATAGTTAAACCCTAGTTTTCTAGGGTTGGATGATGAATTGTTTATGAAGTTTATTTTATTGGTTTTATCATATTTCCTATGACTTTATCTTGATCTTTGATTACTCTTATTTTTATCTGTATTGTTTAACTGATCACTAAATGATACAATTTGATGTGTTAATTCATAAATCGAGAGAGGAGTTTTAACACGTGATCTGGAGTAATTAACTCATTAATCAATAACACTCGAGAGGGTTGAGGTTAATTGAGAAAATAATAGACCCTGGGAGCCATTAGGAGTTGCATGCTAGGCACTGAACGGAGACATTAATACTAGTTGTGTGATCCACGCTTTAGGCACTTCGAGAGAAGGTTCAAGGTATAATTGTGGTTGTTCTAGCTAGATTTAAGTCCCTACATAGGTGTGTGATGAAACAAGTAAATAAATGGATTAGATAAGGATTCTCCAACTCTAGAATTCATCTTTCTCCGTTGTTTCTTCTTTACTCTTTCTTCTCTGTGTTTCCATTTATATTATATGTTTAAGTACTTTAATTAGTTCAAGCACTTTAATCGGTTGTCTAGATAGCATTTAGGAGTTAAGTTCTAGTACTTAGTTAGTTAAATATTAAATCTCTGTGGATACGACCTTGTTCACCGCTATCCTATAAGCCTCACTGTACACTTGCAGTTTAGGTGAAAATAAATACCGAACAACGCAGTGGGTTTTTTGTTGTTACCAATAGGGTTAGGTTCAGCCCTTCTAAAGTTAGAGGGTTGCCCCAGATAGGATTTCCCTGTCCCCTTTAACTTTTTGGTAATAGCATCTATGGTATGTATTTGGCATCTTCCCGATTCAATAGCTTGATGTAAGGATCTAGGATTGAACATAGTAACTGCAGCTTGTAACTCCTCACCCAAGCTACTGATAAAACTAGCAATGAAATAATTCTCATAATAGACACGGGGGTTAAATAACACCATACAAGCTCTCAATTCTTTAAACTTCACCACATAATCATCATAATAACCCTGATGTTTTACTTTATTGAATTATATGATGACCTTAGTTTCCCTTAGTTCTTCAAATCTGGCAGCAACTACATCAAGAAATTGATTCCGAGATAAGTCTTTATACCTGGTGCTCTAGCTCTGGAACCACTGGCAGCATTGCCCTCAAAGTGTAGAGAGGCTAGAATCATTTTCTATGACTCTGGGACATTGGGTACTAACTGGAAGTATTGGGTACATCTCAAGATCCAGGCCTTCGGTTGAGACCTATCAAATTTGGGGAAATCTACCTTTGGGAGTGGATTAAACTTGGGGGTGTGCCAATTGTAAGTGTGGATTTACTTGTCCCAATGATAGCTTAGAACTCGTAGTATATTGAAACTGAATTGTAGATCCACTCTCAGCAACTGCTAGGCTTGGAGGTGTACCCAGTATAGATTGCTCCTCCGGATTTTCCTTTCATTTAGATAAATTCGAGAGTTGTAATTGTATAGAAGTGGGGGTATGGGTTAGGTGGTCATAGTTAGAGGTGACCCCTTTTAACTGGTCTTGCACCTGGGTAGTGATCTCCCCAAGTTTTTCTTGCATTTTTTATTCAGTTGCTTCTCACTTCATTGATTCAGCTTCTAGAATCTGATCTATCCTTCTTTGCGCCTCTTGCAACTCTTTCAAATGAGTGCCCTCAACCATGGCAGGAAATCCGACTCCAAGATACCAATTGTAGTGAATACTACTATTTTTTGTGGATATTTTCTGAGTTATAACTTGTAATATTATACTAGTAATATTATGGTAAATATAGTTGAGATAATAGATAGGATAGAAAGAGAGAAAAATTGCAGAGAGAACGGAGGAGGAATTCAGAGTAATTTTCTTCATATCATTTCTTCTGCAACAACTGAGTTTAAATACTACAATTTGTCCCACAAACCCTAAAGCACCTTAGGTTAAAAAAATTAGAATTAACATAAAAGCATAACATAATATTGAATAAAGTCCAATAAGCTTTCAACTCCTTCAGCCACTTTTCACAGCCCAATTGATCTCGCAGCCCACTTGTGCCAAATCCAGCGTTCGGTCCAAATCGGCTGCTCCGACCCGTTTCCCCCATCTGGATCTGAATTGTTTTGATTTGGTAGAAGCTCAAACCCTAATTTCCCAAAGATCGCATTTATATCCTTCTCGCCACTATCTCCTCTCACATTTGCTGCTCCAACTTCTGCTCACAAATCTACCATTCCACTATAAATTTTCTTCAATCCCATGACAAAATACTGTATAGGCGAATATAAGAGAGAAGATCTCAAACGGGATTCCATGAATAGAGGACAATTATATCTCTAATTAGGGGTTAACTCAACTTAAAAATACTTCATCTACGCTGGATCTAAGAGGGAGGTCAGTTAGTTAAAACAATCGACATCTCTAGTCACAAGAATCATTTATATCATGGCTTTCAATTCATGATTCGACACTTTTTTCCCTAAATTTCGATATTTGACTTGATCGTCAAAGTCCGATCGATTATTATCCCCATTGACGATTTTCGGCTTCACGATTGTTTGTTTTTTGCTAACCGTCGGTGTCTGAACATTGATACGAAATCAATTGTAGATTTTTGGATGTACAATTTACATTTAAAAAAAATCACGAGCATATTCATCCTAAGAACAAATATTAAGGGTGTATTTGACTCTTTTCCCTCTTTTATATTAATAAATAATTAATAAAAAGTAACTTTTTATATCAATGTGTTTAGTTGGTTTTTTTATACAAACAATTGTTAATAATTAATCATAATGATGATTTTAATTTTTGTAAGATTAAATAATAGATAATTGTAGATCATAGTAGCAAAAAAATCTTAACAAATTACGGATATAGGAGCCACTACAAGAATTCATCGAGTTAGCGACGGAAATTTCCGTCGGTAAACCAAGCTATTCCATCGTTAATTCGAGATAACGACGGACACTCACCGTCATTATTCCGCTAGTCGGCAATCCAATTTAACGACGGATAACTTCTGTCGTTAGTTGTAACGACGGCCATAACGACGGATATGGTCCGTCGTTAACTCTGGTGTCGTCTACAGTCGTTACCTTTTACGACGGACATAACGACGGACTCGGTCCGTCGTTAATAATTAAAAATAAATTAAAATTAAAAAACCGATTAATATAACGACAGACTCGGTCCGTCGTTAATAATTAAAAATAAATTAAAATTAAAAAACCGATTACTATAACGACGGACTCGGTCCGTTGTTAATAATTAAAAATAAATTAAAATTAAAAAATGGATTAATGTAACGACGGACTTTAAATAAAAATAAATAATAAATAAAAAAAAATTATTAATTTCTTTTTGTTTTTTTTTTTGTTTTTTTTTTGTAATTTAGATTATTGTTTGTAAATAAATTATGGAAAAACTGTAATAAATATATATAAAATCTTCAATACAATACATAAAATGTAATATAATATAATAAAGAGTGTATAAAATACAAATAATAATAGTGTCAAGATGAAGATGGAGGAGGGCCCCTAAACTGCGCCCGCATCAGCTCGAACATCTCGGCCTACTGGCGCAGCATCTCCTGCTGCTGATCGATCTTCTCCTGCTGGGCTTGGAGAAGCGCTGCATGTGCGTCCATCTTCTCCTGGAGAGCCGTCTACTGGGCATCCATCTTCTCCTGGAGAGCCCTGATGGCAGCCTGAGTGTCGGGCTGTGGAGGAGCTGCAGATGAGACGCTGGGAGCTGAATAACTCCTAGATCGACTGCCGAGCCCAAACACTCGATTCTTCTTCGAGTGTCGGAGGGCAGCGTCCACGTATACCGCGCTCATATCCACGGGTGGTGGTGCCTCATCTGTGCCAGGAGTCGGCTGGCTCAACTCCTCAACCCGAGCCAATACATTAGCCTATTCACAAAATCGAAAAAGAATGATTAAATATTTAATTTCTATGTTATTAATAAATTTATAAATATTGATAAATTAACTTACAGCTATACGGGCAGACTTCCCATCTGTGTGGGATCCATCGACATTGTCGTGCAGCCTCCTGAATGTCTCCCACGCCACGTCATTGGGTTGCACGCCCTTCTCCTTAGCCTATTAATTGGATAGAGATGTTAGCACAAACATATTAAAAAATAAATAAATAAATATTAATTTAATTGCATACCAAAGCTGCAGCATGCGCAACTGCACTCCGAGAGCCTCCTCGATGCTTCACAATGCCTATGCCAGGACCATCGGGCTCAGTCAGACGATTCTTCGATGCGATCGCTGACTTCTTCTTGAAGGCATCACTGTCCCAGTGCGCCTTGAAGCCCTCCCACATTCAGGAGGCATGAATGGAGGGCAGCCCTTGGTCCTATCCTTCTTGAAGGTATGGACCATATCCCTGTATCTCTGAGGAGCCCTGAGCTCCCATGCTGCCCAAATGGCATCCTCCAAAGTGGGATCCCAAAACCACTCATTCTGCAAGATATTGAGAACATGTGAAAATACTAAACTTATATAACATTTTAAAATATATGTATATAATAATAAGATACCCGGAACTCCTCCCTATATGTCTGCCTCCTCTCAAGGGGCACCATCTTCCAGGTGTAGGCACCCGGGTGCAAAAACCTCTTGAAGCTCGATGTGATGGTGGCTGAGACGGGATAACTCGACATCAATTGGCTTCGAAATGTAAAAAATAATAAATATATTAGAATATTACAGTAATTAAAATAATAATCTATAAAAAAATATTCAAAACTATCTAATTCAACATACCCATCCTGAAGCCAACAACGACGCCGACCCTGCACATCAACATCGGGCAATGACGATCCATGTAGTGAGATATTGCCAACTGGACCGCTCAGGCCCACAGATGATGATGATGAACCTCCAGCTGAGGTAGTACCGCCTCCCTGCATCTGCAAAATCATATTAAGTTTAGTTTATGAAGTTAGCAAATTGCAACGGTACTGAGTACTTGAATAAGAAAACATCTATATATATCAAATAAGACCAACCACACTAATCATCCATGTCATCATCATCACTTACACTGTCATCTGATAAATCGATCTCTGGTTCTATATCTTCTTCATCATCTTCTTCTTCTTCTTGAATGTCTATTACCCTACTATCTGGATGATTTGATATAGGATCGTCATCTATTGTGAGGGTATGCAAACCATCAACTTCATCATCTTGAAAGGCTGAGGTTATGATTGTATTATCATCCTCTGATGGTACTTCAATATTAGATCGAGCCTTTATTTTGCAGACCGCCCACCAATCACTTCGAGAGCGATTTAAAGTTGGGTATTCACAGTAACACACTTGGATTGCTTGTTTAGCAAGCATAAATGGATCAGATCCTGAATACTTACGCTTATGATTTATAGAAACCATTTTGTAGTCAGGATGCACATTTGTTCCTTGTGTTGATGTATCAAACCACTCACATTTAAACAACACTGTCTTCTTAATAGGTAGACCAGCGTATTCCAACTCAATCACCTCATCAATCGCCCGTAATATTCAGTGTGTGTCCCTTTAATGCAGACTCCACTATTTATTGTAGCTCGCTGTGAGCCATGGGAAATTGTGTGAAATTTGTACCCGTTAATAAAGTACACAGGGTAGACATTAACGGAACAAGAAGGCCCACTTGAAAGATCACACATGATCTTGTTGACATTATTAGTTGGATCTTGTGCCTGTTACAATAGAAAACTTCATACAATGTTACAGTTGCTCATGTATACTTACATTAAGGTTTTCGGATATCATATACTTACATATTTGGCGAACCAGCTCGCAAATTCTTTATCCATTCATTTTTCAATATCTTCCATTGAGATATTCGAGCATGATACTTTCAATTGGTCAACGAACACACTTCAAAAAATTAAGCATGGATTAGAATTTGGTGAAATAACAATAACACATTTTAAACAGTTCACATGCTTATGTTGTGTACGATTCAACTTCTGGACAATTAAACAAAACGTAAATCTGTGCTGCAGCATACTCGTTCTCCGTCAAATATCTTTTTGACATTCTTCCAGATGGTCGACCGTGCTGCTTGAAAATTGACAAATTTGTTGCACTGTCATCTTGTGCGTCTCCAATACCTTCATAATTACGAGGCATGTTTCTATGTCTCGTTTTTACAAAATCTTCAAAATAATACGAACAGAAGGTCGAAGCTTCTTCCACCAAATAAGCATTGCAGATTGAGCCCTCAACTCTTACTTTGTTTCGGACGTTATTTTTCAACTTCCTCAAGTACCGTTCAAATGGATACATCCATCGATACTTTACAGGCCCAGCAAGTCTGGCTTCATCAGCCAAGTGGACAGGTAGATGCTCCATTGAGTCAAAGAAACTTGGTGGAAAAATGCGTTCAAGTTTACACAATATGATTGGAATACTTTCATGCAACCGACACACATCATCAACAATGATACTTCTGGCTATCAAATCCTTGAAGAATAAACTCAATTCCTTGATTGCCTTCCAAACATTGGAAGGGAGAAGTTCAGCAAATGCAATCGGGATAAGACGTTGCATGAACACGTGGCAGTCATGGCTTTTCATGCCAAACATTTTCAATTTTCTCATATCCACGCATCTGCTCATGTTGGACACGTACCCATCTGGAAATTTCAACTCTCGAACCCATTCAAATAAGATGTTCTTCTCTTTCTTATCCAACGTATAACAAGCCTTTGGATACTTGTCTGTGGACTCGTTCCGTTTTAGCTCTGGTCTTGAATAATACATATTCAAATCTTGTCTAGATTTGGAGGTATCTTTTGTCTTCCCCTGCACATTCAACACAGTATTGAATAGATTATCAAACACATTCTTTTCAATGTGCATGACATCCAGATTATGACGAATCAACAGTGAGCTCCAGTATGGAAGATCCCAAAAGATACTTTTCTTTTTCCACCCGCAACCTTTGGAAATTGTCACATTATCATTATTCTCTGTGATTTTTTGAAGACCCAATGCTTCAATGCGAGCCAGAATTTCATGTCCCGATCTCGTCTCTGGAGGTCCTCCATTCACCACTTTGTTTTTTAAGAATGCTTTTTTATTTTTTCGGAAAGGGTGGTTTGCAGGTAAGAATTTACGATGGTTATCAAACCATGATTGTTTACCACTACATGATAAGGTGAAGGCGTCAGTGGACTTCATACAGTGTGGACATGCCAATCTCCCAGCAGTGTTCCAACCAGATAACATGGAGTAAGCGGAAAAATCACTAATTGTCCATATCAATGTTGCTCGCATCTGAAAATTCTGTTTCAATGAAACATCATATGTAGGCACACTAACCTCCCACAATTGAATAAATTCAGATATCAAAGGTTGTAAAAATGCATCCAACTTCTCTTTCGGATTACGTGGCCCTGTCACTAATACAGTTAGGAACATGTACTGCTCTTTCATACACATCCATGGGGGTAAATTATACGGTGTAATGATGACAGGCCACGAAGAATACTGTTGTCCTGATTGCCCAAATGGTTGGAACCCATCAGTAGATAGACCCAACCTAACGTTACGTGCTTCAGAAGCAAATTGAGGAAAAATTGTGTTCAGATGTTTCCATGTAGGAGAGTCTGCTGGATGTCGCATTACTCCGTCATCAACAAATGATGCATGCCACCGCATATCCTTTGCTGTTGCATTAGATGCATACATCCTCTATAACCTCGGAGTGAGTGTAAAATAATACATCTTCTTGTGTGCAACTGTGGTCTTCTGTCTTTTTGCGAATGGCGACTCGTTTTCTTGAAACGGGGATGACCACAGAATTTGCATTCAGTCAATTCACTATCAGCAGCCCAATAGATCATACAGTTGTTGAAACAACAATCGATCTTCTCAACAGGTAGCCCCATACCCCGCAGTAACTTTTTTGTGGTGTAGAAATTATCAGTTACTAAATTATTCTCAGGAACTATCTCTTTCATTAATTGAGTTAGTTGATCAAAACATCTCTCTGACATGTTATTCTCAGATTTCAAATTCAGCAGACGAGCAACGAGTGACAATTGAGAATGGTTCTGACAACCCGGCCACAATTCTTTATCTGCGGCCCTCAACATGTCATAAAATCGTTGTGCTTCTGGATTTGGGGCCTCCTCGGTATGATCATCGACATTGATGTTGATATGCGGACCAGTAGCATCCATTACCATGTTCTGGTATGTATTCATTCCATCCTGACCACCCAAATTCTGATCGGTGTCCGGATGCACCTGTTGTTCACCTTGATAAATCCATACACGATAATTGTGCACAAATCCTTTCTTTGCCACGTGTAGTCTAACGGTAGACGGCATTTGGAATGGAATATTCTTACACTTACGACATGGACACTTAATCTTGTCTACACTCATGAAGGACGGTTGATTGCAGGAAAACTCGATGAAAGCATTTAGTCCATTAAGGAAGTCCAGATCCAAAGCACCATTCTGAAGGTATCGCCGGTACATCCATTCACGATCTAAACTCATTGTAGAAGGCCAATTTCTAAAAATTTTGATCGTAAAATACGCACTGATTATCGTTCAATGAAATATAAAAATAATTCATTCAAAAATAGCGCTAATTTTTTAAAAAATTTCGGCAGTACCTATGTGAATTTCCTAGTCCCAAGTTCTCGAGTCTACGCTAATTGATCTATGTTCTTCTAATCGATTCAAATCAACAAAAGCCAACATTTCAATAGAGAGGGATCCAGGGGCCCTCATCCCAAACAAAAACCAACAATTCAATAAAGAGGGATCCAGGGGCCCTCATCCCATTTAACAAAATTGGCCAACTTATCATAATAAATCCATAAATAACATACTTATTACTACGCATTTTAGCTGTGAGGTAACGATTTAATTAATGATCATTAAAAAAGGAACAAAAATAGGTGAAACATTTTAGCAAACGTAATCATAGAATTATACAAACAATCCATATGTAAAAAAGGTACAGAATTGTACAAACTTGTCCGATGTGACATAAACAAAAGAAGCCAAAATCAAATAAATTGTACTTAGTATTAAAAGTCATATAAGTTTAACTTATTTGTGGGAATATTATCACCATTTGATTCTTTTTTAATTTAAATATTAATTCACCCAAATTTAGAGACATGAATTATACATGAATTATATTGGATGGATATATAATCGTATTATTTATACGGTAGATTTGATCAATAAAATATGGTTAGAATTCGAATTTAACATTGGAGTTGGCTTATTAGCTTTGGGACTTTTGTAAGTAAGCTAGCTAGTTTCCATCACCACTTTTTTTATTATTATTAAACAAATTAAATCAATATTTATTTGTTTCTTATTTTACAACCATTTCTTTTGCTTTATTATTATTATTATTATTATTGATTACAAAAATATTATATTGCATCTCTACATTTATAATTTTTTTTTTCAGATTCATACTTGGTCTTTTGACAATTACAAGGTACAAGATTGAAGTAGTAATTGCCAAAACGGATGAACAAGGCATCACAACCCCACATTTAATATTTTTTTTGGTTTTTTTTTTTTTACTTTTTCCATTTTTTTCATCACCATCATTGAGGGTTGTTGGAGGCAAAAACCAATAGTGAAAATCTGATTAAAAGAATTAAAATTCAAATCTTAACTTACATTATTTTTTTATCTTACTTTTTCTTCTTTTCTTTGATCTATTTCAAATTTTTATTTGAAATTAGTGTGTATAATACACATATATATATATATATCACAAGCTTTCAATTTGTAGCACTAACACATATATAATACTCAATGATGAACAAGATTATAAACACAAAATAATCGAAGCAAGAGAGAATTGTGTATACACGTATTTTAATCCACAAACATGCTAATTCACATTTTAATCCACAAACATGCTGCAATTACTGAAATTAAAAAAAAAATTGACATACTTACCTTCTGGCTGATACACGGCGGTTGACAGTGGTTGGCGGCAGCGCAGCAGGGCGGCGACGACAGAGCCAGGCGGCAGGCGGCACGCGGGTGACGGTGGTGGACGGCAAGGCGGCAGGGGTTGGGGGCGATGGTGAGAGAGAAGAAGAGAGAGACAGAAAGAGAAAGAGAGAGCGAGAGAAAGAGAAAGAGAGAGAGAGAGGTGGGGACGGACAGAGGGAGATGCGGCGGCGGGGGTGCCCGGAAGAGGTGGCGCACGGCGGGGCGATGGCTAGGGCTCCGTGCGATTTGGGGGAAAATGAAGAAGAAGCCCGATTTTTTTTTCTATATCGGGAATTTACGATGGATTCACGACGGCCTGTCCGTCGTTATAGTTTAAATAATTTAAATAATTTGAAAATTTCTATTATTAACGACGGACACGTCCGTCGTTATATTTTAAATAATTTAAATAATTCAAAAAAAGTAATATTAACGACGGATAACTTCCGTCGTTAAATATTCTTGAATTTATTTAATTCAAAATGTCTAAAATTAACGACGGCACACATCCGTCGTTAATTATTGCGGAATTTATTAAATTTAGAATTTTAAACTTAACGACGGCACACGTCCGTCGTTAAATATTGTGGAATTTATTTAATTCAGAATTTTCATAATAACGACGGATTAGGACCGTCGTTAAATATTCTTGAATTTAAATAATTCAAAATTTTAAATAATAACGACGGAAATGGCCGTCGTTAATATTTCTGGAATTAATATAATTCAAAAATCCAATTATTAACGACGAAAGTTGTCCGTCGTAAGCCGTACCGACTGAATTTCCGTCTGTATTCCGTCGTTAGAGTTGCCGACGGAATGTCTGTCGTAAGTCCGTCGCGAATGACGACCCGAAAAATGTCCGTCGGTAAGTCCGTCGCTAAAACACAGAATTCTTGTAGTGAGCCGTACTTATAGTATAATTTAAAGTTCACTTAGTAATAGAATTATTAAAAAATATATATATAAGTGTAAGTTCAATATATATAATAGGGATTGAATAATAAATAAAATAAAGTGCACATTCCTTCTACTTAAAAAAAAAAAGAAAAAAAAATTAGAGTCTCACTAAATATTGTTAGGTCTGGGCCTGCCCGACCCTTCCCTCCACTAAAAATTAATTGGGAAATTCTAAAGAAAGTATGTGCTTTTCTCTTCATAGTCCCTCTATATTATAAAATATAAATTTAAATATGATAAAATTATTTTGTCCCTTAGCTCCAATAATTAATTAATTAACAAAAATCATAGCCTCACACATGTATTTTATAAGTGAAGAAAAAGAATAAGCATCAATTATCATATTCCTTTACGCATGATCCCCACCCATATTCCATTACTAAATAGATAAATAGAAAGGGAAAAAAATCGAATTTGCAGGATATATAATAATTGGAAAAGGTCCCTTCAATACGCGAAACCCGAATTCTTATTTCTTCAATGGACATGGTGCTTCATCATCGTATCCTTATCATATCAAAATAATAAGGACATGAATAAAATAAACCTAAATACTAACCAGCTATTTTTGTGTCGTGCTATTATGTCGAATCAATAATTGTCACCTCTACTCTAAATAATGTCTATAGGAACACATACAAACATTCTCCCACATAGTCCACCAACATATTCCCTTTTACAATTAATTTAATTATTTTTTACATTGTATGAAATATGTTGGGTGCCGCCAGAAAACATTGCTTGAATATAATGTATATTATTTTAATTATGTATTCACTTATTTTTTAAAGAAAAACCTTCTCAATATCTACTTGTCAAAATTCTTATAATTGTGGATAATACCCGTTGGAATAGCATAAACTTATCGGATGCCACCTCAATATGCTCTAATTAATTAAGTAGTATTAATAGTTAGCTAGGCTCGCAGAAAGTTGCCACTCTGTAGAGTTGACTTCAAGGGTGACCGCGCCCACCCCACCTAATAAGCTTCCTAACTTTAGTAGACGTGTACTATTTGAACTTTTCATTAGGAACAAATATTGGAATCTTCAATTCACACATTTTGTCCCTCTAAAAGTTTATGAAATTTCCCAATTAAAATTTCCAGTCAACATAGGTGTTTACTTTGTAACTGGACTGAAGCAACTACCCAACTAGCTAGCTAGCTATTCGAATTTGACTCGATCGACGTAGATAAAGCTCGTGAGTTACTTCTCATAATCTAATTTATAGAATATTTTATTAATATTTTTAAATCATAACATGAGATTTAAGTGATCTTTTATACTTATAATATATAAAATAACGTACATGTCAAATTTCAACATTAAATGTATTAATTTAATTTTGATCAGATGTATAAATACTATGTATTGTTAAGCTTGACTATGCTCGTTTACACCTCAAATCTCGTGTGTCATTCACTATTTACATGTGTCAAGCCTATATTTTTTATTTTAGTTTTAGTTTCAATTATTTTGATATAGTTAAATTTAAAAATATTTATTTAGGATTCATTATTCTTCCAATTAAGGTATATTAAAAAAATTAAAAATTAATTATGACAAATGAAATATAATATGGGAGGGCACCGGGATGTCCTAATTAATAGGCACGTTTAGGTTAAAAATATAATACTCAACTCGAGCTTGATTTAATAGCACACAAGTCAATCTTGACATGTTGATGTATTAATTTCTACTCTACTCCCTCATTTACACCACTAATTTACTCCTACCAATATAATAAAGGTAACACGAATGGGAGCCACAGCTAGTATTACTCTAAACCATATTAACTAATTATGAGTGGACTCAATTAATATGCCAATATATATATTTATATATATAATGTAAATTAATGATCCATGCAATATAAAAATGAATTGAAAAACGACCGATCGACGTCATACCATTAGTCAATATTCACTCGTGCGTAATTGCAAATTGGAAAAAGCTCACACACACTCACCAACTCCCATCCCCAACGCCCTATATATTGATGGACAAACATAAGCCACTACTACACACAACACAACTTGCATTTACTTATAACACTTGTTTTGTAAGACAATTTCTATTATGGCCAATCCTAGAACACCATGGGCAGCCCTCTTCCTCTGCCTCCTCATCTCCGCCTCCACCACCATCTCCCACAGCTGGAAACCCCGCCCCCGCACACCGTGCAGGGAGCTCGTCTTCTATTTCCACGACATCCTTTATAACGGGCAAAATTACAATAATGCCACTGCCGCGATCATAGGGTCGCCCCAGTGGGGCAACAAGACCGTGATGGCCGTGCCCTTCAACTTTGGTGACATGGTGGTGTTTGATGACCCCATTACCCTCGACAACAACTTGCACTCGCCTCCGGTGGGCCGGGCACAGGGCATGTATTTCTACGACCAGAAGAGTATATACGGCGCCTGGCTCGGGTTTTCATTTCTCTTCAACTCGACGGAGCATGTGGGCACGTTGAACTTCGCCGGGGCCGATCCGTTGATGAACAAGACTAGGGACATTTCGGTCATTGGAGGGACCGGAGATTTCTTCATGGCTCGAGGCATTGCTACTCTGCAAACGGATGCATTTGAGGGAGATGTTTATTTTAGACTTCGTGTTGATATTAAGTTGTATGAGTGCTGGTAATTAATTAGTCTTAGCCATGCCTCATGGCTAAAATAAATGAATTTATTAAAGTTTTCGCTTTTTTGTCGTTTTATTTTAAGTTTGTTCATACGTTAACGTTCTGTCTGTGCGCATATCATATATATATATATATATATATATTTATCCCACCATCATTGTCTTTAGCATGTTTTTCATCACACGAGATTTCACGTTGCATTGTCTGTGTTTCATTATTGCACTATATTTGATTGTCTGAATTTTTTTATTTCTTATTGCATTTAATTTTCCTCTACGTACTATGTGAATAAAATGGCTATATTATTATAAATTCACACACACACACACACACACACACACACAAATAGGTAGATTTAATTTGAAAGCAAAAAAGAAACAAATTTTGCTGAAGTTCCAACTTCTGCTCGAGGGTTTGGAAGACTAAAATCCAGAAAATCAAATGAGATATTCTCTTCCAAAATTTGATGTAATCTCTTCTTCAACCGTCGAATTGTCATTTTGTGTATTGATAATTTCCTTAAAAATATATTAATAATTTAGTGGACGCGCGGTTGTGCAAATTTTTAATTGCACATGGTGGCAGTCTGACAATTACTATTTTGAAATAGCATATTCCTTACAAAGCTAGCTCACCTGGAATTGGTTTAATTGAAAGTTAAAAAAAAAAAAAAAACTAACGAAAAACAGAAATTGTTCGAGTTCAATATGCTAATACAGAACTCCTGCAAAATCATGAAATTATATTTGCTGTTTGTAATAAAATATGTATGACAACGTACATTGGAGTTAATTTCACTTTTAGTCCTGCATGAGTAGTCAAATAGGGTCCAAACTCATGTGGTCTCAATTCTTGTATTTTTTAGCCCCAAGTTCTATTTTTTGTATTTTTTGGTCCCAATATTCAGAACCCCCGGTGACATTTTTAGTCTCAAAATTAAGTGTTGTTATTAATGGGACTAAATTAAAATATTGTTTGGGTTGGGACTAAAAATGTAATTTTGTACTAAAAAAGTCATTTTACTGAAAGTTCGAAGTGAAAAAGTGAAAAATAAAACTTGAAAAACAAAAAACACAAGAAAATATTTTGACCGTATTCTACCGAGACCAATAGTAAATTTAACTCATGTACATTAATAATATATGCTTAAGAATGTATATATATATCATATTTTATGAATTTCAATTTTAACCATAAATTCAATCATAGACAAACTCTTATATGGTGCCAAAAGGAACTATATTTAACATTTAATATTTTATATAAACCGAAATTAAAAAAGAATATCGGGCTCACTGTCTCTATAATGGGAGATGAAAGCATCTTATTTCAAATTAGTCTAAGGGCGAAATTGTTGACCGTGTCACACCAACTCTCACCAACCAAACTTATTAAGTCACATATTATTGAATAATTTTCACTTGTGAATTGTCATCGATCATGCTTAATTGTCACAAATATTTAACTAGTCAGCAACCAACTATTAAATACAAATTGCCTATAAATAAAGTATAAAAATTAAATAAATAAATTAAAAAAAAACACTATCGAATAGAAATGATCCCCACCCCACGTGTAAATGAATCCATATTCCACAATTAGCGGTCCCTTCTTTTTTTCTTTTTTTTTTTCTCCTCATATCAGTCATTGGTGTCGCAATACTCGATTTGCTATCTATGCATATTTGATGTATGAATTTTCTCAATTATGGGCCTGAATCAAGATTATTAATTTACATATATAAATTCAATATTATTCATAACATAAGGCTCAACTTTTTTACACTATTTAACCCTCGACCTGAAATGTCGACACCACACTCTTCATGTTCACACAATATTATCTACTTTGAACTAAATTATATATGGTTTTATTTACTTCAAATAAAATCTCACTTTATCTCGATAACTTATGACATCATTCGATTAGGGCATGTCTCTTATGGCATTGTTGTGCTCCCAAAACTCCAAGCGATTTGAATTAGTTGAAAATGCAATATTGTATGTTCTGGGCCTATCCTATTCAATTATATTTTCTAGCTATTCCCAAAATCCTCGTTCAAGTAAAAATGAAATGCGGTTCAAATTAGCACTTATAAACACAAGATCATTTTCATTATTTAATCGATTTGGAATTTTGATTTTAAAATTAACAATATGAGATAATATAATATAAATTTTGTTTGTGCTATTTGAATTAGTTAAATAATGTGATATTGTGTGTTCTTGACTTATCTACTCAGATATATTTTCTAGCTGCTCCCAAAAGCCACATTCTGGTAAAAAAATTTGGTTCAAATTAACATTTATAAACACAAGATCATTTTCATATTTAACCGATGTGTAATTTTGATTGTGAAATTAACAATACGAGATAATATTTAGTATTTACCTTTTGTTTGTGCTATTTGTAGTTTCTTGAGAATAAATTTTGGGCGGATGAATTTGGATGTGTCATGTACGCGGAAAACGAGGAAGTGTTAATGTTAGCTATGAATCCTATGATGTCTTGCTAGAGAAATATATCATTTCTATTTATAAAAATTCAAACTCTTTGACATGTGAAAAAAATGGAGAGGGGTGGGCTGGTTGGCATGATTTGATATCTAATAGGATACATAAAATAGATATTTTGAACTATATATATGTTTGTGTGTTGTGATAATGATGATGATCTTCATTTTTAATTGAAAAGCATTGAATTCATATATTTTTTTCTTAAGGAGGCATTTCCACTTAAAATAAAATACAAGAGAAATGTTACCCGGAATTTTTTAATTTTATCCGTTCGTTGGCACAATATACATTTTTTTCTAGGCTCGTTCAAAACAAAAACAAAAAGTATTTTCTAGGAAATTTCCCATGTTAAGAATTGTAGTAGGTGATACAATGACATATGTAAAGAATATTTATTTCTTCTTTATTTTTGAACAGTTTGACCGAAATTCATGTAGCATTATTTCGTTCAAATCTTTGTTCCACTATCAAATTTATGAATTTAATAATATTTATTATAAGAGAAGCACTTGTGTGCATTAGGTGCACCATTAGGCGCATTGATCGGATCACTGCGTTGACCGGTCAACGCCGAAAAATGCACATTGATCCGATCAACTCAATATCAGTATCAACTGTAACATTAAAAAGTATCACTGACGCGCAGTCGTTTCGCGCTCAAAAATATATTTGTAAACTCCTGTGCCCACAGCGAGCGTAGCTAGCCAATGAGTACGGGTCGATCCCACAGAGAGCTGTTGCAATTCTATCTCCTAGTAACCAATCACAAAGGGGGTTTTGGTGTTGTCACTAAACTGAATGTAAATCCGCAAAAGAAACTAAAGAAAATATCAAATAACAAAAGGTTCTAGCATTTGAATTAGAACTTGATTTAAACATAAAACAACTCGATCATGGGCACACCGATTTTTATACATGATACATTATCTAGTTATGTTGACCGGATTCCTCTCTGCGTCTCCTCATCCATCCTTTCATTTTAGGTTTAAAAGTGATTCCTCTTCGATTAAACCCCTAACCAGTTACCCACCTCCCGATTCCTCTAAGAGATGTAAGCAAGCAAGCAGCAGTGTACCCTAGACGGACCCAGATCTGTTGTGTTCAACTGATTCCTCTTGTGCCCACAACACCCCATTAATTCCCTTATTACTATATGAACCGACACACAGTCACGATTCGCCAATTCAATTAATAGTGGTGTGCCCTCTTTACCTAACGAGTGATCAGCCACATTGGGCACTTTAGACACACACTCACGTGGAACAAGGCACAAGAATTAACGGAAACTAATCATGCATTACTATGCCCATTTTGACCTCACGAGTCCAGATTTATGCTTAATCCAATTTCATCATTCAAATGCCAGAATTAAAGATCTAGACGAGAAGGCTAGACATAATTAAAACTGCAGAATTTAAAGACATAAAAATAAACAAGAACTTACTGAATTAATTAAGTAAAAACTCGACTCCAACGTCGATGAACATGAACATAACCTAAGTCCCGAAGGTTTAAAACCTTTCGGATTGTTTGGCTGCCTAAGCAGCGTGCAGAAAATAAAGATGCAGAAATGTAAAAATGTGAATTGTTTCAGACTGTCTAAAGCTTGTTTTTCCAGAAACTAAACTTGTTTAAATAACTACATTTCCGAGTGGAGTTTCCCCCACAGGCGGGGGTCTTCTGCTGAAAATCCGGAACGGTGTGCCCTCGCTGACTTTGACTGGATAAGCTTCATCTTCAACAAATCCCTATTTTTTAGGGATTGCTCTTATCACCTCAGATTGAGCTTTATCTCTTCGTCTGAGCTTATCCTTTTGTTGCAGCACCTCCTAGGAGTCCAGCTTAGCTCCAACTCTCCTGCGGATATGTAGCTATCCTTCCACCAACTGTCCTTCAACTTTAATCCCGAATTTCACTAGAATGCCCATTCTGCCCTGTGGTCGAGTCTGTACGAGTATTGTGGGCACGGCATCATCTGTCAGCTCCATCCGTATCTGATATGCCCACTTCACTGACCGAATGTGGGATGGATACTGAAGAACTCCCCTGTGCCTCTAATGAACATATGTGAGAGATATATGTGAATAACTAGGCATAAAATGCCCCTTCCGCCAGACTCGACTCTTGGAATGCCCTTTGACCGCAACCTGGTTCTTTTCGACTCAAAACACACTAAAAAGGACATTTATAGAGGATAAAATGCCCATAAAAACACGAAATAAATGGACTTATCATACCCACACACTTTAAGCATGATTGTCCTCAAGCATGGGGTGCAACGCATCCAGAAAAAACAAAAGAAAAGAAAAGAGAAAAGAAACAGACTCAAGACACAAGCATGCAAACTGTTACTCAGTGTGGGCACATCAGAAATAATCCAACAAAAAAGCAAAGTTTCAGCATACCTAAAAATAGGTCAAAAATGAGTTCTAGCTTGGTGCTCCTCACCGACTCTCTTCACTCAGTGTATACTCTCATTTCAGCTGTAATTCTATGCAAATTCATCCCATAAGTTTGCCAAAGTTCTGCTGTTCATTCTCCAGAAACCATGATGCATTAGTATCAATAGGGCTTTTTAGGCTACAATTGGGCATTTTAAGTGGGAGGGGTTTTTATTGATTGTACAAACCCCTCCCCAGCTCCTTTCTATTCTCCACCCTCCTGTGCCCTGTTCAGGCACTGAATTTTTCTATATTGGGCATTCTAAACACTTAGAACATCAGGGGATTTTTATTCAGACTTCTTTTTTTTTTCTTTTTTTTCTTTTTTTCTAATCACTCTTTTTTTTTTCTTTTTCTTTTTCTTCCCTCCCTTTTTTTTTCTGGCCCTTCATATATATATGCCTTCCCAGAAAATACCTTGCCTTCCCCATTTTTTCTTTTCAGGTTTTATAATGCCCTGGCTAAGTATAAACCATCTAGAATAAAATCACCCAGGGCATTTCATAGGCTCAACGGGGCTGCAAGGGTTATGTCATTGGTGGAAGTTATTTTATTTCAGCGGCTCAGCAAAACATGGCCTATCTCATCTACATGTGCATCAATAGTTCCAAGAGTTCAACACAGAACAGAGGCAAATTCTAGAACATCATAAGCACAGAATTATTCACACTCATGAATGAAAGAAACTGTAAAATTGAAGCATACAGCATATAGGCTCAAGTCTCACAGGGCATGCTAAAACTCGTTCGTCATCCCTATCTTAATTGGGCATGCTGATTTTTCTGTAAAGCACTTAAAGTTGGATTATCACGTGAAATGCCCACACAGACTCACAGAATAGCATGCTTTGACTCAACTACCCACCCACACACTTTGCAACTTGCAAAGTGTGGACATAGACTCAAACAACAAGACAACAAAGAAAACAGAAAAACAACAAAAACAAAACAAAACAAAACCTAATCTAAAGGACAGAAAGAACCAGGTCAATCGGTTGCGGGCGTTGGGTAGGAAAACCCAACATGTTTGAAATAAGCCTTCAGGGCTGCTTCTATTCGGGTCAGCTTTTCATTGGTCTGGAACTAGGCATTCTCAATCAGCTCAAGTCTCCTTGTGATCACTGCGACTGGGTGCTCCCTCTGCGGTGCCTTCCCTGCTGGTGGTTTCTTCGATGTACCTGCAATAGCTAGAAGCATGCTCGAGGGGTCTGCCCCCGGCACAAAGAAAACAGGCTTTCCATCTTCATCGTCAACCACATCTTGCATTCTCCTCAGGCAATTAAGATCAAAATACTCGCGAGGAAGGGGGGTCAAATCAGTTTCATGCAAGTCAAGGAGCCTATATCTAACCGCAATCTGGGTGATCAATTAGGCACAAGAGATACGATGCCTAGGGTGTGTTTTAATTTCCCGAAAATGTGCAATGGCCACAGAACCAAAATTGATTTTAATTTTATGAACCATGCACCACAAAATGAACAGCTCTTGATTGGTGATTGAATTAGAGCTATCCTTACAGCCGAAAAAATTGTAAGCTAACACCCTATGGCAGAATCTCAAAGCATCATTATTTAAACAATATCCTTTTGTGGATCCGCTTTGAAAAACAGATCCATCCCCAATATCTACCCATTTTGCGTCGACTCCTTCTGCAGAGTCGGGCACTACAGTCACGGCATCGACATACTCCTCCTTCTGGAGGTCTAAGTATGTCACGATGCCCAGTAACATATTTAGGTCATCAGCAGACACAGAATAATTTCTACCCATTAATTTAAAAGTTAAAACCCTAGAGGAAGTAGCAGGCTTGTTCACAACTTTAATTTTCAAGTTCTGGACAAAATCACGAGACAACGACGAAAAAATAACGCACTCCATATCTAAAAAGCATTCCCAACCAATTGCGGAAAATAAATCTCATACCTCCTGCTCTATACCAAGAGCTGCAAGCGTCTCACGGTGGACTCCTTTTGAGTTGATGATGCCCCTAACTGGTGGCGGGCCGCTGCCGGGCTTACTCGGTGTAGGGCTCCCCACCCCTCTGCCTCTTTTAGGTGCAGGGGCTGAAATGCCCTCTTCAGCTTTCCTCTTCTGTGAAGAGGCCTCTCCAGCCAGCTTGGCTCCGGCTTTCATTCCAACAGATTTCCCCACCCTTCGCTTGGGTGAGGAGTCCTCCGAGGGCTCTTCAGAGCCTGCTTGCGTTTGGGAGGGCACACTGGGCTCCTGCTGCTCCTTTTCTTCGTTAGTATCCCCTTGCTGGGACGTCTCTGGCTCGGTTGGCTCTGGAGTGGGCTCTCCAACTTTTCTTTTTCCCTTCGCTTTCTCCAGTGCCCGCTTTTTTATGTCAGCGGGTGCCTCTTCCTCCTCTTCAAATAGCGGTACCTTTTCCGGTTGGGGCTCAGCCTCAATGTCTTCAATCTCAGTTAGATATTTGTCCGACTCACTATCTTTATCTCCTTCATCTTCTGCTCTTCCCTCTACTTCCTCTCCTTCTTCTTCATCCTCCAAGTCTTCGATCTCCACTGACGGCAGAGGAGTCGGAACCTTAACGGGCTTCTTAGCATTCTTCTTTTCAGTCGCTTCTTCCTCCTGCATGCCCTCTGCAGTCGCCTCATCATCTTACTGCTCTGTTTGAGTTGGAGTAGCGGAGCTCTCTTCTGTCGCCTCGACTTCAGGCACAACTTCTTTTTCCGGCGGAGTTTCCTTGGTATGTTTGCTCGACATGGCTGCCTCAGACGCAGCTTTCCCCTTGGGTTTCGCAGAAGGTCTCTTCACGACCTTGGTCGGAGAGGGCTCTTCAGAGACCGTGGGGGTCTCAAAGTCCAGGCGTGCCTTTGGCCCAGCTTTTGGTGCGACCTTCTTGCCTCTTGTCTTCGCCATTATTGAAAGTTGGAGAGTTTTCAGGAACTAGGGTTTCAGAGAAAAGTCGAGAGAGAAAAGTATCTGAATTTTGTAGGAGGCGAGTGAAAGTGATAGTAGAGATTTTGTGGGGTAAGGCTTTTATATTAAGGTATTACTATTCATGATTTGACTTGTGACTCTTCAAATTCCTTAGGAGTCTCTCGGATCAGTATGCCCTATGCTAATGGATAAGCCTTATCCCCTAAAAAATCAGAACAAACTCTCTCTCTCTAGAGTGCCTCACTTCAGAATCCCTATTTCTAAGGGATTTATTTTTATCTTCATCTTTCTCTCTCCTTATCTCAACCTGCAACCATCATGCTTATCCAAAACAAGCGTAAAATTGCTCCCTAAACTAGTTTAATTAACTGGAAATCTTATTAAAAATAAATAAAAATGGATAAAGATAAGAAAACACCTGGGTTGCCTCCCAGTAGCGCCCTAGTTATCGTCGTGGGCACAACATCACCCAAGATCAGGCATAAGTGGGCTGCGCGAGCCAGATAACTGTGACATCTTTATCAGAGTGCCCCAGGTAAGCTTTCATACGATGGCCATTCACTTTGAAACGCCCTCCAGTATTGGGGTTTATCAGCTCAATTGCCCCATTCGGGCATTCTGTACACACTTCAAATGGACCAACCCACTTGGTCCTCAGTCCTCCTCCCATAAGCTTGAACTTTGAGTGGTACAAAAGTACCTTCTGTCCTGGAGTGAATCTCTTCCTTCGAATTACTTGATCATGGAGCCTTTTCATCTTTTCCTTGTATAGTACCGAATTTTCATAGGCCTCAATTCTCATCTCTTCAATTTCTTGAATTTGAAATTTCCTGAAATGCCCAGCGGCGTCAGGATCCATATTCAGCTTTTGAAGTGCCCATCGTGCTTTGTGTTCCAACTCGACTGGCAGATGGCAACACTTCCCAAATAACATCCTGTATGGGGACATCCCAATTGGAGTCTTGAATGCAGTTCGGTATGCCCACAAGTCATCTTCCAGATGAGTACTCCAATCTTTTAGGTTCGGACCTACAACCTTTCCAAGAATGGCTTTAATTTCTCGATTCGAGACTTCAGCTTGCCCATTTTCTTGATGATGGTAAGGTGTGGTGACCCTATGGTGAACCCCATACTTCTTCAATAATCTTTCCAGCGTTTGGTTGCAAAAATGGGTCCCTTGATCACTGATGATGGACCTGGGCACACCAAACCGACTAAAAATGTGGGATTTCAGAAATGCGGCTACTACTCTTGCATCATTGGTAGGGGTAGCCTTTGCTTCTACCCATTTGGACACATAATAAACTGCCAGGATAATGTATTGGTTCCCCCTTGAATTTGGAAGGGGTCCCATAAAATCCATTCCCCAAATGTCAAAGATCTCCACTGGCATGATTGGTTTCATGGGCATTTCATTTCTTCTTGTAATGTTCCCTACCCTCTGGCATTGGTCACACCTTCTGCAGACGTTATGGGCATCCTTGAATATTGTGGGCCAAAACCACAATCCAAAATTCTTCTTGCTGTTCGGTTTGGTCCGAAATGCCCTCCGCAAGCATAATTGTGACAATGCTTTAGAATTTCATCTATCTCCTCATCAGGGACACATCTTCTGATAATTTGATCAGCGCATCTTCTCCATAGAATAGGGCAATCCCATGCATAGAACCTGCTCTCATATCTCAGTTTATTTTTCTGGTACCGTGAGTACCCAATAGGCATTTCTCCAGACTCGAGGTAGTTCACTATATCTGCATACCAGGGTGCTAGTGTGCCCCTTGCTGAATATAAATACTCATCAGGAAAATGATCGGTAATGGGCATTTCGTCACCTTTTTCATTCAGCACCCGGCTCAAATGGTCAGCCACCAAGTTCTGTGCTCCACTCTTATCTTTTATCTCGACATCAAACTCTTGTAGAAGCAGGATCCACCTAATTAGTCTTGGTTTTGTCTCATTCTTGGCCATCAAGTGCCTCAGTGCACCATGATCTGTATAAACAACGCTCTTTGCTCCCAAGAGGTAGGATCGAAACTTCTCAAATGCAAACACTACTGCCAATAGCTCTTTTTCAGTAGTGGTGTAATTACACTATGCCCCATTCAGTGTCTTGGAGGCATAGTAAATCACATGGCTTTCCTTTCCTCTCTTCTTACCTAGTACAGTGCCTACAGCGTAGCCACTGGCGTCACACATAATCTCAAAGGACATTCCCCAATCTGGTGGTTGAATGACTGGTGCCGTGACCAGTTGCTTCTTCAGAAAATTGAATGCCTTCTTACACTCTTCATCAAATTCAAATGGGACATCTTGCTGCAATAAGTGAGTAATAGGCTGGACAATTTTTGCAAAATCCTTTATGAATCTCCTGTAAAATCCCGCGTGCCCCAGAAAGCCTCTTACTTGTTTTACTGAAGTGGGGTATGGCAATTTCTCAATTATGTCCACTTTCGCTTTATCGACCTCAATGCCCCTCTCAGAAATCACATGTCCCAGTACAATGCCCTCTCTGACCATGAAATGACATTTTTCATAGTTCAGCACTAGGCATTTGTCCACACAGCGCTGCAACACCTTTTCCAGATTATTTAAACATCGATCAAAGCAGCTCCCATACACTGTGAAGTCATTCATAAACACTTCAATGCAGTTCTCGAGTAGATCAGAGAATATGCTCATCATACATCTCTGAAATGTGCCAAGAGCATTGCAGAGGCCAAAGGGCATTCTGTGATAGGCAAATGTGCCGAATGGGCACGTGAATGTTGTTTTCTCCTAATCCTCTTGACTTACTGCAATCTGCATGTATCCTGAGTATCCATCCAAGAAACAAAAGAACTTGTTTCCTGTGAGTCTTTCCAGCATCTGATCAATGAACGGAAGTGGGAAATGATCATTCCTCGTGATCGTGTTCAGCTTCCGGTAATCAATGCAAACTCTCCAGCCAGTTTGCAGTCGTGTGGGCACAAGATCTCCTTTCTCATTTTTCACAACTTGAATGCCCGACTTCTTGGGCATAACATGGATTGGACTGACCCACTTGCTGTCTGAAATTGGGTATATAATGCCCTGGTCCAGAAGCTTAATTATCTCTTTTAGCACCACATCCTTCATCACTAGATTAAGCTTTCTTCGTGGATCACGAACAGGTTTTGCATCATCTTCCAACAATATTTTGTGCATGTAAACCGCTGGGCTAATGCCATTTATATCTGCTAAAGTCCATCCGAGTGCCTCTTTGTATAGTCTCAACAATCTCAAAAGGCGGTCCTCATCAGCTTGATTTAACCCCGCACTTATAATTACAGGGAGTGTCTCATTATGTCCCAAGTAGGCATACTTCAAATGCCTTGGCAATGCCTTCAACTCCAGCGTGGGCGCTTTGACAATAGAATGCATCAGCTTGTCATCATTTCTTCGAATGGGCACACCGTAGTCTACACATCCGTGTGGCATTTCTTCTAATGAATACAACATCATAATTCCATCCCTTATGTCTTCATCCTCGTCCAGGGCATCCTGGTCATTCAGTCCATCCCACAATGCCCATTCAGTGGTTCTCTGTTGCTCACCATGGATAAAATAGAACGGCTCGGGGAATGAAATGTGTTCACGAAATTACAATTTTCTGTATCTGGGGGGTGGTTCATGGCTTCAAAATTGTTGAATGTCACCTTTTCCCCATCAAACTCACACGTCAGTATGCCTTTGTCCACATCAATTTTGGTTCGAGCTGTCTTCATGAAAGGTCTTCCCAGCAACAAAACTGAAGATTTTGAAGTCGATGTGCCCATATCAAGCACATAAAAATCTGCTGGGAAAATAAGCTCGTCCACCTTGACCAATACATCTTCAATGAGACCTTTTGGATATACATTGGACCGGTCAGCAAGCTGAATGACCACACAGGTCTCCTTCAAAGGTCCAATCTTCAATTCTTTGAAAACCGACAGGGGCATTACATTGATTGATGCTCCCAGATCCAGCATGGCCTTTTTAACTTTCTTGTTCCCAATGATGCAAGGAATCATGAACATCCCTGGATCATCACACTTCTTGGGTAACTTCCTTTGTATCACAGCCGATACATTCTCCCCAACTAGGAACCTTGCATCGTCATTGAATCGCACCTTTCTGGTATAAAGCTCCTTTAGAAACCGGGCATACTGCGGCACTTGTTTGATTGCCTCGATCAGTAGAATGTTGATTTCCACTTTGCTGAATACTTTTAGCATCTCCCTGGTTTCTTCTTCTTTTCTATTTTGTGCCAATCTCCCTGGGAAGGGAGGTTTCCGTCTTTCTGGAGTGGGCATCTTGGCAGATTGCTTCACTTCTGGAATGGGCACAGTATTAGTCGGCTCAGTCTCTTGTGCCTTGTCTTCTTTGGGAATTTTTTCCACTTCTTCCTCCAAGGGCACATCATCCTTCTCTCCTCTCGGCCTGACCATCTCCGGAAGCTCTTTTCCACTCCTCAAGGCTACTGTATTCACTTGTTCTCTTGGATTCTCGACCTGGGAAGACAGCTTCCTATTTTTCTCTTCCATCTTGTGCATGGCTTGAGCTAGCTGATTGATTTGCTTGCTCATATGCGAGAGACCAGCTCGAGTCTCTTGCTTAAACTTCTCATTCTCCTCAGCCATAGCAAACACAAGATCTTCCAGCCTACTTGGCTTCCTTTTCTCCTCGGGTGGTGGCAATGGGCGTGCAGGATGCCCATCCTCCGGCCTTCTCCATCTAAAATTTTCATAGTCTCTCCAGCCAGGATTATAGGTCTGGGAATGGGGATCATATCTTCTGGAATGTCTATTCTGGCCACCTATAGCATTCACTTCTTCCATTTCGTCTTGTAGAGTAGGGCATTCATCTGTGAAGTGAGATATGCTTTTGCACACCCCACAAGGTCTGAGCTTCCTCACCATACTTGCACCAGACAAGATTTTTTCGATCTTGTCGCACAATCTATCAATCCTGTTGTCCTGGTCCGGTGCCCTCTTTATTTCACTTACTACCCAAATGCCCTCTCCACCGAAATCTCGGTATTCTTCAGCCATCTCTGTAAGAATTCTGAATGCTTCAACAGGCTGTTTGTTCAAAATGGATCCTCTACATGAGGCATTCACGATCGTCCTCTCATGTGGTCTCAATCCTCCGACAAAATACTGAATCAAATCGTGTTCAGTAATCTGATGCTGTGGGCATTTTGCCAACATCGCCTAGAATCTTCCCCAATAGTCATAGAAACTTTCATTAGTTCCCATCTTCAGGCTCCCTATTCTTCTTCTCATTTCTTGCACTCTGGATGCTGGGAAATATTTCTCCAAAAACTTCTGTTGAAGTTGTCTCCATGTGGTCACAGCGCCAGTGGGTAATGTGTACAGCCAGTCTCGTGCCCCATCTTGGAGAGTAAAAGGAAACGAGACTAACCGCACATACTTTTCTCGTCCATGGTCGGATGGTTGAGTTTGGCAAACCATCTCAAAATCTTGCAAATGCCTTTGTGGGTCCTCTCCAGGCATTCCGTGGAACTTCGGCAAGATCTGGATAAAGTTTGCGTGAATATCCCAGTTCTGAGTCACAGCTGGGAGTGTAATGCCCATTGGGCGCAGATTCATGTTGGTCGGGAAGACCAACTGCCTTAAAGTCCTGTTGTCATCCGCATTGCCATTCGCGGCATTTCCATTTGCGGCCATGTTGATGTTGTGGCCGTTCTCAAACTGTCTTTCCTCCTCGTGCCCTTCGTCTCCTTGATCTTCTTGATCCTCTGGTGGTGGTGTGGGCTCATGAGGTCTATTTGCTGCTTGGCGTGCCCTCTTCACTGCTGCCCTGTTTTTCCTCAAAGTCTTCTCGATCTCCGGATCGTACAATAGAGTCTCCTCCAAAGAGCCCCTGGGCATCAACTTCTAGGCTCGCCAATTGTGGAAGATAAAATCACTAGAAACCAGCTCCCCGGCAAAGGCGCCAATTTTGACACGCGGTCATTTCGCGCTCAAAAATATATTTGTAAACTCCTGTGCCCACAGCGAGCGTAGCTAGCCAATGAGTACGGGTCGATCCCACAGAGAGCTGTTGCAATTCTATCTCCAAGTAACCAATCACAAAGGGGGTTTTGGTGTTGTCACTAAACTGAATGTAAATCTACAAAAGAAACTAAAGAAAATATCAAATAACAAAAGGTCCTGGCATTTGAATTAGAAATTGATTTAAACATAAAACAACTCGATCATGGACACACCGATTTTCATACATGATACGTCATCTAGTTATGGTGACAGGATTCCTCTCTGTGTCTCCTCATCCATCCTTTCATTTTAGGTTTAAAAGTGATTTCTCTTCGATTAAATCCCTAACCAGTTACCCACCTCCCGATTCCTCTAAGAGATGCAAGCAAGCAAGCAGCAATGTGCCCTAGACAGACCCAGATCTGTTGTGTTCAACTGATTCCTCTTGTGCCCACAACACCCCATTAATTCCCTTATTACTATATGAACCGACACACAGTCACGATTCGCCAATTCAATTAATAGTGGTGTGCCCTCTTTACCTAACGAGTGATCAGCCACATTGGGCACTTCAGACACACACTCACGTGGAACAAGGTATAAGAATTAACGGAAACTAATCATGCATTACTATGGCCATTTTGGCCTCACAAGTCCAGATTTATGCTTAATCCAATTTCATCATTCAAACGCCAGAATTAAAGATCTAGCCGAGAAGGCTAGACATAATTAAAACTGCAGAATTTAAAGACATAAAAATAAACAAGAACTTACTGAATTAATTAAGCAAAAACTTGACTCCAACGTCGATGAACATGAACATAACCTAAGTCCCGAAGGTTTAAGACCTTTCGGATTGTTTGGCTGCCTAAGCAGCGTGCGGAAATTAAAGATGCAGAAATGTAAAATTGTAAATTGTTTCAGACTGTCTAAAGCTTGTTTTTCCAGAAACTACACTTGTTTAAATAACTACATTTTCGAGTGGAGTTTCCCCCACAGGTGGGAGTCTTCTGCTGAAAATCCGGAACGGTGTGCCCTCGCTGACTTTGACTGGATAAGCTTCATCTTCAACAAATCCCTATTTTTTAGGGATTGCTCTTATCGCCTCAGATTGAGCTTTATCTCCTCGTCTGAGCTTATCCTTTTGTTGCAGCATCTCCTAGGAGTCCAGCTTAGCTCCAACTCTCATGCGGATATGTAGCTATCCTTCCACCAACTGTCCTTCAACTTTAATTCTGAATTTCACTAGAATGCCCATTTTGCCCTGTGGTCGAGTCTGTGCGAGTATTGTGGGCACGGCATCATCTGTCAGCTCCATCCGTATCTTATATGCCCACTTCACTGACCGAATGTGGGATGGATACTGAAGAAGTCCCTTGTGCCTCTAATGAACATATGTGAGAGATATACGTGAATAACTGGGCATAAAATGCCCCTTCCGCCAGACTCGACTCTTGGAATACCCTTTGACCGCAACCTGGTTCTTTTCGACTCAAAACACACTAAGAAGGACATTTATAGAGGATAAAATGCCCATAAAAACACGAAATAAATGGACTTATCAATCACTCAAAAGTCCAAAAGTATCACTTGTATTCTTAAAAAGTATAGGCCAAAATATATAAATAAATAAAAACCCTCAAAATCAGTATTAACCGTAATACTAAAAAGTATTATTCAAAATTCAAAAAGTATTATCTATATTCTTAAAAAGTAGCACCTACTTTACCATTTTTCTTTTTTACGGGTTGGCCGGGTCAACGCGCGTTGACCAACATTTGACCCGGTCAAACGCGTTGACTGTCTGATATAAACTTATATACACCTAGTGTATGCAAGTTTTTGCCTTATTATAAAATAAAAATTATATGTCTATATAAATGACCACAGTCAATATTTATCAACAAAAAAGTGAATTGAAAAAATTAGAAATTTAATTTTAAAATAATTATTAGCTATAATAATGAATAATTAATTGAAAGTTAATTTCTAAAAAAATAATTATAAATTCTAATTGGGTAGGATGAACCCTAATAAGCAATCAAAAAATTAAACTAAATCACAAAAAATAAAATAAAAAATAAATATAAAAAAAACTCGTAATTTGAAAGTGTTTTCAAAATATTAATTAAACCTAGAAATGACTTTGCTTTGATACCGAGGGGGAACTTTTCCACTGATAATGAATTAATGATTCATTAAATCAAAACAAAATGATTCTTTCTGTTTCTGTTTCCTCATTTACAATTTGTGGAGAGAACATTACCATTCCCTACTTGAAGAAGCTCAGAACCAAAATAGGGAGAACTCAACTGCAGATTAGACAGATCATTGGTGATATGAGTTGTAGCACCAGTGTCAGCATACCATTGAGAATCAATTTGTTGAGCATAGAATGCTTCTTCCTGAGCCGAGTCATAAGAATAGTCAGCATAGTAAGCCTGTGGAGCGAGAAACACCAGTAAAGTGAACATCAAATTAATCTTTTAAAGCACTTTATAGCAACATGATTGTTCTTGCCACACAATTGACAAATGACGTTAGTGTCCTTAGAGAAGCCACAACCTCTTCTTCCCTTAAAAGGACTACCTCTACCTAGATTAAGATCAAAAACTCCACGGCCACGACCATAAGGAAGATCAGCTGAACCACGGCCACCATTAAACTGAGCAAAGTGAGCACTAGGATAAAAGCAGACATTTGACTTTGGATGCGCGCTTCATGAGCTTGTAGTGCGTACTGAACTTCGGGCAACGTGAGCGATTCAGCTCGATTTGTGAGATTGACCACCACAACATCAAATTCAGCACCAAAGCCACCTAAAATGTGCATTATCAGGTCTTCATCATCAACTAGTTTGCCAACCGCTGCTAGACTGTCAGCATAACTACGCATTTTAAGGAAATACTCATCGATAGTGAGATCTCTTTTCTTTGTGGTTTGCAACTGAAGTTTAAGCTGCATAATGCGCGCTTTTGACTGAGATTGGAATAGTGACTGAAGTGTGTGCTAGAGATCACGAGAGGTCACATAATGAGTGATGTGCCCGATCATCACCTCAGAAACTGATCCAATCAACCAACTAAGCAGAAATTGATCTCATCTGCGGATCCAAATCAGAAATTCTGGATTTGGAATACTTTCATGTGAGGAAGAGGAGAGAAATTGAGAAGGAGGAACGGAGTATTCAGAAATGAGATCTTCAAAGCCATGGGTACGAATCAAGGCAAGCACTTGAAACCGCCAAAAAGCATAATTGTTCCTATCAAGTTTGAAATTTGTAACTGATAGAAAAAAAGAAGATGAATTGGGAGCGGAAGCCATGGAAAGGATAAATCAAAAAGGAAAAACAATGGAGATTGAAAAGCAAGAAGGAAAACGCGATAGAAAAGCGTGATAAGATCAACCTGGACCTCGATGATACCATGTTAAACTGAAGCATAAATTGCAGAATATCAAATATTTTGAGAGAAAAGAGTTTGTATTTCATTTCTGTAAAAACTGATTTACAAGATGAATAATACAACATTTATATAGGCTACTCTATAACTAACCTTGATCTAACTAACTACCTAACTAACTCCACAATTTAGGGAGCTGATGACACGTGGAGCTAGGTGAACTTCTTCTGTTAACTATCCAGTTCCATGCACACGTGAGAGAGACTGCATGCATATAAATATCTCAACAGAGCTGCTGTTTTCTCAGCTCTTCGTGAAGAATCGAAGAAGATCTTTTGCGTTTTTAGGTCGATTGAGAAACTCCAAGAAAACTCATCTTTCTCCCGACGGGTGTATCATCTGACAGCCTGGTTATTTCTCTATTTGCTAGGCTTCCTGCAATTTTTGATAATTGTCACATCCTTTTTCTTTCAAAAAAGTCTCATGTTAAACCTTTTGAGAGAGGTTAAAATTAGTTAAATGGGTCAAAACTCAATCCCCACACTATCAAAATATCAAACAAAATTATAAATATGATGTTTGATACCATCTTACATGAAAATAAAGTTTATAAGTAGGGGATGAGATCCTCTGTTCTAAAGTGTGTGTCCATCTGTGTCCTAATATTAAAAATTAAGTGGTTTTAACGATGTTGATACTGAAAATAAAACCTATAATATTATAATTAATCCTAATTAATATTTATTTGCTAAGAATTAAAATTTTAAAAAATTATATACCATAACTTTTGAATAATCAACCATAATAATCAATTATATTAACTAAAAAATGAAAATTAAATACTAAAAAATAATTATAAAAATTAATAGAGTACGTGAAAAAAACCCAGTAATAATATAAAATTAAATTAAACTAAAAGAAATTAAAATTGAACAAATACAATAGAAGAAAAAAAAAAAGATTAATTTTTACATTGAGACACGGATGAGACAAATTTAGTTTGGACAAGATCTCATATGTAAATTAAATTAGAAATAAGCAGGAAATTCCATCTTATCATTTTGATCAAGAATTCCTTTTTCGAGGAGCTTAGGAATGTGGCTGATTACGGCCAAGGCCGCCGCGGAAGGCGGTGAGAAAACGACGAATTCCACTCCCATCTTCCCAGCAGTCTCAGAAATCCAACCCATGGTAATATCAGCAATGACACAGCTAATTTTCTCATCTGGAGACGAACTGTTGATTATATCAATCAAATTCGTCAAATTAAGATTCGGGCATCGAGCTTTGCAGAGTGTCCAAGAGCTTAAATACATCATTCGGGTCGTCGTCCATCGCCCACTGAGGTCAGTACTACGTCATCCTCATCCTCGTCCACGTCCTTTTCTTTCGAGATTATTGCCGAAGAAACTATTTTCTGGTGGACACATTCTATATTGTTAACGAATGTAACCTTAATACCATGTTTGGCTATTTGACGTGGCAGTTTCATGAGCGGCTTAACATGGCCTTGAGCCGGGAATGGCACGGCCATATATATATATATATATATATATATATATATATATATATATGAGCTTACTTTAGTTTAGTTTAGTGCTCCGATATGAATTACAACGTACATCCATATTTATCTAGATCGATGATCATTGTTTTATGTCTCATTTTATTGATCACTTTGATAACTTCAATTCACACTTTGTTCTTGTGAAAGTGACTCCACGCTAGATGTCATGCCACAAAAAACACTTATTAGTCGAAATGATGGGGGGATATATAACACTATCGTATGATTTTATAATAATACGTTAAATACTAAGAATATTAAATAAATCGTCAGCACCAAAGGTTAAAGAAATGAGTTACTTCATAAAATCCAGAGGCGTAGCTACAGCCTAGAGAGGGCCAATTAGTCGCAAAAAGTGTTGGAATCTTTCGTTATGTCATATGTTCACTGTATCGTAACTAGTTTTAAGTATCCAAAATTCTAAATTAGAGAGTTACAAATGTATCAAGAGTTTTGTTGGTTTCTGATGAACATTTACTCAAATAATTAGAAAGTGATTTAATTTGGTTCTACTTGGTAGTTTTACAAAATAAAATAAAATAAAAACCAATTAATTTCACATCAACATCTTTCGCGCTATGTATTCCAAACATTTAATTTTCTGCTTAAGCCGAAGTTGCCCTTTCATTTATCTTTTATTATCATTATTCTCTAGATGAACTAGCTGTCATGATTATGATTTACAAAAATGATCTAGAATTGAGAATTTGAACGTTTGAGAATAGTAAAGTAGAATACAAAACAAATACAAATAATGAGGCTTGAGTAATTTCAGATCGAAAGAGAACTCATAAGATTGTTGGACGTGTTTAAATCGATGAAAAACGAGTATATAGTTATGGAATCCTTTGTTACACATTATGTTGTTCCTCCTAATTCCAATATCAAATTGTCAGTTTTTTTTTTATATTTATTTTCTTCAATTTTAGCTTCTTTTGTGGTTTAGTTTAATTTAATTAACACCAATTAATAAGATCTCATTCTACCCACTTATGATATATAATTATTTTTTAATATTTAATAATTTTAAGTGAATAATTGGTTATTACATTGCAAAAATATAAATTTTAATTTTTAATTCATTTTTTTGTGATAAATGTTGACTAGGATTGATTATATTATAAGTAATTTTAATTTGTATAATAACTATGATTAAACTCATAATTTGATTGTGTAACATGAAATCTGTAACAACAGGGGATGGCATAATTTGTCCAAAATATGGGAACATTTTGGCAGTTATGGATTTGAAGGCTCTTATAGACCCGGATAGCCGATCCGCCGACCCGCTCCGTTACCCGACTGTTTCTGTACCGTAAAACTGGTACGGCTAAGCTCCGGAAGCCCACGTACGCCCAAAGTCCACCCAAAGTCTAATTACCAAGATCTAAGTCCGAGGACGGGCACGGGCGGGCGCGCGCATGTGTGCGTGTGTGGGCTCATGGCCCACATCCTTGTGCACTTAATTACTTCACTTAAGTGTTAATACACTTAAATACACTTCTTAACTTGGTTAAGAAATCAATGTGGGATTATTTAATGTGTCTTAAACACATTATCCCACACACCATAAATGCCCAATCGTGTGACCAACTTCAACCATTTATTTCTCACTCACCGAAAATCGAATTTGAGCAAATAAAAATACTACGATTATCTACTCACGACATAGAACAATCGTACGGTATTTAACTCCCCTAAAATTAAATATCCCGGTCACGAGAAATCAGATAAAATGAGTCAAACTCACTCTATTAAATCCTATTTTCCAACAATCCCCCACATGAGTGGAAATAGTGCATGCATGTATGCAGACAAGCAGCCCAGTTCTCCAGAAACACAACTCCAACAGGATATGTAGCTTGTGACTTTGAACCTTCCATATTCCAACACTATCGAGTATATCGGCTGTTTAGTGGACATGATGCCTTGAACTATACATCCTTAGTATATACCGAGACAATAGTATTGAAACAGCTATGTCTTAAACATTATCTTTTCTCACGTTTGTGTCCTTTTCAGGCCATGGACAACCTCTTTGTATTCATAAGTATCTCTTAGAAGCGGCCCCCACTTCTCACTTATATAGGTGATCTCCTCTTCCGAGTATCCTGCCATACTCAACCTCATTAGGAATCATTAAAAGTCATAGGACTTATCCTCACCACATTGACAGGTGTGCACTTGGTTTGCTCACAGGGAAAGGTTCACTTAAAAGTTTCCAAGTGCTACCAAACCGAACGTTTGTAGCTTAGTTTTCCTATTGAACCAAGTTCTTGGGATCTCCAGTCATCATGGTTGGGTTACCACTACAAGCATTCTTAGAGTGTGAATTTTAAACCCATTCCCTCTAGCAATTTAACCATTTGATCTCGGTTCAACCCTTTGGTTAGCGGATCCGCTAGGTTATCTATTGACTTCACATAGTCAACTGAGATAATCCCACTTGAGATCATATGCCTCACAGTATTATGTCTCCGACATATGTGTCGAGACTTACCATTGTACATAGCATTGTGTGCCCTTCCAATAGCCACTTGACTATCACAGTGAATCATCACTGACGACACTGGTTTTTTTCAACATGGAATGTCTTCTAAAAAGTTGCGAAGCCATTCTGCTTCTTCACACGCTTTATCCAAAGTGATAAACTCAGATTCCATGGTATAACGGGCTATACAAGTCTGTTTCATAGATTTCCACGACACCGCTCCACCTCCGATAGTGAAAACAAATCCACTAGTTGAAAATGAGTCTTTTGTGTCTGATATCCAATTCGCATCACTGTACCCTTCAAGTACAGGAGGAAACCTTGTATAATACAGCCCGAAGTTCAAAGTATACTTCAAGTATCTTAGAACTCGTACTAGAGCTTTCCAATGCTCTTTGCTTGGGTTGTTCGTGTACCGACTCAACTTGTTCACAGAACATGCAAGATCAGGTCTAGTGCAGTTAGTGATGTACATCAAACTCCCAATGACCCTTGCATACTCTTCTTGAGCTACCGATTCTCCCCGGTTTTTGCTCAAGTGTACATTGAGTTCCAACGGGGTCTTAGCCGGCGAACTATCAAAAGCGTTGAATTTCTTAAGCACTTTCTCTACGTAATGAGATTGTGTTAAGACAATTCCACCACTTGTCCGTACTATCTTGATTTCTAGAATCACATCGGCTAGGCCCATATCTTTCATGTCGAAATTTCGTTTCAACATTTGTTTCGTTTCCATAATAACTTGGTGGCTACTGCCCATGATTAACATATCATCTACATAAAGACAGACTATGACATAGCCATTAGAACTGCTCTTTATATACACACATTTATAACACTCATTGATTTTGAAACCATTTGATAACATCACGTGATCAAACTTCAGGTGCCACTGAATAGGTGCTTGTTTCAAACCGTATAACGATCTAACAAGTTTACACACCTTTCATTCTTGTCCAGGTGCAACAAACCCTTCAGGTTGTTCCATGTATATTTCATCCTCCAGCTCACCATTCAGAAACGCGGTCTTTACATCCATCTGATGAATTTCAAGATTGTGCAAAGCAGCAATCGCTAAAAGCACCCGAATAGATGTAATCCTTATTACTGGTGAGTAGGTATCGAAGAAATCATACCCCTCATTTTGTCTAAAGCCTTTGGCAACCAAACGAGCTTTATATTTATCAACAGAACCATCTGTCTTATATTTTCATTTTAGGATCCATTTGCATCCTAATGGCTTACACCCACTTGGGAGATCTGTCAACTCCCAAGTGTGATTTTGCATGATGGAATCGATTTCAATGTTGATAGCTTCTTTCCAGACTGCAGAATCTGGACTGGATAGAGCTTTTTTCAAAGACTTTGGCTCATCATCTAGTATATAGGTGATGAAATCCGGACCAAAAGTCTTAGCCGTCCTAGCTCGCTTGCTACGTCTCGGTTCTTCATCCACAGGATCAGAACTAGTAGCAGCTTCAGAAGTTCGTTTCTCAGAACTACCTTCTGTCCTATCCTTATTCTTACAAGGATAAACATTCTCGAAGAATATAGCATTCCTCGATTCCATCATTGTTCCTTCAGTCAACTCGGGAATCTCTGATTTATGAATAAGAAAACGATATGCACTACTGTTAAGTGCATACCCAACAAAGATACAATCAACCGTTTTAGGGCCGATTCTAACTTGTTTAGGAAGTGGCACTTCAACCTTAGCCAAACACCCCCACACTTTGAGGTATTTATAAGACGGCGTGCGTCCTTTCCACAATTCGTAAGGCGTCACATCCTTACCCTTAAGTGGAATTTTGTTCAGAATATAGTTGGCTGTCAACACAGCTTCCCCCCACAAGTTCTGTGGTAATCCCGAACTTATCAGCAAAGCATTCATCATCTCCTTAAGAGTTCGGTTTTTGCGTTCAACAACACCATTAGACTGTGGTGAATAGGGTGCCATAGTTTGATGAATTATACCCGCCTCTGCGCATAACTCTTCAAACGGGGCAACATACTCTCCACCTCTATCACTTCGAATTGCTTTAATTCGACTGCTTAGTTGATTTTCGGCTTCATTTTTGAAGTTCTTAAAAGCTTCAACCGCCTCATCTTTACTTCTTAAAAGATAAAGATAACAATATTTTGTGCAATCGTCAATAAAAGTAATAAAGTACTTTTTACCGCCTCTAGTTTGCACAAACTTTAAATCACACACGTCTGTGTGAATTAACTCTAGAGGTTTAGTGCTCCGTTCAACCGATTGAAATGGTAACTTAGCCAATTTAGCTTCAACACAAACTTCACATTTGTTTTGTGTATTAAATTGGTTCACTTTTAGCAAATCTAAATTTACTAAACGTTTTATAGCATTTAGATTAACGTGTCCTAATCTACAATGCCATAAATCCGAGCACTCAACAAGCAAGTAAACAGAAGAATCAACTTTATTAGCATTTTCTTTTGCAACACGGCGTATAGCCATTACATTTATTTTGAAAAGTCCATTGGCGAGATAGCCCCGACCAAGGAACCTTCCGTACTTGCTCAAAATAAACTTTTCAGACTCAAACACTAGTCTAAAACCATGATTAACTAACAGCGAGCCTGAAACCAGATTCTTGCGGATGTCCGGAACATGCAGCACATCCTTCAAAGTCAGCTCTTGGCCTGAAGTCAGCTTCAAAACCACGTTGCCCACACCAACCACTTCAGACGAGGCTTGGTTCCCCATGTACAACTTTCTACCTTCAACAGCTTTATAGGTAGCAAACGAGCTCTTGTCCGAGCAAACGTGACAAGTAGCCCCGGTGTCGACAAACCACTCTCTCGGGTTGTCCACGTGATTGGCTTCAAACACAACAGCAGCCAAATCATCATCACCCCAATTATCTTGACGGACTTTGCCTTTGCCTTTGTTGTTATGTTCCGCCAAATGCGTACCATAGTTAGTATGTTTCTTCTTTGGAGCCGTGCAATGTTTGGACATGTGCCCGGGCTTATCACAATTGAAGCAATTGCCGTTGAACTTCGTCATTGGCTTCTTCCCTTTGTTAACTTGACCCGGGTGCTTCCTTTTGTTGCTATTTGATGGTCCATCACGTTCCATCAAGTTTGCCTTGGCCTCGATCGGGACTCATGGTCTCGGATCTGCCTTTCGGTTATCGGCTTCAATTCGAAGCTTAACCACAAGATCTTCAAGAGTGATCTCCTTTCGTTTGTGTTTGAGATAACTCTTGAAATCCTTCCAACACAGTGGCAACTTCTCAATCACCGCAGCAACGGTGAAAGAGTCGGGAAGGACCATCACTTCAGCATGAACGTCCTGCACAATGAGCTGAAGCTCTTGCACTTGATCCATCACTGACCGGGTGTCCACCATTTTATAGTCGAGGAACTTTGCCACCACGAACTTCTTAGTTCCGGCATCCTCAGTTTTGTACTTCTTTTCTAGAGCTTCCCACAATTCCCTAGCACTAGTTACATTCCCATAAACAGAATAAAGACTATCTACTAAACCATTCAGAATGTAATTTTTACAAAGAAAATCACCGTTGATCCACTGGTCGTATGCAGTTCGTTTGTTGATGTCCGGCTCATTTTCTTCAACCACAGGAGCCTCCTCTTTGATGTATCCAGCAACTTCCAGCGTGGTTAGGTAGAATAACATCTTCTACTACCACCTCTTGAAGTCCAATCCGGAGAACTTTTCCGGCTTCTCGGCTTGGCCATGGGAAAGGGTCCTTGGAGCAACGGTGTTGGATGATGACGCCATTCCAGCAAAGGTAGTTGATTTGAATTTAGTCTTTTAATATTTGTCTTGCGATTGTTGTTATATTGTCACACCTCACTGGAATTACAACTGAAATACAGAAAGGTAGAAGAGTAGAAGAATAACAATTACAATATTTAACTGAATTAACAAAGTAAATGTAGACTGGAACCGATGTGCAGATTCCGGCAAGCCGAGTCGAGGAGTCCTCTCTCCGCAAGACAAATACGCCCCGGCTAGTGCTCACGGTTTGGCGGTTGTCTCTCAAAGATGAAACGGCTTCGTCCTTCCGGCAGTAGCACCACAAGTCCGGCAAGGCTCCGGCGAACTAGGTAATGTCGAGAACTGGAAGCTGTAGACTCGAAGGAAACTATGCAAGCAATATGAATGATTGTGCAGAATGTAGCATTTTGATCCATGCAGGATGTCCTATTTATAGGCACATCTCCACTGCAGGGGACAACATGGTTTGAGGGCATTCAAACCAGGTGTTGTAACCCCCTGGAGTTACAGCTCTGCCATTAAGCCCTCCAGGAGTTACCTTCTGCAGATCCCGACAGGTGTCCCATGTCTGCTCGGATCCCAACACGTGTCCAAGTCAGCTGCAGACTTTGACTTCCGACAGGAGTTACTTTCGGTTACTGTCCAGCCCACTAACTCCACCAGCTCCAGGTGACAGTTACGGATTTGAAGGCTCTTAACTCATGGGAGTTACACCCCTTCAAATCTGGACATGCACCATGTGCACCCACGATTCAGTCCACAGCCGTTATAGACCCGGATAACCGATCCGACGACCCGCTCCGTGACCCGACCGTTTCTGTACCGTAAAACTGGTACGGCTAAGCCCCGGAAACCCACGTACGCCCAAAGTCCAAGTCCGAGGACGAGACGAGCACGGGCACGGGCACGGGCGGGCGCGTGTGTGGGCTCATGGCCCACATCTTTGTGCACTTAATTACTTCACTTAAGTGTTAATACACTTAAATACACTTCCTAACTTGGTTAAGAAATCAATGTGGGATTATTTAATGTGTTTTAACACCATAAATGCCCAATCGTGTGACCAACTTCAACCATTTATTTCTCACTCACCGAAAATCAGATTTGAGCAAATAAAAATACTACGATTATCTACTCACGACATAGAACAATCGTACGGTATTTAATTCCCCTAAAATTAAATATCCCGGTCATGAAAAATCGGATAAAATGAGTCAAACTCACTTTATTAAATCCTATTTTCCAACATTTATTCCATGAATTCTTGTTCCCAATATCCATATTTATATAAATGTGTGTATTATGTTTAGACATACCTAAGAATTTCTACCAAAATTTGAAGAAAAATGTCATTGGAACCGCTGGTTAATTGGCCCTTCATTAAACCATCCGGCCCAGCCGTAGAGATCTCCAAAGTTGTCAAGGATCATTTAATCTTTGTTGTTGGATGATCCAATAATAGCTACAAATTTAAAAAATAAATAAATAAATTCAAAACATATAAACCGTGCAGCCGAACCAGTGGTCCACCGAGGCTCAATAGCTTGAACCGTCCGTGTAATGCACCGCTATAATTTCGGGCCTAACCCGAACCATTTAACGGCGCACCAATCCTGATGAATCTGGGCCGATTTGGCCCAATATAATGCAAATGCAACAGTTCGTATTTTCTGTCACGTAATGCTGTTACATTTTATATCATACACCATTAAAATTGTCGCCACATATTCATATTACTTTGCATTTTCTATGGGAAAAAATCAATTATTAATTATTTTTCTTAATTTGATAATTCAATCTATTTTTCATTATTTAATCTTTTAATTTTTTTTTGGTTATGATTGTTATTTTATTTTATTTGTAGGTTCATTTTTAATTTTTGAATTTAATTTTTAATTTTGGGGTTCATCTTTTTTTTTTGGTTTATTTATTTATTTTTAATCCGTGTGTTTATTTAATGTTTAGGTTTTTTTTTCTATTGTTTTTCTTGGTTTATTGAATTTCAATTTGTTTGGTTTACTTTTTTAGTTTGATGAGATATATATATATATATATATATATTTAATTTCTGGTTATGCTTCAATCTTTTTAATGATTATATTTATTAATAGTGCTTATAATTTTTAATATTTAAGGTTTAATTTTCAAAAAAATTATGTTAAAAGAAAATATTTAAATTTGGGTACAATCTTTGTATGTAAAGAAATTAATAAATTTTCTGTTGAGGGGAAAGGAAATTAATATATTTTCATAATTAAACTTGTGTGCAAGATGTCTATGTATTTCAATTAAATACATGAACGCGTGGTGACAATTTAATAGTGTAACACAAAATGAAACACCACTCTTATATATGTAACTATCGCGAATGCAGCACATTCTTGTTATTCTCATTTCCGTGGTGTACCTTTTTCTATAAGTGGAATAATGTATTGAGAAGATTGAAAAAGAAAGTAAAAGGACTTAGTACACAATGATCTTTTCTATGATAAAAGGATAATTGGGCAATTTTATTGATGTTGAGGCAAACATTACAAGAAAATAAATAAGCAGTACATCCCTTCGAAAAAAAAGGAAAACATTGATAGAGTAAAAACAGAGATAAACATAAATCATAAATCTCAAAAGACAATTCATGCAGAATCAACGTCGTTTTCTGAGATGATCAATGAACTTATTCAAATTCTTGTGAGAAGATCCTCCTTCATTGACACTCTTTGCAGTCATTTCCTTGAATCTCTTTGCATTTTTCCTAAATTTATCATCACAAAACAGCAAATCAACTTTTTTCTTAATTTCATGACTAGATCTAATCCCATTTTCATCAGGATCAATTCTCAATCCAATCTCCCATTTATCACATATATAACTCTGGTTATGGAATTGGTCAGAAAAATACGGCCAACATAGATAAGGCAGCCCCATACTCAAGCCTTCGAGAGTCGAATTCCATCCACAATGCGACAAGAAACACGCCACAGAAGCATGAGAGAGAACTTTCTCTTGAGGTGCCCATTCAACAATTTTTCCAACCTCACCCACTCTCTCCAAGAAGCCATCCGGGAACACGGTCTGTGACCCATTGGCAAGATCCGATCTCACAACCCAAAGAAAAGCCCGGCCCGACATCTCGAGCCCCAGGGCCAACTCATCCAACTGCTGCTGAGAGAAAACCGCCAAGCTGCCAAATGAGACATAAATAACTGATCCATCTGGTTTACTATCCAACCAGCTCAAACATGACAGATCTTCAGGATGAAAGTTGCAAGATCTAGATCGAGATTTTGGGCCGTTCAAGTCGAGTAAGTTCAGTGGCCCGACCGGCAGGAAGTTGGAGTTCAGATCACAAGCTGCGGGCTCAAGTTCGTAGCAAGTGTTGCTGATCACCAATTTGGCTTGAGCTGCTGTTTTCTCGACTCTTCGTGAACAATCGAAGAAGATCTTTTGCGTTTTTAGGTCGATCAAGAAACTCCAAGAAAACTCATCTTTCCTCCAGGCGGGTATATCATCGGACAGCCTGGTTATTTCTCCATTTGTTTTGCTTCCTACAATTTTCGAAAATCGTCACATCTTCTTTTATAAAAGGAAAGTCTTGTGTTAGAACGATCAAAATTGGTTAATAGATGGGTGAAGACGGGATCCAAAAACTATCAAAAGCATGAGTAAAATTATAAATATATACCATCGAATATTGAACATTCGAATTACATGTTAAACTTTTTGTTACTCGCCATTACACTATTAAATTTAGTTATTATAATAATACAAAAATAATAATAACATAATTAATCCTAGTCAATATTCATTAACAAAATATAAATTAAAAAATTCTAATTCTAATAATAAAATAATCAACTATAATAATGAATTATCAATTAAAAAAGCTAACAATTAATTAATACTGAAAATAATTTTATACCCTCATTGGTTATAATCAACTCTAATTCAGATTGATATATAAAAAACTGAAGAAGAATTCAGAATTTGGTTGTAAAATATGGAATGAAAAAAAAAATGTTACATGAAATCAAATTTGGTCTAACACAAGTTTCTTAGTGATACATAAACTTAGGGCTTATTTACTTCAAGGACGTTGGTGGATAGATAATTTAGAGGATAAGAGTATAATACCCAAACTAAATTTATCACGAGCCTTAGCTTATCTTTCATTTAATATCAAACAAAGTAAACATGTAATATATAGTTGGATAACTTTATCAATACATCATTATCCATCAAAATAAACAAGGGTAGTGTAATGTTTAAAAATAGAAATAAGCGGGAAATTCTTACCATTTTGATCAAGAATTCCTTCTTCTAGGAGCTTAGGAATGAGGTTTACTATGGCTATGGCTGCCGCGGAAGGCGGTGAGAAAGCGACGAATTCGACTCCCATCTTCTCAGCAGTCTCTGAAATCCAACTCATGGTTATATCAGCTATCACGCAGCTGATTTTCTCATCTGAAGACGAACTATTGATTGTTTCAATCAAACTCATCAACGATTGAGGCATCGAACTTTGCAGAGTGTCCAACAACTTAAATATATCATTCTGGTCGTCGTCCGGACTTCGTCCATCGCTCACTGACATCAGTACTAAGTTATCCTCGTCCATGTCCACGTCGACGACCTCTTCTTCAGACATTTTTGCCGAAGAAACTATTTTCTCATGGACACATTCTATGTTAACGAATGTCACCTTAATCCCATGTTTGGCTAATTGGCTTGATAATTTCATGAGCGGCTTAACATGGCCTTGAGCCGGGAATGGCACTACCAAAACATGAGGTTTCTTGCCTGTAATTATAGCCATGATTTTATTTTAGTGCTCTGATATGACTAATTACTACATTGATATATATACATAGCTAGATTTATAGATCAAAGTTTTATTTGTCGTTATTTAATTTATTGATAACCTTGATTACTTCAAACTTTGTTCTTGTGAAAGTGACTGCACGCTAGCTAGATGTCATGCTAAAAAAAAAAAAATTGATTAGTCGAAATGGTAGCTAGGGGATAACTTACATTATCGTATGATTTATATTAATAGGTTAAACACTAAGACTATGAAATGAGTTAATTGGTTCATAATTAAAAGCCAGAGGTGTAGCTAGAGAGAGCCATTTGTCACAGAATGAAATAGAATATAAGTCGTTATGTCTTATGTTTATTGTATCGTAAACTAGCTAGGTGAAGTATCGAAAAATCTAAACCAAAGGGTTACAAATTGTATCATGAGTTTGTTGGTTTCTGATGAACATTTACTCAATTAGAAAGCGATTTGGCTATGCTTAGTAATTTTATAAATAAACTTAATTTGACATCAACATCTCTCGCTATGTAATCCCAAACCATTTGTGTTTTTCACTTACGATGAAATTGAGAATCTCAAAGAAAGATTGTTTTCTCTATCTTATCTTTGATAGCATATACCGTATATATCTGGGGGGGGGGGGGTGAATTTATCTTTTCTTCTTCATTTGAGTTAAGAATAAAATTAAAAAAATAAAACAAAATAAACCAAAAAAAAATGCAAAAATAAAGAGTTAGTTCCTTTAAATAACACAACACAACACATAACTCATTTTGAAATTACAACAAAATCTTTAAAACTTCACAAGTACTATACCACCTTTCACGTTTATATATGAATGCAATTACAATGAGATTTTCCCTCGAGATTTCATGTCCGGTAAAAATCCACATCTCCAGTCGGCCTGACGCACATCATTTCAGTACTTAATTGTTTACTTTAGTTGAAATTTCGTACAATAAATTGAATCGAAGAGATCATATATACTCGTACTCAATTGCCCTAATTTTTTAACTGTACGTTCAAACTAAATGCTTATGAATTCATTTATTGTTCTTAGAGCAACTCTAAGAGACACATATTAAGTGTGAGAAACGACTAATTTGATCAAAAAACAATCTCCAACAGGCGCCGCACTTCTCGGCAAATTGGTGTAGAACGATGCACTATTCATCATCGGTTATTTTTTTTTTCTTTTCTATTTTTTTATATATTCTATAAAAATTTCTTTATAATATTTCATTTATTTTCTTTATTTTTTTGTGTTTAAATTTTATGAAACATATTTTCATTATTAAAATTATTTTATATATTAATTAAATGAATAATATTGCATTAATTTAAATGTAAAATACATAATACATAATTAATAAAAATACAAATACATAAACATATGTAACACCCCAAATCCAATAATAGAGGCCCAATGAATTTTCTAGAGCCCAAATATTTAAGTTGTATTCCATTTTTAATAAAAGGCCCAAATGATGGGCTTTCTAGCCCAATTATGATTTTAATTATTTACGGCCCAATTATTACCCGATCGAGATGAACGAATACATTAGATGATAGTTCTCATCGATACGAATCTATAGAACTTGATTTTACTAATATATGAATTAAATTAACCAAGATATGATTTAATTTCTAAATTAAGTCATAATTTAGGGTTTTTTGAGCAGGGGTATAAATACCATTCACTACTTCATTAAGTCTCATTTACACCTCTTTCAAATTGGAACAGCCCCCACCCCTCTCTCCCCTCTCTCTCGATCCCTCTCCTCTCCACCACCACCTCCGCCGACAGCCACCACTGCTGCCTCCTCCACCGCCAGAAAAATTTTCCGGCGGAATTTTTGACATGCAATTACAGTTTTTGATTCCCCTCATTCTCTTCTTTCCATTTCTTCGATTATTTTTGAAAGATTTTGAGGTTTAGGCATCCGATTTTCGGATCTAAGAATGGGTTGAACCCTAGCCTTTTAGAATCTCTTTTCTTCTTTTCTTTTCCAATTTATATTTCAATTTTTATGGTTATAAATTTACATTTATGGGTTGTTTTGGTTGCTCATTTTAAATGATGTCTCGATTTAATGTTCTTATAATTTTTGGTGTTCTTAAAAACATTAGAAGTAAAATGGGTGAAAGGAGAGGGAAAATATTGAATTTTTGGTTGATGAATGCTAAAATAAGATTGGAATAAAAGAAAATGTTGATTTATGAATTGTGAATGTGTGTGTGTGCGAGTCGGCTGGTGTGTGTGCGCGCGTGTTTTTATGTTTTTCTTTTTCGTTTTGTTTTTGTTGGCTTTTTTATTTTTTATTTTTTTATTATTATACAGATTCTATCACTATTTATTTAAAAAGATTGTGTTATTATTTAAAATCAAATCCTAGCATAATGGATTAATTTCTGCATTTTAACTATAAGGTCTAAAGTTCGAACCTTTTATAGCAAGTTATCATTTTAATTAATGTTTGGGCTTCTAACACTATTTAATAAAAATCATAGTTTAATTTTCAAACAAGTTGTTATGTCCCATTGGTTAGTGTCTAGACTTAATTTTATTAAGTCCCGTGTTCAAATCTCTTATATGCATTTTGTTAAACTCTTTATTTTTAATTGTTTTAGACCTTATTTAAATAAAGATATATAACATTTTCAAAAATTATAATTTAGCTCAATGGTTAAAGTATAAAATTAATGTTTGAGATCCATGGTTCAATACTCTTTGGAAACATTTTATTGTTTTAATTAATGCATGTATTTATGACTATATTTAACTAAAATCATGAATTAATTTTCGAAAATTATCCTTAACGGGTTTAAAATTATTATTGAGGTCTATGGTTCAATCCTCCTTAGAAGCAGTTAATTTTTATTTTATTTTAATTAATGCATGCATTACTGTCTTTATTTAACTAAAATCATGCTCAGAAATTTGAAAATGGTATATAGTCTAATGGCTAATGTTATAGTTTAATAATAATAGGTCAAGGGTTCAAAACCCTTGGAATGCATTTAATTTATTTTTATTCCTAGTTAATTTTGAACTTTATGTAATTAAAATAATTAGCTTATTTTTGAAAATGGGGTTTAGTTCAATGGTGTGAGTTCAATTTTTATACTAAGAGGTCCAAGGTTTAAGCCACTTCGATGTACTTTATAATTCTCTTTTTACTCAAACATTTATGAGTGTATTTAATTAAAGCAGTTTAATAAATGTTACATAAATTCTTCTGGTTAACTGCTTATTATTTCACTTATATTTTTGGTTAAGTGTTCAAGCCCTCTTGACTACATAATCATATTATATTTTTACCTTATTTTTTTTATTTATTTGGTCTATTTTGCTTAATTTAGATTAAATTCAAAATTTAGCATATGATATAATAAATCAATATTTCCATATTTATATTGTATGATCCTTTAAATCTTAATTTAAGTTTTATAATTTTTCCCTATTAAATTAAGGCATCTAGTTGTACAATTGATGACTCAAAATATTTTAAGTAAGGATCTCGTTCGACCTTCAAATGATGTCAGGTTATGCTCTTATTTTATGGACTCGTTTCTTAAATCCTTATTCACGTTATAGTATATGTTTAGAAGATTAATATGTTATTAAGATATAGTTCTGATGTATAGGTCCTAATCTGAGACCCGTTTAGGTCGACGATTAAGGCTATTTCTATATTTAAGCATAAGGCCTTAATCCGATAGCTGGCTTCGTATGAGAAGTCATGATTAAAGCTTCAGCTAATTTAGCTATAAGATGGGTTTACTTACTAAAATGCTTTCGAAAATATATTTAAACTTTCGTCCGCTATGAAAAATTATTTATGCTTATGTTGCTCAATGTGGATTGACACGAATCATATGAGAAATTCCAAATATGGCACTCCGGTGCAATTACTTATGAATATGTTCATGTTATGAATATGTTATAGTTTATATGTGATCACATTATGGTCGGTCTTCACTATGTCTATTGAGCGTATAAATGACAATCTATCAAATATAGATTTATTGATATTCTTATTGTAAATTATTGGATGAATGTATGAGTATTCTCACGGAGTGTTTTCTGGCACTCAGCCCCAATATTTAAAAATATTTTCAGGTAATTGATGACGGCAGGTGGCGGACGTGGACTAATGTGGACATTTTGTATGGTTGTCCACATTCTAATTTTTAAAATATTAACTCTATTCAGTTTTGGTCAACAAATATGATTAATTATGCTTCTGATGTATGTTTATGGATTATTTAAATATTTTATGGACGCGTATGATCGTCATGGCCTTACTGACATGTTTTGAAAGTTGAAAAATGGATGTTTGACTAGTCAAGGTTGAACATGATTTAATTAGTTGTTTGAAAGGTGTTATTTTAAAATGACAGGTAGATTGAAAGGTCTTATCTTATGTAATTGGTTGTTGAATGGTAAATGCCAATGAGCGTGGAATTTATTACTATTATAAACGAAGTGCTCTCCGAATTTTTACAATTCCAGGAAATGATTTATGTTAGTTTGCGAAAATTTTATTATGATTTTCTTCCCTCGTGTGTGTCCCCGTTAGCGCACCGGGCCTCCGGGTTCAGGGCGCTACATATGTATCAGAATGGGTCTACGAATCTGTAGGCATTCGGAATGATTTTTGAAATGTTTTTGAAATATTAGTTGCAAGAAATTGTTACTTACCTATGGTCCCATGTCCATGCCACACCTCGCCCAATCAAGTACAAATTTTATGAGAATAAATCTTTGTTGAGCAAAGTATATTTTAGGCAAACGTATATTATGTTTGAGAAATTATGATAAAGAAAATGCTTGATTGCAATGTATTTCAAGCCCAAGTTATTGAAAATCTATTGGTTTTGCCTTATTATGAAAATATTTTATCCAAATACTTATGATATGATCCCACCATAGGATGAACCCAGATGGACTTGGGCATGATTAAATTGCCTGTAAGTTTTCATTTGCTTAATGAACTATGTTGGACTATTTATGCGGTACACGATATATTTTGAGAACTATAGATATGACTAAGAATTGGGTAACCTTTACTATATTTATTCGATCGAGATAATTCGAGGAGCTGGAGGATGACACTAGTGAAGATGCTCCTACAAGATGAAAAGTTCAACTTGAGCTACATACGACCTTACTCTATTCTATCGATAGTTAATTACATGGTATGAGTACTTTGATTAGATCCAAGTATGTTGTAAATTAGATAAACTATGCAACTCCTAATGATAAGTATTGACCTAGTATGCGACACTTGATGTAAGGATAACTATGATGACACCACGTACGATATATGAACAACTGCATATAAGTTGCGATGCAATTTCTTATGATTTATGAAACTCCTCTTTTATAAGGTACCGATTGAGAACTATACGTAGCCTCACTCTGTTTTACGGACTAATTATATTTTATCAGGATGTGCGCGTAATGCATTTACCCACTAAGTATCCCGAATTGAATTTAGAAATGACTAAGATAGGAAAATTTCATGGTAGTTAATTTTTATGAAATACGAAAGAGATATTCTCTTCAGGCGCAAATAAAAAAGTATGAGTTCAACTCTACACAATGCTGATCAGAATCAATCTTAACGAATGTAATGCTTCATGATCTGTATTAGGTGCTAAGAACTACATCAAATAACTATTAGCTCAAAATGATATGTCAGTAGATTAAAACTCAGCCAACGTAATATGAATCAAACCATAATGAGACATTATAAACTAAATTAACAAATGATTTCAACGATATAACCGTTAATCTTCTACAATCATGGTAGACCTAAAAAAAGAGAAGAAAAAGAAGCAGCAGCAGCAGAAGAAGAAGAAGAAGAAGAAGAAGAAGAAGAAGAAGTTACATTGAGAAGTATATAGTACGATATGAGTTGTGTTAGTGCCATCTGCACTAAGGTTTTCGGGATTGTCATTATCTATTTAGATATTATGGCAATTTCAAAAGAACACAAAAAGGTTTTGGTTATTCATGTTCGAATAACATGTTCTGGACATTTCTGTGAACATTCCGCTTCCAATCTGATTGAAGATCAAGACATGTACTTAGTCATGTTCAGGAACATGATCATGTATATGATTGTCCAGAGAGTTTACAAGAGACGTATCATGTTGGAATCAAAGAGCTGGTGCTGCAGATTCAAGATGGATGTTTCAGAATAGAAGCTGCCTTGTTCGTGATAAAGATCAAGAAGGAAAGAAGGAGTTCTATTCAAGGAAGACATCTAAACTAGGAAAGTCTGATTTAATTAAGGAAATTATTTCCTTGTTGAATCCTAGTCAAAGTAGGACTTCTGATTACCTTGTTAAGGCCTATAGCTGTTGTTTATAAGTAGCATGAGAATTAGACTATATTAGGTGACACGAGTTTTTACGAATACACTAAAGGGCTGAGAGTTAAAAGACTTCACATTCGAAGCATATAGTATTCGGATATACTAGGTTTGATCGGTTAGATCATTGTGTTTCTAGTCTGTGTTTGAAACTCACTTTCTTAAATACTTAGAAGAGTCTCAAGAGAGATTTCCTGTGGGAACTAGAGGGATTTTAGGTTGTGAGGGGAGCTCACAATTCAGTTTAGTGAAAGAGGTTGAATCGGGTAGAAAAGGGGTCGAGTGATGGGAGTCTTCGTGTAATAACCTTTGTAACCATTCAACAGAGTAGTAAAATATTTCTCACGGACTTGATAAGTCCCCCTGACGTAGATCAGTTGATCGAACAGGGTTACCAACCTCGTGTTCATTATTTGCTTAAGTTTTTATATTTTGACCATATATGTTCACAATAATGTTCAAGTACATGATGATGAACATGACCGCCCAGTTTATATAACTTCAAGTTGGAATAGATTTAATTTTCGATGATAGTCATTTTAAGTCAGATGTGCACGTGATAGAGTTAAATGAATGATTTAATGTTGCCTTGATAATGGATCGACTTGAGGATAATTTTTAAACAATATGATGTCGTGAGGAAGAAGTAATGCTCCAATCACCGAAAAAAGAAGAGTTCACTTTTTATGAATCAAAATAAGTGTGATGGTACTCAATATATTGTCTATGAAGGCAATGAAGACGATTAAGAAGAAAAAATAGCAGGTTTTGATAGCAAGTTTTGTTGGTTTTGTATACTGAAAAGCTTGTCTTTGTATACAATAAACAATAATAAGATAATATAGATTGAATAATAATTGCAGTCACTGTTTGTGTATATATTTATATGCATGGTTCCATATACTTGCATTGTAGATGATATGGTGTAGGTCAACACACGGTAGAGATCATATCATCGGATTCCTTGCAATGTATTAAAAGGCTCACGGCTTAGATGGTCCTGAACCCACCATTGGTACACTGTAGAATAATCTGATAGTTAGTTTATCTTGACTAACTGATTATTCTAGTACATTGGCTTGTGTTTTGAGGAGGATCGTGATAGGATACTGTTCTCTATTCTGACCTTAAGTGAGAGAATAAAGATCCACAGAGTTCGGGTTATGAACTCATGTTTTATTGATGAGCATATGTATGCATTATATGTTACTTTGATTTATCAATGGGTGAGATCCTTTCGTGGGTCAATAAACTCGATATCTTGGGTAATAACAGTGTATACATGATGTGTCGTGTAATATGCATGAGCACCGTGTCCTGGTGCGCCAGGTTGATGATGCTCTCTTGAGGAAGCACATAGATCATAGGAAGCCGTGCAGGCAGAATATTAATTTATTCTTTACATGATACGGAAATCGTGTGGTACTACTCAAGGAACAAGATATTAATTAATTATAGTTGTTAGAATCTTACATAATTAATTAATGGACATTATATCTTAAGCATGGGGAATGACTGAACTAAAGAAGAAAGCATATTCGTAAATATGTATTAAATTGGTAGGTCAATATTATTTCTTTAGTGGAATAAAAATAATACTTAATTTATTTAATTATATCCTAAGTTTAATGGATATTAGAAATTAAATAAATTAGTAGGCCAATTTAATATTTTTCTAGATCCCTGTTGTAGCCCAATATGACCTAAGTGGTGGGAATAGAACAAGAGTTAGAGGCCCAATCCAATAGGGTTTGGAGAATTAATTTTCATCCCCTGCCCTAATAAAGGGGGCTCGAAAATTATGATGAAAAAAATACATCCAATACATCCCCTCTAAGTGCTCTCTTGATTCCTATAGTTTCCACAACCGTTTAGTAGTCTGCAGCCCACCCTGTATCTAAACAAGGTCCGGAAATACAACAGAAGATCAAGAAGTAGAATATTGGAGCTGTGTGTTTCGAACACCATGAATATTCACCATGATCATGTGTTCTCCATCAACAACGGGATTAGACCTTTAATCCCGTGAGCAACCCGACAACGTTTGTAAGTACCGTTTCGATAGATTCTATTTTATTCCGCTGCAATAGATTCGAAATTGAAACTTACATGTTAATTCAACATAGGATAATTAATATCACACATAAAATTATGATTTACACACTAACAAAAAAAGCTCATACATAACGGATAAAATCCGTTTTCTATGTTATTATATGAGTGTTACGTATACTGGTGTTATGTATGATTGCGCTCATACGTAATGGAATAATATCCGTTATCTATGTTATTATACATAACGGTTATAGCAACAAACATGACATCAGATATTACGTTATCTATAACTCTCATACATAACGGTTGCTTCTGTTATGAAAATTCATTTTTCTCCGTTATCTATGCACTTTTATATAACGATTTTTTTTCATACATAACACTCTTCATTGCATGATCTATTAATGTTATATATAACGGTTTGTACTGTTATGAAAATTCATTTTTCTCCGTTATTAAATATTTTTAGTTTTCGTTATCTTTAGGTCTTATACATAACGGTCTTTTAGTTTCACTACCGTTATGTATGCCTGCTACACATTTTTTTATAGATTTTTAGCAATTAAAATAATTCTAAAATAATAAAAATAACTGAAATTCCCATAAATCATCGTATATCTAATTCAAAAAATATTCATACATTCATCCGAATATAGTCAACATTCTAAACATGTTTATATCGTACTAATGTCCAAAAAAAGATAAGATATATATCCAAAAAATCATGATTGCCTGCAGCAGTTGCATCCATATATGTATATCTGCATATCTAAAATTTTCTGCCACATAACTGAGAAACTGCTACCTCAATTGATCGGCATTGCTGAGTCTACTTGTCTACTAAACAAGTGTGCTCTGCATGTTTACAAAACACAGTAAACATCGATTAGTTTGAGCTCAGATCGAATGTATGAAAGCAGTCATAAATATATGTCGAATAAAAAGAAATAAAAAAAATACAATAACAGATTAAAGCAGATCCAATTGAACCGTATGATCCATCAGATGTCCCATAATTATTTAATGCAGTTATTAAATAGGCAATTGTAGCAGATAAAATAGTAGCTGAATGGCTGGTCCAAGTCCAACTATGAAGAATCATCACATTCTTCAAATTAATGCTCATAATGGTGTAGCCTACAGAACATGTGGAAGACTTCATACATGGATATGAATAACAAATGCATCATGGGTAGTAAACATGCTATGCTTTACACAATGATACCAATAAAATAAAAGCCGTCAGCATCGGTTCCCACTACTAAAGAAAAGTTAGGTAGTTTCAAAATATTTAGACATGTAGGAAGAAATTGACACTAATCCTATGCTAAATTTCTACTTTTCTTGCTTACAAGATTTAGAGGGATTCTCCATAGAGTACCACAATTCTACTAAAACTTGTGAGTGAGCTTGTTAAGGAATAAATAGTTACCTTATGAAGAGAATATGATGGGGCTTCACTTGAGAGAGAGAGAGAGAGAGAGAGAGAGAGAGAGAGAGCAACAGCAGAGTAGAATACTGCAGCCCTGTCAAAACACATGTTTCTGCAAGTAGATTGATACGAGGAGATTGAAGGGAAAGAAAAGAAAGAAAGGAGCATGGACAAAATGACATAAAAATATAACACCAAATACAATAAAGTGAAGATATGACTGTCCAAGGCAATAAAATCTGTTGTGATTATTTTTGAGCTGATGAGCACATGTCACCAAGAAAAAATGTAGCATAGTTCAACTGTAAATGTGATATATATATATATATATATAATTATAGAGGAATGAACAACATGAAGAGAGAGAGAGAGGTAATATTGTAACAACCTGGATTTTCATAATATGATTAAGTAATTCCTAATTTTAATTAGAAAATATTAAGAGGAATTTTGAGCATAATAAAGATGTTTCGGTTCTAAACCGTGTTTTTTAGGGGTTATTTTTCGTGAAATCGTCTTTTTGAGAATTTCAATCCGAGCTCAGTTATAGCCGATTTTGGTCATGTTTGAAAGGCGTTGACCCAAGGAGCATGCAGATGCTTTCGGATTTTGAATCTGAAGTCGTTTGAGTTCCCGGTGATTTAAAACGCATTTAAAGAAGTTATGAATAGTGTTTTTCCGTAGGAGCGCGATCGTTAGAAATTCACGAAATCTCGTGTGTTGATCCGAGCCTTTTATTTTCAAGCCTACCCTATAGGAAATTTCACAAGGAATCCGTTGGCGTTCCCGGATTTTCATTCTGAGGTCAATTGAACGCTCGGGAATTTTATTTGTCCCTTGTGTGGAATAGTACCTTTATTTTTGAAAAGAGAATATTTTCTCGTGTTTCTTCAAGATGACTCGTTCTTTATCCTGAGTCAAGTTGGTTCAATAGTACTCGAGTCAAGGAATCTTCCAGTATTTTTGGATTTCGTGTTTGAGATCATTTGGACCTCGACATTGAATAAAGCGCCTTTTAACCGAACCCGATATTTTTAAGGCAGTATTGTTGCACTGCAGAAGCTTCCCGAGGAAGCCATATATTTTTCTATATATAGGAGCTCTCCCCCCCTTCATTTCTCGCTTATTCATTCTTCGTCCCATTTCTGTAGAGTAAAGAGAGAGAGAGAAGAGAGCCTCTTCGTGAGGCACCCCCAGTGTTGAGAGAGAGAGCGGAGGAGGGAGCGCGGCGGCGCAGGAGGGCGCGGGCGCGCAAGGGGGCCCCCGCAGCGCAAGGAGCCCCGTGGTGCAAGGGGCCGTCGCGGCGCAGGGGGGCATCAGTGCGCACCCCCCCGCCGCGGCGCACGTAGCGCCAGCGCGCACCTTGCCGCCGCGGCGCCCGTGCTGTCGTGGCAGCTCCTGCACATTTTCGTGCAGAGGCCATAATTTTCACCTCAGTTCGAACCACGAGGCCCATGAGTACTCAAATCGAAGCTCTTTCGAAGATCTACGATGTGGCAGTGGCCAATCGTCCGGAATCTCGATCGTTCGAATCGGATTTTTCGTCCTCTTTTGTGGATCTCGAATAAGGTTTCAAGTCATTGATCGACTTTCGTAAAGAAGAGATGAACCCCGAGGAGGCCCGAGGAAGGATTTTTGGCTCGTTGCTTCGTCTACGTGCTCGTTATCAAGGTTCTCTTCATAGAGGTGGGTGATTCTAAACCAAATATATGGTTCGAGCTAGTAAGCTCTAGAAGCATGTTATAGAAAAGAGAAATATCCAATAAAAGAATTTTATGCTCTGCCTGTTTAGTCTCTGTACAAAGGAAGGAAAGGAAATGAAGTTATATGTATGATATTGTTGAATTGTTATTTGAGTTTGATAAGTAAAGGAAGTTATTATAAGTTAAGTGAGCTCTCAAGTATGTTTAGATATGTTAGAATTGTTTAAATACAATTGATGCTAGTCCGAGATCTAGAATTGCTTTTAGTTGCAATCTATGCTTATGCCCATTCATTTCCTAGTATTTGGTTATTGAGTTTTGCTAAGCTTAATTAGCTAAGGATATGCTAGAATTGTTTTTATACAATTTATGCTAGCATGAGATGTTTAGAATTGCTTTATTTGAAATCGATATTTATCTATGTTCTTTTCCTCGTTTTGGAATGTTGGATTTTGCTAAAGATTAATTAGCTGAGTATTGCCTTTTAGGGTAAGTTATAAATCCCTTATAGGCCGAGATCATGCTCAATTAAAGGATTAGCTTTAGACGATTGCTCTAGGCTTGGTATTGCTAGCTAAGTCAAGTAAGTAAAGAAGGTGAAGGTTAAGTAAGGAAGGTTAAGGTTAAGGAAGGATATAGCTTATGTTATAAGCAGGTTATCGAGCTCAAAGAACAGTTTATTTGCATTATCATGCCGTGACCTTCGAGTCACCGAGTTGAACATTTGAAAGTAAAGGGAGTCACTGCTGGTAATCCCCTCGCATACTCAGAGGATACTTGAGGTAACTCCTCTCTTATCCTAAGACATATCTAAGGGTGCAGTAGAAAACAGATTTGAGTCAGGAAAAGCGCCAGAAAGGAAGTAAAAGGTTTTGCGGATATGGAGAGGGCTTTTGTGTTTTGCTCTCCATATGCCGACGGTTCATAATTGGATATTTCTAAAGTTTAGCAAGAGTTTTCTCATAAAACCCCACTGAGTACATTAGTGCTCACCCCCTCTTTTTCAAATGTTTTCAAGTTGAGATACTGAGGTCGGTGATGTGTTGCTGGTGGGGTTGTCTAAGTTCTCTGAGGTTTCAAGTTTGTTGCTCTATATGGTTACATGATTTTCTTCCGCTAAGTTTCTGCTAAGTACTCTGATGTTAGTATTTAGTCTTGATATGTGTAACTTGTTTCTTGATAATAGCATGTCTTAAATGCTATGAATCCTAGTTATCAATAAAGTCTTTGAAGTATGTTCTTTTGACATACCAGTTGTTCCTTTATTGATTCCGAGTTATTTGAGAAGTCCTATTGTTGAACATATTGATATCTGTTCATTTTCAGTTGACTTGTGAATAAGTCTTGCATGCTTGTTGTTGTTGTTCGCTTATGAAGAGGCTTCTCTTTCAAGCATGATTCTACTCGTTCCAGTTAATCTTGAGCTATTCCTCGTATCATCCTATGAATAGGACAATAAGGATATATTTGACTCCGACCTATTTATGATTCTTAGTTGATGTAACCCATGATGAGGTCTTGTTTAATTAAAGAGTCAAATTCCTATCTGTTTGTCTTTGGATTCTGTTCAAATTTCGGGTGGCCTATGATATGGCATACTTTTGACTTGATTGAATCCTTTGATCCCTTCGACTTGTTTGAACCCTTTGTCCCCGTTGATTCGTTGAAATCAATATTTCTTCCAAGTTAGAAAGTTAAGTTGCCTAAGTTCTTGAGGCGCTAACTTAGTTTAATTCTAAAAACACCCCCTGGATTTTTGATTAATCTACCTATTTCCTTCGATTTTTCATGCTATTTTACACACAACAACCCCATCCCCATCCTCGAGACCGGGCTGTTACAAATATATATATATATATATATATATAATTAATTAGACTGATTCAGTCAATGTTGATTTTATTCTGATTCAGCCAATATCCATGGCCTTCTCATTCTGAGTGTCTTTACTTGACCATAGCGCTAATTCAAGCAGAGGCACCATAATCAACTTGAGAATGAAAGGTAGAACCGATATTCAGCCATGTCAATCATTTGAATTGTTACACAAATCCAGAACTAACTCTAAATTACATGTACCATGAAGTACCTTCGGAGGAATTCGTCCTTTTTCAAGATAACCAACATACTCTGAAACTGTGGCTGCGCTACTAGCAGAAGCTTTTAGATTAAAAAATAGGGGGTAATTATATTAATATGGTGATATAGCAATCATACGATGTTAAAAGTGCATGCTATACACTTACATAAAGAGCCCCTCCAACAACTGAAAGATACCAAGGGGGTCTCTCTGCTCTGACCCTCATTGCGATTCTGCTATCTAGCCATCCTGTATGGATTTTGTTTTCTTTGTAATCTAATGCCTGCAGAAGTGTTATAAGAACCTTTACCTCTATTGACTGAAAAATACATTAGAAAGAGACTTGAAAAAGGTTTCATGTCCTAAGATTCTTACATTTAAGAGATCAATAGAATAGTCGACATTTGTACGAATTTCTCCTCTAATTTGAATTTCTTTGAGCCCAAGAACCATATTTGAGATGGCCAGAGCTCGAGACTCTCCAAAAGCAAATACATGTCCTGTGGTGAGAAAAAAAATTAATGATTACATGAGCCACATTTTCAAAACAAACATTATTTCTTTTAAACAGATCATATATAGTGAGCTTAAACAGGTTTCTCAGACCATTAAAAAAACTATGCTACACCTTCGATAAGTAGATCCCAGGTGAAACATGAGTATATATTCAGACCAACAAAATCAAATAAATACCATACAACTATACAATCTAAACAATTCTCAGTTTCTCACTATATATATATATATAGATAGATATATTGATTTGTTTTTTTTTCAACCCTCAAGGTAACAACAGATTGTAAACTAATTATATACTCTTCCCTTTCAGAGATGGTTTTAAACAAGAAGAACATATCAAAATTAAGAATCTTAGACAAGAAGGTATAGGACCGAGACAACATTGGTTACACATTAAAGCAATGTTTAGAAGCTTCTTGTAGGGAACATGCTTTCAGGAGGTATTATATGCATAAACAATTCCACTAATTCTAAGTTTTAGGCTCTCCAATCAGCCATAAATATGCTATAACTCGTGGTGCCCGCAATTAAATTTTGATAGCTTAATAAGCAGAAGGTGAATGCCTTTTACAAATTCACAAATAAAATGGATAAGTTCTCCTGAGAAAAAATATATAGTGATAAAACATAAATTCTGATTCTCATAGCATCTTAAAGTGTGATAAATGTTACCAAGCAGACAAGTTATTGTACATGAGCCTGACCACACTTCAAAACTTACCAAATTGGGAATCTGAAAATTCATGAATGCCGCCTCCAGTGAATGCAGCTAGCAAAATAAAAACACCAACAAACATTATATATAATTGAACAACAATAAAAAGGGGTTGAGATATCAATCATTTTCCCTACAGATCTTAAGATGAAAACTTGCTTTTTTCATCACTACGAAACACCACACAAATTTCGATTTTTTTTTCTTCTTTTTGTGACAATAACATATGAATAAAATTTAAAAGAAGATGGAGAATTACCGAATGGTTATGGAAATTGGGGAAAATGGTGAAGCAACACAGTTGAAAATGCCTCCTTCCCCACCGCGGAGTCAAAAATTTGACTTGAAATTCAACAAAATCACACCTCTGTACCCTTTTATACTTCGTCGGCATCACCAGTCACCAAGCCCTAGCTCTCCCTTTCTCTCTTTCCTGCCGCGGAGACGAAAATTTTACTTGAACCATTGATTTTGCTGTTCAAGCTCCCCTTCGTTTTGATTAACTTTTGAATTTTCTTTTCCCTTTGGCTGAAGCACTCTCTCTCGATCGATCCTTTGTTCTGCTGAATTTGGGAGAAGGGAACAAAGATGAGGGCTTTTCTTTTGTCCTTTTGTTACAATTTTTTCTAATAAAAATATAAATTAAGTTTGAGGTTTTCTTATAAAAGATAGATTAAAAAAATAACTACTTATTTTAATGAAATATTGACTAATGATTTGGTGGGAAATATAGGCGGTAAAATTTTTACTAAATAATGGTGAGAAGAAAAGCAGCGGGAAGTTATAAAATTTTCAGTTTATATTATTTAATTTTGAATTTAAAAAATAATAATTAACACATATACATAACGGATATTCATAACGGTCAAAGTTACCGTTATATAATGTGTTTATATATAACACAACGCATAACAGTACCAAATGAGCATTATAATTGTGAACAATATGTAACACTCACAGATAACGCAAGACTCGAAAACGTTATATATGATCGGAGATAACACTTCTCTCATAACGGATTTTTGAAATATGCGTTATCTATACTAAAAATGCGCTCATACATAACGGATATTTAAAATATCCGTTATGTATGAAGTGTTATGTATGAGGATCTTTTTTGGTAGTGACATGAGTTAGAATTAATGACATCCAAATAGATCCTGTGGCATACAATTCAAAAAAATCCCAACAATTAGTATCAGATCAGGTTTTGACATTGATCTACAATTAATTCTATGTTTTGTTCGAAATTTATGATTAAATATGTGGATGGATTTATGTGTTTTAAATTTTTATATTTAATTGTGTTGAAATTTCGAACATGATAGGATTCAAATTGAATGGAGTTTTGATGAAAATCGAAAAGTATTCAATTTAATCTTGGTGTTGTTTTCGATCAACATGGAATAGATTTGCATGATATTTTAATTATAAAAAATTTCCAGATTAGCTATTCATGGTGATCGAAAAAAATCATGGAACAAATAATTCCCTAATTTTTGTTTCATGTGTTTCGAATTTTAGGTTTAAAATTTGGAAGGAATTTTGATGAAATCAAATTTCAATTTTTAATCCTTGTAATATTCGAATTCCATGTGGATTAAAAGCTGGAAAGGATCTTTTTAATCCTAAATTTTAATCACATGTCTCGGTCATGACTCATGAGGTACTTAATTTGGATTGATATTTCACTCTAAGATGAAATTTCCAAATTTGAATTCCTATAATGATCGAGAGTTTATTTTCAAATTCCCCAATTTTAATTTTGTAATTTTCGTTTTTTTATGGTTTTAATTTGGAATAGAATTTTGATTAAGGTCAAAATTTCTAAATTAATCATGATAGGGATTGAAAATTATGGGGATTAGAATTGAAGAAGGTAATTTTTGATATATATCAAAACTTATCAAATTTTAATCCAACTAGGTTTCAAAATAGAATTTTAAATTTGGAAAGTGTTTGAAGAGGATCAAAACTTCCATTTTTTTATTCTAGTAATTTTGATACCTAGTAAATAATTTGGAAAGGATTTTGACTAATATCAAATTTCCAAATTATTAATTTTAATTAGGGATGGGCAAAAATATTAGGTTTTAATTTGGAGAATTTTTTTGATTAATTTCAAAATTTCCAAATTTAATCCTAAGTTATTTTTTTTTCAAAATTATAAGATTTAATTTGGTAGAAAATTATAATTAATTTTCAAATTTTATCTTTGTGATAATTTCAAAAATTAAAAAAGATTTAAATTGGAATAGATTTTTGATTAATATCAAAATTTCCAGATTTAATTATTTAGGAATTTTCAAAAATTAAGGAATTTTATTTGGGAAAGATTTTTGATAAATATCAAAATTTTCAAGTTTATTCCTTATGTTATTTTTGAAGAATTAAAATTGAATTTGGTTGAAAATTATAATTAATTTCCAAATTTTATCTTAGTGTATTATTCGAAATTATAAGATTTAATTTAGAGGAATTTTTGATTTATTTTGAAAATTTTCATATTTTATCTTTGTGATAATTTCAAATGTATAAGATTTAATTTGGTGGAATATTTTAATTAATTTTAAAATTTTCAAATTTAATCTTATGGTATTTTCGAAAATTTCAATTTTAAATTGAAGATAAATTTCGAAAATGATCATGTATGGATATCATATGCAATTTTATGTTTATCACTTAAAATTTGATTGTTGTTGTATGTAGACGGTTTTTGTTTGCAGGTGACACCGACTATCATGGCTTTTTAATTTATGTGATGTGATGATTTAATTTATTGTTAGTGCCACCATCATGCACTAAGTATTTGTGTTATTGAATTGACGAGATATGTTCGACAAAGTGTGCCTGGGTATGTCCCACGAAGTTTTGTTTTCCGCTGTGCAAGAAAAGAAGAACAGTTGGTGAACTGTTCCAGATTATGTCCCAGACAGAACATAGACACTCTATTTTTGGCAGTTTCCTTGTTGGAAAGATCTTACGCCGAACTTGTTTGGAAGGCCAAGATTAATTCGTTTGATTATCTTATGGTGTAGATCTGGTGCTGAATTAACCCTCCTACACTTGGGAAGTATCTACACACGTTTGGAAGGCCACAAACCACAATCCACTTACCTAGTTGGCGGAAGAAAGAGATCGACGCCAAGCTGAAGTGAAGACTATTATATGAAGGCCGATTTGTGCAGCAATCGGTACCACTCATATTTGTTTAGATTCTCTTAGATTGTTTGAGAGTCAGTTTGTGGTCATTTGCAACTAGTAGTTGTTCCTTAAACAGTTCAACATGATAGACTAGTTTTGAGTGTTTACGAGTGAAACACGTGAGGGAATTTTTATTCTGTTTTGTATGCAATCTCGGGAGAGATTGTAAGTTGAAGTCGTGGGTAGCTAGAGAGAGTCTAGTGTCACGGTTGTGAGGGGATCTTACAACTTTCGGCTAACGAAAGAGTTCGAGGAGAAGAACGGGCGACATAAGGCGGGAGGCTTGTATGTGTAAGATACTTAATACACTCTTCGAAGGAGTAACAATCGGAACTTCAAGTTTGGGAGCAATCCCCCCAGAGTAGGTTGTTTGAACCGAACTGGGTTACCATCTCGTGCGTTTTTACTGCTTTATTCTTTTATGTTCTTGCATCTGTTCCACACATCTCATAGAACAATTTTTAAGAAGTTAACTAAAACTTATATAAATACGGATTACTATTTTTCAATTAGCACCAGAGGGGGTTGCCTGTATTCAGGGTTGATCTTGGGGTAGTAATCCGTGTTCTTGTGTTGTTTTGCTGAGATGGATTCGATGAAAGAAGGAGCCTCGACGGTGCGACCTCCGCTCCTTGATGGCAATAACTATGCCTATTGGAAAGCTTGAATGACAACTTTCATTCACTCAATTGATAAGTGTGCCTGGAAGATGGTGACTGAATGGTGAAAGCCTCCTACCAAGATGGATGAGAAAGGTAAAGCGGTGCTGAAGCCAGAAGAAGAGTTTGACGATGCTGATTATCAGATCATGAAGCTGAATGCTAAAGCCATGAATGCCATCTTCTCTGCAGTGGACATGAATGTGTGCAAACTCATCTCCACATGTGATAAGGCAAAGGATGCATGGGATATCCTTCAAACTACTTTCGAAGGAACGAGCAGTGTTCGTGCATCTAGTATGCAGCTTCTTACTATCAGATTTGAAAACCTTCACATGGATGAAGGTGAAAAGATTGCTGATTTCAATGCCAAGATTTGTGACATAGCTAATGAAAAATTTGCACTTGGTGACGCCATCTCTTAGGAGAAACTTGTGCAGAAAGTTTTGCGATCTCTTCCCAAGAGATTCGCATACAAAGTTACGGCAATTGAAGAGGCTAAGGACGTGAGCAAGATGAAGTTACAGGAGCTGATGCGATCCCTGAGGACTTTTGAAATGGGACTAACAGATGAAGAGACTGTTCAGAAGAAAAGCATAGCTTTTCAAGCCTGCTCCAGTTCTGATGTGTCGAGTAATGTCTCTGACAGACATGATCTGGCTGAGTCAATTGCCTTGCTGACAAAGAATTTTTCAAAATTTGTCAAACGTTATGAGAAGTCTTCATAGAACAATTCTGTCAAGAATATATTTTCCAAACTTCGGAGAACTAAAGATGAAAATCCCGATGAAGAAAAACACAAGGAGGTCAAATGTAGAGAATGTGGTGGTCTTGGGCACTATCAAGCCGAGTGTGCTAACACCCTAAAGAAGAAGAATAAATCCTATAGTTCCACTCTTAATGAAAGTGATGATCCAGATGATAGTGGGAGTGATGAAGAATGCGTAAGCAATCATATTACTTTCATGACACATTCTCACAAAGAACCTGTGCCTAATTCTATCTCTGACAGACAAGATGACAAAGTATCTGAATGCAGTGACGATGAAGAATTCACTGAAGAGTCTGCCATAGAAGTATACAAAAAGCTTCATGAGAGCTGGATCATGGTGGTAAAAGTCAATGAAGGGCTGATGAAAGAAAATGGTGATCTCATTAAAGAAAGAGATAGTCTATCCATGCGCCTCAATGAGTTACAGAATGATCTTCAACAATCCAGAAATAATACTTACTCTCAGAATGGTGAATTGCTTCATCTAAAGAAACTCGTCAAGCTCTGGATCATCTCAGCTCGATGACATCCTTTCTAAAGGAAAACGTCTGCAGGACCATATAGGACTTGGATACACTGGTGGGAAGGTTTTTGACCATTTCTGTCAAGGACAAACATCTGGAACGCATGATGAATCTGTTCCTGAATCTAAATTTAAACCAGAGATCAAGCAGCCACAGTCTCAAAGGTCACAGCCTCGAAAAACTGGAGTTGTCTGCCACTACTGTGAAAAACCTGGTCACATTCGACCATACTGTAGGAACTACATCAATGATCTCAGAAGAATGAGGAGGAAAGGTCTATCTCAAAATAACCTGAATTTCAGAAGACGAACTGTGCGGAACAGATCCTGGAACAATCACAGGAACTATGTTGTTCACACTACCTTCAATATTCATGCAAAGAGCAGCTGGTACTTTGACAGCGGATGCTCGTGACACATGACTGGAGATGCCAGTATGCTGAAGAATATCCAAAAGGATTGTTCTTATCAATCCGTTACTTTTGGAGACAGTGTCAAAGGAAGAGTACTTGGCCGTGCTCATCTAAATGTTGAAGGGATGCCCAACTTGGAGGATGTTCTGCTTGTTGAAGGACTAAAAGCTAACTTAATTAGTATAAGTCAACTCTGCGATCAAGGCCTCTTGGTCCATTTTACTAGAGACAAATGTCTTGTGAAGAACAAAGAATGTATGCTGCTGATGGATGAAGACAGATCAAGGGACAATTGTTACCTTCTCAACACATCTTCAGAAGTACTTGCTATATGTTAAGAGACCGAGAGCAGCTTGGTAAGTTTGATGTCAAAGGACATGAATGCATTTTGCTCGGGTACTCGAGGAATAGTAGGGCATATTGAGTTTTCAACAAGAGGACCAAGACGGTGATGGAGTCTATTAACATTGTTGTTAATGATCTGGAAGAATCTGTTGCCCAAATTGAAGATGAAAGTATTGATGTCAACATTCATGTGCCAGCTTCTGTTCCAGACAGTTCGGAACACAATGACCAGCTTGAGTTGAGGAATGAAAAACTGGATAATTTCAAATCTTCAAAAGGTGTGCAGAAGCATCATTCTGTATCAGACATCATTGGTAATGTGAGTGAAGGAGTTAGAACCACAGGAGTTCGAAAGAACTATCGTGAGATGATTGCAAATGTCTGCTACACTTCTACAACTGAGCCCAAGAATGTTAAAGAGGCCTTACAAGATGATCGATGGATTTATGCCATGCAAGAAGAACTTTTGTAGTTCAAAAGAAATGAAGTATGGGATTTAGTTCCATGTCCTAAAGGCGTAAATGTGATTGGGACGAAGTGGATCTTCAAGAATAAAACTGATGAAGAAGGGAACATAACCAGAAATAAGACAAGACTTGTGGCTTAGGGCTATTCCCAAGTTGAAGGTGTAGATTTCGACGAGACTTTCACTCCAGTTACTCACCTTGAATCTGTCAGGTTGCTTCTCGCCATAGCTGCATGGATGACGTTCAAATTGTACCAAATGGACGTAAAAAGTGCCTTCCTAAATGGGTATTTATCCAAAGATGTTTTTGTGTGTCAACCTAAAGGCTTTGAAGACCCTCACCATCCTGATTATGTGTTTGAAGAAGGTGTTGTACGGACTCAAACAAGCCCCTCATGCTTGGTATGAGAGACTCACAAAGTTTCTATTGGAGAAAGGTTATGTTCGTGGAGAATCTGATCGAACACTCTTTGTTAAAAGAGAAAAATCTGAAGTGATCATTGTTTAGATTTATGTCGATGATATTATCTTTGGATCTGTCTCAGACAGATTGGTGAAGGAGTTTGTCAAAGATATGACATCTGAGTTCGAGATGAGCTTGGTTGGTAAGATGACCTATTTTCTAGGGCTTCAAGTAAAGCAAAAGGATGATGGCATCTTTGTGTCTCAAACAAAGTATGCAAGGAATTTGATCACTAAATTCGGCATGGAAAGTAGCAGCCCAAAGAGAACACCCATGGGAACTCACTTGAAGTTAACCAAAGATGAAGCTGGTGTGTTTATTGAGCAAACCTTGTACCGAAGCATGATCGGTAGCTTACTATACCTCACTGCAAGTTGGCCTCATATCAGTTACAGTGTTGGAGTTTGTGCACGCTACCAATCTGATCCCAAAGAAAGTTACTTGAAATCTGTCAAGATCATAATTAAGTACGTAAAAGGTACAACTGAGTTGGGACTTTGGTTTTCTTATGATATGAACCCTAGTTTGGTGGGGTTTTGTGATGCAGATTCGGCCAGATGTACTGAAGATCGGAAGAGTACCTCAGGTGGATGTTTCTTCCTTAGAAATAATATGGTCTCATGGTTTAGCAAGAATCAAAATTCAATCTCACTATCTACTGCCGAGGCAGAATATATTGCTGCTGGGAGTTGTTGTACTCAACTCTTGTGGATGAAGCAAATGTTGCTTGACTATGGTGTCCCACAATCTGTCGTTACCATATACTGTGACAATATGAGTGCAATAAACATTTTGAAGAATCCTGTTCAGCACTCTTGAACTAAGCACATAGACATTCGTCACCACTTCATCCGGGAGCTTGTTGAAGACGGATCTCTTGTGATTGATTATGTTGCAACAGAGGCACAACTTATGGATATCTTCACTAAGGCACTTGATAGTGCAAGGTTTGAAACACTAAGATCCTCCTTGGGTCTTTGTGTTCTCTAAATCTTCTCATTTGTGAGAAGACTCTCTATACAGTCTTGGTCAGTGATGTAAGTATAGAGAGTATAAAATGACCATGGTTAATATGGTCTGTGAAATGTTGTGCTAATATCTGTCCCGGACAGACTTTGCTATGGAGAAACAGTTACTTTTCAACGGCTAGTAATGCCTTATTTTTCACACCACGATCGATTCCACTTCCCCATTCCAAGCTACGGGGTAATGTGTGTGGAATAAGTGGGTTAAGAAAATTTACTTTTAAAATTTTCTAATTAAGGTTGTAACCTTATTTTTCAAAGAGACATAATCTCTGTAAAATTTTCAAGACGTTCTCTCTCTCTCTGGTGTTTGCTTGTTTTTTATTATTCGAACTCCAATGGCGGACAAAGTTGTTTCTTCTAAGCCCTCTCAAGCCAAGAAACCCAGAATTTCTACAGAAAACTTGCGACGACAGCTTGAGGAGCTTTCACAATCAATTATGTTCTCGTCTTCAATCGCATCTGTCCCTGCTCCCGTGGAGCCATCTGTCACTTCCTCCGAAGTCCTTACTTCTGTGCCAACATTTATGGCACCTCCTGCTGTTTCGCCCCCTAGGTCTGTGTCTGAGACAGATCTCCCTGTTCAACCCTCTCCTAGGGTTTCTGAAAGGCCATCCTCTCCGCCCATGGTGTCTACGGAAATCTTGGAAGCTTCCTTAGCCCTGATAAAGATGTTTCCACGGCCTCTGCTGTTGCCAAAGAGTCTACCTCAATTGAGAAATTTACTGCATCTCTTGATGCTCTGAAGTTTTTTCAAGCTCCGTCTATTCTTGCTGCCGCCCCTGTGTTTAGTGACACGCCCATTGTCACTATTCAAGTTCTCCTAGGTGAAGTGTCACCTATTGCTGCTGCAAAAACTCTTGACCTAGGTCAAGGTGAAGAAGATGTTGATATCTCATTTCTCGATGACGATTCTCCTAGTCTGGAGACTGATTCTGTTCCACCTTCAATGGCTACCTCCTCCAAGACTAGCGGGTCCATATGCACATTGGAGTTGAGAGATGTTCCTGCCTTCCCCCAGGTGTCTGATGATAAAGATGACACGCCTATAGCCAAATTGAAATCAAAGGTGTTGGCAAAAGTTGCCGAGAAGAAGGGGCCTCCTTCTAAAACCCCCAAATCAAAAAAAGTTGCTGCCAAGAAGGGGTCTTCATCAAAACCCCCCAAATCGGTGAAGCCCTCTGGAAAAAAGGCTTTGGCTAAGAAGCCTGATGTTGTTTCTGCTAGCTGTGTTACACGGAGTGTGTCTAAGCAGAGGACGGGGTTGATGTCGGGATGTCGTCACCCATTGATGAAGCAAGCCAGAGCTTCTTTCCCCTCTAAAGATGAAGCAGAGGATGTCCCTGAGTCTGTCCCAGACAGATCAGATTCCAATTCAGAGGAATTTGAATCAAGTAAGTTTATCTCTGCTTTTCACCAAAATCAATTCAAGCTTGTTGCTAGTTGCTCGTTGGTATTCGAGTGTTGCTTAATTAAGTCTGATATAGAGGGGACGGGTGTTGATACACTATTGTATGATCTTCGATTGGAAAAATCTGCTTATTCTGCTCCTCCATTCATTACTACTGTTGTACATGAATTTTATGCCAACTCGTCTAAGCGCCTGCGTGATACCTCGTATGAACATGCTTTTTCTATTTTTGTGCGTGGTAATTGGATTTCCTTCTCTCCTACTGTGATTAATGAGTTTTTAGGACGTGAGAATCTTGTTGCTCCTGTGCCAGTCTTTGATATGAATGAGGTTGTGTCGGAATTGACTGGGTAAAGTTGTTGTGTTTGGCCCTCTGGGCGTGCTTTCTTAGCCTCTGATCTGAGTGTGAAGTACTCGATTCTTCACAAAATTGCTGTCAGAAATTGGTTGCCTAGCACTCATGATTCTACTGTGGGCAAACTAATGGCATTGTTGTTATTCAAAATTGGCACTCATTGTGCGTTCAACCTGGGGTTGATTATCTTTGAGCATGTGTTTGCTCATGCGGAATCCTCGCGTGCCCAGCAACCTGTTGGCTTTCCAGAACTCATCTTCAGCATCATCATGGCTCAACATGATGTGGTTTCTACAAATGACATGTATGCTCCTGTTTCACAGTCGCTGTCAATAAGTCACAAGATCTTTTCTTCCCAGCATGCTCCGGATGTCCCTGCCCGAGATGCTGATGAACACTCTGGATCTGTGCCGTCATCTGTCCTAGACAGATCTGCAGCCTCTTTTCCTTGGAACGCGAAGTGGTGTTCCTGAGCAAGTCCATTCGGACTTTCATAACTCGGAAGCAGGAGTTGGAGGCTTTGTTGACTGATCTCCAAGCCAGAGCCCTTGGACTTTCATCACCGCTTGATGTGCTGAGTGCTTCCTCTGTCCCTGCTACTGATAAGCTGACTGCTGCTAATGTCGATGATGCTGATGATGTTGCTACCTCCTGGTCTGAAGAATGGTGTTTGCCGTTTCTGGCAACAATTAAGGGGGAGAAGGATGTTGGTGAACAAAGGACAATGTTGGATGGTCTTTTGCTGTTGCTGCTGCTGCGTTGAGCGTGTTCTCATTTTTTTATGTTTAATGGTTCTGAACAAATAATTTATTGGAGATGTTGTTTACCTAATTTTATTTGTTGGTCTATACTTTATTTTGATCAACTGACAATGCAGTTCTAAAACTGCGAAATAGTGCTCTGATCGTGTTGAAGACACTCCCAGTTCAGATTCAGGGGGAGTGTGCTTGTAACTGTCTCTGAAAGTTTGTTTAAATATATCGTGCTTTTGATATATTCTTGATCTGCGAAGTTTATTCGAGTATTGTGCAGATCGTGATGATAATTGTCGACCATAAACGCCAAAGGGGGAGATTGTTAGTGCCACCATCATGCACTAAGTATTTGTGTTGTTGAATTGGCGAGATATGTTCGACAAAGTGTGCCTGAGTATGTCCCACGAAGTTTTGTTTTCCGCTGTGCAAGAAAAAAAGAACAGTTGGTGAACTGTTCCAGATTATGTTCCAGACAGAACTAGGGACACTCTATTTTTGGCAGTTTCATTGTTGGAAAGATCTTACGCCGAACTTGTTTGGAAGGTCAAGATTAATTCGTTTGACTGCCTTATGGTGTAGATCCGGTGCTGAATTAACCCTCCTACCCTTGGGAAGTATCTACACACGTTTGGAAGGCCACAAACCACAACCCACTTACCTAGTTGGTGGAAGAAAGAGATCTATGCCAAGCTGAAGTGAAGACTATTTATGAAGGCTGATTTGTGCAGCAATCGGTACCACTCATATTTGTTTAGATTCTCTTAGATTGTTTGAGAGTCAGTTTGTGGTCGTTTGTAACTAGTAGTGGTTCCTTAAACAGTTCAACGTGATAGACTAGTTTTGAGTGTTTACGAGTGTAACATGTGAGGGGATTTTTATTCCGTTTTGTACGCAATCTCGAGAGAGATTGTAAGTTGAAGTTGTGGGTAGCTAGAGGGAGTCTAGTGTCACGGTTGTGAGGGGATCTTACAACTTTCGGCTAGTGAAAGAGTTCGAGGAGAAGAACGGGCGACATAAGGCGGGAGGCTTGTATGCGTAAGATCCTTAATACACTCTTTGAAGGAGTAACAGTCGAAACTTCAAGTTTGGGAGCAATCCCCCAGAGTAGGTTGTTTGAACCGAATTGGGTTACCATCTCATGCATTTTTACTGCTGTATTCTTTTATGTTCTTGCATCTGTTCCACACATATCATAGAACAATTTTTAAGCAGTTAACTAAAACTCATATAAGCACGGATTACTGTTTTTCATTTATGTTGAATGTATGGTTGTTGATGATCGTATTCCGGTTTGGCTACGAGATTTTTATCCATGAGAAAATCCATGGATTAGACTAGCATTTATTTTATTCCGTTGGTTTAATGTAATAGGAAAAATAAATGTTAGAGTATTTAGATGGAATTTTTGAAATTCCATGTGTCTTGAGTTGTATCTTTTTATTCCTTTATTATTCTAGATATAATAGGATTTTCCATAATTAAAATCTTTATCATATGGAAATTGAATATTTAAGATAATGATTACTTTATCCTAGTGGATTTGGATAAGGTAATTGATATCTTTGAATTTATTCAAATGTGATAGGATAAGATTTAAATTAGGAATAGAAATCCTTATAGAATTAGATAAGGAAAGGGATTCTTCTAAAGAAAGGAAAGTGGAGCAGCCCTAATCAAGGAATGACAACATCCCGGACATGTCCCAAAACCTTAAATTGGCGTTAGGGTTTTGGCAAGATGCTTGGTGGTGGCGCGGATGATGTCCAGATTTCTGGAGCTGATTTTCCAAGATTATCTCATGAATGCAACATGAGAAATATGCCATGATAGTTGATTTAAATTATTATGCTTATTATGTTGTTGTTTGCATGTCATGGATGTTTATCATTTTATGTGATGATCTTGCATGCTAATGAGATAAAATGAAAACCTCAAGTATAAATAACTAAGTGGAAGAGATTCATACCAAAGTATGTTGAAATCTAATCAGGCTCCATTAAATCTGGTTTAATTGAGAAGTGATGGGCATGCACGTTGGCATCGGTCTTCCTCCATATCGGATGTGTCATATCACAGATTTCTCTAGAAGTTAAATCTCCTTATATGGATAGCTGTAGAACAATATTAGAATTAACTGACTCCTCCATCTGGAGTGATTAATTTTGAAATAGTGTTCTTGGTGCAAAGATAATGGTATTCACACTCAGATATAATTTATTAATAAACTTCCACACTATCGTGGCTTATTAATTAGATAATTACATGACCAGGAATATTACCGACTATTAGTTCACTTGTCAAAAGAAAACTTGACTGGAGGTGAATTAAAGGCTAATAACCTATTTAGAAATGAATTTCATAAACGTCCACACTATCGTGGCTTATGGGAAATATTTTTAAAATATCGGTGGATATACATATAATTCTTTTTGAGGATTTCAATTATATAATTATCCGAAAAGGTGTGACTGTACTATATGTTTACTTTTTCAGTTATTTCTATATTATCATGACACTCTCCAACTTGTCTTCTATTCTCAAAAGTTTTATATCGGTAAAATACTAAAGACTGGATTCGAAACTTAAAAACATTGTCTTAAACGGCTGAAGGTTTAATTGAACTTGATGAGGAATGTCATAAGAAATCGGTTGCGAATTTTGATGAAGTAGTGAGAACCTCTTATGGTGTAATCTTAAGAAACTCTTCAGACATCAGAATTATACAACAAAAATGCATTTCCATGAAAAATCTAATAAGTACCAAGATAGTCGATTCCATTTCTGTAAGGGATCACGTTCTCCGGATGATAAGCTACTTATCGGAGATCAAAACCCTGGATGGTGAACAAGATATCGAGTCTTAATCGACTTGGTGTTTAATAGTTTGTCCCTGAAGCTTAAATAGTTCTTTTTGAACTTTAGCATGATAAAGAATTATGTCACTTTATCAGAAATGCTTGTTGATCATTAGACAGCTGAGCTGCTAGTGAAAAGTATCACAGAAGCGCAAATGGATGAGAGAAATGCATCTTCGGGTAAGAAGAGGAATGCATCTCAACCAAAGGAAGCATGCAGGGCAATGAAGAAAATGACATAGTTGCCTCAAAAGGACTTTAAGTCCAAAGGATATGTGCTTCAAGTACAATCAGCTGAGACATTGTAAATCTGAGTGTCCTCTTAAAAAGGAAAGGTATCTCTCACTCGTTTGAGTGAAGATGAGATCACTATGTACATGTGCAGTGCTATGGTAAAGTGGTGGCTATTGCAGTAGGAGACATAGACATACCTTTTAGTAGTGATAGATTTTAGTCTTTAAAAGGATTGTCTGTATATGCTAGAATTTAGAAACTTGGTTTCTGTTTCTAAGTTGGTTTTAAATTGATATTTGGTTACTTTTGATAACTAGATTGTTATCATGGTTGGGAAACATTTTATCCATTCTGGCACATTGGATTGACATCTTTAAATACACTAAAATCTATGCTTAACACTACAAAATAACTATTGAATACATTGATCAACCTCAATAAAAGGAAAGAATCTTCGCAAAGGAATCAAACCTATCTTTGACATCTAAGACTTGGATATATTAGTTTTATAAGGATTCAAAGTTTGATAAACGATGGTCCATTGGTCTCACTGGTCCTAGAATCATTTCTTTGTGCAAATCCTGCTAAGAAGGTAAAATAACCAAGTGTCCTTTAAGGCTAAAGGAATAGATTCAAAGAAGTTATTAGGTTTAATTCACTCTGCTTATGTGCCCTAGTGACAAGTACCTCTTAAGTGACTTTAGGGGTCACTTGGCGGAGAATGGGATTGCATCCCGGTTAACTATGTCTGCTATTCAAACAGCAGAATGACGTAGTGGTGCGAAGAAATGGAATTTTATTAGAAATGGTTAAGATCGATGATGAGCTATTCAAAGTTGTTTATTTCATTTTGCGGATATGTCCTAGAAACGATGATTGTCTGTTGGATATCCCAGATGAACGAAAAATTATTTATTTTATAGTCCTAAAAATCAGAAGGACATTATAAGCACTAATGCCCGATTCTTAGAAGAAGACTATATAATAAGTCACAAGGTTAAGAACAAGATCATTCTTAATGGTTTAAGGAAATAACATTCGAATCCTACACCAAAGTGTACAAGAAGAGGTACCACCTAATACTGCACAACGTGTCACGAAGGTATAGAAAATTCTTCATCGCAGTGGGAGGGTTGTGCGCCAACCTAATAGGTTCATTAGTCTAGAAGTATCTTCTGATTTTCTGGAAAGACTAAATGAATTGGATCCCAGAAACTACGATGGAGTGGTTCAAGATAAGGATGTAGTTTCTTGGAAAACTGCAATGGAATTTGAAATGAGATCTATGGATCACCATGAATAGTGGGAGCTTGTAGAACCACTAAATAGGGGTAAATCTCATTTAATGAAAGTGGGTCTATAAAGGAAAGAGAAGATCTAACGGATTGTTAGATCTGGAATGTCTTATCTGTTGCTACTCATTTTAACTTATTTGTTTGGCAAATAGATGTCAAGACAGTTTTTTCTGAACGGAAGTTTTGAGGATAATATCTATATGCGACAAACAAAGGGATTCATTACTAAAGGCCAATAGCACTTAATGTGCTAGCTTAGAGGTCCATTCGTGGATTTAAGTAAGCATCAAAATCTTGGAATATCCGATCTAACGAAGTTATCCAGTCATATGGATTCGTGAAGAAATCGGATAAATGTTGTGTGTACAAGAGGTGTGATAGAAACGTGGTGGTTATCCTAGTACCATATTTTAAATAACAACTTGCTTATTGGGTAACAATGAGAAGGTGTTATCGAACATAGGGGTGTGATTGTCCAGGCATTTCGATATGAAGGATTTAGGCCGATGTACTCATCCCAGGTTACATATATCAAAAATGTGTTAGCTAGATTCAACATACAGGTTCCAAGAAAGGTTTTATACCTTTCGAGAATAGAATACATCTATTCAAGGAAATGTGCTCCCCAAACACATAATGAGATGGATGAGTGGAAATGAGATTCCTTATGCTTCAGCAAAAGGAATTCTCACGTATAGTATGCTATGCGCAAAGACCGATATCTACTATGCAGTGGCATATTGGAAAGATATCAATTTTAACCTTAGTTAAGGACAACGGACTGTGGAAAAGAGTATTCTCAAGAAGACTTGAGATAGTATGCTCGTTTTACCACTCGGACAGTCTAATTACCTTGGGTTATACGGACTTAGTTTTTCCAAAACCAATAAAAAGGATCAGAGTAAATCTTCCTCAACATATGTGTTTAAATTGGGAAGGGGAGTCGTGGCATGGAGGAGTAAGGTAGAAATGCATGCTCACTCCACCATGAAAGTCAAGTATGTGGCTGGCTCTGATGCTACGAAAGACTGTATGGCTCTATAGCTTCTTGTTAGACTCGGGCGTGGTTCCTGATTTGCCTTAGGAGTATCACGGCACACTGTGATAACTCCAGTGCAGTAGCAAATTTGAAAAGGAATCTAGAGTTCATAGGGAAATTAAACACATAGGATTAAAGTACCACCTTATACGAAATATAAGAGAGGAAGATGTGCCAGTGGTCAAGATTGCATTGGAAGACAAAAATAGTTGTCCCATTCACGAGCCTTCCAAGCTTAGACCTTCAATGGTCAAGTGGAGATAATGGGAGTTGATGTAGACCCAGGGTCATTTTTGAGTTTATGTTATGTTGGAGAGTTTGCCAGTGTGTTTTATATACTTGAAAGATATGCTTCGAGTATAACTGGGAGATTGTTGGTTTTGTATACTGGAAAGCTTGTCTTTGTATACAATAAACAATAATAAGATAATATAGATTGAATAATAATTGCAGTCACTGTTTGTGTATATATTTATTGTTATATATTTATATGCATGGTTCCATATACTTGCATTGTAGATGATATGGTGTGGGTCAACACAAGGTAGAAATCATATCATCGGATTCCTTGCAATGTATTAAAAGGCTCACGGCTTAGATGGTCCTGAACCCACCATTGGTACACCGTAGAATAATCTGATAGTTAGTTTATCTTGACTAACTGATTATTCTAGTACACTGGCTTGTGTATTGAGGAGGATCATGATAGGATACTATTCTCTATTCTGACCTAAGTGAGAGAATAAAGATCCACAGAGTTCGGCTTCTGAACTCATGTTTTATTGATGAGCATATGTATGCATTGTTTGTTACTTTGATTTATCAATGGGTGAGATCCTTTCGTGGGTCAATAAACTCAATATCTTGGATAATAACAGTGTATACATGATGTGTCGTGCAATATGCATGAGCACCGTGTCCTGGTGCGCCAGGTTGATGATATCCTCTTGAGGAAGCACGTAGATCATAGGAAGCCCTGTAGGCAGAATATTAATTTATTCTTTACATGATATGGAAATCATGTGGTACTACTCAAGGAACAAGATATTAATTAATTATAGCTGTCAAAAGCTTACATAATTAATTAATGGACATTATATCTTAAACATGGGGAATGGCTAAACTAAAGAAGAAAGCATATCCGTAAATATGTATTAAATTGGTAGGTTAGTATTATTTCTTTAGTGGAATAAAAATGATACTTAATTTATTTAATTATATCATAAGTTTAATGGATATTAGAAATTAAATAAATTAGTAGGCCAGTTTAATATTCTTCTAGATCCTTGTTGTAGCTTAATATGACCTAAGTGAACAGGGAATAGAACAAGAGTTGGAGGCCCAACCCAATAGGGTTTGGAGAATTAATTTTTGTCCCCTCTCCTAATAAATGGGGGGCATGAAAATTATGATGAAAAAAATACATCCAATACATCCCCTCTAAGTGCTCTCTTGATTCCTAGAGTTTCCACAACCGTTTAGTAGTCTGCGGCCCACCCTGCATCTAAACAAGGTCCGGGAATACAACAGAAGATCAAGAAGTAGAATATTGGAGCTGTGTGTTTCGAACACCATGAAGATTCACCATGATCATGTGTTCTCCATCAACAACGGGATTAGACCTTTAATCCCGTGAGCAACCCGACAACGTTTGTAAGTACCATTTCGATAGATTCTATTTTATTCCGCGGCAATAGATTCGAAATTGAAACTTGCATGTTAATTCAACATAGGATGATTAATATCACATATAAAATTATGATTTATATGAGTTAGAATTAATAACATCCAAATAGATCCTGTGGGATAGAATTCGAAAAAACCCCAATAAGTTTGACAGACAACATGACGAATGGAATAGTTAATTATAGAAGTAGTATTACAATGGAACAATAAGGTTGAAACAATTAATATGGTGGAGATTATGGGGAGTTCACATCGACAAATGGCTATTTCTCCATGAACTCTCAAACAATTTTGCTCATCGAAAGAATGAGAATGTGTCAATGGCTAATATGAATGAAAATAGGAAAATATTATAGGTTTTGTATCCACAAGATACAAATAAGGAAAAGTATATTTCATTTATAAGGAATAATGATGAGTTGGAATGAAAGACATTACAAATAAGCTCATATCCGAGAAAACTACTAGTGAACGATATAAGTTACCTTATGCTAGATCTTGGCTTTCATAGCAAGAAGACCTTACATATGTTGAAAAAGAAGGATTTCAATATTATTTTGGGAACAACCTAGAAAGAGTTATCCATCCAATGATTAAGTGATATGGTAAATATATGAGGTTTCTAAATCTAGAAGAATAAGAGCTACACTTCATGAAGTAAAAGACAAGTACAACAATGCGAGTACAAACAACTAAGAAGACTTTGGAGATGACTATGATGACAGAATGCTAGGTATTCCTAGTGAGCTTAGGAAGATGAATGACTACTAATGTATAGTAAATAATCTACCATTATAAGCAAATTTAATGATGTAATTTTGAAGACTTCTCCAGAATACTCCCGAATTGAAAAGTGGATTACACTATAGATCTTACACTGACAATCGTGTTCATGTTAAAGGCACTATAAAGTGTGACGTCAAAGTGATTCCAAAAATAGAAGTAAGACTATACGAATTTCTAGACTAAATATTTATAAGTTCAAGAATAGTACCAAGACTGCATCGATATCGACTATCTAGGATTGGTGATCTACTTGAATAATTGAAAGATACAAGTGTTTTCTTTGGGATTACATAGAGATCCAGATGCTAGCAGTTATATTCATGAGGATGATACACAATACCATTTTTAGACTCGTTATGGCCACTATGAGGTCGTAGCTATGTATTTTGATCTGAGCAATGCTCTCATAGTATTCATGGACTTCGTGGGCCAGTAGTTTAAACTGTGTAGGACAACTTTATCCTTGTATTTATGGATGATGTTATAGATTATGTTAGAAACAAAAAATAACTTGAGAAACATCGAAAGACAATGTTGGAAACTTTTTAAAGGAAGAGATTGTATAATAAGTTGACAAGTCAGAGATTTACCTTGGTGGAGATAGATTCTAAGGTCATATAGTAATAACTTAATGAATCCAGATGGATTCATCTATGGTAGCAAAAGATAAGGTTATATTAAGTAATTAACCAACTGGAATGAGATGATTTGTGTTTTAAGTTAATCCGTGCTATACATAGGATTCATTGAAGGATTCTCCAAATTTTAGTAACCATGATTTTGCTATTAAGGATCAGTAATGGTTTTACTAGATTAAAGGGGTGAGAGATTGTTTAAGAGCTCAAGAAGAGGTTAGTCACCACCGGAATGTGGACTATGTTGGAAGGATACAAAGGAATAGTCATCTACAGTAATGCTTGAAAAATAAGATTTTGTTATACGTTCATGTTAGTGTTAGTAAAAATGATAAGTGATTACAACTACATCCCGACAATCGAGATCACATGAGACTAAAATATGATGTAGAGTTTGATGTCGTAGTTTACACATTAAGAATTTAAATGCTTGATCTCCATGACAAGATGCACAAGATCTACACTGATCGAATAGTTTAAATGTATTTATTCGAATAAAAGGAGTTCTACATGATGCATGAGAATGATTGGAGCTAGTGAGAATTACGATCACATCATCATGTGCTGCATAGCAAAAATGGATATTGTAGCAAACGCCTAAAGTCGAAAGACCCAAGACATATCTAATTGTATAATAACCCAATAAGGATAATTGCGTAAGAATATTAATGGATTGAAGATCGAAGTGGTGGTAGAACCAAGCAAAATGAAAGTAAGAACGATGAGAAATATGAGAGTTAGTTTACAAAGTCAAATCATAAATGCCCAACCATAAGATGCTTAGAAGACTTCATAAATTCTGAAGTTGAAATAAGAACACATTTTGATGAGCTTTATTATTGGATTACCCAAGATGATCTGTGTAGATCACGCATGCAGTATGAATTATTATGGATAAACTGAATGAGTCAACATACATTTACGAGGCACATATCGAAGAAATTGTAAGATTATTATAAATTCATATTATTGATACCAGTATACCCTGCTACGAGTCCCACGTATATTCAAGAAGAAAGTTACGAGATGTTATGGATAAAGAATCGATCTTAGTATGATTTTCCACTCTTGCACGATTAATCAGAAATAATAGCACACACGCGTGAGTGTATGTTAAAAATTACATTATGGATCAAGGTAAAGACTGAAAGGAATGTTTACTAACGATATAATTATCTTTTAGAAATAGCTACCAAGGAGCAATTGAAATGATATCATATAAGGCATGTACTGTTTGAATTATAGATATCCTCTTTGCAAGGATTAAGCAAGTGAAAGAAACATCATATCGTCGAATTAGAACCAACTACGATAGTAGTCTTCGATTGAGTATGAGAAAAATCAAAGATGCCAAGATAGAAACAAACCTATACTTGCAAGTGTTGTACGAGCTTACGATTCGAAGGTGAAGAAAAAGTTCACAAGTTTACTCATACAAAAGACCATTTGGACAAAAGATGTTATGACCATGATCAATTGGTCATCATGAAATCCTCGAATCGCATAGAGAGAACTTAAGTTTTACCCTCGCTGTTAAAGTTAGTAACAATCATGTATTCACATTTCAATACTCCAAGAATAGGAGTTTGACCCAACCCATACCATCCATAGAGACGGAGTAAAGGCGGATCCAGATCACTCGTCAAAAAGTATCAAAGGCAATCCCTGATAGCAAGATTTTAAAATCTCAAAATGAAGAAGCAATGATAGTAAGGGCTCGTAGAGCCGACACGAAAATCTTGATATTATATGAAAATGCAAATATGAGATCATAAGACGATATGTAAACTTATGGATAGCAAATACGTGAATTTCGGGATGAAATTCTTTTAAGAGGGGTAGATTTGTAACATCTCAAATCCAATAATAGAGGCCCAATAAATTTTCTAGAGCCCAATTGCTTAAGTTGTATTCCATTTTTAATAAAAGGCCCAAATGATGGGCTTTCTAGCCCAATTATGATTTTAATTATTTACGGCCTAATTATTATCCGATGAGATGAACGAATACATTAGATGATAGTGATCGTCGATAAGAATCTATAGAACTTGATTTTACTGATATATGAATTAAATTAACCAAGATATAATTTAATTTCTAAATTAAGTCATAATTTAGAGTTTTTTGAGGAGGGGTATAAATACCATTCACTACTTCATTAACCATCATTTGCACTTCTTTCAAATTGGAATAGCCCTGACCCCTCTCTCCCCTCTCTCTCTCGATCCCTCTTCTCTCCACTACCATATCCGCCGCCGCCTCCTCCACGCCGAAAAAATTTTTCGATGAAATTTTTGACATGAAATTACAGTTTTTTATTCCCCTCATTCTCTTCTTTCCATTTTTTTTATTATTTTTGAAAGATTTTGAGATTTAGGTATCCGATTTTCGGATCTAAGAATGGGTTGAACCCTAACATTTTAGAATCTCTTTTCTTCTTTTATTTTCCAATTTATATTTAGATTTTTATGTTTATAAATATAGATTTATGGGCTGTTTTGGTTGCTCATTTTAAATGATGTCTCGATTTAATATTCTTATAAGTTTTGGTGTTCTTAAAAACATTAGAAGTAAAATGGGTGAAAGGAGAGGGAAAATATTGAATTTTTGGTTGATGTTTTGAATGCTAAAATATGATTGGAATAAAAAAAAATGTTGATTTATGAATTGTGAATGTGTGTGTGTGTGCGTCGGCTGGTGTGTGTTTTTCTTTTTCATTTTGTTCTTGTTATTTTTTTATGTTTAATTTTTTTTATTATTATATAGATTCTATCACTATTTATTTAAAAATATTGTGTTATTATTTAATGTTGGGAAAATTATTGGAATGATCCAACTGATGGTTTTGATGAAATGTCAAAACACATATGATGATCCTATGAAAAATTGCAGGTTATTTAAAGCTGGAAATTGGGGGCAATGATCAAATAAGACTTCAGACAAAGTCAAACTGAAATGAGAGTCAGTTGTACTGAAGCATGATCAACCAGCTTAAAGGTTGTCTTGATCAGACCAGTCACAGTAAACTCTTCATAGCTTAAAAAGCTAAAGGGGAAAGAGAACTTTGGAGAATGGTAGGCATCCACAGATGAGTAACCATCAGTCTAAGCTGAAAGTAAAGATAAACTGATGAGAGCAGAGCCAGCTTGAAAAGCTAAAGCTAAACTGATCAAGAATCAGGTAGCAAAACCGAAAACTGATCAAAGATCAATTTGACTGGGAGAAAAAGCTCAAAGAGCTTTGAGCTATTACTGAACTGACTAATGATCAGTTCAATGAGAGAAAAGCTCAAATGATCAGCCGACTGGTAGTCCAAAACTGAAAGCTTTTAAAGCTAAGTTGCCAAGGCCGCTTCACTGGACTGATCCAAAACTGAAGCTTAAAGCAGCCTGAGGAACTGCTAACTGGACAATCTCAGAGCTGAAAGCCGAGATAGCTGAAAGCCATCAGCTAAACGTCCAGAATTGATAGCCAAAATATCTGCTCATTCTCTAACAAGCAGCCAATGAAGATCTTAACAGAAAATCTTCGAAAGATCATGATGATCTTTGAGTAGAAGTCATTAAAGACAAACGGCTAATTCATTTCAAGCTTTAAATGGCTACAGGCATTAAATTGCCGCTGGTGGATTAATCAGATCCACTAATCACAACGGTCAAAATATCACTCATCTATAAAAAGAGAGTGAATACAATTTTGATCAAGACTTTCGCCAAAACTAACTCTTGCTATTTTGCAGATATTGAGCTCTTCTTTCTCCTTCCCTACAGCTCAAAAGTGTAAACCTCTTAAGTGTGAAAAGTCCCAACTGAGAAGGCGTGCTTCAAGTCTCAAGCAAGCAGCTAGCTGGCGAATAATTCCAGCCAGAGCAAAGCTTCTCAGTTTAGTACTTCAAAGATCAACTACTCAGCTCAGACGCAGACGTGCATAGTAGCAATTCAGTTGATACCAGTTTCAAGACTATGCTCTTGAAGATCGAGTGAGATCTAAAATCGTGAAAAGACGGACAATAGTACCTAAAGTCTTTGCGAGCAGTTGGGACCGGTAAGTGTGAGCTGTCAACCCAAAAATTGGCTAAGGAGGAGCATGTACTGATGGGTCCGTTCTTCCGGGACAACAACAGTTGGAAAGGAGGCCCGCTCGGTTTGAAGGGTGCCGTTTTCAGGTACAACAAAATTTCTTCACTGTGTAATTGTAATAAAGAAACTTTAGTCTAGCATAGTGGATTACCCTTCTGCTGAAGAAAGAGAGGACGTAGAAGCAGGAAGCTTCAAACCTCTATAAGTCTTGTGTGTACTGTATTTATCGCTTTAAGCTTTCCATGTTCTTTAACTACACACTTTAGCACACAAGCTACACTGACAAGCTAAGCTGAACTTTCAAGCTATCAGTCCTAACTGATCAGCTCATCAGCTCAGCTCTAGATCAAGCCCACTCTCTCAACTGAACAAGTGCAGATAAAATAAGTCTAAACGAGTCAGGGCCCTAAATATTCCGCAACTGTTTTAAGTTTTTGAAGTCACTTTATTCACCTCCCCCCTCTAAACTGACATAGACTCACACCGGGACCAACAAGTGGTATCAGAGCGGTTGATTCTAAGGATCAGCCATTTCTACAAATCATTTAAATTAGATCTGTTTATCTGTGCTAACGTTTAAAGCTATGGGAAACCATAAGCTACCTCTTTTTTCAGTTGAGAATTATGACAACTGGAGCAGGAGGATGAAAGCTCATCCATGAGAATATGTAGGAAGTGATTGAAGACGGTCCAATCATTATTATGATGGACAATGAAGCCCACATCATGGACGTCAACCAACTGGCCAGGATCCCAAAACTAACACATCTTCTCACGGGTGAAGAGAAGAAGTTGAAGAATCTAGAGTTTGTTGCTCAAGCAGCACTCTTCTAAACTCTAGATGAGGATCACATGAAATACATAAAGAACTGCAGAATAGCGAAGAAAATTTGGGACTTGCTTGCAGATCTCTACAAAGAGTCCGAAGCTATCAAAGGTAACAAGATCCAGCTTGCAGTCGACAAATATGAGTCTTTCAAGATGCAGCCAGAAGAAAGCATCTCAAGCCTAGAAATAAGATTTCTTGGCATACTAAGCGAGATGAACAACCTGGGAAGAAACTATCCAAATAGTGAGATGAACTTAAAAGTTCTTGACAATCTCACAGATGAATGAGATATGAAAGTAATTGCTATTAAAGAGTCAAGAGACTTAAGTAACATTACTCCCAGAGAGTTGTTTGGATCTCTCAAGGCTTATGAATACAACCTGAACCAAAAGAGAGAAGCATCCACTTACTCCTCTTACGATGCTTCTTTCTATGCTGAAAGAAATCGGCTCAGAGAAGCCCGCGGAAGAAACAATTTCTGACCAAGAGGCTCACCTGACAAAGAGAATCTAAGGAGATTGGTGACTGATCAAAGAAGAGAGTCACCGATAAGAAGGAGATCCTGACTGAGGATACAAACGAGCAAATCCAATCAATGACAAGATTGCTGGAAAAGCTAAGAAAGGTCAGAGATCAGCAATCAGCTCAACCCCAAGCTGACGATGCTGCCAAAGGAGAAAGAAGCCAGCAGCTAGCTGAACAATTTAGGGTGGCCAACAGAAACATAGAGGAATGTTTCCACTGCCACAAGCAAGGGCACTACAGATTTGAGTGTCCCGAGCTTCCTGAAGATAAGAAGGACAAAGTGAGAAGAAGCTTCTTCAAAAAGAAAGCTATGATTGCTAACTCTGAGAATGCCATCCTCGATAACTCAGACTACGCATCTAGAATCGACTCAGACGGATATAGCTCAGACGATGAAGCTCTACTTTGTCTCATGGCCGACAAAGATGAAGAGGGAAAGAGCATCCTATCCAAGAAAAAGGCCAAAGATACTTAGTATCTGGATAGCAGGTGCTCAAAACACATGACCGGAGACAAAGAAGATCTTGACGGTTACAAAGGGGTTAAGGGACCACTAGTCACCTTTGGAGACAACTTAAAGAGCCGAACCATTTGAGAAGGGTTCGTAATCAAAGAAAAAGTTGACGTGAATGGCGTGTCACATGTTGAAGGACTGAAGCACAAGCTGCTAAGCATCAGTCAGCTCTGTGATAATGGGTACTCAGTCGACTTCAGCAACAACTCATGTGACATCAGAGATAAGTCAACCAGAGCCATACTCCTGACTAGAGTAAGAAAAGGCAAGATGTACATTGTTGACTGGTCAACAGGCTATTCAGAAGCTTACTTTATCTCCAAAGGATCTACTGAAGCAAGCTGGCTGTGGCATCGATGACTGAACCATCTCAACTACAAAACCATCAACTACCTGGCCAAGAAAGAGCTAGTTGATGGGATTCCCAAAGAAATCTACAAGAAGACTGGTATCTGCGGACCATGCCAGAAAGGGAAGCAAGTAAGGTGTAACAGCCCGGTCCTGAGATAGAGGTTAACAGTTGGGGACGGGGTGTCATTATGAGATTAAGTGGATAACACGGAAGATTAATAACTTGGTTTTACCATTATAATATACTTTTGGAGTTAAGACGGGGATACTTGGGTTTACTTGTGCCAGATGGTAATTCACACAGGTAAACGGATACCATCCGATATACACGATGACGGTTAATGATACATGTAAACCCTTTATGTAAATGAAAGGAGTTGTACTCGGGTAGAAGAGATAGAAATTAGTGAACATCTTAATCAAATAGATATGTCTGGGGGGATTATTCATAGATTCTTACTAATCATAATAGGACTTAAAAACAGAATTGGAACGAGTGTATCAGAGTAGCAGATCACATAGTAGGATTTCACAGAAACATTAGATAATAACAAAACAGTCATGGCAGCCAACCCACATTCACAGCCACCAGCATCCTCAGCATCTCAACCTGAAAACATTTGAAAAGAGGGAGCATAAGCACTAATGTACTCAGTGGGTTTTAGTGAAAATGTTTTAATGCTTCAAGATATCCAACAATTACAGACGGTATACGGAGAGCAAAACGCAAAAGCCCTCTCCGTATCCGTAAAACCTTTTCTTTTCTTTTCTTTTCTTTTCTTTTGGGCCCAACTTGGCTCAAACCTGTCGTCAACTGTACTCTTAGGCATGCCATAGGATAGAAGAGGGATTACCTCAAATATTCGAACGAGTTTGCGTGGGAAAAACCCAGCAGTGACTCTTTTAATGATTCTGAGCTCATATCCTGTTTAAGGGGAAATCTATGTTCCTTCTCTTCCTATTCTTGCTAGAAATACCAAGCTTAGAACAACGTCTAATGCTAATACCTTATTACTACATGATCTCGGCCTACAAATGGTTAAAGCTACCCTATCAAGGCAATCCTTAATCCTTAACTATACGGGCTTTAATAAAGCATAAACATTCAAATGCGAGGAAATGAACGCGGATAAACATCGATTACAAATAAAGCAATTCTAAACACTTCATGCTAGCATAGATTGTAAATAACAATTCTAGCATATCTGAACATACTTGAGAGCTCACTTAACTTATACTAATCTTCCTTTACTTTATCTAACTCAAATAACAATTCAACGTAATCATGCACATAACATCATTTATTCCTTTCCTTTCCTTGTACAGAGATCAAACAGGCTGAGCAAAAATACTTTATTGGATATCTCATTTGCCCTAACATGCTTCTAGAGCTTATTAGCTCAAACTTTAGATGAGTATAGATTTACCCACCTTGATTACGGAATGGAAGACGAGGCAACGAGCTGGTGATCTTCCTTAGTATTTCTCCGAGGCTCGGTTCCTCCTACAAAAGTCGAATCGTCGACTTAGCGGTCTCCTTCGAGGATTTCTAAATACATGATATTAAATAATACTCAACTAATATTTCCTTAGCTAGGACTTAATATGGATAGCACGACTTTGACTTAATAAGGGGATCAAGAATGATTTAATTTATTTAAGAAACCTTTTGACTCGATCTCTAAATTTTTTCGACGGAAAATAACTCAATATCTTAATCGAAATAATTTGAAATTAACTTGAATACCTTACTATAATTTAAACTTGAACATGGCTTAAAAGTATCATAATTTTAAACACTCGAAAAGATCGGAAAAAAGGGGTACGGGAATAGCCGGAAAGAACGGAAATGAAACAACACGGAAAAAGGAGAAGGGGCGCCGCGGGGCTGCTTTTCCCCGGCGGGCTACCCACCACCACGGGGCCACTAGCCTCGGCGGGCTCCCCACCCCCGGCGGTCTCCCCCGCCCTCGGCGGGCGCGGCGCGGCCGTGGGGGATATGGCGCGGTGGCGCTCACCCCCCCCCGCGGGGCTCTCTCTCTCTCTTTTCTCTCTCTCATCATCTGGGTTCCTTTCAACGTGTTCTTCAACTGTTCTTCATGTTCGTTGATTTCTTCGACGAACACGAAGAACACGAAGAACAATTAACCCGAAATTTCTTTATAAAAAACATCGTACTTGATTTTAACATGCAACAACATGCTTTAACTTAAAAATAATTTTGGCATTATAAAGGCACAACACGATAATCCTCCGGAATAAATAAATATAACTTGAACAGGTTTTTAACGGAATGAATGAGGCTAATCTTCTAGAATAATAATAACGGAAATAAAATGAGAAATATAACGTAAGCGTTATTATTTTGGAATTTCAATAAGAATTGAAATACTACTTTAGACGAGCAATAATGAAGAACGCGAAGAACATAAAGAACGGAAAGTAAATGCGGAATTTAAAAGATGGAAAAGAAATAGGATCGAAACCGACGAACAAGAATGGACGGGGTTAGGTGTGTCGAAGGAAGGTGGCTAGCTCGGCGTCTCGTCGAGTCAGAACGGCGGCAGAGCCACCCGCTACGATTTCAACGGTGCCCCTAGCACATTCCCTCAGTGCATCCCTTCCATGCCACTCCGCTCGTCGTCTTGAAGAACAATCACGAAGAACGCTTTTTACTTCGGCAGAACTTTCTCGGCTTTCAAAGCTTTTCACCTCTCGATTTAGAAGTGAAACAGAAGAGTAAAATGAGTGAGAAATGCTAAAAGGGTGGTCCCCTATATATAGGAAATGTTTTGGCTTCCATTGGAAGCCATTGCTGTGCAGGAATACTGCAAAAGCTATCCCGAGTTCGGTTAAAAACTGCTTTATTCGATGTCGAGGTCCAAATGACTTCAGACATGAAATCTAAAAATACCGGGGAACTCGTTGGCTCGAATACTAGTGAAGCAACTTGATTCGTGAAGAAGACGGGGTCGTCTGAAGAGAGACGAGCAAAGATTCCCCTTTTGGAATTACTTTTACTATTCACTTAGACTGACAGATTTGGCTCCCGAGCGTTCGATTGACCTCAGAATGTCAATCCGTGAACGCCAACAGAATCCTTGAGTCATTTCTCATAAGAGGGGCCTGACAGAACTGGACTTGGATTAACGAGGAGGATTTCGTAAATTTCTCAAAACACGAACGCACGCAAAAGTTACTATTCATTCTTCTTTTAAATGCATTTTTCATCACCGGGAACTCAAATGACTTCAGATTTAAAATCCGAAAATACCGGCATACTCCTTGAGTTAAAACCTTTCTAACAAGACCACAGATGGTCATAAAATAGTTAAAATCACATTTCTCGAAAAAGACGATCTTCACGAAGACTGACTCCTAAAGTCGTGACTGACATCCAACCTTAACTAATCTTAATTAAACTTCTTCTTTAATTAATTAACTAATATTAACATTCCTCTAAACCTTATTCAGAAATCTGGGGTATTACATCCTACCCCCCTTAACGAAAATTTCGCCCCGAAATTTACTAACCATGATAAGCGATATCAGGGTACTTCTTGAGCAGCTCGGATTCAAGCTCCCAGGTTGCTTCCTCTGAGCCATGGTGGTTCCAAATTACTTTCACCAGATCGATCTCCTTATTCCTCAGCTTCTGAATTTTTCGGTCCACGATGGCTTAGGGCTTTTCTTCATAGGCCAAGTCCTCATTCAGGACTATCTCTTCCTTGCTAATCACGTGTTTTGGATCAAACACGTATTTTCGTAACATTGAGACATGAAAGACGTCATGCACGTTACTCAGGTTGGGTGGTAAGGCCAACCTGTAGGCTACTTCATTCACCTTTTCTAAGATCTCGAAAGGTCCGATAAACCTGGGCCTTAGTTTGCTTCGTTTGCCAAAACGAATTATTCCTTTTGATGGAGACACCTTCAAAAACACTTTATCTCCAACGTCGAAATTGAGTTTCGTTCTTCTCTCATCCGCATAAGCCTTCTGTCTATCCTGAGCTTCCTTGATGCGTTGACGAATGAGCTCGATTCTCTGGACGGCCTCTTGGACCATCTCGGGTCCAAGTATCCTTTTTTCTCCAACCTCATCCCAATATAGAGGCGATCTACACTTCTTTCCATAAAGGGCTTCATAAGGGGCCATGCCGATCGATGTCTGGTAGCTATTGTTATAGGTAAATTCTACCAAAGGCAGTAACTCCTCCCAATTGCCTCCTTGATCGATGACGACTCCTCTAAGCATGTCTTCTAGAATCTGGATAGTCCTTTCAGATTGGCCATCCGTTTGAGGATGGAACGCTATGCTAAAGTTGAGCTTTGATCCCATCGCATCTTGTAGGCTTCTCCAGAATCTTGATGTAAATCTCGAATCACGGTCCGATGTAATCGAGACCGGCACTCTGTGCAAATGCACAACTTCCTTAACATACAACTGGGCTAGTTGATCTAGCCCGTCCATCATCCTAACAGCAACAAAATGTGCTGATTTAGATAATCGATCAACGATTACCCAAATAGCGGTATTTCCCCGCTTGGACCTTGGCAATCCTACGACAAAGTCCATGCTGATATGATCCCACTTCCATTCGGGAATTTCTAGGGGTTGGAGCAAACCAGAAGGTTTTTGATGCAAAGCTTTTACTTGTTGACAGCTCAGATACCTTTCCACGAAGGCGACTATTTCCCTTTTCATGTTATTCCACCAGAAGTTCCTTTTGAGGTCTTGGTATATCTTGGTGCTTCCGGGATGTGCTGTATATGGCGCGTCATGTGCTTCGCACATGATTTCCTCCTTTAGTTCTTCCTTGCTAGGCACACAAAGCCTTCCTTTGAATAAGAGCGCATTGTCAGCAGCTTCCGCGAAACCTTGAAAGTTATCAGATCATGCTTCCAGCGTTTTCTTTTCGAGAAACTCGTCTCCTCTCTGGGCTTCAATTATTCTCTGCCTTAGGTCAAGCTGAGCGACTATCGCGGCAATTTGAGCTTGGATGGTCTCGGTTGGTACTAGCACCTTGATCCTTAACTTCTCGAACTCTTTGCGAAGATCTTCCTGGACTAAAATGAGTCTGAGTCCTAACTCTGCCTTCTCTTTCCTACTTAGGGCATCTGATACCACATTTGCTTTCCCTGGGTGGTAGTGAATCGTACAGTCATAGTCTTTTACGAGTTCTAGCCATCTTCTTTGTCTCATGTTAAGATCTTTTTGCTCGAAGAAATACTTCAAGCTCTTGTGATCTGAGAAGATCTCACACTTAGCTCCGTAGAGATAGTGCCTCCAGATCTTGAGCGCATGAATGACTGCTGCTAGTTCTAAGTCATGCATCGGGTAGTTCTTTTCGTGATTCTTAAGCTGTCTAGAAGCATAAGCAATCACCTTTCCCCTCTGCATTAGTACGCATCCTAATCTTTTACTCGATGCGTCTGCGTAGACCACAAAGTCCTTATTCCCTTCCGGAATGGCTAATACGGGGGCTGTGGTTAACATCTTCTTCAAAGTTTGAAAACTTTTCTCACATTCAGGCGTCCATTTGAACTTGGTATCCTTCTATAACAATCGCGTCATAGGCCTGGATATAGTTGAAAATCCTTCAATGAATCTGCAATAATATCCGGCGAGTCCTAGAAAACTTCTTATCTCGTTCACGCTTCTTGGAGACTTCCAGTTTCTTATGGCTTCAATCTTAGCTGGATCCACCTTGATTCCTTCTACTGAGACTATATGGCCTAGGAACATAACTTCTTTGAGCCAAAACTCACATTTGCTGAACTTAGCATAAAGTTTTTCTCTTCTTAAGGTTTCCAGCACTACTCTCAGGTGCTCTTGATGTTCTTCTTCATCCTTGGAATAGATGAGAATATCATCTATGAAAACTAGAACAAACTTATCAAGGTACGGGTGAAAAACTTGGTTCATTAAATCCATGAACACTGCTGGGGCGTTGGTTAATCCGAATGGCATTACCACAAACTCGTAGTGCCCATAGCGTGTTCTAAAGGCAGTCTTAGGGATGTCCTCCTTTCTGATCTTCAACTGATGATACCCAAATCTTAAGTCTACTTTGGAGAAGACGCTTGCTCCCTTGAGTTGGTCAAAGAGATCGTCTATTCTTGGAAGAGGGTATCGATTCTTGATAGTTAGCTTATTAATCTCTCTATAGTCGATGCACATTCTTAATGTACCATCCTTTTTCTCTACGAATAAGATTGGAGCTCTCAAGGCGACACACTAGGTTGGATAAAACCTAGGTCTAGTAATTCTTGCAGTTGAACTTTGAGTTCTTGCAACTCCTTAGGCGCCATTCTGTAGGGGGCTTTTGAAACTGGGGCGGCTCCTGGTTCCAACTTGATAGCGAACTCCACCTGCCTGTCTGGAGGTAGTCCTGGCAGTTTCCCTTACGACTGGAACGTCTTTGATGGAAAGCTCTCCTTTTTCCTTCCTTATTAGGTTAACTAAAAATGCTTGGCAGTTGTTCTTCCCTATCATCTTGGTGGCCTTTAGGGCAGATATCACTGGGATTTTGGTTCCTAGCCTTAATCCGTAGACTTTTACCTCGGGTTTTCCGGGTGGTCGAAATGTTACCTCCCTCTCAGGGCAGTTTATGGAGGCATTAACTGAGGCTAACCAATCCATTCCTAGGATTATGTCAAAGTCCTGAATCTTTATCACATAAAGATTTGACTTAAAGTTTTCCTCTTCTATGTTCAATTCTAGGTTAGAGCAGACCTTCCTAGATATCATTTTCTTTCCGGAGGGAATACTTATTTCAAGAGTATTCTCGGCATTCTCGGGTTTAATCTTCAGTTTCTTACAAACAGACTCAGCTATAAACGAATGCGATGCTCCTGTGTCAAAGAGAGCTCAAACCGGCATCTCGAGGAGGGTAATCATACCTGCTAGATTACCTGGGGCCTTAGCAGCTTGCTGCTAATTGAGAGCATAAGTACGAGCTGGCTGAGGCGGCCTCTGTTCTTGATTGAACCTTTGATCCCTTCCTTGGCTTGGTCTCGGGTTCATTCCCGGCCTTTGACCCTGAGGTCCTCCTTGCTGCAGTCTTGGTTGGTTTCCAGGGAGTTGCTGGAGCGGTTGCGGGTACATGGGTTGTTGGGGTGTTTGAGATCGTCTATTATTTCCTTTAGGACACTCCCTCTTGAAGTGCCCCTCTTCACCACAGTTGTAGCACCCAGTTAGATTTGCTCGGCAGACTCCAGGATGCATTCTTCCGCACTTCTGACATGGCCTAAAGCTGGGGGCGTTGCCAGGCTGACTTCGAGGCACCCCTGACTCTCGGCTCTGCCAGTGGGGTTTCTTCCTTCTGTCATCCCTTCTTCCTCCTTCCCAATTCCTTTTTCCCTTAGGATCATTAGATGACTGAGAGGGTTGAATCTTCTGAGAAAGGATGGCCTCTATGCTTAATGCTTTGGCTAAGGTTCGGGCATAAGATATGTCTTCTTGCCCAGCGAGGGCTATGCCAATCTCGGACCTAAGTCCCTTCTTGAACTTGCGTGCTTTCTTTCCATTTGTGTCCACTAGATGTGGAGCGTGTCTTGACAATTGGTTGAATTCTCTATCGTATTCTGACACTGTCTTGTTTCCTTGCTTTAGGTTCCAGAACTCCATCTCTTTTGCCTCTCGGTAACAATCCGGGATATACTTCTAATACATATCGTGCTTGAAATCCTCCCAGCTATAGTCTTCCTATTGATCCGGGGTTATGGTCCTTCGAACGGACTCCCACCAGTAGTCCGCATCCTCCGTTAACATGAAAAGAGCGCAACTTAGTTTCTCTCCTTCAGAGCAAGCTATGAAATCGAAGATTCGTTCTAAGGAGCGAACCCATTTTTTAGCATCCATTGGATCTCCTAAACCATTAAACGAGGGAGGATTGTGTTTGAGAAACACACTTTCGGCTCTTGGAACGTGGTTTGGGGCTTGCTCAGGTTCGTTCTCGTCTTCATTCTCGACTTGGCGTCTTCGAGGTGGCATTCTAAAGAACTAAATATTAGCATGGCTTGATTAAATTTACACAAAGTAGGAATGCCTTTTGATAAGGTTTTTTAATTTGCACAAGATAGATCAAACAAGATGAAAATTTAGACGTCATTCAAGCATGATGGGAGAATTACCTCATTTTAGAGGACTTTGGCATCGATAATAAATTATGGGTTACAGACGGAATAGGACAGTCTCTTGGAATATTCACTGCCGCTATTCAGGTTTAGAAAATTTAAAGCATTTACTACATGTTAGAGTCCTGGTTCAGGCAGATATTAAATAACAGGTAGATAACAGATGGATTAAATACTAGGTGTTCTAACAGCAACACCTCCTACACTTCCTACCCATGCTTAATCGCAAGCTGGGCCCTTCCCCTTGTCCTTGCATGGCGATCCTACTTCCTCTTCGCCTTCTTCCGGGTCCTCGTCTTCTTCTTCTTCTTCGTCTCCAATATCAACCGTTTCTGGGATGGTGAACTTGAATGTTCTCATTCGGACACTCCCTTCGGGATACTAATGGGGCATACACTGTCCCAGACCCTGAGAAGCTGACACAGGGGCCCACTGGTTCACTTGAGGTGTGCAGAAAAATAGGGACTCGGTGTGGTCCACGATTCGGACATTTGAGGATCCTGCTCCTGCGGTTCCTTCGTCATGAGGGCTTGGCACTTGAAATCCAGGGGGACTGTTGAGAGTCACTCTTTGTAGTTCTAGCTCTACCACGAGAGAGGGGTTTTGCTCATCTGCTTGCTGCTCGGCTAGGACGTGCACGTGGCCATACTCCGATACCCAACGAGCCATTAAGGCCAACGAGAATTCTGTCAGATTTCTGATTTCAGTATATGTCTCGGGGTCGCGGGTAACCGTTCTTTGCAGGATACGGTACATTGTAGGCCTCTAAGCGGGTGGCGCATGCTCACACATGAGGATGCACGTTTCCAGGTCGGATACACTTCCAGGTTCCCCTCCGTAGCCATTTTCCCAAGCCCACCTTTCGAGGTATCTTGCCATGTAGGACAGCAACTGTTCGTTCCCATTCCAGATTTCTCTTCTGAATCTCTCAACTCTTTCTTGCACAAGGCGAAAAAGAGGCACGCTCTTCCTAGCTGTCGAACGACGCTTAACCATCTAAAAGAGAATAACTTAATCAGTCTAGATTATAAAAGGGAGACCTAAGGTCCTTCTAATGTCTGGATTAATCTTGCATGCTTTGTTTCCTTTTATGAAGCAGTTGACAACTTTTATAAAAATTTTGGTGCCCAAAGTTCTTTAAACATACGTTGTTTACCTTTTCTTTTGAGTTTAAAATTTCGAGAAATGATTGTAAGCCATTTTGGGATCGAGAAATCTTTTCACAAACTTTCCATCTGGGAAATCATCTTACCCGAACACCTTTTACTTGGAATTTCATTCTCACGGTTTTTCTCTTGTCCATAAAACAGGTATGCTTGCTCAAATCTTTTCCCTTCCTGTATTCCAAAATCATGAATCCAACATCCAAAATTTCTATACTATCATACCTTGATTTTTGGTTGAGAATAAAAGGGTGATGGCGAGCTGTGGGTTGCTGCTTTAACTTATCAGAGAACAACTTATACTCACATAGACTTATTAACTTATTTCAAACAAAGAGACAGGTCTGCAGAGTTGCAAACCTGCTCTGATACCAACTGTAACAGCCCGGTCTCGAGATAGAGATTAACAGGTGGGGACGGGGTGTCATTATGAGATTAAGCGGATAACACGGAAGATTAATAAGTTAGTTTTACCATTAGAATATACTTTTGGAGTTAAGACGGGGATACATGGGTTTACTTGTGCCAGATGGTAATTCACATAGGTAAACGGATACCATCCGACATAGACGATGACGGTTAATGATACATGTAAACCCTTTATGTAAATGAAAGGAGTTGTACTCGGGTAGAAGAGATAGAAATTAGTGAACATCTTAATCAAATAGATATGTCTGGGGGGATTATTCATAGATTCTTACTAATCGTAATAGGACTTAAAAATAGAATTGGAACGAGTGTATCAGAGTAGCAGATCACATAGTGGGATTTCACAGAAACATTAGATAATAACAAAACAGTCTTTGTAGCCAACCCACATTCACAGCCACCAGCATCCTCAGCATCTCAACCAGAAAACATTTGAAAAGAGGGGGCATGAGCACTAATGTACTCAGTGGGTTTTAGCGAAAATGTTTTAATGCTTCAAGATATCCAACAATTACAGACGGTATACGGAGAGCAAAACGCAAAAGCATTCTCCATATCCGTAAAACCTTTTCTTTTCTTTTCTTTTCTTTTGGGCTTAACTTGGCTCAAACCTGTCGTCAACTATACTCTTAGGCATGCCATAGGATAGAAGAGGGATTACCTCAAATATTCGAACGAGTTTGCATGGGAAAAACCCTGCAGTGACTCTTTTAATGATTCTGAGCTCATATCCTGTTTAAGGGGAAAGCTATGTTCCTTCTCTTCCTATTCTTGCTAGAAATACCAAGCTTAGAACAACGTCTAATGCTAAGCAAATAACAATTCAACGTAATCATGCACATAACATCATTTATTTCTTTCCTTTCCTTGTACAGAGATCAAACAGGCTGAGCAAAAATACTTTATTGGATATCTCATTTGCCCTAACATGCTTCTAGAGCTTATTAGCTCAAACTTTAGATGAGTATAGATTTAACCACCTTGATTACGGAACGGAAGATGAGGCAACGAGCTGGTGGTCTTTCTTAGTATTTCTCCGAGGCTCGGTTCCTCCTACAAAAGTCGAATCGTCGACTTAGCGGTCTCCTTCGAGGATTTCTAAATACATGATATTAAATAATACTCAACTAATATTTCCTTAGCTAGGACTTAATATGGATAGCACGACTTTGACTTAATAAGGGGATCGAGAATGATTTAATTTATTTAAGAAACCTCTTGACTCGATCTCTAAATTTTTTCGACGGAAAATAACTCAATATCTTAATCGAAATAATTTGAAATTAACTTGAATACCTTACTATAATTTAAACTTGAACATGGCTTAAAAGTATCATAATTTTAAAGACTCAAAAAGATCGAAAAGAAGGGGTACGGGAATAGCCGGAAAGAACGGAAACGAAACAACACGGAAAAAGGAGGGGGGGCGCCGCGGAGCTGCCTTGCCCCGGCGGGCTACCCGCCGCCACGGGGCCACTAGCCTCGGCGGGCTGTCCCCTGGTGGGCGCGGCACGGCGGTGGGGGGTGTGGCGCGGCGGCGCTCACCCGCCCCCCCGCGGGGCTCTCTCTCTCCCTTTTTTCTCTCTCTCATCATCTGGGTTCCTTTCAACATGTTCTTCAACTGTTCTTCATGTTCATTGATTTCTTCGACGAACACGAAGAACACGAAGAACAATTAACTCGAAATTTCTTTATAAAAAACATCGTACTTGATTTTAACATGAAACAACATGCTTTAACTTAAAAATAATTTTGGCATTATAACGGCACAACACGATAATCCTCCGGAATAAATAAATATGACTTGAACGGGTTTTTAACGGAATGAATGAGGCTAATCTTCTAGAATAATAATAACGGAAATAAAACGAGAAATATAACGTAAGCGTTATTATTTTGGAATTTCAATAAGAATCGAAATATTAATTTAGACGAGCAATAATGAAGAACGCGAAGAACATAAAGAACGGAAAGTAAATGCGGAATTTAAAAGACGGAAAAGAAATAGGATCGAAACCGACGAACAAGAATGGACGGGGTTAGGTGTGTCGAAGGAAGGTAGTTAGCTCGGCGTCTCGTCGAGTCACAACGGCGGCAGAGCCGCCCGCTACGATTTCAACGGCGCCCCTAGCACATTCTCTCACCGCATCCCTTCCACGCCACTCCACTCGTTGTCTTGAAGAACACTCACGAAGAACGCTTTTTACTTCGGCAGAACTTTCTCGGCTTTCAAAGCTTTTCACCTCTCGATTTAGAAGTGAAAGAGAAGAGTAAAATGAGTAAGAAATTCTAAAGGGGTGGTCCCCTATATATAGGAAAAGTTTTGGCTTCCCTTGAAAGCCATTACTGTGCGGGAATACTACAAAAGCTATCCCGGGTTCGGTTAAAAGCTGCTTTATTCGATGTCGAGGTCCAAATGACTTCAGACACGAAATCTAAAAATACCGAAGAACTCGGTGGCTCAAATACTAGTGAACCAACTTGATTCGTGAAGAAGACGGGGTCGTCTGAAGAGAGACGAGCAAAGATTCCCCTTTTGGAATTACTTTTATTATTCACTTAGACTGACAGATTTGGCTCCCGAGCGTTCGATTGACCTCAGAATGTCAATCCGTGAACGCCAACGGAATCCTTGAGTCATTTCCCATAAGAGGGGCCTGACAGAACTGGACTTGGATTAATGAGGAGGATTTCGTAAATTTCTCAAAACACGAACGCACGCAAAAGTTACTATTCATTCTTCTTTTAAATGCATTTTTCATCACCGGGAACTCAAATGACTTCAAAATTAAAATCCGAAAACACTGGCATACTCCTTGAGTTAAAACCTTTCTAACGATACCACAGATGGTCATAAAATAGTTAAAATCACATTTCTTGAAAAAGACGATCTTCACGAAGACTGACTCCTAAAGTCGTGACTGACATCCAACCTAAACTAATCTTAATTAAATTTCTTCTTTAATTAATTAACTAATATTAACATTCCTCTAAACCTTATTCAGAAATCTGGGGTATTACATAAGGTCGTCATTCAAGAACAAAAGCCATCCTCAAGGAACAACTGACATTCTACAGTTGCTATACATGGACCTGTTTGGACCAGTGAAGCTTCCAACCCCAGAGGCAAGAAGTTTACTCTTGTAGTAGTAGATGACTATTCAAGATGTACCTGGGTAGATTTCCTGAGAAGTAAGGATGAGACTTTTGATAAGCTATCAACGCTGATCAGAAGACTGCAGACCGATGAGGGAAAATCAGTCCAAAGGATAAGATCCGACAATGGAACTGAGTTTGTCAATCAGCAGATGATCAATTTCCTGAGTGAACTGGGAATCACTCACGAACACTAAGCTGCAAGAACTCCTCAACAGAACGGCGTAGCTGAAATGAGAAATCGCACGCTAAAGAAAGCAGCAAGAGCAATGATAGCAGATGCCAGCATAGCTGAATGCTATTGGGCAGAGGCAGTTAACACAGCCTGCTATACACAGAACAGAAGTGCCATAGTCATCACACATAACAAAACACCCTATGAGTTATTCAAGGGTCGTAAGCCTTCTATCTCTTATTTTAAGGTATTTGGCTGCAAATATTACATCCACAACAATGGCAAATCCCAGCTAAAAGCGTTTAGTGCCAAAGCTAATGAGGGGATCTTTCTTGGCTATAATGCCCCTCATTCACAAGCTTACAGAGTGTTCAACAAGAGAACATTGATTATGGAAGTAACATGTCATGTGGTATTTGATGAGCTTACTGATGAGTACAGGAATAAGAAGAAAAATTGTACATCAGCACAAGCCTTACCTAGTGAAAAACTGCTGGATTATGTTGATCACATTGTCCCAGAGCAGTTCGAAGATTCACTGGAAGATGGCAATGAAACTAATTCTAGACCAGTTGAAGATAATTTGGTCAATGAGGACACCAAATGTGGTGAAACCTCAAACCCCATAGCTAAAATAGGGAGAAGAATCAGTGAAGACGATGAACAAGTCGGAGCCAAATGAACAACTGAAGGAGTAGCCGAAGGATTAGTTGAAAGAATAACTGATAAACCAGCTAAGGACGTAGCAGAAGCCACCATACCCAAATGGCTTTGAAGCCATCCAGTCAATAAAATTGTTGGTAATCTAAGAAACAGAGTCCAGACTAGAGGTTCAACTGAGCATGCTCTCTTCACATGCTTCATATCACAGATGGAACCAGACAACATCAAAAAGCATTAGAAGATTCAGACTGGATTGTTGCAATGCAAGAAGAGCTGAACTAGTTCATAAGAAATGATGCTTAGTTTCTTGTTGATAGATCAAAAACCTAAAAAGTCATTGGGGCTAAATGGGTATTTCGCAATAAGCTGGATGAACAATGTATGATCACAAGGAACAAAGCCCGACTGGTAGCCAAAGAATACTCTCCAAGTGAAGGAATAAACTTTGATGAGACATTCACACCAGTTGCAAGAATGGAGGCCATCAGATTGTTCCTCACCTATGTAGCTCACAACAATTTCACGGTCTATCAGATGGACATGAAAAATGCTTTCTTGCAAGGAATGCTTAAGGAGGATGTGTATTTTGAGCAACCTCCAGGATTTGAAATTGGAGATCAAGTCTACAAGATGAAGAAAACTCTATATGGCTTGAAGCAGGCGCCAAGAGCTTGGTATGAAACCCTTACAACATTCTTGTTCAAGAATGGGTTTTAGAAAGGAGTCATCGATCGTACTCTATTCAGAATAGAATGATCAGTTGCGATCTTAATGGTCTAAATTTATGTAGATGACATAATTTTTGGATCCAAGACTAATGATCTCTGCACTCAATTCACTCAACTAATGCAAAGTGAATTCGAGATGAGCATGATGGGAGAAATGACATTCTTCCCAGGTCTCCAAGTGAAGTAGCTGGAAGACGGAATCTTCATTAGTCAAGCTAAATACACCAAAGAGCTTGTCAAAAAGTTTGGAACTGATAAGGGAAAGATTCTCAAAATCCCAATGAATACATCAGTGCAGCTGACTCTTGATGAAGAAGGAGAATCAGTCTGCCAAACGCACTACAGAGAAATCATTGGATCCCTTCTCTATCTTACTGCCAGCCGACCAGACATCTCCTATTCAGTCGAACTGTGTGCAAGGTTCTAAACCAACCTAAAGAAAAGTCATCTCGAAGCAGTAAAGAGGAACATGAAATACCTTAAAGGAACCATAAATCTAGGATTATGGTATTCCAGAGATGATAGCTTGAGTCTTATCGGCTACTCAGACTTAAACTTCGGTGGATGCAAGATCGACAGAAAAAGTACCAGTTGAACATGTCAGTTTTTTGGGAACAAACTGATATCCTGGTTTAGCAAGAAGCATCACTCAGTTGCTACGTCAACAACTGAAGCAGAATATGTAGATGCTAGAAGTTGATGTGCTCAAATCCTATGGATGGAGCAACAGCTAAAAGATTACAAGGTGGAGACTGAAGAAGTGCCATTCTACTGTGATAACAATAATGCTATTGCAATATCTCCAAATCCAGTATTACATTCAAGGACGAAGCACATTGATATTAGACACCACTTCATCATAGATCACATTAAGAAAAAGGACATATCTATCAAATATGTCAACACAGAGAAGTAGATAGCTGATATCTTTACCAAGCCATTGCCAGAAGCTAGATTTGTGGAGTTGTGCATCCTACTTGGATTGCTCGAACTAGCTTCAAAGGAGGATGATGATCAGCCAAAAGAAGGAGTGAAGAGGAGCACTCCAGCTGAATATGAGAACTGACTCAAGATGGCATCAGTTAACTAAGCTTTGGAGCTTAAACTGATGAGCCTATATCAGTTCTAAAGAAATGGCAATGACTACATGGAAGCTGATGAATGAAAATGAGTAAACTGATCGCAGAAGGCATCAGTCCTCAACCAGTCACGATCAACTGAAGAGAGTAGTTGAATCCAAAACTGACTGAAGAAGGCTAAGCTTCAGCAGAAGGCATCAGTCCTCAATCGCTATATTTCTCATTTCAAAGAGGAATATCAAGTGACGGGCTTAATTCCTTCCAAAATAATTGTTGGAACTGCGGAAAATTGGTCAGAAATGTCAGAGCCCAAGTATCAAATCTTCGTTGCAATCATGTATCAAATAAAGATCAACTGGGTGAAGTTCTTCTTTGGGCAACTCAAAAGATTTGTCGACTCCTGGGAGAATAATGGAGATGATGAAAACTTTCCTCACGGAATGTACTATCTTAACAGAATCAGTCTCATTCTGGAAAAGTAAATTCCAGACTTGATAAAAGAAGAGAAGATCTTTACAACTGTTACGTGATAGGACTAAATTCTAAAACCATGTACAAAATCAATCTCTATTAACGAACCTGCTTCTCAGCAGACTGTCCAGCACAAGAAAAAAACTGTTTGTAAAGGAAAAGGAAAAAAAGCAGTAACTGAAGATCCTAGTGGAACTTTCACAGACTCTGAGGATGATGTTCCGTTGTCTCGGAAATTCAGCACACCATTGAATATTCAACCTCTCAGATTAGTCGACACTAGATCCATATTTCAGTTAACTGAGGCTGAATCATCAGCTCAATCGTCAGCCAGAAGAGCAAGAAGAACAACCATCATTGAAGAAAGCTCATCAGCCCAAGCTGAACAATCAAAGCTAGAAACTAGAAGACCTATCACTTGAGCAACTTAAAGGTTAACTGAGCAGCTCAACATGAAAAAGGCAAGGAGTTCATGGCCAAGGACCAGAAGAGCTCAAAGTCCTCTCTCAGATTCTGCAATCCCCTTAAGAGTCACAGTTGAGAATCATGGTCATTAATCTATTGTCGATCTTGGGTTATGCGCAAACCCAAAAGACATTATTTCTGCACAAGGAATACCTCATAAAGGAGGTAGAGCAGACTACTTTTATTTCACGTGTCCTCTCATGCCTCAAACCGAAGGGAACATCAAAGCTTTCTCAAGAGGAGAAAACATAAGAGACTGGGCGTGGGAATAAACCAACCAGTACACGGCCCAACACTTTGCTGTAGAATTAACTGGCTATGAAGAGTTCTATAATACCTTACTAAGGTATGTCTATTGGCTCCTTTGGCGACATGTCTATGAAGCTGACTCATTTCTTATGCTCATGGGATGTCATGGAATGAGCTTCTGGAAATGCGAAGAAGAATGAAACTCAAAATGGAAAAGCATCAAGAATGCCTGGGCAACGAAAAGAAACGAGCTCAAACAACAATTCTCTCTTCGAAAATAATGTGCAAATCCATCAGAGGGATCCATGTTTGATGTCATTGAGGAAACAAGCAAGTTGAAAGGAATACAACTCTCTACTTATCCTAAGGAAAATGAAGAGACAAAGTGGAAGTACATCAAGATGAAGCCGAAGTTGTTGTATGAAGAACTAACGAAGCTTTAATCAGTAAATTAAGCTGGAAACTCCTTTCGGAGAGAGAAAGAGATTCCAATTGATGACATCATTGATGAAACTGTAAGAGAACTACAGTCTGGAGAGCCACTACAAGGTGAAGACCATGAATTTGACATTCTCAACTCTCCTGACAAGCCAAAAGTCACCAAAACTGCAGAAGAAAGATTCAGCAGTGACAAAGAAGTTGATGAAACACTCAAGTCACCAGCCGATCAACATCTGGTCCTATTGCAACCAACTGAGGAACCAGTGAAACCCTCAGTTCTTCCTGTTATCCAAACAGAGCCATCCTCTCGACCAGCTAATGATAAAATCACTGCTAAAGATCTAGATGATCAAGCTACTCAGCTGGAGATACGGACTGATGTGCGGGATATAGTGATCTTTGCTGATCCAGTCTAAATTGCACTACAAGCTCAGGCTCAAGCTGATCCGGAAACTCCTCCTCAGTCGAGCCATAATTATACCATTGATCTGGGAGATGCAGATCAGTTAGCAACCACATCAGTTGAGCAAGCAGTTGATCAGTCCAAGATAGTTCCTTGTGCGGAACTAGAAACTGCTGAAGACAGAGATGAAGCATCATCCAGGGGAGATGATCTACAACTGACCATCGCAACTGATCAATCGAGTCCTGCAGATGATCAGTCAAGGAGACCACCAAGCCAGTTAACGGCTCATCAAGAAGAGCTGATTTAGAACATTCAACAATAGTTGAAACAGCATGAGAAGCTGATCAGGAAGCTTCAAGCCCATACCGGACTTCAATTAACTGACGGTGAGTCCTCTAGCTCTGATGAAGGGAGAAGTAGCCCCATTATGCATGCCACCAATAGAAGAAGAACTACACACAAGGAAGACTAAGAGCCTGATCAAGCAAAGCTGATTCAAGACTCCTTAGTTACTATCTTGTGATTCAGTGTATTCAAAAATTCTCTTTCGGAAAATATAAAAATATTATTATCTTTTCAAAATGAATGACATAGCAACATTTATTTTGAATTTTTTACCCTTGATAAATCATTTACACATTTCACAGTCATTAAAACTCAACAATTCAAAAATGACAAGGGGTTATTTAATTCTTTCAACCAACACAAATTTAGAAGTCATTCCTCTCACTCATAAATCCCCTTGCTCACAAAAAAAGGAGAAGAGAAGCAATTAATTCTCTTTTAAGAATTTTTTTTTTCAAAAGAGTATTCTCTCTCTCCCTCTCAAGAGGCTTCAATTCAAACTTAGCCAAAATTTTCAAAAAAAATGGCTGAATCATCCAATGCCCTTACCTCTTTCAAAGAGCAAATGATGAGAGATAAATTTCTGGAAAGGTAGAAATTCAAATTGATTCTTAAGGAATCAAATGATCCTTTTCTTCTGGTCAATCTTCACATGACTGGAATTCTGCACTACCTTGAAACTCCCCCAAGGTTCTTCAGACAAAACTTGGTTGGTGAGTTCTTATTTCAAGCAAAGGTTCTGCAGATGGGAAGGTTATACACTCAGTGGTTCAAGGAAATAATCTTCATATCACTGAGAGAAAGATTGCAGGAATCTTTTAACTTCCCAGAAAAGGCTCCAGGATTCAAGATCTGAAAGACTTAGCTGAACCATACTGGAAAGAATGGTGTTCTTCAACTTGCACCAAGCTAAAACTGACTTGAAGCCCGATTATGGAATTATGTTCAATGTTACAAACAAAATGATGTTCGGCACCATTGGAAGCTTGAGTCAATTAACTCAAGAGAGATACAAGGTAATCATACACCTTGTTGAAGGATTGGAAGTAAATTGGGTAGAATTTGTATTCTCCCAATTCAAGCATCAAATCATCAAAGTTGCCGACTCAAAGAAGACTGAGAAATTTAAGTCCAAGGTAGGACTTGTTCTACGAATGAGCAAGCTTCTAGAAGATATGCTGAATCTTCCAAATGATGATGCGCTACCAGTCCTCATCTCCGACTGGATTCCCAAGAAAGGGATAGCACATCTTCAGTCACTCAAGAAGAAGAGGAGATCCAAAGCCAAACTTACAATACAACTTCAAGCAATTCAACTGCCAATGAAGTTCCTTTGCTACACTCCAAGAATGGATCATCAGTTGGCTTCAAGCCCTGCACTGATCCGGATGAGCTCATTCCATTCATCGAAATTCCTCATCCAAATTAGAGCTGATTACTTCAGGAGAACTTGTCCTCCTCTTCAGCTGACTGAAGACAATATTCGCACTTTTTACAGTGGCGAATATGCAGTCAAGAGTGCACCGAAGGATATAACAGATATCATTCTCACTCACTTTAAATATGTTTCCAAGCAAGACAACCAGTTATTCAAACAACTGCACCGGTATTTCTACTGGTATAACTGGAGACATTCTATGTCAATCCAGTCGCACTTCTTGCTAACTGCCTTTCATGGCATGAGCTTTTGGCAATGTGAAGAGACTTGGAACATTAAATGGATTGGGCCTTTAAATCCATTTCCTCCAACAATTGTGCAAGTCCAGCGGATTATAAAGCATCGACTTGATAATAACATTCCAGCTAAGGCAATGCTAGCTGATGTTCAAGCCAGTTTGAGATCGCAAGAATTTGCGATTGAGAAGTAGTTTGTCAACAGTTCAGTCGATCAATGTTGCCTTAACCTGAATTTTGAGCCAATTCAATCAAAAGAGGCATCACTATAAGCTGTAGGGGTATCAAAAAAGATAGATCAAGGTCTATCCCACACAGAAATTGTGACAACCCTTAGAAGTTAACATCGTGGAAAAAATAGAGCTAATGACGATGAGGATACTGCCACGTCACCAGATCTCCTATCCCGAGGCTGTGTCACTCCGCTTATCAAGTCTTGCTCAAGAGCTGCAAAACTAACGAAACATTAGTCCAGCTCATCCTGTAGAGGAATTAAAGAGCTTACCACCTTAAAGCTGACCACCTCAGCGGTTGCTCTTAAGTAACTTCAGCAAGCTAAGACTGCTAACAGAACTGATCCTCTTAAGGACTCTCTCAATTCAGCTTCCAAGAGGAAAAGGTCGACCAGTTCAAGAGAATGTGGAGAAACCGGCCCCATTTGACCTCAAGAAGAGGAAACTGACAAAAAGTCAATCAATAACTGATTAAATCAGTTTGTAAGGCGTATCATCAGTTAAGCAGGAAACTGACGCCCAATCATTCTTCAATCTCTCATCAGCTGCATGATCAATCCTCCTTGATAAGCTTCTCTACTCTCTATTCCTCATGGCTTATTTTTGAATTGTTATCATTATAACTTCAAATTAAGCTTACTATTCATCTGAGTTGCCATTAAGTCTCTATACTAAGCATTAAAGTATAAAGAGACGAATTACTCTGAGGGATATAAATAGTAAATCTTCTGGCAAATATTTGGCTATTTATGGCAACTACTCAGATTTTCAAAATCCTCAGATCTCAGCAGCTTAATTTAAAATCAATAGTCTAAGTGGACGGCTGAGATGCATGCATTATTAACTCAACTAACTTTCTATCAAATCAGATAGCTGATCAGCCAGAAGCACTCAATTACTATGGTAAATGCATGCAAAATTACTGTTTTATAAGAAGTGGAGAAGTTGAGGTGAAAATAGAACTCTCAAAATATTCCTTTTCCTTGTCTTCTTCTTCACTTATCCAAAGCTATTCTCTAGCTAATATTTTCTGACATTGAAAAATGGCTCTTCCATTTTATTCGATGAATATTGCACTTCTTCTACAGAAGCTCAGAAAGGATAAGTTTCTGGACCAAGAGTATCTTCAAGCTCGAATAGGTTCAGCAAGGACAAGCATGATATTACACTTGTTGAAGACATGCGGGCTCTTGTCTTTTATGACATATAAGCCCAAAAAGACACATCTTTCGCTTGTAGCTGAGTTCTACTACTATGCAGAGATCGAGGGCGACACTATAATCTTTGTTGTCCACGATCAGGTTATCACCATCGATAAAGAAGTGTTAACCAACCTGTTCCAGCTCCCTAATACAGGTCAACCGGTGTATGAACTCGCACTTCCCTCTAAGTTGGAGTTGTGGAATGGCTGGAAGCTTCCACATGTTGATCACAGAAACTTCTCAAATAATTTGAAGGATAGTCTCCCTCCAACGATAGTCCAGATCATGGACATTGTGATGCATATTTTTCTTAGTAGCATCACAAATGTGTAGTTCAATGATAAGATCGCTCACCTCATAGCCGCTATATATTATGGATGCAAAGCAGATTGGGCAGACTATGTGTTGGCCCAGCTTTGCAGGCATGTGAGGCGTGCTCAGATCGAACTATCTTCTGGCACCTTCAAAGCCAAGTTAGGATTTGCCAATCGACTCAGTCACATCCTAGAGATCTTCTTCCTACAGTTTATATCTACAACTCCTCTTCAAGAGGACCCCCTCTTCACCCTCCCGGATGAGCCCCTTCTCGAACTCGCGTCAGCTTCTACTTCCGGCTAAGATCTCTCTTTTCTACCTATTCTTGACCAACCGATGCCGACTGAGAAGCCTTGAGCATCGTTGTCCACTCCCATGCTTGCACCCCAAGCTCTCCACATCACCGACAACTTGCTGGCCACTTCTTTCACTCTTCTACCACAGTTGTTACTACCACATCATGGTTTCCATCAGCTTGCCCTTTTAGATGATGCCAAAAGGGGGAAAGGGTATGCTGATGATGGAAAAGCATGTGGAACAACACATGACGGAAACTGGCAAGGCGATTTAGATTTAGCTCTATGGGATGACATCCAAAGAGAAGTACAAAGAGAGGTACAGCTTCAGAGGGAAGCTATCTCTCAGGGGGAAGTCCAAATTGAGCAATGATAAGCTTAAAGCGGCATTTGGACATGGGAGAATGCCCAGCTGGAGCAACAGTAACTTTGGGATATCCATAGCATACCGGGCATCTCCTCCTGCAAGTGGGAGAAGGGAGAATCGAGCAAAAGAAGAAGGAACTGGACGGTGAACAGTTCTAACTGAAGAAGGAAGTTAAAATATCAATTCTTGATATTCTCTCTCTCTCTATTACTTCCTTAAATTTCTTCATCTTCTTTGCTCAATCAGTCTCTAAATATGCTCCTTGTTTTTAATACAAGTGCATTCTGATTATGCTGATATGTCTCTCTGAATAGCTTAATGCTTTCAATATGCTCTGAATTTTAACAAAATCTGCATAATAATCAGAATTGAGCTGCTTTAGGACTGAAACATTTGAAGCTTCTTCAAGTTGTGTAAATGAGCATTAAAATATCTTAAGGTGACTCATGCTGCAACTTATGACAGCAAAAATCTTGATGCCTAAAAGATAAAACTCGTAAGCTCAAATGTCAACCCAAATCTAGTACTCATCTACTTTCTTAGCTTTGATACTTATATCAAAGTCTTGACACTCATGAATGAAAAAACTTATAAGCTTCTAAAAGCTATAAGCATCTAAGACTGATACAAGCTGCTTAGATAGTCATCCATGAAAAATAACCTCATACAGTTTTCCATCATCAAAACCAACTGGTTTTGACATCATCAAAAAGGGGGAAATTGTTGGGAAAATTGTTGGAATGATTCAACTGATGGTTTTGATGAAATGTCAAAACACATTTGATGATCCTATGAAAAACTGCAGGTTATTTAAAGCTAGAAATTGGGGGCAATGATCAAATAAGACTTCAGACAAAGTCAAACTGAAATAAGAGTCAGTTGTACTGAAGCATGATCAACCAGCTTAAAGGTTGCCTTGATCAGACCAGTCAGAGTCAACTCTTCATAGCTTAAAAGGCTAAAGGAGGAAGAGAACTTTGAAGACTAGTAGGCATCCACAGATGAGTAACCATCAGTCTAAGCTGAAAGCCAAGATAGACTGATGAGAGCAGAGCCAGCTTGAAAAGCTAAAGCTAAAGTGATCAAAAATCAAGTAGCAAAACAGAAAACTGATCAAAGATCAGTTTGACTGGGAAAAAAAGCTCAAAGAGCTTTAAGCTATTACTGAACTGACCAATGATCAGTTCAACGAGAGAAAAGCTCAAATGATCAGCCGACTGGTAATCCAAAACTGAAAGCATTTAAAGCTAAGTTGCCAAGGCAGCTTCACTGGACTGATCCAAAACTGAAGCTTAAAGCAGCCTGAGGAACTGCTAACTGGACAATCTTAGAGCTGAAAGCTGAGATAGCTGAAAGCCCATCAACTGAACGTCCAGAATTGATAGCCAAAATATCTGCTCATTCTCTGACAAGCAGTCAATGAAGATCTTAACAGGAAATCTTGGAAAGATCGTGATGATCTTTGAGCAATAGTCATTAAAGACAAACAACTAATTCATTTAAAGCTTTAAATGGCTACAGATGTTAAACTGCCGTCGGTGGATTAATCAGATCCACCAATCACAACGGTCAAAATATCACTCATCTATAAAAAGAGAGTGAATACAATTTTGATCAAGACTTTCACCAAAACTAACTCTTGTTATTTTGGAGATATTAAACTCTTCTTTCTCCCTCCCTACAGCTCAAAAGCTTAAACCGCTTAAGTGTGAAAAGTTCCAACTGAGAAGGCGTGCTTCAAGTCTCAAGCAAGCAGCTAGCTGACAAAGAATTCCAGCCAGAGCAAAACTTCTCAGTTTAATACTTCAAAGATCAACTACTCAGCCCAGACGCAGATGCGCAAATGAGCAATTCAGTTGATACTAGTTTCAGGACTGTACTCTTAAAGATCGAATGAGATCTAAAATCGTGAAAAGACGAGAAATAGTACCTAAAGTCTCAGCGACCAGTTGGGACCGATAAGTGTGAGCTATCGACCTAGAAATTGGCTAAGGAGGAGCGTGTACTGACGGGTCCGTTCTTCTGGGACAACAACAGTTGGAAAGGAGGTCGCGCTCGGTTTGAAGGATGTCATTTTCAGGTCCAACATAATTTCTTCACTGTGTAATTGTAATAAAGAAACTTTACTCTTGCATAGTGGATTGCCCTTCTGTTGAACGAAGAGAGGACGTAGAAGCAGGAAGCTTCGAACCTCTATAAGTCTTATGTGTGTTATATTTATCGCTTTAAGCTTTGCATGTTCTTTAACTGCACACTTTAGCACACAAGCTGCGCTGACAGGCTATGCTGAACTCTCAAGCTATCAGTCCTAACTGATCAGCTCATCAAGGGTTCAAAACCCTTGGAATGAATTTTATTTATTTTTATTCCTAGTTAATTCTGAACTTTATGTAATTAAAATAATTAGCTTATTTTTGAAAATGGGGTTTAGTTCAATGGTGTGAGTTTAATTTTTATGCTAAGAGGTCCAAGGTTCAAGCCACTTTGATGTACTTTATAATTCTCTTTTTACTCAAACATTTATGAGTGTTTTTAATAAAAGCAGTTTAATAAATATTACATAAATTCTTCTAGTTTAGTGGTTAAGTCCTTATTATTTAATTTATATTTTTGGTCAAGTGTTCAAGCCCTCTTGACTACATAATCATATTATATTTTTACCTTATTTGTTTTATTTATTTGATCTATTTTGCTTAATTTAGATTAAATTCAAAATTAAGCATATGATATAATAAATCAATATTTCCATATTTATATTCTATGATCCTTTAAATCTTAAATTAAGTTTTATAATTTTCCCCTATTAAATTAAGGCATCTAGTTGTACAATTGAGGACTCCAAATATTTTAAGTAAGGATCTCGTTCGACCTTCAAATGATGTCAGGTTATGCTTTTATTTATGGACTCATTTCTTAAATCCTTATTCACGTTATAGTATATGTTTAGAAGATTAGTATGTTATTAAGATATAGTTCTGATGTATAGGTCCTAATCCGAGACCTGTTTAGGACGATAATTAAGGTTATTTTTATATTTAAGCATAAGGTCTTAATCCGATAGTTGGCTTCGGATGAGAAGTCATGATTAAAGCTTCAGCTAATTTAGCTATAAGGTGGGTTTACTTACTAAAATACTTTTGAAAATATATTTAAACTTTCGTCCGCTATGAAAAATTATTTATGCTTATGTTGCTCAATGTGGATTGACACGACTCATATGAGGAATTCTGAATATGGCACTCCGGTGCAATTACTTATGAATATGTTATAGTTTATATGTGATCACATTAAGGTCGGTCTTCACTATGTCTATTGACCGTATGAATGGCAATCTATCAAATATGGATTTATTGATATTCTAATTGCAAATTATTGGACGAATGTATGAGTATTCCCATGGAGTGTTTTCTGGCACTCAGCCCCTCTATTTAAAAACATTTTCAGGTAATTGATGACGGCAGGTGGCGGACGTGGACTAATCTGGACATTTTGTATGGTTGACCATATTCTAGTTTTTAAAATATTGACTATATTCAGTTTTGGTCAACAAATATGATTAATTATGCTTCCGCTGTATGTTTATGGATTATTTAAGTATTTTATGGACGTGTGTGATCATCGTGGCCTTGCTGGCATGTTTTGAAAGTTGAAAAATGGATGTTTGACTAGTCAAGATTGAACATGATTTAATTAGTTATTTGAAAGCTGTTATTTTAAAATGATAGGTAGATTGAAAGGTCTTATCTTATGTAATTGGTTGTTGAATGGTAAATGTCAATGAGCGTGGAATTTATTACTATTATAAACGAAGTGTTGTCCGAATTTTTACAATTCCAAAAAATGATTTATGTTAGTTTGCAAAAATTTCATTGTTATTTTCTTTCCTCGTGTGTGTCTCCGTTAGCACACCGGGTGTTAGGAAAAACTATCAAGGTTTTTCTTACAAGGGATTTTGATGAGATGTCAAAATATGAAAATAGCCTTGAAAGAACTGAAAAGAAATCAAGCAGAAAACTAAAGATGATCATACAGAGTAAAAGCTGTCAAAGCCAATAGATATGATCAATTCGTGTGAAAGAAGAGAGAATAATAGAGAGAAAAAGAAGACTGTAGCTTGCTAGAATAATTAGCAAGGCAAACTGGAAGTTGCAGGTACCCGAGAGAGAAGGTATCAACTGCCACCAGTCTACAGTGACGAACTGATGGACATACCAGTTCAAGGCCGACACTAGCTGAAGAGATGTTCCAGCTGATTTGAAGAACTGATGGACATACCAGTTCAAGACCGACATCAACTGAAGAGATGTTTCAGCTGAAGTGAAGAACTGATGGACATGCCAGTTCTAGGCCACCACCAGCTGAAGAGAACTGAAGCACATGCCAGTTCTAGGCCGCCACCAGCTGAAGAGATGTTCCAACTGAAGAGAACTTAAGCACATACCAGTTCTAGGCCGCCACCAGCTGAAGAGATGTTCCAGCTGAAGAGAACTGAAGCACATGCCAGTTCTAAGCTGCCACCAGCTAAAGAGATGTTTCAGCTGAAGAGAACTGAAGCACATGCCAGTTCTAGGCCGCCACCAGCTGAAGAGATGTTTTAGCTGAAGAGAAGTAAAGCACATACCAGTTCTAGGCCGTCACTAGCTGAAGGAAAGTCCCAGCTGAAGAGAACTGAAGCACATACCAGTTCTAGTCCAATGCCGGCTGAAAAAATGTTCCAGTGAAAGGAACATCCTAGCTGAAGAGAATACTAGCTGAAAGAGAAAAACTAAGGAAAATACTAGTTCTAGATCATTCCCGACTGAAGAAATACCAGTTGAGGAGCACATAAGTTTGAACTGATGAATATGCCAGTCCACGATGACATCAACTGATGAAGACTGCTAGCCGAAGAGAGGACAATCATGAGCTAAAGAAAATAGCAGCTCAAGATATTCCAGCTGAAGGAAGTACCAGCTGAAGAAGTGTACCAAGTCTAAAGATCCATGCTGAAGGAAACACCAGCGTAGGATATTCTAGTTGAAGGAACATGCCAACTGAAGAGAAGACTAAGGTACAAGCTGATGAAAATACCTTCTCAAAGAATACCAGCTGAAGAATGAAGTTCCAACTTATGAAACACCAGTTCGAAGAACCCCTGCTGAAGACGCATCAGTTCTGAAGTCCAACTGATAAAGCGCCAGCAACCGAACTAAAGACCAGTCCATGAAAGTTCAAGCTGAAAGGACACAAGTCCAAAATACTAGCTAAAGAACACTGGTTCAAACTGCCAGCTGAAGCAGAAGCAAACTGGAGCTCAGAAGGCATCAAGCCCAAGCCCAGAAACGCCAGCTGAAGATGATCTCAACTGAAGCTTTCCAAACTGCCAAGGGACACGCAGAACTGATAGACAAAGAAACTGAAGATTCTAGCTGCCAGATAAAGCTCAGAACTGAAGATCAAGAAGGGAGCCGCAACTGAAATTCAGATAAGCCAAAGAAGATCTTGAACTTAATGCAACCGAGATCTTGAAGCAAAAGCTTGTCAGAAGAGCAATGGCATCCCAACGGCCCTATTAAATGAAAAGCCTTGCAACTGGCTTTATCATTTATGATCCAATAGTGATCACTAGCAGTCACCAACTTACCTGTCTTTAAAAGGTGAGCTACCCCAGAGAAGACCGTGGGACTTTTGAGAATTTGGAGAGCACTTTAGTTAAGTCTTTCCGCGAAGACGTTCGCCGAAGCACTAAAGCCTCACACTTAAAGAACTCAAAAATCAAAAGTTCCAACTAATGAGAATGAGCCTTAACGCTCTTCGAGCTAGCTGTTGAAGATTTCCAGCCAGAGCTATTCTCTCAGTCACCATGCTTAAGTGATCAACTACCCCAGCTCAGACGTAGACGCGCAAAGGAGTAACCCAGTTGATACCAGTTTCAAGATTGTACTATTGAAGATCGAGCAAGATCTAAAATCGTGAAAAGACGGGCAATAACACCTTATCTTTCCAGTGAGCAGCTGGGGATCGCAAGTGTGAGTTGTCGACCTACCGACTGAGGAAGTTGAGAGTGCAGCTTCTGGGACAGAAATTGTCTTCAATGTGTAACTGTAATAAAGGAACTTTACACTTGCATAGTGAATTACACTTCTGCGGAATGAAGAGAGGACGTAGAAGTTGAGCTTTGAACCTCTATAAACTTCTTGTGTGCTCTGCTTTAAATTTCAGTTCAGTTACATGTTTTTAACTGCACACTAAGCACACACACAGCACTCCGAGCTAGCAGATCTTCTCAACTGATCTCTACATAGCACGGATGATATTTGCGAGTCAAAACGGGCCCTGAATATTCCGTATCTAAGTTCACGTTTGTAATCAGTTTATTCACCCCCCCTCTAAACTGATTCTGACTCGCCCCAGGACCAACACCGAGCCTCCAGGTTCGAGGCGCTATAACATTACAATAACAATACAAAGCCACAAATACATTATAATAAATAATACAAATACATAATTAATAATGATAGAAATTAATTTTTGTTTCATGTAATTTATACTTTTGTTAAATTATCTATTATGAAATGTTGATTTTATTTTAAATAAATTGATCGTGTTTATCCAAAAAAATTTAGTTTTATAAAACAAATATGCTTATTTATTTATTAAAAAAATAACAAATATTACAATATATATATATATAATCATATATTCAATTTACCAATTCAATAATAAAAATTAAATAAATAGTAGTAAGTATAAAAAAAGGAATATTCTATTATAAAGTGAAAATTTAGAGAGTTGTTGTTGGAGATGAATATTGAAAATCTGTAATTTTATATCTACTGTATTGTGGGGTTTGTTGTTGGAGATGGCCTCGCACGTGGAAATAATAACGGACCGTGTATGATAAGTTTTGTCGAATAAATTTGAAGGTATATGTTATAACTTGTAAATGTTCTGCATGTTGTTATTGCAAAAAAGCGTATATGTCGTATTATTTAAGACAATTGATAAAAAATAAAATAAAATAATCAAGCCCAATAAATTAGAAATGAAGCCTGAAGAGTTAAAAAAAATAAAATATTAGAAAACGCCCCAAAAACTAAAACATAAAAAATAAATCCTAGAATTAAATTTCTTAAAAAAAATTCAAAATATTATAAATAAACCTAGAAATTTTTTAAAAAAAATTGCACGCAAAAAAATAAAAGATCAAATAATATAAGGATAAGTCCATTTTGATCTCTTACATATGATTCATAGGCATAGTTTGATCCCTAAATAAAATTTTGTTCTAAATCGCTCCTAGAAATTTTTTTAAAGATATCAGATTGAGCCCTCTATTACCTCAACAGATGATCAAAAACTTCCTATCACAACACACTGATATATATTTTTTCTCACACTCATTTTTTCACACATTAACACACATTTTTTACACATATGAATTAAACACATTTATTTCAAAAATGTAAAAAAATTGCACAGCTCATGTTAAACCAAGTAGCAAAGTAAAATACCCTTTCAAGATCCCCCCGGCGAGAATCTCCTCTTGAGTTTGCGATTGCTTGGAGAGAGAAGTAGGCTTTAGTATTTATTTGTCATTGTTGGCGTAATTTTGTTTATATTGATGGATATGAATTTGTAGTTGTTGAGATCATAGCAATAAATCAAACTTGGAATAAAGCTGATCGAGCTGCTACATAGAATCCTTTGTTGTGCATGGGTGCATGGTGTACAATGCATGGAATTAGTGCTACCTAAACTATTAAGTTTGTTAACAGCAGTTATCAAGAATAGTTAGCAGACGTTTTTCAGTTGGTATAGGGTAGTTGCATGGCAGTTTCTAGCTAATATAGTTTATATATTAGTTGATCAGTTTCAGCAGTTGGTGAGTGCAGATTATTTCTTCATTCTCATGTATTCTAGTGAGAGGTAGCTCGAGAGAAAATAGAGAGAGAGCTGTGTTGTAATCTGTACTACATAAAAGAGAAATTAATACAAGAGAGAAACTTCAAAGTGGATGTAGATCATCTTGATCGAACCACTATAATTCTTGTGTTCTTATTTCATTTCTGCATACAAATCTTTTCTATTCTCATCAAGATTGGTGTTCTACAAGTTTGAATCAGAACAAGTGGCGCCGTCTATGGGAATGAAAGTAATCAAGATGAGCTCGGCAAGATTTGATGTGGAGAAATTCACGGACAAGTCTGATTTTGGCTTTTGGAAGGTGAAGATGCGAGCACCCCTAATTCAGCAAGGTTTGGGAGATGCTCTCAAGAAAGAATCTGCTAGCTCTTCAGGAAAAGAAAAAGGTGATAAATTTGAAGAGTTGGTGCAGATTAAAGAGAAGGCTCATAGTATGTTCATACTATCTTTGGGGGACAAATATTTGAGAGAGATGGCAAAAGAAATGACTACCATAGGAGTATGGGACAAGCTCGAGAGTATGTACATGGTAAAATCCTTGGCAAATTGCCTTTACATGAAGTAGAAGCTCTACTCGTTCAAGATGACATATGAGAAATCCATCCTGATCCAGATGGATGATTTCAACAAGATTCTAGATAATCTTGAAAATATAGAGGTGAAACTTGAAGATGAAGACAAAGCTTTGATCCTGCTATCAGCTCTTCCAAAGTCTTTCGAGAATTTCAAAGACACTTTATTGTTTGGTAGTAAAGAAATTATCAAACTGGATGATGTTCAAATGGCATTGAAATCCAAAGAGCGGCAGAAATCAACTGCAGCTGCAGCTTCATCTTCTTCAACTGGGGGTGAAGGATTGGTGGTTAAGAAGAAAGAATGGAACAAGAAGAAAAAATAAGGCAACAAGAAATAAAAGAAGGTTGCAGACACACCAAATGATCTAGAAATTAGGAAGTGCTTCCACTGCCATGAGCCAGGTCACCACAAAAAGAATTGTGCTAAGTGGAAGGCACTCAAGGGAAAAGCTGTAGATGCACCACATAAAGGGCAGAAGAGCCAGGCAAATCAGACCTCCAGGGGAGTTCCACAAGATGGATATGAATCCTCTGAAGCTCTGACAATTTCTGCAGCAGAAGTAGGAACTGAATGGGTTCTTGATTCAGGGTGTAGTTTTTATATGACACTTGTTAAGGAGTGGTTCACTATCTGAAGTTCCAACATGGAGGGTCTATGCTCCTAGGCAATGATCAAAGCTGTAAAATCAAGCGAATTGGAACTGTCAAGATCAAGATATTTGATAGGATTATAAGGGCTCTGTCAAATGTTAGATATGTTCCTGACTTGAGAAAAAACCTTATCTCACTTGGTGTTCTTGATAAGTCAGGATACAAATTCCAGTTTGAAAATGGAAAATTAATAGTGTCAAGAGGTGAAACTACAGTCATTAAAAGAACAAGAAGGAATGATTTGTATTTTCTAATTGGAAATACAGTTCAAGGGCACTTAAATGCTGTTAAAGAGAACGATCAGACACTTCTCTGGCATGAAAGATTAGGTTATGTTGGAAATAAGGGGATGTTGGAACTAGCTAGGCAGAAACTACTTGGAGAAGACAAGATCTCATAGATTGGCATATGTAAACACTGCATTTTTGGCAAGTCAAAATGACTGCCATTCTCATCCAGTGAACACACTACCAAAGAGAAGCTTGAATATGTCCATTCTGATTTGTGGGGGCTTACAAAGAACTCAACTAAGGCTGGAGGCAGGTTCTTTATCTCCATAACAGATGATTATTCAAGAAAAGTCTGGGTATTCATTCTTAAAGCTAAATCTGAAGCATTCCAGAAGCTTAAAGAATGGCTAATTGAGGTGGAGAATGTAACTGGAAAGAAGCTGAAGCATCTGAGGACTAATAATGCCCTGGAGTATCTATCTGAGGAGTTTACAACATTTTGTAAAGAAAGAGGCATTATCAGGCACAAAACTGTTCCAGGAACACCTCAGCAAAATAGGGTGGCTGAGAGGATGAACCTAACCTTACTGGAAAGGGTCAGGTGTATGCTGAGTAATGGGAGTTTTTCAAAATCATTATGGGGAGAATTGGTTACTACTGCAACTGGTTTGATTAACAGGTGCCCATCCTCCGCTATATAGTTCAAAACACCTGAAGAATTGTGGAGTGGAAGGCCTGCAGACTACAGCAAGTTGAGGATAATAGGTTGCCTAGCTTATGCTCATATCAAGCAAGACAAGCTTGATCCTAGAGCTATCAAGTGTGTGCTGGTGGGCTGTCCCATAGGGGTTAAAGGATTTAAACTCTGGTGTATAGCAGATCAGAAGTTCATCACTAGTAGAGATGTTACTTTTGATGAAATAAAGTTTCCATTGAAGCTGAACCATGAGGAAGCAAGCTCTGATACCTCTGGTGTCCAGGTGGAGATTGAATCTCAAGATGTTAGAAACTCTCAACAAGACACCATTTCTTCTGATGGAGTGGTTCCTTCAGAAACTCAAGAAGCAGGAGAAAGAGTTGACTACAACAACTATCAACTCACCAAAGATAGACAGAAGAGAGTTGTCAAACCTCCTGTCAGATTTTCTCAAGTAGATATGGTATCATTTGCTCTATTTTCTGTATTAGAAATAGAATCATATGAGCCTAACACTTATTCAGAGATTGTAAGCTATTCAGAAAAGGATAAATGGTCTATAGCCATAGAAGAGGAGATGATATCTTTGGAAAGAAATGATACATGGGAAATTGTTGACATACTAAAGAACTAGAGATTAGTAGGCTGCAAATGGATATACAAAAGGAAGCCTGAAACCATAAAAGGGAGTGGTATAAGGTATAAGGCAAGGCTTGTGGCTAAGGGGTTTTCTCACTAAATCATATTACAGGTGATGTGACACTAAAACCATGTTTGATGTTCAAAAACACTAAATCACCCTTTGGATTTCTCCCAGCTAACTCTCCTGCATCTCATGTTCAATTATTATTGTATGCGTACAAATGACACGTGGACTATTTAGTAGCATAAATTGTAACCATCTAAAACAAATGATCGATCTCTCGACCAAAGTTACATAAACACCCATGTACGTATTTGCAAATATATAGTGGAGAAAAATATTTGAAGTAATTCACAAGTGTATAGCATCTTATCATAGACATAAACAAATGAAAATTGTGAAAAATCTTTGCATAAGAAAATGAATAAAAGATTTAACGTAATACACATAACTGTGATGTGATGAAAGCTCAAATTGTTGAAAGTCAACTATTAAATGATAAGAAATTAAGCAAGGCAGGGGATTTTTGTCAAAACAATTGGAGAATATCATTCTCGACTGACTTTGCTACTGTATGCTTCATTATATAATATTTTAGACCACGCTTGTTCCTGTTTTGTATTAGCTTCACATTTAAAGGATGGCTATTTACAAGCAAACAAAGCACCAACAAATATATATATATATATATATATATATAGAGATCAAATGAGAACCAATGTCCTGTGTAGGAACTAGGAACTAATATGGAGCGTTGGATCAATGATTTTCTAAGGCTCAGATCAATCTCAAAAAAATGGGGTCAAAAATGCAATATCTTAAGAATTATATTAAGTTGAGGGTATTTATGTCATTGTAATGTATATTAAAAATCTGCAGTAAATATATCTATTCCATATATAGTGGGATTATATGGGAACAGTTTTTTTTTTTTTTAATTTTGGACATTTTTTTTTAATTATGGACGATTTTTACAAATCTTTTACATAGTTGTATCTATCGGTATTTCATATTTTAATTCATCACACACATGTTCAACATTCTTATTGCTTGGGTCTCTTACGGTTGAAGGAGTCGTTATAGATTATAGACAAGTTATATTTATCGGATTTCATCGGTCTCACTCCAGTTTTCGTCTGATTATGGAAGATAACATGTATTATGTTCTCCATTAATGGTGTAGAGATATTGGTGGAATCTGGTAGGGACGCGTATGTCCGACGTTTAGCAAATGTTTCATACTGAATTAGCAAATTATAAATTTGTTAATAGCAAATCGGTAATATTTGTATGTGAAAATTAATTTTTTTTAAAATGGTTTCAATGTGATTTGTATGATAGTGAGATGTTTGCAGAGAAGGGGCATTTCATATTTATTATAGATGATAAATGCTTTCTCGTATTTGGTTGTGGAAGTTTTCAAGTTATTTTAAAAAAAAATAGTTAAAATAGCATGAATTGCTGTGTGTAAAATAAGAATGTATTTTTTTCACAAGTTCTTACTCCATTGTATATTATAATCACGTCGGCTATCGTCTGATTATGCAAGATGCAGGCATTGTGTTATCCGTTAATGTATCTTTGTATGTGTAGGGATATGGGTGGAATCTGGTAGGGACACGTATGTCTGACATATAGCAAATTTTGTATGCGAAATTAGCAAATTATAGATTTGTTAATAGCAAATCGGTAATATTTTTATGTGAAAATTCATTTTTTTTAAATGGTTTCAATGTGCTTTGCATGATAGTGAGATGTTTGCAGAGAATGTGCATTTCATATTTATTATAGATGATAGATGTTTTTTTCGTATTTGGTTGTGGAAGTTTTCAAGTTATTAAAAAAAATAGTTAAAATGGCATGAATGGTTGTGTGCAAAATAAGAATGCATTTTTTTTTTCACAAGTTCTTACTCAATTGTATATTATAATCACGCCGATTATCGTCTGATTATGCAAGATACAGGTGTTGTGTTATCTGTTAATGTATCTTTGTATGCGTAGGAATATATGTGGAATCTGGTAGGGATGCCTATGTCTGACATTTAGCAAAATTTTTATACGTCATTAGCAAATTATAAATTTGTTAATAGCATATCGGTAATATTTTATGTGAAAATATGATTTATTTTTTTGATGATAGGATGGTCTCTTTTAAAAAAAATAAATTTTAATGTGCTTTGCATGATAGTGAGATGTTTGCACAAAGTGGACATTTCATATTTATGATAGACGATAGATGTTTTTCGTATTTGGTTGTCGAAGTTTTCAAGTTATTAAGAAAAAAAAAATAAAATGGCATGAATTATTGTGTGTAAAATAAGAACGTATTATTTTTTCACAAGTTCTTACTCCATCTTATATTATTGTCACGCCGGTTATCGTCTGATTATGCAAGATACAAGTATTACGTTATCCATTAATGTATCTTTATAGGTGTATGGAATATGGGCAGAATCTGTTAGTGACGCGTGTGTACGACGTTTAACAACTTTTTTAATTGTAATTAGCACATTATATATTTGTTAATAGCAAATCGGTAATATTTTTTATGTGAAAAATATGATTTATTTTTTTTATGAAATAACATTATTTTTAAAAAAAACCATTATACAATATAAAAACATATCACAAATTTGCTAATCTTATATCACTAACTTGCTATAATCAAATGATCAATTTAATAAAATACGAATCATTGTAGTAAATTTTAACGGTAGCAACATTTGCTAAACATATATTAATAACTTGCTAATCAAACCTTAATAATTCGCTAAAAATGTCAAATCTAATCAAACCAAACCAATGAATAAAACGATTACACAATAAAGAAAATCCTTATTTTTTTCTAATTATGTATTACTTAACTAATCTGCTAAAACGATTTCTCTTCACCTCTATAATCATTCACCCTCTCAATTTGCTAATCATATACTCAACATTTGTTATAAATTAAATATAAATATGATATAAACAACCCCAATTTGCTAATCATATACTCAACATTTGCTATAAATTAAATATAAATATGCTATAAATAAGAAATTTATAATAGTCCATACTATCATTTAAACACCTTTTGCCCCACCGTCCGACCTTGCCTTCTTAGCACGATTTCCTTTCTCGTTGTTATATATAAATGACAATCAAAGATTGATCATAATGATACAATACATGATACACATAAATGATAATTATATCTTACTAATTTGATATAAACCAATGTAATTTTGCTATATATTTAAGGTTTATTTGCTATTAACAAAACCATTATACAATACAAAAACATATCACCAAGTTGCTAATCTTGTATCACTAACTTGATATAAACAAATGATCAATTTAATAAAACACGAATCCTAGTAGCAAATTTTAAAAACAAATGACCAATTTGATATACACAATGGGAAAATTTGCTAAAAAAGAAGAATACGAAAAGAATTCATACTTTGTTATAAACAATTGCACACTTTGCTAAACACATACGGATACAGATGTTATAAACAACAGAATAATTTGCTAAAGAGGAATTATGAATCTCAAGAAAGCCGAAAACTATAAACACATTAAACAATTTTTTACCCAAACTCAACAAAATTATTGGCTAACAACACTACAAAAATTTGCTATAACCATATATCAAATTGATATCATCAGATGGATAACTTGCAACAAACAAATAAAATATTTGCTATAATATATAAACAACTGCACGGTTTGCTAAACACCAAGGAATAACTTGCTATCAACTGAAGCATAATTTGATACAAATATATGAATACGGGAAAATTTTTTGTTAAAAATCACTGCACAATTTGCTAAACCTGGAGTAAAAAATTGCTATCAACAAAGGAATCTTTTGCTAAAAAAAAAAAGAAAAAGAATTTACCAACAAATACCAATTAAATCGACATCCTAACAAAATAGACCTTTACTCATTTACGAAAACTATAAATACATTAAACAATTTTTTACCCACACTTGACATAATTATTGGCTATAAACATATATCAATTTGCTATCAACAGATGTATAACTAGCAACAAATATATAAAATATTTTCTAGAAACTATAACCAGTACGGTTTGCTAAACATGAAGGAATAATTTGCTATCAACCCAAGCATAATTTGCTAAAATATATGAATACGGAAAACATGCAATTAAATCGACATTCTAGCAAAAACAAATAATTTGCTACATATATTAAACAATGTATTTTAAAAGCACATTATTATCGAAGTTACCCAATTCTCATAAAATAAAGTTCAATTTTTATTTTTGTTTTTATTTCAGTAAGCATACTATTTGCTAACATGTTCATATATTTTCACTGAACACAATAACAACAATTGCTATTATAAACAAAAAAATAAATGGTATGTGTACAAAATAGTATGAAGTATGCGTACATCAAAAAATTAGAACTCTAATCCTGTATGACAGAGATAGATAAACACAAACAAATACTTCAAAACGCTACAACCCAACTACATAAGAAATAACGCAGCATAACAACTCACGTACAGTACGATTAAGCCTTCTCGGTTGACCTCTACCCGCCATATTCGGATTTCTTCAAGCGTCTTTTTTCACGTCTTGTATGCTCAAACAGCCGATGACAGATCGAGAGTGGACTTCGGAATGAAATAAGAGAAATATCTCATTTTTTTTCTCTAATGGAGAAATTGATTTGATTCTCTTTTTTTTTCTAGGTTTGGAGAGAAGATGGGGCGTCGTTAATGAATGTGGGTGTGCAGATTATGGATGAGTTTCCATATATATTGTTATTCCAAGATATGATGGAGATATGTTATGTACAATTTTACATTTACTGAATCCAATTTTTTTTTGAAAAGGACGATTTTTGCAAATAAACCCCTAAAAGTCCAAATAAATCTTGATCATTGAAATTGATTTGATGAATGGTTATAATTAGTTCCTAGTTTTTACACTGGGGTGTGGTTCTCATTTTAACCCACCCCATATATATATATATATATATATATATATATATATATATATATATATATATATATAGTTCATATGAGAACACCTTATTGGTGTGAGAAATGAGAACACATCTTACACCATCCAATTTAATGATCCAATGGTTGAGATTTAAGGTGGCAATTTCGTAAATAATAGGGCAAAAAATAAGGAAGGAGGACTATTTTCGTCCAAATCCATTAAAATTGATGATGTCAGCAATTAAAAAAAAAATCTTAAAAACTTTAATCGACCATAACTTCCTCGTTTTTAATCCAATGCACACAAAAAATATATCAAATTAAAGCTCTCTTCATGCTCTTTCATTTAAGATGTCGAAAGGCTATGTTTGGATGAAAAAATATGAACGAAAAATAAAAAAAGAAATTTTTTACGTGTGCCCAGGTTGTAAATGCTTTCGTTAGCATATAATAATTCTTCGTCAGCATTATGATAACATATGAACGTATGCTAATGAAGCATTTGTCATATGCTAACATAATATATTCGATGTGCTAACAAAGAATTATCATAATGCTAACATAGTATAAATTTATTAGGGTTTATTAAATCTCAATTATGGTTTATTTAATCTCGATTATGGTTTATTCCATCTAATTATTATTATTCTTTTGAAATTTAATTTTTTGTTTATAGTTCTTAATTGATTATTATGGTTTATCCTATCCAATTATAATTTATAACGTATGTTGATAGAGTATTACCATATGCTAACATAGTGTATTCGCAATGCTGACGAACCAAAACTATAATGCTAACGTAGTACAAATATAATATTATTATTATTATTATTATTATTATTATTATTATTATTATTATTATTATTATTATGATTTCTTTCAACTCATTTAGGGTTTACCACATCCAACCAATGTTTATTTCATCTAATTAGGTTTATTTCATCCAATTATGATTTTTTTCCATTTAATTAGGGTTTATTAAATCGAATTAGGTTTATAATTAATTTTTAGAATATTTTTTTCGCCAACAATATTTGAAAACTTTAATTAGCATAACTATAATGCTTCGTTAGCATTATGATAATACTTCGTTAGCATAACGATCTGTTATCAAATCCTCCGCGATTTTTATAAGAATTACCAAATTACAGTAATACCCTCGCGCGAAAAACTTTTCAGATTTTACACAATTGCCACCGCCTTTTTCATCAAATCTGGACCTTTGATTTTTGATGGATGTGTGGTGTGAGATGTGTTCTCATTTCTCACACAAGGGGTTATTTTTATATAACCTCACCCCTATATATATATATATATATATAGGGATGTCAAACGGGCCAACCCGTCGGTTTCGGGCCAAACCTATCGGGTTATCAGGCTATTCGGTTCGGGCTAAAAATTCTTGGCCCAAACCCTAACACTTCGGTTTTCAGGCTAGCCCATCGGGCCGACATATTTCCGATAAAAATTAAATTCTTTTCTAGTCGCAAGAAAAAATACCTAGTAGTTATTAATAAAACTCCAAAGCTCAATTGAGGCTGCATTATCGGAAAAAATGAACCAAAAAATTATGACTATATCCAAATCAAGCAAGAACGAATCCAAAAAGGTAAATTCTCAAATAAAATATAAGTTTTCACACTTTTTACATAACGAAATTGAAAATAGCTCATCAAACTACAAATTTCAAGTACATGTTTATGGTTAATTTTCAAACCAATTTTACATCCTAGTAGTTTGTTGAACTGAAATCATTATTTTATTTATTCTATCCTTATCTTTGAAAAAAAAAATAGAAATCAACAAACACAAAATTTACATCCCCTTTGTAAAGAAGCATCAAAGTAACCATTAAACCACAACTTCATAAATTATTCAACCTCAATTCTGACTTAAGACAATATATGATTGAAATAGGCGGCGGTCGCTTCTCAGTTATCTCTAACATTTAGGGTTGAAGATTGGGTTTTAAGTAAATATATTTTTTTTAAAGGAAAGCCCATCCCAATGGCCAGCCCACGGGCCGATCGGGCTAGCCCGTTCGGACTGGTCCGTTCGGTTAAAATTCAATTCGTTCCTAAAAAAATGACCTTAACTCACCTTTTTTTGGGGCGGTTCGGGCCAGCCCATCGTTTCGGACTAGATTAACATCCCTATATATATATATGCGTAATGCACGAGCCCACGCATTAGCATGAGACGAGTGCACTATGTGAGACATCAGATAAAAAAAATAAATTAATTTAAAAAATTAAATATATATTTATTAATTTATTAATATGAAAAGTCAGAATGGCGACGGCGGAATGTCAATTGCCGGAAGTCCCATGGTATTATAATGGTAGCCGTTCAAAATTTTCACATGGTGGCTCATTTACTTAATGGAATCGATTTTTTTATAGGAAAAGTTTCCGAGAGCCAGCAGAGATTGGAAATTTCCCTTTCTCAAAGACTAATTTTCATCGGTTTTTGAGAAGACAACAGAGCAATATATAAAAAATTCCCTTTTATAATAGCATGTTTTTGTTGAGACCAATCCACAAAAACTGGGCACCGATTCTCTTTCTTGGAGTTTCCTTGTGGTTATATTACAGGTACTCTGCTCTGAAAGATTCAGGAACAGAATGCGTAACTTCAATTTATGAGCTCACTGTTAAGGTACGTGCGTCGTTTCTATCGAAGAGTGTTCGAGATTTATTATTATTATTATTATTATTATTATTATTATTATTATTATTATTATTATTATTATTATTATTATTATTATTATTTCTTGATGCAATAATACGATGATTGGGGATGTTGCACTGTTTACTGAATCTGTTATTGATGCTGCCATGCGACAAGAATCTCATTTTCAGGCTCAATTTGTAATACAAATACTTCAAATTTCCAAGTACTGAGAAACTTCATAATTGCAACCAAATAAAGAAAAGAGTGTGTAGATGATAGAGAGTGGACTGAATTATTGACTTATGAAATTTTATCATAGTTGGGCACTACATCCCATTCTAGCCTTGAATGTGTATTTCCTGATGGAAGGGATCATGTTTCCTTTTCTAAAGCTGGAAATTCCATGCCAACAATTGTCAATACTTTTTAGCACTTTCTGTGATAGTGGGCTATTTTTTGCAATTGCCATTCTATTGCAAATCTCTAGGACTCTATCCCCCCCCCCCCCCCCCCCCTTTTTTTTTTAGGAGGTGTTGTATTCCGCCACCTTGGTTGAATGAATTGTTTGAATAGATTGACGAGCTAGAGCCAGGACACATTCGATGCCTGCTGATATTTTTTATATATGCCTAAATTCACTCCCAAGTGTTATTTAATCTATCTGCCTGCTCTTACTTTTAACTCATTGAAGACCAAATATACAGTTTTATGTGCAAGAATGTTACAGTTACCACTTCTATGTTGAATTGGAAACCTGGGTTACTTGAATTTGATCAGTATTGAGAAGCTAGATATCATGTTTCTCTGAGTTGCTAAGAGAGTGCATTGACAACTTCACTTTCATGTAAAATGGCATTTTCATCTCCATGTTTACATTTTTGCTTATTTTATCCATAAGATATTTGGTTAACTGGACTAGCTTTGATTCATCTTTAACGATTTATTGTTCTTATTTTGCTAATTGTTTCCACTATAAGTACTCTTCAATCAGGAGATCGCTCTTTTAGAAATCTTACAGTTTAGTTGTTACTTATTGACCTGGAGATTTGACGCATGCTTTGTATACCACATAACTAAAATACAGGATATTCATGGAAATGATGTTCCTTTAAGCAACTACCAGGGGAAGGTTCTTCTCATCGTCAATGTTGCTTCAAAATGGTATATGACTCCATCTGCTGATTTAAGTTTTCCTTTTTCGTTTTTTTAATCTAATATCATCGATTTACTATGGTGGTGTCTGACTTTCTCTCTCATTTATTTCCATTTTTGGTATAGTATTTATTTGATCTAAAATATCTTTATGTCCCCTAATATGCAAACTTTGAGGCTAGTTCTGCATGATTCTGGTGAAAGATATATAACCAAGTTAATTGGTATTCTTTTAGGTTTGGTGCAGTATAATGCCATCAAATATATTTGTAATATAATGTATCGTTACTTATAATCACTATTCTTTTTACTATTGCATGGGTAACATGTGTGTTTACTATTCCATGTAATTATTTTAAGCCAACATGGTTCCAGTAGTATCTATCAAGGTCTACTGTTGCAATCGCTTGTTATTCAGTATTACCCTCAACTCTGTTGTTATATATATCTTCTGTAGCGGTTTAACCCAGTCAAATTACAAGGAGTTAAACATTTTGTACGACAAGTATAAAGATCGAGGTATATATAATATTTCTCATGTGGTTCATTGGCCTGTACTAAAATGTGTTTTCTAAGTGTCATTATGTTTTGTGTCTTCTTCCAGCCTTTGAAATACTCGCATTTCCTTGCAATCAGTTTGCTTCTCAAGAGCCAGGAACTAATGAGGAAATTGACGAAGCTGTATGTACCAGATTTAAAGCTGACTTTCCAATCTTTGACAAGGTATTCCTTTATTATGATTGCTTATATTGAACCATTTTTGTTGGATTGTACTTGAAATGGCTTTATTTAGACATGTACTACAAGTGATCTTCGTTCATGAACTAGATTGATTAGTTGGCTATTTAACTAGTTTCAGACTTCAAATAGGCCACAATCTTATTACTAGCTCCTCTATGGAACATTGGGACAGTATTTATTATCAATATAATTAGATAAGTGTAGAATTGTGTGCTTATGAGCTCAAATTCCAGCATGATATTTTCCTAAAATTTTCAGACCTTTAACTCCCCTTCAAGTTAGCTGGTGCCAAAGCTGATCAAACTAAAGTTGTCTGTGCTGTATAGCATATAAATCCGACTGACATATATACTGGTTGAAACTGCATTCAGATTGAGGTCAATGGAAAGAATACGGCGCCCCTTTACAAGTTCTTGAAGTCGGAAAGAGGTGGTTTATTCATCAATGCTATCAAGTGGAATTTTACGAAGTTTCTGGTGAACAAAGAAGGAAAAGTAGTGGAGAGATACGCTCCCACAACATCACCACTTGCAATTGAGGTAGAAAAGTTAGCATGAACCAAGTTGAATGTGAATTATTTATCTTTCCGAAGGCAACTAGAAATTGAACAATGATCTATCTACTAATGAGCTATGCCTTCAAATCTATGATATGCCACAAAGTCGAATGCTAGTTTTTAATTTCAGTCCCTTGCATTTGTGATTTTGTATTTATTTTGTTTTTTTGCTCCATGCAGAAAGACATACAAAATCTTTTGCCAAAATGAGCATATGAAGGTTCGCTACTCTCCTCGTTCCCGTTAATCGTTATTATATACATCAATATAGAAGTGTTGCAAATGACTTAACACATGGTTAAGCAGCACACGGGATGGAATAACCATCTTACTCTATCTAGTATAGGGAGGGTTCTCAAGCCTACTATATACATAATGGAAGTTTTATAGACTACAGTCTCGTGGTCTTCCTTGTCTCCACATTTTATTATTCTGCACGTTTGGTTTTCTCGGTTTGCTCCCATTTTAATCCAGCATGAAGGAAAAGAATTATCTTGGTTCCACTATGCAAGTGTCATTTATTATTTACACTCTATCAACAAATATATAGTCACTTCTCCGAAATTGCTTATCACATTTGAGCATGCAGTCTCAAATTGAAGGCCCTTATCATTTTTCAAGATTAGAGGGATGCTCGCTACGTTGTAGTGGGGTTATGGCTAGAGTGTGAGCAAACTGTACTTTTGATCCAAAAGTGGGAAATTCTTAGGCACGTCATGAGGTAATACCTCATCAGACATAATATCTCTATTGGGATATTTCTATGTGTCAAAATGAAAGCTATAAATTATTTATCCTATGTTTGAAACATAACATGGAAATTGTTAGAAATCTCATTTTAGTATTTTTTTTATTCAAATTAATCAAGTAGATTTATTAAGATAAATTAATAATATTGTAGACTTATAGTCTAGGGGTATTCTTTACCCATTTTATGGTGAGACACAAGAGTTCGATAATCTTCCTCCAATTAAAAAAATAAATTAAGCAAATAAATAAAAGAAGATATATATATATATATATATATATATAGGGAAATGATCAAATGAGAACCCTTCCCCCAGGTGGGAACTAGGAACTAATCCTAGCCCTTGTTTGACTCAATCTGGACGGTCCAGATTAAATCAGATTTAAGTGGATGAGCGGTGGCATTCCTGTAATTTTCGGCAACTTTGTGGGCGGAGGGGTAATATAGTAATTTAATAATTCTTCTCTTTTGTTCTGAGGCTAAAATAAGAATCGTATGAGGCTAAAATGAGAATCGTATGAGGCTAAAATGATTGAAGTAGGAGGCTAAAATTGATGTGACATTTTCCACTAGGGTTCGCCGTTCCTAATTAGGGTTTATTGCGTTTCGATTAGGGCTCTGATCCCGACTAGTAATTATGAGATTCCCATTAGGGTTCACTGTCCCCAAATAGGGTGTATTTCATTTCATTTCAATGAAATCATCGTTCCATTTTTGTTTATCAACACATGCTAAAATGAGAAATGCATGGGGCTAAAATGAGCGAAGCTTGAGGCTTAAATTGAATTTGGGCGATTTCTTAGTTCAGTTCCGATTTTGCCCTTAAAGAGACGCGCGAATTTAAGACTTTCATTTTAATTATACAATTGCCACTGAAAAATCTGGTTTGATCTGGACCATCCAGATTGTGGAATGAATGGATGAGATTGATTCCTAGTTCCCACCTGGGGTAGGGTTCTCACCAGATCCTATCCCTATATATATATATATATATATATATATATATATATATATATATATATATAGGGAAAGGATCAAATGAGAACCCTTTCCCCAGGTGGGAACTAGGAACCAATCCTAGCTCTTGTTTGACTCAATCTGGATGGTCCAGATTAAATCAGATTTAAGTGGATAGGCGGTGACATTCCTGTAATTTTCGACAACTTTGTGGACGGAGGGGTAATATAGTAATTTAATAATTCTTCCCTTTTGTTCTGAGGCTAAAATGAGAATCGCATGAGGCTAAAGTGAGAATCGCATGAGGCTAAAATGATCGAAGTAGGAGGCTAAAATTGATGTGACATTTTTCACTAGGGTTCACCATTCCCAATTAGGGTTTATTATGTTTCGATTAGGGCTCATCTGATCCCAACTAGTAATTATGAGATTCCCATTAGGGTTCACTGTCCCCAAATAGGGTGTATTGCATTTCATTTCAATGAAATCATTGTTCCATTTTCTTTGTGCACTTCTCTCTCTCCCCACACTCTTTCTCTCTCTATTTTTCACCTATTTTCTCTCCCCCTCTCTCTGTTTGTTTTTGTAAACCATTTACTAAATACAAATTGAAAAATTATGATAATTTAATAATTTATTAAAATAATAAAATATTATACTTATAAATATATATATGTGGTTAAGAGGATTTTTTATGCAAAATCTCGAAATTGATGTTGCTGGTTCAAACACGATTTTGAATTCTTGATGATTTTATTTTTTTGACATTCACATGCACATTTTAAATTTTTAGATTTCTTGATTTGTTTGTAAACGTTTTTATTCTTTTTGGATTAAATTCTATTTTTTTCTAAATTATCTCAATTAAAATTTTACCTTGTTTCATCTTTTTCATATAATGTTGTTGATTCATGTATTCATCTTTTTTTAATTATCTCGTCCAATTCCGATTTAGGTATTTATTTTTATTTTTTCATCAATGATTCTGTTATTATTATAGTTCGTGCTAAAATGACATATACATCATGCTGGAATGGTTCATGGTCCATGCTAAAATGACATGACTTATACTGATATTGATAATATCATTCAAATTTATTTCTGGTATGTGATAAATGTTGTTGATGTGAGTTACATGTTGGATAAATTTCACAATAATAAACCGAATGTCTTCAATTAAACAACAATAACTTTATCCACATATAAACGTAATACTGATATGTAACGTCATGCTAAAATATCTTATACACTATGCTAATATGAGAGTAATTTCATGCTAAAAATTCATAAACGCAATGTTTTTTTTTCATATAATATATCAAATTATAATTTTTTTCATACTATTTCATTCAAGATCTCACATGACTTTGTTTATCCGAAGAAATATGACGAAAATATAAAATATTCATTTTTATGGCTTATTTTATTTTATTTCAAGAATATATGATTTTTTTCAAAAGGTTTATGACATTTCTTTTGTGGTTATTACATTAATATTAAGGTTTATCAATCTCAATTATTGTTTAGAATATGATGCTAAAATCAGAGAAGTATGAGGCTAAATATGTTCTATTACGGTTTATTGCATCACCCATTATTGTTTATCAAATCATGCTAAAATTAGAAAATTATCAAACTAAAATGAGGGATGTAGCATGCTAAACTTGATGTCACATTCTCATTATGGTTCATTGTTCCCAATTAAGGTTTATTCTTCCCAATTAGGGTTTATTACATTCGCATTAGGGTTTATTGTTCTCAATTAAGGTTTATTGCATGGCATGTTACTGTTTATAGTATCTTGCTAAAATGAGGGATGTATCAGGTTAAAATGAGGGAAGAATAAGGCTAAATGTGATGTCCCGTTGCCATTAGGGTTCATTATTCCCAATTAGGGTTTATGACATTCCCATTAGGGTTCATTGTTCTCAATTAGGGTTTATAACATTCCCATTAGAGTTCATTATTTCCAAGTAGGGTTTATTACATTCGCATTGCGATTTTCTAGATCCTCCATTGTTGTTTAGTAGGTCATGTTAAAATGAGGTAAGTATCAGGCCTAAAATGAGGAAAGTAGCATGCTAATTTTTTTATCACATTCCCATTAGGGTGTATGACATTTCCATTAGAGTTTATTACATCGCATTATGGTTTATTGTTTATAACATCAGGTTAAAATGAAGTGAGAATGAGGTTAAATTTGGTGTCCCAATTCGATTAGGGTTTATTGTGTTCCTATTAGGGTATAGAAGTTCATGCTAAAATGATGGAAGTATGATGCTAACATGAAATAGTGTATGATGCTAAAATGAAATATTGTATGATGCTAATAAAACAACAATATCATGCTCGTATAAAGAAAAATTCACGCTAACAATGACATTTCCAAATATTAATAACAAATGTCTGAAACTAATATTCATCACCTTAAACTAATATTCTTCAACTTGAACTAATATTTATCAACATAAATTAATATTCATAAGAAATATGTCTTGAAACTAATAGTACTTGTATAAATTTCATTAATAGTACAAATCACTTCGACATAACAAATGCTTCAACATTAATTGGACCATCTTCACATGAGAGTCTGTAGTGTAGTGTAGGTTTTCCTCAACTTCGTTCTTTTCACTTTGTATGTTACTGTCTGTACTTAGAATTGTAGCACATATTTTGTTCTCATAAACTTTATCTCATTTCGGGAAATATTCTCTCAATTTCTTTCTTAGTTGTCAGTCATCTCGCTCGTTGCTTCACTTTCTCATTCTTTTTTCTTCTTTATCATCAACTAGTGTTTTTCATTTTGTAGTATCTGTATACGTGTAGGTATTTATATAAAATTATTAGAAAAATATTCATAATATCACCCGCAAATGTATTACACAACATGTTAAAATGTATTACACAATATGCTAAAATGAGAATTTTAATAGCATGCCTCCAAATGAGTTCACCCCCAATCTAATGAGAATATCTTTAATTTGATATATAATTTGCATAAATTTGATTAAAACGAGCAAGTATGAACAAAATATTGATATAAGTTACAGATTATGCTCAAATATCATATATATATATATATATCATACTATTATGCGAGTAGTTTCATGCTAAAATGCTATATAGATCGTGCTAAAATTTTATATACGCCATGCTAATATAATTCTGTGGCTGTTTTGTATGAAAAATATGCCTGAAAATTGATTTTTTTATTTTCATCTATTTTTTTTCAAATAAACATATGCAATATGGATCTTAAATGAAAGAGTATGAAAATAGCTTTAAATTGATATATGATTTGTGTAAATCCAATTAAAAACGAGCAAATTATGATTGATTAAAATTTCTACAATATTTGTACAAATTTAATGACATCATTATCGATATTTTGACGGAAAGAAATTAACCCCCCACTTTTGAAGTTCAATTTATTTACCAATATGCCACCGCTTTTTTTAAAAAGTTCAACATATTTACAAGTTTGCCGCCGATAATCTGTTTTAATCTTAGCCATTCCAATCTATGAATGGGTGGATGGGATGTGTTCCTTGTTCCCACATGGGCGAGGGTTCCCACCAGATCTCACCCTATATATATATATATATATATAGGGGTGAGGTTATATAAAAATAACCCCTTGTGTGAGAAATTAGAACACATCTCACACCATATATCCATCAAAAATCAAAGGTCTAGATTTAATGAAAAAGGCGGTGGCAATTCTGTAATATCTGAAAAGTTTTTCGCGCGGGGCTATTAACGTAATTTGGTAATTCTTATAAAAATCGTGGAGGATTTGATAACAGATCGTCATGCTAACAAAGTATTATCATCATGCTAATGAAGCATTATAGGTATGCTAATTAAAGTTTTCAAATATTGTTAGCGAAAAAAATATTCTAAAAATTAATTATAAACCTAATTTGATTTAATAAACCCTAATTAAATGGAAAAAATCATAATTGGATGAAATAAACCTAATTAGATGAAATAAACATTGATTGGATGTGGTAAACCCTAAATGAGTTCGAACAAATCATAATAATAATATATTTGTACTAATTAGCATTATAGTTTTGCTTCGTCAGCATTGCGAATACACTATGTTAGCATATGACAATACTCTGTCAACATACATTATAAACCATAATTGAATGGGATAAACCATAATAATCAATTAAGAACTATTAACAAAAAATTAAATTTTAAAAAAATAATGATAATTAGATGGAATAAACCATAATCGAGATTAAATAAATCATAATTGAGATTTAATAAACCCTAATAAATTTATACTACACTAGCATTTATGATAATTCTTTGTTACCACAGCGAATACATTATGTTAGTATATGACAAATGCTTCGTTAGCATACGTTATCATATGTTATCATAATGCTGACGAAGAATTATTATATGCTAACCGACAGAGGTTCAGTTTACCTTTAAACCTACTGTGATTTGTTTCAATATTAATAAATCGTGTCAATGCCTACAATTGTACAAGCATGTGATTGTAGATAAGATGATACGAGGTCAATCCACAGGGAAATGGAATAAAATTCAGACAACGCAAATACCACGACGTGAAAAGAGCGAAATATCCAGACGAACAATAAGGAGAGGGTGATTTAACTAAATCAAAGTGTCAAACAAGAATAAAAGACACATACACATAAACAACAATAATTATCAATATATTTTTCACTCAAGAATCAATACCAAACAAAGGAAGCTTTGAAGATGATAAATAAGGCGAAACTCTAGGACAAGACTACACAATGCTCATATTGACCTACAATGTGGAATTACACATACATTGTTGCAAAGTTCATAGATAGGAAGACCACAAGTATAATAAGAGCATCTCTCGAATATCTCTTAAATTGCGAATGCGACAAAGATGGTTATCTCTAACGCATTCTACGGTCGCACCTACAAAAGGATCTAAGGGTCACATTTCCTTCCACATAATGACATTCGACTAAGAAGACAAATATGTAGATTTGAGCTAGGCATGCTTATGATCACGGGATTGACTAGATGCAAGTGAATCATACATATGATGTTAGTGATATGACCAACCAAACAATATCATTCAAGCCCTAGCATAGATCAAAACCTTGACAAAGCAACAACACATATATTCATCCCAAATCAAAGATCAATATTCACATTGTTTCACCACATCCTAGAGCCCTAAAGCTGTAGCCAACCATATTCAAAGTAAAATCAAAATTACAAAAAGAAGGACAATAACCCATTCTAAATACAAGTCAAAGAAGAGAGAAGAGGTGATAAAACCAAATGTAGAATACTCCTTCTTCAATCCTATGGCTTGGATTCTCAAATGGATGGTTGAATCTTCAATCTTCTTCTTGATCTTCAAAAATCCCCTTTCTTGAAAATCCCCAAATGTATACATAAGTAATGGACCAATAATGGAGTGCCAAAAGTCAATTTTTGAAATTCGTCAAGGCGAAACGTGACCCCAGGTGATCGCTTTTTGGGGTCGGGTTTGAACTGAAGAAAAACAGCTCTCTGAAGCTTGTACAGAGCGACCGAAGGGGTCGCGCTTGTTTCTGCCTTAGAAGCGCGACCTGAAGTAGTCGCGTTTCTGGGTTGCGCTTCCCTTTGTTATGAAGTGTGACCCCAGGTGCTCGAGCTTTGCCGTCGCGTTCTGGCTGGAGAAAACACCGTCCCTGAAGTTGTCGAAGCGCGACCAAACGGGTCGCATTTTAGGGTCGCACTGTAGGCCGGCTGTGGCGCGACCTTGAGGTGATCGCGCTTCATGGTCGCGCTTTGGCGTTTACAAGTTTTCTTTGTGTTTTCTCATCTTTGTGCACACGTTGATCGATCAACTCACAACCTGACTCCTTTTGGCATTTGTTTTCCCAAAAACTCCCTAAATTGGTCACATTAAACCAAACAAAAGATTTAAACGATATTAACATTATTTACAACATATATACAGGATAATTAAGTGCAAATGTACGCATAATGAGTGTAATTTATGCAATTTATGCACTCATCACTAACGAAAGCATTTACAACCTAGGCACGCGTAAAAAAATTTCTTTTTGAAATTGCACTCATCGGCATCTCATCCCTCTTTGAAATAGATCCCATCTTTTGGCATCGCTCATATGTCTTCACAAACTCTTCACAATTTTTAAAAATGGAGGGCCAATAGAACCCGCTTTGTAGAATTTTCCTAGCGGTTCTATTGGAAGCAAAATGGTCTCCACACGGAGAATCATGACATGCCGTTATTATTTTATTCCATTCTTCCTCCGGTACACATCTTCGAAGGATAGAGTTAGCACACCTCTTGAAAAGATAAGGCTCCTCCCATATGTAAAATTTGAGATCATGAAAGAACTTTTTCCTTTGATAGCTCTCTATCTCTACCGGCTTTACCTTGGCAACTAGGTAGTTGACAATGTCTGCGAACCATGGAACTTTTGTTGAAGCCGCCATGATTCTCTCATCGAGAAAATTTTCATTTATTGGCCATGTGTTCTCTTCTTCTTTCACGTGTTCTAATCGGGACAAGTGATCCGCCACCACGTTCTCGCATCCTTTTCTATCTTTTATCTCCACATCGAACTCTTGGAGTAGGAGAATCCATCGGATAAGCCTTGGCTTTGCATCCTTTTTGGCAAAAAGATGCCTCAAAGCGGCATGGTCGATGTGCACTATCGTTCGGGCCCCAATGAGATAGGGCCTAAACTTGTTGAATACGTAGACAACCGCCAAGAGTTCCCTTTCTGTGGTGGTGTAGTTGACCTGAGCAGGATCCAAAGTCCTACTCCCATAGTAGATGACTCGGAAGAGTTTGTCCTTCTTTTGGCCAAGAGCGGCTCCTACCGCTATCTCGCTTGCATCACACATCACTTCAAAAGGCTCACTCCAATCGGGTGAGATAAGCACGGGTGCCATGATTAGGGCCTTCTTCAATGTCTCAAAAGCCTGCAAACAATTAGCATCAAAGTCAAATTCAACGGCTTTTTCAAGTAAACGACAAAGAGGTTTAGAAACTTTGGAAAAATCTTTTATAAAGCGCCTATAGAAACCAGCCTGTCCCAAGAAGCTTCTAACTCCCTTCTCATTTGTTGGTGGAGGTAGTTTTTCAATGGCCACTATCTTGGCCCGGTCCACCTCTAGACCTTCACCCGACACCTTGTGTCCTAGAACAATGCCATCTCTCACCATGAAGTGGCATTTCTCCCAATTGAGCACTAGATTAGTATATTCACATCTCTGCAATACTTGTGTTAAATTATCAAGGCATATATCAAATGTATCACCAAACACAGAAAAGTCATCCATAAACACCTCCATGATGTTTTCAATCAATCCATGAAAGATGGACATCATACACCTTTGAAAGGTGGCGGGTGCATTACACAACCCAAACGACATCCATCTATACGCAAAAATGCCATATGGATAAGTAAAGGCTGTCTTTTCTTGGTCTTCAGGAGCAATCATGATTTGATTGTACCCGGAATATCTATCAAGGAAACAATAGAATTCGTGACCCGCCAACCTATCTAGCATTTGATCAATGAATGGTAATGGAAAATGATCTTTCCTAGTATATGCATTCAACGCCCTATAATCTATACACATTCTCCACCCCGTTACCACTCTTGTAGCAATTGTTTCTTTATTATCATTCTCAACAATGGTCATTCCCCCCTTTTTAGCAATCACTTGAGTAGGACTAACCCATTCACTATCCGAAATAGCAAATATGATACCGGCATCAAGCAATTTTAGAACCTCTTTCCTAACAACTTCTTGCATAATAGGGTTGAGTCTTCTTGATTTTGCACATTAGATTTATAATCTTCCTCAAGCAAGATTTTATGCATGCATATCGAAGAGTTAATGCCTTTAAGGTCGGAGATTGGCCATCCTATAGTTCTTTGATATTTTCTCAACACCCTCAACAATTTATCACCTTGTTCATCGGATAAGAGGGAAGAAACTATTACCGGTTTTTGCTTGGCTTCATCAAGGTAAGCATAGCTCAAATGTGTAGGTAGGGGTTTCAACTTCATGTCTTCTTTTGCTTTCAACTCGTCCTCTTTCTTTAATGTTTGGTCCACGTTTCTTAATGGCAAGAACTTTGGCTTCCTCAAATAGAATTCCTGAAATGAATTCATCAAAGAAATGGAATCACATAGACCAAAATCATCATTAAATAAAGAATTAAAGATAGAGTTAGAAAGGCAAATCTCAAGAGGATCTTTTGGGTTCCTCAACTCTTCCTCCTTTATGCATTCATCCACCAATTGGAGCACCTTGCACTCCTCGATATTCTTTGCCTCTTCTTTGGGATGCTGCATCACTTTTTGGAGGGAAAATGTGATTCTCTCCTCATTCACTCTCAAGGTAAGTTCTCTCTTTGCCACATCTATCAAGGCCTTACCCCTGTACAAAAACGGTCGCCCTAAGATAAGGGGAACTTCTTTATCTTCTTCCATGTCAAGAACCACAAAGTCCACAGGAAAGATAAAGTTGTTGACCTTCACTAGCACATCTTCCACCACGCCCTTTGGGTATGTCAAAGAGCGGTCGACCATTTGGAGACAGATGGTGGTAGGCTTGATCTCCCCCATTTTCAATTTCTTAAAGACGAGAGGGACATCAAATTGATACTCGCCCCAAGATCACACAAAGCCTTACCAACGTGATTTTCTCTAATAGTAACCGAGATGTTAAAGCTTCCCGGATCTTTCATCTTTGCGGTCAACTTTCATTGCAATAGAGCACTACAATTCTTAGTCAAATTAACCGTCTTATACTCCCCCCATTTCCTCTTTTTGGAAATCGCATCCTTCAAGAATTTTGCATAATTTGGCATTTGTTGAAGTGCTTCAATAAGAGAGATATTGATTTGTACCTTCCCGAAGATGTCGAGGAATCGAGAGAATTGCTCGTCACTCTTCACCTTTTGGAGTCTTTGTGGGTAGGGTATGGGCACTTTGTATTCTTCCGGCATCACCCTTTTTGGTTCTTCTTTCTCTTTCCCTTTTTCAAGGGCATCATGTTTATTTATTTTGGGACTCAATTCCTCTAGACTCGGTCCCTCCTCTTTCTTCTTCTCACTTGATTTCTCATCAACTTTTCCTCTGCTTTCCTTATCATCCGGCATCTCGGGGCCATCATAAGCGGTTCCACTCCTCAGGGTAATTGTCTTGCATTGATCCTTCAGATTTACAGTGGTATTGTTTGGGAACTTGCCTTGTTGATGTTGGCTTCCCAAGATGGTTTCATATTGTCCCATTTGCTTCTCCAAAGTGTTAACTTGGTTGCCAATTGCTCCGACGGTATTTTCTAACTTCCCAATTTGTGCTTAAGAGTCTTTCATGTAACTCTCCGTCTTTCCCATGAATGCCATTAGAAGTTCATCCATCTTCGGCTTCTTCTCCTCATCAATTACACCATTTGTGACTGAGAAGCCCGGAGGTGGTTGGATAGCATTGTTCGGATTACCATAGGAGAAATTCGGGTGTTGAGCTTTATTTTGATAACCCGAATTTCCTCCATATTGGCCTCCATATTGGGGTTTGTACCCCGGATTGAATTACCGTGGCTGATTCGAGAAGCCTCCTTGTTGATTCACATAGTTTACATCCTCGAATTGGCTTTGAGATGTCTCGGCCTTTGAATTTGTAAAGGCCTCGATTTTTGAATTTAAGGTTGCCATTTGAGCTGCCACAAGCCCGAGTGCATCCGAACTTGAAGTAGAAGCCACTTTCTTTAGAATTTGAACTCCCTCTCTTGTGGCCGGCCATTGAAAGGAATTTGAGGCCATTTCTTCAATAATTCTCAAGGCCTCTTCCAGCCCTCTTGCCAACAATGATCCACCCGTGGCTGCATCCATGAGTGTTCTCACCTCGTCTTTGTTTCCTCCATAGAAAATGCATACTTGATGATCGGTCCCAAAACCATGTCTGGGGCACTTGCATAGCATCTCCCTAAAGCGCTCCCATGCCTCATATAGGCTCTCTTCATCCCATTGTTTGAACACGGTGATCTCTCTTTTCAATTTGAAGGTTTTTCAGGGTGGAAAAAACTTGTGTAGGAACTTTGTCACCAATTGATCCCAAGTTTGAAATGTTCCTTGAGCATGGCTTAACCACCATGTTTTCACCTTGTCGATCAATGAGAATGGAAAGAGTCGGATGCGGATTGCATCATCCGGGACTTCATTCATCTTCATTGTCCCACTAACATTGAGAAATTTTCGGATATGCTCATGGGGATCTTCCATTGGTGTCCCTCGGAATTGGTTCTGTTGGATCATTAGTATGAGAGAGGTCTTCAACTCGAAGTTGTTGAATGGGTGGTCCATTTGCCACCCCTTGATCAACGACAGGTTGGAAGAGATTCCGGATTGGTGCCTCAACAGTTCTATTACGAGCCTCCTCTTGGGCTCTCAATTGCTCTTGCATCACCTCCAATTGCCTTTGCATTTGGGCAATCATCAGGTCTTGAATGTGTGGAGGTATATCCGCCATTCTCCTCCGTCTACGTGCGTTGTTGTGGTGAACCGTTGCTTCAATCTCTTGGTCCAATGCAATAGGTGGTTCTCCTTGAGAACGAGTGTGCATACACTTCCTTTCAAAAAGGACAAACAAATCAAAAACAACTCTTTACAATAAAACAAGAAAAAAAATGTCTAAAGTAATCCACTCAATCGTTATCACAATATTGCATTTATCAAATTAATTCCGTTAGATCCCCAGCAACGGCGCCAAAAACTTGACAGAGGTTCAGTTTACCTTTAAACCTACTGTGATTTGTTTCAATATTAATAACTCGTGTCAATACCTATAAGTGTACAAGCATGTGATTGTAGATAAGATAATATGAGGTCGATCCACAGGGAAATGGAATAAAATTCGGACAACGCAAATACCACGACGTGAAAAGAGTGAAATATCCAGACGAACAATAAGGAGAGGGTGATTTAACTAAATCAAAGTGTTAAACAAGAATAAAAGACACATACACATACACAACAATAATTATCAATATATTTTTCACTCAAGAATCAATACCAAACAAAGGAAGCTTTGAAGATGATAAATAAGGTGAAACTCTAGGACAAGGCTACACAATGCTCATATTGACCTACAATGTGGAATTACACATACATTGTTGCAAATTTCATAGATAAGAAGACCACAAGTATAATAAGAGCATTTCTTGAATATCTCTTAAATTGCGAATGCGACAAAGATGGCTATCTCTAACGCATTCTAAGGTCACACCTACAAAAGGATCTAAGGGTCACATTTCCTTCCACATAATGACATTCAACTAAGAAGACAAATATGTAGATTTGAGCTAGACATGCTTATGATCACGGGATTGACTAGATGCAAGTGAATCATACATGTGATGTTAGTGAGATGGCCAACCAAACAACATCATTCAAGCCCTAGCATAGATCAAAACCTTGACAAAGCAACAACACATATATTCATCCCAAATCAAAGATCAATATTCACATTGTTTCACCACATCCTAGAGCCCTAAGGCTCTAGCCAACCATATTCAAAGTAAAATCAAGATTACAAAAAGAAGGACAATAACCCATTCTAAATACAAGTCAAAGAAGAGAGAAGAGGTGATAAAACCAAATGTAGAATACTCCTTCTTCAATCCTATGGCTTGGATTCTCAAATGGATGGTTGAATCTTCAATCTTCTTCTTGATCTTCAAAAATCTCCTTTCTTGATGTTCTTCTTGTGTATTTTTCGTTCTAGGGTCGATTAGGGAGTGGTTGAAAATCCCTAAATGTATACATAAGTAATGGACCAATAATGGAGTACCAAAAGTCAATTTTTGAAATCCGTCAAGGCGAAACACGATCCCAGGTGATCGCGTTTTGGGGTCGGGTTTGAACTGAAGAAAAACAGCTCTCTCAAGCTTGTACAGAGCGACCGAAGGGGTCGCGCTTTTTCATCGCCCTTGTTTCTGCCTTGGAAGCGCGACCTGAAGTAGTCGCGTTTCTGGGTCGCGCTTCCCTTTGTTATGAAGTGCGACCCCAAGTGCTCGCGCTTCGCCGTCGCGTTCCGGCTGGAGAAAACACCGTCCCTGAAGTTGTCGAAGCGCGACCAAACGGGTCGCATTTTAGGGTCGCACTGTAGGCCGGCTGTGGCGCGACCTTGAGGTGATCGCGCTTCATGGTCGCGCTTTGGCGTTTACAAGTTTTCTTTGTGTTTTCTCATCTTTGTGCACACGTTGATCGATCAACTCACAACCTGACTCCTTTTGGCATTTGTTTTCCCAAAAACTCCCTAAATTGGTCACATTAAACCAAACAAAAGATTTAAACGATATTAACATTATTTACAACATATATACAGGATAATTAAGTGCAAATGCACGCAAAATGAGTGCAAATGAGTGCAATTTATGCACTCATCACTAACGAAAGCATTTACAACCTAGGCACGCATAAAAAAATTTCTTTTTTATTTTTCGTTCATATTTTTTCATCTAAACATAGCCTTTCGACATCTTAAATGAAAGAGCATGAAGATAGCTTTAATTTGATATATTTTTTTGTGTGCATTGGATTAAAAATGAGCAAATTATGGTCGGTTAAAGTTTTTAAGATTTTTTTTAATTGCTGACATCATCATTTTTAATGGGTTTAAACGAAAATAACCCTCCTTTTTTTGTCCTATTATTTACGAAATTGCCACCTTAAATCTTAACCATTGGATCATTAAATTGGATGGTATAAGATGGATTCTCATTTCTCACACCAACAAAGTGTTTTCATATGATCCATATCCTATATATATATATATATATATATATATATATATATATAGGGGAAGGATCAAATAGGAACCAATTCCCCCTGAAGGAACCTAGGAACCAATCCTAGCCTTATATTTGATTAGATCTAATGACCATAATTTAGTCAAAGTTTTAGTCAAAGTAAGGTGGCAAACTTGTAATATTTGAGAATTTAATGAAAGTGAGGTTATTTTCGTAATTTAGAAATTCTATTATGTTTTTTCGGATTTTGGGCCTAATTCCCGGAATTAAATAGACAACACTTTAAAACTGTTGTCTTTTCTGGTGTTGTATTAACATGCTAACATGAAAGATGTATATTGCTAACATCAACAGATTTTGTTGCTATCATGAGATAGACTCATATTGTTAACTTGACGAGATCATAATATTAAATTGACACGTATTAAACACCATACATATAACATTGGACCACATTTAAAATAATATTGTGTAGCATCATTCATACATACAACATATTGCTAATATGTTAGAGAATATACACACTGCTAATATGTAACTATTAATTTGCTAATATGTTAGTAACACATTGCTAATATGTGAATAATGATATGCTAGCATGACTTAAATTCTCAAATATTACAAGTTTTCAAAATAATATTAAACATTGATAAAGTTATAATTGTTTATGAACTTAACTATATATAGCTCATACTTTAACTATTTTCTCATGAAAGCAACTTAAAATTCAAAGTCGTGCATAAAAAATTTCATGTTAGCAACATAAACACAAGATATGAGCAATATTGTGATATCATATTAGCAAATATCTGACAGTTACGAGTTGAATATACGTGAAAAATAGTTTTTTGTATTTTTCATCAATTTTTGCTCAAATAAACATATGCATTATGGATCTTAAATGAAAGAGCATGAAAAAATCTTTAATTTGATATATTTTTTTGCGTAAATTGGATAAAAAATGAATAAGTTATGATTATTTAAAGTTTTTAGGAATTTTTTTAGAAGATGATGTAATCACTTTATTAAAAAAATCTGGAATTACCCCTTATAATTCGAATTTTACATATTTACAACTATGTCACCGCTTTTTTATCCGCCACGTCATCAAAATCCTTGAATTTGATTGGTTCCTAGGTTCCTTCAGGGGGGTTGGTTCCTATTTGAACCCACCCCTATCTATCTATCTATATATATATATATATATATATATGATTTGGTTCAAATGAGAATGCATCTTTTGAGGAGAAATATGAATTATTTACAATCGTTATATCTATAGAATTTAATGGTGTAGATTTAAATTGAGATTTAATATTTTTTTTAATTATAATTTTTTTAATTAGGTATAGGTATCATATTATTTTGATAATTCAATCCCAAAATATTAGGTCTTTCCCTATCCACATTTATTTTTATTTTCTTATTTCTCTGTCCCACTACAACATGATTTTATGTTTATTCTGCAGATTTTTTTTATTTTTTTTGTTTATGTTCTTTACGGTTTTTATCGGAGTTCTTCATTTTTTGATTTCATTCTCCACAATTTTTATCATCCACTAGCACTGCTTATATAATTTTTTTTTTATCTTTTATGATTCATTTATTATATATATTTTTTATTTTTGTATTTTTTATTGTGCTAAAAATAATGAGATATTTTTTGTATGCGAAATTAATTAATTCATTTTTTTTCTTATTTTTTTATTGTTATGAATCATTTAGAAATTATCATCATATATTATTTTTTTAAAAAATAAAAAAAGTTACACATTGTGCAATGAAATAGTATTTGAAAAGCAATAAAATGGCACAATAGATGCAATGAACTATTTATGGTATTTTTTTAAAAATCCCTAATCGATAGGGGTATCAACATAAGTTTAGTTATGATTTAGTGTTTTGCAAGAAATGTATTGATTCTACATAAGCAATGATTAGATGTCCCGTCATTATAATTTTTTTAAAATTCTATCGGTAATCGATGATTTTCTTATAAATAAGTAACAAACAACACTTAACAAAACATCAATTTTCATCATATATATTATTTTAAAAAATCGAATTGTTACACATCATGTAATGAAATGGTATTTGAGAAAAAATAAAATATTACAAAATAAGTAATGAATTATTTTTAGCTAAAATTTACGAAATTTAAATATTATAATCATTTAAATAGTACATAATAATAAATAGAATTATTGATAACATGCATTGCAACATTATATACAATGCAATCAAGTGTCTTATTTTCGATCAATGTATACCATGAGTTTCGAATGTTCTTACTAACAGTAGGGAATTTGTTGCTTATGATTATAGTTATCAAATAGGTCGGGCCGGGTCCAGCCAAGCCCAAGGGCTAAAAAAAATTCAGGTCGGGTTGGTCTAGCCCGAACAAAAATCGGGCCTAAAACTTATGGGCCCAGTCCGGCCTGAAATTTGGGCTGAGTTGGGCCGCCCGTGGGCCTAAAGCTAAATTCTAATTTTTTCATTGGGCCGGCCCCACCCATTTGGGTCAAATTTTTTTCGGTCCAGCCCGAAATCAAACCGGGCCTACAAAATTACAGCCCGGCCCCGTCCAAAATCGGGCTGGGTTGGGCCGGCCTATCGGGCCGAGCCGATTTTGACAGTTCTACTTATGATGTTAGATTTTGTAGCTTATAATGTTTAAATTTGATGTTATGTTGGTTTCGTTACTTAATTGGTGATCTGCAGTGGCTCAACAATGGTCGATGACTAGAAGAGAGAAAGAGACAGGACATGAGAGTAAGGGAGGGAGGGAGGGAAAGAGACGTGTGAGAGAGATATGGAAAGAAAGAGAAAATTGGATATGTAGATTTATTTGGATATTTTCATATCATTATTGATATAAAATTACATTAATATTATTTTATTTATAATTTATCTATTAAATTGATAATTATGACATATTTTCTAATTTTAATCTCAATCATTCATCCATATAAATTCAAAGTTTATGAGTTGTTCCTAGTTCTCACACAAAGAGTAGTCCTTATTATAACCAATCCATACATATATATATAGAAAGAATGGTTCAAATGAGAACCCTTCCTCCATGTGGGAGCTAGGAACTCATCTCATCTACCTAATGACTCAATCTGGACGGTGGAGATTAAAGGTGTGGGGGCGGTGGCATTTTTGTTATTTTTGATAAGTTTAATTGAGGGGAGTAATGTAGTAATTTAATAATTCAACTTTCAAAATTCATTGTTGTTTTGTATTTACTTTTTTGTATGATTGGTTTCATTGGTTTGTTTAAGTATTATGTCACAGAAGTTGTTTTTAGTTGTTAAAATGCAAATATCGTCATATTAGGAATTGTAGGCATATTGTCATTTTTAGCATATACAATTATTAATTTTAGCATTGCGGTATGTTATATTTTTGCACTTGCTGCAAATTCTGAGTGGTTTCTTGTTCTTTTTTATGGTTGTCTCATTTCTAGATTTCATGCGACTGCCATTACCTTTTATTTTAACCGTAAGAGATGTATGCACAACAACTTCAAACGCAACATGTGAAACGTAAAATTTCTCAAATACCATTCTCTTACTATGCAAAGTTAAAGCTTGATAATCACTAGACTGAAATAACGCTTTCAAATTACACGGATCATCTAAAAATGCATTCATCAAACAAAGTTCAAATAAGAATAAAACTCTGAAAATATTTGATTCATCAAACTCCTAAAGACTCTACGCTTCTTTGTGTTACCATAATGTAATAATCCCTAATTGAGATTAATAAACCATAATTGTGATGTAATATAGCCTAATTGGAATGAAGTAAATCATAATTTGGTTGTTAACACAATTTTAGCATGATATTTATTTGATTTTAGAATGATCTACTAAACGTTAATTGACACTAATAAACCTTGATGAGGATGTTAACACAACTTTAGCATGATATTTCCTTGATTTTAGCATAATGTTATATTGATTTTAGCATGATATTTTTTTAACTTTAATATGATGTAATAAACCTTAACTGGACTATGATAAAGCATAATTGAGATTAATAAACTCTAATTAATTGTAATAAAACATAATTCGGAGAACATGCATGCAGCCATAAACATACGGTGTTAATATAATTTTACAAAAATAATGTGTTAAAACGAGTATATCATTATGCGAAAAGTGTATAATATACGATGCTTGAGTGAATACAACATTATGCTAAAATAAAAATAAAAAGTCAATCTATACAACTTCTAGTATCATGGCATATCATCTTTTTGCACTTGTTACACATTCTGAGTGGTTTCTTGGCCCTTCTTGTGATTGTGTCATTCTTAGAATTCAAACGAATTTCATTACATTTTGTTTTAACTGGAAGAGATGAGCACAACTTCAAAGGGGCATGTGAATAGTAGAGAATTTCTCAAATATTATCATCTTACTATGCAAGGTTGAAGTTTGATCATCACCACACTGAAACTACACTTTCAAATTACACAAACACACTAAAAATGCATTCATCTTCTCTAAATCAAACCCTTAGAGACTCCACCCTTCTTTATTTTAACTACGTTTCTCACATCACCAATCTCAACGACTGCGTTATTCTCTCCCTCCTGGTTGCAATAGAGATAGTTCCATAAAATGGTTCCATCTTTACACTTCTTCTCTCATGTAAGATGAATGTCAAAACCATATAATTATGCAAAGATCTTATAAACTTTTATAACTGTTTAGTGTATGTTTGTCCTATCTTATCATAGGCATTTTGTATCTTTTGTAAGTGTTTCTTCCTTGTTTTTGTGTGATTTTTATGTTATTTCCTTCACTTTTGCTCTTCTGGTGAGTTGTGTAGATTTGCACAAGATCTTGAGAAAATGGAGGATTAATGACTGTAAAATTTCAGGGATTCAAGTTAATGGGAAGATAGAGAATCGAATAAGGAGCGCGTGGCAAGTTGAATCGGGTCAATCGGCCAAGAAACAAGGGAGAACGAGCCAAAACCGTGAAAGCTGCTGAAAACATATTTGTCAGGGTGCGCGGCCACGCGACATGCGCGACCGCGCGACCCTCATCTCGGCCAAGAGCCTCCGCGAGCGCGGAGACTCCCGCGGGCGTGCGGCCTTCAATCCCCGCGGACGCGCGGGGTGCGTTCCAGCTCAGTTTTTCACACGGATCTTGTCTGATTTTTCCCTCACCACTCACCCATTCTCGATTCTCTCTCTCCCTCTCTCTCAACAAATAAAGGGGATATCACCCATTCCACCGAACCAACACACATCACACACCCCTCTCTCACCTCATTTTTCTTCTCTCCATCTTCACCACTTCTTCCATCACTTTTTCACCACCACCACCGAGCCAAAGAAAGAGAAAGGAGGAGGAGAAGAGGCAAGGGGCTAGAGCTCAAGGAGGAAGACCCGAAAAGAGGAGCCTGACATCAAGCCATCCGCAGAAGCTAAGCTTGGTGGAGGGACTCCGCTTTGATGACGGCCCAAGAAGAGGGATCCGACTTCAAGCCATCCGCAGAAGCTAAGCTTGGACGAGGAGGCTCCGATTTGGTATTTTTTCCTTTCCTTTTAGCTTTAGCCCATTTGTGGGGATTTGTCCAAAGACTCTCGAGACAACAAACAAAATTGTATAAGTTGTATGGATTTTATCTTTTGGTTGTTGAATAAATGACTTTTATGATGTTTATGTTGTTTTGAGCATGGTGTTGGGCGAATTTCTACATTAGGGGATGGATAATTGATTTGGTTTTGATCTATGATTGTTCTTGTTGGTTATTGTTGTTGGAATCGTGCTTTTTCATGTTTAGGTACTTGATCACTACTTGAACATTGATAGGATTTAGAGAAGTCTTGATTGTGAATCTAAATCCGGAAATTGGTTCCTTCGACGTTAGGTGGATGGGGTTCCTAAGCCTAATATGTCAATCTTGGTTGTACGATATAGCTAAGAGAGGTTTAACGGATAGATGGTGACAGTAACTGAAGTTAAACTAATTGGAAGGGTCTATTGTATTTGTGAGAGTAGCATTATCAACTTGAATAAAGCATAGTGATGAAACCATTGAGAGAATCACACCCTAATGCTCCTCTATCTTTGTGTTTGGTGGTGTAATTAGTTAATGTTATTTGCTTTAATTAGGTAGATTAGTTTAACCTTCCTTCCCCATGTTTAGAATGTTTAGGATGTATTTCATTTTATTATGCTTGACAACAATTATGGCATAGAAAGATAATCGCCCAAATGAAGCTTTTCTCGAGAGACACGACCCTAGTTAGCTCACCGCCTTACAATCGACCCCGTCCTATTGCGGGAGTCTGGATCAAAGTAGTCTCGCGTGTGGAGTCAAATTCGGACAACAACAATTTTGGCGCCATTGACGAGAAAAGTTGTAGGCGTGTTATCTTTTTATGTTGTAATTGTTTTTGTGTTATCTTCGTATTTTTGTGTATATTTAGTGCTTATGTTTTTGTGTTATTTTGTTGTGTTTTGTTATTTGTGTTTTTGTGTGTGTTGTATTGTATTGTTTTTGTTTTGTTCTTTGTGTTTATTTTCTTTTATTTTTCTTTTAGCCTTAAATTCTTCTTCCCCAGTTGCGTGTGATCCTTTTTCTTGTTTAAGTTTGTGTATGCAAGGTCAAAGATGTCTAAACAGGAAGCTAGCCCTGTGTTCAAAAACATTCACAGACCAAGGAGGAGAGGAGTGCCCAACTAGAAAGAGAAAAGTTCGAGTGAAGCTTACTCCTAGAGTAACGAAGCTTGAAATGAAGGCCAACTATGGGAGCACGGCTTTGAGCCGATCGTGCTCAATGATCTTCTATGATAATCTACTAAGGCTTTGTCCAACTCGGGACATTAAAATGAGCACTGCATGAGAGGCAACCCATGATTTTATTGCTTTCATGTTTAGTTTAATTTTTACCCTTTTTGTGTGTTTAAGTCTGTTTTTGTTGTTGTCTCACAGGGGACAAAGAGTTGAGAGTGTGCTGCTGAGAAGGAAATCGATGCAAAATGACTAAGTGTAGCTCTCCGCGAGCGCGGAACCTCCACAAGCGCGTACCCTCAACCCCACAAATAAAAGGTCCAGTTCATCCCTACTCCTCACAAATTCCGTAGCCACCTCCACCACATTCTCAGCCACCAAGAGCAGTGAAGTTGTTTTATTTATTATTTTCCAATTTTTTGTATTATCTTCCTTGTACGTCGTTTGTTATTTGTGTTGTTTTGTAGGAACCTGCGCCTGTTGCCGGTCCTCCTCAATTTCGTAATGTTTTCTCTTCCTTTTATTTCTTGCAGTGAGGACAATGCATGATTTAAGTGTGGGGGAGGGAGAACTTGTGATTTTGTCTTGTATTTTGGATTTTGTTGTGTGTCTTTTTATGTTTTTGTCTTTGAGTTATGTCTTGAGTTGTTTTGTGTTTTATTTGTTTAACCTCCCTCTTAGCATGATTTGTCTTGTCTAATTGTCAAACTTGGTGATTTGGGATATGAATCGTCAAGAGATTGTTGGTAAGTTGATCATAGAAAATAAATTGTTCTCGTGGAGTCACTCTTGAGTATGAATTGTCTTTCGAATGTTGATCATAATTTGATGATTTGTGTTGTGGGGTCTTGTCCTTCGAGAACTAGGAAGCATGATTAGCTCTTTTCATGAAGAATTATTCTCTATAATCATTATTCTACATAAATAAAAAAAATTTAAATAAATGAAAAGGAGGGAAATAAGGATCTCTACTCCTCTAGTTGATAAAATTGACTATGAGTATGGGAAAGCACACAAGGAAACCAGGAATTTTCTCCCTAAGGATTTCACCTTGTGAATTTTGATCCACACCCTCTAAATGTGTTTAAATAAATGGAGGTTGCATTCTGGATTCTACTTCTCTCATGTGTGCCAATTCGGTGAAAATTTTGCATGATGAGTATGGGAAACCACATTGGGAAACTTGGCTAAACCCGATGATTCTACCTAATGACTTTTGTCCTATGTTTGCATTCCCTAATGTCCTTAAAATGTTTCTCTTCCTAAATAAATGTGGAAATGGTTTATGGGAATTTAGTTCAAATGGATTGAGTCTATTGTGTTTTTCTTATTTTTAAAAGGGTAAGCAACTCGCCTAATTTGATAATTATGCTCACTTTCCTTGATGATAAGTGTTTTAGTGGGAAACCATGTGACAAACCCCAATAAACCTGAATAAGCATGATCATCTTGCAAATATCCCCTTCTTGCTTCATATCTTAAATGATTTTGTTTGCTTGATCACAAGCAAAAGGTTAAGTGTGGGGGAGTTGTTTAGTGTATGTTTTTCCTATCTTATCATAGGCATTTTGTATCTTTTGTAAGTGTTTCTTCCTTGTTTTTGTGAGATTTTTATGTTATTTCCTTCACTTTTGCTTTTCTGGTGAGTTGTGTAGATTTGCACAAGATCTTGAGAAAATGGAGGATTAATAACTGTGAAATTTGAGGGATTCAAGTTGATGAGAAGATAGAGAATCGAATAAGAAGCGCGTGGCAAGTTCAATTGGGTCAATCGGCCAAGAAACGAGGGAGAACGAGCCAAAACCGTGGAAGCTGCCGAAAACAGATTTGTCAGGGTGCGCGGCCGCGCGACGTGCGCGACCGTGTGACCCTCCTCTCGGCCAAGAGCCTCCGCGAGCGCGGAGACTCCCGCGGGTGCGTGGGGTGCGTTCCAGCTCAGTTTTTCACGCGGATCTTCTCCGATTTTTCCCTCACCACTCACCCATTCTCGATTCTCTCTCTTTCTCAACAAATAAAGGGGATATCACCCATTCCACCGAACCAACACACATCACACACCCCTCTCTCACTTCATTTTTCTTCTCTCCATCTTCAGCACTTCTTCCATCACTTTTTTCACCACCACCACCACCGAGCCAAAGAAAGAGAAAGGAGGAGGAGAAGAGGCAAAGGGCTAGAGCTCAAGGAGGAAGGCCCGAAAAGAGGAGCCTGACATCAAGCCATCCGCGGAAGCTAAGCTTGGTGGAGGGACTCCGCTTTGATGACTGCTCGAGAAAAGGGATTCAACTTCAAGCCATCCGCAGAAGTTAAGCTTGGACGAGGAGGCTCCGATTTAGTATTTCCTTTCCTTTTAGCTTTAGCCCATTTGTGGGGATTTGTCCCAAGACTCTCGAGACAACAAACAAAATTGTATAAGTTGTATGGATTTTATCTTTTGGTTGTTGAATAAATGACTTTTATGATGTTTATGTTGTTTTCAGCATGGTGTTGGGAGAATTTCTACATTAGGGGATGGATAATTGATTTGATTTTGATCTATGATTGTTCTTATTGGTTGTTGTTGTTGGAATCGTGCTTTTTCATATTTAGGTACTTGATCACTACTTGAACATTGATAGGATTTAGAGGAGTCTTGATTGTGAATCTAAATCCGGAAATTGGTTCCTTCGACGTTAGGTGGATGGGGTTGATAAGCCTAATATGTCAATCTTGCTTGTACGATATAGCTAAGAGAGGTTTAACGGATAGACGGTGACAGTAATTGAAGTTAAACTAATTGGAAGGGTCTATTGTATTTGTGAGAGTAGCATTATCAACTTGAATAAAGCATAGTGATGAAACAATTGAGAGAATCACACCCTAATGCTCTTCTCATAATTCTATCCTCTATCTTTGTGTTTGGTGGTGTAATTAGTTAATGTTACTTGCTTTAATTAGGTAGATTAGTTTAACCTTCCTTCCCAATGTTTAGAATGTTTAGGATGTATTTCATTTTATTGTGCTTGACAACAATTAAGGCATAGAAAGATAATCGCCCACATGAAGCTTTCCTCGAGAGACACGACCCGAGTTAGCTCACCGTCCTACAATCGACCCCGTCCTATTGCGGGAGTCTGGATCAAAGTAGTCTCGCGTGTGGAGTCAAATTCGGACAACAAGAATACCCTCATCCAAAGTTTTAAAATCATGTTCAACAATGGGCTTCAATTCAATATTTGGTAAGCAGTACTCAGTCATATCACTACAATCACTTGATAAAGAAAAAAGACATTAAACAAAATAAAAAGTATATAACAGAGACATATATACACATGCTAAAATTAAGAGATGGTGGTTATTTTTTTGAATTATCAAGTTATATGTTATACATTTGAAAAAAATTTGTCAACATGTGGGCCCGACGGGCTAGCTCGAAAACTGAAGGGTTAGGGCTAAGGCTAAGAATTTCCAGTCCGAAAGAAATTTTAACCAAATAGGCCCGAACCGAATAAGTCCGAAACCAAATAGGGTTGGCCCGAAACTGAACGGGTTGGTCCGATTGACATCCCTAATTGTGATGAAATTTGGATTAATACTGTATGATATGGTAATTAGTGTTGAGTTTTTTAATACATATTTATTTATTTGTATTATTAGATCGTATATCTATTGTGTAACTTATTTTTTGCTTTGCTATTTTGTTTTTCACTTTTTTTGTCAAAATAGGTTGGTGCTCTCATTATAATTTGCATTCCTTTATATTCCCTCTTAATTTTCTCAATATATATATGGAGGAGATTTTATATATATAGGGGTAAATTTTGGTTGAAAATTATTAAAAAATAAAACATCAAATAATTTGCAATAAAATTAAGAAGTCAAAACATCAATCTCCATGAAATTGTGGGAATAGTAATAATAACTAACTATAGTACAAATAATAAGTAACTAGTACGGCTAACAACTAACTAACTAACTAACTAACTATTTACTACTAATAAATTATGGCGGCTACTACTATTAATGATTGGTTGATGATAACGAGAACGACCAGGATCACGAGGAGCTACGATAATTTGAACAAGATTGATAGTTTCAATCTTTTGGGCCATATTAATAATTTTCATATTTTAAATCTCAAATTAATAGATAAGATATATTTAAGGATGCCAAATCCATAAAACTCTTAAAAAATCACATATAAGTGTCACTATTGAAGTGATCAGCTCCACCTCTATATTTATTCCCATACGAAATGATGAAGAATTTCAAATAAACATCCTTAATTATTTGTCACAGTTGCCTCAAATTTCTCACACGAGTGGCTCGAAAAGTACTTTGAAAATATGGGTCTCTACGGTTTCCGCAGCAGTATATGCCATGTAGTAATAAGTTTTTGCAACCGATAAAAATGTTAGCTTCATTTTTTTGTTGATGCCAACAGATTCCTCGAGCACTAACTTCACCAATGCCTGCATGTCGTGCTCGAGTTCTTTATTTTTTATGCAAGATTTCACCGTAATCTCACCGTCCATTTCCAAATCCTATTAATTAGAAAATTTGAAATAAAGATCAAGAAAAATCATATACACAAGCCTTTAGATATTAATTTATTTACCTTTTCAGCTTCGATTTGAGTTAGCTGCTGACAAATTTTGTTCGTGAGGTTGGAGAGATTGATGTACTCCTCGTGGGATAGTATTTCTTCCTTGAAAGCAATATTTTCACCACAAATGTTTAGTGTGTTTGTTAGGAGCTCTGTGTCTGCGCCGCGATTCGTCGCCTCTCCTTGCTGCAGTTTCTTCCACCATATTCCCCACTATACATACACAGGATGGATGAAACTAACGAAAATCTTGTTCTTGAACTTAATTAAATATACATAGATCATACTCACAACATTTTTCAATTGATGGCTAGTGTGTTTGTCGAAACCCTCAAGGAATTGGTGTATGGTTTCTAACACCGTGTCGACAACTCTATGCTCTCTCTTAGCAGTGCTAGTGGAAGAAACAATTAATGGAAGACCAAATCAAACTCTGAAGATGTCGAAAAACTTAAGTTTAGGCGTATTACAACAGTAAATATGCACCTCTCTGTTTTGTGCAGACCATGAATGATTCTGAACCCTTCTGAAAGTGCTCGTTTTTCCTCCAACGAAGTAGCTTCTTTACTGAAGAAAGATGCAATCATCTTTGAAATAATAACAGACTTGGCCCATGCAATTCTCTCCGTTTGCCGCTCGAGTTCGAATATGCTTGCAGTCGCCAAGAAGTATGCAAGAAGAAGGTCTTTTCTGCTTGTCATCCCGAATTCTTCAATGTTGTAGCTTCCATACCATCTTCTCGATCAAATAATCAATGATAAGTATTAATTAGTTGCGTAGTAACTATTGAAAGAATTGATATTTAATTCCAAATATTGTCACAATCATAAAATGATGAATTCTAAATTAGTGCATACTCTTGCATGTAAGTCCACTCGGATATATGTTGATGTTGGCATCTCTTGAAATCCATTTTTGCTAGATACAAGTATGTATCGTTACTGATTTCGGGCATCCTATATACATGTACAGTAAACTATATATATTAGATGAAACAAGCTATTACTAAATTATATTATAAATTTTGATGAAGAAATTAATTTGAAGATGCAGACAGACTGTGGGGGTGATTGTTGTTACCTGAACAGATTCTTGCCTATCCATACCTCGTCCGAACCTGCGTAATGTTGCATATAGTATCTAGCCTCGACACGTGGTAGGGTCGCGTACCATGGCATTTCAAGTCCTAGTCGTATCTGTTTAATTTAGTATGATATATGAAAAGGGAAAGTATATAATACAGTTAGTACAAACTCATGAATAAGATCAAGTTATGTATATGTATATGTATATGTATATGTATATGTATATGTATATGTATATGTGTGTGTGTGAATAGTTAACGATCCACCTCATCTGGCAAGTGCTTGGATATGACCCATTTGTCTATAATCTGAATGTTGCTGCCTAGATTTTGTTGTAGAAATTGATAGGCGAATTTGTTGGCTTCTTCAAGAATATCTTCTCCTGGAAATCTGATTTGAGAAGCTCTGTAGAGATTATATATTGGAGATGGAGACTCAATCATTGGACCAGCAAGGCAAGAAAATTTGTCGTCGTGTTTGAAGTTCCTTAGTACATCTGCATGGACCAAATTATAAATAGTTATGTGCGTGTGCTGTGTGCATGTGTGCTGATTTGGAAACAAAAGGGAAACTAAATTAAAGTTCCGAATTTACTTGGGTCCACATCATATCCATGCATCCTTAGCAGCCTAAAACCCATTGTTGTGTCATCCATATCACTAGGTTGGGTTTCTCTTGCACAGAAAACTCCTTTCTCAGTCCAAAATCTGTGGTTCAAATTAAACTTCATGGATAAGTTGTTAATGATATTTGTTTCTTAGGGTGGCTTAGAGTTTATGTAAACATAATGGGACCTTTGTCACCAAACAAGTTACGAGTTTGAATAATATCCGCCCTAGATTTTTCAGATTGAGCTACCCAAAACCATTGTTGCAGAATTGGACCTAGGCGTGCCTAAAAGGTTGTGTTTGGTTAATTATTCGGTCAGAGACAGGTAAATCAAGAGATATTCTACAATGACTATTTTAGGTAGTCTTCATTTTCAAGATTTCCTTAATTTTGCCTTAATTAGACCTTAATTAGATTGACTTCCATGTTCGCCAAAATTGGAGATGGGGCCATCCTTATTCGAAGTCACTATAAGAAGACCGATCCATTCTTATGAATATCGGTGGAGCTTTTATTTGTATTTACTCACTTGATATATTGTTAGCGAGTTATGTTTCTTAGGCATAAGAAACTAGAGTTGTTCTACCATTAGTTCAATGTGTTGTTCTAGCATTTAGTATTTTCATGAGATAAACACTCGAGGTGAGTTATTTGTTCATGATCTGGGAGAGACGGTTAGTGAGGAACTGGATAGCTAAGGTAAGCTAGTTTGCACGGTTTTGAGAGAATCTTAAAAAAAAAATTAGAAAAGAGCTGGTGAAGAAGGAACCAGCGGCATAAGAAAAAAGTCTTATGTGTAAACTTTCCAGGTAGTCTTCTCGAATGAGTACTAGTTAGCAATTCTTCAAGTTTGGGGGGAAGTCTCCAGTTATAGGTTTTATTGTTTAATTAAATTGAGTTATCAATCTCATGCGTAATTTATTGGTTTCTGTTATTGAGTTCTTGTTGATTCTATAACTATTTGTGCAGGAGGCTTTGATTCCTATTTATCTTTTTGGTTCAAAATGATCCTATAACTATTTTAAAGGTTAAATTTGGTCCCTATTTTGATCCTCCAACTATTTTAACACACACTATTTTAAAGCCCAAAGGTCTCAAGTTCGACCCACCACCAACACCACTAGGTGTGAGCCAGTCACACCTGGCTTGCCAAGTGTGGTTTACCTTCCCTGTGTAGGTTTCCAGGCTATTACACATGGGCGGGATTTACCCAGTGCGCACCACGGTAGCGGCTGCGGGTTACCCTTGATATCCAAAAAAAAAATGAACCTTTGCCCTATGTTAAAACATTTATGTACACAGTGTGGTAATTTTAGATCCCTCCAAAACACAAATCAATGGGTTGGAGAAAAGGTGTAGCAATGGGTCACGAACCCGAAATATCTTTCTTTTACACATGGGTTTCCCCTGCTATTACTTAATAAATTCAATAAAATCTTATCTAAATATAATATCAATATATAATCCTAATATCTGCATCATCACTTTGTCATATAGATCAACATTTTTCTTGTATACATACCTAAAGACGTGACTTAAGCAATCAACAATCTCGGCCTCGAAGAAGCGAGAAATTCCAAGGCGTTGTAGCCTGTCAACCGCCCAAAGTCTTGCATAAATGTCGACAGGGTAAGCGTTTGGTGCTGCGGAGTAGTATATCAAATAATTAATGCATTCATGGTTTGAGTTAATTGGAGTAATTAATTTGCTTACAATATAAATAGTATGAATAATTAATTACCTACTCCATTAAACGTCTGTACAACATTTTTGATAAATTTGAAGCATTTCTCATCTTTAGTCTGCATGAAGGCGAAGGCGGTGGACGATGGAGAAGTGAGGAATGAGCCATCAGTTGACTGAAACTTGAGTAGCTTTTCCCACTCCAGATTTTCCATTCCCTCCAAACTAAATAACAAAGATGTCGGCACTTTGTGCATCACCTCTATCGGTATCCTGTCATTTCAAATAAATTACCACAACTTTTCTCATACAAACATATATAGACAATTTTTTCTATACAACGATTGCATATAAGTCTTATATCATATGGATATCTTTCGGTATTAGAATTAATATTTATTTTACTCCAAAAAAAATATAGTAATAATTACAAAAGTGACACCATTTTTTTTTAAATAGCCATCATTTCTAATAAATAAACGAGATACTTTTCTATATTAAAAGTAATCATTATTTTTTTCCATCTGATATATATAAGGTTTATATGAAACTAGCATATACAAGACTAGTACAGACATATATCTATAAACACTCGTGTAATTAGTCAAATAGTAGATTAAACATAACTAGCCACTTCTTGCAGCACATGCTCTTAGATAATATAGATGTCACGAGATCCGTCATTCCAATACTGATCGAAATGTCCTATTCTACTTCAACATGTTGGTCAACACCTGTTTAATTTCAAAATTCTTCAATGTGTAGCATATTCATATATTAGTTGCATGTGCATGTACCTTTTCAATTTTTGTTCTCTTGCGTAATAAATCTCATTTATGAGGGGATCGTCATAGGGAAGGTCCTGGATACCCAAGAGTTTTGCTCTTTGAAGAAGGGCGGGAAACACAAGTTCGAACCCACAAGGCATGTGCTCAACAGTTCCATCTTTAAGTCTATGCACATTTTCCTTGGTGTACAATACTCCTGAAAATTGAGCAAACATATATCAATTAACTTTGAAAATTTTATAAAATTACTTGAATTATATTTGAAGTAAATGCGTTCTAGTACGTAATTAACTTTGAAAACTGTAAAGAATCTAGGATGAGAGTCAATTGAATAGGGACGTCGTTTGGTGAGGCACGCCACATTTTTGGGGGTTGTATTTTGGCTTTCATCTTAAATTTGGTACAATTTTTAAAATTCAAGCATTAGGATGTAATTAATTACGTAGAAGAGTTGACGATATTCTTTTTAAATTTCAGTAAAAGTTGATATTAGAAAGTGTAATTTTGTGGTCGAACCTTTTTTGGCCTCGGCAGAATCAACGTTCCATGATGTCAATGCAACAACACAGGCTATGGTGTTGAGAAGACGATCATAAACACAGAAAAAGTCATCGCCCCATGAACCATCGTGGCGTTGATTCTGCTGAATCCACTCAAGGCTACTTGGAAATTGGGGACCATCACCTCCTTCCAAATCTTCTATTAGAGCTACCCATGCAGTATCATACGACGACGTACTGATTCGCCCGTCCCCTGTTGTCTTCAATAATCTTCGAATATATTCGATACAATCATCGATGCCATTTTCCTTCAAAATTCAATTTACAATATATAGCTAGATGGAGACATGTATGTATGTGTATATATATCCACTAAAGAAAAGAAATGAGCATGGTGAAGTTACCGCATCATGGCCTTGATGAGTAGTGGGAACATCTTGTTGCGCATACTTGGCAACTGGCAGTCGATCGATGGTACATGTGTCAGTTAACTCGGTGTCAGATATTTTCTGTTGCAATCTCCGTGTTTCACTTCGTATTACAATTTAAATTATGAGTTTTTCTTGTAGTTTTTTTCTTCAATTTTAATTTTGTGTTTTATTTTAATTTTTGAATTGTTAATTGGGGTTCATCGCACACCCAATTAGTGTTTATAAATATTTTTATTATTTAATTTTCAGCTTGCAATTAATAATTCATTATTATAATTGTTTATTCCATAATAATAATTTATAATTTTTTTAATTTTTTTGTTGATAAATGTTGATATGGTCGTTATTTAGGTTCTAATATTAATTCTTGATTTTATAATAAATATTATTAAAATCATAAAAATGTTGATAGTAAAACACGTATGAATTGAAACAAATAGAAGTGCTACATAAAATTCGAACCGAATTAACTCTGACACCTATATTTTTCTCAAAGAATATGATTCCTTTATTACAAAATAATATTGTATATTAATTCTGAATAACATTACTAAATTTCACATACCTCGAGTTTCTACTTTCTTGTGATTAAGTTGGTAATTTGGCGATAGGTTTTTGATGTTGTTCCTCCATGTACCTGTCATAATAAAATATAATTGTACGTAAATGGTCCATTTTGTACGTTATTGACTTATTGCGATGACAAAAATAATAGTTTTGTCACTTTGCTGCAACTCTTCAACATTATGCGCTTGTTTCTTATCTCCTATGTTGTGTTTCGCTAGATTTTTTTGATAGTTTGGTGGGAATTTTTTTCTTCAAAAAGATGTAAAATTTCCCTTCATAACAATAGCAAAATCGTACCATTTTTAATTTGCCTCCAAACACTGCTGAAGAGATATTTTGGGGAAAAAAACTGGGACCAAAATTAACAGTAACAAAGAGAACAAAATCAATAATAATTTTAACGGAAAACGTCACGTACGGTGTAACTAAAAATGATAGTTCTTTTCCTATATGATCAAAAACTATAGTATTGAGACCAAAAGCGAGTTCAGACATGTCCTTTAAGACCAAAATCAAAATTTTCTCTTAATTAAATTATGAAATATCCCAACTATTTTACTCAATTCTTTTGAGTAAAAACCGCGCTACTTCCGTATTATATTGACTTATTGAGTATAAAACCATCTAATACACAGTGGAAGAAAAATGAGATTTCGTGGGATGTGACGTGTTTGAAATGATCAAATTTTGATTTTGGAGAATATTAAACGTGAAAGAAACAAAACTAAAATATATAAAATAAAAATTAATGGACCATTGTGCATGCTTAATCGTTAATCTGCAGGTAGATTTCTCGATCAATGAGTCGCACTCTTGTGTAAAATTATATGCAACTCGTGGAAAATAAAATAATGTTCTTAAAACAGTGATTCATTAAAACAATATTTTTGTTAGATATAATATAGTACATCAATTTATAAATTTGTCTAGTGTCTCCATTATCGTCCCCTCTATCGATATGATTATTGTAATTATGAACCGAAACACAATAATGGATAGTGAAAAAAAGAACAAACACAAAGTCGCTGTGCATGGGAGCTGAGGTCCTGAGGAACCACAGCCTTATAAGGCATTATTGGTAAATGTCGAAGGCTTTCTAAGGTTAACACTTGTTAACTCCACCCAACAAGATACTCGTAGCAGTCGAATTGGAGATAAAATTATGAATAGTTACCCATAATATAAATAGGACATAGTGAATAGAGCAAAAAGATGTGTAGTTTTCGATCTAAAGCAGAAGACCTATCAGATGATTGGTTCAACCTCTTTAATTAATTGAAGGCAAAAAAAAAAAAATGATAGGCAGATAAGGAGAGTGGAAAACAAAGACGATATGCATGGATGCCCTTTTCCAACAATTGTTTTCGAAATGCTATATATTTACGCTAATTATATATACTAGCATCCATTTTTCATTTAAAATGAATTTCATACTGGTATAATCATGTGTAAAATGGACGATTAATACAAAATCTGAGCATTTTGACTTAGCGTCGTCAGATTTTTGAGAAAGAATTTTACCGGTGATGAAACATTCCGGCAAATGGATGTTTTCAGATGACGGCAGAACTCTGCCGTGCCGGTGATCAGGTACTGGAGGGCAGTGGAGGCTTAGATTGGAGAGAGACCACATTGTCTAAATTTGTGCCTTGGATAAGTTTTTGTTGGAGGAAAGAATATATGTTGAAGAATAAATGGAGAACGAGATATTCATGCATAAATAATAGCAGAAAAAAAATATAATATAGGAAAGTAATGAAATTTACTGTGGGACATATCAAGTGGATTAATTAATAAATGTTTGAGCGGGATGGCCCTAGTACTGAAATTGTGAAGCACGATGTGCTCATACACATGCTGCAACATTGGTTCGTACTCTAATTATTATAATTTATTTTTAAGTTAATTAATTATTATGTTGGATTTTCGTATAAATATTAATATCTTGATTTTATTATGTAGGCGTCAGAAAATGATCTCACGGCAGGTCAGATCGGGTGGGAGACCTTTATGAGACTGCATGGCAGCAGTGAAGCCAGCTACTCTGATTACAAATCACGACGCATCGTTGTACGTGTATTCAAACTATATGTTTAATTGCTTATATATTTTCAGATTGACGTGTATACTTTTATTTAATTATTTAATAAATATAGGGTGAGGTACGTGAGGCAATTGAGCAGAGGAGTCAGCTGCCTCCCAAGTTATTTGAGTCACAGCCAAACACGACATCGATCTATATCGATGTCGTAGGCGTGGAGAAGAGACGTGTCTTCGGGCTGGGTAATAGAGCTACTGCCCGCATCGGACGTAGTCAGAGGAGTGGCAATGTTGATTCAATGGGCTTCCAGTACTATGACTCTCAGGCCGCAATCCAAGATTTGTAGATGAAGTTGCAGGCACATGAGGAGCATTTTCAGTAGCGAGAGCAGACCTGGAGTAGATGCACCAGGAGATGATGGATCAACAACTTGCTCTCCTCCAACAAATGTAGGAGAAGATGCAGCACCAGTTCGGAGACGTCGATGGGTCATCGTCTCAGCCTCCTCCAGACATGTAAGATATTGTTATGTATGATTTTAAAATTATTATGTTTGATTATCTATGATTTGGATAACTATTTTTATACATTTAATCTCTTATTCAAACTAAATATTTATAATATTTTGTATATATTTCATTCGATTTAAAACGTCTTCAAATTAACAAAATAAAAAATACATAAATAAAAACAATTAAAAAAGAGAAAGAAAAAAAAAAACCAACAACGGAGTCCGTCACTAATAATAAAAATCCTACTAAAATAACCAATCTTTTTAACAACGAAATATATTGGTTGTTAATATATAACGACAGATCTACCGACAGACTTGTCCGTTGTTAAAAATTGTCCGCGATTGAAGCTGGTGACTTTTTTAACGACGAACGATTTGTCGTTAAATATTAATGACCGACCAAATTTATTGTTAACTCTATTGCTGATAGTACATTTAATGACGAACTTAATATTATTATTTTGAGAACATTGCAGTTTTGGTATCACAAGACACATGTTGCATAATAACCCCAACATTTTCACTTTTGACTTACAAAACTGTTATATTGGAACTCAATTACAGCTTCTGGAATTCGTTACAATCTGAAGTACAAGAGAAGATGAAAGGAGTAGAAACAAGAAATAATAAACTATAATGAACAAATTAGACAAACTGGAAGTGGAAGCAGATTCCGGCAAGCAGAGTCGAGGGGACCTCTCTCCGCAAGACAAATATGCCCCGACTAGTGCTCACGGTTAGGCGGATAGTATCTAAAAGATGAAACGGCTTCGTTCTTCCCACAGTCGCACCACAAATCCAGAAAGGCTTCGGCGAACTAGCTAACGTCGAGAACTGGGAGCGTAAGACACAAAAGGAACTTATGCATGCAAGATGATAGGTTCTTGTGCATAATTGTAATAGCCCGGTCCCGAGATAGGGATTAACGAATGGGGACGGGGTGTTATTAAGGGATTTAACGAGTAAATTCAGAAGATTAACGAAGAAGTTTAAGAATAAGGTACGTTTTGAAAATAGTTGATGATACTCGGGTTTACTTGATTAAGAAGGACACATGCTTTAGCGGAATAAAACGACTAACTAATCAGATACCAACAAGCATAAGCTCTTTTATAGGTGAAAGGAAATCATACTTGGAAAGAGGAAATAAACTTAATATGCGTCTTATATATATAATCGTCTGGGAATATTCTTAGAATCTCGAATAAACATAATAGAACTTTGAACGGAATTTAGAAAGAGTTAATCAGAGTAGCAGAACACATAATGGGATTTCAAAGAAACTTATATAATAGTAAAACAATCTTGGCAGCCAACCCACATCCACAGCCACCATCATCCTCGGCATCTCATCCTGAAAACATTTGAAAAAGAGGGCGTGAACACTAATGTACTCAGTGGGTTTTTAGTGAAAGCTTCTTTAATAACTTGAGAAATATCCAACAATACGGACGGTATACGGAGAGCAAAACGCCAAAGCCCTCACCTTATCCGCAAAACCTTTTATTTACTTTTGGGCCCAACCTTGGCTCAAACCTTTCGTCAACTGTACTCTTAGGCATGCCATAGGATAGTAGAGGGATTACCTCAAATATACGAACGAGTTTGCGTGGGAACAACCCAGCAGTGACTCCCTTAATGATTCTGAGCTCATATCCTGCTTAAGTGAAAAGCTAAGTTCCTTCTCTCCCTATTCTTGCTAGCAGTACCAAGCTTAGAACTATGTCTAATGCTAATACCTTATTACTGCATGATCTCGGCCTACAAAGGGTTAAAGCTACCCTAACAAGGCAAATCCTTAATCCTTAACTATACGTGCTTTAACAAGCATAAACATTCAAATACGAGGAAATGAACGCGGATAAACATCGATTGCAAATAAAGCAAATTCTAAACACCCCATGCTAGCATAAATTGTAAATAAACAATTCTAGCATATCTAAACATACTTGAGAGCTCACTTAACTTATACTAACTTCCTTTACTTTATCTAACTCAAATAACAATTCAACATAATCATGCATATAACTTCTTTTATTCCTTTCCTTTCTTTGTACAAGTCAATCAGGCAGAGCAAAAATGCTTTATTGGATATTTCATTTGCCCTATATGCTTCTAGAGCTTATTAGCTCAAACTTTAGATGAGTATAGATTTACCCACCTCGATTACTGGACAGAAGATGAAGCAACGAGCTGAAGATCCTTCTCCGATTTCCTATGAGGCTCACTTCCTCCTACAAAAGTCGAATCATCGACTTAGCGACCTCCTTTGAGGGAATTGACTATCTAAAGTGAGAAATAATGACATTTTACTCGAAGACTAAAATCTAAGATTTATTTACAGATTGCACGACTTTACGACTTTATAAATTTCGAGAAGAATTTATTTAAAGAACATCTCGACTTGATTTCCCAATTTTTTAGACAAAGAATAACTTGAATGGATTACTCAAAATAAATTGAGAATATCTTGATTGCTTCTCTAAAATTTAACTTGAAAATAACTTGGAAATAACACGACTTGAAAACTCGAAAAGATGGAAAAATCAGGGTCGGATGACACGGGGGGGCATCGCGCGCCAGCGGCACCCCGCGCGCCCGCGCAGCCTCCGCGCCCGCGGGGTTCTGGGCCGAGGGGGATGTCGCGCGGCCGCGCACTCCCCGCGGTCATGGGACCTGGTTTCTCTCTCTTTCTGGGCGATCTTCAACTAGGTTCTTCGTGTTCGTTGATTCTTTCGACGAACACGAAGAACACGAAGAGCACTTAACCAGAAATTTCTTAAAAACAACGTACTTGAATTTATCATGCAATAACATGCCTTAACTTAAAAAGTATTTCGGCATTATAACGGTATAAACACGATAATCCTCTTTAAATATTTAGAATAACGAGGAAATCTCTAAATATAGCTTGAACAGAATTTAAAAGGAATAAACGAGGCTAATCTCAAGAATAATAACGACAGGAATAACGCTAGAAATATAACGTAATGTTATTAACTTGGAACTTCAATAAAAACTGAAATATAACTTAGACGGAAGGTAAACGAGCAATAATGAAAAACGCGAGGAACGTAAAGAACGGAAAGTAAATGCGGAATTTAAAGACGAAAAAAGAAATGGAGATCGAGACCGACGAACAAGAATGGACGGGGTTAGGTGCGTCGAAGGAAGGTGGCTAGTTCGGCGTCTCGTCGAGTTGCAACGACGGCAGAGCCGCTCGCTACAACCCAACGGCGCCCCTAGCACCTTCCCTCACCGCATCCCTTCCACGCCACTCTGCTCGTCGTCTTAAAGAACACTCACGAAGAACACTTTTACTTTGAGAGAACCTTCTCAGCTTTCAAAGCTTCTCACCCTCTCGATTTAGAAGTGAAATAGATGACAAATGAGCAATGAAAGCTAAAGGGGTGGCCTTGTATTTATAGGAAAAGCTTTGGCTTCCAAGGGAAGCCACTTCAGTGCAAGAATACTGCAAAAGTTACCCCGGGTTCGGTTAAAAGCTGCTTTATTCGATGTCGAGGTCCAAATGACTTCAGACACGAAATCTAAAAATACCAAGAGACTCGTTGGCTCGAGTACTAGTAAACCAACTTGATTCGTGAAAAAGACGGGGTCGTCTGAAGAAAGACGAGCAAAGATTCCCTTTTTGGAATTACTTTTTACTATTCACTCAGACTGACAGATTTTACTCCCGAGCGTTCGATTGACCTTAGAATGGTAATCCGTGAACGCCAACGGAATCCTTGGGTCATTTCCCATAAGAGGGGCCTGGCAGAACTAGACTCGGATTAACGAGGAGGATTTCGTAAATTTCTCAAAACACGAACGCACGCAAAAGTTACTATTCATTCATCTTTTAAATACGATTTTCATCACCGGGAACTCAATTGACTTCAGAATTAAAATCCGAGAACACCGGCATACTCCATGAGTTAAAACCTTTCTAACGAGACCATGAATAGTCATAAAAGAATTAAGATCAAATTTTCCGAAAAGATAATTTTCACGAAAACTGACCCTTAAAGTCGTGACTGACATCTGACATCAATTAACCTTAATTAAATTTCTTCCTTAACTTCTTAATTACCATTAAGAATTCTCTAAACCTTAATTAAAAATCTGGGGTGTTACAAGAATGTAGCATGATTTGCATGCTGAAATGTCCCATTTATAGGCACATTTCCACTGTAGGGGACAACTAGGGTTTGAGGGCATTCACACCAGGTAGTGTAACATCCAGGAGTTACATCTCTGTCATCAAGCCCCTCCAGGAATTACAGCCTTCAGCTCACGCAGATCCCGACAGGTGTCCTTCATCTCCACGGATTCTAACACGTGTCCAAGGTAGCTGCACACTTTAACTCCCTCAAGAGTTATTTGCAGTTACACTCCAGCCCCACTGTTAGGAAAAACTATCAAGGAACCTCTAGAAAAGGTTTTGATGAGATGTCAAAACTATCTATGAAAAACTAACTAAAATTCAAGCTGTAGATCTAAGCTGACCAATCCAGAGCATCAAAGAGGAACTCAATTAAAGCTGAAGTCAACCAAACTGGAAGTATGGTCTACCAGTCAAAACTCAATTCAGCTGTGGATTCAAAGAGTCGAACCAGTCAAAACAAACTGACAGCTAAGTCAGCTGAGCTGAGGAGAAAATAATCAACTAGACTGAAGGAACTGATACGAGATTAGTTTAAACTGAAAGACTGGAAGTATCCAATTGATGGCCAAACTAAAGTGTACAGACAGATCAACTAAAGGCCACAACTGAAGTCAGCCAGCTTGTGATCAGTCAAGCTGACAAGAAAGCTTAAGAATGATTAGTCAAATTGACAAGCTAGTCAAAAAGAACTTGAGCTCAACCGAACTGGAGGAAGAAGCTCAGAACTGCCAACTGGAGCAATAGCCAAACTGAGCTGACAAGCTCAGAACTGCCAACTGGAGCAATAGCCAAACTGAGCTGACAAGTTCAGAACCGCCAGCCAGAGAACCCTGTAAGTTATTACTCAACCAGCGTATCTTGGAATAAATGCTTCAACGAAGATCCTGAAATTAAACATCCAATAAAGATCGATTGGCGAAGCAACGACTACTTGAATCAAAAGCTCCAGCGATCAATAAAAGACCATGTGCCATTGATAAACCAACAGAGCCATCGATCAATGGAACTTAACGGTCATAAAATCACTCCTCTATAAAAGACGAGTGAATCAAACTTTTGAATAACTCTTGCCTTCCAGACTTCTCGCAATACTTATTCTTGAAACATTCATTCAAGTAGAGCTTTCTTTCTACCTCCTAGCTCAAGTTCAGTATTTGCTAAAAACTGCGAGAGTCCAACTGAAAAGAAGAATTCAAAGAGTCAAAACATTCAGCCAGCTGTTGATAAACTTGCCAGGGCAGCCTTCTCAGTTTCAGCTATACCACGGTCAACTACCCAGCTCAATTGAAGGAGCACATCAGTTGATACCCCCTGTTCAAGACTAACCTCTTGAACATCGAAAGAGATCTAAAACCTTGTAAAGACGACAATAGCACCTACCTTCCTAGCGAGCAGTTAGGGACTTCAAGTGTGAGCTGTCGATCCACTGAGGTAGCGAGCAGTTACCAGATTCAGCCAACTGTCCTTCAATGTGTAATTTGTAAAGAAAGTCAAGTTATATAGTGAAGTTTCCCTTCTGCGGAAGGAAGAGAGGACGTAGAAGTTTGAGACTTCGAACCTCTATAAATCACTTGTGTGCTGTATTGTTTTGACTATTGCATATCTTTAAACTATACACAAGTTCACACAATCTGCACCAACCAGTCATAACTGATCAACCAGTTTATGCATAGATAAGTTTCTCTAAGCGAGTCAAAGAGCCCTATTATTCCGCATTTAAAGTAAAAGTTTTCAATCAGTTTATTCACCCCCTCTCTAAACTGATATCGACTCGCCCAGGACCAACAAGTGGTATCAGAGCGGTTGATTCTAAGGATCAGCCGTTTCTGCGGATAAACTAAATCAGATCTACTTATCTGTGCTAACATTTCAAGCTATGGGAAACCATAAGCTACCTTTATTTTCAGTTGAGAATTATGATAATTGGAGCAGGCGAATGAAGGCGCATCTCTGCTCGATCCATGAGAATATGTGGGAAGTTATTGAAGATGGTCCAATCATCATCATGATGGACAATGATGCTCATAGAGTTGATATCAATCAACCAGCAAGGATCCCAAAGCCAACTAATCTTCTCACCAGCGAAGAGAAGAAGTTGAAGAATCTAGAGTTTGTGGCTCAAGCTGTACTATTTCAAACTCTAGATGAAGACAGAATGAAGGACACAAAGAATTGTATAACTGCCAAGGAGATATGGGACTTACTAGCAGATCTATGCTAAGAGTCCGAAGCCATCAACGGAAACAAGCTCCAACTAGCAGTCGACAGATACGAGTCCTTCAAAATGCAGCCAGAAGAGTCCATCTCAAGCCTTGAAATCAGATTTCTAGGAATCATCAGTGAGATGACCAACCAAGGGAGAAGTTATCCCAATTCTGAGATGAATTCCAAAGTTTTGGATAATCTCACTGAAGAATGGGACATGAAAGTGATAGCTACAAAAGAATCAAGAAATCTAAATAGCATCACTCCCAGACAATTGTTTGGCTCTCTCAAAGCTCATGAGTACAGTCTAAACCGAAAGAAAGAAGCATCAACATTGTCAGCTCAAGATGCAGCTTTCTATGGTGAAAGGAACTGGTTTAGAGACACTCAGGGAAGGAACAACTTCTGACCTAGGAGCTCACCAGCCACAGAAAATCAAGACAGATCTTCATCTGAACGAAAAAGAGAAACAACTGAAAAGAAGGAGAATCTAACTGAAGACATCAATGATCAAATCCAATTAGTTACCAGGTTGCTAGAGAAGTTGAAGAGAGTTCGGGATAAACAATCAGTTCCACCTCAAACTGATGAAATCCCAAAAGATGAGAGAACTCAACAACCAGCTGAACGGTCAGCTGAACCATTCATTGGTGGCAACCGAAATCAAGGAGAGTGCTTTCATTGTCACAAACAAGGACATTATAGATATGAATGTCTAGAACTCCCTGAAGACAAGAAAGCCAAAGTGAAGAGAAGCTTCTTCAAAAGGAAAACAATGGTTGCAAACTATGAGAATGCCGTGCTAGACGATTCAGACTATCCATCTGGAATTGATTCTGACGGCTACAGCTTAGATGATGAAATGCTATTTTACGTCATGGCTGACAATGATGAAGAGGTTAGTACAGTTGATTATCAAACCTCCTTCTATCATATTAATGAAGCAACTGTTTCTAGCAATGAACTTGACATGAAACTTATGATGCTAGAAGATCAATTAGCTTCAATATCTTACTTGCATGTTGAATTGAAAGATGAAAATGATGAACTGAGAAATAAAGTTAGAAAACTGAGCATTGATCATGAAAGACTGAATTAGCTTGAGTCTCAGTTTATAGAATTTGAAAAATTGAAATTGAGAACTACTGATCTAGAAGCTGAAAATCAAAAACTCAAGCAAGAGATCCATGAGAGAGAAGAAGTAACTCTGAAATTCAAAAAGGGATCTCAAACTCTAGATGAGTTATTAAATCATCAAAGAACTGGAACTAGCAGCTCAGGGCTAGGATATAGCAAGTTCACCGCCCTAAAGAAAGGAAAAGTAATTGCTCAACCCAGTGATAAAGGAATCCTAAAAGGATTCACTAGATCTCATGATCAGCTAGCTGAGCCAACCAAAGGCAAAGGAATATTGAAAAATCCTCAAACTCAGCCCAGACAATTTGGTCAGTTCTACCAAACAAAAACACTAGGTCAACTGAAGCAAAAATTCCAGTCAAGACCAACAGTTCACTCAAACCAACCCATTCATTCAGAGCCTTCAGTTCAACAAAGACCACGAGCTCAACAAAGAATACCCCCAAGGCAAACTGATAGATCAGCCCTCTTAGAAAGAAAAATCAATTTAGATCTCAAGCCTATCCTACCAAGAAGTTCAATCAGAACACCTATAGGAGAGATCAAAGAAATTCGTTTGAACCCTACCATCACTACAATGAGTACCTGGATTCCAGAAATGAACCAAAATGGTTCAATCCAATAAACTGGAAACATACAAAGCACTGGTCTGATCACAAAACTCAAAGATCTCAAGACCAAAGCATTTTAGTTGAATTGTTTTATCCAACTATCTCTCAATGCAGGTATCACTCAACTGATTCAAATCAGAATAGAAGAGTTGAGAGAAAATCTAAACTAATCAGGCAATCCAAGTCAGATGGATCTCTGAATGATAAAAAGTCGAAAGTTTGGCAAGTTTGGATTGCAAAAAGCTTGATGTATCAACAAGGACCCGATATGAAACGGTTTCCTAAATGCTAATCCTTGTTTTTGCAGGATAAGAGCATCCTATCTATGAAGAAAGCCAAAGACATATGGTATCTAGAAAATGGGTGCTCCAAGCACATGACCAGAGATAGAGAAGATCTCGACGGTTATGAAAAAGTCAAAGATCCACTTGTCACATTTGGAGACAACTCCAAAAGTCAACCATTGGAGAAGGGTTCGTGGTCAAGGGAAAAGTTGTAATAAATGAAGTCTCCCACATGGATGGACTAAAACACAAACTACTCAGCATCAGTCAGCTTTGCGACAATGGCTACTCAGTTGACTTCACTAAAGACTCCTGCAGCATAAGAGACAAGTCAACTGGAGTAATTCTTTTCACCGGCATAAGAAGAGGCAACATGTATATTGTTGACTGGTCAACCGGCTACTCGGAAGCTTGCTTTCTTTCAAAGGGATCAACTGAAGCAAGCTGGCTATGACATCGACAACTAAACCACCTCAACTTCAAAATAGTCAACTACCTAGCCAAGAGAGATCTAGTTGAGGGGCTTCCCAAGGAGATATATAACAAAACAGGTGTATGTGGACCATGCCAAAAAGGGAAGCAAGTGAAGTCATCCTTCAAGAATATGAGTCATCCACCAGGCACAACTGATTGCCTCCAACTGCTACATATGGATCTGTTTGGTCCAGTTAGACCACAGACACCAAAAGGAAAAAGATTCACTCTTATAGTAGTGGATGATTTCTCAAGATATACGTGGGGTGGAATTCTTGAGAAGCAAAGATGAAACTTACGACAAGCTAACGGCATTGATCAGAAGGCTACAATCTGAAAAAGAAAGATCAGTTCAAAGGACTCGCTCCGACAATGGAACTGAATTTGTGAATCAACAAATGATCAGCTTACTCAACCAACTTGGAATCACTCATGAACACTCAACTGCAAGAACTCCACAACAAAATGGTATAGCTGAACGGCAAAACCGAACACTTAAAGAAGCAGCTCGAGCAATGATAGCTGATGCCAACATAGCTGAAGGATATTGGGCTGAAGCAGTCAACACATGATGCCATACTCAAAATCGAAGTGCAATAGTTGCCGCATATGATAAAACACCCTATGAGCTGTATAAGGGTCGTAAGCCTTCCATCTCATATTTTAAAGTATTTGGCTGTAAATGTTATATTCACAACAATGGCAAGACTCAACTGAAAGCTTTCAGTGCTAAAGCTGATGAGGGAATATTCCTTGGGTATAATTCACCTCATGCACAAGCTTACAGAGTGTTCAATAAACAAACTCTTGCTGTGGAAATAACATGTCATGTGGTATTTGATGAATTTGCTAATGAGTACAGGAACAAAGAAACAATAAACACATCAGTTCAAGTACTACCTAGTGAAACTGAGAACTCGCAGGACTATGTGGATCACATTATTCCAGAGCGGCTTGAAGTTTCACTAGAAAAAGGTAATGAAATTGGTACTAAACCAGTTGAGAACAATATGGTCAATGAAGACACAAATCGTGCTGAGACCATAAATCCCACAACTGAAACAGGGGGAAGAACTGATAAAGATGCTGAACCAACTGATGAAAGGGTAACTGATCACGTTAACACAGTGGAACCAGCTGAAGACCCAGCTGAAGCTATCTTGCCCAAATGGCTCCGAAGCCATCCAACTGACAATATAGTTGGTGATCCAAGAAGTCGAGTTCAAACCAGAAGTTCAATTGAGCATGCATTATTCACATGCTTCATATCTCAAACAGAACTAACAAACGTCAAAACAGCTTTAGAAGATTCAGATTGGATCATGGCTATGCAAGAAGAACTGAATCAGTTCACAAGAAATAACGTATGGTTCCTTATCGACATACCAAAAACTTAGAAGGTCATTGATACAAAATGGGTTTTTCGCAACAAGCTTGATGAACAAGGTATGATCACAAGGAACAAGGCAAAGACTGGTAGCCAAAGGATACTCACGAAGTGAAGGAATCGACTTTGATGAGACATTCGCACCAGTTGCAAGATTGGAAGCCATCAGACTGTTCCTAGCCTATGTAGCTCACTTCAATTTCACAGTCTACCAAATGGATGTCAAGAGTGCTTTTCTTCAAGGAATGCTCAAGGAGGACGTGTATGTCGAGCAACCGCCAGGCTTTGAAATTGGTGATCAAGTCTTCAAACTGAAGAAAGCCCTGTACGGACTGAAACAAGCTCCTAGAGCGTGGTATGAAACTCTCACAACATTTTTGCTGAAAAATGGGTTTCAAAAGGGAGTTATTGATCGAACTCTATTCCGAATAGAAGGATCAACTGAGATCTTAATGGTTCAAATTTATGTGGATGACATAATTTTTGGATCAAAAAGTAAAGATCTATGCACACGATTCACTCAACTGATGCAAAGTGAATTTGAGATGAGCATGATGGGAGAAATGACACTATTTCTAGGACTCCAAGTGAAGCAGCTGAAAGATGGGATCTTTATCATCCAGGCCAAGTACACTAAAGAGCTAGTTAAGATGTTTGGCGTAAGTAAAGGAAAAACTCTCAAGATTCCTATGAATACATCAGTTCAGCTAACTCTTGATGAAGAAGGAGAATCAGTTAGCTAAACATATTACAGAGGAATCATTGGGTCGCTACTTTACTTAACAGCTAGCCGGTCAGACATCTCTTATTCAGTCGGTCTATGCGCACGGTTCCAAGCTAACCCAAAGAAAAGTCATCTTGAAGCAGCAAAGAGGATTATCAAATATCTCAAAGGAACCATAAATCTTGGGTTATGGTATCCCAGAGATGACAGTTTGAGTCTAATTGGGTATTCGGATTCAGACTTTGGTGGATGCAAGATCGACAGAAAAAGCACTAGTGGAACATGTCAGTTTCTGGGAAGCAAACTGATATCCTAGTTTAGCAAGAAGCAGCACTCAGTTGCCACGTCAACAACTGAAGTAGAATATGTACCTGCTGGAAGCTGCTGTGCTCAGATACTCTGGATGAAACAACAGTTGAAGGACTACAAAGTCGAAAATGAAGAAGTACCTATCTACTGTGACAACAATAGTGCAATTGCAATATCTCAGAATCCAGTTCTACATTCAAGAACCAAGCACATTGACATAAGACATCACTTCATCAGAGATCACATCGAGAAGAAAGACATATGCATCAAATATGTCAACACTGAGAAGCAGATAGTTGACATCTTCACCAAACCACTGCCTGAAGCAAGGTTTATGGAGCTATGCATACAATTGGGATTACTTGAGCTAGCCTCAAAGGATGAAGATGACCAACTGGAAGGAAAAGGTCAAGGAATCACTTCAGCTGAAGAGAGGAATTGAACTGAAAAGCTTCAACTCATCCGAATGAGTACTTCATAACTGAAAAAGTCGTTAAGCTGATCAGTTGGACAAATAAACTATCAGTTTGAAAATAAGCAAGAAGCTGTGCAAAGAAAGAAAACTGAAGCTGATCAGCCTACCCAATCAGCTCAACTGAATCATCAGTTTATTTACTCAAACTGAGGCAAGGAGCAAGGTAGAGCTAGTCAAATGGTCTCGACTGATGATCCAGTCAGTCAAGCAAAGCATACCAGCTGCAAAATCATCAAACTGATGGAGAAATGAGAGGAGCTGGAATCAACTCAAAAAGAGATATCAGTTCAAGAACCAGCTGAAGGAAAACAGCTGACCTGAGAAACAGTTGAATGAAGGTCCAAACAGTCAAGACCAGTCAGGAACTGATGAGAAGACATTTTAGTTGGAACTGATCAACAGAAAAATCATCAGTTATAGTCTAAGCCAACTGATGACGTAATCAGTTTCAAGCCAAGAAGAAACCACAAGAGAGAAACAAATAAGTTCAAAGCTTTCAATAGTAGGAACGGTAAAAACACGTGTCACTCAAATATTACCGTTAAACTTTCTCTCTTTCTCTCCTCATTTATCCCCAACGGATAGAAATGAAAGGCCAATCGACGGGTCGATTGAATTAATCGACCGTCAAAATCAAGGCATAGGAAATGACATAATTATTAGATGAACCACATCATCTCCTATAAATAAGGCGGCTGAATGCTCGAGATAAGTTTCTTATTTTTACTGCCCACTTATCCCTTCCTATCTATCTCTCGTCTCTGAGCAAAAGCAAAATTCTTAAGCCTTCAAAGATCAATTCGTCAGCCTCACAAATTAATCTCTCATCAAAATATTATGGCTCAAAACCCAACTCGCAGAAGATTCAATTTCCGTCAGTCTGGAGAAGACTCTAAAGCCTTTTGTGAAAAGCTCGACAGAGACAAGTTTTTCAACCCAGTTGGATTCCTTCAAGCCTGCAAAACTTCTCCTTTAAGTGGAATGATCATAGAAAAGCTTTCTCAGGCCAAGTTGAAGACGTTTCTGGAGGTATTTCCAGAACACATTTACCCAGAAACGGTTGCTGAATTTTTCTTAAATTGAAATGGCTCTTCAAATCCCAAAGAGATCAGATCTGAAGTGAGAGGACATGAGATCATCGTGACAGCTGAATCACTAAGCAACATGTTCGATCTACCCAGTAACGGACTCAAGCTGGAAGAAGTTCAAATCAATTTCCAAGAAGCTTATGATTTCCGAAAATAGGAAGGTGAAGCTCAACCTTATAAAAGCAATCACCTCATCTCAAAGTTTCAAGATGAATATCAGGTGCTTGCTGCCATCACCTCAAAAATTATGGTTGGGACAACTGGCAGTCAATCTGAAATGTCAGAAACAAAATACAAGATTTGCGCCACCATTTACAACCGAATGGAGATCAACTGGGCACAATATTTCTTTGATAAATTGAAGAGATATGTTGACATCATTGAGAGAGGCTGGGATGATAAGAAATTTCGTCAAAGAATTGGATACATCAGTCGAGTGAGCATTATTCTGGAGAAACATTTTTCCTGGATGACTGAGAAAACAGAGTTCAAAACCATAGTGAGCAATGACTTCATTTCAAAACCACTCAAAATTGTGGAAATTGATCCTGACCAAACTGACCAGCCAAAAAGAAAGAAGCCTGCAGCTGAAGGCATGGGAAAGAAGCAAGTTACTGATGACTCTGATGATGACATCCCAATAGCCCAGAGATTCAGACAACAAAGCTCAGTTGCCACCAGAGCTGACATCATTGGACAATCAGCCAGACGAGCAGCTCCAAAGAAGAGGCAAGCTGGTTAAATAAACAGGAAAAGGATCTTACTTCCCCAACCCAAGAAGAGAAATGAATCAAGTTGCACGCCAGATCCAACAGTTCCACCAAATCTAACTATTGAGGATATGGCTCCGTGCGAGAATCCAGAAGATATCATCCCTGCAAGAGGGATTCCTCACAATGGAGTTGGAGCAGATTACTTCCAAATGACATGTCCACCAATGGCTCAAGTTGAAGGAAATATAAGAGCCTACTCACAAGGAGAGTCCATGAAGAAATGGGCTGATGAAACCACATAAAAACATATGGCTCAACACTATGCCCAGGAACTAACTGGCCATGAGGAGCTCTTCAACACCTTAACCAGATACATCTACTGGTTTTTATGGAGACATGTATATCCGTCAGAGCCCTTCATCTCATTACTCGCATTCCATGGAATGAGCTTCTGGAGGCGAGAAAAAGAATGGAGCCTATGGTGGACAGACAGTGAGAATGCCGGGATCACTAAGGGCAAACATCTTATGAGGCAGCTACAGCTGAGGAAAGAGTGCTCAAACCCATCAGAAGAGTCGATGAAAGATGTGTTTGATGAACTGTGCATGCTTCGAGGCTTAAAAATGCAGTCATCACTACAGAAAGGGAACGAGAAAGATGGACACACACCCATGTTCAACACAAATGGCTATTCAATGAGCAAATGAAGAAATCACAAAGCCATCAATCTGGACAGCCATCAACTACAGTAAGAGATCAAACATTCACACCAGTGGATGATCTCATTGATGAAGTGATAAGAGAAATTCGCTCTGAGAAATCTCCTCACGAAGCTGAAGTTGAAATCAACATCATTTCCGAAGAGTCAGAAGAATCAGCTGATAAGGCTCATCAGTTTGATGAGGTAGCTGAGTCCCAAACAGCCCCGTCATAAGAGCCAACTACTAGGAAAGGAGCCATCTCATCTATACCTCCAGCTGATCCAGAGCCAGCTCATACTGACAAGACAGCTGATCAGTCAGGTCAAAGAGATGATCAACTTGCCTACCAAATAAGTATGGAAGTGGATGAAATATCCCACACAGTTCCTTGCGAGGAACTAATTGGAACTAAAGAAGGAGATGAAGCTGACTCAAGAGCAGTTTAGTTCGATGCTCAACCAAGTAGTTCAATAATCCAGCTCCCTCCTTATTATAAAGAACTAATCCACACCCTGTATCAATATGTTAAACTACACACTGAGCAGATCCAGCGGTTGCAAGCTCATCCAAGACTCCAGTCAGCTGAAACTGAGTCATCAAGCAGCGATGAGGATGAGGAAAAGGACATCATTGAACCGCTTGCCAAAAGGAGGAAAACTGATCACAAGAAGGACTAAGTGGCTGATCAAGTTGAAACTGATTAGAAAGCCCTAAGTTTACTTCTTGTTATTCAGTTTGTAATTATTAATTGATATATATATATATATATATATAAAGATTATCTTTTCAAATAAATGTCGAACTTCGCACTTATTTAAATATTTTGACCGTTGCAAAACAATGACACGTTTCAAAGTCATTAAATTCCAATGACTAAAAAAGGCCAAGGGCTGGTACCATTTTAACCATTAGATCTATGAGCCTGCCCAAACACTCATAAAAAGCCCTTTCTTTCAATCCTCTTAGAAAAACTCCTTCTTCACTTCCGAAAATTCTCTCTCTCCCAAGCTCTTGAAATTCCCAAAATCTCAGCCAACCCCAAAGATGGCTGAATTATCCAGATCCTCAAATTCCTTCAAAGAACAACTTATGAGAGATAAATTTTTGAATAGGAAGAAATTTTAATTGATTCTAGATGAATCAAACAATCCAATCCTTCTGTCAAATCTTCAAAAGACAGGAATTCTTCACTACCTGGAAACACCACAAAAGTTCTTTAGACAAGAGTTGGTAAGTGAATTTTTGCTGCAAGCAAACTTTTCTGCAGATAGGAAGATCGTATCATCAGCGATTCAAGGATGGCTACTCCACATCACTGAAAGAACACTTGCAGAAGTGTTCGAGCTTCCACAAGAAGGCTCATTGGTTCAAGAACTAAAGGAATCTACAGAGTCATACTGGAGAGAATGGAAAGCTTCAACCTGCAACAAGTAATTCAGTTTTACAATAGCTAAAACTGATCTGAAGCCCGAGTATGGTGTTCTACTTGACATAACAAACAAGATGTTGTTTGGGGCCATTGGAAGCCTGAGTCAACTCACCCAAGAGAGATACAAGGTTATGATTCACCTTGCTGAAGGACGACAAGCAAACTGGGCAGAATTTGTCTTTCAACAATTCAAACATCTAGTCACCAAGGCCTTTGATTCAAAGAAATCTGGCAAATTTGAGTCTAAGGTAGGACTTGTTCTAAGAATAAGCAAAATGCTTGAAGACCTGATGAAACTTCCAAGTGATGAAGCTCTACCAGTTCTTATCTCTGACTGGATTCCCAAGAAGGGAACTGCTCATCTTCAGTCGCTAAGGAAAAAGAGAAAAGCCAAGGCAAACACAAGCAACTACACTTCAAGCAACTCAACTGCCAACGTTGTTCATTCTCCAAAATCAAAGAACGGATCACCAGTTGATTTCCAGATTTTCTCTGATCCAGATGAGCTTATTCCATTAATTGGAATCCCTCATCCGAACTATGGAGCGGACTATTTCAGAAGCACATGCCCTCCTCTCCAGCTGACTGAAGAAAATATTCGCACTTTCTATAGTGGTGAATATGCAGTCAAAGGTGCACAAAAGGAAGTGACCAATCTACTTCTCACTCACTTTACTTTCGTTGCACAACATGACCAAGAGTTGTTCAAACAACTCCACCGGTATTTCTATTGGTACAACTGGAGCCATTCCATGTCCATTCAGTCTCATTTCTTGCTAACTGTCTTTCATGGAATGAGCTACTGGCAACGTGAAGAAACTTGGAGCATTAAATGGATAGGATCATCAAATCCATTTCCTCCAACCATTGTGCAAGTCCAGCACATCATGAATCACCGGCTTGTCAACAAAATTCCAGCAACTGCCTTGTTAGATGAATTCAAAACCAGCATCATGCCTCAAGGAGCTGTGGTTGCTAATCAATCAGTCAACTGCCCAACTGGCTCACTTTGCCGTAAACTGAACTTTGATAATTTATCAAGTCAGTCAGCTGAGCCATCATGATGATCTCCAACTGCCACAACAAGGATAGAGCCACATCTATCAACTACTGAAGTCGTGGCTCCTCAGAATAATCTAAAGCATGAAGAGAGTGACAGTGATGATGAGGATACTGCCACATCACCAAGTCTTCTATCCAAGAGCTATGTCACTCCCCTACTTACATCCAACTCAAAAGGTGTGTAGTTGATTATGAAGAATGGTCAGTTCAGATCACCACCGAAGAGGACTTCACAATCCCTCCACCAAAGAATGAAAAACTCATCAGTTGCCATTCAGCAATTTCACCAAGCCCGGAGGACAGCCAGGCTCTCTCCGTCAAAGAACAGAACTGGATCTGTATCTACGTCAAAGCGATCAAACAGCTTGAAAAGAAGTAATAGAACTAGTCCAGCGCGGCCTTTCAAAAAGAGGAAACTAACTCAAGCAAGTCAAGCAGCTGACCAAATGAACTGATCAGTTCAGATCCGTTAGAGCTTCAATCAGCTCATCAATGACAACTGGCAACAAGATAAAACTGATCATCCAACTGCTGAATCGTCAAACCAATCAGTTGGGCTGTATCCCAACTGACTCTGGATGAGTTTTTCTAATCATCTCAAGCTTATCATAATTAAATTGTTACCATTATGATTATAAAATTTCATATATTATATTCAACGGCTACAATTTGAAAATAGGCTTTTCTCTCACAAGTTGCCGTTAATATCTCTCGATCGCTATTAAGTAATCTCTTCAAAGAAGCAAACAGAAATACATTTTTCTAATGAGATATAAATAGCAAAATCTGCAGAAAATATTTGGCTATTTATGGCAACTACCTCATTTTCAAAATAACTCCATCTCAGCCACATGACCATAAAACTGAATCACAATCGAACGGCTGGGATGCATGTATCATTAATTCAGCTAATCATCCATCAAATCGGACAGCTGATCAGCTAAGAGAAGCACTCAAATGTCCTCGATCAATGCATTCTATGATGAATATATTTATGCAAGGAGATGGAGACTCCGATCATCTACAAACTCAATCTCCTTCTTGCTTTGATTACTTGCAAACTCTCTCTTCACACTTGCATATCTAACAACACCATCTTTTTGCAGAAATGAAGCCTTCATTTCAGATGGTAGATGTCAATCTGCTTATTAAAAAGCTGAAGAAAGATAAGGCTCTTAATCTAGAGTATCTTAACACACGTCTCCGCTCCGACAACTTTCAAAGAATTTATAGGCCATTGGAGGCAACTGGCCTGCTGCCATTCTTGATAATCGTGCCACTCAAGAATATACCTTCCCATGTTGCGGAGTTCTACTACAACGCAACCATCTCCGGCGACAACATCATCTCCACCATCCAGAACAAAGAGATCACGGTGATAAAAACAACAATGATGTCTACGCTTCTTCTCCCCGGCGACGGCCCAGACGTGATGGAACTGGCACTACCGTGCAAATATGCACTATGGGGTCTTTAGAAACATCCTCATGTACACCATCATGACTGCTCACACATACTGAAGGAAAGCCTGCCCAACGAGATTATCCAACTTCTGGATATCACCGGTCATATCCTGCATGGGAACTTTGAGACAGTCCAATTCTCGGACATCAAAGCCCGTCTAACGGCTGCTCTCTACTTCAGGTGTAAAGCCGACTGGGCCTCCTTTATTCTTGCTCAAATACAAGAAAATGTCGAGCGAGCAGAATATGATCCATCAACTAGCTCGTTTTGAGAAAAGCTTGGGTTTATGAGTCGCATAAGCCACATCATTCAAAACCAGTTTGATGAGATCATTCCAACTGGCGAACCGATCAAACAAAGAGACATGCTCCCTACCATCTACTGCAATCCAATCTCGAAGAAATCCCGCCAACCAGGAACTCCCGACTCAAGTTGTGGAAAGAAACCGGTGGACGCCCATGCCAACTCTTCAGAAGAACAACAGCTGATGATTGAGAATGAACCCCTCTCAAGACTGAGTGATCAGTCTACAATACCAGCCACCTCACAACCTCTACCCTTAGTCCATCGCTACTCAATTGAGGTTGAGTTTGAGGTAGTTCTAGACTATCAGCTGAGGAGCTGCTTCGGTCTCATTGAGGGCACTGATCCCTCCCTTTTCGAGCAACTGAAATGGTACCTCCAATACCATATCTGGCGATTCCAACTCGATGAGGCCATAATGTTCCACCTCATCAACACTCGTGGATCCATCTTCTGGATCAACGAAGGAGAATGGAGTAGACAATGGATGAACCATCCACTCTTCTCACCGCCAACGCTATCAGAGATAATGGATTAAAAGATCAAAAGAATCCAGCTAAGTATACCAGCTGACGCTCTTCTTTCTGACAATGACCCAGCCAAGTCCTCCTGCACTCCATTCCTCGAAGATCCTCCAATCGCTACAACCGATGAGATCTTCACCAACTTAACCTCCATGGACTTCAGAGAGCAAGAACTCTCTCAACACACTGATCATGGTCAGTTCATGACAACTGAAGAAGCCTATGCATGGTCCTCCTCGCCCATGCCAATTCCTTTATTTTCATTAGTCCATGATGACAATTTGGCAACTACCTTCACATTCTTGCCAAATCTCGCAATACCATCGTGCGATCCACCCCAGCTTTTGGATGATGCCAAAAAGGGGGAAGATGGAAAGTATGATGATGAAAGCTTAACTCTTTGGGATAAAATCTAAAGAGAAATACATCATGAGGGGGAAGTAGCTCAACTTCAGGGGGGAGGTTGGAGAAAATTTGGAGCTCAAGAAAGAGCAGAATCAAGCAGGAAGAGATGAAGCATTCAAAGAAGAGAAGTAGTTCTAACTTGCTTTCAAAAGATTATTTGATATGATTTTGATCCATACTTTATACTTGGTCTATTACACGCCTAAATGAGAATAAAAATACATGAATTTTGAATGCTCTGATACTTTGACAATCATGCACTAATTACTCAAAATAAAAGCATGACTGAAAGCATGACTAAAATGAAAATATATTTTGAATGCTCTGATACTTGAATTTCATGAATTCTTTGATACTTGAATTTAATGTTCTAACATGCTCTGATTTCAAGAATTTGCCTAAGCAAACTACAGCATGTCTATCAAATGAACTTTTACAGTTTTTCCATCATCACTAACAAGGTTTTAACATCATCAAAAAGGGGAAAATTGTTAGGAAAAACTATCAAGGAACCTCTAGAAAAGGTTTTGATGAGATGTCAAAACTATCTATGAAAAACTAACTAAAATTCAAGCTGTAGATCTGAGCTGACCAATCTAGAGCATCAAAGAGGAACTCAATTAAAGTTGAAGTCAACCAAACTGGAAGTATGGTCTACCAGCTGGGAGGATACGTCAACTATTCAAAACTCAATTCAGCTGTGGATTCAAAGAGTCGGACCAGTCAAAACAAACTGACAGCTAAGTCAGCTGAGCTGAGGAGAAAATAATCAACTAGACTGAAGGAACTGATACGAGATCAGTTCAAACTGAAAGACTGGAAGTATCCAACTGATGGCTAAACTAAAGTGTACAGACAGATCAACTAAAGGCCAGAACTGAAGTCAGTCAGCTTATGATCAGTCAAGCTGACAAGAAAGCTTAAGAATGATTAGTCAAACTAACAAGCTAGTCAAAAAGAACTTGAGCTCAGCCGAACTGGAGGAAAAAGCTCAGAACTGCCAACTGGAGCAATAGCCAAACTGAGCTGACAAGCTCAGAACTGCCAACTGGAGCAATAGCCAAACTGAGCTGAAAAGCTCAGAACTGCTAACTGGAGTAATAACTAAACTGAACTGACAAGTTCAGAACTGCCAGCCAGCGAACCCTGGATGTTATTACTCAATCAGCGTATCTTGGAATAAATGCTTCAACGAAGATCCTGAAATTAAACATCCAATAAAGATTGATTGGCGAAGCAACGACTATTTGAATCAAAAGCTCTAGCGATCAATAAAAGACCATCTGCCATTGATAAACCAACAGAGCCATCGATCATTGGAACTCAACGGTCATAAAATCACTCCTCTATAAAAGATAAGTGAATCAAACTTTTGAATAACTCTTGCCTCCCAGACTTCTCGCAATACTTATTCTTGACTTATTCTTGAAACCTTCATTCAAGCAGAGCTTTCTTTCTACCTTATAGCTCAAGTTCAGCGTTTGCTAAAAACTGCGAGAGTCCAACTGAGAAGAAGAATTCAAAGAGTCAAAACATTCAGCCAGCTGTTGATAAACCAGCAAGGGCAGTGATAAGTCCATTTATTTTGTGTTTTTCTGGGCATTTTAGTCGCTCTAAATGTCTTTTTTAGTGTCTTTTGTATCGGAAAAGAACCAGGAAAGTGGTTTGGGCATTCTGAGAGTCGAATCTGGCGAAAGAGGCATTTTTACTTTCAAATTAACTGAAATGGATGAAATGGGCATATTAGATGAAAATCGACCTGAGCAGAAGATGTTGTGCCCACAGTAGTCGCGCAGATTCAGAAGAGGCAGTGAGGAGGGCATTCCCAGAAAAAGCGAGATTCTGTTGAAAGAAGATGAAATCTGGCGCTGGAGCTTTATCTGAATTGAAATCTAAATAGAAGAAGGAAAGATTGTTCGTAGATGGACTCTTGGGCAGTAATTTGGAAGATAAGGATGAGATTCCTTAAATATCGGGATTCATTCCACCACCTAAGGAAGTTTCCTTATCCAGTCAGAGTCCAGTGGGTACGGAGATCCAGCAGATAAGGAAGTTTCCTTATCCAAGTAGATTCCAGCGTGGCATAGCGAATCCGGCAGATATTGAAGGCCCCTGTTTTTTGGGGATTTGAGTTGATCTTTTGTACTGTTTTAAATACTAGTTTGATAGTTAGAAAAAATGGACGCACAAGAACTTCGTACCCTATTATTTCTGCATTTTTATTTTCTGCAATTAGCGCTGCTCCGGCATCAAGACAATCTGGGGCCTTATGCCCACAGAGGTTAGGATTTATATTTAATGTTGTTGCTGTTCATCGTTGGTGTTGGACGAGTTTTTATTCAATTCCAGTAAGTTTTTCCTATTTATCATGTCTTTATTTAATGCCTTTACAGTTCTTTATAATATGAGTAGCTAGATGTATATTCCGGAATTTGAACTAAAGATGAAGGTCTAGCAAAACACTTAAATACTCGTGAGGCTGTGTGGGCACATTACTACACGATTAGGTTTCTGCCGATTTTTGTTCTTGTTCCAAGTGAGCGTGAGTTTAATATAACTAATGTGGCTGATCACTCTTTAGTTGTAGAGGGCACACCAGGGTTAATTGGATTAGCGAATCGTGACTGTGTGTTAATTCAAACGGTAACTGGGAAATCGGTGGGTTACTATGGACACACGAGGAATCAGTAAACACAGTAAACATGGGTTCATCTAGGGCACACTGCTTCCTATTCATTTACATCTCATTGGGGAACCGGGGGGTGGGTGATAGGTTAGGGGTTTAATGGATGAGGAATCACCTTTAAACCTAATCTGAACGGATGAATAAGGAGACGTAGCGAGGAATCCGGTCTCCATAACTAGGTGACTTAATTGTGTAGGAAAATCGCTGTGTCCATGATCGAGTGAGTGTTAGTTAAACTGGATTCTAGTTCAAGTTCCGGAACATTTTATTATTTGATATTTCTCTAGTTTCTTTTTGCAGATTTAATTTCACTGTTGTGACCACGATACCAAAACCCCCTTTTGTGATTGGTGACTCAAAAGTAAGATCGCATCAGCTCTCTGTTGGATCGACCCTTACTCATAGCTAGCTACGCTCGCTGTGGGCACAGTAGCATACAAATTCATTTTGAGCGCGAAACAAGTTTTCAATCAGTTTATTCACCCTCCCTCTAAACTGATATCGACTCGCCCGGGGCCAACACCCACTAACTCCACTAGCTCCAGGTGGGAGTTACACAACTCAAGCTGGATGTGCACCACCAAGTGCACCCGCGACCCGGGAACCGAGTGTCCCACCCGTAGAACTGTTGCCGACCTCCGTCACTTTTTGAACCGTAAAACTGTAACGGCTAGGCTCTGGAAGCCCACGTATGCCTAAAATCCATCCAAAGTCCACTCAAAGTCCAAGATTCAAGTCTGAGGATGAGGACGAGGATAAGACTGAGAACGAGCACGGACATGGGCGGGCGCGCGCGTGTGGGCTCATGGCCCATATCCTTGTGCACTTAGTTATTATACTTAAGTGTTAATATACTTAAATACACCTCTTAAGTAAGTGAAGAAATCAATGTGGGATAATTAAGTGTGCTTTAAAACATTATCCCACACACCATAAATGCTCAATCGTGTGACCGACTTTAACTATTTATTTCTCACTCACTGAAAATCAGATTTGAGAAAATAAAAATACCATGATTATCTACTACAAATATAGATCAATAGTAAACTATTTAATTCCTCCAAAATTAAATAACTCGGTCACAAAAAACGGATAAAATGAGTTATGGCTCAATTTATTAAATTCAATTTTCTAACAATCCCCCACATGAGTAGAAATAGCGCATGCATGAATGCAGACAAGCAATCGAGTCCTCCAGAGACACAGCTGCAATAGGATATGTAGCTTGTGACTTTGAACCTTCCATCTTTCAACACTATCGGGCACACCGGCTGATTAGTGGACACGATGCCTTGAACTATTCATCCTTAGTGTATACCAAGATAATAAGATTGATACAGTAATGTCTCAAACATTATTGGTTCTCATGTTTGTGTCCTTTTCAGGCCATGGACCACTTCTTTGAATTCATAAATATCTTTAGAAGCAGCCTACACTTCTCACTTACATAAGTGATCTCATCTTCTCGAGTATCCTATCATACTCTACCTCTTTAGGCTTTAGGAATCATTAAAAGTCATCAGACTTAGCCTCACCACATTGACAGGTGCACACTTGGTTTGCTCACAAGGAACGGTTAGATATAACTTTTCCAAGTGCTACCAACCTGAAATGTTTGTAGCTTAGTTTTCCCATTGAACAAAGTTCTTGGGATCTCTAGTCATCATGGTTGGGTTACCACTACAAGCATTCTTAGATTGTGGTTTTTAAACCCATTCCCTCTAGCAGCTTAGTCATATGATCTCGATTTAACCCTTTGGTTAGTGGATCCGCTAGATTGTCTACTGACTTCACATAGTCAACTGAGATAACTCCACTTGAGATCATATGCCTCACGATATTATGTCTCCGATGTATGTGTCAAGACTTACCATTATACATAGCGTTATGTGCCCTCCCGATAGCTGTTTGACTATCATAGTGAATCATCACTGACGACACCGATTTTTTCTAGCATGAAATATCCGCTAGAAAGTTGTGAAACCATTTCGCTTCTTCACAAGCTTTATCCAAAGCAATAAACTTAGATTCCTTAGTGGAACGGGCTATACAGGTCTGTTTTGTAGATTTCCACGATACTGTTCCACCGCCGATAATGAAAACAAATCCACTAGTCGAGAATGAGTCTTTTGTGTCTGATATCTGATTCGCATCACCGTACCCTTCAAGTACAGGAGAAAACCTTGTATAATGCAACCCAAAGTTCAGGGTATACTTTAAGTATCTCAGAACTCGTACTAGATCTTTCCAATGCTCTTTGCTTGGATTGCTCGTGTACCGATCCAACTTATTCACAGAACATGCAGGATCAGGTTAAGTGCAGTTAGTGATGTACATCAAACTCCCAATGACCCTTGTATACTCTTCTTGAGCTACCGGTTCTCCCTAATTTTTACTCAAGTGCACGTTGAGTTCCAACGGGGTCTTAGCTGGCGGACTATCAAAAGCATTGAATTTCTTAAGCACTTTCTCAAAATAATGAGATTGTGTTAAGACAATTCCACCACTTGTCCGAACTATCTTGATTCCTAGAATAAAATCAGCTAAGCCTATATCTTTCATGTCGAAATTTCGTTTCAACATTTGTTTCATTTCAACGATCACTTGGTGGCTACTACCCATGATTAACATGTCGTTTACATAAAGACAGACTATGACATAGCCATTAGGCCATCTCTAACCGTTGACTCTATTTTACAGCACCTCTATCTCTATTATACAGCATGGTCTTCACTTCATCTCTAACAGTTTACTCTAAATTCTACTCTAAAAAGAATATTCCATAATATTTTCTCTTTATATATTTATCTTAATCAAGATTTTCCCAACAAAAATAACTTTTAAAATGCCATTTATATTTTTAGTGTTGTATGATAAGTATTTTTCTAGTGTATTTTTCAATGCTTTATTTGTATTTTTAATGCTTTGTATTTTCTTTATTTTTATGTCTAGTAGTTTTATTATGTAATCTTATTAAATGCCATTTTATTTTGATGTCATTTTGTTTTGATATACAATTTTTTATGTCAATATTTTTAAGGAAGAAATATATATTTGTATATATATAAATTTAAATCATATAAATTAACAAAAAAAAGAAAAAAAAACGCGAACATATAAAATTAACAAAAAAACAAACCAAAACAAAAATCAACAATCCTATATCAATTTACAAAAAAAATAAAAAATAAAAAGGGAACATAATAACAGATTTACATATATTAAAAACAAAAAAGAAAAAGAAAAAGGATGAACAGTAATAGAGCTCCTCTAAGTTGATCTGTATTAATAGAGCCAAAAATCTCTATCTCTATTTTAGAGTAGGATATAGAGTATATCTTGGGGTGGGTTTTTTCATGTTTTTGCTCTAAAATAGAGTTTAGAGGCTATTGTTGGGGATGTTCTTAGAACTGCTCTTTATGTACACACATTTATCACACTCGTTGATTTTGAATCTGTTTGATAATATCGTGTTATCGAACTTTAGGTGCCACTAAATCGGTGCTTGTTTAAGACCATTCAATGATCTAACAAGTTTACACACCTTTCGTTCTTGCCCTGGTACAACAAAACCTTCAGGTTATTACATGTATATTTCATCTTCCAGCTCACCATTCAGAAATGCAGTTTTTACATCCATCTAATGAATTTCGAGATTGTGCAATGCAGCAATCACTAAAAGAACCCGAATAGAAGTAATCCTTGTTACTGGTGAGTAGGTGTCGAAGACATCATACCCCTCTTTTTATCTAAAGCTTTCGACAACCAAACAAGCTTTATACTTATTAACAGTACCATCTGCCTTATATTTTCATTTTATGATCCACTTGCATCCTAACGGCTTACACCCACTTGGGAGATCCGTCAACTCCCAAGTGTAATTTTGCATGATGAAATCAATTTCACTATTGATATCCTCTTTCTAGAACATAACATCTGGATGAGATAGAGCTTCTTTCAACGACTTTGGCTCATCATCTAGCATATAGATGATGAAATCCAGACCAAAGGTCTTTGCCGTCCTAGCTCGCTAACTACGTCTCGGTACTTCATCCACAAGATCAGAACTAGTAGCAGCTTCAGAAGTTTGTTTCTTAGAACTCCCTTCTATCATATCCTTATCTCTACAAGGATAGATATTCTCGAAGAATATAGCATTCCTCGACTCCATCATCGTTCCTTCAGTCAACTCGAGAATTTTCGAATTATGAATAAGAAAATGATATGCGCTACTGTTAAGTGCATACCCAACAAAGATACAATCCACATTTTAGGGCTGATTTTAACTTTTTTAGGAAGTGATACTTCAAACTTAGCCAAAGACCCCCATACTTTGAGGTATTTATAAGACGGCGTGCATCTTTTCAATAGCCCGTAAGGTGTTATATCCTTACCCTTAAGTGGAATCTTGTTCAGGATATAGTTAGCTGTCAACACAGCTTCCCCCCACAAGTACTGTGGAAGTCCCAAACTTATCAACAAAGCATTCATCATCTCTTTTAGAGTACGGTTTTTGCGTTCAGCAACACCATTAGACTGTGGTGAATAGGGAACTGTAGTTTCATGAATTGTACCGCCTCTACCCATAATTCTTCAAACGGGGCAACATATTCTCCACCTCTATCACTTCGAATTGCTTTAATTCGACTGCTTAGTTAATTTTCGGCTTATTTTTTAAGTTCTTAAAAGCTTCAATCACCTCCTCTTTACTTCTTAAAAGAGAAATATATAACAGTATTTCCTGCAATCGTCAATAAAAGTAATAAAGTACTTTTTACCGCCTCTAGTTTGCACAAACTTTAAATCACACATGTCTGTGTGAATTAGGTCTAGAGGTTTAGTGCTCCATTCAACCAAATGAAATGGTAACTTGGCGAATTTTGCTTCGACACAAACTTCATATTTGTTTTGTGTATTAAATTGGTTTACTTTTAGCAAATCTAAATTTACTAAACGTTTTATAGTATTTAGATTAACATGTCCTAATCTATAATGCCACAAATCCGAGTACTCAACAAACAAGTAAGCAGAAGAATCAACTTTATTAGCACTTTCTTTTGCAACATGGTGCATAGCCATTACATTCATTTTGAAAAGCCTATTGGCGAGATAACCCCGACCAAGAAACCATCCGTACTTGCTCAAAATAAACTTTTCAGACTCAAACACTAGTCTAAAACCATTATTGACTAACAGCGAGCCCAAAACCAGATTTTTACGGATGTCCGGAACATGCAGCACATCCTTCAGAGTTAGCTCCTGGCTTGAAGTCTACTTCAAAATCATGTTATCCACACCAGCCACTTCAGACGAGGCTTGGTTTTCCATGTATAACTTTCTACCTTCAACAGCCTTGTAGGTAGCAAACGAGCCTTTGTCGGAGCAAACATGATAAGTGGCCCCGGTGTCGACGAACCATTCTCTCAGGTTGTCCACGTGGTTGGCTTCAAACACAACCGTAGCCAAGTCATCGTCATCTCAATCGTCTTGACCTGCTTTGCCTTTGCCTTTGTTGTTGTGTTCCGCCATATGCATACCATAATTGGTACACTTCTTCTTCGGAGCCGTGTAATGTTTGGACATGTGCCCCGACTTGTCACAATTGAAGCAATTGTCATTGAACTTTATCATTGGCTTCTTCCCTTTGTCAATTTGACCCGGGCGGTTTCTCTTGTTATTATTTGATGGTCTACCACGTTCTATCAAGTTAGCCTTAGCCTCGATCGGGACTCGTGGTCTCGGATCCGCCTTTTGGTTATCAACTTCAATTCGAAGCTTAACCACAAGGTCTTCAAGAGTCATCTTCTTTCGCTTGTTCTTGAGATAACTCTTGAAGTCCTTCCAACATGGTGGAAACTTCTCAATCATTGCATCAACAGTGAAAGAGTCGGGAAGGACCATCCCTTCAACATGAACATCGTGCACAATGAGCTGAAGCTCTTGCACTTGATCCATCACTGACCGGGTGTCCACCATTTTGTAGTCGAGGAACTTTACCACCACGAACTTTTTAGTTCCGGCATCCTCCGTTTTGTACTTCTTTTCTAATGCTTCCCACAGTTCCTTAGCACTAGTTACATTTCCGTATACAGAATATAAACTATCTACTAAACCATTCAATATATAATTTTTATAAAGGAAATCTCCATTGATATATTGATCATACGTCGTTCGTTTGTTGATGTCCGAAACTGGAACTGGAAGCAGATTCCGGTAAGCCGAATCGAGGGGACCTCTTTCCGCAAGACAAATACGCCCCGACTAGTGCTCATGGTTAAGCGAATAGTCTCTTAAAGATGAAACGGCTTCGTTCTTCCGGAAGTAGCACCACAAATCCGACAAGGTTCCAGCGAACTAGCTAAAGTCGAGAACTGAGAGCGTAAGACACGAAAGGAATTTATACAGACAAGATGATAGATGCTTGTGCAGAATGTAGTATGGTTTGCATGCTGGAATGTCCTATCCGGCGATCTAGTGGTGTAACTTCCAGGAGTTACAGATCTGTCATCAAGCCCCTCCATGAGTTTTTTTTTCAAGCCCCTCCATGAGTTACAACCTCGAGTTCCTGCAGATTCCGACAGGTGTCCTTCATCCCCATGGATTCTGACATGTGTCCAAGGCAGCTGCAGACTTTGACTCCCTCAGGAGTTACTTGCGGTTACACTCCAGCCCCACTAACTCCACCAGCTCGAGGTGGGAGTTATACAATTCAAGCTGCTGGGAGTTACACAACTCAAGCTGGACGTGCACCACCAAGTGCACCCGCAACCCGGCTACCGAGTGTCCAACCCGTAGAACCACTGCCGACCCGCTCCACAACCCGTTAGTTTCCTAACCGTAAAACCGTAACGGCTAGGCCCCGGAAGCCCACGTATGCCCAAAGTCTACCCAAAGTCCAATTACTAAGATCCATGTCCGAGGACGAGGAAGAGACCGAGCACGGGCATGGGCGGGCGTTCGTAGGCTCATGGCCCGTATCCTTGTGCACTTAATTATTACACTTAAGTGTGAATACACTTAAATACACATCTTAACTGAGTCAAGAAATTAATGTGGGATAATTAAATATGCTTTAAACATATTATCCCACACACCATAAATGCTCAATCGTGTGAGCGACTTCAACTATTTATTTCTCATTCATCGAAAATCCAATTTGAGAAAATAAAAATACTACGATTATCTACTACAAACATAGATCAATTATACGCTATTTAATTTCTCCAAAATTAAATAACTCAGTCACCAAACTTTGGATAAAATGAGTCACAGTTCAATTAATTAAATCCAATTTTCTAACAAAAACATGTATAGGAGCAACTAATCACTATTTTTGAATATTTTTCGTGCACGTAAATATCTTGTTACAATATTGAAATTTGTGCCATTTCAAACTGATTATATAGAAGCAAACCATAATTAGATTACATATTCATTTTGAGTAATGGAAAAAAATTCAATTAATAATTAGCTATTCTGACATGAAAAAAAATTGTTTAATTTAATTTATGTTTATTTAACATTCTAGTTTCATTTTTAGTTGTTGAATTTATTTTTTAAATTCTTGAGTGTACTTTTATTGATATAATTCTTTTGAGTTTTTATTTTTTAGTTTTTCTTGTTTTATTTTTCTAATTTAGGGGCATTTTGTTGGATTTATTTATACTTTTTAGCTAGAGTTTATTTTAAATTTCAAGGATTTATTAGAATTTTTAATACAATAATTAAATATTTTTTAGTATTGCACACAATGACACAATAGTTACTCTCAAGTGCAGTCTAGATATAGTTCAGTCTCAAGCGTTGTAATGCCTATAATCGTTTGTAATTTTTTATAACGTCCAAATAAGAAGTTAAACCGTTCAACTTCTTTTCTTCTATTTGTTTATTTGTTTTGTTTTTTTAGCAGACTTGAATCGTTGAACTTGTCCATTTTTATTTGTAGTTCGTTCCCACATCTGATTATGGCATTAAGTTCATTATGTAATTGTGACGTCGAATTAAGATATGATAAACTCTACTCTATAGAATTTCATGGCTTCCATTCCTATTAGAATACCTGATTAGATGAGTTATAACACACACACACACATACAAACTACTCATTTGGACAAATTAATCTATTCAAATTTATCTAAGTTTAATGAAGGGAAAACTATTATTCATATTCCAAATTATTTTCTTTTTTTAGATTAATCACAAATTAATATTTTTATCAATTAAATATTGAAACTATTAAAAACTAATCAAATCTATTATCGAATACAGTTTTCAGCAAAAAAATATTTATATTTTGACGAATTACTTGGGTCTTTTTCTTCTGTTGTTGTCAACTCGACCATATGACATAATATATATATATATTATAATTTTCAAAACCTTTTACATGATTTAGGCCTGAAAATTCATTAATTTGAGGTTAAATTTTATTAGTTTGTTTTAATAGTCAACATATTTAATTAACAGAAGTGTTAGTTTGAGATAGATCTCAGAAAATGAAAAAAATACATTTTGGGAGGAAAATATGTTTGTTTGACATTTTATAAATACACCGCTACAGTTAGGACATTAATAATTTAATACACAAATTCACCAAATTCAATGGACTAAACCAACATTAAACAAATAACATGGAAATCGCTTTCTGAATTCTTCTACGTGTACATTAATACTGGGACACGCATGCCCTTTTCTTCTTATTCTTTTTTATTTTATTTTTTTGAATTGATAGAAGTTGAATAAATATTGTGAGTTGGAGACAATTAAAGTCGTACAACGAAAAAGTTGAAGATATTGATTTCCTTTTAAAATTGCCAAATGCTTAATTATATATATATATATATATATATATACATACGTGGTTGGTTATAATGAAAACTAGGTATTCCCGTGAGAACTATAAACCATGCTTATTTAATATGATTTTGTAGCTTATCTTGTTATATTTTAGTGCTATTATCACTAGTACTAAAATACAACAAGATAAGCTATAATTTTTTTAAAAAAAAATTAGCACTAAAATACAATAAAATAAGCTATAAAATTGCACTAAATAAGCATGGTTTATAGTTCTCACGCGAATACCTAGTTCTCATTTGAAACAAATCCTATATATATATATATATAAATATATATATATATATATATATATATAGATTGAATGGATTAAATGTAAATTATTTTTTAGTGTGTAAACTACAAATTAATGTTTCATCATCTATCTAGAAAAAAATGAGCGTCAAGATGAAATAAAAAATAAGGTGATATGTTTGTAATATTTAGCTAATTTTATGGAAGCAGAGTTATTTATGTAATTTAGTAATTAATTCTAATTAGGGTTTACTCTTATTTTCTTTCTTCTTCCCCATTCTTACGTAAGTAAATATGATCTCTCTCAACTAGAGATCATCTCTCTCTCTCTCTCTCTCGTCGATATCTCTCATCGAAGAAAAAAAGTCAGTGATTGAAGCTTGTTTGGAGTTGTATTTTTCGTATTTTAGATCCTCTTACGTAATCACGATCAATCCGGTATTTTTTTATTCTTCTCTATGTGTGTACCATCTTTTTTTAAACTTTCAATTATTGTGGATTTGATGGATTCAACATAAATATTTTATGAGGTTTAATTGAGTGTCCTCAGTAATTTTTTTGAACTTTTGTGTTTCGTTTATATTCTTTTTTTTGTTCAGATTTGTTGTTGGTCGTTGAATAATTAGTATATATATTTTTTGTATTTTTAGCTTTTTGCTTTTATTAAATATGTGTTCTTAATTTTTAGAAATAATTTTTGTTGTTAATTTATATTTTCAGATTTGACGTTGATTAATTGTTGGTTAAAGAATCACTATATATGTTTTTAGTAATTTTCTGTGTGTAGTATAATATTAGCATGATTCGATTTATCTGTTAGCATCATTATCTTTTGTAGTTAGCATTATGTTTTGTTGTATACGTTAATATTTGTGCTAACGAATATTGCTTTGTATGCTCAGTAAAATATTTTTAAATACTGAAGTTTTAATATTTTGATGACAGGTACCAACTCAAGTTTTGATGATATGAAGAGTATGATAGTTATGTGATCAATATGATTCTTCTATGAAGCCATTGAAGGATTTATGAGATAGTTTGGCATTTTATTGCAGATGAAGAAATCTGTATTTGAAATAGCATAAATTGGTTATTATTATTATTAGTTATTTTGTTATGGTTTTTTTCTTTTTCCTTTTCTTTTCTTGTGTTTAATGTAGTTTGTACCTATAATGTGGCATTAAGTATTATTATTTTTTGTTAATATATTGTTCAATTTACGTTAGAAATATATTATGTGTTGTATTCTTTTGACATAGTTATTCAATGTTAATATTATTTTATTATAATGTTAATGAAGTAATAACATATTGCTAACGAAGAACAATATATTGACCGAGAATAATATGCATTAATGTATATATTAAAATATTTTAGCATTGGTTATCCAATGCTAATATTTTATTAATATTTTATATATTAGCATCATTATATTTTTCTGTTAGCATTACGTTTTTGTCGTACATATTAATATTCCTACAAACGAATATAATCATATATGCTAAGTAAGATGCTTTTAAATGTTGAAGTTGTAATATTTTGATGACTGGTGCCAACTCAAGGCCTCATGGTTTGGAGACTAAAATATATATATCAAGATGTGAAATCTTCTATTAAACGATTGAAAAATTTATGAGGCATCTAATTTTTTTCTTCAGATGAAAGAATCTAGGCTTAAAATCGACTAAATTGGCTTGTATTTTTAATTTTTGTTATAGTCTTTTTATTTTTATTTTTGGTGTTTCAGGTACTTTTGTACCTTTAATGTAGCATGAACTAATATTGATTTTTGTTAGCATATTGTTTGAATTACGTTAAACATCTATTATATGTTGTATTCATCTGACATGATTATTCAATGCTAATAGTGTTTTATTTTAATGCTAATGAAATAATAAAATATCGCTAACGGAGAACAGTATATTAATAGAGAACAATATACATTAATGCATTAAGCCATTTTAGCATTGGTTATCCAATGCTAATATCTTATTATTATAGTGCTAATGAAATAATAATGTATTGCTAATGAAAACAATATATTGATAATAAACAATACATTAATGCATCAAGATATTTTTATATGAGAATGCAGATGCATTGCCACATACTAATGAAAATATTACAATAATGCTGATAGAATCATGTGTCTTTCATGCTACATGTGATGATAATATAAATGAATATTAATAATAGAAAATAATAAAATAGTTGTTAGTATAAATAAATGTTAATGCTATTGTTAGCATTGTAATATGCTACCGTTAGCATATGATAATACTAATAGTAGAATTATGTAATGCATATGACAATAGCATTATAACTTTAGCATTATCAAATGATATTGTTAGCATTGATGTATGTTGGTCCCGGTGCGAGTATATGTCAGTTTAGAGGGGGGTGAATAAACTAACTCAAAAACTTAAGCTTTTGTGCGGAATATATGGGGCCCTTGACTTGCTTTAGAAAACTTATCCGTAGACTGATCAGTTGAGATAGAGAGCTTAGCTTGTGAGCTTATCATTGCAGCTTGTGTGCTATGGTGTGTAGTTTAAGAACATGCAAGATATTTAACCAGAAAGTATAGCACACACAAGACTTATAGAGGTTCGAAGCTTCTTGATTCTACGTCCTCTTTTCCTTCCGCAGAAGGGCAATCCACTATGCAAGTGTAAAGTTTTTTTATTACAGTTACACAGTGAAGAATTTTGTTGAAACTGAAAATGGCATCCTTCAAACCGAGCGCGGCCTCCTTTTTAACTGTTGCTGTCCCGGAAGAACAAACATGTCAGTACGCCCCACTTAAGCCGGTTTCTGGTCGACAACTCACACTTACCGGTCCTAACTACTCGCTGAGACTTTAGGTGCTGTTACCCGTCTTTACAAGATTTTAGATCTCTCTCGATCTTCAAGAAGACAATCTTGAATCTGTTCTCAACCTGGAATGGTCCTTCAACTGAGCTGAGTGGTTGATCTTTGAAGATCATGAACTGAGAAGCCTTGCTTTGGCTGGAATTCTTCGTTAGCTAGCTGCTTGCTTGGAACTTGAAGCACGCCTTCTCAGTTGGGACTTTTCGGGCTTAAGAGTTTTAAGCTTTGAGCTGTGGGGAGGGAGAAAAAAAACTCATTATACAAAATATAGCAAGAGTTAGTTTGGCGAAAGTCTTCTAGTCAGAATGCGATTTACCCTTCTTATATAGATGAGTGATCTCAGTGACCGTTGAGATTGGTGGTTCAGTTGATTCAATCGATGGTAGTTAATGCTTGTAGGCATTGAAGCTTTGATTGAACTAGCTGTTGAATTTAATAGCTTCGGCTCCAAGATCGTCAGGATCTTTTCAAGATTTCCTGTCAGGATCTTCAATAACTGCCTATCAGTTGCACATGTTTTGATATTTCATCAAAACCATCAGTTGGGCTACCTTGATAGTTTTTCCCAACAATTTCTCCCTTTTTGATGATGTCAAAACCAGTTAATTTGATGATGGAAAACTACATGAGGTTATTTCACATGAATGTTTGACAAGTTTCAGAGCTTGAACAAATCCTTGGTATCAGAGCTTCTAAGAGCTATTAGTTAGACATTTATGGATATTGATTTCAGATGAGTATCATGGCTTTCAGATATTAAGGTTTTCTAGCTTAAACAAGTTTCAGAGCATGTTCCTAAACAAGTATCAAATTCTTGTTTGGACAGATATCAGAGCTTAAATTTAAGAGCTTTGTATCAGAGCAGATTACGGTAAGTAACAAAGCTTTAGCTCTTGGAAGGGATAAGAGTTCAGTTTTGGACATGTGTGGACCATAATTTAATGTAACTGAATCTTAGGCACCTTTTGCTATCTGAACTTGTATCTTGAATATCAAAGCCTTTTGTGACGCTGTCACAAGTTTTGCATAGCTTTTGAAAAAGCTTTAGTTAATTCAGTTCTTAAAACAACCTAGTTTCGTTCAATTCTGATTATCATGCAGCTTTTGTTCATCATTCAGAGTGCGTAGAGCATGGATATTAAATCATACTTGCATGAACAAAGTATAATCATATAATCACAGCATATTTGTATTATCAATAGTAAGCATGTTAAGAACTGGTGAGCAAGAAGAGCTTTGAAGAATTGTAAGGAAGCAATAGAGAGAGAGAGAAAATATCAAGATCTGATATTTTTGAACTTCCTTCTTTTACTAGAAACTGTTCACCATTCAATTCCGTCTTCTTTTGCTCAATTTTCCTCTTTCATATCAACATGGAGAGATGCCTGGGATGTTGTGAATGCCCCAATCTTGCTGTTCTAGTTGGGCATTCTTCCAAGTCCAAATTGGCAATCCTTGAGCTCACCATTCTTGCTGCTCAAGTTGGACTCCCCCCTCAAAAGTAGCTTCTCCCTGACAGGTAGCTCCCCCCTGAAGCTATACCTCATTTTGGATTTGATTCCAAAGAGTTAGATCACCTAGCCCATCTTTTCCATTTCCATCATCAGCATTCTCCTTCCCCTTTTTAGCATCATCCAAAAGGGTAAGCTGATGAAATTCATGTGATGGTAGTGACAATTATGGCAAAAAAGAGAAGGAGGTTGTCAGTAAATTGTCGGTGATTTGGGGAGCTTGGGGTGCAGGTATTGAGGTGGACAACCATGAGTATATCTCCTCAATTGGCATCAATTGGGCAAGATCATAGAGGGAGAATGGATCTTGCCTATCAGTTGGAGCTGATGCAGGGTTGAGAAGTGGCTCGTCCTCGATGGTGAAGTGTGCGTCCTCCTGCAGAGGAGTTGTGGAAGAGTTGAAGGATCATTGTCTGGAAGAGGTGCATCATGAGGCACCGAGTATTGAAACCTCTTAATCATGGAATCCATGATTTTGAAAACAGTTGAAGGTGTGCCGAGTGGATGGTTCATCCAACTCTTGCTCCAGTTTCCTTCTGCAATCCAGAATGAGTTACCTCGTTTCTTCGCCATTTGCAGCATGGTGGCATCATCCACTTGGAATCTCCAGAGATGGTATTGGAGATAGCGTCGTAGCTGCATGTAGAGAGAGAGGTTGAGATCCTCAATGAGACCAAAATAGCCCTTCAACTGATTGTCAAGGCTTTTAGTAAAGCCTTCTTCCAGAATGTCTGGGTGAGCCGTGGAAGGAGGCTCGCTGTTTGCAGGTGCAGTAGACTGATCACTTATGTCAGTGAATGAGTCACTTTCAGTCATAGACTGATCTACGGTAGCTGGAAGGTCAGCCTCAATGGTGGGCTCTCTTCCTCGAGCCAAGCTATGGACCTCCATTGGCTACTGTCTCGACTTCCTTGGGTGAACAGTTTTGCCACTATTTCTCTTGTAGACATAAACTGTAGGAAGAAGATCTCTTCTGGAAAAAAGTTAGCCACCAGGAATGTTTGTTTCAATTTGCTCCTGGATGATGTGACTGAGTCGATTGGCGAATCCTATCTTGGCTTTGAATGTGCCAGGGAGTGGATCGAACTCAGCAATCTTCACATGACGGTGAAGCTGAGCCAATATAAAGGATGCCCAGTCAGCCTTGTATCCAAAATATAGGGCAGCCATGAGGTGAGCTGTGTTGTCGGTGAACTGTACACTGTTGATGCTTTCACTTACAATATCCAAGATCTGGACGATGGTTGGGGAGAGACTGTCTTTGAAGTTATTTGACATGTCTCGATGCTCAATATGTGGAAGCTTGCAATCATCCCAAAGTTCTATCTTGGTAGGAAGCGTAAGTTCGTGAACCTATAGGCCGTCTCCAGGGAGCTTGATTAATATCATAAATGTATCTTTGTCAATGGTGATGACATTATTATAGATAACAGAAGTGATGTTGTCTTCATTGATCTCTGCATTGTAGTATAATTCAGCAATATGTGAGAAATATCTTCTGTTGGGCATCGTTTTTACAAACGATAGTAGCCCGCAGGTCTTTAATGACTGCAAGATCATGCTGGTCTCCTCAGCACCTATTCGAGCTTGAAGAAGCTCTATGTCTAGATACTTATCCTTTCTTAGCTTCTTTAGAAGAAGCTGGATGTTCATCATATGGAATGGATGTGCCATGTCTGTGATGATAGATAATGTTAGCAAGAAAAGATCTTGGATAAGTATGACAAGACAAAGAGAATGAATGTGTTGAGAATAACTTATTCATATCATCTTCTCCTCTGCTTATAAAGAAATAGTTTGCATGCATTTAACCATAGCAATCGAGTGCTTCTGGCTGATCAACTATCTGATTTGATAGAAAGTTAGCTGATTAAATAATGTATTCGTCTCAGCCGTCCACTTGGATTTTCATTTTTTGATCAAGTGGCTCAGATCTTAGGGTTTTTTAAATCTGGGTAGTTGCCATATATAGCAAAATATTTGGCAGAAGATTTGCTATTTATATCCCTCAGATATTCGTCTCTTTCTACCTTTTGTAGTTGCTAATTTAATGCTTAGCATAGAGACTTTAATGGCAACTCATATGAATAGCGAGCTTATTTTTAAATCACAACGGTAACTATTCAAAAATAAGCTTTGAGAATTAGAGAATAGAGAAGCTGATCGTAGATCAGCTCGGATACGTCCAACTGATTGGATAAAGAGGACTAGTGAAACTGCTGTTGGGATATTTGAGCTCGAGGCGTCCTTTTCCTGCTAAACTGATGATATCACCTTCAAACTGATTTGATCAGTTTTGTAGATCAGCTGCTGAGAGACTCTTGCGTCAGTTTCCTCTTTTTTTAACCTTTTCCTTGTTGAGGCTGAACTTGAGACGTCCTTAGGAGGAACAGTCTTGGCTTCTTTCTTAGTTTGCTGAAGTTGTTTAAGAACAACTGCTGAGCTGCTCAGCTTCAAAGTGATCAGTTTTGGTGTTCCTCTATTGGGGAAGCTGGACTGATTTACAATTAGTTGTGCAACTTTTGAGCTGGACTTGATAAGAGGAGTAACAAAGCTTCGGGACAGGAGATCTTGTGATGTAGCAGTATCTTCAACGTCCTCTCCTTGGTGTCCAGGCTTTTGACTCATTGGGGTTGCCACAACTTAAGTATGAGATAGATCCTAATCTATCCTTTTTGTGGCAACTTCAGCTTGAAGGGATGCCTCTTCTGACTGAATGGATTCGCTATCAAAATTCAGTTTGTGGAAATGTAGATTGGCTTGATGGTTGACAAACTGATTAGCAATTGCAACTCCTTGCAATCTCAAGTTGGCTTGAACATCAGCTAGCATGGCCTTAGCTGAAATTTGGTTATCAAGTTGATGCTTCATAATGCGCTGAACTTGCACAATAGTTGGAGGAAATGGATTTGAAGCTCTAATCCATTTAATGCTCCAAGTTTTTTCACGTTGCTAAAAGCTCATGCCATGAAAGGTAGTTAGAAGAAATGGGACTGGATTGACATAGAGTGTCTCCAGTTATACCAGTAGAAATACCGGTGCAGTTGTTTGAACAACTGATGATCTTGCTTTGCAATGTAGGCGAAGTGAGTGAGAAGGAGATTTATCACAACCTTCTGTGCACTCTTGACTGCATATTCGCCACTATTATAAGTGTGAATGTTGTCCTGAGTCAGCTGGAGAGGAGGGCATGTTCTCCTGAAGTGGTCAGGTCCATAGTTTGGATGAGGGATTCTAATAAATGGAATAAGCTTATCTGGATCAGAGCAGGGCTTGAAATGGACTGATGATCCATTCTTGGATTATGGAGAAGGAACTTCGTTGGCAGTTGAGCTACTTGAAGTTGTGTTGCCAGCTTTGGCTTTTGATCTCCTCTTCTTCTTGAGTGACTGAAGATGAATTTTCCCTTTCTTGGGTATCCAGTTAGAGATGAGGATTGGTAATGCGTCATCATTTGGAAGATTCAGCATATCTTCAAGGCGCTTTCTCATCCTTAGAACAAGTCCTACCTTGGACTCAAAAATTTACCGTTTTCTTTGAGTCAGCAGCCTTGATGACTTGATGCTTGAATTGGCAGAATACAAACTCTGCCCAATTTGCTTCCATTCCTTCAACAAGGTATATCATTACCTTGTATCTCTCTTGAGTAAGTTGACTCAAGCTTCCAATGGCACAGAACATCATCTTGTTTGTGATGTCGAGTAGAACTCCGTACTGGGGCTTCAGGTCAGTTTTAGTTGTGGTAAAATTGAATTGTTTGCTGCAGTTTGAAGCTCTCCATTCCTTCCAGTATGGTTCAGCTGCATCTTTCAGATCTTTAACCTTGAACCATTTTCTTGGAAGTTGAAAGATTTCTGCAACTTTTTTTCAGTGATTTGAATTTTGTGCCCTTGAATCACTGAGGATATGAGCCTCCCATCTGCAGTTACCTTTGTGTGAAGTAAGAACTCACTCACCAAGTCTTGTCTGAAAAATCTTGGTGGAGTTTCAAGGTAGTAAAGAATTCTAATCTTGTGAAGATTGACCATAAGAGATGAGTTGTTTGATTCTTTAAGAATCAGCTAGAATTTCTTCTCTCTAGGAATTTCTCTCGCATCATTTGCTCTTTGAAGTAAGTAAGAGCTTTGGATGATTCGGTCATTTTTAAAATTTGGCTGAATTGGAATTCAACCTTTTTGAGAGAGAGAAAGTGAAATACTCATTGGGAAGATGAGTGTGTGAGTATTTCTGAATACATGGGAGCAATGGGGTATTTATGAGTGAGGAGAGAGACTTATAAATTTCTTGGTTGAAGCTTGTCATTTTTTATCGTTGATTTTGTAATGACAATGGGATGTGTCATTGTTTTCCAATGGTTAAAAATTCAAAATAAATGCTGACATGTCATTTATTTTGTAAATGAAAATTTTATTTCTTTTAAGAAGAAATTTAGATACACTGAATCACAAGTAAAACAACTAAAGAGTTTTGAATCAGTCTTGCTTGATCCGGCTCTCAGTCTTCCTTATGTTAAGTCTTTCTTCTTTTGGCCGCAGATATAATGGGGCTACTGCCCTCTTCATCAGAGCTAGATGACTCACCGTCAGTTGACTGGAGTCTCATATGAACTTGAAGCTTTCTGATCAGCTTCTCATGCTTCATCACCTGCTGCTGTAAGCTCTGAATTAGCTCCTCATGATGAGCTATTATCTGGCTTATGGGGCTTCTGAGCTGATCTTCTACTTGAATTGTCCCTGTTAGGCTTGACTGATCACCTACGATGGCCATTTGCAGCTCTTCTCCTCTGGAGGATGCTTCATCTCCTCCTTCAGCTGCTTCCCGGAGCTCACATGGCGCAGTCTTTGATTTCTCAGCTGCTTGCTCAGCTGATTGCACCGCTAATTGATCCGCATCTCCTAGATCAATCATTTCATTGTGACTTGACTCAGGTGGAGTCTCCGGTTCAGCTTGAGCCTGAGCTTGAAGTGCTATCTGGATAGGATCAGTAAAGATCACTATGTCCATCACTTCTGGTTGAGCTGGTTGATTTACCAGCTGGACTACTTGATCAGCTAGTTCTTCAGCAGTCAGTTTCTCAGCGGTTGGTGGAGAGAAGGGCTCAGTTGGAGCTGCAGGACTTTTCTTGGGGACAACAGGTGGTTCAGCTGACCTCTCAGTTGCTTGAACAGCGGTTGATTGTTGAACAAACTCCTTAATTAGTTCAACAATATCTGTAGTGAGATTTTCTTCAATTTCGGTAGCTGGAGAGGGCTCATCAAATACCAGCTATCTTGCTACTTGGTGAATGGTGGCTTATCTTGATGTGGAAGCATCATCAGTTGTGCCATGATGACGAATGCATTGTTCTTCTTGTTTTATTCCTTCCAGGACTTGCTGTTGCTATTACTTTCTGATCTTATATATTTTTCCAAACACCCAGGATTGATGAACTTGAGGGTGTCTCCAGAGTGCTTGGTCTGCTTCAGTGAGAAGCTCAGGAAGATCAATTTCAACCCATTTGAGAAGATCATCCATAACATGAGCCAATGTTTGCTCAGCTGGCTGTCTGTGACATTGTCTGATGGCCAGCATTCCTTTAAGAGTGTTGATTGGATTTTGCTCTGGAGTACCTTGACCTGCCCAATGTATACTTCATTTTTCTTCTCTTCTCCAGAAACTCATTTCATGGAGAGCAGTTAGAAGAAAATGTGCCTCTGAGTTAAAGCAATGTATCCATAGATACCAATAGCAGTATCTTATGAATGCTTTATAGAGGGCTTCAGATCTAACCAAATCTTCTACAAAATTCTTCGTTATAAATTCTAAGACTTTGGCATCTGCCCAGCTTTTGATAACTTCAGCTCTTAGAAGAGCTTGGATGTTTTCACTTGTCTCTCCCATTGGAGGACATGTTGTCCTGAAGTACTCGGCTCCATTACCTCGTGGAGGAATGCCTCTGAATGGTACGATGCCGTCCTCTTCAATTTCATCAATGTCAAATATTTTGACATATATTGCGAGGTGGTAGCTTTGGAGAGAGAGGCGGACCAGTCTTCTTCTTTCCTTTGTCAAATTTCATCTCGATCGACGTTTTTGAACCTTTGCCGGTTCACTTCTTGATCATAGTGGCCTTAACTGACTCTTTCTTTGTTTGAGCCGTTTGAACAGATGGGTTATCTATTGAGGTTGAAGTTGATGTAGAGCCAGGATAAACTTATTGTAGTAGCCTGGCCTTGACTGGAGTCCTAATCAGTCGACTGATTGGTAGGCTGTCTTCAAGGTCAGAGTCTTCCTCTGGAGACTCTTTAATAACTTTCTTACCTTTGCTTTTGGCAGCTTTTTCATCCTTCTTTGTTGTGACACCAATATTTATACTTGATTCCTTTGGACCCTTCGATTTCTTTATGGATGTTGGAAAATAATCACCTTTTTCTATCATCAGTATTTCAGTTTCACTCTCCATTAACCTGAATGTGTATTCTAGCAGTTTACTAATTCTGCTGACAAAACACATTTTCTGATGAAAGAAATCTTCACTTTAGTGCTTCTCCAAGATATCTACCAACTTCTTGATCTACTTATAGAAGAATACTGCCCAATTAACTTTGATGTTCATGTCAATTGCATAACATACTTTGTATTTGAGCTCAGTCATCTCTGAGTCATTTTCTGCTACTCCAACTATCATTCTAGCAATGATGCCTGCTAGAATTTTGTACTCCTCTTTGAAGCAAAATGTAGGAGTTGTGACTCTGTAGGGCTCATGACATTCTGCACTTTCCATCGATTGTAGGCTTCTTATTGGTTGAGCTCTACTTCTTCTACCTTCATCCCTTGATTTGGTAGATGAAGAACCTTTGGCAGCAGTTTTGGAGTTATTTTGATTTCTATCCTTCTGACTTGAGTGACGATCTTATCATCTTCTTCTTTTCAGTTCAAGTAGAATTCACAGACTCGTTTGGGATATTTCTTTGAGGAAGTTTCTTTAAAGAACTGTAATAGTCCTGCGTGAACTATTTTCTGAATAATAGCTTCACCGAGTGGAGAGTTAGAACACCTTTCTCTGTACGCGGGTTGATACAGGAATTGATCTTTGAAGAGGCTCACTTGAAACCTTTGAGATGGCTCACCATTTTCTTTGAAGTTGAATTTTCATCGAACAACTGGTGGGTTCATTTTGGCCATGATATTTTCATGAAAAGGGTTTCAGTTGTGAGGGATCACAAGATAAGGTAGTTGGCTGAACTGTATTTTTTGAGAAGGGTAGACTGCTGAGAATTTCTTTGAACTGAAGATTTGAAGTAAACAGATTCTCAAGAAATTGATTAGATCAAGGAAGGTGAGGGTTCAGCTCAGCTATCTCTTTTATAAAGATGGTATTGATCTATCGATTGAGAGGATTTGAATGCTTTTATTTTCAACAGGTAGATTCATTCAATGAAATCATCCGTTATAAATTGATGAGGAGAGAGAAGGTGGGTCCAACGGTAATAATGAATCGACGTGTCATTTTACCGTTCCAGTAAGAAAAGAAATTCAATTTTGAACTTATTTGATTGTATCTTTTCTTCTTGAATCTCCACGTGGCTTTGAGCTGCTAACGTCATCAGTTGGCCTCATCAGTTGTCGACTGATGATCACCTTGGCTCGCACTGATCAGTTCCAGCTGGAGTTCTTTCAGCTTTGATTCCCAGATTTTTGTCAACTTGAGCTGTTCTCTCAGCTTTGTTCCTCATAAGCTTTTCAGCTACCTTCTTCAGATGAAGCTTTGTCTCTTCAGTCAGTTTGGATTCAACTGTTCTCATCAGTTGATCACGACTGGTGGTAAAATTGATGCTCTCAATGATCAATTTAGAGCATCAATTTAAGCTTAGTGAACTGATGCTACTTTGATTCATCTGGAGTGTTCCTATTCACTCATTTACTTAGCTGATCATCATCCTTCTTTGAAGCTAGTTCGAGCAATCCCAATTGGATACATAGCTCCATAAATATAGCGTCTGGTAATGGCTTGGTGAAGATATCAGCTATCTGCTTCTCTGTGTTGACATATTTGATGCATATGTCCTTCTTTTCGAAGTTATCTTTGATGAAGTGATGCCTGATATCAATGTGCTTTGTCCTTGAATGCAATACTGGATTTTGAGATATTGCAGTAGCACTGTTGTTATCACAAGGATAGGCACTTCTTCAGTCTCCACCTTATAATCCTTCAGTTGTTGCTTCATCTAAAGAATTTTCGCACAACAGCTTCGAACAACTACATACTCGGCTTCAGTTGTTGACGTTGCAACTGAGTAGTGCCTTTTGCTAAACTAGGATATCAGTTTATTTCCAAGAAACTGATATGTTCCACTGGTGCTTTTTCTGTCGATCTTGCATCCACCGAAGTCTGAGTCTGAGTAGCCAGTTAAACTCAAGCTATCACCTCTGGGATACCATAATCCAAGATTTATGGTCCTTTTGAGGTACTTGATGATCCTCTTTGCTTCTTCGAGATGAATTTTCTTCAGGTTGACTTGGAACTTTGCACATAGCCCGACTGAATAGGAGATGTCTGGTCGACTGGCTGTCAGGTTGAGAAGGGATCCAATGATTCCTCTGTAGAATGTCTAGTTGACTGATTCTCCTTCTTCATCAAGTGATATGATCCTGAACAGCCTTGAAGAATTAAATCCGGAGCTATCATTCAAAGGTCCGAAGATTGTTAGAATGAGGGCCATCAAAGATTGGAAATCAAGATTTGAAGAACAATACATAATGATCAAAATCACACCATGGGATATCATACTTGAAGAGTTGAAGAATGAAGGCATGAAGACAGTCGGTATGAGCATACTGACTAGGTTGATGTTGAAGATAATGTGTGGATTCATCAAATAATAGTCCAACACGTTAATTATGAGGCCCAAGTCCAAGATAGGCGAGATTTACAAGCCCAAATCCACTTTTGGGATTTATCCTTATCTAGTTAGATTTAGATAGATTTTTCTTATCTTATTTTTGCTAACTTTTGATTTTATTCTAGTTTGACTAGGACTAGTTATTTTCGTCCCTATTGGACTTAGAATAAGATTAGAATTTTTGATCCATATACCTATAAATATGTGATCATTATTTCATTGTTACTTAGACATTGAATAATATTTTGAAGTTTATTTTCAATTGTCTCACGATCCTTTGGTTGATCAAACAAAATTCTATTAATCTAACAAATCAATAGTACTATTCAAGTTCTTCAGGGTACGATGAGTACTTGGGAGAATTTCTATCCGGAGAAGATAGACGTGCGCGTTCGGGTTATTAACACGGGTTCGCCGAATTTATCCTATCCTTCTACCAACAACACCACAGCCCAAGCCACCTTTACCACCGACTTCTGCTACCATTACTACTATAATTCCAGCCACCCTCGAGTGTTCCAAGTGTTATCATCAAGTCCATCATCCATTTCCATATTCTAGTAAGTATTATCGTGTTAATTCGAGTCAGATTGAGTCCTTCTTTAGCTGACGTTGTTCAAGTCCTTAAAGTCTTCCGCCTGCGTATTCTTCGTGTCTTGGATACATTGTCCGGGTCACATCATCAAGAGTTAGCTGCACTGATGTGTTCATTGGAATCTTGAGAGTTTTTCTCTTATCGGTTCCAAATTTCTTGACAAGCTCTTTGGTATACTTAGCTTGACTGATGAAGATTTCGTCTTCCAACTGCTCACTTGGAGTCCCAGGAAGAAAGTCATTTCTCCCATTAAGCTCATCTCGAATTTGCTTTGCATCAATTGAGCGAACCGAGTGAAGAGGTCCTTGCTCTTTGATCCAAAAATTATGTCATCTATATAAATTTGAACCATTAAGATCTTAGTTTATCGTTCTATTCTGAATAGAGTACGATCAATGACTCCTTTCTGAAACCCATTCTTTAGTAAGAATATTGTGAGGGTTTCATACCAAGCTCTTGGTGCTTGCTTTAATCCATATAGAGCTTTATTCAGCTTGTAGACTTGATCTCAATTGCAAAGCCTGGAGGTTGCTCGACATAAATATGCTCCTGGAGCATTCCTTACAAGAACGCACTTTTCACATCCATTTGATAGACGGTGAAATTGTTGTGAGCTGCATAGGCAAGGAATAGCATGATAGTTTCCAGTCTGGCAACTGGTGCAAATGTCTCATCAAAGTCGATCCTTTCGCTTTGAGAGTATCATTTGGCTGCTAGTTTTGCCTTATTCCTTGTAATCATGCCTTATTCATCCAGCTTGTTACGAAAGACCCACTTTATCCCGATGACTTTTTAGGTTTTTAGCCTGTCAATAATAAACCATACGTCATTTTTTAAGAACTATTTAGCTCCTCTTGCATCGCAATGATCCAGTCTGAATCTCCAAGAGCTTCCTTGATCTTGGCTGGTTCAACTTGTGAGATAAAGCATATGAAGAGAACATGTTCAATTGATCATCTGGTTTGAATACGGCTTCTAGGATCTCCAACAATTTTGTCTACTGGATGGCTTTGAAGCCATTCAGGCATTTGGCTTCAGTTGGTTTATCAGTTACTCCTTCAACTGATCTTTCAGCTGGTTCTTCAATTACTCCTTCAGCTGGTTCTTCAACTGCTGCCTTGTCTCCAGTTTGCTCAACAATTTCACTGGTTCTTCCCCCTATTTCAGTTGTGGGGTTTGTGGTCTTAGCACAAATTGTGTCCTCATTGACCATGTTATCTTCAACTGGTCTGGATTCAGTTTCAATACCATCTTCTAGTGAAGCTTCAAACTGCTCTGGAACAATGTGATCAACATAGTCCTGCGAGTTTTCAGTTGCACTAGGTAGTGCTTGTACTGATGTATAAGTTTTCTCTTTATTCCTGTACTCATCAACAACCTCATCAAATACCATATGACATGTCACTTCCATAACTAATGTTCGTTTGTTGAACACTCTATAAGTTTGTGAGTGAGGGGCATTATAGCCGAGAAAGATGCCCTCATCAGCTTTTGCACTAAAAGCTTTCAGTTGGATCTTGCCATTGTTGTGGATGTAACATTTGCAGCCAAATACTTTAAAGTAAGAGATAAAAGGCTTACGACCCTTGTACAACTCATAGGGCATTTTGTCATGTCTTGTAATGATGGAACTTCTATTCTGAGTATGGCAAGCTTTGTTAACTACTTCGGGCCCAGTAGCTTTTAGCTATGTTAGCATCTGCTAGCATTGCTCGAGCTGCCTCCTTGAGTGTGCGATTTCTCCTTTCGACTACGCCATTCTGTTGAGGAGTCCTTGCAGCTGAGTGCTCATGAGTGATTCCCAGTTTACTTAGAAAATTGATCATTTGCTTGTTGACAAATTCAGTTCCATTATCGGATCTTATCCTTTGAACTGATTTTACCTTGTCAGTTTGCAACCTTCTGATCAATGTTGATAGCTTGGCAAAGGTTTCATCTTTGCTTTTCAGGAACTTTACCCAGGTGTATTTTAAGTATTCATCTACTACTACAAGAGTAAACTTCTTGCCTCTAGGGGTTGGTGGCCTTACTAGTCTAAACAGGTCCATGTGTAGCAGCTGTAGAATATCAGTAGTTCCTTGAGGATGGCTCTTGTTCTTGAATGACGACTTCACTTGCTTCCCTTTTTGGCATGGTCCGTAGACTCTAACTTTCTTGTAGATATTCTTAGGAAGCCCCTCAACAAGCTTTTTCTTGGCCAGATAGTTGATCATTCTAAAGTTGAGGTGATTCTATTGTCGATGTCATAGCTAGTGATGCAGGCGGAAGCTATAACTCGAACAAAAACACGCAAATACAATTTAAGAACTCGAAGAACTTAAACTTGTATTGAACCATAAGGAGAAACCTTAAACTTTAATTCAAAATCAACCACCTAAAATATTAAATATAATCACCTATTTATACTATTAAAACCCTAATAAAACTAAGACTCCTACCTTAATTAAACAATCTAGATAAAAGGTAATTACAACTAATAAATACGTAGCCTAATAAATAAATTAATAAAATATTAATAAATATATAAGTATATATATATCTCCATCATTCTCCTCGGGTCGAACAGGATTGGCCCTCGAATCCGACATAAGCTCATCTGGCAATATGAAGTGGTGGTGGCTTTGGTGGAACATCCATAGGAACTACATCATCCCAAATTTTGGACTCCAACAAGAAACAAAGTGTCAAAATAACCTTGATGGCCACGACATCGTGAGACATCCCAAACTTTGTATCAAACAGTGCAAATTGGACAAACATTACAAACTTGACACGGTGTACCTCGAAAGTCGGATCGAAATCACCTAAAAGTTGTGGTTGTATCATCAGCACTAGGAATTCTTCGTCATACAATGGAGGAGATAAATACACCACATCATTAACATCAAAATCAGATGAATCTTCGTAATACACCGGAAGAGAGGAATATCCATCATCCTCGATATCACGATCAGATGAATCTTCGTCATATACGGGAAGAGTTAAATATCCATCATCCTCGATATCAAGATCAGATGGAGTTTCATCATACACCGAAAGAGACAAATATTCCCTATCCTCAGCATCAAGATCAGAGGGATCGTCATCATACACAGGAAGAGAGAAATATCCCTCATCATCATCAGCAACATCATCGTCAAAGCAAACATCATCATCAGTGAAAATTTGATCGGCGATGGCGTTGAGCTGCACCTAGAGATGACTCAACTGTTGTGCCAACAAATCGATCTGTTGGCGGATCTGAGCGTTGTCGTTCGGAGCTTGCAGATCCTGTCTGGACGGCATGGTTCAGGGAGCGTAGTCTGGGCTCTGAATACCAAATGATGGAGATATATATATACTTATATATTTATTAATATTTTATTAATTTATTTATTAGGCTACGTATTTATTAGTTGTAATTACCTTTTATCTAGATTATTTAATTAAGGTAGGAGTCTTATTTTTATTAGGGTTTTAATAGTATAAATAGGTGATTATGTTTAATATTTTAGGTGGTTGATTTTGAATTAAAGTTTAAGGTTTCTCCTTATGGTTCAATACAAGTTTAAGTTCTTCGAGTTCTTAAATTGTATTTGCGTGTTTTTGTTCGAGTTATAGCTTCCGCCTGCATCAGTTGGTATTCAGAGCCCAGACTACGCTCCCTGAACCATGCCGTCCAGACAGGATCTGCAAGCTCCGAACGACAACGCTCAGATCCGCCAACAGATCGATTTGTTGGCACAACAGTTGAGTCATCTCCAGGTGCAGCTCAACGCCATCGCCGATCAAATTTTTACTGATGATGATGTTTGCTTTGACGATGATGTTGCTGATGATGATGAGGGATATTTCTCTCTTCCTGTGTATGATGACGATCCCTCTGATCTTGATGCTGAGGATAGGGAATATTTGTCTCTTTCGGTGTATGATGAAACTCCATCTGATCTTGATATCGAGGATGATGGATATTTCACTCTTCCCGTATATGACGAAGATTCATCTGATCGTGATATCGAGGATGATGGATATTCCTCTCTTCCGGTGTATTACGAAGATTCATCTGATTTTGATGTTAATGATGTGGTGTATTCATCTCCTCCATTGTATGACGAAGACTTCCTAGTGCTGATGATACAACCACAACTTTTAGGTGATTTCGATCCGACTTTCGAGGTACACCGTGTCAAGTTTGGAATGTTTGTCCAATTTGCACTGTTTGATACAAAGTTTGGGATGTCTCACGATGTCATGGCCATCAAGGTTATTTTGACACTTTGTTTCTTGTTGGAGTCCAAAATTTGGGATGATGTAGTTCCTATGGATGTTCCACCAAAGCCACCACCACTTCATATTGCCAGATGAGCTTATGTCGGATTCGAGGGCCAATCCTGTTCAACCCGAGGAGAATGATGGAGATATATATATACTTATATATTTATTAATATTTTATTAATTTATTTATTAGGCTACGTATTTATTAGTTGTAATTACCTTTTATCTAGATTGTTTAATTAAGGTAGGAGTCTTATTTTTATTAGTATTTTAATAGTATAAATAGGTGATTATGTTTAATATTTTAGGTGGTTGATTTTGAATTAAAGTTTAAGGTTTCTCCTTATGGTTCAATACAAGTTTAAGTTCTTCGAGTTCTTAAATTGTATTTGCGTGTTTTTGTTCGAGTTATAGCTTCCGCCTGCATCAGCTAGCTTGATTCAGTTGATCCTTTTGAAAAAAAGTAAGCTTTTGAGTGGCCGGTTGACCAGTCAACAACATACATGTTGCCTTTTCGTACTCCAATCAGGAGTATTGCTCCAGTTGACTTATCTCTGATGTCACACGAGCAGTTGCTGAAGTCGACTGAATAGTCGTTGTCACAAAGCTGGCTGATGCTTAGCAGCTTGTGCTTTAGTCCTTCAACATGTGACACTTCTTTGACGACAACCTTCCCTTTGACTACGAACCCTTCTCTAATGGTTCGACTCTTTGAGTTGTCTCTAAATGTAACTAGTGGTCCCTTAACCTCTTTATAACAATCAAGATTGTTCTTATCTCCAGTCATATGCTTGGAGCACCCGCTATCCAGATACCAAGTATCTTTGCCTTTTTTCTTGGATAGGATGCCCTTTCCCAGCAAAATAAAAATTAATTTTTAGGTACCTGCATATTATCGGGTCTTGAGAGATTAATCATGTATTTGGGAATCCACATACACTATACTTTTGGCTTTCCATGGTTAAGAGATCCTTCAGAGTTTAATCTCTTGATCAAATTTGGACTCCTTGTAGCTCTTCAACTGAGAGTTGCGTCCATTGATCTATATCTCTGATGAGTGTTAGGATAAAAGACTTCAACCAATATCCTCTCATCTTGTGACCTTGATGCTCTTTGTTTTGGCCAGTTTTTATTAGGCCTCTGACTTTGAGCTTTTTGGCCTTTATGAAATGGCCGTTTAACAAACCAGTTAAAGTTGGGGTTGATCCTTGGTTCATTCCTTCAGTTTTAATACTCATTATACTGGGTTGTAAGGTCAATTGGAGTGAACTCCTTCAGAGAGATTGGATTATGCTGTCGCGCATAGTATAATCTTGTGTGCACATTTCTTTTGGGATCAATAGAACTCCCAGGTTGATGCACAGTTGGCCTTTGATGATAGGCTTGATTTGAGGATGCTGCAGATCTCTGCTAAACTTATGGCTTATTCTGAGCTGATGGCCTTTTCTCAAAGGCTGGCTTTGGGTGTGCCACAGGTCTCATTTGGGCTGATGACTTGGGCTGAAATGATGGCCTTTGTTGAAAGGTTGGCCTTGAATGAGCAAAGGGTTTTGAACGAGCTAAGGGTCTGGGTTGATAGGCTGACCTATTTTGAACTCGTGGCTTTGGCTGAGCTCCAAGATTTTGAAAGATTGTCTGTCTTCGAGCTGTTTTTCTCGACTAAACAGAGTGGCTTCTAGGGTGAGCTTGAGGAGTTTCCAAGATACCTTTATATTTTGATTCCTCAGCTGGAGGTGAGTGAGCTGGTCTTGTGAATCCTTTTAGGATTCCTATTTCACAGCTCTAAGCAGCTGTCTTTCCCTTCTCTGTGGCACTAAACTTGCTATACCCTAGCCCTGGACTCCCAGCTTCAAACTCTCCGATGACTTATGATTTCATCCAGAGTCTGGGATTCATTCTTGAATTTGAGGGTTAACTCCTCTTTTTCAAGGATTTCAAGCTTGATCTTCTTATTCTCAGCTTCCAGTTCAGTATTCCTCAGTCTCAGCTGATCAATTTCAGTTAACTGATCTTCAATAATTTTCAATCTTTCATGATCAATGCTCAGCTCTTTACCTCTGCTTCTAAGCTCATCATTTTCATTTTTTAGTTCAATATGAGGCTTCATACATAAACTAATTGATCTTCTAGAATTTTTAAATGTTCATCCAATTCATTTATAAAGATAGATGCTTCATGTATATGATAGAAAGAGGTTATGGAGTCAGTTGTACTAACCTCTTCTTCTTTATCAGCCATGAGGCAGAGCAAGGCTTCATCATCTCAACTGTAGCCATCTGAGTCGATTTCTGATGGGTAGTCTGAATCGTCTAGCATGGCATTTTCAGAATTGGCAATCATTGCTTTCCTTTTGAAGAAGTTTTTTCTGACCTAGGCCTTCTTATCCTCAGGTAGCTCTGGATACTCGTATCTGTAGTGTCCTTTTTTGTGGAAGTGGAAACATTTTTTGATGTTTCAGTTAGCCACTCGGAATTGTTCAGCTGATCATTCAGCTGGCTGCTGGTTCCTTTCTCCTTTAGCAACTTCATCAGCTTGAGGAAAAACTTATTGCTGATCTCTGACTTTTCTCAATTTTTCCAGCAATCTCATAATTGACTGAATTTGCTCATTTATGTCTTCAGTTAGGATCTTCTTTTTTTCGGCTGACTCTCTTCTTCGATCAGTCACCGATCCTTCTGGATTCTCTCTAGCAGGTGAGCCTCTTGGTCGGAAGTTGTTCTTCCATGGGCTTCTCTGAACTGATTTATTTCAACGTAGAAAGATGTATCTTGAGCTGAAGATGTAGATGCTTCTCTCTTTCGGTTCAGGCTATATTCATGAGCCTTGAGAGATCCGAACATTTCTCTAAGTGTAATGCTATTTAAGTCACTTGACTTTTTAATAACAATTACCTTCATATCATATTCATCTATGAGATTGTCAAGAATATTTGAGTTAATCTCATAGTTAGGATAGCTTCTTCCCAGATTATTCATCTCACTTATTATGCCGAGAAATCTTATTTCTAGGCTTGAGATTCTTTCTTCCGACTGCAATTTTAAAGACTCATATTTATCCAGTGCTTGCTGGAGCTTGTTTCCTTTGATGGCCTCAGACTCTTTGCATAGATCAGCTAGCAATTCCCATATCTCCTTTGCTGCCCTGCAGTTCTACATGTCTTTCATGCGATCCTCGTCTAGAGTCTGAAATAATGCGGCTTGGGCCACAAACTCTAGATTTTTTAACTTCTTCTCTTCACTTGTGAGAAGGTGCGTTGGCTTCGGGCTCCTGGCCGGTTAGTTGACATCAACAATGTGTGCCTCATTGTCTATCATTATAATGATCGGACCTTCTTTGATAACCTTGCACATATTTTCATGGATTGAGCAGAGGTGAGCCTTCATTCTTCTGCTCCAGTTATCGTAATTCTCAACTGAAAAAATAGGTAGCTTATGGTTTCCCATAACTGACAAGTTAGCTCAGATAATAGGATCTGATTTAGTTGATCTGCAGAAATGGCTGATCCTTAGAATCAACTGCTCTGATACCACTTGTTGGTCCCGGTGCGAATATATGTCAGTTTAGAGGAAGGTGAATAAACTGGCTAAAAACCTTAAGCTTTTGTGCGGAATATATAGGGCCCTTGACTTTCTTTAGAAAACTTATTCGTGCACTGATCAGTTGAGATAGAGAGCTTAGCTTATGAGCTTATCAGTGCAGCTTGTATGCTATGGTGTGCAGTTTAAGAACATGCAAGATATTTAACCAGAAAGTACAACACACACAAGACTTATAGAGGTTCGAAGCTTCTTGCTTCTATGTCCTCTCTTCCTTCCGCAGAAGGGCAATCCACTATGCAAGTGTAAAGTTTCTTTATTACAGTTATACAATGAAGAATTCTGTTGAACCTTAAAACGGAACCCTTCAAACCGAGCGCGGCCTCCTTTTCAACTATTGCTATCCCAAAACAACGGACTTGTCAGTACGCCCCTCCTCAGTCGATTTCTGGTTGACAGCTCATACTTACTGATCCCAACTCCTCGCTGCGACTTTAGGTGCTATTGCCCATTTTTACAAGATTTTAGATCTCTCTTGATCTTCAAGCAAAAAGTCTTGAATCTGTTATCAACCTAGAATGATCCTTCAACTGAGCTGAGTGGTTGATCTTTGAAGAGCTTGAACTGAGAAGCTTTGCTCTGGTTGGAATTCTTTGTCAGCATGAATTCTCAGTAGGGAATTTTCGCACTTAAGAGTTTTAAGCTTTGAGTTGTGGGGAGGGAGAGAGAAAGCTAATTCTGCAAAATATAGCCAGAGTTAGTTTGGCGAAAGTCTTCTAGTCAGAATGAGATTTACCCTTTTTATATAGATAAGCGATCTCAGTGACAGTTGAGATTGATGGTTCAGTTGATTCCATCGATGGTACTTAATACTTGTAGCCATTGAAGCGTTGATTGAACTAACCATTGAATTTAATGGCTTCTGCTGCAAGATCGTCAGGATCTTTTCAAGATTTCCTGTCAAGATCTTCAATAACTGCCTATCAGTTAGCAGTTATTCCGGCTATCAGTTTGTGAACTTCAGCGGATAGATCCTCAGCTATTTCAGCTTTCAGTTTTGAGATCATCCAGTTGGCAGTTTCTTAGATGCCTCAAGCTTCAGTCCTGGAATGCTTTAGATCAGCTACCTTAGCTTTCAGTTCGGGATCTTGGCAGTTAGGCTTTAGAGCTTTCAACTCTTGATTTCAGTTAGCTCTTTCTCATGAGCTTTTCTCCCAAATGACTGATTCTCAATCAGTTCAGTTTGGCTTTGAGCCTTCAAGCTGGCTCCTTTTCTCATCAGTTTTCTTTAGCTTTCAGCTAGACTGATGGTTACTCATGTGTTGATGCTTTCTAGCCTTCAGTGCTTTCTTCTCCCTTAGCTTAAGCTTTGGAGGTAAAGCTTTTGACAGTTAAGCTTTGTAGGCTAAGCTTTAACTTGTTTGTTTGAAGCATCCTCTTTAGCGGGTTGACCACACTTCAAGACGATTGACTTTCGCTTCAGCTGAGTTAAATTTTGATGTCTTACTTGGCCATCGGTTCGACTTCTAGCTTGAATAGCCTGCAATTTTTCATTAGAACTATTGCACATGTTTTGACATTTCATCAAAACCATCAGTTGGGCTACCTCGATAGTTTTTCCCAACAATGTATGCTAGCGAAACAGTATATATTCCTATAAGGGTTTATTACATCAATTTTAGGATTTAATAATTTAATTTTATTGCGTTTCAACATTTACTTCTATTAGAACAGTCGTATGCTAATGGAAGCACTATGTAATATTGAATGAATATATTATCCAATACTAGTGAAACTATAATGAAGTGGATTGAAGCCAAATAATGCAACTAACAACCTTCAATAAAACAAGCATAAGTTTGTCAACGATTAATATTTTTTTTGAAATTATTTTTTGTTGAAAAGTCGCTTGACTAGCTTTCCAACAATATTAAACTCATCATTTAATTATTTCACAAGAAAATCAGTTTTGCATTTAAACGTACGTGTTGTGCATGAAATAATACTTCTTCGTTAGCATATGATTATGTGTTTGTCAGCATATGATTGTGTCTTCGTTAACAAGTATCCTGGAAGTCCGCATTTTTTTTAATTTTGACCCTAACTTGAAAATTACATAAATGCCACCGCATTTTTTGAAGTTCCTCTTATTTACAATAATGCCACTGCCCCTTTGACCAAATCTAGACCATTGAATTTTTTTATGATGTATGGTTGGAGATTGGTTTACAGTTTACAAACTCTAGACCATTGGATTTTGAAGGATGTGTGATTGGAGATTGGTTTACAAATTACACACTAGGGATGGTTTACACCAGAACCACCCTATATATATATATATATATATATATATATATATATATATATATATTACTCACACACCTGGTCTGTGATATTGAGAAGATTCAAACTCGTGACCTTTGATCTTCAAACTACTTCACTCTACCACTAGACCATCCTCACCGGAATTGCTTTTTATATATATTTTTTGTAGTTGCAATTTTGGAATCGAACGGTCACATGTGAAAGTGGCGTTATTGATTTCAGGTACGGGCTCTAATTCCATTTTAGTATAATCCCAAAGATTTATCAAACAGAATATTATTGATGATTGAATGGTTGCACGTGAAATCTTACGCTGCCATTATCAAATTTATGATTAATTTGAATTTTTCTTCAATTTTAATTTCTACTTGGCTTTTCCTTTTAGTTTAATTTTACAATTTATAATTATTTTCTTTCAATTTTTAATTAACAAATTTGAAATATTTTTTATTGGGATTGATGATGAGACTAGATTTTTTAATTTCGACTTTGTTTTTTTGACAACTAGGCGTTTTAAAATGCTCAAATTAGGCGTATTTGGTGTTGGGGCAACAGTTCCGTTCTAAGTCGTTCAGAATTATTATACCATTTTAGGTTTAATATTCAAGAAAAAAAAAACAAATCTTTATCAGTTTTTTTGGATATTAGTCAGTTCTTATACATTTGTCAATTTGTTATATTTTTTAATTGAGTACAATTATCATCAAATTATAATTGTCAGTTTATCGATATCATGATAACCAGGTTGAAATGTTGAATCAACGTGTTTCGTGCGTAGAAGAGTGTATCAATGTTGGCCCACATATAATATCCATTGATTTTATTTCATTTTTTGAATTTCTACAACTACTTTTCCGTCAATTATTCTAACAACACTTTCCCGTCAATTACTTGTGACGAATTCCAACCTTTTAATTTTGTTAAGGGAAATAGAAATTTCACTAATGCTTAAAATCAATCCATAAGCCACGACAGAAAATGAGTTTTCCAAACAATCAAACTTTCTAAACTTGTCGCATAATTTGCAAGAGAATGATGCGAACAATACATGTTGAAAATCCACTACATAATTCCTTCAATAATAATAATAAAAATCCACAACATAATTATGTTCACTAATTACACCGTTCTTTTCCTTCCAATTAAGTCTGCTGATTTTCTCTAAAATTGCTTCAACTGGCTGTTGATTCATGTGATAGACTTCGTCACCTTCAAATCCCCTTAAGATATTAAAAATTTATGTCAAACTCGTTTATGTTTTTGAAATTACATCATATATAATTAACCACCTTGTATTTTTAAAATGTACTCTCTTGCGAGATTGTCGCACGGTAGCTGTGTGTAACGCCCCAATTTCACTTTTAATAGAAAAAACATGTTATCCATGTTTTTCATTAATAAAATGCTTTACTTGGAATACAATGGAAATTTCAAATCATAAATTGACATAAAAATGAAGTAAAAAATAAATTAAATCTTTAATCATGCTTGACCACTTGACCACCGTCATCACATCTTGCCCGCTAGGTATCACTCGACTCGAGACAACACCTAGAAAGATAAGTAGTTTTTTAGGTGAGTACTACTGACTCAATTGGGAGTGTCTAATTATCCAAGCTATATATGCGAATAGTAACTTGTGTTCAGTCCGTAGACCAAACCATGCAAATAGTAACTTGTGTTCAGTCCGTAGACGAAACCATATAGCCTGGAGGCTCTGCGTGATAGTCGAAAGCTCTGCGTGTAGCCCGGAGGCTCTTGCGTATAGCCCGGAGGCTCTTCCTAGCTGTGACATCACATACATTCAGTAAAACATATAGAGAAGATAATAGAGACAAATTCAACGTAAAATCCCACCTTGGTTTTGACGTTGATATTAACCGATTAAGTCTTACGCGTCTTGCCTATAAATTAATTATATTGAATTAATGAAATGAATAACATGATATACAAATCTATGCAGGTGACTAAACCATTCGTATAACATAATGCATGCTTAATTAAAATTAATTAGTAACCTAGTAATTACGTGAAACATTATATGATTTTGAAATGAATAAATGCATGGCCAAATTAATTAATTAACTTGTTAGGCAATCTATGTGATCATATCAATGCCAATTACTAAATGCATGAAAGATAATGCATGGAAAAGTACCAATAATAACTGCAATAATGAATAATCAATTTTAATTATTAGTTGAAATGATTAAGTGAAATAAATGAAAAATGAATCCCACTCTCGTCCTAGCTAACGAGCTCTCCCATTTTCTTTCTAAAACCCAAACTCCAAATATATTAATCAAGCCAACCTTTGGGCCACCTTCCCAATTAATTCATAAGGCCCATTTCTCATTTTGTTTTAAGAAAAGCCCATCTGCAAAACAAATAAGATAAGAAAACAAAACTAACTTTTTCTCTCCTTTTTCTTCAATTCACGATATAGCAGCAACCGAACAACTATTTGATTTATCTCTCTTCCTTCTTCTTTTGACTGACGACAACACTCCTCCCTCATTGTTATGAAAGACCGTCCTAGAATATGCCAATGTTTGACTTGACTCAAATGAATAGCAGCTGCTACAATCTGCCGAATCGTCGCCGTAGTTGCATTCCTTCAATGTTGCTTCACTTGTTGTCACTGCCACCGCCACCAACACAAACATCTTTCTCCTCTCCTATACCAACCCTCCCCAAACTATGCAATGCAATGCATGAGAATAAAAAGAAAAGTAAACGAACTAAAAGAGGTCTCCGTACCTTTAAACGAACTTGAAGAAATTGGAAATCAAGCATAGAATTTCAATTGTTTGCTCAACAAGCAACAAACCTATTCTAGCGGTATTTCACTGTTTAAAAAATATTTCTCAAAGCTATTAGAAATAGATGTGTTTTCTCTTATTTATAGTATCATACACATACTTCTAGCTTGCTAAAATATCTAAACATATCAACGGTGGAGATCTTCAATCCGCACTCTCTTAAATGGATGCTCACGATCATCAAATAGCTGTGGAGTCGGATCCATGACTAAATGTGTGGTCCTGCAAGAATATATATATGCATGCATGTTGTAAGGAGGTGTATGACATCGAGTTCAATGTCGAACCTGATGTCATACTAAACTCCTATAACTTGGACCACTTCATTAAAATTATCTAATCTTATCCTTTCTTATAGGATTTATCATTTTTAATAAATTATATTTAATTTGTATATCTTAAATCATATATATCCACGAAAATGATATTTCAAATAATTACATATACATGATTGAGATATTAATACTTAATTAGAGTTTAATTAAGTCAAACCTTATCTCCATTTTTTTAGGTATCTTGTTATCTTCTATTTAACCATTTCTTTTCAGAAGCTTAACGTGCTGGAATAATGAACTAGAAATGGTGTAAGATGTGGTTTGTTTTCCCCATCCATAACATGAGACGGTTGTCTTCAAAGCTAGAAGTGGTGGCGGTTATCTACAACCCACGATCAAGAAGATGACTTGGCCTTCAACTGATTCAAGTGGATAGTGTTTATAAGGAGCATAATATACAGTTGAAGAGTTATTCGAGCAGAGAAGATATCACCTTGAGAGTGAGATGATCAAGAGCTCGAGTCACTTTTAGCAACTAGATTTCTATTATTTTATCTTCTTCTTTATGTGTTTTCTTTGTTCAATCAATTCTTATAAAAAGGTTGTTCGAGTTAGTTTAGATAAAAGATATCAAAGCTCAGGAATCATTGCTGCATTGTATTCAAATTAACTGGTAGGTTAATTTGAAGTTTTGAATTCAATTTAGTTGAAAACTAGATTTAGGTTCATGTACTTTTTTTGATGTGTTGGGAACAGTTGTTGAAACATACTCAACTATTTTGCTTATGCTTGTGTAAGCCTAATTTTTCCCTTTGGCAATCACACACGTGTTGTGTGTAATTTAAAATTTATCTCCGTGCAAACTTTTTTTTTTATTCACTGCCTTTTTGGTTAAGATAGTGAAAATACCATCTTTAACATTAAGTTTAACATTACAAAATGTCTTTTATTTTCAGTAATTTGGGCAACAAATTCCAACATATGTTAAATAAAATATCTGATGTGGAAGACACATGCATGCATGGCACAGTTCTTCACCCCCGCAAGATGAAGATGATGGACATCAGTGACGCCCATCTAGGAGAGAAGAAAATGAAATCGAGGGCTGGGAAGTGACTTCATGAAGAGATCGGGCTAGCTGCAGTTGAGAAGAAACAAAGGAAGGAAGAATAAAACCCTTGTTAAACTGCTCTTAGGCAAAATGACAATCCAAATTGAGGTGCTTCGTTCATTCATAGAAAACAGGATTCCGGGTGATGTGCACAGCAGCTTGGTTATCACATTGGATAGAGATAGGCAGAGGCATAGAGACATGGAAAACATGAAGAAGACAAGAAATCCATATAAGCTCCCGAACGGTGAGACTAAGGCTATGATATTTAGCCTTTGTGGTAGACATGGAGACGATGGTCTACTTCTTACACTTTTAAGAAATAAGAGAAGAACCTAGGAAAACACAGTACTCAATGAGGGAGCACCGAGTGTCGGGGTAGGAACCTCAGTCCGCGTCACAGTAAGCTAATAAAGAAGGAGGGTTGGAGGCAGTAGCAGAGAAGAAGAGCCCGAGAGAAGGTCACCCCTTTAAATAGTGAAGGACGTAAAGTGCAGCATCCCAATGGGAGGAAGTAGGTGCAAAAAAAAATTGACTTAATTGCTGCATCACATAGGAAATATCTGGCCTCGTGAGGTTGAGATATAAATGCTTGCCTACGAGCCACCGGAATTTATCAGGGTCAGGGAGAAGAGGAGAGGAAGCTGAAGCAAGGTGGAGCCTAGGAGGAAAGGGAGTAGAGGAACACTTACACCCAACTAAGCTTGTAGTCTGAAGAAGATCGAGGATATACTTGCGTTGGGAGAGGTAAGTGTAACGCCCCAAACTACTCCGTTTGGCCACGTCACTTAACATACAATTTACATACATATTTTGTGTGCTTAATTTAATATGAGCGGAAGCTTAGGTCAAAATATGATAATATACATAGCATGATAAGGTAAGGCATCATAGTTTTCAATATAAATTTTGTCCTATTAAGCATGCAATCATCTAACTTATCGGGCTCATAGGTTTACACAACCCACCCGGCTAGCACCCTAAATTGACGAACATAATATAGGGGTTCATCGACATAATTCGCACATAGAAGGCTCCAAGGTCAAACGACCTGCCTTTAAGTTGTTCTACATAATATCAAGTTATATATATACATTATGGCCTACAAAAGATCGGGCTATTCCCATCCCCAATAATCATCGATCATAAGGCAAAAAAGTGATCAATGTAATAATAACAATAATAATATGAGTGCTATCAAAAGAAGAGCATGCAAAAGATAAACACAAGTTTGTGGGGTTCTCTTGTGTTCACAACGCTCCTACTCGGGCTCCGACTCCTCAACCTGAAATTCATTGAATGAATGGGGTGAGTATTTAACAACATACTCAGTGGGGAACACTGTAAACAGTTATAGCTAATTGCACGAGTGAAAATATAACATATGGACTTTTCATTACTTTGTGGAGACTAGTCTCAACCCCGTAGGGCCCAAACATCATGATGCCCCCGTTAATGAACATCTTTATCCCTGTAGGGATGCCCGCAGACATCCTACCCCCCAGGGAGGACATTAACGAGTCTATTATCGATCCCGAAGGATCTCTTTCATTCACCGGTCCGAAGACCCTTCATACATATACAATCAAAGCACAACAATAACTATTACCTTACACGTGTTCACAGTTTAGAGTTACCCCACCTTAAAAGACGCTTTTGAATCCTTTTAACCTTGAATACTCCTTTGCCGTGCTCAAGTTGTCCTCCTCGAGCCACAACACGTCGCCTAGCACCTTTTTAATCATCTTTTCATTTTAGACGTCGAGTTATTCAATTAAATCATAGTTTAGACCAAACTCATACTATACTTTACTTTAAAGTCTTCAAACATTTTCACATACATAACCATGGATATACAAGCTTATACTATGATTTTGGACTCAAAATACACACTTAAACTCTTTGAAGCATTTGATCGAACACATTACGGGCACACATTTAAACCACATGCTCATGACTCATTTTAAATCCTTTAGACCCAATATTTCAAATTCAAACACCTTCATCCTAGGGCTCTAACATACATGAAACTCAGCCCCATACAACCCTCACAACATCTCCAAACGATTATCAACAAAATAAGGGGAGATAAGGGCAAAAGTTCAAACCCTAGCAACAACAAACCATAGGAATCCAATATAACTTCACATATAGCTTCAAGGAGGTAAATAAACCATATGTTTAAGATGTCAAGGCAAGAGGATCAACAAAATCGAAGAACCCTAATTTTGGGTAACAAACCCTAGGTCCAAATCAATAAGAAATGAGCTTAATCATCAAGAGGAAAGTGGTGTTAGATTACCTTAGATGATAGATAATGATGGTGGAATCCCCTTCCAAAAGTTGAAGGATTTCTTGAGAGAGAGGTGGAGCAAATCGCCCAAGGAGAGAAATGAAATGAAGATGAAAAGGGATAAGTGTTGTATTTATAGGTAGGAGAGTCCCCGGACCCGCGCGACCGTGTGCCTCCCGCGACCGCGCGAGGGGGCTCTCGGCCCAGGCACCCCGCGAGCGCGTAGCCCCCGCGGGCGCGCGTCTCTCACCAGCCCCGCGGGCGCGTAGTCTCCCGCGACTGCGCACTACCCCACGAGCGCGCACCTCCCCGCGAGCGCGCGACATGCTAAAATCATCCTCCTTATTTTAAACGACTCCCAGACTTAAACCACTCCATTTTCCTTTAAATTTTCAAAGCACTTTTAATACACACCGAAAAAGCAGGGGGCATTGCCCCCTAGCCCCGATCAACTCAGCGTTAGGGTGTTCAAGGTTTTGGCAAACAAAATTAAATGCAATAACATTCATTCATAATCATATAACTCGACACATTAGTATTAAAATTTAAATTATGTTATACACTCGGTATAACATCAATGTGCTATGACGTATCGGCTCGAGTGAGATAACCTACAATAAAATAACGGCATAACATGCAAACATACTCACATGATTAATATTCAACAATATTAATTCGAAATCATTTACTAAAATTATAATTTATAATTTAGCAAAAAGGGTCGGGGTATCACAGTAAGTCCCCGCAGGACCCCTAGCAATCTCTACTCTAAAAAAATAGCGGGTAACCCCTAAGTCTTTAATAGTGAAAGCAGCATGAAGCAAGGACTTCAGTTCAGTAATGAGATCAAGGCTAGGACCAGTGATCAAGATGTCATCCATATAACCAAGTAAGGCAAGAAAAGAAGGACCTTTCCCTTTGCAGAAAAGACAATTATCTTCAGCAGATTGTATAAAAGTAAGGGAAAAAAGATGCTTACAGAATTCGGTAGTCCATTCATGTGAAGCTTGTTTCAGCCCATAAAGGCTCTTGAGATGGTAGCAAACTTGTTGTGCTTGAGCTTGGGAATATCCCTGAGGAGGCAGCATATAAATATCATCAGTTAAATACCCATGGAGAAAGACATTATTGACATCAACTTGATGCAAAGGCCAGGAGGAGGAAGTAGCAAGTGAAATGAGAATCCGCACAGTTACAAGCTTGGCTACGGGTGATAATACTTTGTGATAGTCAATACCGAACTCCTGATTATATCCTTTAGCAACTAACCTAGCCTTGAATCTCTCCATAGTACCATCTGTGTTTAATTTGACTTAATACACCCACTTGGAGCTAATAGCTCTTTTACCAGGTGGTAGAGAGGTAAGTTCCCAGGTATGATTAGATTCAAGAGCTTGTAACTCCTGCTGCATAGCATTAACCCATTCAAGATATTTACTGGCCTCCTTATAAGAAGAAGGCTTTTTGAGACTGTCTACATTGAGCAAGAAAGCATGAAAAGAAGGAGTGAAGGAGGAAAGAGAGATATATAGAAATGTAGGAGGGGTAAGGTGAGTAAAAAGGAAAGGAAGTTGACAAGAATCAACTGAACAGATGTAGTCATTTAGGTAAGTAGGCTGTTGTCTGAGCCTAGTACTACGTCGTAGAATAGGAGAAGAGGTAGGAACATGTGTAGGAGATGGAGAAAGTGAAGATGCAGTGGGAGGAGGAGGAAGGACAGGTAGTGATAAGGGTGCAGAAGAAGGTGAAGGAGCATAATCAAAACTAGGAAAAGGTAAGTGAATGGGAAGATCCGTGTCAAGCAAATGAAAGGTCTCTAAAAAGAATTTCACATCCCTAGAGATGATAACTTTGTATGAATCAAGATTATATAATAGATAGCCCTTGTTATTGGCTGCATATCAAAGCATAACACATTTATGACTCCTAGAATTAAACTTGGAAATACCAGGTAACACATTTGTGGCAAAACTGAGACAACCAAAGGGTTGCAGAACTACAAAATATGAGCTTTGTTAAAGAGTATCTCATATGGTGAAACCCAATCCAAAACAACTGAAGGAAGACGATTGATAAGCCATGTAGCATGGAGAATAGAATATGGCCAAACTTACTTGGCATCTTGCTCTGAAACATGAGAGCCCTTGCAACCTGCAACAAGTGTTTATGTTTGCGCTCTACTGTTCAATTTTGCTGTGGAGTATATGGGCAATATTTTTGGTGTAAAATGCCATGATCTTGGAAGAGTGATGAACAGAGGAATTGATGAATTCTGTACCATTGTCTGATCTGAAAACTTTCACCTTGGAATGAAATTGAGTGGTCACCATTATAAGAAAACTTCTGAGAACTGATACCTGAGCTTTAGATTTCAAGAGATAGGTCCAAGTAGACCTAGAATGGTCTTCAACCAAAGTAAGAATATAAGTAGTATTAGTAATACTTTCCTCCTTGTAGGGCCCCCAAACATCTGCATGCAAAATGTCAAACAACTCAACACTTCTTCCCTGCAACACAGGGAATGGGTGTCTTTGTTGTTTAGCTCTATAACACACTTCACACTCCGTCAGAGTGTCAAATTCCATGTCTGAAAATGTTCTTTTTAGAGGAAGGACATGCTTCAATACTGTAGTAGAAGGATGTCCCAAATATTCATGCCACTCCTGCAAAGATATGTTCGTCTTGGAATGAATAGAGCATGCTGCCTCTGGGATTAAGTGTTTGAATACATACAATCTACCTTTGAGTTTACCAATTCCTAGCACATGCACATTAGTCTGGTTTTGTATCAAGCAATGTGAAGGTAAAAATAGCACCTTTCCCATCAAATCCTTTGTCATTTGTCTCACTGAAATCAGGTTGTGTGTGAAAGAAGGCGCATATAATACATTCTATAATAGAATATCCTTATACAATTGAACCTCACCAATGTAATGAGCAAAAATGCTTGACCCATCTGGCAAGAACATCCTCTGTGGGTCTGCAAGCTTTCTTATAGTCTGTATGAGTGAAGGATTACAACATATATGCACACTTGCCCCAGAATCTACAATCCACTCACTTTGGTATGCATTCTGCATTACTCTAGATCCAAATGCATAATGCCTCATAAATCCTACCTTATCTACTTCCAAATTATCTTCAACTTCAATCATGTCAGCCAAGTTAAGTGTATCATCTCCCTCCTTTCCCGATTTCTTAAAATAATTCCCCAACTATTTGGAAATTTACTCTTGTATAACTCTACTCATATCAGTTCCAGAATCACTTAACAGACTATGAGTTTCATCCTTTGAACTCCCTGCATCCTCATGATCTACAGAATTTGTCCTATTCTTCCCTCTATCATTTTTAAATCGTTTGTACCAGTCTGGTACCCCTACCAGATCAAAGTACTTATGCTCTTCATGTCCGTTCTCCCCCACAATGACTACACTTCAATTTTTTCTTTTCTTCTTTTACTGAGCCGCATTTTATAGCCCTCAAAGCTTCTAGTATTCCATCTCTGATTGGAATAAAGCACGACATTTTGTTAAGTTAAATCAGAATAACATGAGAAAACCTCCTTTTGATGCTCTACCTGTAATACCATAGCATAGGCATTGCTAACAGAGGGTAATGGATCAAGGATTAAAATTTGATTTCTTATGGATTTAAACGAGTCGTTTAAGCCCATAAGGAACTGCATTAAACACTCATTTTCTTCATTATGTTTGTTCATTTCAGAGGCTCCGCAAGTGCATACATGTGAATGTACTAACAATTGTATTTCATTCTAAAGGCTTTGCCAATTATGATAATACATCAGAACTGTCTGATTGACTTGCGTATATGTGGCCAATTCCCTATGCAATTTATATATTATAGGGCCATTAGATCGACCAAACTGCCTACTAAGTTCATCCCAGAGGTCTTTCGAAGTATCAATATGTTGAAATCCTCTGCCTACCTCCTTTCAAATGGAATTAATTATCCACAAAAATACCAGATAATCAACACGTAGCCATTGTTTGTAATCTACTGAATTTTCAAGTTGTTCAATCAATGTTCCATCTATAAAGTCAAGCTTATTCTCAGCAATCAATCCTCTCTTAATTGCCCTCGACGAACTATGAAATTTTTTTCCATTAAGCAAATCAGTCATAAGTATCATACCTGGATGGTCATTAGGATGTAAGTGCAACACATCATTGCTTTGAATTTTGTAACTAGCAATCTCCTTATTCTGTTCTTCACGCTGAAAATTCTGCATTGTCACGACCCCAAATTAATATCTGATTAATATGAAGTGTGACTGGCACGACTCGATCCCAATAAAGGATGGATCAAGGCGCGAACCGGAAATAATTAAATAAAATAAGGAACTACTGTATTCCAGGAACGATAATTGCCGTGAGCTCGAATTCTGAACTAACTTTAAGTACTCATAAGAGATAGAATAATAACAGTACTTAATTGATTATCGAGTTATGGAACTCGTCCATAACAAAAGCTAAAATGTTGAACTTGCGATATAACTGAGTTGCGGAAGCAAAAGAAAGACAATAATAATAATATAGTAATACAAGGTCATCTGAGCCTTGTACCAAAAAGAACTCCACTCTTAGCACTTCTCCCTTCCACACCAGCTCAACCTGCACATTTAAAAACAAACATGCAGGGCTGAGTACAAGGGTACTCAGTGAACACATTGCCAAAAAAATATTTTTGAACTGAAACTCATTTTCTTGTCATGCATCTGAGTAAACACATAGGGGTTTTATCTAAAAGGCCCTATGTTTTACTAAATCATTTTATGTCATTGAGCGCTCTTTTCTGTTGTATGATCATCTATATCCCACTGAAAGTCGAGGAATAGCTCCGCTCAGCCTTTTCCCTCAAACGCTTAACATAACTAAATGCCGAAGAATAGCACCGCTCAACCTTTTTTCCATGCACATTTAGCATCGTCAATGTCTTAGTCAGGAATAGCTCTGCTCAGCCTTTCCCTCTTCCTAATATCACCGACTCAAGTGTACACTAACCTCGGTTAACACGCTAAGTTAGCACGAGGCCCGATCGATTTAAGAGTTAGAAAGCCCCTTGCGAGCTAACTAAATGCAGATAAGGATATCATACAAAACAAAACATTCTATGCATGACAATAATTTATTTGCATTAGAATTAATTAACTGCAGGTGAGTAAAAACTCAAATCATTATTTGGACTAAGAGTCCGTTAAAAAGAAAGCCCACATTTCACCGAGATTTTAACACTTGAACTACAGCAAAACTTCCTCCGTACTTTATCTTGCACTGGACAGCTCGCCTTCATAGAGTTAACATAAAACTGAGTACGTTGAACCAAAAACGTTGTTTGGACTCAACATGAAATTGAAGGCCTATTAGGGTCTAGTATCCGTTCTAAATTTTTCTTGTTTAAGGGTAAATCTTGACCCTAGATCTTAACCATAAAAAGATATTCATCGACATTATTTAAGGTATCAAAATACCTTAACATTATCACAACTAGATTCTAGGAACAAAATCATCGCTAAGTTCGTTGACTAAACATCGTTTGGCACAATGCCTAACTTTGGTAAATTCTCTGTTTTGACTCACTAAAGTGCAGGGGACAAGCCATACACCGTTGGAAAGCCGCGGAAGTATAGTTTACGGCTAAATTTACGGTTACTCAAGACGATAACTAACGAAAAAGTTATGACCGTTTTACTAGAAAGTGGCAGATCTGCCAGAATTTCCGAAAATAAACTCGTGACTTGACTTTGAAGATTTTTCACGATCGATTCAGGAAGAGTTATGGACTGAGATATATACCATTAGAAAGCCATGGAAGTCTAGAATTTTTACAAATTTACAGTGCCTTAGTAAGATAACAAATGAAACGGATGTACCCGTTTTACTAAAAGGTGGCAGAACTGCCATGACTTCATGAAAACCGAAACATGACCCAGCTTTGCCGATTTTTCATAATTTACTCAGAACGAATTAGAGAATGAGACCTATACCATTGGAAAGCCACTTAAGTCTAGTTTCCGGAAAAATTTATGGTGACTCAATACGATATCTAACGAGGGAGTTATGCTCATTTTACCGAAGGGTGGCAAATCTGCCGACCCGCTCGCGCGAAATACGCGAACACAAGCCACACTTCACAACAACCTTTCTATATGTTCGAATCATGCTTTTTTTTTTTACACATCAAACCTCATCCCACACATGCCTCTATTCACTAATCAACTCATAATCATCTAACATGCTTTAAACACCAAAGACACAACAACATGCTCTATAAACATCTCAACAAGCTTTGCAACACAATCGACTAATTTCCACCATTTAACATGCTTACATGCTTCGAAAAAAACTCAAGACATAATTTTCCAACACAACACCAAACCTATACATATATATAACTCATGGTTTTTGAAATACCTTTCAAATGACAACAATGGAGAAGAGTTGGAAGAAGCTTGAAGGAGATAGAACGATGAAATTAAGCTTCCAACGACGACGCCGGAAACAAAACGGTGAGGAGCGGTTGCAACGAGATGGAGTTTTCCTCAAAAATGGCTACAACCTCTTGCTTCTCTCTCACTCTCTCTCTCTCTCTCCCTCTCTCTTAAAGAAGATGGAAGAAAAAGATGGTGTGGTGCTAGAGTTGATCTTTCTCTTTCTTTCGATAATTCGTGAGGAATGGAGATGAAAAGATGAAATGGAGATGAAGTAGAAGAAGTTGGGTGTTGTTTCCTCCCCTTCTCTCTCTCGCTAGTTTTGGAAAAAAAAGAAATGCATGGAAGATGATGAAGTATAAGCAAGATAGGAGTTTCTCCCATAATATATACATATAATATATATAGCACCTATCTATAGTTTCATTGTACATTTTGGTTGACTTGGGGGGGGGGGGGGGTAAGAGACGTGAGGTGGCATGGTGGAGGCATGGGAGAGGTATGACCTTCCATGCTTTGGGAATTGACCAAAAAAAAAAAAATATATCCGGTTTAAAATACCGGTTGTTCGGTTATCGTGATATTTTTCGTCTTCGGAAAAATCCCGAACTTATCCAATATTGTTAAAATAATTCACTTACTTAAAAATAATGGTTTATTTAAAATTATTGATTTTTAAAACACCACTTTGAAATATTGGTTTTAATTTTTCGACCATTAAAACATCCGAACTAGAGAATATCTAATTCTTTTGGATTTTAAATCACCCTGTTTAAATTATCTGAATTTAAATACTAATGACTAGAGAATCTTTAATTCTCCCAGTCCTGTAAATATTCATCGGAATATCTAATTCACGATAACCACACACCGCAAATTTAAAAGAATATGAATTGAATTTATCTGAAATTTCAATTCCGGCTTTCCATAACTGAAAAGGGGATTTAAACCCTAACTGGAAAAATTAACCCACCTACGGGGATTAATTGACCTTGAAATTCATGGAACTTAACGAATACTTTCGACCCTAATCTAACTGGAAATTACTATACTAAATAGTAATTTCAACAATTAACTATAATTTAGCAGTAATTATTTTACGGGTATTACACGCATATTGCCATGAGTTTCCAGAGGCACATTAACAGATCTATCACTGTTCTCACCTCTTTCATCCACGCGATCATCATCCACATGGAATCCTCTTTCTTCCATCATAACTTGATTCACGGTACTCGTCGTCCTTGCTTCGGCATTTTACCAAAATTCTAGGATTCAAATCAAAAAATAGAAAAAAATTTATCCAAATCAAATGATTCACAATCGGTGAATCATAAATTTCTAATCAGAAACTGCCTAATCCAGATACCAGACTCTGGTACCTTGAAGAAATCAGAAATCAAGCATAGAATTTCAATTGTTTGGTTAACAAGCAACAAACCCATTTTAGCGGTATTTCACAGTTTAAAAATTATTTCTCAAAGCTATTACAAATAGATGTGTTTTCTCTTATTTATAGTATCATACACATACTGCTAGCTTGCTAAAATATCTAAACATATCAACGGTGGAGATCTTCAATCCGCATTCTCTTAAATGGACGTTCACGATCATCAAATAGCTGTGGAGTCGGATCCATGACTGAATGTGTTGTCCTACAAGAATATATATATGCATGCATGTTAAATAAAATATTTGACGTGGAAGACACATGCATGCATGGCACCCTTTTTCAACTAGAAACTTTAGAGAATAAACTCAAACTTTAATTTTTTGCATGCTTCGGATTTGGTGTGTGCAAAAATAGAAAGGTAGAGTTCTCTTTCTATAATGATAGATTAGGGTTTAGGTTTAGATTTCGTAGCTATTAAGAAAACAAATTGATAGGATTAAAAATGTGATAAGTATTAGAGACTTTGAGAGAGATGAGAGCTCTTTGGCTGAATCTCGTGGAGAAGAAAGATGAAAAAGGAAACTTCTTGAATTTGGGTCACATAACATTTGGGCTTGACAACTTGGACTTAAATGAAAAAGGACCCGGCTATCCGAAAAACGCAGACTGAAGCGGAAAAAAAAATATTATTTCAATTGGGCTATAAAACTTGGAAAAAAATGTAAAATCTTATAATTCTCAAAATAAAAATCGTACATGCATGCTCATGACATAAAATAACCATACAATAAAATAAATTTTTGCTATGATTCAATTCAACAAAATGCATTGCACAAGCTTATTTATTTATTAAACCTACTGAGGCGCGACTTATTAGACTTAAGCAATTAATATCACAGATAATAATAAATAATACAAATAAAATACATAAAACAATAGAAATTTAAATATTAGAAAACCGGGTCATTACACTATGACACACCCTTTTTTCTGATTTTTATTATTTTTTTATTTTTCCAAAAATATATATCCTAAAAATAAAATTATTTAATGCTTAAATTGAGTCTCAAGCAGTTCACACAGGCTAATTAATTTTTTGAAATAAATATATACCCTAAAATGGAATAGTTAATTGAACACTAAAGTTGAATCGTCAGCGGTTTGCGCGGTGCACTCATCCAACGCTAACACTTAGACTCGTGCATCATGCTCATATCCCATGCTAGCACGTGGACTAATGATGCTTTTGAAAATAAATCCTAAAATATAATTAGTAAACCCTAAAATTAAAGTAAATTATTTTAATATTTTTGATCTAGAGGCTCACGCACGCTTCTGACACTAACGTATGGCCCCTGTACTGCGCTGCATAATTATATTTTTCAAATTAATTAAATATAAACCTTAATTAATTGGGATTAATATTGAACATAATAACCCTAATTGGAATTAACAAATCAGAATTTTTGATTAAATAAATCATAATTTGAATGAAATAAATGGTGTTTGAAACAAAAAAATTAAAAAAAAAAAACATATATCCAGACCTATTAGGACACTTAGCTGTTAGGATTCTGTTAAGTGTACTAATAGGGGACGGTCTTATCTTCATTTAAAAAGTATAAACTTTCCTTATTTCTTATAAAAAAATAACAACATTTCCAAATAAAGTTGAAGTGATCGATACCAAGTATATAAGAGTATTTTGATCCAATATGATTGATGGCATTTAAAAAACACAATGAAATTTTGTACAACATTTGAATAACATGAATGGATTTGATGCATTTTTCCCCTCAAATCTTGATTTTGATTAATCGGGTAACACATGAAGCAGTTATCCAAGTATCTTTAAAACAATTTGTAATACAAATTTTTGAATTTAATTTTGTAATACACAAAATGTATACTGTAGCGACCTGAATTTTTATTTTATAAAATTTGCTAAATTTTTTTCTTATATATAATGCATGTTATATTATTTTTGGATACATTTCTAAAAGTCGCGCCTATATTATTATTATTATTATTATTATTATTATTATTATTATTATTATGTTGAGATTTGGACTTTGATATTTATCTTTTAAAGTTAAAACCTTTGATTTAAAGGTGATCAATTTTCGAGGCCCAAATATTAACGTTAGCCAAATGTTTTATTTTATTTAGAGCCCAAAAATATAGGAGAATTCTAACATAGCCCTCGTTTTACTATTCATATCCCCACTATTCACTACTAGAAAATTAGGATTTGATGACACTCAGAATTGTAATATAAACTAGCCTGTAATTACATTTGAGATGTGATGACATTTCCTAGAAGTGTAATCTATTTTAATGTAATAATAGGCAATGTGTAAAGAAAGATAATCTATAATTACATATTGAGTGCTTGATTAGATTGTGTATAATGACGACAAAAAATGTCATCAAAAGCATTTATTATGACATCAATTAATCTGCACGTAAGGAAATTATATTACACTTTAATTCATCATGTAATGTCTCTCCATATTTAGTTAATTATAATATTACGAAATTATTTTTCATATTTAATAGATTATAATATTATTATATTTAATTTCACAATAATGCTTTTATTTGCAATTTCCTTTAATTTTGGCAATACCACGACAATTAAAAATATATAAGTTGCAGCACAAAACCTTCAGATATCAAGCTTAAACTCAGTATAGTCCCATGATTCCTCTCTGCTACTCGTATCCAAAACTAACTCTGCACCGAACTCACACTTAGCTCTTGGCAGCAACCTTTTACTTTGTTTTCTGTATCTTCAAAACCTTCTTCACAATTTTCTGTTCTTCAACCAAGAAAGCCCTAATGATCCTTTCTCTCACAGCACTACCAGACAACACTTGTTTGAACGGTGTAGTTCTTTCCGATCGGCTACACCTCCGCAAAAGGACGGGGTCGACTGTAGGGTGGCGAGCTAACTCGGTTCGTGTCTCTTGAGGAAAGCTTCATGTGGGCAATTATCTTTCTATGCCATAATTGTTAACAAGCACATTAAACGAAATACAATCTAAACATCCTAATCACGAAGGAAGGAAGGGATTTTATTAAACTACCTAATTAAAGCAAGTAAAACTAACTAACAACACCACCAATAACAAAGATAGAGGATCGGATTATGAGAAGAGCATTAGGGTATGGATTTTCTCATTGGTTTCTCATTAAGCTTGTTTCAAGTTGGTTATATTGATCTCAAACATACAATAGACCCGTCAATTGGTTTAACTTCAATTACTGTCACCGTCTATCCATTAAACAATATTGTTTGTTGTCTCGATAGTTTTGGGAGAAATCCCCACAAATGGGCTAAAACTAAAGGAAAGAATTACCAAAGTGGAGGTCCTCGTTCAAGCTTAGCTTCTGCGGATGGATTGGAGTTGGACTCATCTTCTCGGGCCGTCATCAAAGTAGAACTCCATCCGCAAGCCTAGCTTCCGTGGATGGCTTGGAGTTGGACTTCTCTTCTCGGGCCTTCCTCCTCAAGCTCTAGCGCTCTTGCCTCTTCTCCCCCTCCTTTCTCTCTCTTTGGAATGGTGGTGAAGTTGGTGAAGCTGAAGAGAAGTCGTAGATGAAGTGGTGAATGGAGAGAAGAAAAATAAAATGAGAGATGGGTGTGAATGATAAGTCTTGAGAGGTGAATGAATGATGGATAATATCCCCGAAAATCAAGTGGGGGATATTAGAAGAGAGAGAGAATCGAGAGTGAGGTGTGATGGGAGTTGGTGATAGGAGTGGAAGGAGAGATTTTGTCAAAGATATGTTGGAAGATTTTTTTAGACAAAAAATCAAAAGCTAGTTTAGGGGAAATTAATCCCTATATCCCTAATACTAGATTAACCCAAAAATCTTCACCCATTAAATTATATCAAGCTAGCCATGTGATGAAAATTGAAGGTGTGAGGCTAAAACTGATGGAAGACGGAAGAGGAACGAGAAAAAGGGTCAAAAACTGATCGGGAGAGGCGAAACTGGGCACCCGCGTGCCCGTGGGACGGGTGAGAATGCGCGCCGGCGTAGCCCTGCGCGCCCGCGGGGGCCTTTTGGCTGAGAGGGAGGCTGCGTGGTCGAACAGGTCGTGCGCTCGCGCACAGTGCTCAGCCCATCTTTGGCAGCTTCCACGGTTTTGCTTCGTTCTCCCTCGTTTCTTAGCCGATTGACCTGATTCAACTTGCTACGCGCTCCTTATTCGATTCTCTATCTTCCCATTGTCATGAATCCATCAAATTTTGAAGTAATTTATCCTCCATTTTCTCAAGACATTGTACAAATCTACACGACTCACCAAAAGAGCAAAAGTGAAAGAAATAACATAAAAGTCACACAAAATAAAGGAGAAACACCTACTAAAAATACAAAATGCCTATGATAAAATAGGACAAATATACACTAAACAACACTCCACCGTAAGCACGGTTCACAGTTCTCCAGTTTCTGGATAGCCTAGACCTCTTGTATTCAGCAGGTCTCAAGTGAGGAATCCCTTGGATCCTCTTGCCAGTAGCAGGGCACTTAGGGCCACTTGCCCTTTTCTTGGTAGTCTGATAGACTAGCTTCCCTCCGGGAGTCTTGAAGACCCTATAATTTGTCCATCTTTTTTTACTGCAAAACTACTACTAAAAATCAATGAGTACAACACTGAAAATAGGCCTTGTCGTTGATGTGAGTAAGAGATTACCCATATGCTTCCATGAAAAGTGCAGCTAATCGATTCATGCGTACCATCTACGATGTAAATTGAGCATTAACTAGTGTTAATGCTAAATAAAAACAAAAAATGTCTAATTCCTACCAAAGAAAACCTAGATATAAAGATCAAGAAAATAAAACTTACTTGTTCATCTTGTATATATAGTCTAGGAATTGATCAATGTATAAATTTCTCTAACTCATGCATAATATCGTAGAAATGAAATGGAACTTCAGTTCCAAGAACTGATTGTCTAAGCAGTATTGCAAGTCATGGGCTCATTGCCCGGTGATTAGCTCCAATAATACCAGGCCAAAGGCATATATGTCAACTTTCTAAGTCATTTTCCCACCACTGAAAGATTCTGGTGAAAGATACCTAGACACAATAAATTATAACAATTGTATGCACTTCAGTCGGATAATCTGAAAAAAAAAAATCTTACATACATGAAAGTTTATTTGAATTTTCCGAGTCAACACAACAATTACATTTTACTCTAGGAAGACTGATTTACCATGAAGCTCCAACAATTTGGTTACTTTCACAGGATTCCCACTAATCATGCAATTTTGCCAGTCCAAACTCAGCAACCTGATACAAAAGAACAATTAAATTGGGGAAAATAAAATTTCTGGTAAAAACTTGGTAGTGAATGGTTACTAACAATATCATATCAAATTAAAAATATTCGAAGTTCTTAACTTATACGTATTATCCCATTTTGTTTATTAATAATGTTGAGTAAGTGTGTGGATAAATTTGATCCACCTATTCTATGGATAAGCTTCAGAAGACAGAGTATACCAGAGGTTCGAAATCATGAGTTAAGAGGATTTTGCTTGGCCGCAAATTTCTGTGAATTATACATTCCACCCTGCAATCTTCATGAAGATATCGTAGTCCTCTTGTAGTCCCTATAGCTATCTTTAAATGAGCTTGCCAATCAAGAACTGGATTTCTTTTTCATGCAACTTAAGGCATGAAACAAATTTGAAGTGACTACAATGTGCCACATTGAATGGATAAATGACATAAAACATGAAATATACAATAGGTACCATGTAAATGAAAGTCTAAGGAGTGGTTGCATATATACTCATACACCAGTAATCTCTTCTTCCCCTCAATAAAGAAACCAATAAGCAACACAACATTTCGGTGTTGAGCACAACTCGGTACACATATTTTCCTACAGAAATCAGCATCTCTCTCAGGCCCAGCAAACTTTAGTTGCTTCATTGCTATGATTAATCCATCCCTCAGAACCTCTTTATGAACTAAGCCAAACCGACCTTCTGCCAAATAGTTTGTGTGTGAGAAACCATTTTTAGCTTAATTTTGCTTGCTCTTTTGCATTTCAAGAGTATACAATGACATACCACAATAACCTAAACATCATTATGAAGTCAAAAAGTTAAGACAATAATTTAATGTAACAAGAAGTAATGCGAGGTAAACTTAATGTCAAACTTTCAATATTAGAGCCATGGAACAAAATCCATTTCTTGATATCTTGCACCAATGACATAATATGTCACCAATAATCTGCACAACAATAGTAAAGTCAAATAAACTAAAGGTCAAATAACTCTCAAATGAATTGTATAATTAAAAGAAGAAAAAAGTGAAAAACCTAAAAGTCCCAGATATCACATGTTGATAACCTAGGGGACCGAAGCATCCTCAAAACCCATATGGAAAACCTGGAAAAATCATATTGGAAAAAGAGTACCCCTCTAAGAAAATTGAAAATAACCAGGAGAACAAAAATCCTGTAAAACAGAATCAGAAATATAAGGAATAACAGAATTCTAAAAACCAACAAGAACTATAGGGGAGGCTAAAATATCTACAACACGATTCCCCTCCTTATAAACATGAGAAACACAAAAATGAATATGACTAATATAATCAATGACTGCGCGCCAACGAGCCTTAAGCTTCCACGGAACCTGCAAACTACGAGAAGAGAGAAGAGACACAACATAAATGGAATCTGCCTCCAGCCAAATAAAGTCCAAAGACAGTCTGTGAGCCCACTCCAAAGCCACTAGAATAGCTAACAATTCTATAATAAAGGCAAACCCAACACCTTCATTCGTGTGAAAACAAGCATTCACCGAGCCATCATGAATCCAAAACACCCTTCCCATCGCCATAACTCTTGGAGCTCCATGTGCCGACCCCATCAAATATTAATCTTTGTCCACCCATGCTGCGGCGGCCGCCAAACGACCGGAATAGGGACCCTCGATGGTAATGGCCTAGGATCGACATTAAGAGTCTTCAAAGTGAGAAGATCATTAACATCATTTCACATGAATCCTCGATTCTTTCCCACATACTGCATTTCTCAAAGAGAAACACAAACTAAATTTATCAGAATTAATGATGTGGGCACCAAATTCTCAAAGATGGCTTTATTACGAAACGTCCAAATACTCCAAACCACTGTAACGATTGCAACCTTCCCAAGATGTAAAATTTGGGAGCCAAAATCACAATTCATAAACACCACAAAAGCCTTGTGGAAAGAATCCGCTTGTATCCCATCAATACGAAAAAAACATCAAAAACCCAACTCCAAACCTTAGCCGTAAATGAACAACTCCAAAATAAGTGATCCAGAGTCTCCCTTACACTTAAACACATGAAACAAATCATAGGACCTATGAAACCATGTAGAGTGTCCATAGTAGGGATCCGAGAGAGTAAAAGTTGCCATAAGACCAATGAACGATGCATAGAAATTAAAGGACTCTAAATCCATTTACCCTATCGAACAGACAAAAATCGAACTCTGTTATGAAGTCTGGCAAGACGAGCAGTAACATTTCCATGCAGTGATTTAACCCAGACTCTTTAATCATTCCCCGGAGCAATAGATAATCGAATGATATCATTGAAAACTTCTAGGATAGCCTAAACAAAAGATTCAGTAAATCGCCATACACCCATTACAAGAAATAAGCACATACACCACGGGTATTACTCGTGGTGTATGAGAAATCACTACCATGGTCTTGGCGGGCATTGTAAATTTACACGCTCATACACCACGGGTATTACCCGTGGTAAATTTACCACGATTTTTAATAAACCGTGGTTAATTTACGACGGTTAAAATGCTCATACACCATGATTTTTATCGTGGTCATTTTACTACAGTTTCATCCAACCGTGGTAAATTTACGACAGTTTCATAAAGTTACCACGGTTAATAATAAACCGTTATAAAGTTACCACGGTTAGATTTTGCCCGAGGTAATTTTACCACGGGTAAAAAAATAACCATCGTAAAATTAACATGGCTTGATTTTGCCTGTGGTAATTTTACCACGGTTAAAAAAATAACCGTCGTAAAATTACCACGGCTAAATTTTGCCCGTGGTAATTTTACCACGGTTAAAAAAATAACCATCGTAAATTTACCATGGCTACATTATGCCCGTGGTAATTTTACCACTGTGTTTTATTGAAAATCGTGGTAAATTTACCACATTTTTCAATAAAAACCGTCGTCATTTTTTTTTGCCCTAATTTTTTTGATCTTGTAATAAATCCCAAATTAAAAAATATTATAATTGATAATCATCAAAAAATATAAAATACCATTCAAAATGCAAATTTAAATATCATTCAAAATACAGATTGAAATATCATTCAAAATGCCATACATACATGTCCAAAATACTAGAAGATTCAATCTACCAATGCTACCAGTTAATATTAAAAACTACTACAATATCCATCAATCCAAAACTCTATTACAATTAGATCTTACTATGAAAGCCTTGAAGTCTTCTTGTAGATCGAAGCTAGTCTTCTCGTGCTCAGATCTAAAAAATTATTAATTGATCATATAATAGGTGATTAAGTAGTTTCTTTTAGCTAAGGTATAAAAAATGATCTAATGATTATAAAACTAAAAATTACCTTGCACGATCTTATATATGCTCAAGCACGCAATTCGCCCACTCCACACGAACTTCCTCGATATCCTCTTGCAAATACTTATCTTTTTTGAACTATTAGCATTAAAAAAAACAGAGTATAGGGCCCAGGTTATACATTATACATAGGAAGACATATATATATATATATGTCTTGACATAAAAACAAGTAATTAAGATCAAATTTAATTAATGGACTGGAATTAAACAAAATACAAATTATGTGATATATCATAAAATTAAAGGAAGTAAAATCATACTTAGCACAAATTTTATAGAAATAGAATCATTTTCTTGAAGCTCTTGAATGATTTCTTTCATGAATCGCATTACATAAAATCCGCATTGCTTGGAATCGGGTTGTCGAAGAGTCTATGTCGAAATACCAAATATTAGACAGTAAGAGTTCCACACACATGCACTAGTAAATATCAAATGGAAATAAGTATATAGCTTCACAATCTCCCGGGTTGGTTGTTTTTTACCCTTCTTTGACAAACTTGTGTTGAACAAAGTTATTGCCCTTCATACCATATAAATACATAAATTAGTAATGTGAATATATAAAAATGACATATAAAACTACATAATTTTTCTTACATGTCGACAACATTTTTCCAACTCTGGTCACGGTTTCGGCTGTTCAGAGGATGAAGCAAGTACACAATCTCTTTGTGAGGGTCGATGACAGTGAGTATCCAATGGTGGCTGATTTGAAAATAACAAAGCTCAAATTCAGCCAAGTTCTTGAAGTTCTTCACAACAATATGATACAATTATATATATAACATAAAGATAACCAAAAAGAAAAAATCAACAAATCTGCACCCATACCAAATAATCCATAATCCGAGAGGAACTGTACATTTGTGGTTTTGAATAACAAGAATAGACCAACCAATATAATCTCAGAGAAACTGTACTATTTTCACTTCCAAAACCAATAACTCGACTACCCAAAAAGAATGTGTATTTGTGTCAATACAAGAAAGTACATGACTCGGCATTTAACACTGTTTTCACTCCCAAAACCAATAACTCCACAGAAATAGAATGTATATCTGTGTCAATACAAGAAAGTAAGTGATAGGCAGAATGCATGCATGAGCTGTGCATAAGAATGCATGTAAGAAGTGTGCCCAATTTTGCAGAAACTACCAACTAATCATCAAGTGAGAGAAGGCCTGCAGTATAACTAAAATGTAACATAGCTGCTCTTTCACAATAGGAATATATCAGACAAACCCCGTCAATACTCATATTTTTATAGATCTATAATGTATAAAACTTACCCTACATTGTAGGGCACTATCACCATTTCATTTCGGCCTGTCCCTTCTAGTCTCTTTGCCAAAAGTTGCGTTCGTAAAAGTATTTCAAAAGGTTGTCTATGTAAGTGCTCATACTTATAGAATTGGTCTGATCTAATTTATATCTTGCTCGTGTGAACAATCAAGATATTCCTTCAGTTTATTGAAGGATGGCAATGAATAATCTTCATATAGATCAAGAATTGCAATAATTCAGATAACAAGGTTTGGTTAAGTTTTCTATCATAGTTTTAAAACGCAAAAATTATCTTATGCTAGTCCTAATATCTCAAAATATTTTAGGATAAATATGCAGTATTACAAATTTGACATGATCAGTAATGCAACAATTTTCAAGTTCTATCTATACCATGTGACTTATATACGCACTGTTCATTACATAATAAAGCTGACAGACAAACATGGACATACAAGCACAAAGAAACCACAAGCATTTTCAAAGCCAAACTAGCATTAAATAAATTCTGGGCAAAAATCAAGAATTACCTTGGGTTAAAAGTGAACTTCTGCCAATGATTCAGCAACACCTTGTTTAAGCAATTCCCCTGAAACAACCAACAATTGCAAATTTTATCAGTAGAGTAGTACTAAAGACAAGACAAATAAATAAAATATACAATTGACTAGTGTAAAGAATGCATTTCTAGAAGGATAGGAACTGTAGAAGTCATATTCCCTTGGAAAAGTTTTAATTCAAATAATAAAATTAAATCAGCCACAAGAACAAATTAGCAGGTGCATAGGGTACTTAGACCAAGATAGCATTAGCTCTTTTAGAGTGGAAATATATGATAGATAAGCTGCTATTTTTTTAAACACAATAGCATGCCTACTCTAAAGTAAATCAACAACTTTCAAGATATCAGGGAAGAAATAAATGCTTTATCATGCAAAAATACAATAATATTGTTATGAAACTATGTAAGTTAATAAAGTCTGATAGAAGACTTATCAGTTAACTTTAACCACATATCAATATTTAGCTAGCTATTATGCTTCTACAATACAATACTCAATCACAACCAGTTAACAAAATGGCAGTAGGTTGTAGTTGGTATGGTTTATTTAAATGGTGACACGATTTACTTAACCTCATCATAAAATGTGCAACATAAATATATTTATAGAACATCAGAAATATAATTCCTAGTGAAGATACAAACGGCATGAAGATAATTACATTAATACTATTATAACTTCTTACTTGGGATTAACTGCCTAGTTTAGAATCTCATTGTTGTATCTCATCTCAGACTCTTTGTCAACCTCATAGCCAATGGCTTTCCACACTGGATTTCTTGAATCTTCTCCTACCTATGTATATATGATAAAAATTGATTAATCAAAGTTATAGCTTGCTGAAAAAACTCTGTTATGAAATGATTAATTGCTGAATAGGTTAGGGCCTCCTACTAATTAAGATAATGTTATAATTATGTGTAATAACTTTCCTAATTCTTAGTAAGTTGAGAAAAGTGGAAAAAAAATTATATATGAATGGTTTACTCATTATTCATTCTTTGGTAGAGTACAAAAAAATATGAAAATAATGCAACAAATTTAAGATATTTCTCCATAATAAATGAGATGATATATGTAGCTTTGTAAGATAGCAAAAATCTTGTTTGAATATTACTATATCAATATATCTAATTGATAATCGGGATTTTTGTGCTTCTTTTGACTGCAACTCAGGACTATTTCAATACCATTTTATAAACCAATTGTATATTTTTGATGTCCAAACCCATATTTTATCCAGGTACAAATTCCAGGTGTGATATAGAAGAAAACCAAGAGTTCGAGGAACTGGCACGATCTGTAGCCCGATCACCAGCGCGACCCGAGTGCTCTGGCCCAATACCATGTTAAATCTGCCTCTGGCGCGAGCCACAACATGACACATGGCGTGACCGAGCTCGCACCAATTGGTGTGACCCAAAGCACGATCTATGGCGCGATTGAGCCCGTTCGCGTTAAAGCATGTCATCGCTCCCTTCTCTGGCGCGACCCACAGCGCGGGTGGTGGCATGACTGAGGCCGTTCGTGCTCATACACTCGTTCCACTCTTCTGTGTCATGACCCACAGTGCGGGTAAGGGCGCGACCGGATTGCTCGCGCCGAGACACCCTTTCAACTCTTCTCTAGCGCGATCCACAGCGCGACCCGGGTGCGACTGAGCCCGTGTCGCACCAAAATGCCCTATTTTGCGTGCCGTATCTGTTCTCCTCCACTTAAACAAAGAAGAACGATTTTAGAAGGATTTGGGGGATCATTTTTGGGACACAACACTTAGCATAGAAAGAGTACTACTATTCCATCCTAAAAAAAAACCTTTCTTTTCCCAAAAATTGTAAAGAAATTGAATAACAATAGGAATAGTGGGAGAAAGGGCTTGGCTTGGAAGGGGATTTCTTGATCTTAAAGAGTTGAAGTGGAAGGATATTGTAGATATCTTTTGTATATCATATTGGTTTAATCTAATCTCTACCTATGTTTATTTACAAATATTGTTATTTTGATTCCATAAGCATGAGTAGCTAATCTTTTATGGTTTTGGGGTGTTGGATCTTTTGATGATTGGTGTTTGAGATGAATGTATAATGAATGTACCTTTCCCTTTTTAAATCTTAAGGATCAATATGTTGATTGTTGAATGTATGTGGGTGGCCTCCATTTATATTTATGTGTTACTTAATGTGTGATTAGGTTTGCTCATTATGTATGTGTATTTGATTCATGAGACCTTTTACTTGTATTTAGAGATAGGTATGAGTATTAGGCTAGTCAATGGTGATTTGGGATCTTGGAATGCTTGAGTGATTTATTGACTAGAGATAGTGATGGTTTACACTTGCTTGTAGGCTAGGTGTTTGAGAAAATGCCTAGATGATCCTTGCCCAAATCATGATTAAAGAGAGGAGAGTTATGTGATTTATATGGTTGTTAGAACACTTTGACTAAGGATCTAGCACCCTAGAACCCTTCCTTTTATTTCTCTTTAAATCTTTCATTTGAAGTATTTACATGTTCTACATTAAAGAGGGAAATTTGGTATTTGTTGATGGTTTGGAACAAAACATTTTACTAAAAAATGATGTTTGTCTAAATAGTGAATGCAACTTGAGTCAACATTACTTGCATTATTAATATCATAACTTATATTCCTTGTGGTTCGACTCGTATCATTGCTTGCTACATCCGTGTACACTTGCACATGACACGATCTATAATTTGAGGTATAAAATACCCGACCAAGTTTTTAGCACCGTTGCCGGGGAATAGAGTGTTATGTTTTAAACTTTATGCAATATTGTTCAAATTGTTACTTTGCTACTTTAGACATTGTAATTTTTATTTTTGTTCGTGTTTGAGTGGCTCACATTTTATTCATTTGCAGGTAGTGTATGCACACCAGGTCGCAAGGAGAGTCACCCAAAAATTTGGACTTGGAAATCGAAGCGTTGGTGTGACACAACAATACACGACGACTGAGGAGAATGGCGAACAATCCTCCACTGGTGCAAGATCCTCTAATTGCCCAATTTCAAAGGCAATTGGAGGTAATGCAAGAACAATTAAGGGCCCAAGAAGAAGCACGACTTGCTGTAGAAGAGGCCCTAATTAGAAATCATTTTTAACCCGTTGTAAATCAAGGGGTAGCGAATGGCCCACCCATTCAAGCAAATAATTTTGAGCTCAAGACATCGCTCATCCTCATGCTCCAACAACATCCTTATAAAGGAACGACTATGGAGGATCCGAATGAGCACATTCGGAAATTTCTTGAGTACAGTGGAACCATAAAAGTGAATGGAGTCCCAGAAGATGCTATTCGACTTAGGCTTTTCCCATTCTCCTTGGGCGATAAGGTGGAAACATGGTGGTTTAGCCAAGCTCAAGGATCTTTCCAAAATTGGGACCAGTTGGTGACAAAGTTTTTACATAAGTTTTTCCCACCCGGAAAAACTCTCAAGCTAAAGGGTGAAATCACCATCTTCAAGCAATGGGATGACGAGAGCATGTATGAGGCATGGAAATACTTTAGAGAGATGCTAAGAAAGTGTCCCGATCATGGGTATGGCACCGATCATCAAGTGTGCATATTCTATGGGGGATGCAAGGACGAAGTGAGAACACTCATGGATGCGGCCGCGGGAGGATCACTCTTAGCAAGGGGACTGGAAGAAGCCTTGAGGATAATTGAAGAGATGGCTTCAAATTCGTTTCAATGGCCGGCGACACGAGAGGGAGTCCAAATTCTAGAGAAAGTGGCTTCTACTTCAAGTTCGGATGCACTTGGGCTTCTGGCGGTTCAAATGGCAACCTTAAATTTGAAAATTGAAGCCTTTACAAATCCAAGAGCCGAGTCTTCTCAAAGTCAATTTGAGGAGGTGAACTATGTTAACCAAGGTGGTTATTCAAATCAACGAAGGCCGTTCAACCAAGGATACAACAAGCCGCAGTATGGAAATCATTATGGAGAAAATCAAAGTTTCCAAAATAGGGTGCAACACCCTAATCTCTCCTACGGAAATCTGAACAGTGGTATTGTTCCACCTCCCGGCTTCTCTGTAACTAATGGTGTTATTGACGAAGAAAAGAAACAAAAAATGGATGATTTGTTGATGGCGTTTATGGGCAAGACAAAAAAGTACATGGCGGATTCACAAGTCCGTGTGGGGAAGCTAGAAAATAATGTTGGTGCTATTAGTATTCAAGTGAATCAACCGGAGAAGCAGATGAGCCAATTAGCAACTACCATTGGTGGCCAACACCAACAAGGAAAGTTTCCTAGCAACACAATCGTCAACCCAAAAGATCAATGCAAGGCTATCACTTTGAGAAGTGGAACCGCCTATGAAGGCCCTGAAATGCCTAGGGATAATGAAGATGTTGGTGAAGGAAGCTTAAAGCAAAAGGAAAAACAAGACGAATAAAATAAAGAAAGTGAAGAGATCGAGCATGCCAAGGAAAAAGAGGGCTCGATAAAAGAAAAGGTGGAAACACCACCTAAAGAAAATAAAGAGCCAAGAGTGCACGTACCTGATCCTCAACACCTACAAACGAAGAAGAACGAGGAACAATTCACAAAGTTCCTCAATATTTTTCGGAAGGTCCAAGTTAACATTCCATTGGTAGAAGCTTTGCAACAAATGCCAAATTATGCAAAGTTTCTCAAAGACGTGATTTCTAAGAAGAGAAGGTTGGGAGACCATGAGACGGTGAATCTCATGGAAGAATGTAGTGCACTCATCCAAAGAAAGCTCCCCGCCAAGTTGAAAGACCCCGGAAGTTTCACCATCATGGTTACTATTGGGGATAGCCACATGGGAAAGACACTATGTGATTTGGGAGCTAGCATTAACTTGATGCTGCTCTCCTTTTTCTTGAAGTTGAATATTGGGCAAATCAAGCCGACTACAATTTGTTTACAAATGGCCGATCGATCCATGACCTATCCTAAAGGAGATGTGGAAGATGTGTTGGTTAAAGTCAATGACTTTATCTTTCCGGTCAATTTTGTGGTTTTGGATATGGAAGAGGATAAGGATGTTCCCCTTATTCTTAGACGACTTTTCTTGAATACGGGAAAGACATTCATTGATGTTCAAAGAGGGGAATTAACATTAAGAGTTAATGATGAGAAGGTAATCTTCTCTTTCCAAAAGGCTATGAGGCACAAGGAGGAAAACATAGAACGTGAAGAAGAGTGTAAGGTCCTCGAAATGGTGAACTTGTACATGGAATTGGAGCACACATTGGAACACATCATGGACATACGAGATCCACTTGAGATTTGCATTTCTAAATCTCTTTTTAATTCATCCTCTAGTGATTTTTATCCTTTAGATGTTGCTCTTGTTGATACTGTTTCTTTGATAAATTCTTTGCAGGAGGAGTACTTAAGGAGGCCCAAGTTTCTCCCATTGAAGAACGAGGAACAAACATCAACTAGGGAAGAGACCAAGAATGATAAGATGGAATTGAAGCCACTTCCACCTCACTTAAGATATGCGTACCTTGAAGATGGTGAGCACAAACCGGCAAATAGTTTCTTCCTTTTTAAATGATGAACAACTTGATAAATTGCTAAGGGTTGTGAGAAAATATATGGGCACTATAGGGTGGTCTATCTCGGATCTAAAAGGGATTAGCCCCTCGATATGCATGCATAGGATCCTTTTAGAAGAAGATTACAAACCAAAAATGCAACATTAAAGAAGATTGAACCCAATCATGCAAGAAGTTGTTAGAAAGGAAGTGTTGAAACTATTAGATACGGGTATAATTTTTACAATTTCTGATAGCGAGTGGGTCAGTCCTACACAAGTGGTAGCAAAGAAAGGGGGTACGACCCAAATGGAAAATGAAAATAATGAGATAATAGGTACTAGGTTGGTTACGGGGTGGAGAATGTGCATTGACTATAGGGCTTTGAATGTTTACACTAGAAAAGACCATTTTTCCATCCCCTTTATCGATCAAATGCTTAACAAGTTAGCAGGGCATGAATTCTATTGCTTCTTGGATGGATACTCGGGGTACAATCAGATAATGATTGCCCTCGAAGATCAAGAAAAAATGGCTTTTACTTGTCCATATGGAATCTTTACATATAGATGGATGTCTTTCGGGTTGTGTAATGCACCCGCCACCTTTCAAAGGTGTATGATAATTTGTCCCAAGTATTGCAGAGGTGTGAAGACACTAACCTAGTTCTAAATTGGGAAAAATGCCACTTCATGGTACGTGATGGTATCGTGTTGGGACAGAGGGTGTCCGGAGGAGGCCTTGAAGTGGATCGAACCAAGATCGTAGCTATTGAGAAGCTACCGCCCCTGTCAAATGAAAAAGGAGTTAGAAGTTTCTTAGGACACGCAGGGTTTTATAGGCATTTCATCAAAGATTTTTCAAAAATATCTAAACCTTTGTGTTGTCTTCTAGAAAAATCTTCTGATTTTATTTTTGATAATGATTGTTTGCAGGCTTTCAAGACCCTGATGTTGACCCTTATCACAACACTGGTGCTCATTACACTGGACTGAAGCGAGCCATTCGAAGTGATGTGCGATGCAAGTGAAATTGCAGTAGGAACCGCTTTAGGCCAAAAGCGAGATAAGATTTTTCGAGTCATCTATTACGGGAGTAAGACCCTAGATCCGGCTCAGACAAACTACACCACTACGGAGAGGGAGCTACTTGCTATGGTATATGCATTCGATAAATTCAGGCCTTATCTTATTGGGGCCCGGACTATCGTGCATACCGACCATGCCGCTCTAAGGCATCTTTTTACCAAGAAGGATGTAAAACCATGGCTCATCAGATGGATCTTGCTTCTGCAAGAATTTGATGTGGAGATTCGGGACAGAAAGGGGTGTGAGAACGTGGTAGCAGACCATCTTTCTCGTCTTGAGCAAGTGAATGATGCATTGGGGTCGACAAGGCCTATTAACGAGCTATTTCCCAATAAAAGAATCCTAGCAATCAAGTCTTGTGAGCCTTGGTTCGCTGACATTGTGAACTTCTTGGTAGCAAGGGTGAAGCCAATGGAATTGGAAGCCTATCAAAGAAAAAAATTCTTCCACGACCTCAAGTAGTATGTGTGTGATGAGCCGTACCTTTTCAGAAGATGTGCCGATTCGGTACTTAGGCGGTATGTACCGAAAGAAGAATGGGAAGAATTCCTCGAAGTATGCCACAATTCTCCCACCGGAGGACACTTCGCCTCCATTAGATTCGCAAGAAAAGTGTTGCAAAACGGCTTCTATTGGCCTTCAATATTCAAGGATTGTGTTGAATATGTGAAGAGATGTGAGAAGTGTCAAAGAATGGGTTCCATTTCAAAAAGGGATGAGATGCCAATGAAGAACATAATTGAGGTAGAGCTATTTGATGTGTGGGGCATCGATTTCATGGGCCCTTTCATTAGTTCAAATGGTTTCCAATATATTTTGTTGGCCATTGACTATGTCTCAAGATGGATTGAAGTCGTGCCTACCGCAACCAATAATGCAAGTGTGGTGTTGAAGTTCTTGAAAAAGAATGTGTTGACACGTTTTGGGGCCCCGAGAGCTCTAATCAGTGATGGTGGTCGTCATTTTTGCAACAAGTGGTTGGCCGCTTTACTTGCAAAGTATGGAGTTCGACACAACATCACCATAGCCTATCATCCTCAAGCTAACGGCCAAGCCGAATTGGCCAATCGAGAAGTGAAGCAGATTCTACAAAAGGTCATGAAAACAAATGGCAAAGATTGGTCCAATTTGTTAGACGATGCATTATGGGCGTATAGGACGGCATACAAGACCCTGTTGGGCATGTTGCCCTATCAATCAGTTTTCGAGAAATCATGTCATCTTCCTATCGAGTTGTCACATAAGGCTTATTGGGCCACAAAAAAGCTCAATATGGATTTTATGATGTCGGGGGGAGAATGAATTTTCAGATTGAATGAATTGGATGAATTCCGACTAGAGGCTTTTGAGAATTCATCAATTTAAAAAATGCAGACAAAGCTTTTCATGACAAGCTGTTAAGAAAAAAAGAGCTATCAACGGGTGATGCCGTTCTTTTGTTCAATTCACGCTTGAAGTTATTCCCCAGGAAACTAAAAACCAAATGGAGTGGCCCTTTTGAAATCACAAGAGTCTTTAATGGTGGCGCCATCGAGCTTAAGGGAAAGGATGAGAATCTATTTGTTGTCAATGGCCAAAGGGTAAAACGATTTTATATACCGGAGATGAATGATGACAATGGTTCCAACAATCCAAATATGTCATGAAGAATAAGACCACGTCGAGCTACCGACAATAAATGAAGCGCTTGTTGGGAGGCAACCTAACCTCGTACCTTTGTACATTTCTTTTATTTTATGTTCAGGTCTTTTAATTTACGTTTATCTATTTTTAGATTTAATATGCTATTTTGAGTGTTTGTATAGTTTTGGAATTAGAAAACAGGGTACACGGAGAAAACAAGCTCAAAGTATCAAAACACGCAACCTCTGGCGTGATCCACAGCGCGGCTAAAGGCGCGATCACCGGTCGCGCCAAAGAGCGCGAGCTTCAGCGCGACTGAGCACGCCCGCATCCAAACACGCATTGAAACCCTTCTCTGGTGCGACAGACAGCGCGAGCGAGGGCGCGACTGACCCCGCTCGCGTCGACTCAGCAGACTTCAGAACGGGTTTTTAATCTCCCTCTTTCATTTTTCACTCCATTCTCACACAATCCACACTAAAAAACACACGCACACACACGAAATTCTCCACTCCAAGAAAGATTACAAGGTAAATCTTCCCCCATCCTCTACATTTTCATTGTACCCATGATTATTTCTATCATTTGTGTGAAATTTTGGTTATTTATGGTAGAAATTGTAAAAATCTTAAAACTAGGTTTCAATTTGGGGAAATTCATTTGACATGATGTGTAGATGGATATGTTGCTTCTACTTTGTCTCTTGAGGATAATTCTACTATATTGTGGTTGAATTTGTTGAAAATCCAAATTAGAGCTAAACAATTGGAAAAAATTGCTTGGATAGAAAATTTGATTTATTTTGTTGCTTCAAATTTCCCCCTTGAAAAAGATGGACCATTATCTAGTAGAAGTAAAGTTAGTTGGGAGATGCTTGTACATGCATTATTATAAATTTTGAACAAGGGCTTAAATATTTGAGATTGTGAATTAGTAGTCTTGTTCTTGGCTTTTTGATAAGTCTATGCATGCTTTTTATGAACTTTACAAGTGTTGGGGGATTGATGTTGTTGGAAGTGGTTGTTCATAAATTCTTGTGATTGAAAACTAGAGCTTAGTAATTATTGGGATATTTCTTTCCATTTCTTTACTTTGCTCTTTCTTTCCTTGCATACAAAAGTTTATTGAGACATGTTGGTGAAATATGCAAGTAATAAGAAGGGCGAAAATGTGGATGTTTTAGTTTTGTGTGTGGATGAAAGATGAAGTTTGGAGTTAATTGGAGGTGTTTGGGTGAAATGTTGAATAATGGTGAAATGTTTTTGATTAGGATGTTGCTCGATGTTGTTTTTACCTACCTCCATGATACAAAATGTTGTGTAATTTTGTTGTGAATTAGGGGGTAGTATATGTGCAACTCTGACCCTATTTGTTTGATTCTTTTTGAAAATGGTAGTGCCTAGTATGGATATGCTTTTTGTTTTTGTTGTAAATTATGCTAAGGCATGCAAGTGTGAATAGTTTTGTTATATTTTGCTATAAAGGGGCTATATTTCTATTTTGTTGGTTTGGTTTATTACTTACATTTGGGCCCTCACTTTTTGTTTATCTTTATTCTTTGCAAGGTTTTGTTCTTTTGCAATAAATCATATACTAAGAATGGCAAGACCAAGCAGAGGAAAAGCTTCTAGGAGATACATGGTTAAAGAATCTGAGGAAAAATAATCCAGTGTCGATCTCTCCGAAGCCGACGAAGAAGAAGAAGAATAGGAGGAAGAAGACCAAGGGGAAGAGGAAGAAAATGAGTTTGTGTAACCCGAGCCTTTGCCGGACTTTTCCGACAGTGGACGAAATGACCCTGCAAGAGCGGGTGTTTTCTTCCGTACACAAGAGGAACGGGACTGTTTGGAGAAGTTGATAGCATCTTTCAACATATTTCCCACCAAGTATTCGTGTCACTCATGCACTCAAGCTATGAGAATACACGATGATGTTTGGAGAATGTTCATAAGAATTGGGTGGGCACATGCAATGCAAGGAAGGTGTCTTACCTATCCTATCTTGGTCAAGGAGTTCCTATCCTCGGTTAAAGTTCACAAACTCCCTAGCAGAGGGCCGATTGGGTGCACTTTTCGATTGGGGAATTGCGATAACGAGCTCACAGTGGCCCAACGTAACCAAATCTTTCAAACAACGACGGATGGATACTTTCACTACCACATAAATTTCAATGCTGAGGTGTTTTGGAGATTGATCCTAGACCCGGATGAGCGGATGGTCCAGTATGACTCGGGATTGGCAAAGGCTTCGCAAATCCAAAATCCAGTTTTCAGATACATCCACAGAATCCTTTCCTCCACTGTCCTTGCTTGACACGAGAATACTGGACTACGTAAGGATGAGCTTTACATCCTGTGGAGTATGCTCCAAGAAATATACGTGAATTTTGGAGTATTTCTTTTGGATTAGTTTAAAATATAAGTGCAGCCGAGCAAAGTCACGGTGAGTATAGGAGGCATGATCACTCCTATTGCCATGGCCTTGGACATCAATCTCACTGCCTATCAGCCACTCCCAGGACCTCGAGGTCTCAACCTTGCACATCTTCGTAATGTCCGCATGATCAGCCCCAATGCCGCTCCCATTGAGCTCATAATGAAAGATGGAAGAAAGTTTCCACTGCCAAACCCAGCACTCACCTCTGTGACCAATTTCGAGGATCAATGAAATTGGTTGATGAACACTGTGGAGCGTAATGTCTTGATGATTGCTCCGGAACCCATGGGAGTGCATCTTTAAAGAGAAAATGCGCAGCCAAGAGCACCCCGTGGGTAGAGGAGAAATAGAGGGGACGTGGCGGATGAAAGGCTAGAATCTCTTAAAGGTGTGATGACAACCATGAATCAAAATTTTACTAACTTTCAAGGGAATGTGTTTACTCAGTTCACAGACATGCGGGTGGATTTCGATGCACGACTCACGGACATGAGGGAGATTGTGGATAATTGATTCACGGACATGCAGGCAGACCTTGACGCAAGATTTACGGGCCTGCAGACTCATTTGGATGGACAGTTCTCCGGCATGAGGATGAAGTTTCTGTTGGTTTTGTATACTAGAAGACCTATCTTTTGTATACATTATTGATAATGGTTTTATGATGATATAAAATGAATACAATTGCAGTCACTGTTTGCATTTAAATTGTTATATTTACATGCATGTTCACTATACTTACATTGTAGATGATATGGTGTGGGTAAACACACGGTTAGATCATATCATCGGTTCCTTGTAATGTATTAAAAGGCTCACGGTTTAGATAGCACTGAACCTGCTATCGGTACGCCGTAGAATAATCTGATAGTTAGTTTGTCTTGACTAACTGATTATTCTAATACATGGTCAAGTGTATTGAGGAGGATCTACTTAGGATTCTATTCTCTATTCTGACCTTAAATGAGAGAATAAGAATCCACAGAGTTCGGGTTCTTAACCCCTATGTGTTGGCAGACATATCCGTGTAGTGTTTGCAGCTTTGATTTATCAAAGGGTGAGATTCTTTCATAAGGATAAATAATCTCGATATCTTGGGTTGTGACATTTACACTTATGATGGGTTGTGCAACATGTAGGGGCACCGTGTCCTGGTGCGCCAGTTTGATGGTGTCCCCTTGAGGAAATGCAAGTTCATGCTGAAACCCTGCAGGTGGAATTTATTCCGTGCATGAGTAAAGTTTGTGTGGTACTACTCAAGGATAAGATATTAATTAATTATAGCTGTCAGAAGCTTACATAATTAATTAATGGGCATTATATCTTAAACGCGGGGAATGGCTGGACTAAAGGAGAAAACATATTCAGAAATATGTATTAAAGTGGTAGGTCAGTATTATTTCTTTAGTGGAATAAAAATAATACTTAATTTATTTAATAATATCCTAAGTTTATTGGATATTGGAAATTAAATAAATTAGCAGGCCAATTTAATATTCTTCTAGATCCCTGTTGTAGCCCAATATGACTTTAATGGACTGGAGATAGAAAAAGAGATAGAGGCCCAAACCCAGTAGGGTTGGGACACTGAAATTTCGACCACCTCCCCTATAAATAGGGAGGTGGGGGACGAAATTTTAGGGTTAATAATCAGCTCCTCTTGTGTTCTCTTTATCTCCACAGATTCCATACCGATCTAGTAGATTTCAGCCCACCCTGAAACTAGATTCAGTCCGGGAATACAACAGAAGATCAAGGAGTGGAATATCACAGTAGGCGCCGATCATCATCATACATAACAACAATATTAGACCTTTAATCTTGTCCTCCACCCGTCGTTTGATTTGTAAGTGGTTTTTCGATTCTATGTTTCCGCTTTAGTAGAATCGTTTAAACCGGATTTGCATGTTAATTAAACTCGGTTAATTAAAACATATGAGATGCATGAATTTATTATCTACATGACATTAGGATTAATGAACATCCAATTAGATCCTGCGGTGGTTCAATTCGAAAAAACGCCAACAACTGATATCAGAGCGGGTTTTGGCACTGTTCTAGATTTACTCCTAGGATTAATTCGAAATATATGTATAAATTTGATGAAATATTTATGTTGCTTAAATTTTCAGATTTATATGTTGATGTATTTCGAATTGGTTGTGTTCAAAACTTGGATAATTTTTGATGCAATTCGAAAATTTTAGTTTTGATGTTCTAAGAATTTTCGATAGTCATAAAATTAAATTTGGGATAACATTTGATGTTCTTCAAATTTCCAGATTTGTTTTATGATGGTGATCGAAAATTTGGAATCAAATTTTTCGAAATTTGATGTTTAAAGTTCCCTAATTTTGTATATTGAATTTTCGGTACTATTAAAATAATTTGGAGAAGATTTTAATGAAAATTAAAATTCCAGATTTATTTGATAGTGTGGTTCGAAAATTCTGAAATATTAAATTTAGATTTGGTGATTTTTGATGTATATCAAAGATTGCCTAATTCTAATCTAGATAGGTTTGAAATTAGAATTTTAAATTTGGTAATTTTTGAAGTGGATCAAAATTTCTAGATTTATTTTTCTTGTAATTTTCGAAACCTACACTATATTATTTGGAATAAGTTTTTTGATTAATGTCAAAATTTCCAAATGTGAAATATAGGTTAATTTTCGGTTTTAATAAATTAATTTGGAATAGATTTTGATGAAAATCAAATTTTTAGATTTATTTATTAGGGTGGATCGAAAATTTGGTTGTTGGATTAATGATTTGATGTTATTTGATGTATATCTTATTTTACCTAATTTTAATCTAGATAGATTTGAAAATAGAATTTTAAATTTGGAAGAATTTGAAGTGGATCAAATTTCCAGATTTATTATTTGATTATTTTCGAAAATCTTGTATTAAAATTGGATAAGGTGATTTTGGATATATACAAATAATTATCAAAATCCAATTGTGATAAGATTTTAAATTTGGATAAATTTTGGAAGATTTTGGATTGGAATCAAATCTCCAAACCTTATCCTTGAAGATTTAGATTCTTATGGATAATATTTGGATTAGATTTTTGATTTATATCAATATATCCAATTATTATTTAATTAGGGTGGTTAGAAAATATTAAATAAATTTGGTGGATAATTATAAATAATTTCCAGATTTATTTTAAGATATATTTTCGAAATTTAACAAGATTTAAATTGGTGGATAATTATTTTAATTTTCAATTTTTATCTTGTGGATAATATCGAATTAATTAATTTTATTAATTGTAAAATTCGAATATTATTTAATATGTCATGTTTGGATATCATATGTTATTTTATGCTAATCATGTAATTGTGATTGTTGGATTTGTAGACTGACTTGTTTGCAGGGTTACCGACTATCATGGCTCCTTAATTATGTGATGTATGTTTTAATTTATGTTGGATGTATGATGGGCCGTATGCCGATTTGGCTACGTGATTTTAATCCATGAGAAAATCCATGGATTAGGTCTAGGTTTTATTTTATGTTGTTTTAATGTAATAGAAATAAAACTGTTAGACCAAGTTATTGAGTTGTAATTTTATTCTAGATATATTAGTTTTTTCCTCTAAGGAATAGATATTCTATATTGAATAAAGTTTGAAGATCAACTCAAAGAAGGAGAGTAGCACAGCTCAAGAAAGGAAGTATCACTGATTCACGTCCCGAAATCCTAATTGGAGCTAGGTTTTCGGCGAGGCGCAGTGATAAGGGCGGCGGCCATACCCGAGTTTCCGGAGCTGACTTTCCAGTTTTATCTCATCCAGCAACATGAGATATAAGCCATGATAGTTGGTTTTTATTATTATTGCTTATTATGTTGTTTGAAGCATGCAATGGTGTTTTATCATTTTATGTGATGTTTGCATGTTTTATAATGGGATAAAATGAAACTTCAATCTTAAATAACTAAGTGGGAGAGATTCATACCAAAGTATGTAGAAATCTCAAACGGTCTCCATTAATTTGGTTTAATTGAGATGTGATAGACATGCGAGTTGACAATAGGTCTTCCTCCATAACGGATGTGTTATATCACTGTTATCTCTAGAAATTAAACTTCTTTATTAAGATAGCTGTAGAACAAACTGACTCTTCCAACTGGAGCAGGGAGTTCAAAATAGTGGACTTGGTGCTAAGATGATGGTGTTCACACTTAGGTGTAATTTATTAATTAACGTCCACACTAACGTGGCTTATTAATAGGAAGGTTACACGACTGTGATTATTTCCGACTATTAATTTACTTGTCATAAGGAAATTTGACTCGAGGTAAATTAAAGGTGGTTTTACCTGTTTAAGGATGAATTTTATAAACGTCCACACTAATGTGGCTTATAAGAAACATTTTTAAAATGTCGGTGGATTACATATAATTTTTTTTGAGGTATACGATTATATGTGAGTATCCTAAAGTTTGTGACTGTACTGCATGTTTACTTTTCAGTTATTCTATATCATCATGACACTCTCCAACCTGTCCACTATTCTCAAAGAAAACAAGTTAATCGGTGAAAATTACAATGACTGGATTCGAAACCTTAATCTTGTTCTCACTGTGGAAGGACACAAATTCCTACTTGAAGAAGTATGTCCTCAGAAGCCAGATGAGGGTTCTGACGAAGCCCAAAAGGTTGCATATGATAAGTGGTTTAGGTCCAATGAGGTGGCGCGCTATTACATTCTGGCATCTATGTCGAATGTGTTGCAACATCAGCATGAACCTATGAAAACCGCTTATGATATCATGTACAACCTTAGGCAGCTCTTCGGTCATCAGAACCGCTCGGCACGCCATTTGGCGATGAAGAAGCTAATGGATGCGAGAATGTCTGACTCCACACCTGTTAGGGATCACGTTCTCACGATGATGGGGTATCTGGCTGAGATCGAGACCTTGGGTGGAGAGCTGGATGGCGATTCTCAAATCGACATTGTTCTTCATAGCCTGTCCTCGAGGTTTGAGCAGTTCAGGCTGAACTTTAACATGATTAAAAGGGATGTCAGCCTGACTGAACTGCTCATGGATCTTCAGGCGGCTGAGTTACTTCAAAAAGGAAATCCGGAGGCACACCTAGCTGAAAATAGGGCGTCTTCTTCCGGTACTAAAAGGAAGAAGAAGAACGCACCCAAGAAAGCTGCAGAGGGGACGCCTAAGGTGAAGAAGTCTAAGACTAAGATTCCTCCCGAGGAATTTAAGTCAAAGACAAAGTGTTTCAAGTGCTGCCAACCAGGTCACTGGAAGGCGGATTGTCCTAACAAGAAGAAGAAAAAGGGTACGTCTCAATCTCTCATCATTAAAACATGTTTAGCTACTTGTTCTACTCAGTCATGGGTAGTAGATACTGGAGCTACTGATCATGTTTGCATGTCTTTACAGGGGTTCCTGGCAAAAAGACAGCTGAGTGATGGAGAGATTTCAGTCTACATGGGCAATGCTACGAAAGTGGCGGCAGTTGCAGTGGGAGACGTAACCTTATCTTTTAGTAGTGATATGATATTAGTTTTAAAGGATTGTCTTTATGTGCCTGGTTTTAGGCGAAACTTGATTTCAGTTTCTAAACTTTTTATGGATGGATATTCTGTTTCTTTTGATAACAAGGTTGTTATCTTTAGTGATAAACATTTTATCTGTTCTGGCACATTGGATGGACATCTTTATTTACTTAATCCTATGCAAAACACTACGCAAATGTATTTACTGAATACATCGGTCATAAACCCTAACAAACGAAAAGAACCTTCGGAAATGAATCAAACCCATCTTTGGCATCTTAGGCTCGGCCATATTAACCTTAAACGGATACAAAGACTAGTAAACGATGGGCTCTTGTCTTCATTGGTCCTAGAATCGTTCCCTTTGTGTGAATCCTGTTTGGAAGGTAAAATGACCAAGCGATCCTTTAAGGATAAAGGGAATAGATCTGAAGAGGTACTAGATTTGATTCACTCTGACTTATGTGGCCCTATATCAGTTCAGGCTCGAGGAGGGTACGAGTATTTTATCACGTTCATTGATGATTACTCAAGGTATGGATACATATACCTGTTACGCCGCAAGTCAGAATCCTTTGAGACTTTCAAAGAATTCAGAGTGGAAGTGGAAAAACGTACAGGTAAAAGTATCAAATCACTACAGTCTGATCGTGGTGGTGAGTACCTCTCGAATGAATTTAGGGACTACTTAGCAGAGAATGGGATTACATCCCAATTGACTGCGCCGGGAACACCACAGCAGAACGGCGTGGCGGAGAGAAGGAACAGAACATTGTTAGAGATGGTTAGATCGATAATGAGCTATTCAGATCTGCCTATTTCGTTCTGGAGATATGCCCTGGAAATGGAAGCCTATATTCTGAATGTGGTTCCATCAAAATCAGTCTCATCTACGCCCACAGAACTTTGGACTGGACGAAAGCCCAGTCTTGGACATTTTCGGATTTGGGGTAGTCCAACACATGTGCTGGATAAGGAAGTTGATAAGCTGGCACCACGTACGGATGTTAGACTGTTTGTTGGATATCCAAAAGGAACGAAAGGTGGTTTATTTTATAGTCCTAAGGATCAGAAGATCATTGTGAGTACCAATGCTCGATTCTTAGAGGAAGACTATGTAATAAATCACAAGCCAAGAAGTGAGATAGTACTCGAGAAACTTCGAGGGGAAAATTCGAATCTGACACCAATAGTACAAGAAGAGGAACCACAAATTAATGCACAACATGTCATAGAAGTACAGGAACTGCCTCGTCACAGTGGGAGGGTTGTACGCCAACCTGACAGATTCATTGGTTTGGGTGAATCTTCGGATTTCCCTGAAGGACTAAATGAATTGGATCCCAGGACCTACGACAAAGCAATCCAAGATAAAGATGCAGACTCTTGGAAAATTGCAATGGAGTCTGAGATTGGATCTATGGATCACAATCAAGTCTGGGAGCTTGTAGAACCACAAGATAGGGTAAAACCCATTGGGTGTAAGTGGGTTTACAAACGCAAGAGAGGAGCTGATGGGAAGGTTGAAACCTTCAAGGCAAGATTGGTGGCAAAAGGGTACACTCAGAAAGAAGGGATCGATTATGAGGAAACCTTTTCGCCGGTAGCCATGCTTAAGTCAATCCGGATTCTCTTGTCTATTGCCGCTCATTTGGATTATGGGATTTGGCAGATGGATGTCAAGACGGCTTTCCTAAATGGAAGTCTTGAGGAAAACATCCACATGAAGCAACCAGAGGGTTTCATTGCTAAAGGCCAAGAGCACTTAGTGTGCAAGCTTAAGAGATCCATTTATGGACTTAAGCAGGCGTCAAGGTCTTGGAACATCCGGTTTGACGAGGTTATCCAGTCATATGGATTCGTGCAATGTCTAGATGAGAGCTGTGTGTACAAGAAAAGTGACGGAAACGTGGTGGTTTTCCTCGTGCTATATGTTGATGATATCTTACTTATTGGGAACAGTAAGAAAGTATTATCTAGCATAAGGGTGTGGTTGTCCAAGCAGTTCGATATGAAAGATCTAAGAGAAGCTGGATACGTCCTTGGCATCAAGATAATTCGAGATCGCCAGAAAAGGATGTTGTGCTTATCTCAGGCGACATATATCGACACAGTGCTAGCTAGGTTTAACATGCAGGATTCCAAGAAAGGTTTTATACCTTTCAGGCATGGAATTCATCTATCCAAAGATATGTGTCCCCACACACAAGCTGAGATAGATGAGATGAAGGGCGTTCCATATGCTTCGGCTGTGGGAAGCCTTATGTATGCTATGCTATGCACTAGACCTGATATATGCTATGCAGTCGGCATGGTAAGCAGATATCAGTCTAACCCTGGACAAGGACACTGGACTGCGGTTAAGAATATACTCAAGTACCTAAAAAGGACTCGAGATTATATGTTGGTGTACCGCTCTGATATTCTAGTGCCTTTGGGTTACACGGACTCAGATTTTCAATCCGATAAAGATCAGAGTAAATCTACCTCAGGCTATGTGTTTACCTTGGGAGGCGGAGCCATTACATGGAGGAGCATAAAGCAGAAATGCATTGCGGATTCCACCATGGAGGCCGAATATGTAGCTGCCTCTGAGGCTGCAAAAGAAGCCGTCTGGCTCAAGAACTTCTTGTTGGACTTGAGCGTGGTTCCTGATTTGCCTAGGAGTATCACGGTATATTGTGATAACTTGGGTGCAGTGGCAAATTCGAAGGAACCCAGAGCCCATAAGGTAAGTAAACACATAGAGAGAAAGTACCATCTTATACGAGAAATCATTAAGAGAGGAGATGTGGCAGTGGTCAAGATTGCATCGGTGGACAATTTAGCTGATCCATTCACGAAGAGCCTTCCGATTAAGACCTTCTACGGTCACGTGGAGAAAATGGGAGTGAGATGCAGACCCGGGGTTGCCGTTTGAGATTTTAGTTAGAGTTGGAGAGTTAGCCAGTTTGTTTTATATTTGAAAGACATGCTTCAAGTATAAGTGGGAGATTGTTGGTTTTGTATACTAGAAGACCTGTCTTTTGTATACATTATTGATAATGGTTTTATGATGATATAAAATGAATACAATTGCAGTCACTGTTTGCATTTAAATTGTTATATTTACATGCATGTTCACTATACTTACATTGTAGATGATATGGTGTGGGTAAACACATGGTTAGATCATATCATCGGTTCCTTGTAATGTATTAAAAGGCTCACGGTTTAGATAGCACTGAACCTGCTATCGGTACGCCGTAGAATAATCTGATAGTTAGTTTGTCTTGACTAAATGATTATTCTAATACATGGTCAAGTGTATTGAGGAGGATCTACTTAGGATTCTATTCTCTATTCTGACCTTAAATGAGAGAATAAGAATCCACAGAGTTCGGATTCTTAACCCCTATGTGTTGGCAGACATATACGTGTAGTGTTTGCAGCATTGATTTATCAAAGGGTGAGATTCTTTCATAAGGATCAATAATCTTGATATCTTGGGTTGTGACATTTACACTTATGATGGGTTGTGCAACATGTAGGGGCACCGTGTCCTGGTGCGCCAATTTGATGGTGTCCCCTTGAGAAAATGCAAGTTCATGCTGAAAGCCTGCAGGTGGAATTTATTCCGTGCATGAGTAAAGTTTGTGTGGTACTACTCAAGGATAAGATATTAATTAATTATAGCTGTCAGAAGCTTATATAATTAATTAATGGGCATTATATCTTAAATGCGGGGAATGGCTGGACTAAAGGAGAAAGCATATTCAGAAATATGTATTAAATTGGTAGGTCAGTATTATTTCTTTAGTGGAATAAAAATAATACTTAATTTATTTAATAATATCCTAAGTTTATTGGATATTGGAAATTAAATAAATTAGTAGGCCAATTTAATATTCTTCTAGATCCCTGTTGTAGCCCAATATGACTTTAATGGACTGGAGATAGAAAAAGAGATAGAGGCCCAAACCCAGTAGGGTTGGGACACTGAAATTTCGACCACCTCCCCTATAAATAGGGAGGTTGGGGACGAAATTTTAGGGTTAATAATCAGCTCCCCTTGTGTTCTCTTTATCTCCACAGATTCCATACCGATCTAGTAGATTTCAGCCCACCCTGAAACTAGATTCAGTCCGGGAATACAACAGAAGATCAAGGAGTGGAATATCACAGTGGGCGCCGATCATCATCATACATAACAACAAGATTAGACCTTTAATCTTGTCCTCCACCCATTGTTTGATTTGTAAGTGGTTTTTCGATTCTATGTTTCCGCTTTAGTAGAATCGTTTAAACCGGATTTGCATGTTAATTAAACTCGGTTAATTAAAACATATGAGATGCATGAATTTATTATCTACATGACATTAGGATTAATGAACATCTAATTAGATCCTGCGGTGGTTCAATTCGAAAAAACCCCAACAGTTTCAGGGGCTGCAGAGCAACTATTCGAATCTGCATAGGGATTTCTCTCATTTGAGCTCGGATGTCTCAGAAATTGCCACCATGATGAGGCAATGGGGTGGCATTGGATCTTCATCACAGAATCCATCACAAACCTTCACGCCCCCATTCCCGCCATTCCAGCAGTACCCCTATCTATATTCAGGGCCATTTCAGTTCCCACAAAATCCCCACCCACGGCCGCCCCCAGATGCTGATGCCTGAGGCTGTGTTAGTCGATCAACGATACCACAAACCTGCCCCCTAAACTTATTCTTACTTCGGTCTTGAATAAGTTTGGGGTGGGGGGTGAACATGTGTGTGTATCATTGATCTCTTTTGACTCTATCTTTTTCAGAACGCTTTTTATTTTAGAATTGTTAAAACTCTTTTCGTATGGATGCTTCTATTTATTTATGTATTGTGGGGATTTGCTACTTGAAGTTCGGATAATTATTTATTGCATTGGTTTTGTGATATTTTATAGCTTTGTATTTAGTTTTGTTAATACGTATGATTGGTTTAAAGATAAGGTAATAGCCTTGATGTCAAGCAGGTTTAGCCTTGATCCCGTGTTTCAACTCCTTCATTGCTTATGGACATAATGTTTGTCTTGTTCACTTTTTATGAAATCTTGATTTACCTATGATGTTGTTTTTTGTAAAAATAAGTGCATGGATAAGGAGAGAAGTCGATATACACTTGATTTGGATTGTGAAAATATTGGTTTAGCTTGTAACCATCTCGTGAGAATTGAGCTTTGATCTTTTGTTTCATGTGTGAATCATAAATAATATTGGTATCTCTAGAACTTGCCTTTTGAACTCTCTTGATTTTACAAGTTGTGCTTAGAACATGGAGATGACCTAAGGCTTTCTTTGTCAAGTTGTGCCTAAATTTTTTTCCTACAAACACAACCCTTGCTAGCCCCTTTGTGCTTGTTATTGATTTTATTTGAAACCAAGGGGTAGAAAGAATTTGGGGATCAAGTAAGCTCGAAATATAATAATAAAAAGAAAAAATGGGAGTTAATGGTGGATTGAACACAAATTTATTTTGTTGAATAGCTTTTTTTTTACCTAACGCATATTGCATGCCTCGCAAGTGAAAAGAATAATAAATTGTAATTATCAAAGAGCAATCTTGAAAATCAAAATAAATAGAGGAGCATTAATGTTTTGTTGGCTATAGAGTCTTAGATCCAATTAAATTCCCAAAGCAATGTGTGGGGTAGAAGAAAACTCAAAATAATTTTGCTTGTCTTGAAATACAAAATAGGTTACGGGGATTGATTTTGAAGTCACTTTTAACCTATAATTTTCCTACCTCCTCCAAAGAGCCTAACGTTGCAACCCTTAAGACCTATGGGATCCTTATTTTGAGCACACTTGTGGGAGTAGATGAGTTATTTTGCAAGCTTATGGTGTATACTAGCATTATTTGATGTCGAGCGTATACACATCCCTTTTCTCCTTGAGAGGTTGAGTTGAGTGCTGATATTACTTAAAGCAAGGGAAAGCCATGTTTTTACATGTTCATTTCTTGTGTATCGAAACTTCATATCCCTATGTATGATCGCATGCTTTTTGTTCTTCTTCTGAGGCGCCTGATCTTGAATTCCCGTGTTCTCTTGTCGTTGCAATCTTGTTTGAGGACAAACAAGATTGCAACGACAAGATAGAAAAAATCTTGTTTGAATATTACTATATCAATATATCTAATCAATTAATTAATAACTAAAACAAGTAATTTAATTTATCCCAACTGTCAAACCGGTCCTCCTGTATGTACCAATTATACAATTAAATATAATATCTACTTAATACATTACTTATTAATTTTGCTCCAGTTGATCAGTTCTAGGCAGATAAACCAAATCCTTGGTCAATAGGGTGACTACATCATATATACACTTTTCAAATAAGTTGTTATCCGTGAACAACCATTAAATCTAATTGTTCTAGATTGTTGTACGTATCATTGAAAATATAATATGTTGGATTGTGAGATTGAGGGAAATGATGGCCTCTTCATCAAACATCTAATCACAAGCTGTAATAAACCAAGTAGGAAGAAGCCAATTGTAAGAATCACTATTACCAAGATAATTATTGGGCTAATTCTTCCCATTGATGAAACTAAGGGCTGTTCAAGGACGTGAGAGAAGCTTACTAATTCAAGATTTCAAGAATATTATATGAGCAAAAAGGGATTTTGAAAATCTTGAAGAAATTCCCAAGATTTATGTCTTTGTATTGAGAGAAGGATAGATATAACTAGATATATCATGTAAAAAGCAAAGTGATTTTTTTTTTGCAAGAAATGGAACAGTGAGAGAAGGTGACTGGGAGAGATTATCACAACATCAGGGAATAAAAACTGAAATTGCAGGCGACCTACCTGTTTCTGAGAAACTGAATTAAGCTGACAGAAAAGATGAACAATCTACACACAGAATAATGAATTAACACAAATGAAGAACATTCAAATGAATAATGGAATGCAATTTCTTCATTGCTAGATCATGAAATTCAGCAAAAAAAAAAACGAAATCACTTCTAATTCCAGAAATGCATAACAAGGCTCATATACAGTTTTATAATTGCAAAAACACATAATTGCGGATATCACTTCTAATTCCAGAAATACATAACAAGCCTCAAATGAAATTGCATATTTGTTATTAGAAAAAAAAAGGAAAAAATCAAATATCACTCACTAATAATTGGGGATTTGTTCCAGAAGATTTCTCACAGGCGAATCGAGGAGACAACGACCTAAGCGCAGTTTGGCTTCCAGGATTTTGAACCTCACCGCACAATGAGCTTAGAAGAGGAGTCAAGTAAAGAAATCAATTTTTATCCATATTTCATCCAATTCAATTGAGAACTGGAAGGTACCTTCGACTTTTGGAAATTGGAATCGGTGACCCTTTCCTATTTTGGTTTAAGGATAGGCTGCCTATCCAACTCCCTATTCCCGACTTGGTATCGCCGGTGAGACTTGCCCTTTTCTTTCGAGGTGCGACTTCAGACGACAACCAGGGAGATGGCGACGACAATGGAGCTCGCGATGATAATAGATATGGCGATGAGGGTGAGTTTAGGGAAGAATCTGAGATTTGGAGAGAACGACGCACGGGTTCTGGCTTTTGCTAGGGATTTGATTTTTTTTTCAATCCAATTTTATTTTTTTTTATTTTTTTAGCAATAAATTTTTTAAAATATATAAAATATGAAAAAGTGTATTTACTGTTACCACAGTTCTAATTAAAACACGGTTGTGAAACTCGTATTTAAATATACACCACCATTTTGAATTAACTGTAGTGGAATAAAAAACACACATACACCATTGTTAATTAAAACGGTCGTGTATGTTAGAATACACACCACCGACTCTTTGAAACCGTGGTCTTTTTTTCGGAAAGACGCGCTCATACACTACTGATTTTATGAAAACCGTGGTAAATTTGAAATTTACCATGGTTATAATAAAAAAACCGTGGTGAATCGGGTGTGGTGTATGTCCTTATTTCTTGTAGTGACCATTAACAAGGAAATCCCCAACCTTGTCCGTCATCTTTGCATGCATTTGAGTAGGAATCTGAAGACGATCTACAATAGTGTATCCCAGCCAATTATCATGCCAAAAATCCACTGTAGATCCATTCCCAATAATATAAACTGATTCCTTCACCAAATTCTGAGAAATTTTCCGAATTCTTGGCTAAATAGTCGAGTATGCGACCCTCTTAGGCATACTGGGTGAAGAAAAATATCGAGAACGTAAGAGTTGAAAAAAAAAGGAGTCCCGACCCTCTTAGGCATACTTGGTGAAGAAAAATACCATTAACGTAAGAGTTGAAAGACAAAGAAGTCCGAAACAAGAACATTCCAAGCCAACTTTGTTAGCAACCCGTGATTCAAATCTCGAAAGGAAGAAATTCCGAGACCTCCTTCCTCCTCCACCGCACATGTTCGAGCCCAACTGACTGTTGTGTATGACCATAAATTAGCATCCCCTTTTCAAAAAAAATTACGAACCGCAGCATCAAGTTTCAACACAAGAGAAATAAGCCATTCACACACAAGCATAGAGTGAATAGCTGAACTAAGAACCATCGACTTAATCAAACACAAACGACCCGCCATGGAGAGTGTTTGACCATTCCACCTATCAAATTTCAAAATAATTTTATCCGCCAACCGATATAAATTTGTTACCTTAGGATTACTAGTGAATATAGGAATGTCCAAATAGTCCGTAGGAAAATCTCCCACCATAAATCCTAACCTGAACTGAAGATAATTATTCACTCTCGGCTGCGTACCACTACCATAAAAGACTCTCAATTTCATCCTGCTACAAGTCTGACCAGACACTAGAGCATAAGAATCCATAACTTTCTTCAAAGCTCTAACATTAGCTTTAGACGCCCGGCAAAAGAGGAAAATATCATCAACATACAATATATGCGTCGAGAAACTAACTCAACGGCCATAAGTCATAAGGCTGAGTTTATTTGTGAGCAATGCATGTTGCAATAGGTAATTCAACATTTCTTCAGCTATACCAAAGAGGAGAGGAGAAAGAGGATCACCCTGTCTGACACCTCTTGAACAAGAAAAATACCCTTTAGGTGAATCATTTATCAAAATGGATAGCCTAGCTGATGTAAGAATGGTGTTAATCCAATCACAAAACTTCTTTGGAAGTGCCACTCCATAGTATCGAAAGCCTTTATAATGTCCAACTTCAAAGCCATATTAGTGCCCTCATGAGCCCGATTCAACGTATTAACACCCTCTGAAGCCAGAACAATTGCTTCATGAATTTGACGACTTTGAATGAAGCCAAACTGATATTTTGAAAAGGTGACCTTCGCCACTGCATTCAATCTCATAGCCAATACCTTAGTAAAGATTTTGAAATAAAAATTACTTAAGGCTATTAGATGAAAATCCTCAAGCATGATAGCTCTATCTTTTATAGGAATTAAAACAATGGAGCTCGAATGCAAAACAAACGGCAAGCATCCATACTCAAATAATTCAATCAATGCATGATAAATATCCAAACCAATAATTTCCCAGGCCGTCTGAAAAAAATACCATGAATATCTATCTAGTCCCGCCGCACTATTCGCATTATGACTAAACACAACCTGTTTAACTTAATCTAAAGAACGGATCCCAATCAAATCATGACATTGTCGATCAATGACCATGTGAGGAATTAAATCATCAACAATTTCAAAATTAGCATTCATATTTCCTGAACTAGAAAAAAGCATTTCATAGTACGAGATCACATGATTGGTAATTCAATTCGGATCAGCAACAAGCTCACCTTCAATAGATAGCACTTCAATAGTTGCTTTAGCACGCCTTGCCCGAATACTATCATGAAAAAACTTAGTATTCCGATTCCCGTCATTCAACCAATTGATCCTGCTTTTTTACTGTAGATGGAAAGTCTTGACAAGAAGAAGACCATTTAATTCTGCCTGAATAGCAATTTCATCATCAAGCCTTTTTCCGAATAGCCATGCAATGAAATATCCTCTTGAACATTAGCAAGATTCCGTTCCAGATCACCGATTTTATTGTTAAAGTTCCTGAATACCAAAGCATTATAGATAGCCTGAACGCCGAAGCTCAGCTGCAGGAGGAATAATACGTTTATTGTATATACGTCTAACGGGAGCCGGAGTAGATATACATTCCTCAACTCCAGCCTCCTTCAAAATCTGATTATCATCCCCCACCAACTGCTCCGAATCAGAATCATCTATAGATCATTCCCCCTCAATTATCGAGTTTTTATGAGAACGGTCTCCACCAGAAATAACTAAAGCCATGTTAGCCTGATCACCATCCCAACTCTCGTCCCTTGAATAATCTGCATGACTCTGTTTTAACAAGGGAGCCAAATTAATGTTCCCTTCTTCTAGCAAACTTCCAACCCCTTCCAAAACCCTTTCCTCCGACTCCTCTGCAGCAGCGACACGTTGAACATTTTCCTCTACAACTGGCAACTGCAGAGTATCATTAACAGTATGTTTACAAGCTGAGATCTCCTCGACCACTTGTAGTGCATCCCTTTGAGGCCCGTGGGAATCTGATATCAGTACCGTGACCTTCATAACCACATCAAAAGCATTATGTAACGCCCCAGTCCTACTAGGACCAAAACGTCACCAAAAATATACGTATATGCTTACGTGATAAATATTTTTCAAAAAAAGAATAAGATTTAACTTTATAAATAATAATTAAACGGGCATCACCTCAACTTAAAATTATTTAAACCACGCACTCAGGCGTTCTCAAAGTCAACTTTCAGCAAGTGCTTTCAAAATCACTGACTCACACATAACCAAATTATGACCTGTCAACAAGAAAATATATATAGCCAATCAGGCCACTCATTCAAAAATTCCACGGTCAACCCTTATATATATTCAAAATATTTGTATATACAGTCAAAATAGACCACTGGGGTCAACAACTTTCAAACTTAAAGGTTTTGTGGAGTATCAACAGAAGCATTTAATATTTGATATACAAACATAAGTTTAAAGATGGTTTTAAGCAAAAACCACATAAGGATTAACCATCAAACTCACTCCAACAGCTTAACATCAAACAGCTCGATCTCCAGGACCTGAAAACATTTGAAAATAGTTGGGTTGAGTGCCAGAAAACATTCAGTGGGCATTATTATTCGTCCAAGTCATACTTTCAAGATTAAAAATCAATTATAAACATACTTTATAACATAGTTTACTCTTCTTCATTGGATGAGAGACCCTATGTGATCACATGGTACTTTACAGTTACTTATCTAGACATTTAGTCACAAAGTAAACCGTCTATGCTTGTAAGTCGAAATTCCTCAATGCATGAAGTCTCATAACATCCAATCATTGCGTAAACAATGCTATTAAAATATTTAATATGCTTTTCATGGATGAATTTAAAAATATAGTTGTGAGTTATAGAAAAATCTACCTGGATGATCTCAATAAACAGTGCAACTTATGCGTGAGATGCTACTATGTTTTCAGCTCGTCTCGACCTATAAAATTAAAATTCTAACTTAGAATCCTAATATAGGCCACTAAAATAATAACTTATGTCATACATATCTTAAGTAGGAATTCTCTATGTTTTGGGATCATTTGGAATAGAAATGGAGTCAAACGGACGAATAATGTGCATTTGACGGAATAGATCAACTGAGTGACCCTAATTGAAAAATTTATCGAACATTCTAGACCAAAATGAAGAGATATGTATGGTGAATCAAATTCAATGACTAAGTAGTTTGGTTTAACATTTAAAAGTGAATTATAATATTTAGAATTTCCTTTGAGGCAAAATATAACATTTGCAAATTATAGAACTAAATAACATTTTCTGAAAATGCTAATTATTCAATAGCCAAGTACTAAATTAGAACTGAAAGAATATAAATTTGGGAGTTGGATTCATTTAGTATGTTATCACCGAATCCGAAATTAAATAGATCAAATAACATTGGATTAAAGAAGCATCGAAAAGTAAAAACTCACCTTTCTTTTCTTTCTTTTTTTCTTCCTATTGTTTTCTTCTTCAATTTATTTTTCAGGTATTTGCCTCTGACTCTTTTTCCTCTCTTTTTTTTTCTTTCAATTTTCTTTTCTTTTTTTTTGTTTAATTCTCTTGACTTCTATCTCAAATAACTAACAAATATATATTTATATAGATAGATTTAGGAAGCCGGACGTGTACATATGTACACTTGCATTATCAAATTAATTCCAAGTGGTACCAATACATAGCCGAACACACATACATACACGTTTACTATGAACCATTTTCAAATGGTACCAATTGTTTGGGTGAACAACATAATTAGCCAAATTAATTAATTTATTATTATTTTTTATTTATTATTTTTTTTATCTTTTTATTTTCCCAACCAACTTACTCATCTACATGTGTATCCTATTGAAATAATTCTCAAATGGTAAAAAAATTAATTGGATAAATTTGGAATTTATCCAAATTACTAGTCTTACAAATAAATAACCATACATCAATAATTTTATAAATAGAATGGGTTTGATCTAATGGGCTGAAGATGGGCTGAAAGTGAATTGATTACTTGGGCTTGAATTTATAATAGTGGTCATGGCAGACTAAATTGGCTCAAATTATCACATGAATTAAATTTCATTAAAAACTCAAATGAAGTCCGATTTAGATGATCTTGGTACCAAAATGATATCATTAATGTCTATTCTAATATTAATTAGAGAAATCAACTATGATCGAGACTTTTCTTCGACCTATAATGTCTCTAGGACTATGATCAACTAGCCCAAAAAAATTAGATTCTACTTTCATGAAATTTCTAACTTATAAAATAAATTTAAATACTATACTTTTCTAGGGTGTTACATCCTCCCCCCCTTAAAAAAATTTCATCCCCGAAATTGAATATATCTGCTATGACGAGGGTTGGATACTTTGTCAAATTCTGATCTTTTAGTTCCCATGTAGCATCCTCTTGTTTGTGTCTGCTCCATTGAACTTTCACAAGAATTAGCTCTTTATTCCGCAGCTTTTGAACTTTTCTGTCGAGAATAGTTATAGAAAACTCGTCGTATGTCATATCTAGATTTACTTGTTGGGGTTTTTTCGAATTAAACCACCGCAGGATCATTTGGATGTTCATTAACCCACGCTCATGCAAATCATATTTTTATGTCAAATCCATGTTTATCATAGTCTAACACAATTAACATGCAAAGCAGATTCGAATCTCATAAAGCGGAATACATAGAAACGAATCTACTTACAAATCGATAGACGGTCTGTGGACCAGATTAAAGATCTAATCTTGCTATTGACTGAAGAAAAACATGCGTCCCTTTTTCTGAAGAAAATCGGCCACACAGTATTCTACTCCAAAATCTTTTGTTGTATTTCCGGACTGTATCTAGATTCAAAGTAGGCTGAAATCTACTAGATAAGTTTGTGAAATCTGTGGATATCTTGAGAGATAAAAGAGGGGCTGATATTAATTGATGAAATTTTCGTCCCCCCCTCTCTCTATTAAATAGAGAGGAGGGTGAAAATTGCTTCTCAAACCCTACTGGGTTTGGTCCTCTATCTCAAGTTCTATATTCAGTCCACTAACAGTCAATTGGGCTACAACAGGGATCTAGAAGAATATTAAATTGGCCCAATAATTTATTTAATATCCAATATCCAATAAACTTAGGATATAATTAAATAAATCAAGTTTACTTTTATTCCACTAAAGAAGTAAAACTGACCTACCAATTTAATACATATTTGCGAATATGCTTTCTTCTTTAGTCCAATGATTCCACGTGTTTAAGATATAATGTTCATTAATTAATTATGTCAGCCTCTGACAACTATAATTAATTAATATCTAAAACCTTGAGTAGTACCATACTAGCTTTATCATGTAAGGAATAAATTCCACCTGCAGGGTTTCAACATGAACTTGTGTTTCCTCAAGAGAACATCATCAACCTGGCGCACCAGGACACGGTGCTCATGCATACTGCTCGACACATCATGCATACACTGTTATTAACCAAGATATCGAGTTTATTGATCTACGAAAAGATATCACCCATTGATAAATCAAAGTAACTAACAACGTACACATATGCTCGCTAATATCACATGAGTTCAGAACCCGAACTCTGTGGATGTAACGCCACAGATTTTTAGATCAGGTTTAGAGAATTCTTAATCATAATTAAGAAGTTAAGAAAGAGACTTTTATAAGGTTTAAGTGAAGTCAGATGCCAGTCACGACTTTAGGGGTCAATTTTCAGAAAATCGTCTTTTCAGAAATTTTGATCTTAATTTTGTTATGGCCAATTTTAGTCTTTTTAGAAAGGTTTTAACTCAAGGAGCACGCTGGTGTTTTCGGATTTTAAATTTAAAGTCGTTTGAGATCCCGATGATGAAAAGCGTATTTAAAGGATTTATCAATAGTAACTTTTGCGTGCGTTCGTGATTTAAGAAATTTACGAAATCCTCCTCGTTGATCCGAGTCTTGTTCTGTCAGGCCCCACTTATGGGAAATGACCCAAGGAATCCATTGGCATTCACAGATTTTCATTCTGAGGTCAATCGAATGCTCGAGAGCAAAATCTGTCAGTCTGAGTGAATAGTAAAAGTATTTCCAAAAAAGGAATCTTTGCTCATCTTTCTTCTGACAACCTGTTTTCATCCTGAGTTAAGTTGGTTCAATAATACTCGAGCCAACGAGTCTCCTGGTATTTTCCGATTTCGTGTCTGAGGTCATTTGAACCTCGACATCGAATAAAGCAGCTTTTAACCGAATCCGGAGTAACTTTTGCAGTGTTTCTGCACTGGAATGGCTTCCAAAGGAAGACACACCTTTTCCTATAAATAGGAGAGGCCCCCTTCACATTCTTTGCTCTTTTCTTCTTTCACATCTCCAAAATTGAGAGAGTAGCAAAGCTCTGAGAAAAGTCGAGAGGAGTCTCTTCGTGAGTTCACCTCCGAGTCGACGAGTGTTGTGGCGAGGAAGATATGCTTCGGGGGAAGGTGCTAGGGATGCCGTCAGGTTGTAGTAGGTGGCTCTGTCACTGTTGCGACTTGATGAGACACCGAGCTAGCCACCTTCCTTCGGCGCACTTGACTTCGTCCATTCAATTTTGTCGACGACGGATTCAAGCCCCTTTTCTTTTTCATTTTCGCATTTATTTTTCGTGTTTCATTATCGTATTTCATTATCGCTCTAGTTATTTTCATTGCTCGTTTATTTCATTAAGTTCCGTATTTAAAGTTTCATCTAGTTAAAGGTATTATCGTGATAACACCGTTATAATGTCGATTTCTTTTCAAGTTTAAAGCATGTTTGTTTCTAAGTTTTGGCTAAGTCTTAAGCTTTGTTTTAGAGTTTAAAACATCGAGAAAAGGGAGAGGTGACCGAGTAACACCTCGATCAACACTTCGATCAGAAGTTTTCAAGGTTCGTGAGAGTGCACGGACTGTGTAAGGGTTGCACGGCCCGTGCAAGGCAGCCCAGAACTCTCGGTATTGTTTTTTGAAGGGCTTGCACGGCCTGTGTAAGGGTCTGCACGGACCGTGTTGGAAAGTTTGGCATGTTTTACTTCGCCTTAAGGCCTAGCACGGCCCGTGTAAGGCTTCTGTAGCTATGTCTCGGCAGGTTTTCGTCCGGAGGCCATAACTTTTGACTCGGTTGGAACCACGAGACCCATGAGTACTCAAATCGAAGCTATTTCGAAGTTCTACATTGATTCATTGGCAAATCATCCGGAATATCGATCATCTTAGTCGGATTTTATGTCCCCATTTTCTGTAATTTTGGATGCCTAAATCCTTTTAATTCTCATATTTTAAGTCATAACTAAGGGTCGAGGGTTTAGAAATCATTTCGATGTCTAATTAGAATCTCGAATAAGATTTAAAGTCGTTGATTGACTTTCCTAAGAGGAGGTGAACCCCGAGGAGGCCCGAGGAAGGATTTTTCGGATCGTTATCGAGGTGCTCGTCATCAAGGTGGGTGGTTCTAAACCAAGTATAATACTTGAGCTATTAAGCTCTAGAAGCATGATAGAGCAAGATGAATATCGAATTAAAATATTTTATGCTATGTCTGATTAGTCTCAGTACAAAGGAAGGAAATGAAAGGAAAGAAAGGAAGTTATAGCATGATATTGTTAATTGTTATTTGAGCTCTTGATTAAGTAAAGGATGTATGTTTTGATATGTTGTAATATCTTATAGTTGATTTATTTAAAGTATAGACGATCATGATCATAAGTTAAGTTATTGTTGATATTACGATTGAGGAATGTTGTTTAAGTAAGTAATACCTTGTAGGTTGATTGTATTATTCCCTTGTGGCATTACGGTTATAGGCTTTATTAAGGAATGCAATCTAGATATTTTAATCTAGGTTATGTTTTATGCTAGTATGATTTAGCATTGAGGCTTTGATATTAAGGTTTGAATGTGAGAATTCAAGGTTGAGGATTAAGTATTAAGGATTTAAGGTTGAGGTTTGATATTGAATATTATGATTCAATTATCACTAAGCAAGTTATCGAGCTCAAAGAACAGTTTTATTGCATTATCATGTTGTGACATTCGTGTCACTAATGTTGAATCATTTAATAAGTAAAGGGAGTCACTGCTGGGTAACACCCTCTCATACTCAGTAGGGTATTTGAGGTAACCCCTCTCTTATCCTAAGATATATCTAAGGGTGCAGTAGACATCAGGTTTGAGACAGGAAAGACACTAGAAAAGGAAGTAAAAGGTTTTGCGGATATGGAGAGTGCTTTTGCATTTTGCTCTCCATATGCTGTCAGTTTATAATTGGATATTTCAAATTTTATTAAAGAGTTTTCTCGTAAAACCCCACTGAGTACATTAGTGCTCACACCCTCTTTTTCAAATGTCTTCAGGTTGAGATGCTGAGGCCGGTGATGTGCTGTTGGTGGGGTTGCCTGAGTTGTTTAAATCTCTAAAGTTGTTGCTTTATGGTTACGTGATTTTCTTTTGCTATGTTTCTGCTAAGTACTCTGAAATCTGTTATTTAGTCTTGATACATGTAACTTAATTCTTGACAATTGCATGTCTTAAATGCTATGATTCTTAAATAGTAATAAAGTCTTGAGAAGTGGAAACATGTTCTTTTGACATACCCGTTTATGACTTTATTGATTCCAAGTTATTCGAGTACCCATACTTGTTGAGTATTTTGGTATCTAATGATTTTTAGTTTACTTGTGATTGAGTCTTGCATGCTTGTTATTATTGTTCACCTATGAAGAGATTTTTCATTCAAGCATGATTCTGCTGTTGGGGTTTTTTCGAATTGAACCACCGCAGGATCTAATTGGATGTTCATTAATCCTAATGTCATGTAGATCATAATTTTATGCAGCATATATGTTTTAATTAACCGAGTTCAATTAACATACAAAGCCGATTTTTGATTCTATTAGTCAAGACAAACTAACTATCAGGATTATTCTACGGCGTACCGATAGCAGGTTCAGTGCCATCTAGACCGTGAGCCTTTTAATACATTACAAAGAACTGATGATATGATCTAACTATGTGTTTACTCACACCATATCATCTACAATATAAGTATAGTGAACATGCATGTAAATATAACAGTTTAAATGCAAATAGTGACTGCAATTATATTCATTCTATATCATCACAAACCATCATCAATAATGTATACAAAAGATAGGTCTTCTACTATACAAAACCAATAATCTCCCACTTATACATGAAGAACGTCTTTCAAATATAAAACAAACTGGCTAACTCTCCAACTCTAACTAAAATCTCAAACGGCAACCCCGGGTCTGCATCTCACTCCCATTTTCTCCACGTGACCAGAGAAGGTCTTAGCTGGAAGGTTCTTGATGAATGGATCAGCCAAATTGTCCTCAGATGCAATCTTGACCACTGCCACATCTCCTCTCTTAACGATTTCTCGTATAAGATGGTACCTTCTCTCTATGTGTTTACTTTTCTTATGGTCTCTAGGTTCCTTCGAATTTGCCACTACACACGAGTTATCACAATATACCGTGATACTCTTAGGCAAATCAGGAACCACACTCAAGTCCAACAAGAAGCTATTGAGCCATACGGCCTCTTTTGCAGCCTCAGAGGCAGCTACATATTCCACCTCTATGGTGGAATCCGCAATGCATTTCTTCTTTATGCTCCTCCATGCAATGGCTCCGCCTCCCAAGGTAAACACATAGCCTCAGGTAGATTTACTCTAATCTTTATCAGATTGAAAATCTGAGTCCGTGTAACCCAAAGGCACTAGACTATCAAAGCGGTATACCATCATATAATCTCGAGTCCTTTTCAGGTACTTAAGTATATTCTTAATCGCAGTCCAGTGACCTTGTCCAGGGTTAGACTAATATCTGCTTGCCATGCCGACTGCATAGTATATATCAGGTCTAGTGCATAGCATAGTATACATAAGGCTTCCCACAGCCGAAGCATATGGGACGCCTTTCATCTCATCTATCTCAGCCTGTGTGTGGGGACACATATCCTTGGATAGATGAATTCCATGCATGAAAGGTATAAAACCTTTCTTGGAATCTTGTATGTTAAACTTAGCTAGCACTGTGTCAATATATGTCACCTGGGATAAGCACAACATCCTTTTCTAGCGATCTCGAATTATCTTGATTCCAAGGACGTGTCTGGCTTCTCCTAGATCTTTCATATTGAACTGCTTGGACAATCACACCCTTATGTTAGATAATACTTTCTTACTACTTCCAATAAGTAAGATATCATCAACATATTGCACAAGGAAAGCAACCACGTTTCCGTCACTCTTCTTGTACACACAGCTCTCATCTGGACATTGCACGAGCAACCACGTTTCCGTCACTCTTCTTGTACACACAGCTCTCATCTGGACATTGCACGAGCAACCACGTTTCCGTCACTCTTCTTGTACACACAGCTCTCATCTGGACATTGCACGAATCTATATGACTGGATAACCTCATCAAACCGGATGTTCCAAGATCTTAACGCCTGCTTAAACCCATAAATGGATCTCTTAAGCTTGCACACTAAGTGCTCTTGGCCTTTAGCATTGAAACCCTCTGGTTGCTTCATGTGGATGTTTTCCTCAAGACTTCCATTCAGGAAAGTTGTCTTGACATCCATCTACCAAATCTCATAATCCAAATGAGCGGCTATAGACAAGAGAATCCAGATTGACTTAAGCATGGCTACCGGTGAAAAGGTTTCCTCATAATCGATCCTTTCTTTCTGAATGTACCCTTTCGCCACCAATCTTGCCTTGAAGGTTTCAACCTTCCTGTCAGCTCCTTTCTTGAATTTTTAAACCCACTTACACCCAATGGGTTTTACCCCATCTTGTGGTTCTACAAGCTCCCAGACTTGATTGTGATCCATAGATCCAATCTCAGACTCCATTGTAATTTTTTAAGAATCTGCATCTTTATCTTGGATCACTTCATCATTGGTCCTGGGATCCAATTCATTTAGTCCTTCAGGGAAATCCGAAGATTTACCCAAACCAATGAATCTGTCAGGTTGGCGTACAACCCTCCCACTGTGATGAGGCAATTTCTGTACTTCTGTGACACGTTGTGCAGTAATTTATGGTTTCCCTTCTTGTACTGTTGGTGTCGGATTCGAATTTTTCCCTTGAAGTTCCTCAAGTACTATCTCTCTTCTTGGCTTGTGATTTATTACATAGTCTTTCGCTAAGAATCGAGCATTGGTACTCACAATGATCTTCTGATCCTTAGGACTATAAAATAAACCACCTTTCGTTCCTTTGGGATATCCAACAAATAGTCTAACATCCGTACGTGATGCCAGCTTATCAACTTCCTTATCCAGTACATGTGGGTGTAGATGGGACTGATTTTGATGGAACCACATTAAGAATATAGGTTGTCATTTCCAAGGCATATCCCCAGAATGAAATGGGCAGATCTGAATAGCTCATCATCGATCTAACCATCTCTAACAATGTTCTGTTTCTTCTCTCTGCCACGCCGTTCTGCTGTGGCGTTTCTGACGCAGTCAACTGGGATGTAATCCCATTCTCTGCCAAGTAGTCCCTAAATTCACTCGAGAGGTACTCACCACCATGATTAGACTGTAGTGATTTGATACTTTTACCTGTACATTTTTCCACTTCCGCTCTGAATTCTTTGAAAGTCTCAAAGAATTCTGACTTGCGGCGTAACTGGTATATGTATCCATACCTTGAGTAATCATCAATGAACGTGATGAAATACTCATACCCTCCTCAAGCCTGAACTGACATAGGGCCACATAAGTCAGAGTGAATCAAATCTAATATCTCTTCAGATCTATTCCCTTTATCCTTAAAGGGTCGTTTGGTCATTTTACCTTCCAAACAGGATTCACACAAAGGGAACGATTCTATGACCAATGAAGCCAAGGGCCCATTGTTTACTAGTCTTTCTATCTGTTTAAGGTTAATGTGGCCAAGCCTAAGATGCCAAAGATAGGCTTGATTCATTTCTGAAGGTTCTTTTCGTTTGTTAGGGTTTATGACCGATGTATTCAGTAAATGCATTTGCGTAGTGTTTTCCATAGTATTAAGTAAATAAAGATATCCATCCAATGTGCCAGAAAAGATAAAACATTTACCACTAAAGATAACAACCTTGTTATCAAAAGAAACTGAATATCCATCCACAAAAAGTTTAGAAACTGAAATCAAGTTTCGCCTAAAACCAGGTCTTTTTGCCAGGAACCCCTGTAAAGACATGCAAACATGATCAGTAGCTCCAATATCTACTACCCATGACTGAGTAGAACAAGTAGCTAAACATGTTTCAATGATGAGAGATTGGTACGTACCCTTCTTCTTCTTCTTGTTAGGACAATCTGCCTTCCAGTGACCTGGTTGGCCGCACTTGAAACACTTTGTCTTTGACTTAAATTCCTCGGGGCGAATCTTAGTCTTGGACTTCTTTACCTTAGGCACCTCATCTGCAGTTTTCTTAGGCACGTTCCTCTTCTTCCTTTTTGTACCGGAAGAAGATGCCCTATTTTCAGCTAGGTGTGCCTCTGGATTTCCTTTTTGAAGTAACTCAGCCGCCTGAAGATCCATGAGCAGTTCAGTCAGGCTGACATCCCTTTTGATCATGTTAAAGTTTAGCCTGAACTGCTCAAACTTTGAGGACAAGCTATGAAGAACAATGTCGATTTGAGAATTGGTGTCCAGTTCTCCATCCAAGGTCTCGATCTGAGCCAGATACCCCATCATCATGAGAACGTGATCCCTAACAGGTGTGGAGTCAGCCATTCTCGCATTCATTAACTTCTTCATTGCCAAATGGCGTGCTAAGTGGTTCTGATGACCGAAGAGCTACCTAAGGTTGTACATGATATCATAAGCGGTTTTCATAGGTTCATGCTAATGTTGCAACACATTTGACATGGATGCCAGAATGTAACAGCGCGCTATCTCATTAGACCTAACCCACTTATCATATGCAACCTTTTGGGCTTTGTCAGAACCCTCATCAGGCTTCTGAGGACATACGTCTTCAAGTACGAATTTGTGTCCTTCCGCAGTGAGAACAAGATTAAGGTTTCGAATCCAGTTATTATCATTTTCACTGATTAACTTGTTTTCTTTGAGAATAGTGGACAGGTTTGAGAGTGCCATGATGATATAGAATAATTGAAAAGTAAACATGCAGTAGAGTCACAAACTTTAGGATACTCACATATAATCGTATACCTCAAAAAATTATATGTAATCCACCGACATTTTAAAAATGTTTCTTATAAGCCATGTTAGTGTGGACGTTTATAAAATTCATCCTTAAACAGGTAAAACCACCTTTAATTTACCTTCAGTTAAATTTCCTTATGACATGTAACACCCCGGAAAAATATAGTATTATTTTATAGCTAGAAATATCATGAAATTAGAATCTAATTTATTTTGGCTAGTAATTTTGTGCTTAGAGACGCAATAAGACTAAGGAAGGTCTCGACCTTAGTTGAGCATCTAAGTTAAAAATTAAAATTTATATTATAAAAGTACACGTTATTAGGATCATTTTGGTACCAAGATCATCTAAATCGGACTTCATTTGAGTTTTCAATGAAATTTAATTCATGTGATAATTTGAGCCAAATTTACTTTGCCATGACCACTATTATAAGTTCAAGCCCAAGTAATCAATTCACTTCCAGCCCAATTTAAGCCCATCTTCAGTCTATTAGATCAAAGCCCATTCTGTTTATCAAATTATTGATGTATGGTTATTTATTTATAAGACTAGTAATTTGGATAAATTCCAAACTTCTCCAATTAATTTTTACCATTTGAGAATTATTTCACTAGGATTAGGATACACATGTACATGAGTAAGTTGGTTGGAAAAATAAGGAGATAAACAAAAAAAATAATAAAATAATAATAATAATAATAATAAAAGTAAATAAAATTGTGAGACCAATCAAATATAGTCATTTGTAAGGCAATTAAGATAGATTGGTGTACAAGATGGTGTACACGTGTGAAGCAAGAAATCATATCAATTTATATATAAATATATATATATAGGAGTACGGTTTTTGTGAGGAAAGTAATACAGCAAGAGTGGAAAATTAAAGTTTAGAGGGTAAGTAATCTAAATTCATGGCTTTTCGGCAATTTTTATTTTAATATCCTTGTTCACTATATTAATTAGAGACAACCCTCATGAAATCTATATCTAAATTTTTGACAAGTAGATTACATGTATGTATAAATAAAACCTAGCTAATACTTGAAAAGTTTAATAAATCCAAGAAAAATTGTCTGTTAATTGTCATGCATCATTTCTCTGGGTGAAATTTTACAAGATCTATTTATTTATTTCAATTCTAGTTTGATCCTTGAAAATTAAATTAAGATTGTTATAAAATGCAATTAAGTTATATAATTTTCAAATACTATATTTTGTCCCAAAAGAAATTCTAAATATTATATTTCACTCTTGGGTGTTAAACCAGACTTCTTAGTCATTGAATTCAATTCACTATTTATATCTTTTCATTTTGGTCTAGAAAGTTCGATAAATTCTCAATCTAAATTGTTTCGTTCCGTCAAATGTGCATAGGAAATGATTACTTAAGTTATTTATTGACCTATCTGAGGATTCTAAGTTAGATATTTTAATTTGTATAGGTCGAGACGATCGAGAAGCATAATAGCATCGCATAAAATTTTCACTGCACTTTGAGATCATCCAGGTGGGTTTTTCTATAACTCACAACTATGTTTTAAATTCGTCCATGAAAAGTATGTTAAATGTTTTAATAACATTGTTTACGCAATGATTGGATGTGTTGAGACTTCATGCATAGAGGAATTCCGACTTACAAGCAAGACGGTTTACTTTGTGACTAAATGTCAAGATAAGTAACCGTAAAGTATCATGTGATCACATTGGGTCTGACATCCAATAAAGAAGAGTAAACTATGTTAGAAAGTATGTTATTATTGATTTTTAAGCATGAAAGTATGACTTGGACGAATAATAATGCCCACTGAGTGTTTTCTGGCACTCAACCTAAATATTTTCAAATATTTTCAGGTCCTGGAGGTCAGGCTGGTTGAGGACGAGCTGTTGAAGTGGGTTTGATGGTTGACCCTTATGTGGTTTTTGCTTAAAATCATCTTTAAGCTTATGTTTATATGTTAAATATTAAATGCTTCCGTTGAGACTCTGTAAAAACTTTTATGTTTGAAAATTTCTGACCTCAGTGGTCAATTTTTGATTGTATATATAAATAATTTGAATGTATATAAGGGTTGGCTGTGAAGTTTTCGAATGTGTGGTCTGATTGGTTATGTATATTATTTATTGACCGGTCATAATTTGGTTATGCGTGTGAGTTAGTGCTTTTGAAAAGGTTGTTGAAAGTGGACTTTGAAAACACCTAAGTGTGTGGTTTGAACATTTTTAAGTTGGGGTGCTGCCCATTTTCAAGTTATTTATGAATTTTCTTTAAATTCTTAAACTTATTTATCACATAAGCATGTACGTATGTCTTTTGGTGACGTTTTGGTCCTAGTGGGACTAGGGCATTACAGGTGGTATCAAAGCTAGGTCTACGTGATTGTAGGCCTGTGATGTTTTCAAAATTGAAATATTTTAATTACTGTGTTATTGAAATGGTTATCCATAACCCAACAGCTATCGTCTACGCCAAGCTTACTTCGGGAAGGTACTAAAGTTCATGTTTTGAATTTCTTTAGTGCCTTTATGAAAAGTATATGTATATAATTGTATGCATGATATACAAATACAAGTGATCTCAGTGTGCGATTCAAAGCATGGTGAAAAGTATGATTTATATAGCATTGTGAAAGTTATGTTTTACAAAGCATGGTTATCAGTGTTTTCATGTCAAATCCATTTGGTGCATAAACATCATCTGAGCTAATTTTAGGCCAGAACTTAGCTGGATTTGAACATAGATGCACTGAACATAAGTACCTAGCATGACTTTAGAGCTTCTTTAGCTCACTGGAATTTTAGGATCTATACGAATCTAAGTGCATTGTATCGTTACCTTAGAATCTTATAAGAGTATTTGACGATCAGAGTGTCTAATGTCTGAAATACGTGTATAGGATGCCGCCAAGATGTCAAAATAATCAGGCTCAAAATCCTCCACAAGAAGATACGTCACGTGTTATCATTCAGTTTTGAACATATCAACCTTTGACCTTTAACGGTCAAGGCGAACCGATTGAGGCTGAAGAGTGGCTACGAATGATGGAGCGCACATTCACCTATATGGTGTGTACCAACTCTCAGCGCATCGTATGTACAATCTTCTAGCTCACTGGTGATGATGATCATTGGTGGGAAACGCATAGGAGGTCGATGACACCTGATCAATTTGCGAATATGACTTGGGAGGAGTTCAAGCAAGCGGTCATGCGGAAGTTTGTTTCTATGTGTTATCGGGATTAGAAAGAAACTTAGTTTTTACAGTTAACTCAGGGAAATATGACAATGAATGATTATGAACGGAAGTTCAATCAACTATCTAGGTATGCTCCACACCTGACAGACGCTGATGAGAAAAAAGCTCATAGATTCAAAAAAGGTTTACGAACTGAGATTAGCAGTATCATAGCGGGGCACGGTATGGCCACGTATGCTGAAACTCTTGAACGAGCTCAAGATGTGGAAAATCACTTTGCAAGAATGAGAACAAGGTTGATGAGCCGAAGGAGAAAAGAAAGTGGGATGATAATAAGAATAAGGGTCGTGGTTTCGATAAAAAGGCTAGGATGAAAGGAGGATCAAATTCCAAAGCACAACAAGAAAAACCATTATGTCAAACTTGTGGAAAGAAACATAATGGTGAATGTATGAAGGGAAAGAATGTCTGCTATAGCTGCTGGCAACAAGGACATATTACATATAATTGCCCAATGAATAAGGGAAAAAAAGTGGCTAGGCCAGGTCAACCTCCGACAAGAAATGCTCGAGCCTTTGCTCTTAATCGACAGGATGCTGCACGGGAGCCTGGAAATATGGCAGGTATGATTAGTATATCAAATATGCCTGTACTTGTATTATTCGACACTGGAGCTTCACATTCATTTATATCTGCTGCACTATGCTCTAAGCTGAAACTGACTAAGGAAAAACTTAGTGAGGCCTTAGAAGTTAGTATACCTTCGGGGAAGATCTTAATTGTTGATAAAATATGCAAACACATAGATTTAAACCATGGGTATAGATCACTAAGTGCAGATTTACATGTTTTAGACTTAAGAGACTTTGATATTCTCCTCGGAATGGATTGGTTAGAGGCTAACCATGCCACAATTAAGTGTCTTGAAAAGGAGCTAACCTTCCAAAGACCGGAAGAGCCGGAATTCACTTTTCATGGATCAAAGTTGGGAGCTAGAGTAAGAGTTATTTCTGCAATGAAAGCAATGAAGATGCTTAAAAGTGAAGGATGTGAATCGTTCTTAGTAAGTTTGATAATGAACAAGTCAGAGAACGTGAGAATTGATGATGTACCTGTGGTGCGGGATTATAAAGACATGTTTCCAGAGGACTTGCCAGGTCTGCCTCCAGATAGGCAGGTTAAGTTTACGATAGACTTATTTCCAGGAGCTGCTCCAGTATCAAGAGCGCCATATCGCATGGCACCAAAGGAGTTAGAGGAGCTAAAGGTTCAACTACAGGAACTCTTAGACAAGGGTTATATTCAACCTAGCGTCTCACCATGGGGAGCACTTGTCTTGTTCGTTAAGAAGAAAGATGGAACACTCCAAATGTGCATAGACTACAGAGAGTTGAATAAATTAACTATCAAGAACAAGTATCCACTTCCCAGAATTGATGATTTATTCGACCAATTGAAGGGAGCAGGTGCATTCTCCAAGATTGAATTCAGGTCTGGGTATCATCAGCTTAAAATTCGGAAGAAAAATATACCTAAGACTACATTTCGTACACGTTATGGTCACTATGAGTTTATAGTGATGTCGTTTGGTCTTAGCAACGCACCTGCATTTTTTATGGGTTTGACGAATCGATTTTTTCACCCATATCTAGATAAATTTGTAATTATCTTCATTGATGACACACTGATATATTCCAAGAATGAAGAACAACACGTTGAGCATTTGAAAATTGTGTTGGACACACTACGAAGGGAAAGACTTTATGCCAAATTCAGCAAATGTGAATTTTGGTTAAAGGAAGTGATATTTTTGGGACACATTGTCTCAGATCAGGGCATTAAAGTGGACCCTGCCAAGGTGAATGCAGTTAGTGAATAGAAAACCCCAACAAATGTACATGAGATACGTAGTTTCTTGGGTCTAGTTGGGTACTATAGAAGATTCATTGAAGGATTTTCCAAGATAGCAAGGCCTATGACCCAGCTATTGAAAAAGGAGAATAAATTCAAATAGACTGATGATTGTGAGAGAAGCTTCCAAGAATTGAAAAAGAGGTTAGTTACTGCACCAGTACTAGCTATACCAGAAGAATCTGAAGGGTTCGTGGTTTTTATGGACGCATCAAAGCAAGGTTTAGGTTGTGTTCTGATGTAAAATGGAAAGGTGATTGCGTGTGCGTCATGTCAGCTGAAACCACATGAGAATAACTACCCAACACATGATTTGGAATTGGCCACAGTAGTGCATGCATTGAAAATTTGGAGACACTATTTATATGGTGGGAAGAGTGTGATTTACTCGGATCACAAAAGTTTAAAATATCTATTTGAGCAGAAAGAGCTTAACATGAGGCAAAGAAGATGGTTAGAATTAGTTAAAGATTATGACTGTTCCATCCAGTACCATCCAGGAAAAGCAAATATTGTTGCTGATGCCCTAAGCAGGAAGAATCGGGTAAAATTGAGTTACCTGTTAACTCAATAGGAACATATCACCAGGGACTTTGCCAAACTTAGCATTGAAATTGTAATTCCACCAGATAGCATAAATGTGCATATATCAACAATGGTAATGAAGCCTAACTTGCGAGGCCGAATGGTTGAAGCTCAACAAAAGGATGTATATCTTGAGAAGATAAAAAGAAAAATAGGTCAAGAAGCACCAAGAGAATTCATAGTTGCAGATGATAATGCATTGATGTACGGGAATAGAATTTGTGTGCCATGAAATGAAGAATTGATAAGAGAAATTTTAAATGAAGCTCATTACACGCCTTATACTGTTTATCCAGGGAGTACTAAAATGTATAGAGATTTGAGAATAACGTTCTGGTGGCAAAATATGACAAGAGACATTGCAACTTATGTCGAGAGATGCATAACTTGTCAACAAGTCAAGGCTGAACATCAAAGGCCATCTGGATTGCTCAAACCCCTAGACATTCCTGAATGGAAGTGGGAACATGTTACAATGGATTTCGTGGTTGGTTTACCAAAGTCATTGCGTGGAAATCATGCCATATGGGTTATTGTTGACCGTTTAACCAAGTCAGCACACTTCTTACCGGTCAAGATGACTCTAGGATTAGATAAACTTGCACAAATTTATGTAAGAGAAATTGTAAGACTTCATGGTGCACCTGTGTCAGTGACATCAGATCGTGATACGTGATTCACGTCTAAATTCTGGCAAAGCTTACAAAATGCAATAGGCACAAAATTGAATTTTAGTACAGCTTTTCACCCACAGACTGATGGACAGTCTGAAAGAACAATGCAGACCCTAGAGGATATGCTCAGGGCTATAGTCATGGATCAAGGAGGAAGCTGGGAGGCATATTTATCTTTAGTTGAAGTTGCTTACAATAACAGTTTCCAAGTGACCATTGGAATGGCGCCTTATGAAGCTCTATACGGTCGAAAGTGCAGATCACCACTTTACTGGGATGAAGTTGGTGAAAGAAAAATTTTGGGGCCAGAAAGTATACAGAAAACTGTTGAGGTTATTGAAAAAGTAAGACAAAGAATGAAAGAGGCCCAAGATCAACAGAAAATGTATGCAGATAAAAAAAGAGAGGATTTATAATTTCAGGTGGGAGATAAAGTATTCTTGAAAATATCTCCTACAAGAGGCATTGTGCGATTCGGAAAGAAAGGAAAGTTGCGGCCTAGATATATTGGGCCATATGAAATTCTCGAACGAATCGGAAAATTTGCCTACAAGTTAGCATTACCATCAAAGTTAGGATGAATTTAAGATGTTTTCCATGTTTCAATGCTTTGAAAATATGTTTTCGATCCAAGCCACGTCGTAAATCAGGAAGAAATAGAAGTAAATTTAGATCTGACATACAACGAGTTTCCTATAGCTATTCTCGATAGAAACGTCCAATGGAGCAGACACGGATAAGAGGAAGCTACATGGGAACTTGAAGATCAGATCTTGGCAAAGTATCCAACCCTCGCCATAGTAGGTACATTCAATTACGGGGACGAATTTTTTTTTTAATTTTGTGCTTAGAGACGTAATAAGACTAAGGAAGGTCTCGACCTTAGTTGAGCATCTAAGTTAAAAATTAGAATTTATATTATAAAAGTAGACGTTATTGGGATCATTTTGGTACCAAGATCATCTAAATCGGACTTCATTTGAGTTTTCAATGAAATTTAATTCATGTGATAATTTGAGCCAAATTTACTTTTCCATGACTACTATTATAAGTTCAAGCCTAAGTAATCAATTCACTTCCAGCCCCCAATTTAAGCCCATCTTCAGCCTATTAGATCAAGCCCATTCTGTTTATGAAATTATTGATGTATGGTTATTTATTTATAAGACTGGTAATTTGGATAAATTCCAAACTTCTCAAATTAATTTTTACCATTTGAGAATTATTTCAATAGGATTAGGATACACATGTACATGAGTAAGTTGGTTGGGAAAAGAAGGAGATAAACAAAAAATAATAATAATAATAATAATAATAAAAGTAAATAAAATTGTGAGATTGGTATACAAGATGGTGTACACGTGTGAAGCAAGAAATCATATCAATTTATATATAAATATATATATATATATAGGAGTACGGTTTTTGTGAGGAAAGTAATACAGCAAGAGTGGAAAATTAAAGGTTAGAGGGTAAGTAATCTAAATTCATGGCTTTTCGGCAATTCTTATTTTAATATCCTTGTTCACTATATTAATTAGAGACAACCCTCATGAAATCTATATCTAAATTTTTGACAAGTAGATTACATGTATGTATAAATAAAACCTAGCTAATGCTTGAAAAGTTTAATAAATCCAAGAAAAATTGTTTGTTAATTGTCATGCATCATTTCTCTGGGTGAAATTTTACAAGATCTATTTATTTATTTCAATTCTAGTTTGATCCTTGAAAATTAAATTAAGATTGTTATAAAATGCAATTAAGTTATATAATTTTCAAATACTATATTTTGTCCCAAAAGAAATTCTAAATATTGTATTTCACTCTTGGGTGTTAAACCAGACTTCTTAGTCATTGAATTCAATTCACTATTTATATCTTTTCATTTTGGTCTAGAAAGTTCGATAAATTCTCAATCTAAATTGTTACGTTTCGTCAAATGTGCATTATTCGCCTGTTTGACTCTATTTCAATTCCAAATGATCCCAAGTCATAGGAAATGATTACTTAAGTTATTTATTGACCTATCTGAGGATTCTAAGTTAGATATTTTAATTTGTATAGGTCGAGACGATCGAGAAGCATAGTAGCATCGCATAAAATTTTCACTGCACTTTGAGATCATCCAAGTGGGTTTTTCTATAACTCACAACTATATTTTAAATTCGTCCATGAAAAGTATGTTAAATGTTTTAATAACATTGTTTACGCAATGATTGGATGTGTTGAGACTTCATGCATAGAGGAATTCCGACTTACCAGCAAGACGATTTACTTTGTGACTAAATGTCTAGATAAGTAACCGTAAAGTATCATGTGATCACATTGAGTCTCACATCCAATAAAGAAGAGTAAACTATGTTAGAAAGTATGTTATTAATGATTTTAAGCATGAAAGTATGACTTGGACGAATAATAATGCCCACTTAGTGTTTTCTGGCACTCAACCCAAATATTTTCAAATATTTTCAGGTCATGGAGGTCAGGCTGGTTGAGCGAGCTGTTGAAGTGGGTTTGATGGTTGACCCTTATGTGGTTTTTGCTTAAAATCATCTTTAAGCTTATGTTTATATTTTAAATATTAAATGCTTCCGTTGAGACTCTGTAAAAACTTTTAAGTTTGAAAGTTCCTGACCTCAGTGGTCAATTTTTGATTGTATATATAAATAATTTGAATGTATATAAGGGTTGGCTGTGAAGTTTTCCAATGTGTGGTCTGATTGATTATTTATATTGTTTATTGACAGGTCATAATTTGGTTATGTGTGTGAGTTAGTGATTTCGAAAAGCTTGTTGAAAGTTGACTTTGAAAACACCTAAGTGTGTGGTTTGAACATTTTTAAGTTGGAGTGCTGCCCATTTTCAAGTTATTTATGAATTTGCTTTAAATTCTTAAACTTATTTATCACGTAAGCATGTACGTATGTGTTTTGGTGACATTTTGGTCCTAGTGGGACTAGGGCGTTACATGACAAGTAAATTAATAGTTGGAAATAACCACGTTCGTGTAACCTTCCAATTAATAAGCCACGTTAGTGTGGACGTTTATTAATAAATTACACCTAAGTGTGAACACCATCATCTTAGCACGAAGTCCACTATTTCAAACTCCCTGCTCCAGTTGGAGGAGTCAGTTTATTCTAATAGTGTTCTACAACTCTCTTGATTAAGAAGTTTAATTTCTAGAGATAACAGTGATAAGACACATTCGTTATGGAGGAAGACCTATTGTCAACACACATGTCAATCACATCTCAATTAAACCAGATTAATGGAGACCGTTTGAGATTTCTACATACTTTGGTATGAATCTCTCCCACTTAGTTATTTAAGATTGAGGTTTCATTTTATCCCATTGTAAAAACATGCAAACATCAAATAAAATGATAAAACACCATTGCATGCTTCAAACAACATAATAAGCAATAATAATAAAAACCAACTATCATGGCTTATATCTCATGTTGCTGAATGAGATAAAACTGAAAAGTCAGCTCCGGAACTTCGGGCATGGTCGCCGCCCTTATCACTGCGCCTCGCCAAAAAACCTAGCTTCAATTAGGATTTCGGGACGTGAATCAGTGATACTTCCTTTCTTGAGCTGCACTACTTTCCTCATTTGAGTTGATCTTCAAACTTTATTCAATATAGAATATATATTCCTTAGAAGAAAAATCTAATATATCTAGAATAACATTACAACTCAATAACTTGGTCTAACAATTTTATTTCTATTACATTAAAACAACATAAAATAAAACCTAGACCTAATCCATGGATTTTCTCATGGATTAAAATCACATAGCCAAACCGGCATACGGCCCATCATACATCCAACATAAATTAAAACATACATAACATAATTAAGGAGCCATGATAGTTGGTAACCCTGCAAACAAATCAGTCTACATATCCAACAATCACAATTACATGATTAGCATAAAATAACATATGATATCCACACATGACATGATTTTCAAAAATTACAATTAATTAAATTAATAATTTCGAAAATAGCTACAAGATATAATTTAGATATTAAAATAATTATCCACCAAATTAAATCCAAGTAAATCTCAAAAATATCTTTAAGAATAAATTTGGAAATTTGTTAAAATTATCCACCAAATTTATTTCTTAATTTTCGGATAACACCCTAATTAATTAATATTTGAAAATCTTGATATAGATCAAAAATCTATCCCAAATATTAGATAAGCTAGGATCGAAAATATCTAAGATAAAATCTGGAAATTTGATCCACTTCAAATTTCATCCAAATTTAAATCTTATCTTCAACCCTATCTAGATTAGAATTAAGTAATATATGATATACACCAAAAATTACTTTTCCAATTCTTATCTACAAGGATTTTGAAAATTTTAAGATAACAAATCTGGAAATATGATCCACTTCAAACTCTTCCAAATTTAAAATCTATTCTCAAATCCTTTTTGGATTAGAATTAGATAACTATTGATATATATCAAAAATTACCTTATCCAATTCAAATCTTCATAGATTTTGAAAATCACAAGAAGATTAAATCTGGAAATTTGATCCACTTCAAATTCTATCCAAATCCAAAATTCTATTTTCAAATCTATCTAGATTAGAATTATGTAGCTTTAAGATAAACATCAAAAATACCAAATCTAATTTTAATACATATTATTTTTGAAAACCACCTATTAAATAAATCTGAAAATTTGATTTTCATCAAAAACTTCTCCAAATTTATCTAAAAGGATCGAAAATATCAAGAACAAAAATTAGGGAATTTAATACATAATAATTTTGAAAATTTTGAACTCATCAAAAATCTATTCCAAATGCAATTTTAATATAATCGAAAATCACAGCAAACCTCAAAACTAGAATTTTTGAATTACATCAAAAATTCATCCAAGTTTTGAATACCATCATTCGAAATACATCACCATATGAATATAAAAATTTAAGCAACATAAATATTTCATCAAATTTATATATATATTTTGAATTAATCCTAGGATTAAATCTAGAACAGTGCCAAAACCCGCTCTGATACCAGTTGTTGGGGTTTTTTCGAATTGAACCACCGCATGATCTAATTGGATGTTCATTAATCCTAATGTCATGTAGATCATAATTTTATGCAGCACATATGTTTTAATTAACCGAGTTCAATTAACATGCATAGCCGGTTTTCAATTCTTCTAAAGCGGAAACATAGAATACCGAAAAATGACTTACAAATTAGACAGGTAGAGGACAAGATTAATGGTCTATTCTTGTTGTTGTATGAATGATAATAGGCGCCTCTTGGTGCTATTCCACTCCTTGATCTTCTGTTGTATACCCGGACTGAATCTAGTTTCAAGGTGGGCTGAAATCTACTAGATCGGTATGGAATCTGTGGAGATAAAGAGAACACAAGATGAGCTGATGTCTTACCATAAAATTTCGTCCCCACCCTCTTATATATAAGGGGGTAGGTGAAATTTCAGTGTCCTAACCGTACTGGGCTTGGGCCTCTATCTCTTTTTTCATCTCCAGTCCATAAAAGTCATATTGGGCTACAACAGGGATCTAGAAGAATATTAAATTGGCCTGCTAATTTATTTAATTTTCAATATCCAATAAACTTAGGATATTATTAAATAAATTAAGTATTATTTTTATTCCACTAAAGAAATAATACTGACCTACTAATTTAATACATATTTCTGAATATGCTTTCTCCTTTAGTTCAGCCATTCCCCGTGTTTAAGATATAATGCCCATTAATTAATTATGTAAGCTTCTGATAGCTATAATTAATTAATATCTTATCCTTTAGTAGTACCACATAAACTTTACTCATGTACGGAATAAATTCCACTTGCAGGGTTTCAACATGAACTTGTGTTTCCTCAAGAGGACACCATCAATCTGGCGCACCAGGACACGGTGCCCCTACATATTGCACAACCCATCATAAGTGTAAATGTTACAACCCAAGATATCGGGAATATTGATCCTATGAAAGAATCTCACCCTTTGATAAATCAAAGCTGCAAACACTACACGTATATGTCCGCTAACATATAGGGGTTAAGAACCCGAACTCTGTGGATTCTTATTCTCTCATTTTAAGGTCAGAATAGAGAATAGAATCCTAAGTAGATCCTCCTCAATACACTTGCCCGTGTATTAGAATAATCAGTTAGTCAAGACAAACTAACTATCAGGATTATTCTACGACGTACCGATAGCAGGTTCAGTACCATCTAGACCGTGAGCCTTTTAATACATTACAAGGAACCGATAATATGATCTAACTATGTGTTTACCCACACCATATCATCTAAAATATAAGTATAGTGAACATGCATGTAAATATAACAATTTAAATCCGAACAGTGACTGTAATTGTATTCATTCTATATCATCATAAACCATCATCAATAACCATCATCAATATTGTATACAAAAGATAGGTCTTCAAGTATACAAAACCAACATCTACTCATTTCCAGTTAATCTTGAGTTAGTTCTTGTTTCGTTCTATGAATGAGACAATATGATTTATTTGACTCCGATTTATTAATAAGTCCTTGTTGTTGTGACCTATGAAGAGGTCTTGTCTATTTAAAGAGTCAAATCCCTATCCGTTTGTCTTTGGATTCTGCTTTAATCCCGATTGGCCTATAATTAGGCGTTCCTTTCACTCGATTAAATCCTTTGATCCACTTGAATTCATTGAAGATGATAATGCTTCCAAGTCATGAAGTTAAGTTGCCTAAGTTTTTGAGGCGCTAACTTAGTTTAATTCTGAAAATATCCCCCTAGATTTTCGATTAATCTACCTTAATCTTTCGGCTTTTACGCCTAACACCCCATCCCCATTAAAAATGACCGCCTAAGGTACCGGGCTGCTACAGTGGATCTTTATTCTCTCACTAACTGGGTCAGAGATAGAGAATAGTATCCTATCGTGATCCTCCTCAATACACTAACAAGTGTACTAGAATAATCAGTTAGTCAAGATAAACTAACGTCTCAGATTATTCTACGGTGTACCGATGGTGTGTTCAGGACCATCTAAGCCATGAGCTCTTTAATATATTACAAGGTTCTAATGATATGATCTTACCGTGTGACTCCCCACACCATATCATCTACAATGTAAGTATATGGAATATTGCATAGAACAATTATATAACATAATCTAAATGCAAACAGCGACTGCAATAACTTTCATTTCATATCATCATATCATCAGAAAAGTATACAAAGACAAGTCTTCCAGTATACAAAACTAACATTACTTCTATTTCTTCCTGAATTACGATGTGACTTAGATCGAATATATATTTTTGAAGCATTGAAACATAAAGCACGTCATAAATACACCGATTCATTCGAGAATTTCATACGGTCCAATATATCTAGGCCCCAACTTTTCTTTCTTCCTAAATCGCACGATGCCTGTTGTAGGAGATATTTTCAAGAATACTTTATCTCCTACCTGAAATTGTAAATCCTTCCTTCTTTTAATAGCATACATTTTCTATCAATCTTGGGCCTCTTTAATTCTTTGTCTTACTTTTTCAATAACCTCGACAGTTTTCTGTATAATTTATGGGCCTAGAATTTTTCTTTCACCAACTTCATCCCAGTAAAGTGGTGATCTGCATTTTTGACCATATAGAGCTTCATACGGCGCCATTCTAATTGTCTCTTGGAAACTGTTATTGTAAGTAAATTCAACAAAAGGTAAATATTCCTCCCAACTTCCTCCTTGATCCATGACTAAAACCCTAAGCATATCTTCTAGGGTTTGAATTATTCTTTCAGACTGTCCATCAGTCTGTGGGTGGAAAGTTGTGCTGAAATTCAATTTTGTACCCATTGCATTCTATAAGCTTTGCCAAAATTTAGACATAAACCGCGTACCGCGATCTGATGTCACTGACACAGGTGCACTATGAAGTCTTACAATTTCTCTTACATAAATTTGTGCCAGTTTATCCAATCCTAAAGTCATCTTGATCGGTAAGAAGTGCGTTGACTTGGTCAAACGGTTAATGATAACCCATATGGCATGATTTCTACGTTATGAATTTGGTAGACCAACCACAAAGTCCATTGTGATATGTTCCCACTTCCATTCAGGAATTTCTAGGGGTTTGAGCAATCCAGATGGCCTTTGATATTTTGCCTTGACTTGTTGACAAGTCATGCATCTTTCAACATAAGCTGCAATGTCTCTTTTCATATTTTGCCACCAGAACATTATTCTCAAATTTCTATACATTTTGGTACTCTCTGGATGAGCAGTGTAAGGCATGCAATGAGCTTCATCTAAAATTTCTCTTATCAATTCTTTATTTCGCGGCACACAAATTTTATTCTCGTACATCAATACATTATCATCTGCAACTAGTAATTCACCAAGGGCTCTTTGGCCTATTTTTCTTTTAATCTTCTCCATATAGACATCCTTTTGTTGAGCTTCAATGATTCGGCCTCGCAAGTTAGGCTTCATTATCATCATGGTTATATGCGTACTTATGCTATCTGGTGGAGTTACAATTTCAATGCTAAGTATGGCAAAGTCCCTAATGATATGTTCTTGTTGAATTGTCAGGTAACTCAATTCTACTTGATTTTTCCTGCTTAGGACATCAACAACAACATTTGCCTTTCCTAGATGGTATTGGATAGAACAGTTATAATCTTTGACCAGTTCTAACCAACTTATTTTTCTCATGTTGAGCTCTTTCTGCTCGAACAGATATTTTAAGCTTTTGTGATCTGAGTAAATCACACTCTTTCCACCATATAAATAGTGTCTCCAAATTTTCAATGCATGCACCACGACGTCCAATTTCAAGTCATGTGTCGGGTAATTATTCTCATGTGGTTTCAACTGACGTAACGTATACGTAATCACCTTTCCATTTTGCATTAAAACACAACCTAAACCCTGCTTTGATGCATTCGTGAAAAATATAAACATTTCATATTCTTTTGGTACAGCTAGTACTGGTGTAGTGACTAACCACTTTTTCAATTCTTAGAAACTTCTCTCACAATCATCAGTCCATTTGAATTTGTTCTCCTTTTTCAATAGTTGGGTCATAGGTCTTGCTATCTTGGAAAATCCTTCAATAAATCTTCTATAATACCTAGGTAGACCTAAGAAACTACGTATCTCATGTACGCTTGTCGGGGTTTTCCATTCACTAACTGCATTTACCTTGGAAGGATCCACTTTAATGTTTTGATCTGAGACAATGTGTCCCAAAAACACCACTTCCTTTAACCAAAATTCACATTTGCTAAATTTAGCATAAAGTCTTTCACTTCGCAGTGTGTCTAGCATAATTTTCAAATGCTCAATATGTTGGTTTTCCTTTTTGGAATATATCAGTATATCATCGATGAAGATGATTACAAATCAACCCAGATATGGGTGTAAAACTTGATACATTAAACCCATAAAAACTGCAGGTGCGTTGCTAAGACCAAAAGGCATCACTATAAACTCATAGTGACCATCACATGTACGAAATGCAGTCTTGTGTATATCTTCCTTTTGTATCTTAAGCTGATGATACCCAAACCTTAAATCAATATTGGAGAATACACCTGCTCCATTCAATTGGTCGATACTTGAAGAGGATACTTGTTCTTGATAGTTAACTTATTCAACTCTCTGTAGTATATATACATTCGGAGTGTTCCATCTTTCATGTTAATGAACAGCACAAGTGCTCCCCACGGTGAGACGCTGGGTTGTATATAATCCGTATCTAAGAGTTCATGTAGTTAAACATTTAGCTCATCTAACTCCTTTGGTTCCATGTGATACAGCGCTCTTGATACTGGAGCATCTCCTGGAAGTAAGTCTATCGTAAACTCAACCTGTCTGTTTGGTGGCAGACCTGGAAAGTCCTCTGGAAACAAATCTTTATAATCCCGCACCACAGGTACATCATCAATTGTCACCTTCTCTCACTTGTTCATTATCAAACTTACTGAGAACGATCTACATCCTTCTCTTCTAAGAATCTTCAATGCTTTTATTACGGAAATAACTCTTACTCTAGTTCCTAACTTTGAACTATGGAAAGCGAATTCCGGTTCTTCTGGTCTTTAGAAGATTAGCTCCTTTTTAAAACACTTAATTGTGGCATGGTTAGCCTCTAACCAATCCATCCTGAGAATAATATCAAAGTCTCTCAAGTCTAAAACATGTAGATTTGCACTTAGTGATCTATACCCAAGGTTCAAATCTATATTTTTGCATACTCGATCAATAATTAAGATCTTCCTCGAAGGTATACTAACTTCTAAGACCTCACTAAGTTTTTCCTTAATCAGTTTTAACTTATAGCATATTGTGGCAGATATAAATGAATGCGAAGCTCCAGTGTCAAATAATGCAAGAATAGGCATACTTGATATGCTACTCATACCTACCATATTTCCAGGCTCACGTGTAGCATCCTGTTGAGAGAGCAGATGCTCGAGCATTTCTTACCGACGGTTGACCTGTCCTTGCCACTTCTTTTCCCTTATTTATTGGGAAATTATATTCCATATGTCCTTGTTTCCAGCAGCTATAACACACATTTCTTCCCTTCATGCATTAACCATTATGTTTCGTTCCACAAGTTTGACATAATGGTTTTTCTTACTATTTTTTAGGATTTGTTTCTCCTCTCACCCTAGCCTTTTTATCGAAACCGCAACCCTTATTCTTGTTATCATCTCACTTTCTTTTCCCCTTCGGCTCATCAACCTTGTTCTCATTCTTGCGAAGTGAAGATTCCACATCTTGAGCTCGTTCGAGAGTTTCAGCATACATGGCCATGTCGCGCCTCGCTATGATACTGCTAATCTCAGTTCGTAAGCCTCTTTTGAATCTATGAGCTTACTACTCATCAGTGTCTGTTAGGTTTGGAGCATACCTAAATAGCTGATTAAACTTTCGTTCATAATTGTTCACGGTCATATTTCCCTGAGTTAAATGTAGAAACTCAGTTTCTTTCTGATCCTGATAGCACATGGGAATAAACTTCCACATAACATCTTGCTTGAACTCCTCCCAAGTCATATTCACAAATTGTTCAGGCGTCATTGACTTCCTATGCGTTTCCCACCAATGATCAGCATCACCAGTGAGCTAGAAGATTGTATATGTGATGCGCTGGGAGTCAGTACACACCATGTAGGCAAATGTATATTCCATCATTAGTAGCCATTCTTCAACCTCAGTCGGTTCACCTTGACCATTAAAGGTCAGAGGTTGGTATGTTCGAAACTGAGCGATAACACATACCGTATCTTCTTGTGGAGGATTTTGAGCCTGATTATTTTGACGTCTTTACGGCATCCTATACATGTATTTCATACGTTAGATACTTTGGTCGTCAAATACTCTTATAAGATTCTAAGGCAACGATACAATGCACTTAGATTTGTGTAGATCATAAAATTTCAGTGAGTAAATGAAGCTCTAAAGTCAAACTAGGTGCTTATGTTCAATGCATCTATGTTCAAATCAAGCTAAGTTCTGATCTAAAACTAGCTCAAATGATGTTTATGCATCAAATGGATTTGACATGAAAACACTTGTAACCATGCTTTGTAAAACATAACTTTCACAATGCTTTAAGTCATACTTTTCATCATGCTTTAAATCACACATTGAGATCACTTGCATTTGTATATCATGCATACAATCATATACATATATTTTTCATAAGAGCACTAAAGAGATTCAAAACATGAACTTTAGTACCTTCCCGGAGTAAGCTCAGCTAAGACGATAGTTGCTGGGTTATGGTTAACCATTTCAATAACAGAGTACTCAAAATATTTTAATTTTGAAAACATCAAATGCCTAAAATCACGTTGACTTGCTTTGATACCACCTGTAATGCCCCAGTCCTACTAGGACTAAAATGTCATAAAAAACATATGTACATGCTTACGTGATAAATATTTTTTTTAAAAAAAAATAAGATTTAAATTTATAAATAATAATTAAACGGACAACATCTCAACTTAAAATTATTTAAACCACGCACTCAGGCATTCTCAAAGTCAACTTTCAACAATTTCTTTCAAAATCACTGACTCATACGTAACCAAATTATGACATGTCAACAAGAAAATATACATAGCCAATCATGCCACTCATTCAAAAACTCCACGGTCAACCCTTATATACATTCAAAATATTTGTATATACAGTCAAAATAGACCACTGGGGTCAACAACTTTCAAACTTAAAGGTTTTATAGAGTATCAACGGAAGCATTTAATATTTGATATACAAACATAAGTTTAAAGATGGTTTTAAGCAAAAACCACATAATGGTCAACCATCAAACTCACTCCAACAGCTCATCATCAACCAACTCAATCTTCAGGACCTGAAAACATTTGAAAATAGTTGGGTTGAGAGCCAGAAAACACTCAGTGGGCATTATTATTCGTCCAAGTCATATTTTCAAGCTTAAAAATCAATCATAAACATACTTTATAACATAGTTTACTCTTCTTCATTGGATGAGAGACCTTATGTGATCACATGGTACTTTACGGTTACTTATCTAGACATTTAGTCACAAAGTAAACTGTCTATGCTTGTAAGTCGGAATTTCTCTGTGCATGAAGTCTCATAACATCCAATCATTGCGTAAACAGTGCTATTAAAATATTTAATATGCTTTTTATGGACGAATTTAAAAACATAGTTGTGAGTTATAGAAAAATCTATCTAGATGATCTCAATAAACAGTGCAATTTATGCGTGAGATGCTACTATGCTTTCAGCTCGTCTCGACCTATAAAATTGAAATTCTAACTTAAAATCCTACTATAGGCCAATAAAATAATAACTTAGGTCATACATATCTTAAGTAGGAATTCTCTATGTTTTGGGATCGTTTGGAATAGATATGGAGTCGAACGGGCGAATAATGTGCATTTGACGGAATAGATCAACTAAGTGACCCTAATTGAAAAATTTATCAGACTTTCTAGACCAAAGTGAAGAGATATGGATGGTGAATCGAATTCAATGACTAAGGAGTTTGGTTTAACATTTAAAAGTGAATCATAATATTTAGAATTTCCTTTGAAGCAAAGTATAACATTTGTAAATTATAAAACTAAATAACATTTTCTAAAAATGCCAAATATTCAATAGCCAAGTACTAAATTAGAACTGGAAGAATATAAATTTGGGAGTTGGATTTATTTAGTATTTTATCACCAAATCCGAAATTAAATAGATCAAATAACGTTGGATTAAAGAAGCGTCGATTTCTTTTTTTCTTCTTCAAGTTCTTTTTCTCGTACTTACCTCTGTATCTTTTTCCTCTCTTTTTTCCTTTCAATATTCTCTTCTGTTTTTTTTCTTTAATTCTCTTGACTTCTATCTAAGCCGCACGTGTACATATGTACACTTGCATTATCAAATTAATTCCAAGTCTATATGCTGACTAATCTTTTCTTCTTCTTATTCTTTTTTTCTCATAGCCGAACACACATACATACACATGTACTATCAACCATTTCCAAATGGTACCAATTGTTCGGGTGAACAATATAATTATCCAAATTAATTAATTTATTATTAGTTTTATTTATTATTTTTTATCTCTTTCTTTTCCCAACCAACTTACTCATCTACATGTGTATCCTATTGAAATAATTCTCAAATGGTAAAAAAAATAATTGGATAAATTTGGAATTTATCCAAATTACTAGTCTTACAAATAAATAACCATACACCAATAATTTGATAAATAGAATGGGCTTGATCTAATGGGTTGAAGATGGACTTAAATTGGGCTGGAAGTGAATTGATTACTTGGGCTTGAATTTATAATAGTGGTCATGGTAGACTAAATTGGCTCAAATTATCACATCAATTAAATTTCATTGAAAACTCAAATGAAGTCCGATTTAGATGCATGATCTTGGTACCAAAATGATCCCATTAATGTCTATTCTAATATTAATTAGAGAACTCAACTAAGATCGAGGCTTTTCTTGGACCTATAATGTCTCTAGGAATATGATCAACTAGCCCAAAAACTTTAGATTCTACTTTCATGAAATTTCTAACTTATAAAATAAATTTAAATACTATATTTTTCCGAGGTGTTACACAATATCATCATCAGAAAGCATGGAGAACGAATTCGAAACAGGAACATAATTTCCCTCCTTCCCCCTTCCAATACCAGTAACTCCAAACGATTTCACCACCCAGTCTTTCGTTGATGGCCCAGTTTTCACACCTGCATCCCCTGTTAAAACAATTGAATCACCATTCTTCCCAGCTGTTCGAACAATAAAATCAGCACTCTTCCCAGATTCAGCGGGCAGTTCCTTCGTCAAAGAAACAACAGGAGCCTCTTTCTTGGAAGGTTCCTTGCCACTCTTAGACAATCTACACTTACTCGTAGCATGCCAAATCACTTGGCATGAACGACAGCGACGTGAAGAGAAGGAGAGAGAAGAGAGCATTTTCTTTCTTTTTTAATGTCGTTAAATAACAAGGGGATTGGGGTATTGATTGAGGAGTCTCAGTAACTCTATATATTAACAAGACAATATAAATTTTCTACATATATAGGATATGCAAAATTTACGTGTAGGATCAAATCTTTGCAAGTAATTAACTGAAACATTTCTCCATCCTTAAGAGTTGGGGCACCTGCAATGGATTGATGTGAAGAACCTTTTAAAGAATCATGCAGACAAGAATTGATATCTCTATTTTAAAATGCATAAAAAACAATGTTCCATAATCTCTCTCTTCGAATGCATCCCTCAATTGATTGATAATCAATCATTGCTCAATATTAGTCCTTGTCAGTTGTGGCTCCAATAATCCATTGCCACAAAATATAAGAAAAAAATCATGGAAGAAAATCTTTCAATTAAGAAATTCATGAAAATTGTGATAAATGGAAAGAAAGTGAAATGTATTGAGTAAATTATAACATTCATTCAAAACCAATCTAAAAGGCAATAATAAATATAAATTTACAACTAATAGAATTCATAGTCCACCTCATACTAAAATTAGAACTGCGAAAACTTAAAACCTATGGTAACTTGCTTCCACAAATTCTAAACTAATTAGTAAGTTTAAACTCAATATAAAAAAAATAAATTAAATACTCAAATGTTTAATTGGTGTCACCTGCACATAAAAAAATAAAGATGTAAGAATCAAACTAAAATGCATTGAATAAATATATATTAACAAATTTACGTTAATCAATATTTTACCGAATGACAATGTAACATCCCGGTCCCGAGGATGGTGACGTGGTTGTTGTGCGTAAAATAGCACGAAAAATTGGAAATCCAGGGGGGGTGTTTTTAGAATTAAACTAAGTTAGCGCCTCAAGAACTTAGGCAACTTAACTTTATGACTTGGAAGAACTATCGTTTTCAACGAATCAACGGGGTCAAAGGGTTCAAACAAATCGAAGGGGTCAAAGGATTCAATCGAGTCAAAAGAACGCCATATCCTAGGCCAACCGAAATTTAAACAGAATCCAAAGACAAACAGATAGGAATTTGACTTTATAACTAAAAAAGACTTCCTCAAAATCCACAATGGCTAAGACCCATAAAAAGGTCGGAGTCAAAGAAATAATACTGTCCCATTCATAGGACCAAACAAGAAACTAAATCAAGCTTAACTTGAACGAACATAATCATGCTTTAAAGAAAAAGCCTCTTCGTAGGCGAACAACAACAACAAGCATGCAAGACTTATTCACAAGTCAACTGAAAATGAACATATAACAATATGTTCAACAATAGGACTTCTCAAGTAACCCGGAATCAATAAAGGAACAACTGGTATGTCAAAAGAACATGCTTCAAAGACTTTATTCATAACTAGGATTCATAGCATTTAGGACATGCTATTATCAAGAAACAAGTTACACATATCAAGACTAAATACTAACATCAGAGTACTTAGCAGAAACTTAGCCGAAGAAAATCATGTAACCATATAGAGCAACAAATTTGAAACCTTAGACAACCCCACCAGCAGCACATCACCGGCTTCAGCATCTCAACCTGAAAATATTTGAAAAAGATGGTGTGAGCACTAATGTACTCAGTGGGGTTTTATGAGAAAACTCTTGATAAACTTTAGAAATATCCAATTAATAACTAGCGGTATATGGAGAGCAAAACGCAAAAGCCCTCTCCATATCCGCAAAACCTTTTTAGTTCCTTTCTAGCGCCTTCCTGGCTCAAACCTGTTGTCTACTGTACCCTTATGCCTTAGGATGAGAGAGGGGTTATGTAACACCCTAAATTTCTTAAAGTGTTAAACTGATTTTTAATGATTTTAATTGATGCGGAAATGTGAATAATTTTTTTTAAAATTAAATAACTTAAAGAATAATTTAACTTAATTAGTGAAAACATTTGAGGTGGAAATAAATACATGAATTTAGTAGATTAAAATTGTACTTGAATTAGTTAAAGCATTTGAGTAGAAAAATAAATACATGGATTTAGCAAAAGGAAATGATACTTAATAAATTAAATTAGCAATTTAACTAGAATATTTTTATTTGAGAAGTTTATCATAAGTTCTAAAAATGATATAAAATAAATAGCATGAGTAGATGTCCAAGAACCAACATGATCCATGAAATATGAATTATCAATAATTGTCTAAAATAAAATTTGACTAATGTAAGCGGAAGAAATGAAAATTGACTTGACTTATCATTCGACCTCCAACACGCCACTAAATCAATTACCTGAAAATATTAATGAGGGGTGAGCATATATAAAATATACTCAGTGTGGGAAATTATGCAGAGATTGACCCAAGTTAATAAAACAGCAGCACACATATAACTGATACTGAGAACTGATAGTACCTTAGTACCGAAACATGATAGTACATTAGTACTAATTGAATCGCATAGCGATAATGACATTTGTGCACAAATACTGAGAGCCAAATGAATGAACAAATAGTCCCATGGCCCATTGATAGTAACATGTAATACGGCCAACACATGATATTAAAATGGGCAAAAATATAGATCAACGGCATAAAATAAATGAATCCCACACCTTAATTGAATTGATGAACTTCGAGTCAAACCCTAACAATAACTTATTGTCTTAGTCGCGCCGCACCTAGAGTACCAAATTAAAATAAAACTTATAAATGAATGTTCAATTTTAAATGCAAACTGACTTGAAATGAGCATGAAATTAAATAATGAAATGTCCCAAATTTCTAAATGAGTTTTGTATGAAACATGGCCACAAACAAGAAATCCAGATTAGATGCAAGCATAAGACTGAGTATTTCTATTAAAACCATGAGTTCATCGAAAATAATTTGGATAATGTATGGGAATTATATTTAGTTAACACCATGATAAATTAAACTATTCCAATAAATTTTGATTGAAAAAAAAAAGAAAATCTGACCGTGAACTATCATCTAATATTTTTATTTTATTTTTAGATAAAATCTTATGAATCTGAAATTTGATTAATAAAAATAGTGATGCAAGAACTTTGAATACAAAAACTAGAATTAGTCCAACTATTGATCAAATTAGCTAAACTTACTTCGCAAAGATGTTCACATAAATAATCTGATTATAATTTTATCAGCAAGTTTTTAACCCATTAATATCTAAACTAATAATTTATAAAATAACTAGGACCATACACGTCCAACATTAAAAAAAGAAAGAAAAAAACCGATAACTTAGAAGGTTATCCATGCTACAAATCATGTATTTTATTATATAAAAAAACAATTTAAATTAAGCATCTCATTAATTTAAAATTCCTAATCAATAATGATTATTACTACATTTAAACTATCCTTTCAAATAAATTCTCATCACCTCTGCCCATATTAATTTAAATATAAATAATAGTAAAAAAATAGACAGTACGATTAACCTTATTCATTAACAAATTCAATAATCCACTAAATCCAAAGTTAAAGTTCTAAATCACATTAAAAAAATTCATCATCCTTCTACCACTTAACTTTCGACTACAGAAATCTAGAAACCAAGGATCATAAATTATTGTTAAAAACTTTGGAAAATGATTTTTAGCATAACACAGAAAACGAACCATGATATTCATAAATTTAAAAATAAAGGGGAGATCAATGATGGAGAAAATAAAATAAATAAATAAATAAATAAAAAGTCTATGTGCAGTATATCTCGATGATGTACTTATTGAGAATCAAAATATGTATATGAGTTTTTTTTTTTATTGTGATACATGCTTGAAAAAAAAACAAAATATTAAATTATTAAACTTGCAATATTAGAAAACGTTTACCTCTGACACACTCTACCAATCCTCCTCAAGCTTGAGATTAAGAAGCTCCCTCAACTAGCGGCGCTTAAAAGAATCGGCGGAAAAGCTATGCTACTTTAGGAAAAATATTGAATCTTTCTATCAATGAATTAGGACTTCATTTTCCATTTTAGAAGAACCCTAAATATGACAAGATGCATTGATTGATCTCTTTTTCAAGAATTAACGAGATACTAGTTTTTTTTTTGTGTAAATCTATAAATATAGACAAAAAAAAAAGTAAAAAAAGGAAAAAAAAGGCAACATATAAGGGTGCAGTAGTTTCATGGGCAATTTGGAGTTATGACACACTTGGCCCACACCCAATGATTGGGGAAATGTACTTTTTATGTTTTTTTCAAAACAAAACATTAAATGCACCCTAAAACCCTAAATTTTAAAAACCCTATCATAGATCGATCCCTACCAGTTTTTTGTAGACAATTTATTTTTAAAATTAATAATAATGAATAACGATAAGGATAACGAAATTAATAGTAATGATAATAACGAAATTAATAGTAATGATAATAATAATAAGAATAACGAAAGTAATAATAATAAGAATAACGAAAATAATAATAATAATAATAATAATAATAATAATAATAATAATAATAATAACGAAAATAATAATAATAAGAATAACGATAGAAATTAATAGTAATGATAAGAATAACGAAAGTAATAATAATAAGAATAACGAAATATATATATTGATAATAACGAAAGTAACAATAATAAGAATAACGAAATAATGATAATAAGGATAACGAAAGTAATAACGATAAGAATAACGAAATAACGAAAGTAATATATCATTATATATCGATAATAACGAAAGTATAATAATAAGAATAACGAAATATATATATCGATAATAACGAAAGTATAATAATAAGAATAACGAAATATATATATTGATAATAACGAAAGTAATAATAATAAGAATAACGAAATAATGATAATAAGCAATAACGAAAAGAATTACGAAAATTTATCAATATATAACGAAAACTTATCGATATATAACGAAAACATATAACGAAAATTTATCAATATATAACGAAAAATTATGACGAAACATTTATAACGTTATGCATCAATGCATTATTCTGTCATTTCTGTGTGGTCAACATGAGGTAGGTAAAATGCATAAATATTTGTATTTGCATAGGTAGGTAAAATGCATAAATATTTGTATTTGCATAGGTAGGTATTAGTTGGCCCAAATTAAATGAAATTTAATGCATTTAATTTTGTGTAAGAGAGGTTGTTGTCATTCTCCTATATTTACACTACACCAATGCATCAACTCAACCCACACCCAAATAGAAGAAATAGCTCGAAGAGTTTGGTGAAGAAAATCTCTGAATTCACATAAAAAATGAATGTTTGATCGTGCAAGCGGAAGATCATCGTCATCAACAAAACATCATCATCGGTGAAATTTCGCGGAAAAATTCTCCAAAATTGAAAGGTACGTTTCAAGTTTTGTTACGTTCCTTACTTAGAAAATTGTTTTAGGTTTTATTTAGCCAAAATTATATTCCTGCAATTAGGCTATAACAAAGGCATAACGATAAAGTATAATGATAGTTTTAATTTTCTTGTCGTTATGGTTAGTTTCAATTATTGTTAAAGTATAACCCTAGTTTTAATTTAATTTTCGTTATTGTCCAATTGAATTGTCGTTATGGTTAAATAAATTTTTTCGTTATGGTTAGTTAATGTTGAAATTTAATTTGTGCTAATGGTTATCGTTAGGGTTAGTTAATGGTTAAATTTAATTATCTTTATGGTTAAATAGAAATATCATAAGGATTAGGTAATGGTTTAGTAGAATTATCGTTATGGTTAAATTTAAATTTTTTTTATGTTTAAATTTAAGTTTCGTTATTCTTAAAATTTTTATTTTCGTTAAGGTGGAATTTATATTTTCGTTATTGTTTAATTTGAGTATTCCTTATGTTTAAAAAAATTTCATTATGGTTAATTGTTGTATTTAAATTTTGTGAAGATATTATTAATTTAAAGTTTCGTTATTTTTAAAACTAAACTTTCGTTATTCTTAAAAATGTCATTTTCGTTATGTTTAAATTTAAGTTTCGTTATTCTTAAAAATGTCATTTTCGTTATGTCATTTTCGTTATTCTTTAATTAAATTTAAGTTTCGTTATTCTTTAAATTTTAAGTTTCGTTATGATTTAAATTTAAGTTTCGTTTAAATTTTCGTTATGTTTTAAATTTAAGTTTCGTTATTCTTAAAATTTTTATTTTCGTTAAGGTGGAATTTAAATTTTCGTTATTGTTAAAACTAAACTTTCGTTATTGTTTAATTTGAGTATTCCTTATGTTAAATTTTTTTTCATTATGGTTAATTGTTGTATTCAAATTTTGTGAAGATATTATTAATTTAAAGTTTCGTTATTTTTACAACTAAACTTTCGTTATTCTTATTAATGTCATTTTCGTTAATGGTTAAATTTAAATTTTCGTTATTCTTAAAATGTCATTTTCGTTATTTTGTAATTTAAATTTTCGTTATTGTTAAAACTAAACTTTCGTTATTCTTTAATTTGAGTATTCCTTATGTTAAAAAAAATTTCATTATGGTTAATTGTTGTATTTAAATTTTGTGAAGATATTATTAATTTAAATTTTCGTTATTTTTAAAACTAAACTTTCGTTATTGTTTAATTTAAAGTTTCGTTATTATTGAAATTTAATTTTCGTTATTGTTAAATTTAAAGTTTCTTTATGTTTAGAAATTAACTTTCGTTATTGTTAAATAAAAATTTCGTTATAATGATAGTTTTAATTTTCGTTATTGTATAAATTCAATGTTAGTTATGGCTAAATTTATATTTCGTTAGGTATAAAATTAATTTTTGTTCTGTATTGTTATGTTTATTTTTAAATTTGTTTTTGTTATGTTTATTTTTAAATTTATTTTAGGGCAGATGGTTAGACGTCGTATTATTGTACGACATAGTGGCCGATGGGATAGAGCTCAGTACGTAGATGGTGTGGAGGAGTTGATCATCATGTCATCGGATGATTTATGTTCTAGGTCACTGATCAGAGAGGTACATGAGTTATTGGAGACCGATCCCACATGTGTCGAGTACCAGTTATCATGGATGTCGAGCACCAATAGTGGTAGACAGATCAAGACAAGACTGAAAGATGATGCTGGTTTGCTAGACTTGCTCCATGAGCAGAGTCAAGAGATGGTCGTGTATGTTGTTCAGAGAGGCAGCAGCAGCTCAAGGGTCATCATTGACACCGAGCCTGAGTACAGAGAACCGGTCAGAGAGGAGGTTCGTGATGATACGCAACACTATGAGGCTCCAGAGCATGATTTTGACGACGATGCATTCCCGCATGAAGGAGGAGAAGAAGAAGAAGAAATTCCTACTACAGATGAAGAAGCGGAGGAGAATGTGAGAACGGACTTGCTCGAATCAGTGTTCACAGAGTTCACGGGATGGATTCGTTCTACAGGGGGTACGGGACGATTGATAGGCATGACCGGAGGAGCATCATCGTCGAACACTAGGGCTGAGGATGTATCTGAGAGGGGTGGGAGCAATTGGCTTGTTCCACTTGCGAATGTTGACATTGCAGGCCCACTGAGTTGGGACGAGCCTTCAGCAGCCAATACGGATGAACTTCAGAAGGGTGCAATTTTCCGCACCAAGGATGATTTGGCCCTGGCTGTGGGACTGTATCACATGCAGAATAGAGTGGAGTATGTCGTGTATCGATCGAACAAGACACGGCTGGTCTACATGTGCAAGCATGGCAGGGAGTGCCCGTTAAAGCTGTGTGCCGTTGTGGATGGAGTTGTTTGGAGAATCTACAAGTTCGACGGCACTCACACTTGCCACATGGATATGAGTCGAGTTGCCCCACGACAGGTGCCTGCACGGGTGGTTGCAAAGTATTTTACACGTAAACTGGTCGATGAGGGGGTTGTTCTAAAGCCCAAAGAGATGGTCTCCGAGCTTCTACGTGAGTACGGGATCCAGATTGATTACAGTTTCGCTTTTCGCTTGAGGAACATTGCAATTGAGATGATCTATGGGGACTTTGATAAGTCCTATGCGCAATTGCCCGCATTTCTACACACGTTGCAGCTACGCAATCCCGGGACATTGTACGAGTTTCAGACGAACACCGTACATGAGCTGAAGTATACATTTTTGGCACTTGGACCGTGTATCAGTGCCTTCCATACGGGTGCAAGACCAGTGGTCGTGATTGATGGGACACACTTGAAGGGGAAAAACAAGGGGATTTTGTTTGTTGCTGTGACGAAGGACGGCAATGAACAGGTGTTACCTATTGCAGTTGGTATCGGTCCGATCGAGAATGATGACACTTGGATCTGGTTCCTGAATCGATTGCATATCACTTTGGGCGAGATAGAAGACCTCCTGATCGTGTCCGACCAGCACAAGAGCATTAAGAATGCTGTCGCGGCTGTTTTTCCAAGAGCGACACACGGATTGTGCTATTATCATCTACAGACCAAGATGGCAAAGCGCGGGTCCAATGTCATTGGGTTGTTTAAGGAGGCTGCATATGCATATCAGACAGATGTATTCCAGAGGCACTTGTCAGCATTGGAAATGCTGAGCAGACCAGCATACGAGAAGCTTTGTAATATTGGTCCGCAGCATTGGTCCCGATCGCAGTGTTCCGTACGGCGTTTTGGATTCATGACATCTAATGCGGCTGAGTCACTCAATGCCCGTCTACTGTGGGCTAGGAGACTGCCTATTTGCTCAATGCTTGAGTCGTTCAGGAAAATTGTGGAAGAGTGGTTTGTTGAGCGTCGGGCTGTAGCGCAGACGTGGGATCACGTGTTGACACAGCCCATTGTGGACAAGTTATCCAAGAATGTCGAGCAAGGGCGATGTTTTTCCATTCGATGCACGACCTTAGCACACCTGTGGAAAGTAGAGGTGGGCATGAAGTCTTTTATGGTCGATCTTCATCATCGGACCTGCGATTGTCGTGAGTTCGAGTTGGATTTGATCTCGTGTAGCCACGCTGCAGCAGCGATCAGGTACATACTTGTTTAAATTTGTTAACACTATCATTGTTGTGAGTAATCATGTTTTTTAACTATAATTCGTGTTCACACGTAGATTCTCCGGTGGAAACATATACGAGTTTGTGGATAGATGCTACAAGACAGAGACAATTGCCAGCATGTATGACTCAGTCATCATGGGCTTACCCAGTCCAGAAGATTGGATTGTCCCGCCTGACGGTTGTCCACTTGTGCGCGCTCCTGTGATAACAAAACAGGTCGGTCGTCCTCGAATGTCTAGAGCTCGGGGGGGTGTTGAGGCGTCATCCAGTCAGCGGAGGCAGATCTGCACTAGATGTCATGTCCCGGGCCATAACAGACGCGTATGCACAGCCCCGGTGCCCATTGTCGGTGTGGACTTAAATGCACCTCCAGAGAGCGCGCCACCGGAGTCTGCACGTAGAAGAGCACCTAAGAAGTGTGGTATTTGTGGTGAGACGTCTCATACCCGTCCCAGGTGTCCGAGTAGACAGACGGAGGACCTAGATTGATCATGTCTACATTATCGTCGTTGGCTTGCAGTGATAATATGGTTTATCTAGACTTTGGTTGTATTTGTTTAAAATGATAATGATGTCTACTTTGGTTTTATTTGTTTAAAAATCATGTAGTCAACAAACATATTTGAATAAAATGAACGAGCAATGTCAAATGCAATACATATATAACATCATAAGTCACTCTAGACGGCCATAGCTAAGTGAGTAGATCCTCTTTGCTACAGAAAGCCGATATCTCTGAATATCATATGTACTGACATCAAGACCAGGAGTGCCAAACAACAAACGATCCACATACATCATAGCATAAACACCACAACTGATGCTGTCGAACTGCGCAAACTGCTCCTGGATAGTCTTGTCCAGTGTCATGGCTAAGAGATGTGTATCTGGCCTAATCCGACCTCTCCAAAAACCAGCGCTCCACATGACGCGTGGCAGTAAATGTAGGAGTGGTAGCAGCTCTCGATCACGCCTCTGAGACAGCTCTCTGTTCTCCGGGAGGTGCATCTGGAACAATAACGAGTCATACAACTCGACCCTCCACGTCTCGAAACAGATACGTACAGTGACCCAGTGAGCATTTCCAACATTACATATCATGACCGCCTATAAAAATAATAATGATTAACGGATGAATATAAAAAAATCATCATAGATAGTATGATAAGTATACTTGAAAGATCACTTACATAAGCTACCTCGTCCACGGGACCTCCTGGACGCCACCCTTGCCTCTGATTACTTCCAGTAAGACATCTGGAGGATCCCAGTGCAGATATCTGTCCTCACCATACACCTCCTCACAGTGAGGATCTCTTGGATGAAGGTGCTCCCATGCTGACTGTAGCTGAACCTGAAAAAACCACATGAACAAATCAAGCTTCGACACAAAGAGACAATGAAATACAAAAAAAGCAAAGAATGTATCTTGAACTTACAAAAAAATATGGAGAGCAAATCACAACATCGCTCCTGTGCCTTCTGAAAAGTCGTCGCTTCACCTCAAGCAAGAAATGTGCAACCATCTCATAATCAACGAGCTCATTAACATCCTCCAAACGCTCAAAAAATGCCTGCCAGAGTATGCCACCGGTGGGAATAACCTGGATATTCACCCCATGACCCTTCCTCCTAAATTCCGTGTATCCACGCTCTACCCTACGCGCTTCATCCGCCTCCAGTAAGTCAAATACCGTCGAACGCGTGGCAGACGAGGGGCCAACAGATGACGGCTGGGTAGACGACGGGCCTGGAGATGACTGCGCGTCTGACGAAGGGCGCGAAGAAGATCGACCCGCAGATGATCTGTTTCTGGCTTTCCCCCCTCTCATACGGGGGGACATATGAGGCGCTGTGGGGCCCCTGGGTAGTGTGGGGTCTCTGGGAGGTGGTGTGGGGTCCCTAGGAGGTGGTGTGGGGTCTCTGGGAGGTGGTGTGGGGTCTCTAGGAGGTGGTGTGGGGTCTCTGGGAGGTGTGGGACCCCTGGGAGGTGGTGTGGGGTCTCTGGGCACCGGTGTGGGCCCTCTGGGTGGTGTGGGCGACCTGCGTAGCCGACCCATAACAAGGTCTTCCAACCGCCCCATCCGATCAGATAAGCCTTCAATCATCCCTCTGATACTGTTCTCCATCTGTCTGAAATTATTCTCCATCTGACCCATAATGCGGGCTTCTGAGGTAGCAACGGCGTCGATAACACGATCGAACCAACCAGGACGTGGACCGGGCTCTCCACGGCTCCCCTCATGGCTCCTCCTCGGGCGCTTACTGCCTGTCGGTCGAGGAGGGCTCTCACTGCGGTCCGGTCCCTGCTCCGAGGGTCCAGATCCCTCATCCGGCTCGTCTATCAGATGGTGCGTCGTCTGTGGAGCCTGCTGCTGTGTAGTACGGGCACTCCTACGATGTGGTCCTGGGTTGACGACGTCAGAGATCCCCTTGCATGTCCTCGGGACCACACGACGGGCAACCCCAGTCAGCAACTTCTTCTTGGAGACCTTTCGAGGTACCACGTACCTCACACCCAACAAACTATCTCCGTCCAAGCTCTGAACATATGGGGTCAGGAGCTCCGCTGCTGATGGCACCATCGGCTGGACATCCATCTGCACCAGTAACGAACACCATGTTAACATTAACCAATATTACTTCAATTTAATAATTAAAATTATTTATATAAAAAGGGTTACCTGTCTATCAAACAATCTGGAGAAGTCGATGCTCGGGGCTATGAATGACCACCCCAATAAGCGAGGTGTAGGCATCTGACCTCCAGGGACGCCCAAATGACAGACAATCTCGGGGAAAACCTCACAGGCCCATGCCTGTTTTAAAACATAGAATATCATGTAAGTATAATATCAAATCACTAAAACATAAATTTTTCATGATAAATTCGACTAATTACCTGAAATGCCCAAACAGGTCCGTACCAATGATACGCTCCGTCCCCCTGTGGGCCCATATCCCGTCGAGCTCTAGGGAGAATGCTGACAAAGTGCATCAGGATCTGAAATGTGTATCCCCCCCATGGAAAAGAATTCCACGCATCAGCATCCTCCACCAGGGCCCACACCCAGTCATCGATCGTACGTCCAGGGTCCTGGCAAAATAACATCCGGTACACGATCAGGATGTTCGCAATCTTCACGTAATCTGGAGGGTGATTGGCTAGACGCATCGCCGTGAACTTCTCATACATCTGTGCAATTGTCGTCTTCTTCCCTTGAAATAGCCGGTGATAGATGCCCCTGGCCGGAATCACATGAGCCGCATTCGGATCGAAACTGGACGGTCCAAACCGCAAGCCCGACACCAGTGCGAACTCTGAGGGCCCAAAGTGTAGTGTCGTGCCACTCACATGGAACCGACACTCTCTACCCTCGCGTGCAGGATCCTGGACACGCACTTCGCGACAAATCAATGCATGCAACGCCTTCCGGGCTATGTTACCCCCCCTAAAGTCCACGAAGTGTCCTAAGCATCCAGATCTGAACGTCTGGATCGTATTCTCACCGCCGAAATGTTGTAACACCTCCCTAATCTTGTCTACTAACTCCATCTTAACGTACATATTCACAGTCGGCTTGAACCTCTGGAGGGGGCGTCTAATCCACTCGATCTAAATTTCACAATAGAAAATTAGTCTGTTATTATTATTATTATTATTATTATTATTATTATTATTATTTATTTTAATAATTAAAGAAGTATAATTATGTATATTAATCCGTTTTTTATATTTTTATTTTTTACTATTATTATTACTTACACGATTATTATTATTATTATTATTATTATTATTATTATTAGTAAAAAGTATTATTAATTATATTAGATGTTTTTGTTATTTTTATTTTTTACTAATAGTATTTAATTAGACGAATATTATTATTATTGTTATTATTATTATTATTATTATTATTATTATCAAATTATTGTTGTTGTTGTTATTATTATTAGATTATTATTATTATTATTATTAAAAAGGTATTATAATTTATATTAATTGTTTTTGTTATTTTTATTTTTTACTAATAGTGTTATTTGGACTAAGGTTATCGGTTGTGATTACTTTTAATTAATTTAAATTAAATTGTTATTAAGGCACCACGGTAATGCTTTATTAAATTAAATCATAACGATTGATTAAATACATAATTATATTAATTGTTTTTGCTATTTTTATTTTTTAACTAAATTAAATTACTTGTAATTAAATTAAATCACAACGATTAATTTTTTTATTATTTTATTAATTGTTTTTGTTATTTTATTAATTTATTATTATTATTATTATTAAAAAAGTATTATCAATAACGAACTAAATATTTAACACTTCCGAACATCTAATTGAACCCAATAAGGAAAGTTTTAATATTAACATATCAAAATTTAAATTTAACAATAACGATAATTAGATTTAATAATAACGAAATTTACATTTAACATAGATGACATAAACGAAAGTTAAAATTTTAGCATAACGAAAATAACATAAACGCATAACGAAATTCAAAAATCAACGTAACGAAAATCAAAATTCAATGTAACGAAAATCAAACAATTAGCATAACGAAAATCAAACAATTAGCATTACGATATATTAAAAATAGAAAAACGATTAATTAAAATAACCTTTCGTAATATACTTTCGTTACATATTAAGGGCATAACGATATATTAACAATATAATAACGATTAATTAAATTAACATTTCGTTATGCACTTTGAAGTTTTTTTTAATTACTTTCGTTATGCAATTTAACTAATTTCGTTATGCATTAAACAACTTTCGTTATGCATTAAAATAGTTTTGTTATGCATTTACACTTTCGCTATGCAATTTAACAACTTAGTGCATTAACATTTCGTTATGCAATTTAGTGCATTAACATTTCGTTATGCACTTTGAAGTTTTTTTTAATTACTTTCGTTATGCAATTTAACTACTTTCGTTATGCATTACACAACTTTCGTTATGCATTAAACAACTTTTGTTATGCATTAAAATAGTTTCGTTATGCATTTACACTTTCGCTATGAAGAAAACTACCATCGTTATGCAAATACACTTTCGTTTTACATCTAAAATAGTTTCGTTATGCATTTACACTTTCGTTTCGTTATGCATTTACACCAAGACTATCGTTTTACATTTAAAAATCTCACGTTACTCCAGATCTAACAATTAAACATGGAAATTTCTTTCACCAAAACATGCTTATGTATTCTCGAAACAAGCTAACCTCTGCCGGAATTTCTCCTGCCGAACCCGTCCGAAGATCTCTTGTATTCTCCATCTTCGATTAACAATTCTAACAATTAAAAATAAATGGGTGATTAGATTATGATGATGATGCACGAGAGAGAGACGAGAGATGGGAGAGGGGGAGATTTCAATTACCTTATCGCTTTCGTGGCGGAGTCAAGGGAGCAAATATGATTTTTTTTTTTTGGTTTTTCGTTACTTCTTCTAATCTATACAGAGGGGGAACGAAAGTAGTTACAAAATTTAATACCGAGATAGAGAGCAGATGAGAGAGTGAGAGAGTGTAAAGGGGGTGGTTACAAAATTTAATACAGAGATTTCGAATAATTAATACCACAGCTTTGTTTTTTTTTCAAACTAACATTGAGTTTGGATAGACGAGAGAGGGAGAGATTTTATCCGATTTTATTCCATGCAAATCTTTTGTTTTTTCTGCATGAAAAGTACAAATATGTAAGATGCTTTTTCAGAAAAGTAAGGGAATATTCAGTTTTTTTGTCAAAGATTTTAAACATAGTACAAATTGCCCATATAACTCCTACCCCTTTAAAACTTGCCCAACTATATCGATTTTAGCATTTTTTTGTCTAGATAAAAATATCACACTTTTTTTTTTTAAAGAATTGACTCCCCATTTTTTTTTTAATTTTAGTTTAAAACTTTCGAATATATTATAAAAGGGTGTATAATAAGATTCAAAACTCTACTGAAAATAAAAAGGAAATTTGAAAATAAAACCATAGTTTAAAATGTTGACCAATTTTTCTTCTTAAATAGAATCTAAAATTCCTCACCCTCTAGCTCTAAAGTATATGGATTTATCATAATATAAATCAAATCTATATAAACCAATATATAAAAATATGCTCATGCATGCCATCATTTTGTACCGAAAATTAAATGGCTTAAATGGATTGAATAATCAAACTTTTAATGAATATAATATTAACTCCTTCTAAGGCCTAATTAAAAATAATAAAAATATTTTATCTCAAAGCATGAACTCAATGTATACACATATGTATGGACCTCTTATAATTTTTTTTTTCAATTCATGCAAAAAAAATGATTTTCTATATGATTTTAAATAAATAAATCTCAATTCACTAAATAAAATTTAATATATATATCTAGGGCGCGACTTAGACTATATCATAGCTCGAACATTAAAATTCACATATTTGAAGATAAATATTTTATTTAAACAGTGATTGGAAAATGGGTTGTTACAGGTTACCTCAAATATAGCTCGAACATTAAAATTCACATATTTCTAGCATATCAAAATATGCTTGAGAGCTCACTTAACTCATAATAACTTACTTTACTTCATCAAACTCAAATAACAATTTAACAATATCATGCATATAACTTTCTTCCTTCCTTTCCTTGTACAAAGACTAAACAAGCAGAGCATAAAATATTTTAATTGGATATTCATCTTGCCCTATCATGCTTCTAGATCTTAATAGCTCAAACCTTATACTTGGTTCAGAACCACCCACCTCAATGATGAGCAACTCGATAACGAGCATGTAGATGAAGCGACGAGCTGAAAATCCTTCCTCGGGCCTCCTCGGGGTTCACCTCATCTTTATGAAAGTTGATGAATGACTTGAAACCTTATTCGAGATCCTAACAAGAAATCGAAATGATATCTAAACCCTTGACCCTTAACTATAACTTAAAATACGAGAATTTAAATGATTAAGACATCCGAAATTACCGCACAAGGGGACGGAAAATTCAACTCGGACGATCGAGATTCCGGAAAATTGGCCACTGCTACATCGTAGATCTTCGAAAGCGCTTCGATTTGAGTACTGGTCGGCCCCATGTTTCCAACCGAGGCGAAAGTTATGGCCTCCGTACGAAAACGTGCCGGAGCTGCCGCAACAGCACTAGCGCCGCGGCGCCCCCTAGCGCCGGGGCGCCCCTGTGCGCGCCGACGGCCCCTAGCGCCGCGGCGGGGGGGGAGGGTACGGTAGCACCCTCCCTACCCCGCAGCGCTCCGCAGCGGCCCCCTGCACCGCCGCGCTCATTACTCCGCTCCTCTCTCAACTGGGGGTGCCTCACGAAGAGGCTCCCCTCTCTCTCTCTTTCTCTACTCTACAGAATTGGGATGAAGAAGTGAATGAGCGAGGAAAATATAAGGGGGAGGGGTTCTATTTATAGGAAAAATAGCGGCTTCATCCAGAAGCTACTGCAGTGCAATAATACTGCTTTAAAAATATCGGGTTCGGTTAAAAGACGCTTTATTCAATGGAAAGGTCCAAATGACCTTATTCATAAAATACAAAAATACCGGGAGGTTCGTTGACTTGAGTACTATTAAACCAATTTGACTCGGGATAAAGAACGAGTCATCTTTAAGGAAAATGAGAAAATATTCTCTTTTCAAAAATAAAGTTACTATTCCACACAACGGACAAATAAAATTCTCGAGCGCTCGATTGACCTCAGAATGAAAACCTGAGAACGCCAACAGATTCCTTGAGAAATTTCCTATAGGATAGGCTTGGAAAAAGGCTCGGGTCAACATACGAGATTTCACAAATTTCTAAGGATCGCTCTCCTACGAAAAAACACTATTCATAACTTTTTTAAACGCGTTTTAAATCACTGGGAACTTAAACGATTTCAGATTTAAAATTCGAAAGCACCGGCATGCTCCTTGGGTCAACGCCTTTCAAACATGACCAAAATCGGCTATAACTGAGCTCAGATCGAAATTCTCAAAAAGACGTTTTTACGGAAAATAACTCCTAAAATCACGGTTTAGAACCGAAACATCCTTATTATGCTCAAAATTCCTCTTAATATTTCCTAATTAAAATTAGGAATTACTTAATCATATTCTGAAAATCCGGGTTCTTACATCCTACATCCCTTAAAAAAATCGTCCTGAAATTTACTTCCTCTCAACAGAGATCTGGATACCTCTTCAAGAATATACAGCCTTACTGAAACGGCATAGTTTTAAAACCTTACTATACGGCTAAGAATAGCCTGAGGCCTTCCTTTATAAATGAGTCCTTATGCAGGGCTAATACTTCTATAATCTTTCTTCTTTTCTTCCTCAAATCTTGAGCATCTTCTATCTTTTCTTCCTAATGAAATCTCTCTCGAAATACCGCTTCCCACGAACTCCTTATGATCTTGCATTCGAGCGGACCTCTAGAAACTATTCGATCAACAAAATAAATAAAAGAAAACTTTACTAAACTTGTTCATCGAGCACGGGCAATCTCAATGAATCCATCCTTCTTTTATCTTGCTTGGATTTACTTTTCCTTCTGACTTTACTTCTTGCAGCTTTGAGAAACTTTAACGGACTCGAATTAGACGATAAACTCGAATTAATTAAGCACCTCTTTCGATGGTTCCTCTCACGCTCTATCACATTCGAAAACTCACTTTTATCTTCATCTTTAACTTCTTGAGGTTCGACTTTTTCATCTTCTTGGGGCGTACTTCGTGATGCGCTCCAAACTAAAATTCTCAACGCAACTTAATCTAAACTTCCTTGTCGCAATCATCTCTTTTCCTTGAAGCAGTCGTCTGCCTTCGTGGCTCCTGCTGGTGGTCACCATTGCTTGCAGGTGTGAGGATCGCACGTCTGGACTTTAAATGCACGCTTGGAACTTACTTGCCGACATTTCTTTGATCACCTCCAAACGTAACAAGCTGAGAAATCTTCTTGGAAACGCACGTCCTAAACTTAGAAAATACTATCTGGCACTTACTTGGATTCTACTTCCTACTTGGAAATACTATCTCTTATTCCTCCAACCATGACTAGAAAGAATACTGCTATAGCTTTCTGCTCTATTCCAAGATCCACACTCGAGTACTATGAGTGAGAGCAAAATAAGTGAATGCCTCTGAGTGAGGTCTTTATCTTAATCAATAATTCTTTAACAAGCTTAAAAGCTGGAAAGAATATAACACTAGGTTATATATGCCAAAAAAACATTGCCTTTTCAGAGGACTTATAAACTTGAAGGATTCTTGCATATAACAAAGATATGGAAGAAATCAATGATTAGCAACTGAAAACCGTGCTAAAATATTTTCACAAAGGCATCAGCATAGCCTAACAAGGAAGTGCTATTACTGATTCTTGATGATTAGGAGTATCATCCAAAAGATTCACAATTTATCCAAGAGGATATAATCAAAGAGTTTCAAATGGTATAAATGAAGAGTTTCAATTTATACGAAGCTATTGAAGGGCAATTGATTCAATTGACAAAGAGAACAAATAAATCAATTCCAAAAGAAAATCAATAAATCGATTCAGAATGGGAAGGAATAAATCGATTCTATTGACAAGAGAATAAATAAACTCAACAAAACTTCTTATCAAACTGAAACTCTCAATCTACCGAATATTAGGTCTATCTTCTTAAGGATCTTCTTTGGGTCTTATCTTTCTTCTTTGAGCAGTGCACATCTTCTTCTTGGCGAGGTTGCTATGAAATAGCATGAGTCGGCTTGACTAAAATGGCTGCGCCTGAACGGAAAGCAATATCCGGGGATCTTCTCCTATCTATCAAAAGGGATACGACAAAGTGACTTAATCTATGGATCCTCCTGGACTCAATACAACTTGACTTCAACGTCTCTTGGAAGCTTGGTAGAACACCAATATATATTCAAACTCTCTTGGCTATAGTCATGATGACAATCTCCATCTTCATTAATCGGCTTGAAACAAGTGATAACTTTGGGCATTGAATGCGACGTGACCTTGAGCGTATGATTATCGAATCATCGAGCCTCTATCGAAGGGAACGAACCTTCATTCCTTGCGAATGCAATTGGATCTTCAAACGAGACTTCTCTAGAGTTAAAAACTCTTGCGTGGGGATTCCTTGAACTTGCGTTGGATCTGCGATCGGATAACTTGCCTTTAACTCGACTGCTCACCTTCTTGCTCCTTGCTCAAAACCGAACTTCATGACCTTCTTTTCGATTCTACTATAATCTCGAAATCCTTTATCCTTCTTATGAACGCTCTATAATTGTTCTTTTGAACCACTTCTACTTAACTCTAGATCCTTGAGAGGGAACTTACTCAATCTAGGTTCATAAGAGAACCTAAAGGGAATTCTAGAATTCTCCTTAATTCAAGCTCGCTATAGTCTATGTTCTAACTATATTCTCTATGCCTCATTCCTCCTTAACTCATCTACAAATCCTTTTCTTATGGGTAGTAGACGAGCCTTTTATCAAAAGAAGATTTTTAAATCATCTTACAAACTTAATAACTTACTCAAAAATTTCAACGGTCCAAAATAGCCGAAACATTTTAAGTATTTGCAGAAATAATATTCTGAAAAGATTCACTGCTTGCTCGAGTCCTTAATAACTCAAAATTGTTTAAAACATTGATCTAGAACTTAGTTCAATAACTTCCACCTTAAACTTTGCTATAACCAAAAATTTTATTTAGAAAAGAAATATTATTCGACTTTCAAAAATCGACTAACCCTGTCTTGCTCAAAACTTTTCTCCTCATCCTGTACTTTCAAAAAGTTATACCAAATATAATAAAAATACTTTAACTCAATCATACCTTAACTTTGTTGAAGATGCGAGGGTGATGGTGAGCTGGGGTTTGCTGATTAATACCTTTGAACAATTCAATATTCACATAGAACTCAATCAAACTTTAAGAAGAGACAGGTTTGCAAAGTTACAAACCTTCTCTAATACCATCTGTAACAGCCCGGTCCCAAGGATGGGGACGGGGTTGTTGTGCATAAAATAACATGAAAAATTAGAATTCCAGGAGGGGTGTTTTTAGAATTAAACTAAGTTAGCGCCTCAAGAACTTAGGTAACTTAACTTTATGACTTGGAAGAACTATCGCTTTCAACAAATTAACAGGGTCAAAGGGTTCAAACAAATTGAAGGGGTCAAGGGATTCAATCGAATCATAAGAACGCCATATCCTAGGTCAACCGAAATTTAAACAGAATCCAAAGACAAACAGATAGGAATTTGACTTTATAACTAAGCAAGACTTCCTCAAAATCCACAATGGCTAAGACCCATAAAAAGTTCGGAGTCAAATAAATCATACTGTCTCATTCATAGGACCAAACAAGAAGCTAACTCAAGCTGAACTTGAACGAACATAATCATGCTTGAAAGAAAAAGCCTATTCGTAGGCGAACAACAACAACAAGCATGCAAGACATATTCACAAGTCAACTGAAAATGAACCGATACTAATATGTTCAACAATAGGACTTCTCAAGTAACCTAGAATCAATAAAGGAACAACTGGTATGTCAAAAGAACATGCTTCAAAGACTTTATTGATAACTAGGATTCATATCATTTAGGACATGCTATTATCAAGAAACAAGTTACACATATCAAGACTAAATACTAACATCAGAGTACTTAGCCGAAACTTAGCGGAAGAAAATCATGTGACCATATAGAGCAACAAATTTGAAACCTCAGACAACCCCACCAGCAGCACATCACCGGCCTCAGCATCTCAACCTGAAAACATTTGAAAAAGAGGGTGTGAGCACTAATGTACTCAGTGGGGTTTTATGAGAAAACTCTTGATAAACTTTAGAAATATCCAATTAATAACTGGCGGTATATGGAGAGCAAAATGCAAAAGCCCTCTCCATATCCGCAAAACCTTTTTACTTCCTTTCTGGCACCTTCCTGGCTCAAACATGTTGTCTACTGCACCCTTATGCCTTAGGATAAGGGAGGGGTTAGCTCAAGTATCCTCTAAGTATGCGAGGGGATTACCTAGCAGTGACTCTCTTTACTTTCAAATGTTCAACTTGGTGACTCAAAGGTCACGACATGATAATGCAAATAAACTATTCTTTGAGCTCGATAACCTGCTTACAACAAAAGCTATATCCTTTCTTAAATTCCTTCTTTACTTAACCTTAACCTTCCTTACGTACTTGACTTAGCTAGCAATACCAAGCCTAGAGCAATCGTCTAAGGGCTAATTCTTTAATTGAGCATAATCTCGGCCTATAAGGGATTTATAACTTACCCTAAAAGGAAAAACTTAGCTAAATAAGTTTTAGCAAAATCCAACATTCCAATACGAGGAAATGAACGTGGATAAATATCGATTTCAAATAAAGCAATTCTAAACATCTCATGCTAGCATAAATTGTATATAAACAATTCTAGCATATCCTTAGCTAATTAAGCTTAGCAGAACCCAATAACCAAATACTAGGAAATAAATGAGAATAAGTATAGACTGCAACTAAAAGAAATTCTAGACACCTCATGCTAGCATCAATTGTAGTTAAACAATTCTAGCATATCTAAACATGCTTGAGAGCTCACTTAACTCATAATAACTTACTTTAATTTATCAAACTCAAATAACAATTTAACAATATCATGCATATAACTTCCTTCCTTTCTTTCCTTGTACAGAGACTAAACATGTAGAGCATAAAATATTTTAATTGGATATTCATCTTGCCCTATCATGCTTCTAGAGCTTAATAGCTCAAACCTTATATTTAGTTTAGAACCACCCACCTCAATGATGAGCAACTCGATAACGAGCACGTAGATGAAGCGATGAGCCGAAAATCCTTCCTCGGGCCTCCTCGGTGTTCACCTCATCTTTATGAAAGTTGATCAATGACTTAAAACCTTATTTGAGATTCTAACAAGAAATCAAAATGATATCTAAAGCCTTGATCTTTAACCATAACTTAAAATAAGAGAAGTTAAATGATTAAGACATCCGAAATTATTGCAAAATGGGACGGAAAATCCTACTCGAACGATCGAGATTCCAGATGGTTGACCACTGGTACGTCGTAGATCTTCGAAAGAATTTCGATTTGAGTACTCATAGGCTCCGTCATTCCAACCGAGGTGAACGTTATGGCCTCCGCACGAAAACGTGCCAGAGCTACCGCAACAGCACTAGCGCCGCGGTGCCCCCTAGCGCGGGGGCGCCCCTGTGGGCGCCGGCGGCCCCTAGCACCGTGGTTGGGGGGGGTGCGCGCCGGCGCCCTCCCTGCCCCGTGGCGCCCCCATGTGCCGGGGCGCTCCCTGACGCCGCGGCGGCCCCTTGCGTCGCCGCGCTCCCTACTCCGCTCCTCTCTCAACTGGGGGTGCCTCACGAAGAGGCTCCCCTCTCTCTCTCTCTCTACTCTACAGAATTGGGATGAAGAAGTGAATGAGCGAGGAAAATGTAAGGGGGAGGGGTTCTATTTATAGGAAAAATAGCGGTTTCCTCGAGAAGCTACTGCAAGGCAACAATACTGCTTTAAAAATATTAGGTTCGGTTAAAAGGCACTTTATTCAATGGTGAGGTCCAAATGACCTCATTCATAAAATTTAAAAATACCGGGAGGTTCGTTGGGTCGAGTACTATTAAACCAACTTGACTTGGGATAAAGAATAAGTCATCTTGAAGGAACATGAGAAAATATTCTCTTTTCAGAAATAAAGTTACTATTCCACACAAGGGACAAATAAAATTCCCAAGTGCTCGATTGACCTCATAATGAAAATCCGTGAACGCCAACAGATTTCTTGAGAAATTTCTTATAGGATAGGCTTGGAAAAACAAGGCTTGGGTCAACACACGAGATTTCACAAATTTCTAACGATCGCGCTCCTACGGAAAAATACTATTCATAACTTCTTTAAACGCGTTTTAAATCACCAGGAACTCAAACGACATCGGATTTAAAATCCGAAAGCACCGGCATGCTCCTTGGGTCAACGCCTTTCAAACGTGACCAAAATCAGCTATAATTGAGCTCGGATCGAAATTCTCAAAAAGACGATTTTACGGAAAATAACTCCTAAAATCGCGGTTTAGAACCGAAACATCCTTATTATGCTCAAAATTCCTCTTAATATTTTCTAATTAAAATTAGGAATTTCTTAATCATATTCTGAAAATCCGGGTTGTTACAGATAAGGCCAAGCAACCATTTGACCAGCTGTTTGTGAAATCTTTTGAAGATCATCATATGGCCTAATCAAATTGCTCTTCAAGTTCATCAATCACCTTCACATTAACGTCACACCAATTTAATGCCAACGACTGTTCTCTAACTTTTTTACCCAGGTCAGTGTTATAAACATATCCTTTAGCAACGATTTTTTGGGGATTGAATAAACTTTTTAGGGAAACATATGGTGACGCTGTGCTTGATGTGCTCTAGCATTCGCTCTGGCTGGCTCAGCTACAGGTATTTCTGGCTGATGAGTTACTGCTGGCTGTCGAGCTACTCCTTCTGGCTAGACAGGATGGCCTTGAACTGGTGGTCGAGCAGTAAGAAGCTCGAGCTGTGCCATCATTTTGGCCAATGAATCCTCTAAGTTGTTCTTCAGTACTTGATAGTGATATTGGGCATCCAATGAATGTGGCATCGATGAAGATGCGTCTGTAGGACTATTAGGTGATGCGGGTGCCTTATCATGTTACTTATAACCATCTCTAGATTCCATTTATACCTACAAAACAAATAAAACAAAAGAAACTTTTTTTTGTTTTTTTTATCCCTCGTGTATTTCACTCAACTCTCGACCAATGCTTCAAATCCTAAGTAGAACTGATGCTTGCTCGTCTAACTTTAGTTAAGAGCTCGAACTTGACTTCCAAAGTACCACGGGGTATACAAAACACCACGAAGTAGGCTTGAAGATGATCGAATTTGGCCAAAAGTACACGTAGGTCACAGCAAAGCAGTGAGTCTTGTGCGGAACATCGTCCCACTTCCGGAATATTATTATGGAGGAAAATTGGAGTTCTGGAATAAAATTGGTAGGGAAAAAGAAATTGGTCGAAAATTGGAAGGAAATTAGGTGGTGGAATCGACTATAGGCTAGGGACGTGTATATGGGATGGATTGGGTGCGGATAATGTTGCTGGAATTTTTGGATGAATTTTGTACCAAAATAAGAGCAATAATCCAATAAGGAAACAAATTGAATTCAACTAGGAAACTAACAAGAAAACCCAAAACCAATCCTAATAGAACTAGGAACACTAAAATTCAACCCCCTCATTTTATATCATTATGATCGAAATTTTACAGCTCCCAACAACTCAAGCAAGATGTAAGATGTCGTTCCCAATCGCTATATGACGAAGAACTGCAAATCGCGACACAACAAAAGAAAACAAGATCAAAGCTACCCAACTCAACAAAAATCCAATAAAATTAATCAAGAAACTTAAGAAACAAAGCAAGAACAATGGTAACACAATAGGGCTCGATCAATTCAGATTTTTTTTATCAATTTTCTCATTTTTTGTACGATTTTTTTTTCTTTTTTCTTTTTTCCCAATATGATCAAATACTTTTGCCCCTACTGTGCCAGACATGAATTTGGATTGAACCACGACCAACTGAAGTTGACGTGGCTCTGATACCAAAAACTATGATGCGGCCAATCAATATGCGGAAGCTAAGGAAATAACACACAACAATTGTATGGTTGTTTCAATCCAAACACAACTAAAAATATGGAGATTAATATGACAAAAAAACTAACCTAAAACCCCAAATAAATTCGAACAAGATTTAAACACAAAACATAACCCGAAAACTATCGATTTAACCCTAAATTGACTCGATCAGAAACCTAAGAAATTGAAATCGGATTAGGCTCAAATTTTAACACAAGGTACAATCAGAAGTTATGAATAACATATCTAAAAATCATAAAAAATGCACCGGTCATTTTCACTTTGGCAGAGTGGTCATTTTTCGGACTGTCTAGGGTTTATAAATGGATCTATGGCTTGTATGGAGGGTTTTTGGACTTGGGAAGCTATGTGGACGAATATGGTGATGCTAGGGTGGATATGGAATGTGTATAATGGATGTGGAGGTGTGGAAAGGCGTGGTGATGATAAAAAAGAAATTAGAGGTATGAATCTTACTCGAAACGAACCTCGGATCGATAAGAATCCGAAACGTGCCTATGGAGTAATCTTCATGGCTGCCTATGTTGGGGTTTCTTCAAATTAAACCACCGCAGGATCATTTGGTTGTTCATTAATCCATGTTCATGCATATCATATTTTTATGTCACATGCATGTTTATCACAGTCTAACAGAAATAGAATGCATAGAAGATTCGAATCTAATAAAGTGGAAACATAGAAATGAATCTGCTTACAAATCGATAGACGGTCTGAGGACAAGATTACAGGACTAATCTTGATGTTGGATAAACACAGTATTGGTGCCACCTAGCACCTCAAAATTTGACCACCACAGTATTCTACTCCAAGATCTTCTGTTGTATTCCCGGACTGTATCTAGATTCAGAGTGGGCTGAAATCTACTAGATAGAGTTGTGAAATCTATGGATAACTTTGAGAGACAAAGAGGGGCTGATTTCCAAGTGCCAAATTTTCATCCCCCCCTCTCTATTAAATCGAGAGGTGGGCAAAAATTTACTTCTCAAACCCTACTAGGTTTGGCCCTCTATCTCAAGTTCAATATCCAGTCCACTATCAGTCAATTAGACTACAACAGGGATCAAGAAGAATATTAAATTGGCCCACTAATTTATTTAATATCCAATAAACTTAGGACATAATTAAATAAATTAAGTTTTACTTTTATTCCACTAAAGAAGTAAAACTGACCCACCAATTTAATACATATTTAATAATATGCTTTCTCCTTTAGTCCAGCCATTCCCCGTGTGTAAGATATAATGTTTATTAATTAATTATGTCAGCCTCTGACAGCTATAATTAATTAACATCTAAAGCCTTGAGTAGTACCACACACGATTTATCATGTAATGAATAAATTCCACCTGCAGGGTTTGAAGAGAACATCATCAACCTGGCGTACCTGGACACGGTGCTCATACATACTGCTCGAGACATCATGTTTACATTGTTATTACCCAAGATATCGAATTCGATCTACGAAAAGATCTCACCCATTGATAAATCAAAGTAACAAACAATGCACACATATGTTCGCCAATATCACATGACTTCAGAACCCGAACTCTGTGGATCTTTATTCTCTCAGTAACTGGGTCAGAGACAGAGAATAGTATCTTATCATGATCTTCTTCAATACACTAATGAGCGTACTAGAATAATTAGTTAGTCAAGATAAACTAACTTATCAGATTATTCTACGGTGTACCGATGGTGTGTTCAGGACCATCTAAGTCTTAAGCTCTTTAATACATTACAAGGTTCTAATTATATGATCTTACCATGTGACTTCCCACACCATATTATCTACAATATAAGTATATGGAACATTGTATAGAATAATTATAGAACATAATTTAAATGCAAACAGTGACTGCAATAACTTTCATTTCATATCATCACATCATTAGAAAAGTTTACAAAGACAAGTCTTCCAGTATACAAAACTAACAATCTCTCAGTTATACTTGAAGCATGTCTTTCAAGCATAATATCTAACTGGCTAACTCTGCAATCAAAACTATCAACTCAAACTGCGCCACCAGGTCTGCATGTCACTCCCATTTTCTCTATGTGACCATCAAAGGTCTTAGCCGGTAGGCTCTTCGTGAATGGATCAGCCAGGTTATCCTCCGATGCAATCTTGACCACCGCCACGTCTCTTCTCTTAACGATTTCTCTTATAAAATGGTACTTTCTCTCTATGTGTTTACTTGCCTTATGGGCTCTGGATTCCTTCGAATTTGCCACTGCACCAGAGTTATCACAGTATATTGTGATAGTCTTAGGCAAATCAGAAACCACGCCCAAGCCCGCTAGGAACCCGCGGAGCCAGACAACCTCTTTTGCAGCCTCAGAGGCAGCTACATACTTGGTTTCCTTGGAGGAATCCGCAATGCATTTCTGCTTAATGCTCCTCCATGCGATGGCTCCACCTTCTAATCTAAACTCATAGCCTGAGGTAGACTTACTCTGATCTTTATCGGATTGAAAATCTGAGTCCGTGTAACCTAAAGACACTAGACTATCAGAGCGGAAAACCAACATGTAATCCCGAGTCCTTTTAAGGTACTTGAGAATATTTTTGACTGCAGTCTAGTGACCTTGTCCAGGGTTAGAATGATATCTACTTACCATGCCAACGACATAGCATATATCAGGCCTAGTGCATAGTATAGCATACATCAAGCTTCCCACCGCCGAAGCATATGGTACTTTCTTCATTTCCTCTATGTCAGACTGTATTTGGGGACACATTTCCTTGGATAGATAAATTCCATGCCTGTAAGGTATAAAACCTTTCTTGGAATCTTGCATGCCAAATCTAGCTAGTACTGTATCGATATAAGTCACCTGGGACAGACATAACATCATTTTCTGGCAATCTCGAATGATCTTGATGCTAAGGACATGTCTGGCTTCACCTAGATCCTTTATATCGAACTGCTCGGACAGCCACACCCTAATGTTCGACAACGCTTCCTTAATGTTTCCAATCAGCAAGATGTCATCAACATAAAATATGAGGAATGCCACCACATTTTCGTCACATTTTTTGTACACACAGCTCTTATCCGGACTTTGCATGAATCCATATGATAGGATAACCTCATCAAATCAGATGTTCCAAGATCTCAATACCTGTTTAAGTCCATAAATAGATCTCTTAAGCTCACACACCAAGTGCTCTTGGCCCTTAGCAATGAATCCCTCTGGTTGCTTCATCTGGATGTTTTCTTCAAGACTTCCGTTTAGGAAAGCAGTCTTGACATCCATCTGTCAGATCTCATAATCCAAATGAGCGGCAATCGACCAGAGAATCCGGATTCACTTAAGCATGGCTACCAGGGAAAAGGTTTCCTCATAATCGATCCCTTCTTTCTGAGTATACCCTTTTACCACCAATCTTACCTTGAAGGTTTCAACCTTCCCATCAGATTCTCTCTTGCGCTTGTAGACCCACTTACAACCAATAGGTTTTACCCCATCTTGTGGTTCTAGAAGTTCCCAGACTTGATTGCGATCCATAGATCCAATCTCAGACTCCATTGCAGTTTTCTAAGAATCTACATCTTTATGTCGAATTGTCTCGTCATAGGTCCTGGGATCCAATTCATTGAGACCCTCTGGGAAATCTGAAGCCTCTCCCAGACCAATGAATCTATCAGGTTGGCGTACAACCCTCCCACTGTGACGAAGCAGTTCATGTACTTCTATGACACGTTGTGTAGTGTTTAGTGGTTCCTCTTCTTGTACAGTCGGTGTAGAATTCGATCCTCCTCTTATCTCCTCAAGGATGATTTGACTCATTAGTTTGTGGTTTATGACATAGTATTCCTCTAACAATCGAGCATTGGTGCTAATAATGATCTTCTGATCCTTAGGACTGTAAAAAAAACCACCTTTCGTTCCCCTAGGATATCCAACAAACAACCTTACATCAGTACGAGGCGCCAGCTTGTCAGCTTCCTTATCCAACATGTGTGCTGGGCTACCCCAAATCCGAATACGGTTTAAACTGGACTTTTGTCCAGTCCATAGTTCTATGGGTGTAGCAGAAACTGATTTTGATGGAACCAAGCTAAGAATATAGGCTGCCGTTTCCAGGACATATCCCCTTAATGAAATGGGCAACTCAAAATAACTCATCATTGATCTAACCATCTCTAACACTGTACGATTGCTTCTTTCCACCACGTCATTCTGCTGTAGCATTCCAGGCGCAGTCAACTGGGACATAATCCCATTCCCTGCCATGTAATCCCTAAATTCGCTTAAGAGGTACTCGCCACCATGATCAGAACATAGTGACTTGATACTTCTGCTTGTTTATTTCTCCACTTCCGCCTTAAACTCTTTGAATTTCTCAAAGCATTCAGACTTGCGACGCAACAGGTAGATATAACCGTATCTAGAGTAATTATCAAGCTTGAACTGGTATAGGGCCGCACAGGTCATAGTGAATCAAATCTAATAGCCCTTCGGATCTATTTCCTTTTGACTGGAAAGGACGCTTGGTCATTTTACCTTCCAAACAGGATTCACACAAAGGAAACGATTCCAGTACCAAAGAAGATAATGGCCCATCGTTTACAAGCCTTTGTATCCTCTTAAGGTTAATATGACCTAGCCTTAGATGCTAAAGATAGGTTTGATTCAATTCCGAAGGTTCTTTTCTCTTGTTAGGGTTTATGATCGATGTATTCATCAGTTGTCTTCGCGTAGTGTTTTCAATTGGTTTAAGAAATTATAAGTGTCTATCCAATGTGCTAGAACAGATAAAATTTTTACCACTAAAGATAACTACTTTGTTATCAAAAGAAACAGAATATCCATCCATAATCAATTTAGAAACTGAAACCAAGTTTCGCCTAAAATCAGGCACATAAAGACAATCTTTCAAAACCAAAGTTCTATCACTACTGAAAGGTAAAACAACGTCTCCCACTGCAACAACCATCACTCTCGTAGCATTGCCCATGTAGACGGTGATCTCATCCTCACTCAGCTATCTTTTTACCAGGAACCCTTGTAAAGACATGCAAACATGATCAGTAGCTCCAGTATCTACTACACATGACTAGGTAGAACAAGTTGCTAAACATGTTTCCATCACCAGAGTGTGAGACGTATTGCTCTTCTTCTTCTTCTTAGGACACGCCGCCTTCCAGTGACCTGGTTCGCCGCACCTGAAGCACTTAGTCTTCGACTTGAACTCTCTAGGAGGAATCTTCGCCTTTGGCTTCTTTGCCTTAGGCACCTCATCTGCAGCCTTTTTAAGTGCGTTTCTCCTCTTCCATTTTCCACCAGAAGAGGACGCTCCTTTTTCAGCTATGTGGGCCTCAGGATTGCTCTTTTATAGCAATTCAGCCGCCTGAAGGTCTATGAGCAGTTCAGTCAGGCTGACGTCCTTTTTAATCATGTTAAAATTCAGCCTGAACTGCTCAAACTTTGAGGACAAGCTATGAAGAACAATGTCGATTTGAGAATCGCCATCTAGCTCTCCACCCAAGTTGTCGATCTCAGATAAATACCCCATCATCGTGAAAATGTGATCCCTAACAGGTGTGGAGTCAGACATTCTCGTATCCATTAGCTTCTTCATTGTCAAATGGCATGCCGAGCGGTTCTGATGACCGAATAGCTGCCTAAGGTTGTACATGATATCATAAGCGGTTTTCATAGGCTCATGCTGATATTGCAACACACTTGACATAGATGCCAAGACATAACAGCGCGCTATCTCATTAGACCTAACCCACTTATCATATGCAACCTTTTGGGCTTCGTCAGAACCCTTATCTGGCTATGGAGGACAAACCTCATTAAGCACAAACTTGTATCCCTCAGCAACATGAACTAAGTTAAGGTTACGAAGCCAGTCATTGTAGTTTTTACCGACAAGTTTGTTTTCTTTGATGATTGAGGACAGATTGGAGAGTGCCATTGATGATATGAAATAACTGAAATTAAAACATACAGTACAGTCACAAAACACGTTTAGGATAAACAGTATATAATCGAAAGCCTCAGAAAAATTATATACTTTTCCACCGACACTTTAAAAACGTCTTTCATAAGCCACGATAGTGTGGACGTTTATAAAATTCATTTTTAAAAAGGTTAAACCTTTAATTTGCTTCGAGTTGAGTTTCCTTACAACAAGTAAATTAATAGCCAGATAATAAACATGGTCATGTAATCGTCTAACTGATAAGCCACTAAGTGTGCACACCATTATCTTTGCACCAGGAGCACCATTCGAATTTAACTGCTCCAGATGGAGGAGTCAGTTAGTTCTAATAGTGTTCTATAGCTATCCATTTAGAAGATTTAATTTCTAGAGAAATCTGCGATATGACACATCCGATATGGAGGAAGACCAATGTCAACGCGCAAGCCCATCACTTCTCAATTAAAACAGATTTAATGGAGACCGTATGAGATTTCTACATACTTTGGTATGAATCTTTCCCACTTAGTTATTTATGTTTGAGGTTTCATTTTATCCCATTATCGAACATGCAAACATCACATAAAATGATAAACATCCATTGCATGCTTCAACATAATAAGTAATACTAATATTCCAAATATCATGGCTTATATCTTATGTTGATTGATGAGATAAAACAGGAAAGTTAGCTCCGGAAACAGGCTTGGCCGCCGCCCCCTTCACCGCACCTCGCCGAAAACCCTAGCTCCATTTTACGGTTTCGGAACGTGAACCGGTGAACCTTCCTTCTTGGTGCTGAACCACTTTCCTTCTTTGAGTTGACCTTCGATCTTTATTCAATACAGACTATCTATTCCAAAAGGAAAAATCTAATATAACTCGGTCTAACAGCTTTATATCTATTACATTAAAACAACGTAAAATCAAACCTAAACCTAATCCATTGATTTTATTATGGATTAAAATCATGTATCCAAACTGGCATACGACCAACATTCATTCAACATAAACATACATCACATAAAATAAAGGAGTCATGATAGTTGGTAAACCTGCAAACAAACACAGCCTACAAATCCAACAATCATGTATTATATGATCCACATAAAATAACATATGATATCTATGCATGAATATTAAATAATAATCAAATTTTTCAATTAATTAAATTAAGTAATTCGATATTATCCACAACATAAAAATTGGAAATTAAAATAATTATCCACCAATTTTTAAACTTGAAGTTTTTGAAAATATATCTTAAAATAAATCTGGAAATTAATAATAATCATCCAACAAATTTATTTAATATTTTCAAACCACCCTAATTAAATAATAATTGGATATCTTGATATAAATCAAAAATCTAATCCAAATATTATCCATTAGAATCTAAATCTTTAAGGATAAGGTTTGAAGATTTGATCCACTTCAAAATCTTCCAAAACCTATCCAAAATTAAATTCTTATCTCAATTTGATTTTGATAATTATTTGTATATATCCAAAAAATACCTTATCCAAATTTTAACCAAGATTTTCGAAAATATACCAAATAATAAATCTGCAGATTTGATCCACTTCAAATTCTTCCAAATTTAAAATTCTATTTTCAAATCCATTTATATTAAAATTAGGTAAATTAAGATATACATCGAATAACATCAAATCTTAATCCAACACCCAAATTTTCGATCCGTCTTAATTAATAAATCTGGAAATTTGATTTTCATCAAAATCTACTCCAAATTAATTAATAAAAATCGAAAATTACCTATATTTCACATTTGGAAAATTTGACATTAATCAAAAAACTATTCCAAATTATATAGTGTAGGTTTCGAAAATTACAAGAATTAAAAATCTGGAAATTTTGATCCACTTTAGAAATTACCAAATTTAAAATTCTAATTTCAAACCTATCTAGATTAGAATTAGGTAAATTAAGACATACATCGAAATTACCCATCCTTATTCTAATCTCTAGAATTTTCAAACCATACTATCAAATAAATCTGGAATTTTAATTTTCATTAAAATCTTCTCCAAATTATTTTAATAGTACCGAAAATTCAATGTACAAAATAAGGGAATTTTTTAACTCAATTTTCGAAAAATTGAGCATCTAATTTTCGATCACTATCATAGAATAAATCTGGAAATTTGAAGAACATCAAACACCATCCTAAATTTAATTCATGAATATCAAAAATTCCATAGACTCCAAAACTAGAATTTTTGAATTCAATCAAAATTCTTCCAATTTTGAATACCATAAAAACGAAATACATAGCCAATTAAATCTGAAAATTTAAACACCATAAATTCATCATCAAATTTAATTATGTAATTTGAAATTTATGCTTGGATTAATCCTAGAACAGTGCCAAAACCCGCTCTGATACCAGTTGTTGGAGTTTTTTCGAATTAAACAACCGCAGGATCATTTGATTGTTCACTAATCCATGTTCATGCATATCATATTTTTATATCACATGCATGTTTATCACAGTCTAACAGAAATAGCATGCATAGCATATTCGAATCTAATAAAGCGGAAATATAGAAACGAATCTACTTACAAATCGATAGACGGTCTGAGGACAAGATTACAAGACTAATCTTGCTGTTGAATGAACACAGTATTGGCGCCATCTAGCACCTCAAAATTCGACCACCACAGTATTCTACTACAAGATCTTCTGTTGTATTCTCGGACTGTATCTAGATTCAGAGTGGGCTGAAATCTACTAGATAGATATGTGAAATCTGTGGATAACTTTGAGAGACAAAGAGGGGCTGATTTCCAAGTGCCAAATTTTCATCCCCCTTCTCTATTAAATAGAGAGGTGGGCGAAAATTTGCTTCTCAAACCCTACTAGGTTTGGGCCTCTATCTCAAGTTCAATATCCAGTCCACTATCAGTCAATTGGGCTACAACAGGAATCTAGAAGAATATTAAATTGGCCCATTAATTTATTTAATATCCAATATCCAATAAACTTAGGATATAATTAAATAAATTAAGTTTTACTTTTATTCCACTAAAGAAGTAAAACTGACCTACCAATTTAATACATATTTACGAATATGCTTTCTCCTTTAGTCCAGCCATTCCCCGTATTTAAGATATAATGTTCATTAATTAATTATGTCAGCCTCTGACAACTATAATTAATTAACATCTAAAACCTTGAGTAGTACCACACAAGCTTTATCATGTAAGGAATAAATTCCACCTGCAGGGTTTCAACATGAACTTGTGTTTCGTCAAGAGAACATCATCAACCTGGCGCACCAGGACACGGTGCTTATGCATACTGCTCGAGACATCATGTATACATTGTTATTACCCAAGATATCGAATTCAATCTACGAAAAGATCTCACCCTTTGATAAATCAAAGTAACAAACAATGCACACATATGTTCGCCAATATCACTTGAGTTCAGAACCCGAACTCTATGGATCTTTATTCTCTCAGTAACTGGATCAGAGACAGATAATAGTATCCTATCGGGATCCTCCTCAATACACTAATGAGTGTACTAGAATAATCAGTTAGTCAAGATAAACTAACTTATCAGATTATTCTACGGTGTACCAATGGTGTGTTCAGGACCATCTAAGTCGTGAGCTCTTTAATACATTACAAGGTTCTAATGATATGATCTTACCATGTGACTCCCCACACCATATCATCTATAATGTAAGTTTATGAAACATTGCATAGAACAATTATAGAACATAATCTAAATGCAAATAGTGACTGCAATAACTTTCATTTCATATCATCACATCATTAGAAAAGTATACAAAGACAAGTCTTCCAGTATATAAAACTAACATCCTAACCCGGATACTCCTGGATATCCGAATGAGACAAAAGATTTCAAGCTTGGAGATGCCAATCAACAAAATCTACCGAAGAACCGTTTTGTTGTGTGAGAAAAGAGAATAGCGTAAAAGTTGTTTTCATTCATTCAAGTCTGCATAAACAACATTTGGAATAATCCTAAATACCTAAGGGGTGAAATTATCAAGTGTTGGGCTAGATAATTTCGAAAATAAAATAAATAACTAAAGGCCTAATTTTCCTAACAATAATTTGGGCTTCTAATTAAATTAAAATAATGGGTCCAATTAAATAAAACAACTTAAAATTAATAAAAGATACACGACCAAACTAAAAATAAATAAATAAATTCGAACATGGCTGCACTTCTTCACTCCTCAATGCTCGTAAAATTCACCAACTTGTGCTGTTGGAATTCAGCTCCATCATCTTCCAATTTCTTTCCAACATAGCACTGTAAATATCCTTGCAACTTCTGGGCACGTAAGCGCGTCACTGGACCTCTCAGCTACAACTCCGGGTTTAGTTCCTCAGTGCTTATCCCGGTCTCATCATTTTCTCCCTACTCAAAAGAATTCGACCTCGAATTCAGCTCCTCATCGGCATCGACATCATATACAGGAAAATGAGACAAGTCAGAGATATTAAATGTGGAAAAACATTTGTACTGACCAAGCAGATCCAGTCGGTAAGCATTGTCGTTGACTCAAGCAACCACAGTGAACGATCCATCTCCACGAGACATGAGCTTCGACTTCTTCAAGTTAGGGAAACGTCTCGGGCTGAAGTGAACCCAAACCTTATCATCGGGTTTAAATAGCACTTGCTTGCGGTGCGTATTCGCCTTAGCTGCATTTCGAACTCTCTGAAGCTCGATCCTCGTCTTCACCTTTTCATGCATCTCTAGAACCTGTTCAGCTCTATGAATACCTTGCAAACTCGAAAGATGATCAATAGGCAAAGGAATAAGATCCGTTGGAGTCAACGGATTGAAACCATATACTACCTCAAAAGGTGACATGTGTGTAGAAGAATGCACGACTCTATTATATGTAAACTCAACAAAAGGCAAGAACTCTTCCAACGACTTCAGATTATTCTTATTGACACCAAAATGACCCATAAGACCCCCTGCATGCGACTCCAAAATGAATAACTCTCGCATAGAACAATCAGGCACACACAATTTTACATCCTTAAATAAAAATCCATCAACCACATAAAAAGAATCAACATTATGAGATTTCGCAACACATGATGCAATTATAGGTCCAAAGAACGGATTAGAAGCGTAGAAATTCTTAACATGCTCAAGACCTAGACACTGTGCATGTATAATAGATAAAATGCGTACCTGTGGGAGAGTGCATCAGCAACCACATTTTCCTCTCCTTTCTTGTACTTGATCAAATAAGAGAATGACTCAATGAACTCCACCCATCGAGCATGGCATGAGTTTAAGCTCTGGTGTCCCTTCAGGTGCTTCAGTGACTCATGATCAGTGTGAATCACGAACTCTTTTGGGGGCAGATAGTGCTGCTAAGTCTCTAAAGACCTCTTCAGTGCATATAACTCCTTGTCGTATGTAGAATACCTCAGAGCTGCGCCATTCAACTTCTCACTAAAGTGGGTGACCGACTTTCTATCCTGCATCAAAACAGCACCAATGCCTATACCAGAGGCATCACAATCAATCCCGAACATCTTATTAAAATCAGGCAAAACCAACACAGGAGCATTACACAATTTCAACTTCAGCAAATTAAAAGCATGCTCTTGGGCCTTGCCCCACTCAAACTTTCTATCCTTACGACTCAACTCAGTTAATGGAGTGGCTATACTGGAAAAATCCCTTACAAAACGGCGATAGAAACCAGCTAAGCCATGAAAAGATTGAACATCAGCACAAGACTTAGGTGTCAGCCACTCCTCTATGGCCTTCACCTTTGTCCTATCTACCTCGACTCCACGTGTACTCATGACAAACCCTAGAAAGACAACCTCATCCATACAAAAAGTATATTTAGACAAATTAGGATACAACTTAGCATCACGCAACAGCTCAAATACATGCCTAAGATGTCTAACATGCTCAGAAACACAAGTACTGCAGATAAGGATGTCATCAAAGTAAATGACTACATACTTCCCTATCATGTCTCTCAAGACATAGTTCATAAGACGCATGAATGTACTAGGGGCGTTGGTAAGCCCAAATGGCATGACAAGCCATTCGTACAATCCACGCTTCATCTTGAACGCAGTCTTCCATTCATCCCCCCTCACTCATTCTCACTTGGAAATATCCAGAACGCAAAACAATTTTCGAAAAGATAGATGCTCCAGATAACACATCTAACATATAATCCAAATGGGGAATAGAGAAGCGATACTTTACTGTTATTTTATTGATGTCCTAACGATCCATGCATATGCGCCATTTGTTATTCTTCTTTGGGACGAGTATCACGGGCACTGAACACGGCGACGGGCTCTCTCTGATCTGCTTCTTCTCCAGCAACTCCTTGACCTGGCGATCAATCTCCTTAGTCTCCTCGGGACAAGTATGGTAAGATGGTCAATTTAGAAGGACTACTCCAAGCTCGAGGTCGATCCGGTGCTCAATTTCTTAAATTGACGGCAGACCACTCGGAATCTCCTCAGGAAACACGTCCTTAAATTCCTCCTTGAACGGCTACAAAATAGAATGAACAACAACATCAAGAGTATCATAAGCCTTAAAATTATCTAGAACGATAGGCTTACCAGCTTGGATTGCTTTTTGAATTCCCTTTGCTTTTTTGAATTCCCTCGGCGATTCGGACACTATGCTTGGAAGTGTCCCTATCCTATGAAATTTTGACATTGTACGTCACGTGCTCTCCCTAGAGTACTATTTGAAGGCTAACTCAGATGCACTATTCGATTTGGATTACCTCTATTTGGTGCAGGCGAATTGTACTCAGGTCTGCGGGAGGGCTGTGGTGCAAACTGCTAAAAACGGCGAGCGGGCTGTGAAGACTGACCTAGAGGATGTGTAGGGGCTGTCCTAGGCATGGAAGACTCACCTCGACCCTACTGTGTCCCTACTGGTGTCGACTGTGATGGTCTCCTATGGCCATCTCTGAGTTGCCACTCTATAATTGAGGCATAATGGATCATGGCCTTAATACTGGTGAAGTCCCTCAACTCGACTTCACAGGCGATGTCTGGGTACATTCCTTTAATGTATCAATTGATTGTAGCAACCAACGTCTCTTCTTTCCCAACCCGATTCATTGTTGTTTCTAATTCTTATGGTACTCCTCAATGGACTGAGTGCCCAGACGAATCTGACTCAACTTGCCCTCCAATTCTCGTTCATAATTAACAAGGATGAGGCAGCCTCTCATCACATCCTTCATTTCATGGCAAGATTCAATAGGTGGGTATCGGTTGCGGCATCGGCGGCCCTAGATGTTCTCCCACCAATTAGCTGTATAACCTGTAAACTCCATAGAAGCTAACTACACCTTCTTGACCTCCGAAAAATCATAACAGTCAATTGTTGACCTTCCCCTCCTAGTTGAGGTAAAGGTCTGGATCATGCAGTCCCTCGAACGCCAGGATGCTTATCTAGATATTATTCAACAAGTTGTCGGGGTCTGCAGGGCAGGGCTGATTCTGTGGATAGGCACGATCTGCACGCCTGTAAGGTTGACATGGTCAATCACGCCTCTGAAATGGCTCGAACTCGGGCTCTGATTCCTCTGCAAAGTCACCATAATCTTCTTCAGTATCATGATCATAGGGATCGTTAAATTGCACTTGAGGTTAGCGACACTGAGCTTGATATGCTCGAGCATTCACTCTGGCTGGCTCGGCTACAGGTATTTCTGGCTGATGAACTGTTGCTGGCTATCGAGCTACTCCTTCTGGTTGGACAGGTTGGCCTTGAACTGGTGGTCGAGCAGTAACAAGCTCAAGCTGTGCCATCATTTTGGCCAATAAATCCTCTAACTTGTTCTCCAGTACTTGATAGTGATATCGGGCATCCCACGGATGTGGCATAAATGAAGCCGTATCTGTAGGAGTATTAGGCGATGCGAGTGCCCTATCATACGACTCATAACCATCTCTAGATTCCATTTGTACCTGCAAAACAAATAAAACAAAAGAAAACAAAAGGAAAAGGACCTCACTTTTTTTTTGTTTTTTTCATCAATCGTGTATTTCACTCAACTCTCGACCAATGCTTCAAATCCTCAATAGAACTAATGCTAGCTCGTCCGACTTTAGTCAAGAGCTCGAACTTTACTTCCAAAGTACCACAGGATATACAAAACACCATGAAGTAGGCTTGAAGATGATCGAATTTGGCCAAAACTACATGTAGGTCACAGCTAAGCAATGAGTCCTGTGCAGAACGTCGTCCCGCTTTCGAAATGGTATTATGGAGGAAAATCGGAGTTCTAGAACAAAATTGGTAGGGAAAAGGAAATTGGCCGAAAATTGGATGGAAATTAGGTAGTGGAATCGGCTATAGGCTAGGGACGTGTATATGGGATGGATTGGTAGTGGATAATGTGGCTGGAAAATTTGGGATGGAAGGTGGATGAATTTTTGGATGAATATTGTACCATAATAAGAGCAATAATCCAACAAGGAAACAAATTGAATTCAACTAGGAAACTAACAAGACAACCCAAAACCAATCCTAATAGAACTAGGAACACTAAAATTCGACCCCCCATATTATATCACTAGGATCGAAATTTTGCAGCTCCCAACAACTCAAGCAAGATGCAAGATGTTGTTCCCAATCACTATACGATGAAGAACGGCAAATCACGACACAACTAAAGAAAACAAGATCAAAGCTACCCAACTCAACAAAAATCCAACAAAAATAATCAAGAAACTCAGGAAACAAAGCAAGAACAATGGTAACACAATAGGGCTCGATCAATTCAGATTTTTTTTATCGATTTTCTCCTTTTTTTGTACGACTTTTTTTTCTTTTTTCTTTTTTTTCCCAATATGATCGAATAATCTTGCCCCTACTATGCAACACACGAATTTCGATTAAACTACGACCAACCGAAATTGACGTGGCTCTGATACAAAAAACTATGATGCTGTCAATCAATATGCAGAAGCTAAGGAAAGAACACACGACAACTGTATGGTTAGATTTAATCCAAACACAACTAAAAATATGGAGATTAAAATCATAAACAAACTGACCTAAAACCCCAAATAAATTCGAACAAGATTTAAACACAAAACATAACCCGAAAACTATCGATTTAACCCCAAATTGACTCGATCCGAAACCTAAGCAATTCGACTCAAATTAAGCTCATATTTTAACACGAGGTACAATCTAAAGTTATGAAAAACATATCCAAAAATTAGTAAAAATGCACGAGTGGTTTTTGCTTTGGCATGGTGGTCATTTTTCAGATTGTCTAGGGTTTATAAATGGATCTATGGCTTGTATGGAGGGTTTCTGGACTTGGGAAGCTATGTGGACGAATATGGTGAAGCTAGGGTAGATATGGAACGTGTATGATGGCTGTGGAGGCATAGAAAGGTGTTGTGGTGATAAAAACGAAATTAGAGGTATGAATCTTACCTAAAACAATCCCCGGATTGACAAGAATCTGAAACGCACCTATGGAGTAAGCTTCGTGGCTGCCTAACCTGGATACTACTGGATATCCGAATGAGACAAAAGATTTCAAGCTTGGAGATGCCAATCAACAAACTCTACCGAAGAACCGATTTGTTGTGTGAGACAAGAGAATAGCGTAAAAGTTGTTTTCTTTCATTCAAGTCTGCGTAAACAATGTCTGGAATAATCCTAAATACCTAAGGGGTGAAATTATCAAGTGTTGGGCTGGATAATTTCGAAAATAAAATAAATAACTAAAGGCCCAATTTTCCTAGCAATAATTTGGGCTTCTAATTAAATTAAAAAATTGGGTCTAATTAAATAAAACAACTTAACAATTAATAAAAGCTACACGGCCAAACTAAAAATAAATAAATTTGAACGTGGCCGTGGCTTCTTCACTCCTCAATGCTCGTCAAATTCACCAACTTGTGCTGTCAGAATTCAGCTCTGTCATCTTCCAATTTCTTTCCAACATAGCACATTAAATATCCTTACAGCTTCTTGGCATGTAAGCGCATCACTGGACCTCTTAGCTGCAACTCTGGATTTAGTTCCTCAGTACTCATCCCGGTCTCATCAATAATCCACTATTCTCCGAGTCTAAATGTGAAGAAATGGCAGAACGAATACCACCACCTCCACCACCCCTACCTCAACCCATGTTGAGATAACTAATCTTTCCACAAGCCATGAACATGCGCCCCTCTGGAATCACACTTCCCCACCCACCCAAAAATTGGGAATTGAAATCGAATTTCATCTCAATTTTACCCAAATTCCATGACTATCGTGGAGAAGACCCACAGAGACACCTACAAGACTTTGAAATGGCTTGCAGCACTCAGCGGAACAACACGGGCACTATGTAAGAATACATACACCTACTCTCTTTTCCCTTTACGTTGCAGGATGGAGCAAGAGAATGGTTGTACACCATCCCCGCTGGAAGTGTAACTATATGGAACGAATTGCAACAAAGGTTCCTAGACAAATACTTCCCCACGACACGAGTGCAAGCCATGAGGAAGAAGATCTCCACCACCAAAATTGGAACAAATGAAAGCTTCTACGACTATTGGGGACGTTTCAAGAAAATGCTCTCAAAATTCCCTTATCGCCAGATTCCTGCTTATGATCTGGTTCAATACTTTATTTCAAGCTTAAGGGTGGATGATCGGAACCTACTCAATGCAGCATGTGGAGGCTTCATACTAAACAAAAGGGCAGATGAGGTAATCTAACTGATCGGAGAGATGGTGGAGGAAACCAGATAGGACGTATACAAAAGACCCCAAGCAGCCACTATAGGAAAATTGATGTACTCACCTGAATCTGAGACAAAGCTCGACCAACTATTCAAAAAAATAGAGAAGATGATGACATCTACAAACACTTTACGAAAATGTGGAGTGTGCGATATGATGAGACACTACACTGATCAGTATCCACAAGTATAAGAAGAAAAGGAAACCGTGAATGCAATTGATGGGGGGAACCGACGGAGAAATGATCTATACTTCCAAAATTACAATCAAAGATAGAGGTATCCAGACCCCCAGACACATTCAGGTTAACATCGAAATATGCCTGTAGGAGGACCTACCCTGGAGGACATGGTAAGACAGATGGCCGTGGAGTCAGTCAACAGTCAAAAGCGCGCAACTTCATTTAAAACCAAAACCAGAGCAGGGCTGAACTATATGGGGACACAAATCACCCAACTTAGTGAGGCAGTCGTATAAATGAAAAAAGAGAAAGGCATCCTACCTTTCCAGACCGAACTAAACCTAGGGTAGATTTAAATGCCATATCATTAAGGAGAGGGAAAGAGTTGCTTGAACCCTCATCCAGGGCAACTGATGAAAAAACCCTTAAAAAGCCACTCCAGAGAAGAAGGCTATGAACCAGGGGAGAACAACCAGACAGAAGAAATTAAAGTTCCAGCCGCGCCACAAGAACCTGAAAGGAAGGAGATTGTCATACCACCCCCATTTCTAAGAAGACTAAGAAAGAACAAGAAGATGTTCGAAGACAAGGATCTACTACAAGTCTTCTGAAAGGTGGAAGTTAACATTTCTCTAATGGATGTAATCAGGCAGGTACCTCGCTATGCCCGATTTCTAAAGGAGCTATGCATGTTGGGATTTTTTTTGAATTGTACCCCACATGATCTAATCGGATGCTCATTAATTCTACATGTAAATCATATTTTAAGTGTGATATTAATCAATACCAATGTTGAATTAGCATGCAAGCAAATCGATTCTAACATAAGCGGAAAGATAGAACTGATAAACCACTTACATCGTATAATAGGGTTGCAGAGGGGATTAAAGCTCTAATCCCATTGTTGGAAATGAACACAATCAACACCCTCCCCTCCAAGGTTGTATTCGAACCACTCCAAGCATAAGATTCCACTCCTTGATCTTCTGCTATATTCTCGGACCTTATTTAGATGCAGGGTGAGCTGCAGACTACTAAGTTGTATGAAAACCCTAGGGAATTAAGTGAGAACGAGAGGGGCTGTATCCTTGGCTTTAATTTTGTGCCCCCTCCTCTAATTAATAGAGAGAGGGACGAAAATAATCTCTCCAAACCCTAATGGGTTTGGGCCTCTCCACTTGTTCCATTCTCCAGTCCACTTAGGTGTTAATTGGGCTACAGCAGGGATCTAGAAGAATATTAAATTAGATTACTAATTTATTTAATTTCTAATATCCATAACATGGTTATAAATAAATAAATTAAGTATTATTTTTATTCCACTAAAGAAATAATACTGACCTACCAATTTAATACATATTTGTCAATATGCTTTCCCCTTTAGCTTAGCCATTCCCTATGTTTAAGATATAATGTCCATTAATTAATTATGTAAGCTTCTGAAAGCTATAATTAATAAATATCTTGTTCCTCGAGTAGTACCGCACGACTTTCGTATCATGTTAAGAATAAATTAATATTCTGCCTGCAGGGCTTCCCATGATCTTCGTGCTTCCACAAGGGGTCATCATCAACCTGACTCATCAGGACATGGTGACCATATACAATACACGACCCATCATATATGTATATGCTATTGTCCAAAATATAAAGGTTATTAATCCTATCAAGAATCTCACTCATTGATAAATCAAAGCAGTAGACATAACATATATATATCTGCCACTATATATGGGATAAGAACCCGAACTCTGTGGATCTTTATTCTCTTCATTTAGGGTCAGAACATAGAACAATATCCTATCGTGATCATCCTCAATACACAAACTAGTGTATTAGAATAATCATACAGTCAAGATAAACTAACTATCAGATTATTCTACGGTGTACAATGGTTGGTTTAGGACCATCAAAATCGTGAGCCTTTTAATATTTGTAAGGAATCCGATGATATGATCTTTATTGTGTGTTCACCTACACCATATCATCTACAATGGAAGTATATGGAAATATGCATATAAACATAATAATAAATAAATACACAAACAAGGACTGCAATTATTATTCAATCTATATCATCTTAATATTGTTTAATGTATACAAAGACAAGCTTTCCAATATACAAAATCAACAGTGCATACGAAAGATCCGATTCCTTAAAGAGGCACAAGTTGTCATGAGCGAGAATGTATCTGAGCTAATTCAAAGAAAGTTTTCTAAAAAAGATGGAGACCTAAGGACGTTCTTTATCCCATCTGAAATCACGGGCACAAAAATTGATCAAGCCATGCTCGATTTCGGGGCCTCCATCAATGTTATATCCTTAGCAATCTTCGAGAAACTGGAGCTTGGACCATTGAAGGAAATGAGAGCAGTGATCCCTTTAGTTGACCACTCCAGCGTGTTCCCTGAAGGAATACTAAAAGACGTGTTGATAAAGGTAAAAGACCTAATCTTTCCAGAAGGCTTCTATTTACTAGATATGGGCACAGCCAGTAGAAAAGCTTCTTGTGTGCTATTAGGCAGACCATTCATGAAGACGGTATGTACCAAGATCAACATCGATAAAGGCACACTGACATGCAAATTTGATGGAGACGCCATCACTTTCGACATCATTGAAGTGATAAAAAACCCCACCGACACTAAATGAGTAAACATGGTGAACTTATTTGAATCCTCGATTGAAATGGAGGGAACAAAGATGTTAACAAAGGATCTTTTAGAATGGGTGATCTAAACAAGCCAATTGGATTGGGATACTGTGGATGAGAAGGATATCGAGATCAATAATGTAATCATGCAACTCTACAGTATATAGAGGCCAACCCCTACCAAGGCCCCTACTTGGATTTGCCCATATTGAAACCATCTGAGAAGCCAGTACAATCTATCATTGAGCCCCCAATGCTGGAATTGAAAAAATTGTCGGAACACCTCAAGTACGCCTACTTGAGTGAAGAGTCAAAGTTGTCCATCATCATTAGTTCCACACTAACGATTACACAGTAAATCAGGTTGGTAAAGCTGCTAAGAAGGCACAAGGAAGCGATTGGATGGACACTAACCAACATTAATGGCATAAGCTTATCCATCTGTTAGGATTGTATACTGAAAAGCTTGTCTTTGTATACACTCTACAATGTTTTGATGATATAGATTGAATATTAATTGCAGTCACTGTTTGTGCATTTATGTATTGTTATATATCTATATACATGTTTTCATATACTTGCACTGTAAATGATATGGTGTGGGTAAATAAATGATAAAGATCATATCATTGGATTCCTTGCAAAGTATTAAAAGACTCACGGTTTAGATGGTCCTGAACCAACCATTGTACACCGTAGAATAATTTGATAGTTAGTTTATCTTGACTAACTGATTATTCTAATACACTAACATGTGTATTTAAGAGGATCATGATAGGATACTGTTCTCTGTTCTAACCCTTAAGGGAGAGAATAAAGATCCACACAGTTCGGGTTCTTAACCCATTTATAGTGACTAACCTATATATGTTATGTCTACTGCTTTGATTTATCAATGAGTGAGATTATTGATAGGATCAAGAACCTCGATATTTTAGGCAGTGACATTTACATATATGATAACTCCTGCATTAAATATGGTCACCATGTCCTGGTAAGTCAGGTTGATGATGTCCCCTTGAGTAAAACACAAGTACATGTGAAACCCTGCAGGTGGAATCTATTCCGCACATGATAAAGCATGTTTGGTACTACTCTATGAATGGAGATATTAATTAGTTATAGCTGTCAGAGCTTGCATAATTAATTAATGGACATTATATATTAAACATGGGGAATAGTTGAACTAAAGAAGAAAACATATAAGTAAATATGTATTAAATTTGTAGGTTAGTGTTATTTCTTTAGTGGAATAAAAATAACACTTAATTTATTTAATTATATCCTGGTATTGGATATTAGATATTGAATAAATGAATGGACCAATTTAATATTCTTCTAGATCCCTACTGTAGCCCAAATAATACCTAAGTGGATTGAGGGAATGGAACAAGTGGAGAGGCCCAACCCATTAGGGTTGGCAGCCATAGTTTTCATCCCCCTCACTATTAATTAGTGATGGGAGATGAAAATTAGTGCAATGAAATCAACCCCTCAATTACTCTCTTGATTCCCTAGGTTATCCATATAGTTTAGTAGATTGTAGCCCACTCTACATCTAAATGAGGTACAAGAATACAGTAGAAGATCAAAGAGTTTATTGCTGTCTTGGTGAGAGTCAAACACAGTGGGAAAAAGGCCGAGTTCAACCGTGTCTTCCACAATAGTGAGATTAGACTTGTAATCTCGTGAGCAACCCTACTCGTTATGTAAGTTGGTTATGTTGATTATATTTTTCCACTGCAATAGTTTCGATGTTCTTACATAATTCATTCAACATGATTGTATGATAAACTCACACATAAAATATGATATGCATGCTAAAGAATTAATGAATATCCGATTAGATCATGTAGGGCATAATTCAAAAAAAACCCAACACCATCTGTATGCACAAAATTATGTTGGAAGAAGAAGCAAAGCCATTCCGAGAACCATAGAAGAAGCTCAACCCAATAATAAAGGAGATGGTCCTGAAAAAAATCCTGAAGCTACTCGATTTGGGCATAATCTACCCGATCTCCAATAGCGAATGGATTAGTCTCGTCCATTTGGTAAAGAAATCAGGAATTCAAGTTATTGAGAATGAAAATAATGAGTTGATCCAAACCCGCCTCCAAACAGGGTGGAGGATTTGTATTGACAACTGGAAGCTCAATGCGTTCACAAAGAAGGACCATTTCTCTTTACCCTTCATCGATCAGATGTTGGAGCGGCTTGCGGGCAAATTGTATTTCTGTTTTCTAGATGAATATTCGGGCTATATATAGATATACGTAGCCCAAGAAGGTCAACAGAAGACAACCCTGACATGCCCCTTTGGAACTTCGCATATCAACATATGCTATTCGGCCTATGCAATGCACCTGACACCTTCCAAAGGTGTATAATGAGTATCTTCTTAGACATGCTCGAAACTTACATTGAGTTCTTCATGGATGATTTCACTGTTTATGGGGTTCATTTCGACCAATGTCTCACAAATTTGGAAAGAGTACTGAAATGATGCATTGAGAAGGATCTGGTGTTGAACTATGAAAAGTGTCACTTCATGGTTCAAGAAAGCTCATTTTGGGGCACGTGATCTCTAAAAGATGAATTGAAGTGGATGGGGTAAAAGTTAACATCATCGCCAAATTGCCCTATTCTACCACGATCAAGCAGATTCGTGCATTCTTAGGGCATACAGGGTTTTACCTGCGGTTCATCAAAGACATGGCTCGAATAGCCTAACCATTGACCCGATTTCTCCAACAAGAAGTGACATTTAAGTTTGATGATGATTGCAAGGAAGCCTTCCGTGACCTTCAAAAGAAGTTAGTCTCATCTTTGGTAATTCAACCACCGAATTGAGACATGCCTTTCAAAGTCATGTGCGACGCAAGCGGATATGCTGTAAGAGCTGTTCTAGGGTAGAAAAGAGATAAAGAGAGCTACGTGATCTATTATGCCTCCAAGACACTAAATTTGGCTCAATGCAAGTACACAACCACCGAGAAGTAATAGCTCGTAGTGGTATTTACCTTTGATAAGTTCAGATCATATCTATTAGGAGCCAAGGTTATTGGGTTCACTGACCATTCAGCACTCAAGTACCTATTGGCAAAGAAGGAGTCGAAACCATGTCACATAAGATGGATATTTCTACTTCAAGAATTCGATGTGGAAATCGAAGATAAGACAGTGGCTGAAAACCTTGTGGCAGACCACCTCAGTAGACTCATGATTGGGAGAAAGGAGAAAATCATGAAGACATTGCCAGATGAACACTTGTACCAGATTGAGGGCAAATCTGAGTCTGAACCTTGGTACGCCGATATCGTCAACTATCTAGTAACCCGATGATGCCCAGTGGGAATGAACGACTATCAGAAAAAGAAACTGGTGAGGGAAAACCGATTTTATGTGTGGAAAGCTCCAGATTTGTGGAAAATTGAAGCCGATCAAGTCATAAGGCGTTGTGTACCTGAAATAGAGGCCAAAGGTATCCTAAAATTTTGCGATACAGATGTGTACGGAAGGCATTTTGGTCAAAAGAGAACGGCTCAAAAAATCTTGGATGGAGGTTTTTACTGGTCCTCCATGTTCAAGGATGCATATCTATACTGCAAGAGCTGTAGCAATTGTCAAAGAACGCGAAACATTTCTATCCGCGAGTCTATACATCTGATTCCCATTATGCCCATAGAGATCTTTGACATATGTGGAATCGATTTCATGGGGCCAATCCCAAAATTAGGAGCCAACCTTTACATAGTCCTAGCAGTGGACTACGTCTCAAAGTGGGTGAAAGCTAAGGCAACTGCAGTTAATGATGCAAGAACAGTGGTAAACTTCTTGAAATCTAACGTGTTTTGCAAGTATGGAGTACCCAAGGTTCTAATCAGTGAGCAAGGAACTCATTTCTACAATATGGTCATAAAGAAGTTGCTTCGCCAATATAGGGTGACTCATAGAGTAACCATGACCTACCACCCTCAACCTAATGGTCAAGCTGAAGTGTCCAATAGAGAAGTCAAGAATATCCTAGAAAAGGTGGTAAGCCCAAGGAGGAAGGATTGGAGCAATTACTTGGAGGATGCCTTGTGGGCGTACAAGACATCATTTAAAACCCCAATTGGAATGTCCCCCTACCTACTGGTCTTAGGTAAGCTCTGCAATTTGCTCGTAGGAATGGAGCATAGAGCATTTTGGGTAATCCGCAAAGTTAATGCTAATCTGAAGGCAGATAGAACTGAAAGGAAGCTTCAAATCCAAGAGCTTAAAGAACTAAGGGCAGATGCATATGATAACGCATTCATTTACAATGAAAGGACCAAGAATGCACACGATATGCTCATAAGGAGGTAGGATTTCGAAAAAGGGCAAAAAGTTCTATTATTCAACTCGAGACTCCGGATAAATGTAGGAAAACTCAAGTCCAAATGGATAGGGCCCTTCATTGTCCAAACACAATTCCCAAATGGAGTTGTAGGCCTTCTCAACCCAGAAGACAATGGTACCTTTAGAGTGAATGGACAGAGGTTGAAGCCCTATTATGAGCATAAAGGCATGGACGTGGTTGAGAGAGCTATGCTCATCGAACCTACTTACTACTAAGGAAGGAAGACAAGTTGAGCTAATGACTTTAAATAATAGTGCTGATCGGGAGGCAACCCAGTATTTTATTACTTTAATTTTTATTTTTTTTTTATGTTATCTATAATTGCTAACTAACCACCAAAGGCATAAGGAAGAAACGATTCGAATTTGGGTATATAAAAGGAAGAAAGATGCTGAGAAAAAGCCAAGTGTATGGGAGGAGAAATGTTCTAAGCAGAGGAGAGAAAAAAAAAATAACATGAAACGTTTCATTCCCCCATTCAGACGTTAACTCAGGGGAGAGAGAAAATTTAAATTTCAAATTAAAATCATATCTCTCCTTCTCTCTAATACGGATCGAGGCTTATCAAATCAAATATCAATCCACAATCCCCAAAGTTTAGCTAAGCTCATCTTAATCCCTAAATCCCCAATTTTCGTGAACCCTAACTGATTCATTCATCTCATCCAAATCCTCACGATACAAAGAGATCACCACCCCTCTCCCCTTCTCCCAAAAGCTGAAACACACGCTCAAAACTCTTCTCACTCGCCATGATATGGACCAGAAGAGGAGAACAATCTAGCTGGCCCACGGAAAAATCTACATGTGGGCTGAAGGAAACCGTGAGTGAAACACCAACTGAGACACCTCTCCAATCATCGACCCTATTTGTCGAAGCTGGAACCACACCGGTGGAAGAGCAACAACCACTCAACATTGAACCCATCACCACCATTCCTGCGTCTCAGAATCCACCAGCCAAAGAAAAAAGAAAAGCTCCCGCTAAGGCACCAAAGAAGCCTCCGACCAATAAATCCCAAGTACCTAAGGTCAATTCTAATGTATTAGAGAAAATGATCCTTGAAGCCCTTATCCAAGAGGTATAGAAAAACCCTGAGCCAAAGAAGATCCCAAACCTGGCACCTGAGAAAACACCGTAGCTAAAAGTTGAGCCTGAGAAAGAGCTAGCGGTTGAAAAAAAGCCGGGAAAAGAACCAGAAGTAGAAGAGGCAGGGGAAGAAGAAAAAGAGACAGAAGAGAGCGAAAAAAAAGAGGAAGCATGGTTGAGCCCTCAACCGAGGAAAAGAACACTGAGAAAGATGCGGAGAAGAGGAGGAAATGAAATTTGAGAAAGAAGAAAAAGGAAAGGGTGAGATGGTTGAAGAAAAAGAGGAGGAGGCCGCGAGTAAGGAAGAAAATGAATCGGAGGAAGAGGGTGAAGAGACTCAATCTGAAGAGTCAGAAAAAGCCACCAGCAAGGAAGAAGCCCCACCAAAGGCACAACTGAAGCCTTCGTAGAAGTAAGATGCCAAACAGGCCATAATAGAGAGAAGAATCTCTCCGAGGAGTCAAACCACCAAGAAGGGCGCAAAAGTGTAAAAGAAGGGACCCAGTAAGATGGTGATAGGGAAATCCCTACTGAAGCCAAAGAAAGGTCAACCCTCCAGTTGTGTCCACAGTGAAATGGAAGTTGGAACTGTGGGATGAAATGACTGAAGAAGAGTCTGAAGAAGAGGAAGTTGCATATGAAGGGAGCGAGTCTGATGAAGCCATCCGGCCAACAGGGGTTGAACCGCCGGCCTTCAAAACTAAGAAGGAACCAGTGAGACCCCGAGTGCCTACGAAGATTGCTCCAGCACAACCTGAGAAAACTAAGGTGAGTATCCTGCCAAATCACTTGAAAATGATCGACAAAAGGAAGCTGGTGCACCTTTATACCCTCGATGAAGACATCCTCATGGTTCTAGGCTTAAAGGAAGAAGTATTTTAGTACTTCAAAAATATAGGGTGGACAGAAGTTCTGCAATGGAGAAACAATGCCTATAAGGACCTTGCTTGTGAATTCCCTGCGTCATACAACTTCAAGCGAATGAAGGGGTAATTGCTGAACACGCCTGGGGTCATCAAGTTTGAAGTGTAGGGTACTGATTACAACATGTCAATCATGGAGATGAACTTGGGAGTATTGGGAGTTTCTGACATTCAGAAACAATGGTACAAGGAAGCTATGACTCTTGCCCCCCGAATCATGGACTAAGACGATTCAAAGATGCTAGGAAGAGATCGAAGGGACCAACACATTTAAGTTAGGGATAAGTAAAAGTCCGTAGATCAAGAATGTTGCACTATAGATTTAGCATCTATTGATTGCATACAACATCTATGCCTACAAAGATGGTACAGGGCAGGTTACCTAACAAGAGCTATTTCTCCTTTGGTGCATAAAAAAGGGCACAGAGGTGAACTTTAGGTACACGGTGGCTTAGCAATAGAAGATGAATACCAGCAGTAAGACCACCCCGTACATCTCCATGGGTCCATTCATATCCTACGTCTTTGAAAGTATCAGTGGTAGGTCCCTCTCATCCTCCTCTTTTGAATCTTTGGATGTGATTGGACACTTCGACCTGAATTGCTTGAAGTGATGAAAGTTGGTCGAAGTTGGTGAAGATAATCTCTCATTCTTTCTCTTACTAGAGTCAAATCCAAGCACCTCTACCTTTGACAGGACTGATGAAGATACCAAGGACAATGGCATCCCCTCTGAGGGCTTACAGGAGCTGAACCAGAAAATAGACAGAATAGGAAAAGCCCTAAGGAAGCTGATGGACAACTACGGGTTAGAATACCCATCCCCCGGAATACTTTATTCCTTTATTAGTAGTTTAGGTTGTTTTTTTAGTTTTTAAGTTGTTTGTGTCTTGTTTAGTCTGTAAATATGTTATTGGTATTTTCTGTTTTCTTTCTTGTTTCTTTGGGTTTGGGCAAATATTATTCACAAACTGATTTGTGCCCTCAAAGGCACACTATCAAGTAAGTGTGTGGGTGGATTTTTCCTTGTCTATTTTTGTGTCACAAGCATGCTAGTTGGTACTGTTTATGGGCATAGTAGGGTCTGTTATGATTAATTGGTTTTTGTAGTTAAATCTGCATATGAGAATGATAGTTGAAGAAAAGAAATGCTGTGAGTTTTGAGACTGCAGATCATCTGCTATTTTTTCTTCTGTGAGATTAAGATTCTGTAACCAAAATTAGAATTGTGTTTGCCTTTGCCCTTTGTAAAAATAACCATTAATTCCAAGCATACATAGATGATTAAAGCAGATTTTCTTTCTTTCATTGGCCGCGACTGTATAAAAATACTTCCATTTGTTACCATGATTGAGCTTGATTAATTTGTTTTCTAGCCCTTGTGTTTAAATATCTCTTAAAATAGTAATCTGAATATGGGTTTAAAATATATACGTAGCTCTGAAAATGACAACATGATAAGGCTAAAATAAGATCATGACTAGAAAATTGCAAATCTGTTATCCCGCCAGATAAGAAAAGAAAGTAAAGAAAGATCAACAAAAAAGAGAAAAAGAAAAATGAAAAACTTATGTGATGTCTTTTTGCTATAAAAATAAAGAAAATATATGCTCTGTCTATTTTTGATAACATCTGCTATGCATAATTTTCTGAATGGGAGCACAACGGGCCAGTCCTGATTATGCCCACATCAGTTTAACTGAAGCTTTGTCCCAAATTCTTTCTACCTTTGCACCGCATGCTCCATTAAAATTTGAATAACACCTTTTTATGAGCATACTTGTTAATTTATGTGGTTGTTTAACTTAGATCTTATGCAAATACTATGGACAGTTTTGGTTATTAATATCTTGAGCGTAAACATGTCTCTACTCATATATAGAGAGAAAGTGATCAGAGTGAATCCCAATTGTCATTTATCTATTATGACCATGTGCATTTTTAATTCCATCATTGTTATCATGTCTAGACCTAGTTATACCCATTATCAGATCGCTGCTTGCATGCTTATTTGATTTTTTTATTGAGTCTACACTTTTTTCTTTTTTTTTAGTTCTGAATTGCATTCATACTTGAAGACAAGTATAGTCTAAGTGTGTGGGTATGATATAGACTCAATTTTGCATCTTGTTACATTGTCTTTTTACTCATTTTTAGCACTTTTAGTTATGTATAGAGTTTGTTAGGGAGTAAAGTGTAACAGGGGGAGAAGAAGTATGTTTGAATCTATTATGGGTGTAAAAGTGATGCCTACTCCAATAAGGGCATAAATAGGTTGTTGAAGCTTTGAAATTATGTTGCGAATTAAACGCGGAAGTTTAGCAATTGTGTCTACTCAACAATATGGATCTATATCAGTAGCAGTTCCGCAACAAGAGGGGAGCAATGGTGCTGAAAAGAGAGAGAAGAAAGAGAAAGAAGAAAGGAAGAGAAGATAGGAGATAAGGAGAGAGAATGACGAGGCACTATCCTAAAATCTCACGAACACGACCATGATGGCGAAGTGGAATGATCCGACTAATTTCATACCCCTACGTGGGCTGGGCTGGGCCCAGTGTGGTCATTTTAACAACTATAAATACTAGTTTTCACTTTAATTTCAAACACACTTGAATTCATTTACAATTCCGCACTTTAAGTTTTCTGCAAGTGGCCCACCATATGCAAAGAGGAGGACCCCGAGGTCCAATTGATTAACACTGATCTAAGTAATTAGATGACCCCACTCTGCAGATATATAACATAAAATAAACTCCGGGCAGATACCATCGAGTTAAGGCGAATCAAAGTGAAGGCAAGAAAGTTTGCAATGATATCCAGATCCCTATACAAAAAGTCCTTCTCCGGCCCGTACCTAAAATGTGTCAGCCCCAGACAAGCCAAATACATTCTAGTCAAACTCCACAAATGCGAGTGTGGAAACCATTTAGGATATAGGAGCCTTGCCAATCGAGCTTTAACATCAGGGTTCTATTAGCTGACCATGAGAACAGCTATAAAAAATCACACCAAGTCATACGACCGATGCCAGAGGTTTGCATAAACAAGTCACATGCCTCCGGAGCCCGTTCACACAGCAACCATCCTGTGGCCCTTCATGAAATGAGGGATGTATATCATCGGTCCATTATCGAAAGGCTTGAATCAGAAGTGCTTCATCCTAGTGGTAACTGATTACTTCACCAAATGGGTCGAAGTCGAGGCCTTCGCTCGGATCAGCGACATGGAGGTACAAAAATTTTTGTGGAAACATGTTTTATGCAGGTTTGGAGTTTCCAAGGAAATTGTCACAGACAATGGACCTCAATTCATAAGCACGAAGTTTCAAGAATTCTGCAAGGAATGAAATATCAAGCTCTCATGCTCTACCTTAAGGTACCCTGCCGCCAATGGCCAAGCGGAAGCCACCAACAAAATGATCATGAATACTCTAAAGAAAAGACTCTCCAAACATAAAAATCAGTGGATCGAACAACTTTCCGGTTGTTATAGTCCTATAAGACGACCATGAGAACAAGTACGGGAGAAACCCCATTCACATTAACGTACGGATCAAAAGCAGTCTTGCCCGCTGAGGTTGAGGTCAAAACAACCAGGACAGAATGGCCAGATAAAGCCAACAAAAGGGAAATTGAATCCAACCTCGACACAATCGATGAACTTTGAGATTAGGCAGCAATGAGAACGGCCGCATATCAACAAATGATAAGTAGACATTTCAACAAGAATGCGAGATTACGCTCATTTAAGGTTGGGGACTGGATACTTCGGAAAGTATTCCAGAACACGAATGAGAGCGGGGCCGGAAAGCTAGCACCAAATTGCGAAGGCCCCTACCAGGTTGTGAAGGTCGATGGTAATGGAGTGTACAAGATCTAGACAAGGGAGGGTCGACCCATAGCCAACAATTGGAATGCACTCCACCTGAAATAGTATCATATCTGAAACTTCAACTATTCTATTTCTTTATTTTAATTCGTGTGTATAATGACTTGAGCATCGGAGTGACTAACAGAACCCCAAGCACATGGGTCCTGACCCTCATAGCAATGACAAGTTTAAGTCCGAAGGTAACCTCGACCTCAAACAGTATCATTTCTGAAACTTTAACTATTCTATTTCTTTATTTCAATTGATATGTTTACTGACTTGAGCATCGGATTGACTAATAAAACCCCGAGCACAAGCGTACTGACCCTCACAGCAACAACAAGACTAAATCTAAAGGTGGCTTCAACCTCGAATAGTATCACCTCTGAAACCTTTCTATATTTCTTATGTTAAAATCTTATTTATTATGATGAGTTCCGACAGTCATATGATAAGACACAAAAATAAGCAGGATCAAATCAAGACAACTAAAGACTTCATTAATACAACCCAGAGTTCATAATTATATTCATCTTTGAACTAGATGAGTAAAAAAATCTATCTAGTCAAGCATAAATTCAAGCCTTATAGGCAGTGGCCTCATCTCCAGCTTCGACCATGATCTTGACGACCCTGCTCTCCTCTCGAACATCGATCTCGTCTTTGACTTTGAGAAAGGTCAGGTCGAGATCACGCATTCTTTCCTTAATTTCCTTGACCACTGTAGCTCCTCATTCCTAGTAGAAGGCCTCATTGTAGGGGACGAACTCCGTGGAATCGACCAGGGCATCGAAGTTAAGGAACTGCTCTTCTAGGTCTCTAGCCGCAGAAGAGGCCTTGAACTCCATTATCCTTGCCTCCGCAGCACTCAACCAGACCTACAAAGCTAGTTTTTCCCTCTCCATCTTCACGTGAAGCTCAAGGTTCCCCTTGAGAACAACTTAAGCACCGATCACTGTAGCCCGAGCCTCATTCCTCTCGCCCACAAAAGCTGACTCTCTGGCAACCATATCTCTCCTCTCCTCAGCCATGTTCTCTAACTCTTCAGAGAGCTTAGAGACCCACTTCTACAGCTCCTCTACATAGGTCACTAGGTGTTGGCGCAACAGGTACTTGTTATATAGGACCTCAGATCGGCACTCATAAGCAGTTAGCAAAAACAAAAAAAAACCTTAGTTATCTGGTCAAATAATAGAAAGACCCGCTGCTCGAGGCTCTCCTTCTCGAAGTCCTTTAGAGTACCATGACCCACTATGGACTTCTATACATTTAGTAGGAAAGACTTCAAGGGGACCAACCAGGAGCTTGAACCTGAAGGGGTTTTTTATGGAGGTTGAGAGGCGTCCACGCTGATCAACACCGAGGTAAAGGGCAGCTAGAATATCAATGCACTGCTTGGCGCATCGCCTTTTGTATGCTTGGGAGGAGGGGACACTCTTCCGGAGGGGCTCGCATCTTCTGGCCTCTTGGCTCTCGAGACCAACGATCTGTCCCGCTTGGTAACGGCCAAGACCTTAGCTTTAGTATCTGAGAGGTTGATTCTAAGTTTTCCCATCCCATCAAACAAGAACCGATCAACACAAACTTTCTCGAACTCTCTAAGCTCTTCGGGAAGCAGATAGGCCTCCTCAATGTGATCGGCTTTGACCTCGGAGAGTTCTCGATGCTGGGAATACCCTGCACAAAGAACAAATCATGAGACACGAATGATGGAAGTAAAAAGAAACTCTGCTTGAAGACCCACGAGCTTCACAGAACACGGCAGGAGCAATCACATCTTCTGAAATGCAAGCAGAGATGAAGATGATAACATGGCAGCCTATATTCTTAACTTGGTTCCATCGAAATCAGTTCCTGCTACACCCACAGAACTATGGACTGGAAGAAAGCCCAGTTTGAACCATATTCGGATTTCAGGTAGCCCAGCACACGTGTTGGACAAGGAAGCTGATAAGCTGGCTCCTCGTACTGATGTAAAGCTGTTCATTGGATATCCTAGAAGAACGAAAGGTGGTTTATTTTATAGTCCTAAGGATCAGAAGATCATTGTTAGCACCAATGCTCAATTTTTAGAGGAAGACTATGTCATAAACCCTAAACTAAGGAGTCACATTATCCTTGAGGAGTTAAGGGGAGGATCGAATCCTACACTTGTTGTACAAGAAGGGGCACCACCAAACACTGCACAACGTGTCACAGAAGTGCAGGAACTGCCTCATCACAGTGGGAGGGTTGTACGCCAACCTGATAGATTCATTGGTCTTGGAGAGGCTTCAGATTTCCGAGAGGGTCTCAATGAATTGCATCCCAGGACCTATGATGAGGCAATTTGAGATAAAGATGCGGATTCTTGGAAAACTGCAATGGAGTCTGAGATTGGATCTATGGATCACAATCAAGTCTGGGAACTTGTAGAACCACAAGATGGGGTAAAACCCATTAGTTGTAAGTGGGTCTACAAGCGCAAGAGAGGATTTGACCGGAAGGTTGAAACCTTCAAGACAAGATTGGTGGCAAAAGGGTACACTCAGAAAGAAGGGATCGATTATAAGGAAACCTTTTCACCGATAGCCATGCTTAAGTCAATTCGGATTCTCTTGTCTATTGCCGCTCATTTAGATTATGAGATCTGCCAGATGGATGTCAAGATAGCTTTCCTAAACGAAAGTCTTAAGGAAAACATTCACATGAAGCAACTAGAGGGATTCATTGCTAAGGGTCAAGAGTACTTGGTGTGTAAGCTTAAGAGATCCATTTATGGACTTAAGTAGGCATCCTGATCTTGGAACATCTGATTTGATAAGGTAATCCAGTCATATGGATTCGTGCAAAGTCCAGATGAGAGTTGTGTGTACAAGAAATGTGATGGAAACGTGGTGGCATTCCTCGTACTTTATGTTGATGGCATCTTACTTATTGGAAACAATAAGAAGGTGTTATCAAACATTAGGGTGTGGTTGTCCAAGCAATTCGATATGAAGGATCTGGGTGAAGCCGGACATGTCCTTGGCATCAAGATCATTCGTGATCGCCAGAAAAGGATGTTATGTCTATCCCAGGTGACTTATATCGATACAGTGATAGCTAGATTTGGCATGCAAGATTCCAAGAAAGGTTTTATACCTTACAGGCATGGAATTCATCTATCCAAGGAAATGTGTCCCCAAACACAGTCTGAGATAGAGGAAATGAAGAAAGTACCATATGCTTCGGCTGTGGGAAGTTTGATGTATGTTGTGCTATGCACTAGGCCTGATATATGCTATGTCGTTGGCATGGTAAGCAGATATCAGTCTAACTCTGGACAAGGTCACTGGACTGCGGTCAAAAACATTCTCAAGTACCTTAAAAGGACTCGAGATTACATGTTAGTTTTCTGCTCTGATAGTCTAGTGCCTTTGGGTTACACGGACTCAGATTTTCAATCCGATAAAGGTCAGAGTAAGTCTACCTCGGGCTATGTGTTTACATTAGGAGGTGGAGCCATCGCAAGGAGGAGCATTAAGCAGAAATGTATTGTGGATTCCACCATGGAAGCTTAATATGTAGCTGCCTCTAAGGCTGCAAAAGAGGCTGTCTGGCTTTGCGGGTTTCTAGTGGGCTTGGGCGTGGTTTCTGATTTGTCTAAGACTATCACAATATACTGTGATAACTCTGGTGCAGTGACAAATTCGAAGGAACCCAGAGCCCATAAGGCAAGTAAACACATAGAGAGAAAGTACCATCTTATATGAGAGATCGTTAAGAGAGGAGACGTGGCGGTGGTCAAGATTGCATCGGAGGACAACCTGTCTTATCCATTCACGAAGAGCCTACCTGCTAAGACCTTTGATAGTCACGTAGAGAAAATGGGAGTGAGATGCAGACCTAGTGGCGCAGTTTGAGCTGATAGTTTTGATTGGAGAGTTGGCCAGTTAGTTATTATGCTTGAAAGACATGCTTCAAGTATAAGGGGGAGATTATTAGTTTTGTATACTAGAAGACTTGTCTTTGTATACTTTTCTGATGATATGATGATATGAAATGAAAGTTATTACAGTCACTATTTGCATTTAGATTATGTTCTATAATTATTTTATGCAATGTTCCATATACTTACATTGTAGATGATATGGTGTGGGGAGTCACACGGTAAGATCATATCATTAGAACCTTGTAACGTATTGAAGAGCTTACGGCTTAGATGGTTCTGAACACACCATCGGTACACCGTAGAATAATCTGATAAGTTACTTTATCTTGACTAACTGATTATTCTAGTACACTTGTTAGTGTATTGAGGAGGATCACGATAAGATACTATTCTCTATCTCTGACTCAGTCACTGAGAGAATAAAGATCCACAGAGTTCGGGTTCTGAACTCATGTGATATTCGCGAGCATATGTGTGTGTTCTTTATTACTTTGATTTATCAATGAGTAAGATCTTTTTGTGGATCGAATTTGATATCTTGGGTAATAATAATGTATACATGATGTCTCGAGCAGTATGTATGAGCACCGTGTCCTGGTGCGCTAGGTTGATGATGTTCTCTTGAGGAAACACAAGTTCATGTTGAAACCCTGTAGGTGGAATTTATTCCGTACATGAGTAAAGCTTGTGTGGTACTACTCAAGGTTTTAGATGTTAATTAATTATAGCTGTTAGAGGCTGACAGAATTAATGAACATTATATCTTAAACACGGGGAATGGCTGGACTAAAGGAGAAAACATATTCGTAAATATGTATTAAATTGGTAGGTCAGTTTTACTTCTTTAATGGAATAAAAGTAAAACTTAATTTATTTAATTATATCCTAAGTTTATTGGATATTGGATATTAAATAATTTAGTGGGCCAATTTAATATTCTTCTAGATCCTTGTTGTAGCCCAATTGACTGATAGTGGACTGGATATAGAACTTGAGATAGAGGCCCAAGCCCAGTAGGGTTGGGATGAAGATTTTTGATCACCACCTATATAAATATAGGTGGGGGTGTTCGAAAATCACACCAAGGAATTCAGCCCCTCTTTGTCTCTCAAAGTTATCCACAGATTTCACAAGCCTATCTAGTAGATTTCAGCCCACTCTGAATCTAGATACAGTCCGGGAATACAACAGAAGATCTTAGAGTGAATTGTGCAGTGGACAATTTTGACATAGGTGGCACCATTTACTGTATTCATTCAACAGCAAGATTAGATCTTTAATCTTGTCCACAAACCGTCTATTGATTTGTAAGTAGATTCGTTTCTATGTTTCCGCTTTATTAGATTTGAATCTGCTTTGCATACTTTTTGATTAGACTGTGATAAACATGCATATTACATAAAATAATGATTTGCATGAACACGGATTAATGAACATCCAAATGATCCTGCGGTGGTTTAATTCGAAAAAACCCCAACAACTAAGTCAAACTCCACGAAAATGAGGGAGGGGCTAAAAGTAAACCCTAGAGGGGACTAGCCATTCCGAAAAAGAGAAAGTTCAGTTGAGTGGTCTCTACTATATAAGGTGGTGGAGTATTATGAGCAGAAGAAAGAAAGAAAGGACACAGTGACGACCTATATCCTAAGCATTCATAATCAACATTCAGTATATTAACATTGGAAGCTACATATTTTATCATTTTTTCATTCTTTTACATTCAATAGATTTCTGACTTGAGCATTTGAGACCGAATGATCGTCAACCCTCCAACGGTCATTTACTTCACATTGTGTTCTTTTATGTAGATCGCCTGAGCCCGAAACCCTCACTCATTAATTTCATTGAAGCTTTTGATCGCTTGTGACCAAAATCCCTTGCCCCACGGTGAATTTGTCATCAGAAGTCCATAAAAGAAAACTCAAAGTTGTTGAAGATCCCACCCGATGGCACGTGAAAAATGGCATTCACCTATAGTCAGAATGGGATGCATATTCTCTAATCTAAACGTCATAGTGTGTGGGCCTCGCAAATGGGTTTGTTGAATCTCCAATGTACTGATGAACTCATACACAAGAATTGGGTAAGTAGGCATCCCCATCCATGGTGTGGTTCCAGCCAATGCGATTGAATAACCCCCACACTTCATCATGAATTCATAAGACAATGGTGGTCACAGAACACAGGTATCAGGTTCGATAATTGTTGAGCACTGCCAACCAACCCCAAACATCTCTTTGCTCAGGCGTCTACAAGTCAATATCGTAGCGAAGTGGGTGATAGAGTGGTACCTGCCCCTCATCACCCTCAGCCGCCTTGAGCTCAAGCTCCTCAATGACATCTTCCTCTTCAGGGTCTAGCTCATAGTCTTCATCTTTCGATTCATCATAATCAGAGCCATTCTTAAATCCATCCTCCTTGGAGTGTTTATCTTCTCCCTTATCGAGATTTTCTTCATAAGCCCGCTCTTCATCAGACGAAAATGGGGGAATAGTAGTGAGACAAGGTGGTCGGCTCTTGCCTCCTCCTAACAATCTAAATAAACTCTCCCAAGCCATTGAACTTCACAAGAGGGACCTAGATCCTGCAAACGAATTTATTCACGTAAAGACACGTGTCTAGATTCCAAAAGATAATCAAAAATCCCGATGAACAACTATACTCCCCCTGAAACTGGACTACAGGAAAGTTTTCACCCATCACAATCCTCCATTGTTAATCATATTATCAAGAACAATGCAAAATTCTAACAAAAATTTGAAGAAAGCATGCTCGGGAAATTTCACATGATGACAGATAGAAATATAAAACTTAAGCAACACATTTCAAATCCACCCATATCATGAAAATACTCCCCCATGTGGAATTATACCCACACAAAATACACACATGTGAAATTCATATTCAAAGAATCTAACATTGTTATCCCAACAAAACTAAATATGAACTACACACCATATCAACATGCCAAAGGTCAAAAATCAAGAAATTGTATACAAAAAGCATGAAGAACACAAAATTCCCAAAATTTTCACCTATATCAAGCCCTAGGATTAGGTTTCACAATTTCTACCATAAATTCATGAACAAACCATGGAAATCTACTCCTCATAGCGTGTGTTTGTGTGTGAAATTTGAAATGGGTGAGTAAAAATGAAAGGAAGAGGGTAGAAAAGGGGGAAAACTTGTTTGCCACGTCAGCTTTCTCACCCGCGACTGCGGGTGGGTCGTAGCTCAGGTCACGGGTATTCCATAGAGTCCTTCGTATTTTCTGTGACCCAGTTAAGGTGATATGCCACGTGGACCCACGACCTACTAAATATCCGTGACTGTGGTTACAGGTTTTGTTCTTTGGAACCCCCTCTCTGTCGCGAGCTCATAAACCTGCCCTTTGGTCTACCAATGACCCAAGTCATGGGCTCTACCTCATGAGTCAGCTCACGGCTCCTGATCTGTGCTGCCCGATGAATTTTTCAACCTCCGAGTTCGTTGTATATCAACCCTGAGCCCTGGAAAAATTGAATATGTGACAGAGTCTCAAGTAAAGGTTCAACCAACCTCAATTGTAGCTATCTTTACGCATGCCGAATTTGTAGGACACGAATATTAAAGGCTACTTGAGATACACTTATCACAATTTAAATTTTCCAAGACCTTTACCTGCAAAACCTAGCAAACTAAAACGGAAAAAAAGGGAAACAAAAGAAAACTGAAAAAGAACGAAAAGAAAAAAAATTAAAAACCATTAGCTTCCCTCCCAACAAGCACTGCATTTCATGTTGACAGTCAAACAACTTTAACGCTCACGGTTTAGCCAATTTAATGATGGACATCTCTTGCTTTAGCTCTGGGCTAGCTATAGTACTTCTTGACTCTATGGCCATTTACAATAAATAAATCTCTATTTGGGGCTAGCAAATCCACAGCTCCACTGGGAATAATCTTTTTTATCATAGAAGATCCCGACCACTTGGATCTCAATTTACCAAGAAACAATTTCAAATAAGACTTAAATAATAGCACATTTTCACCAGGTAGTAATTCTTGTTGAACAATCATCTTGTCATGGAAGGCCTTGGTCCGCATTTCGTAGAGAAGTGAATTCTCATAAGCTTTAGTGTGGAATCCATCGAGCTCGTTCAACTGCAACACGCTCTTTTTCCCTGCTGTTTTGAAGTCGAAATTCAACTGCTTGAAAGCCCAAAATGAATTGTGCTCCCGCTCCACCGGTAGATGACAAGATTTTCCAAATATGAGTTGATAAGGAGACAGTCCCAATGGCATCTTATAAGCAGTACAATATGCCCAAAGTGTATCATCCAAAAGCAGTGCCTGATCTTTCCTACTGGTACTCATCGTCTTATCTAGCACTTGACAAATTTCCCAATTTGCCAACTCGGCTTATCCATTGGCTTGTGGGTGATATAGTGTAGTAACTTTATTCTTGATCCCATATCTAGCCAATAATGTCTCCAATGGCTTGTTGTAAAAATGTGTGCCCCCATCGCTAAGTAATGCTCTTGGTGTTCCAAAACGGAAGAACAATTTCTTCAAGAAATTAGTGACTACTCGAGAGTCATTGATGACTATTGGGATAGCCTCAACCCCATCTCGAGACATAGTCTACCGCAAGATTGTTGTTAATATGGCTTTGAATGAAATATAACAATATGTGTTCAGTGCTTCCAAAACTGACTAAAAAATGTAATTGTGCATAACTCAAAATTTCTTAAAATTTTGCAATGATAAGTATTGATAACCATCATTGAAAGCTATATTTTTCAATTAAAATTTCTATGGATTAACCATCTAAACAACGACCATTCAAATAATTGTAATAAAATTAAATAACTCACACTCCCAATAATTAATTCTCTTACTAAAAAAATGCAAAACCATATATAACTTGGCCAATAACCCTTCTAATAAAAATTTAATTATATATATAGGACGCAAGACTTATTTCAAAATAATTATTTTCCTACACTAGGGGCGCAACTTCGGTCTTCCTCTCAAATCCATTAAATTCTAATTGAGTAAAAAAAAAATTACTCAATTTAATTAACAAACATATAAAAATTAGAAATACATGCGTTACATTCTGTGATCTTAAATTAAGTAAAAAGAATGTCCCTTAGAATAGTTCTTAAGTTTTTTTTTTTAATATAGATTTCTTTCAATTCCTAAATTTTATTTCTATTTTTTCTCCTAACTATACACAAAATGTGTATAATATTGTTTTCATGTCTAAAAAAGCCCCACAAGATTTTAAAAAATAATGTCTTATTTTTTAAAAACTAAATTTGTGCATCGCACGGAAGAATTACTAGGTGAAATAATAATTAAAAATGTTAGATTAAATATTTATAAATCCGTTTATTCAGTTTGCTATGTTTGATTATTCAAGAAAACAAATTAAACACCTCAAAATAGGGAATCGAAAAAAGATGGATTTTATTTAAAATGATGCATTTAACGTTTCTCAAATGAAGTGGATGAATAAAATATACTCGGTCCGTTTCACAATTAGTGTCATTCGAGCACTTTTATTTTGTTTCACAAAAAGTGTTATTCTACATAATCGAGGTAAAAATTTTACATTTTTCTCATATTTGCCCTCATTTAATGCATTCAAACAACCATATTTAACTCATTTAATGCATTAACATAAGGGTGTATAAAGTTATTTTATTATCTAATTAATATCTTTATTAATATATGTGCATTAATCCAAAATGATATTTATTCAGAAACGAAGAAAGTAGAAAACAACAGATCTTAGAAATCCTGAAGATTATAAACTGAAAACGTCCATAGGGATTGGAGCCTCATTAAAACCATGCATTTAATGTTTATGAGTTTTTCAAACAATACAAAATTCAATATACTATCGGCTAGTATCATTGAATAAAAAACGGTTGGCATTTAATTCAATCAAATTAATTTATGTACTATCGAAAACGCCCATATATATTGAGTTTTTTTTTTTTAATAATCAAATGATATAGGGGTTGGATCAATTGAGATCGACACTATCCAATTAATTGATCTAATAGTTGAGATTTAATGTAAAAGGAAGGTGAAAATATAGTATTATATATTAATGACTCGTTTGCTAGACAATATGATATAAAATTAGACATATTTAATTAATAAGATTTTAATTAGTATCCGTAAAGTTATTTTAGTTTGAAAATTTTATAATTTTTATATGGTATTAAATATCACACCCTGGAGATGCGATATGTGATACCATATAAATTATTTACACATGTCGGACTCTTGCATAACCATGAATTTTGATTTTACTAGCAAACATAATATTAGGAGTGTCATAGGTATCTATACAGTACCCATTTAATTTAAATTATCTAACAAACAAACCCTAAAGGAAAAAAAAGATAGGATAAGTAGTTGCATATACTACCAAAAAAACGGTAATATATAATCCCCGTTGTCTATAGAAATTGCAGTCGTTGTTAATAGAGGTGTTGTCTATCGGCATGCGCAGATAGACAACGGGCAATACCCATTATCTATATTCAAATAAACAATGGTTATTCTGACCTTTGTTAACTTTTTCCAATTTCATAAAAAGGAAAAAGACAACAGCTGAAGCCAAAATTGATGTTTGTGTTGTCACGGTCACCGACAACGGTTTTTGCAACAACTCGTCTATTTCCTTATTACACAACGGTCCTGGCAAGGATCCGAGGTCTATTTAATAATTAAAATTTCTCAAAAATTCATAGCTTAATATTTGAAAACATTAATTAATTATAACTCAACAACAATTCATTACCATACAACCAAAAAAGATCAAGTAATACATTAAGTAAACTTGTACAGAATAACATGAATATGGAAGACATTATCCAATACTTTACATAGATAAACTTGTCCAATTACTCAAAAGTTGCATAAATAAACAAGTTCAAGTACCATATGCTCCACTTGGTTCGCTATACTAAGGATCAACACTTCATCAAATCACTGTTCATATTAGATTTAATAGGATTTAGTAAAAGATGACATCAGCTGATGTCATCAATTTTTTATAAAAAAATCTTAAAAATTTTAAATGAACAGCTCTTATTCAATTAATGCAAAAAATATATAAAATTAATGCTTATTTCATACTCTTTTATTTAAGATCCTAAAAAAGACATATTTATATGAAAACTATAAATGATAAATATGAAAGATCTAGTTTTACGAAAATCTAGATTGTTTCGTTAGCTTATGACAATATTTCGTCAATATCATGATATATAATGTGTGCTAATGAAACATTTGTCATATGATAGATGTATTCATAATGCTAATTAATGAAATATTATCATAATTCTAGCCTTTAGATATATACACTTATATTGATATTATGGTTTATATATTCCAATTAAGGCTTATTTTTCAATTATGGTTTATTCCATCCAATTGAGTTTTAAATTATGTTACAGAATTTAATTTTTATCTTTTTAGTTTCTAATTGATTATTAGAGTTCATTTCATCTAATTATGGTTTATAACATATATTAATGAAGCATTGTCATATGCTATATATAACATATTGTATATATAGTGTTGATAAAGTAATATCATAATGTCAATGTAATACATTCATATTGTTGTTAGGGTTTACTTAAGTGTTTTTTAGGGTTTATAATCACATCCAAAAAATTATAATTATTTTATAGAATTTAATTTTTCATTAACAATATGAGAAATTTTCCATTATCATTATGATCATGTTATCAAATACTCAAGACTTTTTTATGGAGTATCTTATTGTTTTATTGAAGATAAATATATTGTTATAATTAACAAAGTATTCTTCAAAACGCTGTTGTAAAGAACTGAAAATACATGATAAAAACGTTGCACAAAATACTTACCAGCATTAAACCAAAATCAATAAAATGTAAGTTATAAAGGCAATACTAACAATTATTTCCCGCAATTCCTAAGATAATCGATAAATGTCCCCATATTCTTATAAGATGAACCCCCTTCGCTGATGCTCTCGGCACACATTTCCTTAAGTTTGAACGCATTTTTCTGAACCTTATCATTGCAGAATAGCATGTCAATTTTTTTCTTGATTTCATCTCTCAATCTCAATCCATTTTCATCACAATTAATTCTCAATCCAATCTCCCACTTATCACAAATATAACTCTCATTATGGGTTTGATCTGTAAAATAAGGCCAACATAGATAAGGAATCCCTTTACTCACACCTTCTAGAGTCGAGTTCCATCCACAATGTGACATGAAACAACCAACAGCAGGATGAGAAAGAACATTATTCTGAGGTGCCCATTCAACAATCTTTCCAAACTTGCTAACTCTCTCCAAGAACCCATCCGGGAAAACAACCCGTGATCCATTTGCAAGGTCCCGTCTAACGACCCACAGAAAAGCCCGACCTGACAGTTCAAGCCCGAGAGCCAATTCATCCAACTGTTGCTGATAGATAACTGCTAAGCTGCCAAAGGATACATAAATCACCGATCCATCCGGTTTATCATCCAACCACCTTATACAAGATGCATCTTCAGGCTGAAAGTTTCCAGAACAAGATTTAGCGCATAAATTTAGCGGTCCAATGGGCAGGAAATTGGGGCGTGAATCACAAGCTGCGGGTTCAAGTTCATAACAAGAATTGCATAGCACCAACTTAGTTGTATTAGCAGATTTACATGATTTCGAAATTTCGAACAAGATCTTTTGAGTATTTAGGTCGTTGGAAAAGCTCCAAGGAAGCTCATCTTTTCTCCAAGCTGGTATATCATCAGATAGGCTGATCAGATCAACTTTCTTCAGTGACCCTGTAGTTGTGTAGTAAATATGTGACTAACTAATTGTATATTTTATTTGTTTTGAAAGATAAAAGAAACAAAAAGGTGAATGCAGTTGTACCATTTGTGTCAAGATCTCCTTGTTCAACGAGTTTGGGAATGTGAAGTACCATGGAAAATGTGGCAATGGAAGCTGGAGAAAAGATGACAGGTTCAACTCCCATCATTTCTACAATATCGAAAACCCAGCCACATGAGAGATCAACGATGACACAGCTGATTTTCTGATTTGGATTGGAGCTGTTGATCCTCTCAATCAAATCTGGCAAGGTTTCTGGCATCGTTCTTGGAAGAGTTTCAAACAGCACAAAGGGATTGTTTGGATCGTCGTGGGGTTTGAGGCCGTCCGGGATTGAAGTCAGTACCATATTGATCTCTTCTTCTTCTTCTTCTTCTACTTGAGGGGAATTTTTTGCAGCGACAACTATTTTTTCATGTATGCTTTGGGCATTAACAAATGTCACCTTAATCCCATGTTTGGCTATCTGACGGCACAGAGTCATGAGTGGCTTAACATGGCCTTGAGCTGGGAACGGAACGGCCAATACATGAGGTTTGTTGCCAGCCATGGATGATGGATGATATATAATGGATGATGGATATATCTTCTTCTTCGAATGATGCTTGAACAAGAGCTATAATACACATATATATATAGGAGATGGTTAAAAATTATAATTACTTTCTACTTAATTTAGATGGTCATATTTTATTTGAAAAATAGGGGCCTAATTGCAAAAAAAAAAAAAAAAAAACGACTTTTCAAATAATTAATAATTAATTACTGAATAAACAATAAAAATTAAATTCCAAAAAATTATAAACCCGTATTGGATTAGATAAATACAAATAATGTAATCATTAACTTAAAAATAAAAATTAAATTCTAAAAACTAATCATAAATATCATTTGAAAGGAATAAACCCTACTGATGAATCATTAACAAAAATATATATATAACCAAACTACTTGCTAGTATGTTAACAAAAATATTGTGGCATGAACAATCCTAATAGAAACAAATTAATAATATTTTGAAAACCTATGAATAATATGTTATTAAATATTTGATAATAGATGTATATGATATTGCTAATTTCTTAATCACAATCTGTTACTATAATTATGAAACTCTAATGTGCTATTCAATTGAATATATAGAAGATAAATATCACTTAACGAACAAAAACTAGTTCTCTATCAATACTAAGAAATTAAAATTAAAAATTAATTTCTGAAACAAATAAATATTAATATTAATATGTTGGGTTGAAAAAATCTTAATAATCAATTATTCGATAAAAAATTAATTATAAAAATAATTATAAACCATAATTAATTGCTAATATATGTACACAATATTGCTAATTTGTTAAATAAATCATATCATCATATCTGAATACTAATCAATATACATTATTATTAGACGTAGAGACCAAATCACTTTGTTGAAAACATATGAACATATCGGCCTCTTTTTTGTTAGATAGACATAGGAACAGATTTTATTTTATGTTTTTGTATTATAAGAAACGATATAAGAAAATTTATTGTATGAAAATAGATATGTCATTAAATGTTGGATTTGATATTCCATATGAAATTAAATTAGTTATGTACCTCAACTCATATAATACTTAATAAATTATACTTTTTACCCCATCACTTTTAGATTAATCTTGATCATGAAAACTAAAACAATGAATGACCAAGATTACTTCCTAGTTTCTACAAGAGAGGTGATTTACATTTAAAATGCAAATTAATCATAGTGTGAGAACTAGAAACCCATGTTACACCACACAATCAATAAAAATATAAGATCTAGATTTGCTTAAAAGTGGTGGTCGTAATTCTATAATATTTAATAAGTTTTCTAGGCGGGGGTATCAACATAATTCTGTAATGTTTATAAAAAAGTGTCGGGTAGTTGACAATAGTATCGTCATGCTAAAGACGAAACATTACTATCATGCTAACGAAATATTATCCTAATGCTAATGAAAGTTTTCTCATATTGTTAACGAAAAATTAAATTTTAAAAAGTAATTATAAATCATAATTTAATGGAATAAACTATAATTCAAATGTAATAAACTCAAATGATCTAAAAAATAGAATTACATTCTAAAAAATAATTATAAATCATAATTGGATGAATAAATCATAATAGCAATATAAATATACAACGATAGCATTATGATATTGTTTTATCGGCACTGCGGATAAACTATGTTAGCATATGACAATTCATTGTTAACACAAGGTAGTAACTATAAATGGATGAAGAAAACTTTAATTAATATATTCTAATTTGACAAAAAAAAAACAATATATAATAATCAATTAGTGACTAGAATATAAAAATTAAATAAAAAATAATAATTATAAGCCCTAATTGAAATGTAATAAATCATAGTAACAATATTAGTGCGTGTACTATGATAATCCTTCGTTAGCACAGTTAATACAGTATGTTAGAATATAACAAATGCTTCATTAGCATATGTTATATAATGTTGACGAACCATTATTAAAACCTAACAAAAGAATTTTCGCGCTGGACATGAGTAAAAATATATATTTTGTATTTTTGTCTATATTATTTACACAAATATATCCATGACTGATCTCGAATTAAAGAGCATAAAAAGAGCTTTATTTGATATGTTATTTGCGTTGATCTGATTAGAAACGAGTGAGATATGATCGTTTAAAAATTATAAGATTTTTTTAAAAAAGTGATAACATTAGTTTTTTTTATAAGGATTAGACAACTGTACCCCACTTTCTTCTTTTTTGCCTTGATTTGACATTAAACATCAGCCATTAGATCATCTAGTTCAATGGAATAATATATATATATGTGTGTGTGTGTGTGTGTGTGTGTGTGTGTAGGGTGGATCTGGTGAGAACCCTTCCCTCCGTGGGAACTGAGAACTCATCCAAACAACACAAATTTTGATCTCAATGGTCCAGATTTAAAACAAAAAGGTGGTGACAAATTTGTAAATATGTTGAACTTTTTTAAAAAAAACAGTGACATATTGGTAAATACATTGTACTTTAAAAGTGAGGGGTTATTTTCTTTCCGTCAAAATTTAGATGATGATGTCAGCATGTTTATACAAATATTGTAGAAACTTTAAATAATCATAACTTGCTCGTTTTTAATCGGATTTATGCGAACCATATATCAAATTAAAGTTCTTTTCGTACTCTTTCATTTAAGATCCATATTGCATATGTTTATTTGAAAAACACATAGATAAAAAATACAAAAATTAATTTTTAGGCATATTTTTCATACAGAGCAGCTCCAGATTTATATTAGCATGGTGTATATAATATTTTAGCACGACCTATATATCATTTTAGCATGACCACCTATAACTCACATAATTGCGTTTATGATATTTTAGCATTAAACTACTCGCATATTAGCATGATATATATGACATTTTAGATTAATCCGTAACTCATATCAACATTTAATATTAAAGTACTCTCATATTAATATGGTGCATATGACATTTCAAAAAGTCTTATGTGCACCTGAATAATATTAAAAGTGATACTTTTCAATTTAAAAGTGTTTTTTTTCATGGAAGATCTAAAATTCTAATTTGAATGAAATAAACCCTAATTGGGATAAAATTAACCATAATTGGGTTGAAATAAACCCCAAGAATGAACATCTTACATTTTGTATCCACATTTTATTCAAAGTACCAGAGGCATACAATATCTTAAATGAAAGAACATGAAAAAACTTTAATTTGATCTATTATATGAAAAGCATTGCGTTTATAACGTTTTAGCCTGAAACTACTCTCTTATTAACATGATGTATATGACATTTTAGCATGAAAATAACATGTAAATTTACTCTTAATACCATGTGTTGTTTGTTCATTAGCATGATTATATATTCATATTAGCATCACATTATTTTCATTTTTGCATGATGAAATTATATGAGAATAAGAAAATAAAATAATTATTGAATTATTGTATATAATACATAATTTAGATGTAACTAAACTATAATTGGGGTAGAATAAACCCAAATTGGATGAAATAAACCCTAAAAATTAATGTTTTGTATTTTTCATCCATATTTTTCAGATAAACATACGTATTCGATATCTTAAATAAAAGAACTTAAAAAAACCTTTAAGTTGATATATTATATTCCTTTCATTTTATCATGATAAAATTACATGAGAATAACATGTAAATTTACTCATAATATTAATTATATGCGATGTTCGTTCATTTTAGCATTGTGATATGCTCATATTAGCATTACATTGCTTTCATTTTAGCATGAGAAAATTGCATGAGAATAACATGTAAATATACTTGTAATAACATTTGTGTTGTTCGTTCATTTTAACATATACATGTTCATAATAGCATGTAAATATGTTCATATTAACATCACATTATTTTCATTTGATGAAATTGCATAAGAATATGAAAACATATAAATTATGAAAGGAACCCTAATTGGGATATAATGAACTCTAACTAGAGTAAAATAAGCACTAAAAATGAATATTTTATATTTTTCTTTCATATTACTTTGGATGAACAAAGTCATGTGAGATCTTGAATGAAATAATATGAAAAAGTTGTAATTTGATATATTATATGAAAAAGTATTGCGTTTATGAATTTTTATCATTAAACTACTCTCATATAGCATAGTGTATAAGATATTTTAGTATGACGCTACATATCAGTATTACGTTTAAATGTGGATGAAGTTATTGTTGTTTAATTGAAGACTTTCAACTTATTGTGAAATTTATCCAACATATAATTCACACCAGCACCATTTATCACACATATTATAAATAAATTTGAATGATATTATCAATATCAGCATAATTCATGTCATTTTAGCATGAACAATGAACCATTCCAGCATGATATATAGGCCATTTTAGCATGAACTGTAACTAATAACAGAAGCATCGACGAAAAAAAAATTGAAAAATGAATACCGAAATCATAATTGAATACAATGAACAAGATAACTAAAAAAGATGAATACGTGAATCCACAACATTATATAAAGAAGATGAAATAAGGTAAAAATTTAATTCCGATGATTTACACAAAAAATAGCATTTAATCCAAAAAAAAATAATAGTGTCTGCAAACAAATCAAGAAACCCTAAAAATTCAAAGTTATGTCTGAACCAGTACTATCAATTTCGATTTCGATTTTGCGCATAAAACACTTTCTTAACCTTATATATATTTATATGTATAACATTTTATTGTTTTAGTAGATTATTAATAATTATTATAATTTTTTCAATTTGTATTTAGTGAATAATTTACAAAACAAACACACTTAGAAAGGAGAAGGGCGAGAGAGAGAGAGAGAGAGAGAGAGAGAGAGAGAGAGGAGAGAGACTGGGAAGAGAGAGAAGAGAGGATAGAGATAGAGAAAGTAGAAAGAGAAAAAAAGATAAGTGGTGTACGAGAGAAATAAATGGAGAGAGAGGAGGGGGATGGTCATGTTTCAAAACATAAAAATTATTGAATTACCAGAATACCCTTTTTTACTTAAGCTTGTAAATAATTACAAGTATGCCACCTTTCATTTGACCAAAATTTGACTTAATTGTGACTATCAAGATCTAAGTCATGGACGGATTAGATGAGTTCCTAGTTCTAATATGGTGGAAAAGTTCTCATTTGAACTCTTCCATATATATATATATATAGGGGTGTGTTCAAATAGGAACCAATCTCTCCATGAGAACCTAGGAACCAATCAAATTCAAGGATTTTGATGACATGGCAGATAAAAAGGCGGTGGCATAGTCGTAAATATGTAAAATTCGAAATATGAAGGGTAATTTGAGATTTTTTTTAATAAAGATATGTCATCATCTTTTAAAAAAATCTTAAAAACTTTAAATAATCATAACTTACTTGTTTTTTATCCAATTTATGCAAAAAAATATATCAAATTAAAGACTTTTTCATGCTCTTTCATTTAAGATCCATAGTGCATACGTTTATTTGAGCAAAAATTGATGAAAAATACAAAAACCTTTTTTCACGTATATTCAACTCGTAACTGTCAGATATTGCTAATATGATATCACAATATTGCTCATATCTTGTGTTTATGTTGCTAACATGAAATTTTTTATGCACGACTTTGAATCTTAAGTTGCTTTCATGAGAAAATAGTTAAAGTATGAGCTATATGTAGTTAAATTCATAAACAATTATAACTATATCAATGCTTAATATTATTTTAAAAACTTGTAATATTTGAGAATTTAAGTCATACTAGCATATCATTATTCACATATTAGCAACATGTTACTAACATATTAGCAAATTATTAGTCACATAGTGTATATTTCTAACATATTTGCAATATGTTGAATGTATGGATGATGTTACACATGTTACACAATATTATTTTAAATGTGGTCCAATGTTATATATGTGGTGTTTAATATGTGTCAATTTAATATTATGATCTCGTCAAATTAACAATATGAGTCTACATCATGTTAGCAACAGAATCTCTTGATGTTAGCAATATAAATCTTTCATTTTAGCATATTAATACAATGCCAGAAAGGACAACGATTTTAAAGTGTTGTCTATTTAATTTCGGGAATTGGGCCCAAAATCCGAAAAAACATAACATAATTTCTAAATTACGAAAATAACCTCGTCTTCATTAAGTTCTCAAATATTACAAGTTTGCCACCTTACTTTGACTAAAACTTTGACTAAAATATGGTCATTAGATCTAATCAAATCTAAGGTTAGGATTGGTTCCTAGGTTCTCACGGGGCGATTGAGTTCCTATTTGAACCATTCCCTATATATATATATATAGGGAATGGTTCAAATAGGAACTCAATCGCCCCGTGAGAACCTAGGAACCAATCTAACATGAGAGATTTATATTGCTGACATCAAGACATTATGTTGCTAACATGAGGTAAACTCATTTTGCTAACTTGACGAGATCATAATATTAGCAACATATTGTTAATATGTTAGCGATTATACACACTGCTAATATGTGACTAATCATTTGCTAATATGTTTGGTTCCTAGGTTCTCACGAGGAGATTTGGTTCCTATTTGATCCTTTCCCTATATATATATATATATATATATATATATAATGATAACGGGGAACTCAAGAATTTTATTCAAGAGGACAACTTACAATAACATACACAATCCTAAAAATAATAATAATTTAATATATAATAATTTTGAGAAAAAAATTAATGTGTTTCTTAATTAAGTTTCAATATTAAAAATCAATTAATTAAAAAACTTACGCCATTCTACATGGTTTTTTAAAACAAACTATTCGTTGTGTACCCTATTGTTTCACATTTAAAATTGAAATTGTGTGTCATAGTATTGCTCTTGTAACTAGAGCATATACAGTAGTGCATTTACATCGAGTGGCAAAATCATAAATATTTTATTGGGGCTGGGTGGTTGCATCGTGTCCCTCACACTTAAAATTTGGACTATAATTAAAGAAAACAATAAATGCAGTACGAAGTAATTTTGGACTTTTCTTTTATAAAAAAAATATTCAATGCCTCAATAAAATAATCAAACTTTACTAGCTCATCTATCTATCTAGCTATCTAGCTACTTATTAATTTATATCTAACTATCTATCTATCTATTTATCTATCTATACATATATTAAAGTAGAATTGTCTATTAAATAGACCACGATAAAAAAATCAATATATAAATTGTTGTTGATGCACTATTTTTTATGCACTTAATTACAACTGACACAGATCAATATAATAAAACTAGTAAATCGAGTATCGTATTCACATGGACTGCAATTAAGACATACACCAAGTACTAAGCTAACAGATTTCCATTATCCCGGCTATCCAATTTCTTAAGTGAATTATGTCTAGGTAAAGAATTAATAAAATTAAACTATTAAACTCAATTATTAAATCAAATCCAAATTAAACAAGACTAAAAACGTGAACTATCAAATAACAAAATTAATTAATCCTATAGAATGCAAACACATGAATCCATTATATATTAACCTAATTCCATCAATTTCCAATTTAATACAATTATCGGTGGATGATCAGAATTCTAATAACCTATCTCCGCCTAGTCTCAATGTAAAAGTAGATTAATAATTTATCTATTACTTTTGTCTCTAGATTAATTGTTAACTCCAATAGATCAACAGATTTAAAACCTCCTACGGATCACAAGTACGTGTATCAAATCATTCAATTTAATCTCATTAATTAATTATCTCCGTCAGGACTAAAATTAATTAGCTAGCATACAATGACTATGGCCTTAATGATGCATGAGAAATCTAAACTTGAATGTTTGAACATATAATTGGAAGAAAAATTGATGAACATAAATTCATACATGCTACAAACCCTAGAAATAATTATAACAACTACTCACACATAATGAAATCCAAAATAAAGGAAGAGATAAAGAAATTAAACGACATAATTAATATTACAAAATATTAAAAGAACTGTAGTTGAATTATGTAAAAAAAACTTCAATCTTCAATGCTGCAGAGAAAACATTCGTTCCGCAGCTGTTAAATCTAAAATAAAATTGAAAAATCATGAAATGAAGCTCCAAATTTTGACCAACTCAAGTCTATTTATACTAAGTAATAAAAATCCGGCCCAAAAGGTAAGAAAAAGGCCCAAAAATATAAAAATTTGAAATTCTCGGACAACTCGGCGACCGGCATTGAAGAAACCGGCGATCGATGGATAAATTCGGAGCTCGGCAGACACCTCGGTGGATTTCAATATTCCCACTTGCCGATCAACATTGAAGAAACTGCTGATCGGCGGATATAGTCTCCAGTATTTGATACACTCCACCATTTTGCTCCGTTCTCACTTATTTCTCGTCCAATTGACCCGATTTAAGTTAGAATGACGCTAACTCGATCCACTATCTTTCTATATTTTTTCCCAACTAAATTGGATCTTCCAAAATATCCCTTTTATAGCTCAACTTCATCAAGAAGAGCAAAACATGAGATTGCACACGAAAAAGTGAAATAATGATCAAACACTATCCTATGCATGCATTAATCATTAAATATCATCCAAATAAACACCTAAATGCATACAAAAGCCATGTTCATCAGTTGTCTACAGAAATCGTCTATTATATAGATAATGGTCAGAAACTGTTGTTTATACACTTTTTATGTGCAGTCTATTAGATCATAAACAAAGTGGAACTGTTGCTCAAAATTTCTAGTATTTTAAATTTTTTACATTTTTTTCCTTTCCTAAAATTATTTTATGTGTGATATTAATTACTTAAATTTAATAAGTTGCGGCTAAGTAAGGTCAATAAATAACATAAGCATGAATTTATTATATAGTATGATTTTTAATTTATGAACATGCATACATAATAATTCATTATCGAGGTCCATTTAAAATAAAAGAATTTGCATTTAGTTTTGGAATCCCAAATTAAGTATTGTAGCCCAATGTCCTTTTGTTACCAAGACCAAAAGCAATGTTTATGTAACGCCCCAAAATCTAGGAGAACATGAATTAAGAGATTGGTACGTTAATGGGGGAAGGGGTTGATACACTAAGCTTGTAGAATTACAAATTCTTAATTATATATTTAAGAATAATAGATTATGCTTTCCAGAAATTTGAGCAGCATATAACATCTGTAACTGGAGCAAATCCACATTTTTACACATATTATAAGATGGTAATTTTGCTCAAAATACAACAATGAAGATAAATAGGATCCAGACAAATAACAAGATCAGTACATCTTATTGCAAACAAACGTTTATTTCAGATATGGACAACACGGCTTCATCACTGGCAAAAGGTGCGGAAGTACTATTCAAAGCCCAACAAAAATCATAACATGCAACATGTTATGGGGCTAGATATTCAGAGTTAGAATGGAAATATAGTACACTATTTGATAATTAAAGCAAAAGAACCGTAAATGAAGAACATCATCACAAAGACACAAATGAAGCCTAGTCAACCCACTGCTGCCACTCGTACCACCACTACCAACATCTTCAACCTGAAAATATTTGAAAGAATTTCGCTGTGAGTACTAATGCACTCAGCAGGTGAACTATTTTATAAAGCGTTTGATAAATTATTTGAGCAAACATATACAATCATTTCAAAGCACATAACATAATGTTTAAAAATAAAATCATTTATGTATATGCCAAAGCTTCTTTTCTTCTGGAGCGCTTTCTCTTATATGACGTTAGTTACAATCTCCTCACACAACTGGCTATAGACATTCTTGCTAGACCATCCAGTGTATCTCTCATGTACAAACCCCACGAGCCAACTTGGGCAAGGGAGCCGAGTCGTCTTGATATATATTTGGAGATACAGATAACAACTAAAACATTTTATTGATATGGATATACTTTCATTTTCATAAACAAAGTTTATATAACTCAAAGATACAATTTTATAATAATAAAACACCTACCTTGCTCAGGTATTTGGCGATATGCTATTGCGGTACTCAGTCTCACTTATCTCTCTAGCTCAGCGGGTCATACACAAAATAAGTTTCGACTTAGGACTGCTACAAGATTTTTCTAAGTCAAGCTAAATATATTACGAATATTCTAATCTAATAAAAATGGATTCAGACTACACTGTGCAACATTAGAGTTTCATTCTCGACTCAATGCATTAGGGAATTAAATCCATCAAATATTTTCAAGTAAAGTTGACCTAATACATTTGAAAAAGGTGGAGGTCGGCCACTTGTCATTTTACTTGATTCTAGCTAAATTAATTCGACATGCAGTTTTGGCTTTTAAAAAATTACCAAATTTAATTAACAACATGCTTCACGTAAAACAATGCAAGTGTGAAAGTATCATAATTTTCAGATGATATATGCACACGATACAAATTTAAATAATTGAGTAAACCCAAAAATTCGCCAAGATAAAAACCAGATCACTAGCTAGGTAAAGAATTGATGCAATCCTCCCCAGCAGATTGATGATGACAGGAATCTACCCCATCCCAGGAGTATCAGGTTTCAACAGATGGATTGATGAATAATCCAAAACCCTAGCCTCACAACGAAAAAGAACCACGTATATCGATATGCAACCCTTGCTGATTGGAAACGCGAACTTGGATTTGGTGGTGAGGCCAAAAATGGGGATGTGAATCCGTTTGATAAGTCGATTTGAATCTCACAGTGTTCTTATGAAATCCGAATAAATTCTCTAGAGAGAAAAATAATAAACTCACGTTTATTTCTAAAAAAATGAAAAGGTAATCTTCTCCAAATAGTTGTTTACAACCCTTACATAGGTTGGACAAAAATAAGTAAAGCCCTATTAAAGTTCTAAACCAAATAAGAAACTAAAACAAGCCCAAATTCTAAAAATACATAAAAATCCAAAAATAATAAAATATCTGCAACTCGCCCATGAACATTTTACCTGCGGCTCCACGTCGTACTGACGTGGCACAATACCTGTGACCTCCCTTGAGACCCGCAACCATGCTCACGTATTTTATCCTAACGAACCCCCTCTTAGTAGCGAGCTAATAGAAAACTCCCCCGTACACGACCCGTGACCCGAGTTGTGACCACTCCCACTCGCAGCTGATGCTCGCGGGTTTTCTACTGAAATCAACACTTTCCACTTATGCTCAGGTTTAGCTCCTTCAACTAGTCTCCTTGATGCTTCTCGATCCCAGACTTCTTGGATAAGTCCATTGAGGACTTCTTTGAACTTCTTCACCGTCGATCGAGTCATGGGACCCTCCGGCACTATAATGGAATCTGATACCTCCTCAGTATAATCCGCATCAAGAATCCACCATAAAGAAATAATGCAGAAGAAATATTTTGGATCGGGTGGCTGGTTATGCTCACGGTGACGGTTTTCTGGCCATTCGGCCAGAATCTGCCTATCAGTTTTTGTTGAGCCCTTTGGGAAATAGGTTTTATGCAATTACATCTACAATATACTGAAAATTGAAAGAAATTAGAAAACATTTCACTATGGAAAGCGGTGGTGCCGGTTTTCTCATTTTGAAATTACGATAACAATAAAATTCTGAAGCCTTATTTATAGTTCTTAAAAGTATGGGTGGGTATAAAATATCATAAATTTATCAACAAATGTAAACATAGAATTCAAAAAACACTTAGGATTAAATCTAAAGCAATGTCAAAACCTGCTCTGATACCAGTTGTTGGGGTTTTTTCCGAATTGAACCATCATAGGATCTATTTGGATGCTCCTTAATCCTAGCTCATGTATATCATATTTTATGCATGCAACGTAACTAATTAAATGAAGTTGAATTATCATACAAGTTATATTCGATTATACTAAAAGCGGCATAGAAACTTTCAAAAAATAATTTACAATTCATGCCGGGTTGATCACAAGATTAAAGTTGTAATCTTGTTGTTGAATGATGTATAATCGGCACCCCTTCACCGTGTATTCCACTTCTTGATCTTCTGTTATATTTCTGAACCGCGTCTAGAGATAGAGTGGACTATATACTACTAAATAGGTGTGCATACTCTAGGGATCAAGAAAACACAAAATAGGGACTGATTTCCTTGCCCTAATTTCCATACCTCTTCTTTATTTATATAAGGGGGTAGGCGAAATTTAGGTCTCCAAACCCTATTACGTTTGGGCCTTTCATTCTTGTTCTATCCCCAGTCCATTAAGCTCATATTGGGCTACAACATGTATCTAGAAGAATATTAAATTGGTCTGCTAATTTATTTAATTTCTAATATTCACAACTTAAGATATAATTAAATAAATTATGTATTATTTTTAGTCCACTAAAGAAATAATATTGACCTACAAATTTAATACATATTTGCAAATATGATTTATTCTTTAGTCCAACCATTCTCCATGTTAATGTCCATTAATTAATTATGTAAGCTTTTGACAGTTATAATTAATTAATATCTTTTTTCCTTGAGTAGTACCACACAAGCTTTATCATGTACGGAATAAATTCTAGCTGCAGGGTTTCACATGAACTTTGTGATTTCTAAATGAGACATCATCAACCTGACGCACCAGAGCACAGTGGCCATATATAATGTACAACCCATCATATATGTAAATGCCACTACCCAAAATATCAAGATTGTTGATCCTATCAAAGAATCTTACTCATTGATAAATCAAAGCAATAACATAACATATATATGTCTGCCAACAAATATGGGTTAAGAATCCGAACTCTGTGGATCTTTATTCTCTCATTTAAGGTCGGAATAGAGAATAGTATCCTATCATGATCCATCTCAATACGCAAGCCAGTGTACTCAGCTAGTCAAGATAAACTAACTATCAGATTATTCTACAGTGTACCGACGGTGGATTCATGACCATCTAAGCCGCGAACAGTTTAATAAATTGCAAGGAATCCAATTATATAATATTTACCGTATCTATACCCACACCATATCATCTACAATGAAAATATATAAATTGGGCATATAAATATAACTATAAATAAATACACAGAGACTACAATAAATATTCATTCTATATCATCAAATAAAACATTGTATAATGCATACAAAGATAAGTCTTCCAGTATACAAGGCTAACACCAATACACTTAAGAAGAACAAGAAGAATTACGATGCATCTCTGAGTGAAGATGAGTCTGGTAATAATAGCAGTGATTCTAATGAAGGGACCATCGCAATAACAACTAAGGTATTGATTTGATTATGAAGATCCTTTTGCTGTTGAAGAAGGTGAATCAGACAATGAAGATTTTTGCTAAGAAGATTTCGTGCAAACATATAAGGAGATGTATTCAAAGTGGCTGGAAGTTGTGAAAATCAACAAAAATCTTCTTTCTAAAAATATGAATCTTATTAAAGAAAATTAGGTGCTGATTAAGTCTAATTCAAGTCAGAAAGACATCATTCGTCAATAAGAGATAAAGATTGTTGAGCTGTCCTCTGAACTTAAATCTATCAAGAAGAATCTCACCATGCTGAATAATGGAACAAAGAATCTAGACAAGATTTTGACCACACCAGGGCATTTTGGAAGAAGTCATCCAAGACTTAGATACACAGGAGGACAATCAAAGACAGAGTTTGTCAAAGAAAGTACAAGTCAATCAGCACCTGTACATCAACATGTTCAGAACAATTAAATGAATATTGCACACATAAGTAAGCCTTGAAACATATTTAATGGCAACAGAAGATGAATTCTCTGCCACTACTGTGAAGAGAAAGGTCACATATGACCACACTATGAAAAATATCTCAATGATCTGCGAAAAATGAGATGAATATTTATGGTACAAAGTTCATTCAACAAGTAGAATAAGTCAGCTTCTCAGAAGAAAAAGAAATCTCCCCAAGAGAAGCAGTGGGTTGTCAATTAGAAAAATCATGACTATCTGATTGCTCATACATCTCTGCGAGTTGAAAATAATTGCAACTGGTACTTTGACAGTAGATGTTCTAGGCATATGACTGGTGATTGTTCAGTTATTCAAAACTTGATGGCTTGCTCTTCAAACTTTATGACATATGGAGATGTCAAGAAATGGAAAGTCATGGGAAAATGAGAGCTAGTTGTGCAAGGAATGCCTAAGCTGAGAAAGATAATGCTTGTAGATGAACTCAAAGCCAATCTCATTAGCATCAGTTAGTTTTGTGATGATGATATGACAGATATATTCACTGAGGAGAACTCTAGAGTACTGAAGAAAGATAATGATTTATTTATGGAAGCCAAGAGATCAGCCGATAATTGCTATAAGTTACATATACCTATATAAAGTACATAACATGTCAAAGAACATCATTGGAATAATACAAAAATCTGGCATCAGAATATTGGTTACATTCACTTCAGAAATCTCCAGATGATTATCAACAAAGATATGGTTAGATGAATTTCTCAGATTAAAGTAGAACGTGACAAGATTTGTGGTCCTTGTTAAGTTGGGAAGAAGATTAGGTCTCAATGCAAAGAAGTACGATATCTAATTTCTCAACACATTTTAGATCGTCTACACATGGATCTAATGGGACATATGGGAGTTGAAAGCTATGGTGGAAATAAGTATGTCTTTGTCTATGTTGATGATTTCTCAAGATTCACTTGGGAGGAATTTCTTAAAGACAATACTGAGGCATTCATGGCATTCAAAAAACTGGTTTGCAAGCTCACAATTGAGAAGAATATACAAGTGGTCAAAATTAGAAGTGATAATGGAATGGAATTTGAAAATTAGTCATTCAATGACTTCTGCAATGAGAATGGAATAAGCCATGATTATTCTACTACAAGGTCTCCATAGCGGAATGGAGTTGTTGAAAAGAAGAACGGAACTCTACAAGAGATGGCTAGAATAATGATTGCTGCCAAAGGAGTTGCGTTTATGTTTTCGATAGATGCTATCAACACAGCTTACCACATCAGTAATTGTGTTCATCCCATGCTAGGTACTTATACTAATCCATATGAAATATGGTTTGAGAAGAAGCCTACTATAAAGTATTTCCATGTATTTGAAACTACTTTCTTCATCCTAAATGATAGAGAATATCTCAACAAGATAAATAATCATGGAGTAGAAGATATGTTTCTAGGATATTCTAGAAATAGTAAATCATACAAGATTTACAACAAGAAAACTAAGGCAGTGATTGAGTCACTCAATGTCAGATTTGATGATCAATGTTGATCTTCAAGTTCAACAGAAGATGATGTACATGAAGATTTCTTTGGACATTACGATGTACATTCTGGTTCAGAAAGTGAAGAAAGAAATCAGAGTACGACTCAAAAAAATCTTTCACAACATATTATCAAAGATCATCTAACTGCTAAAGTTATTGGTGATATCAGGGGGTGCTTGGTATGGGTTAACGAGGATGGGCAATGGGAATGAGAGAGAATTCATTCTCATTCCTGATGCTTGGTATAGGAAAATGGGAATAAAAGTAAGTTAATCATTCCTCCACTTTGATTAACTACCCCTAACCCATTATTCATTCCTCCTTAATCGGTTCACTCCTCAATGAACACAGTAACTGATAGCTGTATATTTTACACAACTTTCGGATATGATTTGATGCTCTTTATTATATGAAGTTGTGTATTTTATATAGTTTTAGTGCTTATATTGTGAGCATTTGGAGTTTTTTGTGTGTTGCTAGTTTTGCAGCAATTGTTGTGATTTGACTGCATATTTGGAGTAAAATGGGCAAATATGGCCGAAAGGAGATAAAGAGGTGTCTAATTGGACTCTTGAGCTTAATTAGATACTATTTTGGATTTAATGGACTGGATTAAATGATTGAAGCTCGAAGAAACCTGAAGCCCAGTAAAAGAAGAGATCGGGTCGACCCGAAAAGTGTCGGTCTACCAGTCCCAGTGCAAAATGCAAAGGGGTGGTGATGTGATTCCGTCATGCTCAAAGACATGAAAGAACAACAGAATACGCAGACAACAGAAACAAACGCACGACTACGGTGTAAGGGTTCAAACTAATGCCGGAAACTGAAAATATGACTCAAATTACAACGAAAGACTTACAAATTATGACTTGGAAGAATGATGGCAGCGGAAAGGATGATGATGATGATGGCGTTGATGGAGATGGTAGAAGGTAGAAGAAGATGGTCTTCAATCGAACCCCGAATCAACACGAACTCGGAATGCAATTTGTTCGAACAACTCCGGATAAATTTGCAACTTCCCCTTAGAACTCGAAGAACTAAAAAGAAGCTATGAATTAAGAGTTTAGATTTTCTAGGCCTAAAGAATTGTTTGTGATCAACCAAAGGATCGATAAAAGTGATCAACCAAAGGATCGTGAGACAGTTGAAAATAAACTTCAATTATTATTCAATGTCTAACGAAAATAAAATACATTGATCCCTTATTTATACATTAGGGGGAATGAAATTTCTACCTAAAAAGTAATACAAAAAAGCTTGTCCAAATTGGACTAAAAGAACTGCCTAAACTAGAATTCTATACAAGGTAGGAAATTACCTTAAATAAAATTCTAGTCACAGCTAATTTAATAAAAATGAAAATTACATCAAATTAAATAATAAAAACTGATCTAAATAAATAAATACTATAGTCTAAAATAATACTACAGTCTAATAAAATCAGCCCCTTAATTAAATTAACTAAGGGGGACAAAAACTCCAAGCAACTCGTCTATGCAATGTGAATCTTCCATGCATGCAAAACTTGATGAGGCTTGATTTGAAGCTTGTCATGGTCTCATCAGGTGGGTCGACCCGACCTAAATCACCTAGGTCGACCTTATGGAAAAATGGTCCTCTGGATCGACCCACTGAGAAGCGGGTCCGTGGGACTTGATTTTTTCCACTCCAACTCAGGGTTTTTGACCTAAATATAAAAGCCTTACTTGATACACATGAGAAAAAGGATCTTCACATCTTCGAAATACATCATAAAAGGGATGAAAAATACATCTTTGGAGAGAAGAAGAAGAAGAAGAAGAAGAAGAAGAAGAAGAAGAAGAAAAAGATGCACTAAACCTCTAGTAAAGTTGACAAGGTTGATAGAGACGGAGTACCGTTGCAGTGAAGACAAGACTACTGGATTACTCAGTGTTTTTCAATTTTCCTATCTTTATTGTCATGAACAGTTATACTCTAGTTTTTTTTGTTCATTTTATCACGTCTTGCTAGATTTCTAGCTAGGTTTTAGGGTTTGGAATATTGTAGATTTTAATAATGACTCGATTACTGTTCTTCCTGCTATCTCTTATGATTTGATTTCTATGATTTATTTAATATCTTGTATGAATGATTGATCACCATTTATGCATTCTAGTCGTTAATCTGAAGCACTGACCAGAGAAGGATTAATGATAGAAAGATAGAAATCATTTTATGTGTGCTTAGAAGGACAAACCAAGTGAACAAGTATCACATAGGGTTGAATAGATCTCTGCATGCTAGATTAGGAGTAATGACATGTGTGAAGAACTGATCGCAGTGAAGCATGTGCTCATTATATCTATGTTATGGTTTATGCCTTTAAAAATAGCTTGATAACAACCTAGTGATCCCTCAACATTGATAGACTAAAGACAAGATGTCGGTGTGAAAGAGTCAATGATTATGTTAAATGATATAATAAATCCAATATCCCTAAAACCTATGTTTTCCCATTAATTGTTTATTTACTTTATTTTTTATATTTGTGTTTATTTTATGCTATTTATTTTTGCCCTCTTTTTACATGGTTATTTGTGTCTATATATTAAGTGAGTACTTGTTAAGACTCAGTTAATACAGTCTTTGTGGGATCCGATACTCTTGCTCACTTAGGTATTACAATAGCACCGTGCACTTGCAGTACATGTTATTTTGTTGATAAATAGCGTGTCAAGTTTTTGGCGTCGTTGTCGGGGACTGTTTATTTTTTGTATTCTTATTCTAGTACTGCATTAGTAGGCTAGATTTTTTTTTATTTTCTTTTCATTTATTCTCGTGTTTTTTAGTTTTGGTACTTTACTTTTTCTTTGGTTTTACCAGGTAGTGCATGATCATGAGATCAAAAGGACCACCTGAAGTGCCTTGCAATCCCAAAATTTAGACTACTTTGAGACTACTGAGGAAAGAGTTGGGAGACATTATGGCTGATTAGCAGAATAATCAACCGCAACAAAACCAATGGTATAATAACCGAGGAGTAACAGTGCAAGAACTCCAGCGACAACTAGAGGAGATGAGATGAACATTGCTCGAGAGAGAGAATCAGTAGACAGGTGATGCTGATGTCACTGTCAGAGAAGTGTTCTAGCAGCCCGTCGAATATGTTCGAGTGGTCGGGGGACCTAGAATCAATGTCGCTAACTTTGAGCTGAAAACTGGACTGACCAATATGGTGCAACAAAACCAGTTTGGCGGCAGCCAGAATGAAGATCCCAACGCTCATCTATCACAGTTTCTAGAGCTCTGTAGATGATCAAGATCAATGCAGTGCCACATGACGCTATCAAGCTATGCCTATTTTCTTTCTCTTTAAGAGACAAGGTGAATACTTGTTACATGTCGATTGACCACGACACCATCATGAGTTAGGAGGATCTCCGACAGAAGTTTCTCTACAAGTTCTTTCCTCCAAGAAAGACCATCAAGCTATAGGCCGAGATCACTCAATTTGCAGAGCTCTCGGATGAGTCGATCTGTGAGGTGTGGGAACGGTACAAGGACATGCTGAGGAGATGTCCACAACATAGTTTCACTGAGGCACAACAAGTGTGCCATCTGTACAAAGGATTCACTACAGCTACAAAAACTATAGTGGATGCCTCTGCTGGAGGATGTCTGTTGGCCAGAACTTCTAGAGATGCCATGAGGATATTAGAGGAAGTTGTCTCCAACAGTTACTAGTGGCCATCTAAGAGATCCACGATGAAGAAGATAGATACAGTAAAAGCCAGTGACTACACCAAGGCCAAGGCTGCGTTGGAAGCTGAGGTCGAGGATCTGAAGAATCAACTCTATCTGTTGAGAAAAGTGAGAGCTGAAGAGAAGAAGGAATTTGCCCAAGCTATAGAGCCAAATTGTGTTGAAGATCCGAATTACATAAATCAAAGAAACTTTAACAAAGAAAATTAGGGTGGTTGACCTCAGTACTATCCTGGGATGAGAAATCATCCTAACTTGTCTTATGGAAATCCTAATAATTTCCAACAGCCACCACCTGGATTCTCTGTGACCAATGGAGTGGTCAATGAGCTAAAGAAGTAGTCTTTCTTGGAGATGGTAAACTCCTACATCATCGACACTGATGCGAAGATGCAGAAGTTCCATACCGAGATTAACTAGTTCAAATAGACTTTTGGAAGCCAAATGGATTAGGTACAAAAGGCAATAGCAAATATTGAAGCTTTCATCGCCAGTCAGCACAAGTCAGGATAATTTCCCGCCACTACTAAAGTCAATCCGAAATAGAATAATGAGTAGGCCAAGATAGGCAATAGTCGAGAAGATGAATGGGTACCTTTTCATCTCCGTCTTATGTACGTGACTCTCCCACCTTTTCCTGAGAAATTACTGAAGAAGTCAGCTCCAACTAAAGAGGCACCTGCACAAGTTGCAAAGATAATCACTCTTCCAGCTGATTATTTCTTAAAAAAACTAGTTAAAAAAAAGTAAGAAAAAGGAGTGGAGCACGAGATTGAAGTGGAGAAATTAATTCTTCCTGTTTTTGAGACCCCGTCTTCAAAAGAAGCAACTCCTTATACTTTTGGTCCAACCCCGACATCGGCTATTGATATTGATAAATACATCAAAGATAAAGAGACCAATGATCCCGAGGAGTCGGGGAAGGAGACGACAACACGATGTCATCTGAAGAAGGATGATCCTGGAGAATTTATCATCTAGATTTCTTTGGAGATGAAGATGGATTCAAGGGCCTTGCTTGATCATGGAGCAAGCTTTCAATTTTATGCCCCTATCCATCTATAAAGAATTGAAGCTGCCAGAATGAAAAAATTGCAAGGCAGCTATCCACATAGCATATAGCTTGACTATCAAAGCTTTGGGAACAGCCGAGAATGTAGTAGTGAGCAAATGTGCATACCACTATATTTTAGATTTTGTTGTTGTTGATATTCTAGTCGACCCAGCTAGTCCATTCATATTGGGACGCACATTCCTCTACACTGCCAAGGCCGTGATCAATCTGGAGTTAGGTACACTGTCATTAATTCATGGAGAGGATACTATATTCTTCATCAACCTACTAAGGAGAAGAGTGTGTATCAATTCCATGACTTCGACAACATCTTTGACACCATAGAGGATGCATATGAAGCAACTGGTGAGTTGGATCCGGATGATTAACCTAATGACCCGGATTACTGTTCTGATGATGAGAAGATTGGGATCATTTGATGGTCTAATGCTCCATCGGATCATCCCTGATAGCTATGAGTACCCGAGTTAAGCTATCTTTGATTTCTCGAACTTATGCATTTCCAACAAATAAGTTTGGGAGAACTTGGATTTAATTTAACTCGACCTTTTATTTTAGTTTTTGTCTTGTTTTTCTTTTGTTTTTGTGTTTTTATGTTTTTGTTTGATTTAGGGACTTAAAAGTGATAGTTTTGATCCGAGAAATGAGTTAAAAAATTGAGAGTATGAAGTTTGAGGTAAGGTTCGGACAAGCAAGGTCGAAGAGCCATGGGTCGACCTAAGTACACAGGAAACAACGCAACTGGATCAACCCACGGGTTGATGGGCCAAGTCAACCCACCGGTTGACTGACTAGTCGACCCACATGGCTCACCATTCGATCCAACTACTTATTTTCCAGGTAAACTAGGTCTACCCAAACTGGCGAGCCTTAAACACACACACACACACACCTCATTTTCTCTCACTCTCAAACTCTCTCATTCTCCCTCTCAAGAACTCAAGGCATGTTATAATTCTTCCATTTAATTATTATATTTATACAAGATTATGAATATGCTTCATGTTTAAGGTAGTTTAATCGGTGCAAATTTTTAATTAGTCTTGAATATGTCATTAGGGTTTCAATTTGGAGATTTTTTGTAGGAAATGTTTATGCTTAAATTGATGATGCAATTGTGTTTTTATGATGTTAGGCATGCTTAGTTTAAGAGGAATTTGTCTAATTATATGAGCATGTTGTTTAATTGAGGAATTATTATTATTGAAATTTAGCTAAATGAGATTTTGCATGTTTTATGCCTATTATGAAGTTGTCCTCAATTGTTTACATTTGTTTAGATACTATGAAGTATAAGAATATGGTTCGATATTGTTGAGCATGAGCATTGAATTGTTTTGATTTTATTTGCTTTGTTGAATTTTGGTTGACAATGGGGGATGAGATTATTGTTGGACTGAAGGTGTTGAGGGTGTTGATTTTGTGTGGAGTTGTGGTATTTTGTTGTGCGTAGAGTCACAGATGTCAACACTCATGATGCACATCAAATTGGCATTTCCTTTCGCTCTCATGCTTATGCTGGGCGATAGGGACGCATGCGCCAGTATAGGGTAAAGCTGAGCCGATATATTTATGATGGGCTTTTTCAAGAGTTGGGCATTATCGAACCAGTTTGGGTCCTAATGGAGAGAGTGCAATGGGCCTGTATCATGAGAGAGAGGTGGCTAACTTATCCGATGTTAGTCTGGGAGTGTCTGAGCTCAATATCGAGATTTGATGAAGGTATCAACTTCCAACTGGGGAATTCTAAGCGTTGCTTGAGCTTTGAGGAGCTCAATAGAATCTACCATACCACAGTTTAAGGCTTCTACGAGCCTCCTTCCGCTTTCAGAGCCGCGCGTTTCTGGAGATTGATTACTTGGGTGGAGGATACACCATATTCATTTGCCACCACTATGGCACGAGCACAGAGCATCTACAACCCTGTGCTCCGCCATATATTCAGAGAAGGATGGCATATTCTGCGTTCAGGAGACAAGATAGCAGCGTGGTCCATACCTTTGAGATCTTTTCTCTTTAGTGTATGTTACCGGGCACCAGCATGTAATTAGGGCAGTACTTGGTGGATCATTGGGTGAGTCAAGCCAGCGTGTAGAGCTCAGGCGAGATTTACCTTGGTGGCCTCATTACACCCATAGCTCTCCACTTTTACATTCCATTGGATGGGATGGCGGTCGTTGAAGGATCGATATGTGTAGATGCACGTGTATTGATGCACTCGAGGTTCATTCTATCGTCACATCCTCCCTATTTGCTAATACAGAAGGAGAGGGCGAACTTTCCATTGCCTAATGCCCGGTTGACCATCGTGTCCATGATTTACAAGCCAAACAATTAGTTGATGGACATGCCCGAGCATCGAGATGTGAGGAAGGCTAAGAAAGAGAAAGTTGAAGCCGCAGAAGAGGAAGAGCATGAGAGGCAGCCACTGCATGTGAGGCCATGCCCACGATGCTGCAACCGCGAGCAGGAGTACCATCCTGAGTCCTCCCACAGGAAAGCGAGCACCTCTGAGGTGCCTTTGACACGCTATTTATTAATAAAATAACATGTACTGCAAGTGCACGGTGCTATTATAATACCTAGATGAGCAAGGGTATTGTATCCCACAGAGACTACATTAACTAACTTTTATCAAGTACTCACTTAATATCTAGATAGAAAATATCATGTAAAAAGAGAGCAAAAGTAAATATCATAAAATAACACAAATAATTTTAATAAAGAAATGAAACAATTATTGGGAAAAACTTAGGCTTTAGAGATATTGGATTTATTATCTCACTTAATATAATCATTGACACTTTCAACCAGACTTCTTGTTATTAATATATCAATGGTGGGGGGATCACAAGGTTGTTATCAGGCTACTTTTAAAGGCATAAACTATAACATAGATATAACTAATACATGGTAAACCTCAAGATCAATTCTATGAAGAAGATCAATTCTATGAAGAAGATGATTTTGATAGACAAATTTGAGGTGATTCAAGCTACAAGAAGTCAGCCCAGAGAGAGAGAGAAGAGAATATCTCATCTTGATTGTTTAATAATATAATATATATATTACACTAAAGTGATCTCTAAACTTAATTATAAAAAGAAGATAAAAGAGTTTGAGATGAAAGATCTCGGAATCATGAAATACTTTCTCGGAGTTGAAGTACTGAGGTCGAAGAATGGCATATTTCTATGTCAAAGGGAGTACATTCTGGATCTCTTAGCCGAGACAGGTCTGCTCGACTGTAAACCGGCAATTACTCCAATAGTCGTGAATCATGGGCTGCAGATTGTAGAGAGAGCAGAATTGATTGATCGGGGTAAATACCAACGTCTAGTAGGAAGGTTAATTTACCTATCTCACACTAGACCTGATATAGTGTATGCCGTTGGTGTTGTAAGCCAGTTCATGCATCAGCCTCAAAAAGAACATATGGAGGCCGCACTGAGAATTGTTCGATACTTAAAGGGGATGGTTGGATATGGAGTTTTACTCAAAAAACATGGAAATCTGGAGGTCCATGGTTATACTGATGCAGATTGGGCTAGAAATTTGGTAGATAGACGATCCACCGGAGGATATTTCACCTTTGTAGGAGGAAATCTAGTCACGTGGAGGAGTAAGAAATAAAAGGTCGTTGCCTTATCTAGTGTTGAAGCTGAGTTCCATGGAATTAAGAGTGGACTCACTGAAATCCTTTCGTTATGGAAATTGTTAACTGAAATCGGATTTCCTCCAAAGCAAAGATGTCAACTATTTTGTGACAATAAAGCTGCAATTAGCATATCCGAAAATCCGATTCAGCATGATAGAACCAAACATGTGGAAGTGGATCGTCATTTTATTAAAGAGAAAATCGAAGGTGGAATTGTGGAGTTACCATTTGTTCGATCAGAACATCAGCTAGCCGACATTCTGACTAAAGCTGTGAACGCTACCAATTTTGTTGGAGTTCTTGTCAAGTTAAGTATGGGTGATCGCGTCACTAAACTTGAGGGGGAGTGTTAGAAGGAAGTAATATGTTAGAAGGAAATAAACTATAAATTGGGATCTAATTGATCCACCCTAGAATAGAATTATCTCTTTCCTTATGAGTTGTACAAATCTCTCTATAAGAGAGAAGTTGGGATCACTATTGTATACATACGAAAATAAATAAAAATACAGCTTTCTCTTGCATCTTTTCTCCTAAAATGATGTCTATACCAAACAACAAATAGTTGTGATATTTATTGTTGTAATGGCTTTTTTTTTTTTTTTTGCATTCTCCATGACAGTTTAGATTACTACTGTTGTATTTTAACAAATTTTTGCAATATTATTATTATTATTATTATTATTATTATTATTATTATTATTATTATTATTGAAAATTTGAGATTTGTAATTTTTTTTTTCATATATATAGGTGGATGATTTGTAGTACTCTACATTAATTTGTTGCCTAAAAATTAGTTTTCATTGTGCTACACTAATAATAATAATAATAATAATAATAATAATAATAATAATAATAATAATAATAATAATTTATTATTATCTATTTCAATTTCATCATTTAAAAAATTAAATAATTATATTTTATATACATGTCATATATTCAAAGAAATCAAAAGTTCTTTAATCGTAGACAATTATACATTGCTATTTATAAAATCATGACATTTGAAATATTCCAATTCGAACTTTCTAATATGGATTTTCATTTAGTTCCTAAAATTTAATTTTCTTTTTGTTTGTTTGTCATAACTACATAAAATTGATCTTTTTATCTAATTAATTAATACATGTGCATATTATTTTATTATTTTTTAAGAATTGAACATAATGTATAGAATTAAAAAAATAATAATATTATACATCTAAAAAAATAACTATTATTTGTGCATCGCACAAGAAAAATATTAGCGATTTATTTAAATTATGAACTTTAGTTATCAATATTGGGAACACATAGATTTAATTATTTGTGTAGTAGATATATTACTGTACTTTTGGAAGATAAATACAAACAAATGAGAGTGTTATTTAATTTAGAGTTAAATATTCTAGTTATTCTTCATCATATTTTTCACTAATACTCATATTATTTTTTATTAAAAATAATGAACACTTGATTCAAAAAAGATAATTAATTATTAAAAATGAATAAAAGCTATTATAAAGTAAAATATAATGTAAGATATACTTATTTTATTTAACGAGAGAGGTCTTTTTTAAATGTGCAAATGCACGTACTTTTTGCTTGTTACATAAAATATAACATTGATAAAATGTTAATTGTAAGGGTAATAATATTGACGATTATTTCCCGCATTTCCTAATATGGTCAATAAATGCCTTGAGATTATCATAGGATGACCCCCCTTCGTTGATACTATTGGCACATATTTCCTTCACTTTGGAAACATTTTTCTTAAACTTATCATCGGAGAATATCAAGTCAATTTTCTTCTTGATTTCATCTCTGGATCTCATTCCGTTTTCATCACAATTGATTCTCAATCCAGCCTTCCACTTATCACAAATATAACTCTCATTATGTGTTTGTTCTGCAAAATAAGGCCAACATAGATAAGGCACCCCTCTACTCACACCTTCTAAAGTCGAATTCCACCCACAATGCGACATGAAGCAACCAATAGCAGGATGCGATAGAACTCTAGTTTGAGGCGCCCATTCAACAACCCTTCCAAACTCTCTCACTCTCTCCAAAAAGCCATCCGGGTACACAGCGCGTGACCCGTTTGCAAGGTCCAGCCTAACAACCCAGAGAAAAGCCCGGCCCGATAGCTCGAGTCCAAGAGCCAATTCATTTAACTGTTGCTGAGAATAAGTTGCTAAGCTTCCGAAAGAAATGTAAAGAACTGATCCTGCCGGTTTGGCATCCAACCAGCTCAAGCAAGATGCATCTTCAGCGTAATAGTTGATAGAATCGGAACTTGATTTCTCCGTGTCCGTCTCGTGTAGATGGAGAGGTCCAACGGGAAAAAAATTGGGGTGTAAATCAGAAGCTGCGGGTTCAAGTTCATAGCAAGAATTCCATAGCACCCACTTAGTTTTATTAGCAGCTTGATATGATTTCAAACATTCAAAGATGATCTTTTGAGATTTTAGGTCGTTGGTAATGCGCCAAGGAAGCTCATCTTTTCTCCAGGTTGGTATGTCGTCTGACAGCCTTACCAGATCCACTTTCTTCAACGTTCCTATAATTGCACACAATCAATAAAAATAGAGTAAATTACAGTTTTGGTCCCATAAGAATATGATTCAAACATTTTTAGTTCCAAAATGTACAATTTTGGTCCCAAGTTAATTTTTTCTACATTTAAGTACTTATTTTGGAGCCAAAACAGTACCTATTTTGATTGAAATTTTAACTACATTCCCTCTATTTTTTACCTTGACTTGGCACCAAAATAGGTATTTAATGGATGTTAAGTACACTCCGTTAGTTTTTTAGACCAAAAGTGTTGAAAAAATTAACTTGAGACCAAAATTATACATTTTGGGACTAAAAATATTTTAACTATATTTTTGTAATACCCCAAAATTTTATTATCTAAATTTAATTATGAATATACATCTAATAGTTAAAATAAGTGAAATATTCAAAAACTTTTATGTATTAAAAAATAATTTTAGGATATAATCATATCCGATCCTAATAATTAATTATATCGACAAATATAATTCTATTTAATGATTATCTTATTATATATATTTTTTATATGTATTAAATCTCTTATATTTATAATATATTTATTTGAATGTTTATCGAAATGAGATGTTATCATATAATTTATCCAATTCATTCTAGCTTAGGATAAAAATTTTCTCTAAGTTAAATCCCACGTAGAGGGTACGTGGCTCTTAATGGCAGCAATAGGGATTAGGTGCATGAATGAGATTAATGCTCATAAATTACATGTCTTGGGAATGATGAGTACTACCAATGTTACGGCAAAAGAATAAAATAGCTACATATATATATATATATATATATATATATATTGGTAGAGTATTAGTCAAACAAAAGAAAAATCAAAGAAGATTCGCAGAAGATCAAGTTAGCAGTATTTTTCGTTTACAATATTGAGGGAAAGGTAAATTTATGCTCTGAAATTTTAAATTTGAAAATCTAGTTAAGTTAGTAAAATTTTAATGAGTGCAGAATAATTTATTTTATTTTAAGATATTGGCTAAAATTATTTTATTCATCTTGCTATATTAATCTTCGTCTTCTTTAATTAAGGGATGTCTAAACTAGATTTTTAGTGATTTAGGTGAAACTTGTTGAGTTTATATACATGCATACGGGTGTATTCATAATTAGTTTACAATTCAAAAGACATAATTCATTTGATTTCATTTCTAAATTATAAGATTAAATATATTTTTATGTTTCGTGCGTCTTGGTTATATAATAGGCTTAGTTCATAATAATAATAGTCAATGAATTTTATTTTATGTTAATCAATTAATTATTTAAAAATTGATGGCTTGCTTTTGTAACAACATATAATTGCGAAGTAAGGAAATTGTTTAAAATATAAATAGAGATCAATAGACTTAAATTATTTTTATTTTGTGAAAATATGTTATAATCCCTTTGTTTAATAGGTGGTCAACATCTATACTTTGAATTTATATGGTATAACTCGACTAATTAGCAATATTGGTATTCTTGAAATATTTTATAATTTACGATTAATTAAGTAATTTTTACTTAGGAGCTTAGGAATTTAATTTTGATAGGCCATTTAGTTAACTAAGTCATGACTGGTTGTTGTAGGTCTAGAAGAGATAATAGAACTTGAGCAAGACCAGCTCAGAGATTAAAAGCTTACCTGTCTTACAAATCTGACGTTCAGGTGGGCTACTATGCTATCTTTGCAAATTCTATCTTTCGAGCTATTAAGCTCTGCTTTGCTAAAATTGCATATGTGACTATCTGTGTTAAATATTTACGTGCTACTGTATGTTGTCGGAGTCTCATAAACCAGCGCTGTGTCACTATGAGTAGCTACAGTATGCATGCATTGTTTGTCCTGCCCTACTCTTTGTCGGTGAGACTAAAATGAAACACTTATTGGTTATACTCATTGGGTATATTATGGACATACTCAACTTTATGCGCTGGTGATGTAGTTCGGGTTGCGGGCAGAGACGGGTTATACTCTTAAGCGCTTCACTAGAAAATGTTTTGGTGAACTTAGGTTGCTTTCAACTTTTAAAACCTCCTAAGCTTCACTACCTGCATGAACACAGATAGATTACTTTAACAAAATGATTTGCATAACTTGAATTGTGAAAAATTTCCCACTGAGTGCATTAGTACTCAGCCCAAATATTTCCAAACATTTTTAGGTTAGTAGGCTGGCGCGTGGACGTGACGAGGCTGAGACATGGGCTTTTGTTATTTACCTATTTCTTACTGTCTCTTTTTGTTAAACATCCTGTTAATAGTGGAGCTTCCGCACTTGTAATATTCCTTTGTTAAACGCTAAGAACTCTAGTCTTAGTGTTATGAATAAGTATATGTTATATTATAAAGCATGCTTGGTTGTTCTGAGTCTTCTATTGAGTTCTCATTGATCAGGTTACCCCCTTTCTTTCCCGCTTCTTAATTCCAACCCCCGTGGCGTCCATTTCCACGATTTTTCGGGATCAGGGCGCTACAATTTTTATGGGACAAAAGGTGTAATTACTCATAAAAATAAGGTTAATATTGAAAGTGGTAAAAAAGAAACAAAAAGTTGAGTGATTGTACCATTTGCGTCAAGATTTCCTTGTTGGACGAGCTTTGGAATGTGAAGTATCATGGAGAAGGAGGCAATGGAAAGCGGTGTAAAGCCGACAGGTTCGACTCCCATCATTTCTACAATGTCCAAAACCCAGCCAAAGGAGAGGTCAGCAATGACACAGCTGATTGCCTCATTAGGATTGGAACTGTTGATCTTCTCAATCAAATCTGGCAAGGTTTCCGGCATCGTTCTTGGAAGAGTTTCAAACAGCACAAAGGGATCGTTTGGATCGTCGTCGGGTTTGAGGCCGTCTGGGATTGATGTCAGTACCATATTGCTCTCTTCTTCAGGTGAAAGTTTTGCAGCGGCAACTATTTTATCATGTATAATTTGAGGGTTAACAAACGTAACCTTAATCCCTTGTTTGGCTATTTGGCGACACAAACTCATCAGCGGCTTCAGATGGCCTAGACCCGGGACTCCCACAGACAATACGTGAGGTTTATTGCCAGCCATAGATTTAGCTTCTTCAATGCTTCAACTATATAAGTAATTTGTGTGTTGGGGGGGTAGGTAGTGGATAATTTTTTAAATAGGTCCTGGTGTGTAAGATGATTTAAATTAATTAAATGGACAAATAAAAATCGTTGTTTTCTTGTAAGAGTTATGTTGAGGTTGGCCCAACTGGCCTTTCCCTTCCCAGGCCCATTTGATTTAATTCCTACCCGGCTCACTATCCTTAACCCCAAACCTTAACCCGACGTTCCATCTCCCCCTTTACTTCACATTATTGCTGTTTATCTTTTCCTATGTTCTGGAACTCTCTATAATGAGCGAGAGAGCCCCCTTCTCTCTCAAGCCACACAAAATTTGAAATCCTAATCTACTCTCTCTCTCTCTCTTTCTGGATCTTCTCAGCTGCCTCCTTCAGTTTCTCTGGCCGGAATCCTGTGCTTCGATTCCTATTTGGCCTATGAGTGTAGTGGAGGAGCTTTTCTGCTGAAAGAGAGATTGTGTGTGCCCGTTTTCTGTTCTTCAAACCCAACCTCATTTCACCATCCCCTCCCTGGTCTGGGTGTTTTCCGATCACCGGAGTTGTCGTCGCCGTCTCCAGTGGGAAAACCTGAGCCACCGTGCCCCGAGCACACTTTTCCCACCTCTGCTGCGTCTCTGTCTTTTCTTGTAACCTTGATCTACGGCTATCTCTCTCTCTGAACTTACTGGGCTTGTGTTCTTTGTTTCAGATCTGTCAATTGGTGCCCTCAAGCCTGTGAAGAACTTTGAAGGCTCGTCTAGCCTTCTCCTCTGCGGCTTTCCAGTGAAGAAATCATCCCCGTTTTGAAGCCTGCTCCTTACTGAACTAAGTTGTAATCTATTGTAATAGTGTTGGTCTTATATCAAGCTACATGAGTAGCTAGTGTGATAGACCGCAGGGGTAGGAAAACAAGTAGTGAACCCTGGCTAGGCCTGTACCACAACAAGTTAACTAGCATCGTATATGTTGATTTTAGTATATGTATGTTAAATTTTAAAATATGTATGAATTTTAACAATTTTGTATTTTCTAACATATATATATATATATATATATTTATGTGTGTGTGTGAGAGAGAGAGAGATAAAATTGTCATAGTTAATTTTCAATTTTTGAAATTTAAAAGCATGGTTAGTGTTGATTTTAACTTTGTATGTTTAATTGTAGCATATGTGTATGTTGCTTTTTAACATATTACATATTCAAAGATAATTTACGGACTTATTAGATCTTTTTCAATCCATTGGATTATCATATTGAATGATTGTCCCAGCTAATTTACACAACATGAGTGTATTAAATGCTAACAATCAATATATGTGTGTGTGTGTGTGTCTCACCTGTGTGATTTAGTTCAAATGAGGATTTAGGTCAGGCTGGGCTGGTGTGGGCCTACCCACCCAGCCCATTAAAATCACGGGCTAAGTGGGTTGGGTTTTCTCTGATGAAATGGGTTCATATGGACCCTTTTTTAAAACCCAGCCCAGCCAAGGCCCAACCCCCCAAAGGCCCTACTCAAACCCAACCCAAGCCCGCTTCAGACCCATCTTAGTTTAATTTATTAATTTATTTTAACATACTAAAATTTCAAAATTTAATACCATAACATCATATTACTAATTGTATCTTATCATATAAATGATAAATAAATTCAATAAGTACAATTATATAAATTAATGTCATCATTTAAAAATTCAAAGGTCTGGTGGGCCAGGCCTAGGCCTACATTAAGCTCGGTGCATGGATCGGGTTGGGCTCATATATATTTAAGAAAACTCAGCGTAGCCTAGCCCATTCTACTAATGGGTCTGGGCTGTGTTCGACCATTTTATCTAAAAGCCCATTTTGCCGGGTCGAGCTGACAACTTGTGTAGTGGATGGTGTGTAAAGGTGAAAATGTCTATGTCTAGTGTAATTTTAGTGCTTTTTTTTTCAATATTTTGGTGCTATTTTGTCATAATGCTTTTTTTATTGTATTTGAGTGCTAATTATTTTAGCATCAAAATAGAATAAGAAAAAGGGTGATTCTATATATAGTTCAAATAAAATATTTATTAATATACTACTTTATCCAGATAGCCTCTATCTTAAAAACCTAAAAAAGAGCCTCTCATCAGTTATATTCGTAGATTCCAAAGTTATCTACAAAATTGAAGAAAAAAATAGAAGAAGTCAATCTGCAAAAGAAAATAATCGCTTGCATCACAATTGTAGAAGAATTTGTTGGTCTGTTTATATTCATCAATATATTATCAAATCCAACTCACGAAATTGTAAAGGATTATTAGTCCCTTCCAAGGAAAATAGATCGTTCATACGACATGACTGACTTAAATAAAATTTAACTGTCAATCAATCCATTTTGTGGTTCCATCATTATTCGATCGCAAAGATTTGGACTCCTATGGTGGCAAGTGGACATTCATCATATTCTTGTTTTTATTGTAATTTGCAGATTAATGATTGTTTGTCGATGTGTGTTTTTAATCCGTGTATAAGCTATGAAAAAGAAATTAATAAGTTTCCGAGACATAGTTCATTACTTTCAATAAGTGTTTCAATTTTTTTTATTTTGAGGTGAAGTCTGGAAATAATCTGCAATTATAGAGATGATAGACGATAATTAATTTTGGGCATAATCTACAATCTCCAGTTTATATGAGTTCGAACACTTTTTATTTTTCATAAGATTTTTTTGGAGAAAATCAATTCAATTTTGGAGATAATTAGTTCTGGAAATAATTTGTGAAACAATACTTCTTTTCTTTTCTTAAGATTTATCGAGGAAAACCGGTTAGATTTTTGAGATAATTAATTCTAGATACAATTGACAGTTCTTGAGATAATTTGTGGGTAAAACTTTTTATTTTCTTAAGATTTTCTTAGACGCTGGGTATTTTTAGTAAGATTTTAAATTGAGACTAAAGGGATAAAATGATACTTAATTAATAATTGTTCTTGTTGTGGTATCACTTAGCCAGGGGATTCACTACTTGATTCCCCGCCTCTTGTGGTCTCAATCACAAGCTACTCAAGTAGCAAGAGAACTTTCGATGCTATTACACAATTTACAGAGCACTTAGAACTATTACAGAGAGAAGGAATCCCTTGAAGCTTCACAAGAGGTAGGGCTTCATCAGAGGAAGGCCTCAAACGGGTAGATGAAAAGGATCTACTTTTAATCTTCACAGGCAAGGGACCAAACTTGGTCAAATCTGCACAAGAGAAGTAGAGAGAGTGAGACCAGAGAGATATAATCATAGTAACACAAAGAGCAGGAGAGATATGAAGCAAAGGGAGAAGAAAACAGAGGGACAGCGGTGGGAAAAGTGCCCAGGGGACACGGTGGCTCAGATTTTCCCACAGGTGGTGGCGATGGTGGCTCCGGCAACACAAAGACCCAGACCAAAGGAAGGGGATGGTGAAATTATCCCTCTCGAAGCACTCACAAGCCCTCAGTCTCAGAGAACAGCCTAGCCGTCTACACTCATAGGCCAATAGGAATCACGGTCAGATTCCGGCCAAGAAACCGAGACCGACGGTAGAAAACAAAGAGAGAGAGAGAGAGAGAGAGCTTTTCAGATTAGGGTTGATGAACAGTGTGAGGCTTGAGAGAGAAAGGAAGTCTCTCGAATATTATAGAGAGTGAAATGGCTTTGGAAAAGCAAATCAGATTAGGTATAGATTAATGAGGGAAGTCGAAAAGACATTAGGGTTAAGGGTTTTGGGCTTCGGGTTTGGGCCATAACAAATAGAAAGCACTTGGGCTATCATAAAGATCAGTTGGGCCAACCTCAACATATCCACCTTTGGCCCAAATGGTCTTTTTAGTCACCATGGAGTGACCTGCTAAACTTTAGAGATTATCATCATAGCCTTTCAATTTTTTTACTCTAAGTTCATCACAAAGACAGAACCAGAGAAGGAGGAATAGATGCTATGTGCATTTAATCGAGTCTCAACACTGGAGACCAACCAAAAGAATTATAACAAGTCTCTGGTCAGAATACACTTGACCTTCATTGAACATGTTACACCTAGCAACATTACTAAAGGAAATAACCAGAGAAGCCTCACTGCCCCCTTAGAGGCAGGGATGAGTATCCTAACCCAAAGGCCAGGGATACACTTCATTCCTCTTTGTTCAACCCAAATCCATGTTCAACGATTTCTTGCAGGCATCTAGGTTTGTAACTGGGAGGCATTTAGTGCCCATATCTGCAGGGTTATACTCAGAGGGAATTTTATCAAGAAGAACTTCCCATTTTTCCACAATGTCTCTTATGAAGTGGTATCTGACATCTTTGTGTTTAGTTCTATCATGGAAAACTGGGTTTTTACATAGTTGAATTGTAGATTGACTATCTGAGAAAAGCAAAGGTTTATCTTCAATAAAATTTCTTTTAGATAAGATTCCATTTAACCATATAGCTTCTTTCACAGCTTCAGTAGCAGCTATGTACTCAGACTCAGTAGAAGATAATGCAACAATGCTTTGCAACTGAGACTTCCAACTAATGCAAGACCCACAAAGTGTAAACACATAAGATGTAGTTGATTTTCTGTGATCCTTATCATTTGCATAATTAGAATCAATATAACCAACACACTTCACACCATCAGGGGATTTAGAAAAATTTAAACCATGGTGAGCAGTAGATTTTAGGTATCTTAATAACCACTTCAGAGCCTCCCAATGAGGCAGCCCAGGGTTAGCCATGTACCTACTCAGACATGAAACAACATAGGCAATGTTAGGCCTAGTGTTGATCATTAGGTACATAACTGACCCTATGGCATTAGCATAAGGGACACTAGACATATTATTCAAGTCAGATTGACTCCTATGACACTGATCCTTACTCAATTGAAAATGAGATGCAAGAAGAACAGATACAGGCTTACAGAGTTCCATATTAAATTTCTTTAGAACTTGCTCAACATAAAGAGACTGGTGCAAAACAAGAGTATGATTGATTCTATCTCTATCAATGTTCATACCTAGAATCTTACTGGCATCTCCCAAGTCTTTCATGTTGAAGTTAGCACTTAGACAGGATTGGACATGCTTCACAGTTTTCAAACAAGGACTTATCAGCAACATATCATCCACATAAAGAAGCAAAAGCATAGGCACATGGGATTGCATGTAGTACAAACAATGATCAAACTTGCTTCTAGAGAAGTTTAGGCTTTTCATGCAATTATCAAACTTGATGTTCCACTGCCTAGGTGATTGTTTCAAATCGTAGAGGGATTTCTTTAACAAACACACATGATTAGGATGAGTTTCATCTATAAATCCTTCAGGTTGCTGCATATAAATGTTATTTTCAAGTTCACCATGCAGAAAAGTAGTAGTCACATCCATTTGTTTAAGTTCCCAGTCAAAATGTGCAGTTATGGCAAGCATGATTCTGACAGTAGTGAATTTAACTACAGGAGCAAAGATTTTAGTGTAGTCTATCTATTCTTTTTGTGTGAATCCCTAAGCAACAAGTCTTGCTTTATTTCTCACATTATTGATTTCTTGTTTTACTTTGAACAACCATTTACATTCAACAAGTGAGCACTCAGCAGGTTTTTCAACAAGAGTCTAAGTACCATTATCATGCAGGGATTTCATCTCACATTTCATAGCTTCAATCCACTTATCAGAATCATCATAGGTCACTGCTTCTTTGTATGTTTTTGGTTCAGATTTATCAACATTGTTAAACACATTGAAAGCATACAAGGACAAGTTGCAACCATCATATCTAGAGGGAGCCCTGATAAATCTTCTAGGCCTATCCCTAGAGAGTTGATAGTTATCCAAACTAGCATGCTTAGATTCATGCTCAGAAGTTTGTTCATGCTCAGACTCAGAAGTATCAGATTCAGACACATTCATATGGGCATGCATATCATTATCAGATTCATGATTAGAAGCTGAATCATTAGCATTGATATTATCATGAGCATTTAAGTTTTCATCAAGATTAGGCACATTAATCTCAGACAGGTTATGTGGAGGAGGGTCCACCTTAGACACAACAGGGATATACATGCAATTAGGTACTTTCTCCACCTCATAAGGAGCATGAGAAGGTGAGGGTTTTAGTAGACAAGGGAAATCATTTTCATTGAAGGACACATCCCTACTTATGCATGTTTTAAACCAGACAAAGTTTTATCCCACAACCTATATCCCTTTACACCTTCAGGGTATCCAAGGAAAATGCATTTCCTAGCCGTAGGTTCAATTTTACTTAATTTTTTATGAACATAAGCACTGCAACCAAACACTCTCAAGTTTGATAGACAAATTGGTTTGTTCCAAAAAACTGACTCAGGAAGTTTTCCCAATAAAGGGACAGAGGGAGATCTATTTATTAAATAGCAAGAAGTCATTAGAGCTTCTCCCTAGAATTGTTTATCAAGGTCTGAACCAGCCAACAGGCTTCTAACTCTCTCAAGGAGAGTCATGTTCATCCTCTCTGCAACCCCATTTTGCTGGGGGTTGTAAGGCACAGATCTATGCCTCTTGATTCCTATTTCAGAGCACATGTTATCCATAACATTATTGCAAAATTCCAAACCATTATCAGTTCTTAAACATTTAATGTTCTTATTGGTTTGATTTTGAATCTCTACAATCCATTTTGAAAACTTTTGGAATAATTCAGACTTATGTTTCATTAAGAAAACCCGGGTTTTTCTTGAAAAATCATCTATGACAGATAAGAAAAACATATTTCCTCCATGAGTTGGGACCTTTGTAGGTCCCCAAACATCAGCATGAAGGTATTCCAGGATATCAGAACTCACATGAGTTTTAGGGTATGGAGCAGACACAGGAAAAGGCAACTTATGTTGCTTTCCCATCAAGAAATGTTCACAGAAAGACATGCTAGACACCTTATCATGCTTAAATGCTCCAGATTTATTCAGAACATCAAGGCCCTTGTTACTCATGTGACCTAACCTAGCATGCCACAATGCAGTTTTATCATTTTGGACAGTGTTTACAACTGGGACAGGCACAGAGAAGGCATGCACATCATATAAATCTCCCTTCCTGGGAGCATTAAAATAAAGCATGGAATTCATTTCAAACTTGAAGCTTTTGTGATTCACAGAACCAAATAGCATTTGATTAGCAAGTTTGGAGACATATAACAGATTGAATTTCAGCTTAGGCACATATCTCACATCATGCAGAGTAATCATGCTTTCATTCTCAAATTTCAGACATACATCACCTTTTCCAGCAATATCACAATGCTAACCATCAGCCAATGCAACAGATCCAGACTTTATGAATTGCAAGTTGTGAAACATATGCTTGTGTGGAGTGACATAGAATGTACAACCAGAATCAATCAACCTTTCAGATTCATGTATAGATTTTAACACAACATTTGAAAAGTTGATGAATTGGAAATCACAATTAGAATGCACCATATACATTTCACCATTATCAGGATATTCAAATTCATCATTTCTATAGCCGTGATCTTCCCGATTATCAAAATGCATGACATTATTAGCATGATTATTCCCAAACCCCCTGCCCTTTTAGGCTGCTTGCATCTATTGGAAAAATGTCCTGGTTTCCCACAATTCCAGCAGGTCATTTTGGGCTTCATATCAGGGTTTTGATGTTGGGAAGGGAAATTTTGGTTTCTGAAGTGATGATGAGAGGAACTTTGACCAAAATTTTGTGATTGGTTTTGATTTCTGGGGTTTTGGGAATAAATCTCAACATGGTTATGGGTTCTAGTATGATTTGGGAGATGGTGAGCAAAATTCATTTCCCTCCTATGCCTTTCTGCAGCTGAAACACTTGGGTTTTCAGGATTAACACCATTAAAAGGCTTCTTATTGTTGTTCCTATTGACATAGAGGATTTCATTTTGTAAAGGCTTGGATTGCATCTTTTTTATTTCATTTTCTTTTGTTTTTAACCCAGACACAATCATGTCACAAGTAACTTTTGACCCTCCATATTTTAATGCAGATTTTACTTCAGAAAACATTTCAGGGATAACACCAAGAAGGATCTGAGGAGCATATTTTTCAAGAGTGTCATCCCCAGCAAGTTTCAAATCCTTTAAAAGCTTATTAAAATCATGCATATTAGAGTCAACATCCTTTGAAGGATCCATTTGAAAGGTCATGATTTGATTTTGAAGGGATTAAACAGACTCTTCAGAAGTAGCAACAAATAAGGAAGTCAATGCATCCCACAAATCTTTTGCACACTTATGATGAGAAACTTGTCTTACCATAGCACTACTCAGATTTAGCAAGATAGTAGCCTTAGCACCAGCATTCATTTTTAAAAGGTGTTTATCTTTTCAGACTCATCAATAATTTCAAAAATTGCTTCTTACAAATTTTCTTTAGTTAAAATACATTCCACTCTGGTCTGCCAGTCACCAAAGTCATCCATTCCATTGAAAGGAACAACACTCAGATTATTCATTTTTACAAAATTCACACAAAATTCCACAAATACACAAATTTCTCCACAAACACAGCAGACAAAGCACAAAGATGCTCAAATGCAACCAGAAACAGGAGGAAGCACCTCCACAGGCCCAAAAGATGGGTGCACCAGGGGAATCTAGAGCTGAGGCTAGCCCAGTTCTCAGCACAGATTTATCTGTGGAGCAGGGGTTCACTCAGGTCAATCCCAAAACCCAAATTTAGCCAAGGAACAGACTTAGATCACTAAGTCAGACACAGAAACTCTTCCAACAAAGAGTTTCAACACCGATCCCAACCAAAAAATAGGAATCTCAAAGCCAGAAGACCTCAATAAATAGATAATTAAGAAATATACAACAGCAGGATATCAGTAGCAAATAGACAACCCTAATACCCTCCTCCCAACTGTAACACCTTACTCAAATTTTCTATCGGGGCAACCCGCTTTGAGGAAACCTACAGGGGAGTCCAGACGGTCCCGACCGTAAGCAAGATTTGAGGGAAAGGCTTTGAATACCAAGGAGTTCATAGAGACAAGAGCGGAAGCAAATAAGACACAGGATCGACAGATACCACAAAGGAGTTTTAGGGTTTGAGGATTATACCAGAGCCGACCCTCCCAGGCAGGGGAGGGGTCAGTTTCACCTTTTCGGAGCTCAATGGGGGTAATAGATCACAGCGTGGCCCTTACCGGTGGCAGGGTGAGTGAGATGGAGACAGGAGAGTGCCCCCGGCTAAGATAACCAGGCTCTGATACCACTGTTGTGGTATCGCCTAGCCAGGGGATTCGCTACTTGATTCCCCGCCTATTGCGGTCTCAATCACAAGCTACTCAAGTAGCAAGAGCACTTTCAATGCTATTACACAATTTACAGAGCACTTAGAACTATTACAGAGAGAAGGAATCCCTTGAAGCTTTACAGGAGGTAGGGCTTCATCAAAGGAAGGCCTCAGAAGGGTAGATGAAAAGGATCTACTTTTAATCTTCACAAGTAAGGGACCAAACTTGGTCAAATCTGCACAAGAGAAGTAGAGAGAGTGAGATCAGAGAGATATAATTACAGAAACACAAAGAGCGGGAGAGATATGATGCAAAGGGAGAAGAAATCAGAGGGACATCGGTGGGAAAAGTGCCCAGGAGACATGGTGGCTCAGATTTTCCCACAGGCGGCGGCGATGGTGGCTCCGGCGACACAAAGACCCAGACCAAAGGAAGGGGATGGTGAAATGATCCCTCTCGAAGCACTCACAAGCCTTCAGTCTCAGAGAATAGCCTAGCCGTCTACACTCATAGGTCAATAGGAATGACGGTCAGATTCGGCCAGAGAAACCGAGACCGGCGGTAGAAAACAGAGAGAGAGAGAGAGAGAGAGAGAGAGAGAGAGCTTTTAAGATTAGGGTTGATGAACAGTGTAAGGCTTGAGAGAGAAAGGAAGTCTCTCGAATATTATAGAGAGTGAAATAGCTTTGGAAAAGTAAATCAGATTAGGTATAAATTAATGAGGGGAGTCGAAAAGACATTAGGGTTAAGGGTTTTGGGCTTCTGATTTGAGCCACAACAAATAGAAAGCACTTGGGCTATCATAAAGATCAGTTGGGCCAACCTCAACAGTTCTTATTATTTTTAATAAGAGGCTTTATTAAGAAAAAAGATGGCTATGTCTAGAATCACCCTAAGAAAAAAATTAAAATTACTGTAAACAAACTTGTTTTCACGTTTACACGTGAAGTCCAATTCCTATTGTAACTAACCCGTATATATACACACACTGACACACACACACATATATATATTAAATAATGTTTGTAGAGGACGTGAACACGACAATTAGGATTCCCTTGTGAAAGAGACCCTACACCAAAGGTCAAATCACATGATAAGAAATGGGGGAAAAATCCATACTCACATGGCCGGTTTTGTTGGTAAAAAAATAAAATAAGTGATTATTAGTGTTTGGTTTGATTATTTTATAATCAGCGGATCAGATCTTTTAGTTTAAATTGTGTGTTCAATTCGTATGCCAATATTAAAATTGTATTGTTTTAATAATATTTTTCATAAAATTATAATTAATTCTAATTAATATTTATTGCTATTTTTTTAAAATATAAACCCTAAGTTAGGAATAATCGTCTCTAAAAATCAATTATATTAACTAAAAATAAAAATTAAATGCTAAAAAATAATTATAAATCCTAATTGGGTGGAAGAAATCCGAAATAATATTGTAAAATTACACTAAACCAAAAGATATTAAAATTGAAGAAAAAGGTGGAAGAAAAACTAATAATTTTAATGTTTGGTAAATAGTTGACATACACAATTTTGGACTAGAGGATCTCATTTGCATAATTAAGGTATAATTTATAAAAAAATAATTTTATCTATAAATGTTAAGCAGGATTGAATATATTATAATGACATATATTTATTTTTATGCAAATATTATTAAAATTGTTAATTTTATAACAAGACACAAGTGTGACATGTGAAAATTAGACTAGAACATCTCATCACCCGTTTGCATTCCTCACATTGTTTTTTTATATTATCAATTAAAATGTGTGTGTATATTACACACGTAGATAGACCTTGGTTCAGATGAAAATTATTTATTGGTGTTAGAAATGAGAATGATGCTTATTTTGATGTAATTTATTGCTTATTTGTTAAAATATTTTATAAAGATAATTAGTACTTATATATTGAGGGATCGTTTGCTAGACTTGATGGGATAAATCATGATGTCTATGACTAGGATGACTTTATAAGATAACGTATCAATATTATGTTTGCTAGAAAATATTTTAAGATGTATAGATTGATAATCCATTGTTTGGTTTCATTGACTAATTTACATATAAATTACAAATCTCTAAATTAAGTCTAAAAATAAATTAATATCGGTATATCAGATTTTGTGATTACACATCGCACCTTGGAGGTGTGATACCTAATCAAACCTTATCAAGCAAAGGCCTAATAAGGATGACAGGCCATTCATTTATCATGTGCTTTACGATTCTAACCAAACAACATATTAGGGTATCATGCAAATCTATCACCCCCTTATCATACATAGCAAACGAGTCCTCAGATAATATAACATTCATTGCAAGACAATGAAACATTTTTCTAAACTCGTGACAGTACATAATGCTAACACAATATATTCCATAATGCTCACGAAACATTGTAATATTCATTGAAGCCAAATCCGAAATATATTCACATGTAATGGGCAACCTTAATTAAATTAAACTAATATAACTTTGACCATGATTAATATTTTTTTAATTATTTTTTTTATCAAAAACTAGAGTTGACTAGCTTTCTAACTACGTAAAGTTCGTCATTTAATTATTTACTAATAAAAACATTTTTTTATTCAAAGTTAGATGCTTTTTCAAAATGAATATGACAATAGTCTCAAAACTTTATCATCATCAATGTTAATATTAGCACTGTCCTATGAAGTTCTTTTTTTATTATTATTTTGACATTAATATTGACAAAATTACGAAAATGTCACCGCGTTTTTCATATGCTCCTTTTATTTATAATAATGCCACCATTTTTTTTTGATCAAATCTATACCATTCAATCTTAAATTGAAAGGTGTAAATTGATTATTTGTTCTCGTACTAGGATTGATTCTCTCTTGAGTTTACCACAATTAATTTTTTCCATTAATTAAAGTATATACAAGCTAAACACATATCTCAAACAATTTGTACAAACTTGGAAGCGTAGGGTTTTTAAATGATTATGCAGCCACTGAAGTTGGCAAAGTTTAAGCATCTTTTATTGCTCCATTTATCGCGGTGGCAGACACACTGTTTGGTCTACCAAATTTTTTAGGTTTAAATACACATTTAAATTATATAGAACCCAATTAACTATTTAAAATTTATCAAATTCAAAGTTTACGTTTATCACAATTAGTTTATTCCATTAATTAAAGTATATACAAGCTAAGCACATATCTCAAACAATTTGTACAAACTTGGAAGCCTATGGTTTTTAAATTGCTTAGAGCATCTATAATGGGAGCAAATTTTGGGAACAAATAGAGTGATACATACTACTAAATTAGGTATAGGAGAGGGAAAAAATTAGTACAAACTATTGAAATGGTACAACTGCATGTACCAAGTATTTGTCTGGAAAAGAGTGAGACTTGGGGCTCACCCCTTTATACACGGTGCTCTACCATGTAGAAATTAAAAAAAAATATTTATACACGATGCTCCACCGTGTAGAATAAAAAAAAAATTGAAAATGTATTACACGGTGCTCCACCGTGTACCGTATAGAAACCAAAAAAAAATAAAAATTGAAAGTGTGTAGAACAGGGATCTCCACCGTGTGCTCTTACAACCAACCAAAAAAAATAAACAAATTGGGCCTAGACATAAATAAAAAAATTTGGGACTGGACAAATAAAATTTGGGGAAAATATCATAGGTTTCATGCTTTTAAAATTATGAATTTTATATGTGTGTATATATCTATATTACGTAAATTAAAATTGTTCAAAAAATATAATAACTTTTGTAAATTTAACATCTATTTCAATTTCGACGAAATTAAATGTTGGTTGATCCAACGTGTAGAGCAAAAAAAAATAACTTTGATATTTTAATTTAAAATTTTTAATTTTATTTAATGATAGCTTTGATATTTTTATATAAAAAAATAACATTTAAATAAAAATTAGTTAAATTATATATAAAAATAATATATATATATATATATATTATTAAATGGGTGATAAATATGATAGGATCCCAAAAAATTATGTATGTATCATATGTACAGCGGATGATTTGAAGGAAATGCGTATTTAAAAAAATAAATATATAATTTTTGATGTGAAGAAGTTATGTATTAAAATTTAGGTACAGCATTACCAGATGTCCTTATGCAATCACTGAAATTGGCAAAGTTTATGCATCTTTTATTGGTGCTCCATTTATTACAATGTCAGACACACTGTTTGGCCTACCAAATTCTAAGGGCTGGCCATGAAGATATATTGCACTTTTAAAACATGCTGCATGGGATTAAGGCCGACTTTTGTCCACACATGCTAGATGAACACGTACGTTTTGCATTAATTTCATTACTGTCTGTCAGTCTGTGTAGAGCTATAGATCTAGTCTAGTCATTAAAGTATAGTGTCATATATACTGCCGTGCGTGTATATAATAGAGGATATTAGTGAAAACGAATTCAAGCAATATATATGTATTTATATGTGCAGGTGTTAAATGGTACAGACGCCATTGAAAGAGAAGAATAGATTGATAGGCAAAATAAGTAATTTCTGTGTGTATTCAATAGTGTAGTTATAAAGCAGTTTTTAAAGATGAAAGCTTGAACAATAAGGAAATAAATCAACAAGGAAATAAACCAATATAATCCCTGATTTCATGGTCGTCTCAATCTAGCTTAATCTTGCTTTTTTTATTTCTTTGATTTCTTTTTCCAACACTCCCCCTGAAGTTAAGTAGTGACGTCTCCAATGCTTAACTTGTGAAGAACCTCAGTAAAACTTCTGGAACTCACAGCCTTTGTTAGAATATCCGCCAGTTGATTTTCGGACCGAACATATGGTAATTCAATAATACCATTCTCAATTTTTTCTTTGATAAAGTGTCGGTCCACTTCAACATGTTTAGTTCTATCGTGTTGGACCGGGTTCTCGAAAATACTGATTGCGGCCTTATTGTCACAAAACAACTGACTCTTCTGTGATGGAGGGAAGCCAATCTCGGTTAACAGTTTCCTTAGCCACAATATCTCCGTAAGCCCACTTTTGATGCCCCTGAATTCTGCTTCGGCACTTGATAAAGCCACTACCTTCTGCTTCTTACTTCTCCACGTGACAAGATTTCCTCCCACAAATGTGAAATATCCCCCTGTAGACCTTCTATCTATAGGATTCCCTGCCCAATCAGCATCTGTGTAACCATGAACTTCCAGATGTCCATTTTTCTCAAGCAGCACACCATAACCAATAGTTCCCTTGAGGTACCGGACAATTCGTAAAGCTGCTTCCATATGTTCCAACTGAGGTTTGTGCATAAATTGACTAACAACTCCTACTGCATAGGTAATGTCAGGTTTGGTATGGGATAGATAAATTAGCTTCCCAACTAGACGTTGATATCGCCCTCGATCAGTTAACTTAGCCCCTTCAAGAATTGTCAGTCCATGGTTAACTGCAATTGGAGTATCAGCGGGTTTATAGTCTAGCAAACCAGTCTCAGCCAATAAATCCAAAATGTATTTTTTCTGTCGCAAGAATATTCCTCTACGTGATCATAGCACCTCTATTCCAAGGAAGTACTTCAGATCCCCCAGATCCTTCATCTCAAACTCCTGGAACAAGTTTTTCTTCAACTTTGAGATTTCCTCAATGTCATCTTCTGTGATAATCATATCATCCACATAGATGATTAGGCAAGTTACAAGGTTCCCTTTTTTCTTCAAAAACAAAGTATGATCGGAATTGCTCTGTTTATATCCATATTTCACCATGGCATCTGTAAATCTTCCAAACCAAGCTCGTGGTGACTGCTTGAGGCCATACAAGGTTCTCCGCAGTCGACACCCTTCTCCTTTTTTAAATTCTTCAGATAAACCTAGAGGTGCTTCCATGTACACTTCTTTCTTCAGTTCTCCGTGAAGGAATGCATTGGTTACATCAAACTGATGTAGAGACCAATCCCGACTAGCTGCAATAGATAGCAATACCTGTATAGTGTTCATTTTTGCCACTGGAGAAAAAGTCTCAGAATAATCAATCTCATACGTCTGAGTATAGCCTTTTGCTACTAGTCTAGCTTTGTATCTGTCAATTGTACCATCTGGCCGTCGTTTAATGGTGAACACCCACCTGCATCCCACAGGGTTCTTTCCTTTTGGCAGTTTGCATTTCTCCCAAGTTTGATTTCTTGCCAGAGCATCAATTTTCTTTTTCATTGCTTCTTTCCAATGCCCATACTCCATCGCCTCTTCAACCGACGATGGAATATCCTCCTCTCTTAGAATTGCAGCCTCAAAAGCTTGGGCTGAATTAGCAAGATGACTTGTGGTACAGTCTCCAATAGCATATCGGGATTTTCTTCCAGGGTGTTCCGGAGAATACCTTTTGGGTGGCACTCCCCGATTCCTTCTCGGAGGTAAAACATACCTCCCATAGTCCATATTATCCTCCAATTGTTCACTCTCAAGGGCACCTTCAGTACCTGTCTCTTTATCACTCACAACATCATCAGTAGTAGTATCTTTTAAAAAAGGACTAGAATTACTACAATCATCATGATTTTGTACCTCGGGTATCAGTAGAGGAGATGTATCAAGAGCATCACCAACGACAGTGGATTGAACTATATCTGAAGATACATCCGCGGTTTTGTTAACTTTCTCTGTTGGTCCAGTTTCCGGTGTCGGCATAGAATCTGGCATCGTCAACCAGCTTAAAGAGTCACTAGTACCCTGGTTCTCTCCCTGACTCGTAAGATGGTGGTGAAAGAAATATTCATTTTCCAAAATATCACAGTTCATAGAGGTGAACATGTGACGGGACTTGGGATCATAGCATCGGTATCCTTTTTGATGAATACCGTAGCCAACAAACACACACTTAACCGCACAAAGAGAGAGTTTGTGACGGTTATTTTTAGGAAGATGAACAAAAACTGAGCAGCCGAAGACACGCGGTTTAAGGGTGAGGGCCACAGGAATCTTAGCTTGGGTGGATAAGGTTTGGAGATGAGTTTGGAGTTGTAACGCTTTAGTAGGAAGCCGGTTCAGAAGGTAGACCGAAGTGGCAAGCACTTCGGGCCAGAAGGTGGTAGGTGTCCCTGATTCGAGTAACATAGCTCGAGCCATTTCCAGAAGAATTCTATTCTTTCATTCGGCAACACCATTTTGTTCAGGAGTATACGGACAAGTGGTTTGGTGAATAATGCCCTGTTTAGTACAAAATTGGGACATGCGAGAATTCACATATTCCCCGCCATTGCCAGATCGAAGAATCTGAACAGTGGTCCGGAACTGAGTATTCACAAGGGCACAAAAATGGGTAAACTTATCAAATACCTCAGATTTATTTTTTAAAAAATAAATTCAGGTCATGCGAGAACAATCATCAATGAACAACAAAAAATACTGAAAGCCAGGACCCCCAATAACAGGGGTAGGACCCCAAACATCAGAATGAACTAAGGAAAAAATAGATTTCACCCGTGTATTATTAAACTTAAAAGACTGTCGGTGGATTTTGGCCAAAAAACAGGTATCACAATGCATGTCTCTAGAAGTAATAATACTAGGAAATAACAATTTAAGATAACTGCTAGACGGGTGCCCTAACCGACGATGCCAGAGCCAAGCCTCCCGGTTACCAGGTCCGTGAGTCAGCATCGCAACACCTTTTGGAGCTATCTCATCCACATAGTATAACCCACGTCGTTCAGTGCCACGTCCAATAATCTCCCTCATCCTGATATTCTGTAACAAACAGAAATGTTGCTGCATTAGCAGTGTACAATTTAATTCCCAGGTAACATGGCTTATGGAGAGAAGTTTATGTGACAGTGTAGGAACAAATAAATAGTTAGACAACTGAAGTGTAGGAGATAGATTAACAGTGCCAGCCCCTTGAACTGGTACAAGGTCTCCATTCGCTGTCTGAACATGGGATTTTTGTGGAACTGTGGGTTTGACAATATCTGAGATGTTAAAAGTCATGGTATCTGTGGCTCCACAGTCAAAAATCCATTGTCTATTTTTCCTGTCATGCAAATCAGGTACAGTACACGCCACAGAAGTATCATCAAGGACCTGAAAGGAATTAGTACAAGAAATATGGGTGTGTTCAGTTTTTTTATAAAGTGAGGGCAACCAAGTAATTTCTCCATTAATTTCCCCATTATCTTTCAAATCTGATTTCCCACAAGTTTTTGAGGAATTAAAAGGATTGGGCCCAATCTGCTCCTCGACCCTATTACCTTCAAAATCCCTAGCCACTCCGAAATCCCTAGCCGCCGCATTAGCCTCGGCAACACCGGCCTCTGTTCTTCCTTCTCGCCGTGCTGCCCCAGAGCTGCCCACCCCGGCGTTGGTGGCTCTGTCGGCGGTTACTACTGTGGCGATGCTACCTCGATTTCGGGCTGAATTTGGTGATTTCGTCTTCTTGGTGTCGTCCCACCAATCTGGGTAACCCACCAGTTGAAAACATGAATCCTTCGTATGTTTCTTCATATTGCAGTGGGAGCAGACCATTTTGCTTCTATCTTCTTCGTTCGCCCAATCCCCTTTTCCTCGGTATCCTTTCTGAGGTCTGTCCCACGCCGCTAAACCAAACCCTAGACCCGATGATGTATCTCGATTCTCCTCGGAGATTACCGGCCGAAGTATTTGGTCCCTGGCAGTCTCTCGGCATATCATAGCATATGTCGTTTCTACTGAGGGTAACGGGTCCTTTTTCACTATGTCCTTCTTCACAGGTTCATATTGTTCATTGAGGGCCATGAGAAATTGGTATACCCGTTGTGTTTGTATGATTCGATTGTACATCTCAATATCTTTGGGGCATTCCATAGGATTTGGTTCTCGTCTATCAATCGACATCCATATTTCTTATAATTTTGCCCAGATTACCTCTAACGATGCTTTCCCCTGTTTTAAAGTGTTTGCTCTTCGATGTAAATCGAAGACCTGTAATGAATCTGTTCCGCTTCCATACGTGAGGGCCAGGCTATCCTAAACGGCTTTGGATGTTGGGTGTTTGGAGACTGTGTTCATAAGGTTTGATTCCATGTTTTGTATCAGCCATGTAAAAACACACTGATCTTCTTGCTCCCATATTTTGTAGGCTAGATCATTTTTTTAGGGTGGCTCTGGGTCTTCAGTAATATACGATGATTTTCCCCTTCATCCGATGGCCCTTTTCATCAAGATAGACCATAAAGGATAATTATCGCCGCTTAATTTGAACCCAATGTTCAAATTTTCTGTATTTTGGGTTTGCAGACCAAGGCTATTACGTAGCATGGTCGCAAGTTGGAGATTTAATTCGTCTGGGACATTCCCAGTGTTGGTCGATTCGGTTGGAGTTTCACTTGCTGACATTTTGTTTTGTTTGGGTGCAGATTTGAAGAATTTTGGCAACAAAAGGTCGAGAAAGGTTCAGGGACAATGATGATAATTAATCTGAGTCCCTTGAATGATCGCCTGCTCTTATACCATGTTAAATGGTACAGACGCCATTGGAAGAGAAGAATAGATTGATAGGCAAAAGAAGTAATTTCTGTGTGTATTCAATAGTGTAGTTACAAAGCTGTTTTTAAAGATGAAAGCTTGTACAATAAGGAAATAAATCAACAAGGAAATAAACCAATATAATCCCTGATTTCATGGTCGTCTCAATCTAGCTCAATCTTGCTTTTTTTATTTCTTTGATTTCTTTTTCCAACAGTAGGTGTGTGAACTATTTCTTAACAACGAAAGTGCAGTATACAATACAATTACAAATAGATAGTAAGTTCGGGTATCATATCCACCATGATTGTAACACCGGATAACCTATGAGCACTCAACAAAGACACATTATTATCTAGACAACCTATTATTTTGATAATGAATTACTTTTATAACTAAGACATAAATAAATCATACAAATAAAAATAAACAAATAAAAACAAGAATTATATAATCACGAAAATTCAAATAAAAAAAATGTAGATTTCAGGACACGTTTTTCCACATACAGAGTCATCTATGAATATTATTCACCCGTAAATTAATCTTAATCTGTAATATCACAAAAATGTTATTAAATTTTAATCCGAGACTCATATAGTAATATGACTCTTCTTCGACTATTTGGCTCTATTAGGATTTAGGACCATGGACTTCGATTGCCCCTTTCCTTTACTCCTCAATGATCTCTCCATTAACTTTCACTTTCTCTTTCCGTCAGCATCTTAATTTGAAGCCACTCAACCAATCAAGCCATACTATTTTTTAAAAGAATTTATTTTTGGGCAGTTCTATTTTATTTATTTATCAATTATTTTTATCATTTTATTACACATTAAAATACTTATAAACATAAACGACTTTAATCTATGTACTTCTTCCATCCCATTTTGATAGACTTTTATATTAAGAAAAAAAATTAGGAAAGACAATTCATTAAAAGTTTCAAAATATCCCGATCGTAATTTGAATTGGTTTCACTTTCTCGTGATTTGTTAGACGTACCAGTACTCTTACTTTAACACTACAAAAAAATGGTACTTTAGGGACAAGATTATTAGCGATGACAAATGTCATCATTAATACTAGACTTTTAGTAACGACGTGTCATTTCTAATTATTACATGTCACATCTAATAATTTTTTTGTAATAACATTGTTGTCACTTAAATTTTTTTTTTTTTGCGACGACATCATGTTGTTGCAAATAGAACGTCCCTAAAAGTTCATCCCAAATAAATTAAAAAGAATTTTAAGTGACAACATCGTCGTCACAAAAAATGTCATTAGAAATGATATGTAATTATTAGAAACGACATGTCGTTACTTATGTCTATTATTTATTACGGCATTTGTCGTCACTAATAATATTGTCACTAAAGACAGTTGTTTTGGTAGTGTAATCATACGGACTTTAATTTAAGGGACAAAAAAATATCACTTTGGTAGTATTGTTACATGTTTGTTTGTGTAATTCAAGTACATTTGTGTAATGTTGATGTAAGACACTCACATGTGAACAATTTTTGAGGGTATTTTAAACAAAGTGAGTATTTATTGAATACTTTTCTTATATATGTTTGGTAAAATAGATTTTTATAATAGAGAAATGGGTAGTTTTATGCATTTACACCTAGTAAATTAGCTAAATATATATAGAAACATGTCTATATATTGAGACATCCCAAAAAGACAAACAAGTCTATCAAAATGGGTTGGGGTCGGGAGTAAGCTGTGATCTCAGTTTCTTTTATATTTTTCTTACTCATTTTTGTAGGATTTTATGGGTATTTGTAAATAACACAAGGATTTGTAATAAAGTTGGAGGCTTTGTAATATGTAGAAAGAAATTGAAGGAAGATTTAGAAAGAAAGGAAAGAGACTTGCGGAGAGAAAGCTACGAGAAGGAGAAGAATTGTGGGAGAAATTTAGGTTAACTCTTTTATGTTCCTTTCATCCCACCTTAGGGTTTATATATATAGCCAAGGTAAAAGGGGACCACATGCATAATATTTTAACCCTAATAAACTGGTATGAGCCTCACTAACAATTGGGCCTTTAGGGAATTAAAGAAAAGAAAATACAATTAACAACCCAACAATCCTAACAGGTTAGATCTGGATATAACCCGCCTCAATGAAATCGGGTCTTCTTGAATTAGAATTGCCAAACCTCTATTTCAACCCTAAAGATCATATTTTTATCCCTTTTCTCTTTCGCCGCTGCACCATCTTCAGTCGCTGTTAGATCCTTCTCCGTCGATACCTCCGATAGTCCTCTCCTAAACTTAAACAATCTCAATATCATGTTCACAACACCATCTTCCGACGCTGTTAGATCCTTCTGCGTCGAAACCTCCGGTAGTCCTCTCCCAAACCCAGACAATCTAAATATCATGCTCACAACATTACTTCTCCCATTGTGAGATCCTTGTCCCCATGGATCTAGCTTCAAAAATTCCTCCGGCATAAACTTCTGATCCACCCATGAAACAAGATTCATTTTTTCTTCACCCTATTTCACTAGGAGCATGGAAATTTGATTTGTTCCATTCTTTACTATCTGAGTATTGAGGATAGCCACTGGGGCCAAATCGAAATCACTGTTGCGATTCAACTTCGACATCTCTTGCAGAAGCTATTAGTTATACAGATCATCATAGACAAGTATACAGATTAGTTAGTAGTCCATCAAAGTAGTTAATTCAAACTCAACTCAACATGATGATAAGAGGCTCAGAAAGATAATTTATATACTGATAAACAAATAAAATTGAAGATTTACAAGTTCAGAATGAATCAACAAGACATAAATGAAGCATGATCGAGGTCATCGGATACATAACCACGGTGTTATAAGAAACAAAATAACCATCAGTTTTCCATACATAATCTTCCACTACCTAAAGGAATGAATAATGGGCCTCAAAGATGCTTCAAGCACAGATATAACTTGCTTTCAGTAACTGCATCGCTGCAATCCACATCATGAACTTAGATAAAATTAAAGCTAGTCACTAGTGCTTTAATTACACTAGTTTTCCTCAAGATTTTTTCATAACAAGAATTAATTCTCATTAATCACCAAATTCAAGATAATAGCATCCCACTCCAATGCACCATGCCCTTCAAATTCTCAATCGACTAGCTGATAACTACCAAATAACCTTTCATCAGAATCTAAAACTTCATTAAATAATTATTTTACCAAATTCTTGAAAAATTCAAACTTGAATTAGATACCATAACATAATTCTCACTAACTGAAAACTACTAAACTTAACAAGGGCCATGGAGTAAACATAAAAAACATAGATATAAATACATTTTAAATGTGCATAATCATCTGAAATAGGAAATACCTCAAAGACAAATTTGTAGACACTACAAGAATTTCGGTCATAGACAACACATGAAAGACAACGGCTCACGTTCGAGCCGTTGTCTTTTTAAACACAGACAACGGCTGCTTACCTCTATGTTGTCTATGGCCGCATTTTTATATAGACAACGGTTAAAATCCGTTGTCTATATAGTTATAGACAACGACTATGTAATAACCGTTGTCCTATATATTTTTTTTTATTTTTTTAACAGACAACGATTATAAACCGTTGTCAATATTTATATAGACAACGGTCTTGGGCAACGGTTGTTTATATCCGTTGTGTTTATAAATATTGACAACGTTTAATTGACTCTGTTGTCATTTTGCACCAATTGTACTTTAGTTTACAAGGTATAAAGTCAGCCGTTGTCTATTATAATTTTTTTTTTCAAATAAACGGTGCCGTTTTTAATTAGATGAATTTGAGCAATCCAAAAGCCCTAAAATTTCTAAGCCTCGATCTCATTCTCTCGCCGTTCGTCTCTCTCAATCCCTCTCAATCTCACAACTTTCCTCTCTCAATCTCTCACCGTCACCGCTCACCCTCGATCCACCGTCACCGATGTCGCTGCTTCCATGGTCAAGACTCACTCACTTTCTCAGACAAGAAAATCTTTCATTGTCATTGCTTCAATAATTAATTGTTCTCCCTCTTTAGACAAGCAAATCATTCACTTTCTCTCCATCTCTCTCTTTCTCCCAATCAACACACACAATTTCGACTCTCTGTGTTCCAGCTCAGGTCTCCCCCTGCCGCCGAAGACTGTGAGCAGCTGCACAAAGCATTCTCAGGTTTGAATCGATCAAGACTCGTAGAGGGTTTTTTGTGTTCTTGGAATTAAAGATTTTTTTTATTGGCCCATTTGATTGTTTTACTTCAGTTTGAATTAACTTGATATGTAGTTTCGTGTTTTGTGTAAAGATCCTTTTTTATTACTTTGATGCACGATAATTTTTTCAATTTAACTTTTCATCACTGTACGATTCTTTCCGATTTTTAGCTGCATTTTATTTATTATGTTGTTTTTGTTGTAATTATGTTTCTGTGAGATTAATTTTTTGGGGGAAGGTTATGTTGAGAATCAGATTGCTTTAATAATGATGAAAGCTCATGTGAGCTGTATTGTTTTGTTGATCTGAATCTGAATTTTTTTTTTGACTTTGTGGTTTCAGAAAATTTGAGTTGACGGCACTGTTCAGATTAGTTAAGGTGAGTCGTGCATTTGTTGACATTGATTCAGCTTAATAGTGTGATTTAAGTCTGTAGAAGCTAGAATTTCGTGGAGATCAATTTTTTGCATTTTGTTTGATGTTGTTAACATTTTTGTTGATTCCTAGTTTTTTGGAGATGAATTGTGTTTGTTTGCATCATTTTGTTTATGTTCATTGAGGTTTTAGCAATTTTCTGATATCATTCCTTTTCTCGCTCTCTTAAAAGCAATTCACTACTCAATTTTTTCTGATTGCACAGGTCAAAATTCTCAGTCAGCTGTATAATCTACCTCTTGATTTTAGAGTTATTATTATGAGATTATTATCTACGCTGATTTGTCCACTACGTTAGATTTTCGTCTCTAATGTAAAAGAAAGTATTTAAGTTTCTACAAAATGATTATTATTATTATTATTATTAATAATAATAATAATAATAATAATAATAATAATCTGTTATGGGGGCATCTAAACCTTTGTTGATGTAAACGTGATTGGTAGATTTGCAGTTCTGGTTATGTATAATAAGGTTAAAATGAGAGCTAAAATATCAAGTTAAATTGAATCATTTTTATATGTGACCACCACATGGCATCTTTATATGAGCGGAGATTAAGTAATGTATGCATAGTGGATTGTAGACATGATTTTGTAGATGTTGTACTCGAAATTTGAGTAAAGCCTATAATTAAATATATCCACGTATATAGACTTCTCATATCCAACCCCAAACATAATTTAAGTGTTCTAAACTAATGAAATTAATAAAGAGTTAATTAATTATACCTCCAAGTGTTAACAAATTAAAATTCCAAATTTGTATATGTATATTATATATATTGATCATTGATATTGAATCTTGAATAAGAAAAAACTATATATGAGAGATTTGTTAGATTGAGAATTAAAGAATGCTTTTTTAATAATGAATAACTATCTGATCAAAGCTATATAGTAGATTCAATCAGAAAAATTCATGAAGGAGATATATTATGATGTTGAAGTCTTATATTTACCTATAATTATTTTCAACAAATAAATTTGAATTTAAACTATAGGGGTCTGCCCACAGAGAAGTGTTCTTTAATTGAGAGCATTTTGAGAGCATGCCTACTACAGGTTTCCTATCATAGAACCAGATCCCGGCCACACAAAACTTCTCTTGTCAAGAGAAGGCTTGGAAGTAATTGAGAAAATCACCACACCTATAGCAGCTGTTGCTGTAAGGATTGACTAATAGCCGCTAGCATGTCAACATGGAACTGCCATTTAATGAGATTCTTTTTCGGGAGGAAGAACTCAGATCACACTTTTTTAATAGGACAAAGCAGAATTAGAACAAATAGATTTGGAGCACATTTTTGTTTTATGCTGTTTGGTAACTGCAAAATGATTGTCGGCATTACTGCGTTAGTCATATTTTCCATGGCCCCACATTGCTTACACCATTTTATGGTACATTTTCCAGGTTATTAGTCCATGTCAGTCTGGAAAGTCATTTCTACTCAATCAGCTTCTGTCTCTGTCATGCTATGAAGGTGCAGTGTCGTAAATTTTTCATATTAGGTACTGCTGGTTTGAGTCTCACCTTTGTCCCAATTTCTGACTTCAAAGTCGTAATTTGGCAAGTTTTTGCGGGGGCACTTGCGTGATACTAAAACTAAAGGTTTGTGCTGGACCGTTTCTGGAATTTTGGCTGCAATTGAATTGACATAATAAATACTATTTATATTTGTGCTAAAATCTTTGTATTGTTTTCTTTGGTATATGGGTGTGGGGTTCACTCGTACTGGATATTGGTGGAGTTAAGACTTCTGTCTTCTACCTTGATACAGAGGGTTTTGAAAGTATAGGAAAGTCTAGTGTATATGATGACAGGTAAATTTCCAAATAACTTATCTTTCTAATTTGTTGTTAATACCATAATATTTTCTTAATGCTACTGACTGATTAAGTGGCTTTCCAACCTTTGTTTCTGCAGGATTTTTGTGTTGGCAACTGTAATGAGTTCCGTGCTTGTATATAATCTACCTGCGACGGTTTGTTACTTTTCCTGTCATCCCTCTTTCAATTTTCTACATGAAGTCATTTTATGGAGATGATTGGAACTTTTGTGATTAAAAATTCTGCAAGTACCCTGCAGTTGTGATATGGTACGAGGCTATAGAATAGGGTTGACGGACTTGTGTTGTATAGGAGAATAATTTGAGTCAGCAAAAGGTTTTAAATCAATGCATTTAGTATATATATATACTTTCATAACATTCTTGGAGATCATGATTTGTTTTTTTGGTCAGGGACATTGATAACATGAATGCTAAAATTCCCTAAAGAGACTAATTGTACAGGAATGGTGTACTATAGAACAACACATTATTGTGCTTTAGCCATGATATTACATAAGTAAACCCTAATTGATATGTCCCGTAAGCTTGCTATATTTCATTACATTTCCTTAAATATCAACAGTGCTGTGTTGCTAGTGGAAGCTGCTGAGATGGCAACCCCGATGCATAATATGATCTTGGCTGCCACCTAAGAGCTGAGTTTAGATATCCTGATAACCAGAAACATTGATTTGTTATTTCCACTCTTTGCTATTAAAATTAAGAAATTTAAACAACAAAATATAGAAGCTCCACTAATTTATATGTCAAAGTGGACCTCTTCTCGTAGTTGAATCAATGATGTTATGCACTTCTTTTTGGCTCTCTTCTCATAACACAAACTGTTTTTTGTACATTTTCCTTATCTTATTCCAAAGAGAGAAATCAGTTTTCTGAATCATGATTGTCTTGATATATTGTCTTTTCATTATTTTGGCAGAACGCTTATCCACAATCTGAGCAGCAAGCTTTCTATTATCTGGAGAAGGCAGTAGACCAGGTATTTTTTGCAATAGCGTTTTGAATGCATCTTTCACTTTCTTGTTACATATGGTGTTTAAAACCTTACTAGAACTAAGTGACTTTCTAATTGCATCATGGTGCTCTCTATGTTACAGTTAGTTTGATGAAGTTACGTGGCAAGTTGAAATGATTGAAGCTTGTTATCAACATTTGGGATCACAATTTGATGATAATTTTATGGATTGTGACTTTGGATTATTGACAATTGGGATTGTGATAATGTAATTCGACACAATTGTGACTTTTTGGATTGTACTAGATTGTAAACGTATTTCTATTTATATTGATGTTTAGTATTTATTTATTAAATTCAGGCCACATTTTATATTTTCGCAGATTTTAATAAAATTGGAATTAGAATTTGAATTTTGCAAAAAAATAATAATAATAATAATAAATTAGAGACAACGGCTAGATAACCGTTGTATAAACAATAATAGACAACGACTGCACTTGATAACCGTTGTGTGTACAGTAAAAGACAACAGCTAAACTAAAAACTGTTGTCAAATTTACAACGGCTACAGGTAGAAACCGTTGTCTATAATTATAAAGACAACGACTATTTTCAAAATAGCCGTTGTCTATAACTATAAAGCGTTGTCAGTTTAACAACGGTTAATTAAAACCGTTGTCTATAACAACACAGACAACGGTTTTTACGCGTTGTCTTTCAACGCATCCTATAGACAACACCTCTATTAACAACAACCATCTTCTATATTAACAACGCGGTTTAGCCGTTGTCTATAAGCGAAATTCTTGTAGTGAGAGCAAAAACCTCACAATCGGGAAAAAGAAAGCAAAAATTGGAAGCACGATGAAGTCTCCATATTGAGGGTAGGATTCCTACTCCCACTCCATCGAACTCACAGTTTCAAGAATACCCATCTTCAAGAATTTATTCTAAACACTCCATCAAATGTGAAACTGAGAATGAGAATGAAACTGAGGGATTTCACTTACTGTAGTTTGGGTGTGGCATTGGTAGAAAGTACTTCCTTCGAATCATCGTGTGGCTTTGAAATCGACGAGCTTGTTTGAAATTGGGGAAATTTAGGAGAGAAGGGTATGTGGCTTTTTGAAATCGGGAGGAATTAGGGTTCTTTGTTTTGATTTGAGAATTTTTACTCAATTTGGGGATAAATTGTACATGTTAGTCACGTGCAGCTACTTTTCCGTCACCCTGGCAAATTTCCATCTAAATTGTGGGACCAAAATTGATAATCCAGGTCCTATGAGACCAGATTTAATAACAATTTCTGAAATATGACCAAAAATGGTAGAGGGGGGACCAAAATCGGACTAGGACATATTCTATGGGACAAAAATCGGATTTTTCTCCAACAGGTATTATGATTTAGGAAAGATTGTATATTTAATATATTTTACATTTACTAATTGATTATCAAGATAATTTAATTAGGAATTTTGAATCGTCATATATCAATATTTTAAAATATTAAAAAGTTTTAACTGCTATGTTTCGCTAATAAAGCAAAAATAAATAAATAAATTATTACAATCAATATAATCAAAAAAAACTTCGGTACAATTTTTTTTTTCAGTTATTTAAAATGCAACGGCCAACGAGTTTCTTCAATTTGTATGTTAATCATAAACTCAAATTGTATTTAGCTTGTTAAATTTTAAACGTGCAATACTCAATCTTTACGTGCAATATAATGTTTTTAAACACCCAGTTGTTATCTCTTTTATATCTCTCCCTAATTAAATTGTAGGGAAGGTTTAATTTATTGGATTCAGTACACTAGTTTAAATTAAGTTGACCAACATCTATTTTATAAAGGTGGTAAATATAATATATTTGATCATTGCAAGATCCATCTAATTTATTTATTGGGGGAGAAATTTAATTTTATAAAACTAAGGGCTCAACCATAGCAATTTCAACTTATTTTTTAATTATTATTTAGGACTTATTCCACCAAATTATGTTTTATATTTATTTTTTAGTAATTAATTTTAGTTTTAGTTAATATAGTTGATTAACAGGGTTGATATATATTATCCATAATTAGGGTAAATAATATTTTAAAATTTTAAATTTTAACTATGATTGTTGATACTATAATAAATTTTATTTTTATAATATATTTTTAATATATTAAATTTAATAATGGAACACGAGATCAAGAGTGGGATATGAAATGTGGAGTACGAGAGGATTTGATTTCATTTCCCTGCCATAGAGCCAATGCCCATTATAGATTGAATCGATCAAATTGGGGGTGGGGGTGGTGGTGGAGGGGGTTAATGTTCGTAAGTTTTTTTTTTTTTTTTTTTTCAGTTATTTAATTGTCGTAGTGTCTTTTTTTTTTTGTGTACAAAGTTTGTGTTGGCATGTGAAAAGATCTAATTGTGTGTAAAAAAATATGCGTTAATGTGTGTTTGATAATACCGTTAATTTTCCGGTCTAAAAGAAGATATACATGGTCCATTTTTTCATGTAAAAGGGGTAATTGAACTGCAATAATCGGGGGATACAATAACTTTTCTTTGAACTGAAAATTTAATGATGTGAGCAAACACGTACTAATACCACACACACTTCTATCTTTTCACTCACTGACTCACACTTTTTACACAAACACATTTTTTTCAGTAACAAAAAATTTATTGAATATTTTATTTACTCATGTGGTTATTAAATATAATAAAATATTAGTAAATTAAGCTCCATAATTAAAGGAAACACGTTACATAGGAAATACATTATAAAACATATCCTCAGTTGTGCAAAGAATCATGACACCCCCTAGTGTGCATGTTTTCTGCCCAAAACGGTGTCGTTTGGCACTATTTTTTTATTACTATGAAATTTCAATAATTAAAATAGGAACTATTTCTAGAAATTAAAATTAATGACAAATCATAATTATTATATATATAACCCATCATCAAAAAAATGATGAATTAACAAAAAATAAATATTAAAAATTAAAGATAATAATAAACCCTAAGGAAAAAAAACTGCTGTTCGATTTAGTTAATTATTTTTACTAGCTATGATTAATTTTTTCATAATTAGGGTTTATTATTATCTTTCAAGTTTCAATTAGTCATGAGTTAATTTATCATTTATTTGATGATGGGTTTTATAATAATTATGATCTGTCATTACATTTAATTTCTAGATTTATTTCATATTTTAATTATTAAAATTTCATAGCATCGTTTAGAAAAATGAAAAAAAAAAGTGCCAAATGACACAGTTCTGGGCAGAAAACATGCACCTTAGAAAGTGTTGTGATTCTTTGCACAACAGAGGATCAAGATCCTATAAAACATTACATAAAATATCTAACATTAAACAAATTAAACGCGGATAAAATGTAAATTGTAAAGGCAATATTATTAAGAATTGTTTATTTCCTTAGATGATTGATAAATATCTGGAGATTCTTATAAGATGACCCCCCTTTGCTGACACTTCGGGCACACATTTCCTTCAATTTGAACACATTTTCCGTATACTTATTATTAGAGAACAGCATGTCGATTTTCATCTTGATTTCATATCTCGATCTAATTCCCTTTTTATCGCAGTTAATTCTTAATCCAATCTCCCACTTATCACAAATATACTTCTCATTGTGGTGTTGATCTGCAAAATAAGGCCAGCATAGATAAGGCACCCCTTTACTAACACCTTCCAAAGTCGAGTTCCACCCACAGTGCGACATGAAACAACCAACTGCAGGATGAGAAAGAACGCTATTTTGAGGTGCCCATTCAACAATCTTTCCAAACTCGCTTACTCTCTCCGAAAAGCCATCTGGGTACACAGCCCGTGATCCGTTTGCGAGGTCCAGCCTAACAACCCACAGAAAAGCCCGGCCCGATTGCTCGAGACCGAGGGCCAATTCATCCAGCTGTTGCTGAGAGTAAGTTGCAAAGCTTCCGAAGGAAACGTACACAACTGATCTAGCCGGTTTGGTATCCAACCAGCTCAAACAGGATACATCTTCTGCGTAAAAGTTGCTAGAATCCGAACCAGATTTCTCCGTGTTCGTGTCGTGTAGATGTAGCGGTCCAACGGGCAGGAAATTGGGGAGTAAATCACAAGCTGCGGGTTCAAGATCATAGCAAGAATTCCATAGCACCCACTTAGCTTTATAAGCAAATTGATTTGATATTAAGCATTCAAAAAAGATCTTTTGAGTTTTTAGGTCATTGGGAGTGCTCCATGGAAGCTCATCTTTTTTCCATTCTGATATCTCGTCTGACAGCCTGATTACGTCAACTTTTTTCAGTGATCCTGTAATTACACATAATACATAAAGAGAATAAATTAAAATAATTATTTATTTTCTTTTTATTGAAAGAAAAATGAAAACAAAAGGGTGAGTGATCGTGCCATCCGTGTCAAGATTTCCTTGTTGAATGAGCTTTGGAATGTGAAGTAGCAGGACAAAGGTTGCAACAGAAGGCGTTGAAAAGCCGACAGGTTCAGCTCCCATCATTTCTGCAATGTCCAAAACCCATCTAAATCCGATATCAGCGATGACACAACTGATTTTCTCATTAGGATTGGAACAGTTGATCTTCTCTATCAAATCTGGCAAGGATTTTTGCATTGTTCTTGGAAGAGTTTCAAACAGCAGAAATGGATCGTTTGGATCGTCGTCGGGTTCGAGGCCATCCGGGATTGAGGTCAGTACCATGTTGTGATCTTCTTCTGGAGCAATAGTTGCTATTTTGTCATGTATAGTTTGGGCGTTAACAAACGTGACCTTAATTCCATGTTTGGCTATATGCCGACACAGAGTCATCAGCGGCTTAACATGGCCTTGCGCCGGGAGTGGCACGGCCAATATGTGAGGCTTATTGCTAGCCATGGATTTAACTTCTTCAACGCTTCAACTATGCATGATATATATTAGAACTTCAGTAATGGTTGTAGAGGTCGTGATAGGTCATGTTTTTTCGATAAAATTAAAACGGAGATTCCGGGTTAGTTTTCATTCAATGAATTTTAATTATGTAAGCAAGTAATTAGTAAATTAATTTTAATTCCAATATTTGTAGGAGCAATCACAAATATAATCGCGAACTCCCTCTTAACTGTATATTATTTCTTAATATATTACTAACTGCAAAAGGCCCATAGATTTTCTACTCATGAATTCTACCATTCTCTGGATCTAGTTTTATTCTTATTATTTATGGAATCGCAATCATTTCATCTATTAATTTACTGTCATCTCTAAATTATAAGTAAATTAACTAACATGCATGAAAGTTGGCCGAACAATCTTACATGAACAATTAAGTAAGGATGCACGAACAAGTGATGAAAGGGAAAATTAAATTAATTTAACATATGAAATACTTCGAACTAATCACAACCCTAAAATCACAAAGTGATTTAGGTATGTTTAAACAAGAAAGGAAAAAAGCAATATTAAAATACATCTTATACCCAATTAGTCTTCGATTCTTCAATCCTTATTCTTCTCATATCAATCATCAATTAAGTTTTAGAATTTTCGGAGCTCTCCAAAATGTGTTATGCTTGTCAAAATTGAGCATCAAAGCCCTTTAATATAGATGCAGGAATCATACTATCCAAGTTGGGAGAAGAGACACGTGATTGTTTGGCGAAAAAGGTGCTTGACAAATGACAATGAAACACTTCAAACAATGTGCCTAAGTGTATTTTTATAAAGAGATCACCTTTGCCAATGGACACAACTTTTCAGAATCTACATAAACTCCAAATTACATTTTAAAATTCAAATATAACAGAAAAAAAAAATCTTGTTAAGAGCAACTCCAACGGGCTCCGCTTCCTACAAGTCCAACGCTACATTTGCTAAACGAGTTGGTATTCCATGCGGTGCTGTTATAAATAGTGTTATTTCAGACGGCATGAGGGGCCACGCGCCGTCTATGTTTTTTTTTTTTTTTTTTTCTGGTAGTTTTTTTAACTTTTTTTTCTTCTTTTTAATCCGATTTCACAAAAAAAATAAACCCTAAAAAACACAAAATAAACCACTAAAACACTTCAAAAAAAATCCTAAAAAACACAAAATAAACCATAAACCCCCCCAAAAAAACTTGGTCAAAGGGTGGGTTTGACCGTGTTGACCGGGTCAAAGGGCGGGTTGACCCGACCCGTCTTAAATAACACTATTTACAATAGGTGCATGGAATTGTTTGCCTTGCTAAAAAATGCCTCCAACCGTCCCTCTAAAATGCCACATTTTTCGAGGGGGTGAATAGTACCCCTTTACATGTAAAGGGGTACTATTCATCCCCTCTACTTTTTTTTATTATTTTATTCTTTTTTTAATTTTTGTATGAATTTTATTCTTCACTTTTAATTAATATAATAATGTAAATTATGTTATTTTTAGGTCTAATGGTATGTCTAATTTCACTTAATATAATAAAAAATGTTTACTTGTTATTGTTATTAAAATGTAATTTATGCTTTTGTTAATGTTTGTTCATGTTTATAATGTAATTGTCCTTTTATATCAGTAAATATTGGTTTTATGTTCAAATAAAATATAGTTTTTTTTTAATTTAAATTATATTATTTTTTATTATTAAATAATATTAAATATTAAACGTAAATATATTTGAAGAAATATATGCTACACAATAATTTGATAAAAAAATTAATTTAGAAAGCATAAAAGTGGAATATTCCATTGTAGAGTGAATTGTAGAGTTGATGGTTGGAGATGCTTTTGCTCCAACTGTACATTTTCCTTTAAAATAGAGGTAGAGGTGGAAAAATGATTGGAGATGGCCTTAGAGCAAGAAAATCCCTCTTTTTCTTGATTGTTGTTTTAATTTAATTTGAAATGACCAATCAGCATATGCTACATTATATGTTAGATAATAATAGAATGTCCACTAGAACAATAATAAATAAAGTAGTCAATGATACAAAGTTCGGTTATAACTTATTCTAGCGGATTTTTGCCAGCCTTAAAGAATAAATCACTACAGATTCGTAAAGAGACTATTTGGTCAGCTGAATTTTGAAATCAACCCCTAACAACCGTCCTAACGACCTCACTAAGACCACCCCATTCACAAACCCTCCCAATGGATTATCAAAAAATATGGCAAGCAATCGATTGTAGGGATGGTTGGTTGACCAAATCAATGAACAATCCATCCCTCTTGCCATGTGGCATGATCTAATTGGTCAAACATATTTTTATTGGATAAAATTTTATATTGTTATTATTATGGATAATAATGTATTAAAAAAATATAAAAATTATATCATAATTCGTATTTTTTCATTGTTTATAAAGTGAGCTTATTTTTGACATATTTTGAATCGCACTAAAAAATCATCAATTCTCACTCATTTTCTCTCATTTGAAATTATAGATCCAAATGACCCAAATTAATTTTCAAATTCCCAAAATCCAAACTCCCAAAATTATCAATATTATAAAAATTCATATTTTTCTCCGAATCTCAACCAAAATCCAATTTGTGAAGAAGTCCAACCATCATAAAATATCTCCCGTAATTTATTTTAAAATGGGTAACCAACAACCACAAATCGATATTGGATTGTATTGTCTTTTGTATTATCAATATTCTCAATATTACACATTCTTGGATTGTATTGTCTTTTGTTATTTTTTTTAATATTTGTATTTCATCTATTGTAATCTTCGTATTATTATTGAGTTTATTATTTAATTTTAGTGTATAAGGAACATATTATTATTATTGTAATTAATTATTTAAAATATAAAATAATTTATTAACTTTAAAATATAACAAAAAAATAATTATTATTAATAGATATTAATAAAGAATCAACTAAAACAGTTTTTTTTTTTTTTTTGGATTGGATACGATTGTTAAAATATAACAAAAAATATATTTTTTTATTGAGTTGATTGTGTAGGTGGATGAGCTAGAAATGATTATTTTATTGATAGATTGGTTTTCATTCAATGAATTTTAATTATGTAAACAAGTAATTAGTAAATTAATTTTAATTCCAATATTTGTAGGAGCAATCATAAATATATGTTGATATGTCTTACACCTCACTAGAATTACAACTGAAGTACAGAAAGGTAGAAGAGAAGAATAATAACAATTACAATATTTAACTGAATTGAACAAAGCAAATAGACTGGAACCGATGTGCAGATTCCGGCAAGCCGAGTCGAGGGGACCTCTCTCCGCAAGACAAATACACCTCGGCTAGTGCTCACGGTTTGGCGGTTGTCTTTCAAAGATGAAACGGCTTCGTCCTTCCGGCAGTAGCACCACAAATCCGGCAAGGCTCCGGCGAACTAGGTAATGTTGAGAACTGGAAGCTTTAGACTCGAAGGAAACTATGCAAGCAATATGAATGATTGTGCAGATTGTAGCATTTTGATCCATGCAGGATGTCCTATTTATAGGCACATCTCCACTGCAGGGGACAGCTAGGGTTTGAGGGCATTCAAACCAGGTGTTGTAAGCCCCTGGAGTTACAGCTCTACCATTAAGCCCTACAGGAGTTATCTTCTGCAGATCCCGACAGGTGTCCCATGTCGGCTCGGATCCCAACACGTGTCCAAGTCAGCTGCAGACTTTGACTCCCGACAGGAGTTACTTTCGGTTACTGTCCAGCCCACTAACTCCACCAGCTCCAGGTGGCAGTTACTTGAAGGCTCCACCAGCTCCAGGTGGCAGTTGCGGATTTGAAGGCTCTTAACTCATGGGAGTTACACCCCTTCAAATCTGGACAGGCACCATGTGTACCCACGATCCGGTCCACAGCCGTTATAGACCCGGATAGCCGATCCGCCGACCTGCTCCGCGACCCGACCGTTTCGGTACCGTACCAAGATCCAAGTCCGAGGACGAGACGAGCACCAGGCACAGGCTCGGGCTCGGGCTCGGGCACGGGCGGACGCGCGCGTGTGGGCTCATGGCGCACATCCTTGTGCACTTAATTACTTCACTTAAGTGTTAATACACTTAAATACACTTCTTAACTTGGTTAAGAAAACAATGTGGGATTATTTAATGTGTCTTAAACACATTATCCACACACCATAGATGCCCAATCGTGTGACCAACTTCAACCATTTATTTCTCACTCACCGAAAATCGGATTTGAGTAAATAAAAATACTACGATTATCTACTTACGACATAGAACAATCGTACGATATTTAATTCCCAAAAAATTAAATATCCCGATCACGAAAAATCGGATAAAATGAGTTAAACTCACTTTATTAAATTCTATTTTCCAACAATATAATCGCTAACTCCCTCTTGAGCCAAGTTATAAATATATTATTTCTTAATATATTACTAACTGCAAAAGGCCCATAGATTTTCTACTCATGAATTCTACCATTATCTGGATCTAGTTTAATTTATTCTTATTATATATGGAATTGCAATCCTTTCATCTATTAATTTACTATCTTCTCTCAATCTTAAGTAAATTAACTAACATGCATGAGAGTTGGCCGAACAATCTTATATGAACAATTAAGTAAGGATGCACGAACAAGTAAAGAAAGTAAAAATTAAATTAATTTAACATATGAAATCCATCGAACTAATCACAAAGTAATTTAGCTAAGTTTAAACAAGAAAGGAAAAAAGCAATATTAAAATCGAACTTATACCCAATTAGTCTTCGATTCTTCAATCTTTATTCTTCTCATCAATCTTCAATTAAGATTTAGAATTTTTGGAGCTCTCCAATGCAAAATGAGTTGTGTTAGTCAAAATTGAGCATCAAATTAAAGCCCCTTAAATAGATGGAGGAATCCTACTATCCTCCTAGCTGGGAGAAGAGACACGTGATTGTTTGGCGAAAAAGGTGCTTGACAAATGACAATGAAACACTTCAAACAATGTGCCTAAGTGTATTTTTATAAAGAGATCACCTTTGCCAATGGACACAACTTTTCAGAATCTACATAAACTCCAAATTACATTTTAAAATTCAAATATAACAGAAAAAAAAAAATTTGTTTAGCGCAAGAAAATCCCTCCTCTTTCTTGATTGTTGTTTTAATTTATTTATAAATGATACGCTACATTATATGTTAGATAATAATAGAATGTCCACTAGAACAATAATAAATAAAGTAGTCAATGATACAAAGTTCGGTTATAACTTATTCTAGCGTATTTTTGCCAAACTTAAAGAATAATTCACTACAGATTTGTAAAGAGACTATTTAGTCATCTGAATTTTCAAATCAACCCCTAACAACCGTCCTAACCTAAGTAAGACTACCCCCCGTTGACAAACCCTCCCAATAGATTATTAAAACAAGAAAAAAAATATTAAAATTGAAAATGGCAAGCAATCGATGGTCGGTTGACCAAACCAATGAATAATCTATTCCTCTTGCCACCTGGCAGGATCTAATTGATCAGACCTATTTCTATTGGATAAAATTTTATATTGTTATTATTATGGATAATAATGTATTAAAAAATATAAAAAATATATCATAATTTGTATTTTTCATCATCGATAAAATGAACTTATTTTTTATATATTTTGAATAACATTAAAAACCCATTAATTCTCACTCATTTGAAATTATTGATCCAAATGACCCAAATTATTTTTCAAATCCCCAAAATCTAAACTCCCAAAATTATCAATATTGTCAGATGAGCATTGAGATCTTCAGTTTGATTGCCGCTGAACTGATTATGTTGCACTATATTAATTAGTCATGTCTTCAGCTCGAAATTCACGGCATTGATTCCAGGTCCCTCGACCACTTGATTAGGTCCGGCGGCAGGCTGCTGGAACATGTCTCTGACAGTGACATAGGCGTCACATGTCAACTGTGTCTCGTACTGGAGTAGTGTTCTCCTCATCTCCTCCAACTGGCATTGGAGATCTTGAATCGTTGTTCTTTGATTGTTTTGCGCTTGGTTGTTCTGCGGCTGATTGTGTTGCAGTTGTTCATCCATTCTACTTTCGAACTCCTTCCTCAGTAATCTCAGTGTAGATTCAAGCTCCAAATTAAAAGAAATCTCTGGGGTTCCTTTTGATCTCGTGATCATGCACTACCTGAAGACACCAAAAGAAAAAGTAAAGTACCACAACTAAAAGAACTAAAATAAAATAAATGTCTAGCTTACTAATACAGTACTAGATATAAGAACAAACAAAATAAACAGTCCCCGACAACGACGCTAGAAACTTGACACGCTATTTATTAACAAATAATCAAACCACAAGTCCACGGTGTTGTTGTAATATATAGGTCACTAAGAGTATTGTATCCTATAGAGACTATATTTATTTATTCTTGTTTACAGGTACACAATTAATATCTAAACACATGATAAACAGATAAAGAGGGGATAAAAATAACAAGCATAAAATAAAGACACAAAATAATAAAATATTGAAATAACAAATATGCGAAAATACTAGGCTTTAGGGAAAATAGATTTACTATATCATTTAACAATATTCAATGATTCTTTTAACCCGACTAATTGTCTTTGATTTATCAATGGTGGGAGATCATTAGTATGTTATCAGTTTGTTGTTTTAAGGCATATATCATAACATAGATATAATGAGCATACACTTTACTGCGGTCGGTTCTTCACACATGTCATTGCTCCTAATCAAGCACTCGAAGATCTATTCAACCTTATGTGATACTTGTTCACTTGATCGGTCCTTCCAAGCACACATAATCTAATTTCTATCTTTCCATCATTAATCCTTCTCTGGTCAGTACTTCAGATTAATGACTAGCATGTATAAATGGTGATCAAGCATTCATAAAAGATATAAAATAAATCACAGAAATCAATCCCCGAGAGATAGCAGGATGAAAAAAATAATCAACTCATATATTAAAATCCATAGGTTCCAATTCCTAAAACCCAGCTACAGAATTAGCTAGACATAATAAAATAAATAAACAGCGATAGAGTTTCAGTATTCATGACAGTAAAGATAAAGGAACCGAAGAACAATATGTAATCCACTGGCTTCATCCTCTCTACAATAGTACTTCATCTCTAATAACCTTGACGTCTCCTCTCGAGTAGATGGCAACTATTTCTCTCATCTCCTCTTGGATGTGTATGAAACTTCTTTTTTCTGTTTAGGACTTGTCTCCAATGTGTATTCTACTCTGTATGGGCGTGTATCAAATGAGAGCTTTTATATGTAGGTTAGAAATCCCAAATTGGAGTAAGAAACTCGCATTTCCGCAGATCCGTAGCACATGGGTCGACCAAGCTAGTTAAGTCGACCTAAAACCCTATTTTTGCATAGGGTCAACCCAGGTAAGCTAAACCAGATGGACCCACCTCTTCTGAAATTACATTGGGTCGGGTCGACCAAGGTCTCCCAGGTCGACCCACCCCTCCTTCGAGTTGGGCTTCGGATTTCTTTAGGTTTTGATAAGTTAATCGGTCCATTAGGCTTCCATTAAGCATTTAATTAAGCCCAAGAGCTTAATTAAACACCCCTTCAACTCTTCTTGTCCATATTCATTAATTTTTCTTCAAATACGCAGTGAAATGACATAATTACTGCAAAACTAGCAAACATGTCAAAAACTCCAAATGATAACAATTTAAGCACAAAAGTTACATAAAATACACAACTTCACATAATAAAGAACATCAATTTTATATCCAAAAGTTGTGTAAAATACACAGCTGTCAAACCCCCAAAGTTAAACTGTTGCTAGTCTCGAACAATGAAAAAAAAAAGAAAAGAAAGGATATGAAGTGATGATCAACATACTTGCCTCGGATTTACCATAGATGTGCTAAATTGAATTTGGAAAGACAGATAAAACTAATAGCACATCAATCAAAACTTATTGGAATTACGAACCTCTCAAAAGGTAGATAGAAAAATTCTCTCCACACTCAAGTGTATAAATGGAACTCTTAAAACATCAGAAAAAAATACAGTAATCCACCATAAGCTTGCATATTGTCTATCTCTCCACTACTAAAAATTGTAAATTGAATCAAAAATCAACTAGGACTTGTGTTGGGTGTAAAATCGGCTCTTTGGATAGGAAGGCATAATATGGTCAAGTGACTTATCCCAGAAAACTCTTGAGTTAGCTACTCTCAATCATTCTCCCAAAAAATCACCAACTAATGACAAATCTCAACAAAACTAATTTTTATCAGTTCCCTTCTCCCTTTCCAACATCAAAATAAGAAATAACCAACAGTGCAAGCTAATAATTTATAGATAAACAGAACAAGTGCTGGATAGGTGTTTCATGCTCTTTTCTTCTTTCCTTTTTTTTTTTTTGAAAATATGTAGATATACATATTCCATTTTTTTTCTTTTTTTTTTCAATAGAGCTTATAAGACTCATTCACATTTTTCCATAGCACAACAAATACCCGTAGCATGAATAACTTAATTACACCATTGATTTTATCAAAAATCCCCCATCATCCAAACATGAAATCCCTTAGCACCCTGGCTATCAAAGAATAGACTAAAAAGCTCAAATGGGCTAACTATAGAATCTTTCAAAGATAGGTAAAAATCTAGGAGAAAATCATGGGTAATAAAGATGGCCTAGAATCATTTTTTCAATTCAAGTAAACTATGTAATCTCAAGATAGAAACCAAAGCAAGTTCTAGGGATTAACTGCATTAACTGACACACTCAAAATAATAAACCATGCTAAAATATAAAATAGCAATTAAGGGTCAAAAATCTAACGGGCCTATTGTGCATAATTCTAACAAATTATCAATCCATGTTATTAATTCCCACCATCAACATGAACTATGTGATTTCTCAAGGGGACATCATCAACCTGGCGCACCAGGACACGGTGACCATATATATTGCACGACCCATCATATATATATATATATATGATACTGCCCAGGATATCGAGGTTGTTGATGTTATCAGAGAATCTCACTCATTGATAAGTCAAAGCAATATCATAACATATATATGTCCGCCAATATATATGGCTTAAGAACTCAAACTTTGTAGATCTTTATTCTCTCACTTAAGGTCAGAAGAGAGAACAGTATCCTATCGTGATCCTCCTCAATACACAAACCAGGGTACTAGAATAATCAGCTAATTAAGATAAAATAACTATCAAATTATTTTACGGTGTACCGATGGTGGGTTTAGGACCATCTAAGCCGTGATCCTTTTAATACATTGCAAGTAATCTAATGATATAACCCATATATATTGACGGACATATATATGTTGTGTCAACTGCTTTGATTAATCAATGAGTGAGATTCTTAGATAGGATCAACAACCTCGATATTTTGGGCAGTGACATTTACATATATGATGGATCGTGTAATATATATGGTCATTGTGTCCTAGTGCGTCAGGTTGATGATGTCCCCTTGAAGAAGCACAAAGATCACGCAAAGCTTTGCAGAAAGATTATTAATTTATTCTTATCATGATAAACAAAAGTCGTACGGTACTACTCAAAGAACAAGATATTAATTAATTATAGTTATCAGAAGCTTACATAATTAATTGATGGATACTATATCTTAAACATGGGGAATTGTTGGACTAAAGGAGAAAGCATATTCATAAATATGTATTAAATTGGTAGGTCAATATCATTTCTTTAGTAGAATAAAAATAATACTTAATTTATTTAATTATATCCTTCTCATAGATATTAGAAATTAAATAAATTAGTAGCTCAATTTAATATTCTTCTAGATTCCTATTGTAGCCCAATATGACCTAAGTGGACTGGGAATAGAACAGGAGTTGAAGGTCCAAACCCATTAAGGTTTGGGGAGTTAATTTCGCCCCTACCTTATTAAGGGAGGGGGAGCCATGAAATTTGTAACAATTATACACCCCCTCTTACATGGTCTCTTGATTCCTAGGGTTTCCACAATTGTTTAGTAATCTGCAACCCACTCTGCATCTAGATAAGATTCGAGAATACAACAGAAGATTAATAAGTAGAATATTGGAGCTGTGAAGATTTCGAACACCATGGAGAGGAAATTCATCGTCCATGTGTTCTCCATCAACAATGAGATTAGACCTTTAATCCCGTGAGCAACCCCTCAAAGTTTGTAATTATCGATTTTGATTAGTTCTATTTTCTCCCCCTATAATAGCTTCAAAATTGGACTTGCATGTTAATTCAACATAGGATAATTAATGCCATACATAAAATTATGATTTACATGAGCTTAAAATTAATGGCATTCAAATAGATCATGTGAGGTACAATTCAAAAAATCCCTAACATAAATATCTAAATACATATGAATCCTAATAAATAAGGGACCACATTTACTAGAAGACTGTTTCACATTCCTAGAACACACTTAATGAATTTCATGGTGGTGTCAATCTAGATGATTGCAAATTACTCTTCAATAAATGAGGAATGCGTCTTGAGCAAGAAATTATTGGTGACGGTGCATATTTCTCAGAAACTGTAGATATTGGGTTAGCTGGGGAGAAACGATTCATAGAGCCTAGAGAGAGAAGTTCAGCTGGAGACGGATGAGTGGGGAAGTCTTTGTAGAAACTAGAGGTGAAGGCGTTGCATGGGATTATGAAATTATTGGAACCGGATGAGAATGAAGGGTTTGAGGAAGAATTTTATGGGGATTTCTTAGATTTTCTTAATTGCTTTTGTAATCGATGATAGAAAAGCAGTTTCTGATAAATTCAAAGCTGAATTAGATGACGATAATGGATTTTTGGGGATTTTAACGAATTAGATGGTTTGATTTAGGGATTTAGCTAAATTAGGCTACAATTCCATCCAAAAGCGATCACGTGAGTCGTGCGTGGAGATGTCCGATAGTTGTTAACCTCCACATTAAAATTACAGGACCAAAATTTACAAGCATAATCATATCGGACCAAAATTGCACAATTTATTTTGAAAAATGATGAACAAAATGATAGTATACCATAATTTTGGTCAATTTTGGTCCCGCAATTTTAATGTGGAAGTTAATAGCTAACCAAAAGGAAGTGCTGGGAATTTTTTTCTCTGCCACATAAATGGATATTTTAAATAAGTTTGAATTTATTTGTGAAATAAAATAAAAATAGTACATATAAATAAAATTCAAAACTAAACCAAAACCATTCAGGAAATGCTTAAATTGTTCTTAGAATTGGTGGTTTCGATTCAGCAAATGGCACCATAGTTGCCCTTAAGCAACTGCGATTTCGGTTCCACATTTTGGAACTGGAATGGGCTTAGGCAAACCATGGGCACTTGTACCTACAATGCTAAAGAATTAATGTGGTTGTTAATGACAGGAAAATGGTTGTGAAAAAGAAATCCAATTAATGTTTACTATTAATTTATATCTTAATAGTTTCCCTACCCAGCGTGCGCATGAGTTAACATGCCCACCGTTGACGTGACAATGTCACATACGTGAGGGAGTGAATCACTAATTAAGCTACCATGTTTGACTAAACATTAAAGTATTCTCAATACATCTCCATTTTATACAAATCATTATTTTAACCCATTACGTTAAATAAAAAATATCAAATATTCTCATTTAGACTTGTCTTGAATTAGATCTTTAATTGATCTTTATTCTAATTATCAAAATTAATTGATTTATCGAAAAAAAAATTCATGTTTTTATCTCAAAAATCTTTGAATTGACAGAGATTAATTAAGAATTTCGAATCACAAATTTATAATAATTTTTCAAAACAATTGAGGTCCCTACAATATTTTTAAACAATCTTTGAATAAAATTATTTATGGCCATATCTATATGCAGCGACCCGAGCCCGGAGGCCCATGTGCTAATGAACACACACACCAAAAGAAATCATATTAATATAATTTTCACAATTCATAATAAATAATTTTCTCAGATTATAAAAAATTGCGCAACATTTCATTTAAAATATTGACAAATTCCATGCTCACACGCATTTACCATTCAATAACCAATCAATGTATGATAAAGTCTTTCAAATAACCGATACCAGTATAAAACTTTTTGAATATAAAGAACCTAGCATCTTAAAATAAGACTTGTCAAACAATCAATTTAAAACATGATCGACCACGACTAGTCAAAATCTAATAGACAATATTCAAAATATGTCAATAAAACCAGGACACTCATTAACATACGGAAGATTAACTCAATATGATTTCATATCATATGTATATTGTTGGGGGTTGGTCCATTTGTCCCTTTTCTGGCCCATTTAATAAAAAACCTATCTACCCGGCCCAGCCCCAAATCCTAAATCCTAATGACGATCCAACTTCCTAATCTAAACTGCATTAAGGCAGTTGGTATTTCCCTATGCTCTAGAAGCATCTATAATATCTCTCTTCTCTCTCACCCTAGATACGCTCGATCTCTGAATCTAATCTCATATTCTCTCTCTCTCTTTCTGGATCTTCTCACCTCGCTCCCACGGTTTCTCTGGCCGGAGTTCTATCCATCGGCTCCTGTTTAGCCGCTGAGTGTTTGGGAGGAGTGTGCTGAGAGAAAGAGAGGCTGAAACCCCCTACCCCCTTGAACCCTAGCCGCCCCGCTTCCTCTTCCCCTTCCCTGGACTATTTCTCCGGTCGCCGGAGAGGACTACTGCAGATCCCAGTGGAAAAATCTGAGCCGATGTGCCTTGGGCGCCTTTTTCCACTCTCTATTACTTCCTGTTCTTTACTGTTCCTCATTCTATTATTTCTGCTGTTTCATCTAACTTGGTGTTTGATTGCTCTACAGATTAGGATCTACTTGTGCCTGTGAGGAACCTTGAAGGCCCTCCTGGCCTTCATCTCTGAGGCTGTCGTCACAGTAGCTGCTTGGAGAAACCCTAGTCTAGTCTCTGTTGGTATCTTATCTTGTAAACTGTTGTAAATCTTGGTTCAAGCTACTTGAGTAGCAAGTGTTAAGAACCGCTAGAGGTAGGAAATCAAGAGATGTAATCCCCAGCTAGGCGATACCACAACAGTGGTATCAGAGCCTGGTTTAGGCCTAGCCGGGGGCACCCTCCTGCCTCCATTCCTAGCACCCCGCCGCCGGTAAGGGCCATGCTCACTTCGCCCCCCTCGGGCTCCATTTTTTTAGGGTAAGTCCGGCTTTCCCCTTCTCGGGAAAGCCGGCTCTGGTATTGTTTCTCAAAACCCTAAAACTCCTTGGTGGTATTTTTTGTCGATCCTTGCCTATTTGCTTCCGCTCTCTTCTTTGTTTTGTCTCTGATCTGTTCCTTGGCATTCCAAGCCTAATCCTTGTCCTTTGCTTACGGTCGGGACCTCTGGATTCCCCTATGGGTCTCCTCAAAGCGGGTTGCCCCGATAGTAAAAACAAGTAAGGTCTTTTCAGAGGGTTTTTTGAGCTAGTTTGTTGTATCTTCGGCTGCCTGTATTATCTTCCTGGTTGTTTCATAACCTGTTTTTTGTGAAAAACTCTGAGTTGAGTTTTCTGTTGACTTAGAAATAAGTCGGTGGTGGTGAGTTAAGGCTGAAAAGGTGTTAGGGATTGACCTGAGTGACCCCCTGCGCCACAGATAAATCTGTGTTGTGAGCTGGGATAGCCTCAGCTCTAGATTCCCCAGGTGTTCCTTTTCTGGCCTGTGGAAGCTTCTGCTTCTAGGGTATTAGTTCATTCCTGTGTGTTTTGTCTGCATTCTGGTGTTTATCCTGTGATTCCTGAGTAACTCTGTGAAACCTTGATTTCTGTGTTTAATCGAAAATCCTGTGCTAAGCATGAATACTCTTAGTGCTGTCCCTTTTAATGGGAGTGGTGATTTTGGTGATTGGCAGACTAGGGTTGAATGTATTTTGACTAAAGAAAATATGTGGGATGCTATTTCTGATAGAATTGATGAGCATGAACCTGATAAAAATCTTGCAAAGTTAAATGCTGGTGCTAGGGCTACAATTCTGTTAAATCTAAGTAGTGCCATTGTGAGGCAAGTATCTCACCATAGATGTGCTAAGGATTTATGGGATGCCCTAACTAATCTGTTTATTGCAAAGTCTGAAGAGCATATGTATTCCTTGCAAAGTCAAATTATGTCTTTTCAAATGGACCCTTCTAAAGATGTTGACACTAATATGCATGAATTCACTAAAATGTTAAAGGATGTAAAACTTGTTGGAGATGATAAAATTGAAGCTTATGCTCCTCAAATCTTGCTTGGTGCTATTCCAGAATTATATGCTGAAGTTAAATCTGCATTAAAGTATGGTGGGTGCAAACTCACTTGTGATATGATTGTGTCTGGGTTAAAGGCTAAAGAAAATGAAATCAAGAAATTAAACTCTAAGCCTGTGCAAAATGAAATCTTGTATGTTAATAAAAACTTCAAAAACAGGCCCTATATTGATTTCAGCCCAGAAAACCCTAGTGTATCAAATGCAGAACAGCATAAAAGAGAAGCCAAGACATAGGAGGGAATGCAGAATAGAAAAATCCAACAACCTTTTTCAGCCCTCCTGTGATAACAGGTTTTTCCCTCAAAATACTCAAAGGCAAAACCCTTACAATCCCAGAAACCAATCCTTCAAACCTTCTACCCAAAATTTCCAATCCCAAGACCAAAAGTCAAAGAAAATATGTTGAAATTGTGGGAAACCTGACCATTTTTCAAATAGGTGTAAGCTACCTAAGAAGGGTAGAGGTTTTGGGAATAATCATGCTAATCTCACCATACAATATAATTAAGAATGTTTTTGAGTATGATAATAATAATCTTGATTATGAAAGAGGAGAAATATATATGGTTCACACCACTTCTGATTTCCAATTCATAAACTTGTCTAATGCTGTGTCAATGTCTATGCTTGAAACTGAATGGTTAATAGACTCTGGATGCACCTTTCATGTCACTCCACACAAGCACATTTTCTCAAATCTTAATCTATCTAAGTGTGGATCTGTTGCATTGGCAGATGGCCAACAATGTGATATTGAAGGAAAAGGTGACATATGCCTAAAATTTGAAAATAATAGCATGATCAATCTGCAGAATGTGAGATATGTGCCAAAATTGAAGTTCAATCTATTATCTGTCTCAAAATTGGCTGATCAACTGCTTTATGGATCTGTAAACCAAAAATGTTTCAGTTTTGATATGAACTCTGTGCACTATTTTGATGCTCCCAGAAAAGGAGATTTATACTCTGTGATTGCTAAGCCTATGCCTATCTTGTCTGCAAACATGGTTCAATCTGATAAAACTCATCTTTGGCATGCAAGATTAGGTCACATGAGTAACAAGGGTTTAGACATTTTGAAAAAGGCTGGGGCTTTTAAAAATGATAAAGTTTCTGCCATGCCTTTCTGTGAACCCTGTCTGTTGGGAAAACAACACAAGTCCCCTTTCCCTCTATCTGCTGCATACCCAAAAATGAAAATGAGCTCTCAAATCCTAGAATACTTGCATCCAGATGTATGGGGACCTTCAAAAGTTCCAACCCATGGTGGTAATATGTTCTTCTTATCTATCATTGATGACTTTTCAAGAAAAACATGGGTTCTTTTAATGAAAAACAAGTCTGATGTTTTTATGAAATTTTCAAAATGGGCTGCTGAAATACAAAATCAAACTAATATGAGAATTAAGTGCTTAAGGACAGATAATGGTTTGGAATTTTGTAACCATGCTATGGATAGCTTTTGTAGTGAAATGGGAGTTAAAAGACATAAATCTGTTCCCTACAACCCCCAGCAGAATGGGGTTGCAGAAAGGATGAATAGAACTCTCCTGGAGAGAGTTAGAAGTCTGCTTGCAGGCTCTGGGCTTGATAAACCTTTTTGGGGGGAAGCCCTTATGACTACATGTTATCTTGTAAATAGATCCCCCTCTGTCCCATTACTAGGTAGACAGCCTGAGTCTGTGTTTTATAATAAGCCTATCTGCCTTGATAACTTAAAAGTGTTTGGTTGTTCTGCCTATGTACACCAAAGATTAAGTAAAATTGAACCTAGGGCTAGAAAATGCATCTTTCTGGGCTATCCAGAAGGGGTAAAAGGCTATAGATTATGGGATAGAACTCTGTCTGGCTTCAAAACCTATGTTAGTAGAGATGTTACTTTTAATGAGAATGACTTTTCTTGCTTAATGAAACCCTCACCCTCTGTTGCTCCTTGTGAGGTGGAGAAACCTGCTGATGTTCCCTTCATCCCTGATCTGTCTAAGGTGGAACCCCCTTTTATTGAGCATGATTTGCATGATAATGTGAACAATCAAGATGATTTTAATGCTGATGATTCTGCCTCAAATGCTTCTGATCATGTGAATGTCTCTGAATCCTCTGAGTCCCTTCATGAACATAATTCTGATCATAATTCTGAGCATAACACTGAACAAATGAACTTGAATGATTATGTACTTTTAAGGGATAGGGTCAGAAGGGAAATTAAAGCCCCTTCCAAGTATAATGGATGCAATTTATCATTTTATGCCTTTAATGTGTTTAATAACCTTGATTCTGCTGAACCTAAAACCTACAAAGCTGATGTTACATGTCCAGAATCTGAAAAATGGGTTGAAGCCATGAAATGTGAAATGAAATCTTTGCATGATAATGAAACTTGGACCTTAGTTAAGAAACCTGATGACTGTTCAGTAGTAGAATGTAAGTGGCTTTTTAAGATAAAACAAGAAATTAATAATGTTAGATATAAAGCTAGGCTAGTAGCAAAAGGATTCACTCAAAAGGAAGGAGTTAACTATAATGAAATCTTTGCTCCTGTTGTTAAGTTCACCACTGTGAGAATCATGATTGCTTTAACTGCTCACTTTAATTGGGAACTCAAACAAATGGATGTGACTACAGCTTTCTTACATGGAGAACTTGAAAACAACATCTATATACAACAACCTGAAGGCTTTATTGATAATAACCACCCTGATCATGTTTGTTTATTGAAAAAATCTTTGTATGGCCTGAAACAGTCACCTAGGCAGTGGAACATTAAATTTGATAACTGCATGAAAAGTATGGGCTTCAGTAGAAGCAAATTTGACCACTGCCTGTACTATATGTTATCTCCTGTGCCTTTCTTCTTGCTACTATATGTTGATGATATGTTACTGATAAGCCCCTGCTTGATGACTGTGAAGAATGTCCAATCTAAACTCTATGCCAACTTCAATATGAAAGACTTGGGAAATGCAAGGAAGATTCTAGGTATGAATATTGATAGGGATATAAATAAGCATACTTTGTTACTGCATCAATCTCCTTATGTTGAGCAAGTTTTGAAAAAATTTGACATGCATGCATGCAAACCTGTTTCTGTTCCTCTAGCATCCCATTTTCAGTTAAGTAAATATCAATGTCCTAAGAGTGATTCTGAACTAAAAGAAATGGTAGATGTACCCTATGCTAATGCTATTGGGTCTGTCATGTATCTGATGATAAGTACTAGGCCAGATATAGCCTATGCTGTATCTTGCCTAAGCAGATATATAGCTAATCCAGGCATGCCCCATTGGGAAGCATTGAAATGGTTATTAAGATACTTAAAATCCACTGCCTCTTGTGGTTTAACTTTCTCAACATCTCTGAAAGGTGTTAAATATGTTGGCTATGTAGACTCTAATTATGCAAATGATAAGGACCACAGAAAGTCCACCACATCCTATGTGTTTACCTTATGTGGGTCTAGCATTAGTTGGAAATCTCAGCTGCAAAGTATTGTTGCATTATCATCTACTGAGTTTGAGTATATTGCTGCTACTGAGGCTATCAAAGAAGCCATTTGGTTAAATGGTGTTCTGTCTAAAATTTGTTTTATTGATGATAAACCTATGTTATTTTCTGACAGTCAATCTGCAATTCAACTATGTAAAAACCCTGTTTTTCATGATCGCACTAAACATATTGATGTGAGATACCACTTCATAAGAGATATAGTTGAGAAAGGAGAAGTGTTATTAAACAAAATTCCCTCTGAGTTTAACCCTGCGGATATGGGCACAAAGTGCCTACCAGTTGCAAAGCTAGAATCTTGCATGAAGTCCCTTAACATGGACTTTGGTTAAATCTTATGGAACCTGAGATGGGCCCTCACAGTTAACACTGTGATCCTAACACCCATCTTCATTTGCTGAGGTTTCTTGACCTCAAGTTGGTGATCTTTCCTTTTGGTACTTTAAGCTAGGTCTGAACAAGTTCTTTAAAGGTCAATGATCTTTTTGAGACCAAAGACTTGTTATTTGGGTTGGTCTCACGTGAAAGAGACTGGTTTAAACACGCATAGTGTTTATTTCCTCCTTCTCTTAGTGTGACTTTGTGTTACATTCAAGAGTAAAAATAGATGGCTATGATGATAATCTCTTGAGTTTCATTTTGGCAGGTCCTTCTCCTTGGTGACAGAAAAAGTCCAAAAGGGCCAAAGGTAGAAATGTTGGGGGTTGGCCCATTTGTCCCTTTTCTGGCCCATTTAATAAAAAACCTATCTACCCAGCCCAGCCCCAAATCCTAAACCCTAATGACGATCCAACTTCCTAATCTAAACTGCATTAAGGAAGTTGGTATTTCCCTATACTCTAGAAGCATCTATAATATCTCTCTTCTCCCTCACCCTAGATATGCTCGATCTCTGAATCTAATCCCATATTCTCTCTCTCTTTTTGGATCTTCTCACCTCGCTCCCACAGTTTCTCTGGCCGGAGTTCTATCCATCGGCTCCTGTTTGGCCGCTGAGTGTTTGGGAGGAGTGTGCTGAGAGAAAGAGAGGCTGAAACCCCCTGCCCCCTTGAACCCTAGCCGCCCCACTTCCTCTTCCCCTTTCCTGGACTATTTCTCCGATCGCTGGAGAGGACTACTGCAGATCCCAGTGGGAAAATCTGAGCCACTGTGCCTTAGGCACCTTTTCCCACTCTCTATTACTTCCTATTCTTTACTGTTCCTCATTCTATTATTTCTGATATTTCATCTAACTTGGTGTTTGATTGCTCTACAGATTAGGATCTACTTGTGCCTGTGAGGAACCTTGAAGGCCCTCCTGGCCTTCATCTCTGAGGCCGTCGTCACAGTAGCTGCTTGAAGAAACCCTAGTCTAGTCTTTGTTGGTATCTTATCTTGTAAACTGTTGTAAATCTTGGTTCAAGTTACTTGAGTAGCAAGTGTTAGGAACCGCTAGAGGTTGGAAATCAAGAGGTGTAATCCCCAACTAGGCGATACCACAACATATATCAATTGCATAAACGTGCTATAGTTGCAACGGAGTGCCATACTTGCACCGAAATGTCATACTTGAATCAGAGTGTCATAATTGCACTGTAGTGCCATATTTGCACCGTAGTACCATAATTGCATCACAGTGCCATATAGCACTGAAGTGACATATTGTACCGAAGTGTCATAATTGCACCGTAGTGCCATATTTAGAATTTCATAGAGTTTAATATCTTCCAAATGATCCATAAAAGAAACATTTTGAAGAATGCTTTAGGATAAACATATATTATCATAAACATAACACATTTTTCAAATATAAAGCCACGTCTTGATTAGAAATCACCCACCTTATAACTATAATAGCTAAAGCTTTAATCATAACCTGCTCCTCATTATTCACCAACTGCTCATCTTATTTATCGCCTTGGGTAAGAACGATAGATGGAAAGGTTGGAAAATGAGCATTTTTTATGAAACCCAAAAAACAACAAAATATCGATGATCCAAACCCAGAGTTGCTATTGAAAAGTCCAATCACGAGATTATGGGCCAAGCAACTGCAAGGTTATTTTTTAGTGCTATCTCCAGAAGAAGGTCGAAGATGGAATCGAGCTTAACCAACTCAAATTGGTTAACTTGATCACAATTGAAGATTAATATAACATGAGAGTCGTATGGCATGGTTCTAGAAGAATTCGAACTTATCACTTGATGGAGTTCGAATTTATCCCATCTAGTTTAGATTTCATTTATCATATTTTTTGTATTTAATTTATGCTTTAGATAAGCTTAAATTAGAATCATAATTAGATTAGAAATCCTAATTCGATTCCAACATGTCTAGGGATCAGATTCTATGCCTATAAATACATGTTCTAATTCATTGTTAAAGTAGCCAGATTTTGAACATTGACTAATAATATCACTCTGTTTTATAACACAAACCTTGTGTTCTTTATTTTTGGAAAGTTTGAGGATTTTAAGTTTGGCAACTTTGAATTTGATATCAAGGGAGTCGTTCTTGATCATCAAAGATCCAGGGTAAACTCACCATTCGAGTATTTACTTTAAGGTATGTGTTTCTATCTACTAGGACCGAGGTTCATATCGGGTACATTTTCACATCATAATTTCTTTTCACCTATCCTATCTACTTAAACCCATCGTCAAACATATTCATATGCCTATTTTCTAGCCACTTCAATGTTTTCCAAGTACCCCAAGTCCTTAGAAGTGTCATCGAGTCACTACCAAGTTAATTTCAAGTTCAGATCATATACATGCCCGGTTTAAGCTAAATAGGACTATAACAAAAAATTGTGTGTTTAATTTGGTACAAATAAAACAATTTTTGGATCAAAATATATTTATATAGAGCAAATCTCTATTATTCCTCTAATTATTCCCTTCAAAACTTGATCTTCAAATGGTCTTCAAAGTTTTCAGGAAAGATTTATATCCCCGGTCTTCTTTGACTTGGTATTTGGACTTGATAATGTTAACCGAGGGCTGACGACCTTGATTTCGGAATAAACCTTGGATTTGAGATGACTCTGATGAAAAATGACTTCAATCTTGCTAGAACACATTGGATATTAAGACTTTATAACGTCATCTTGAGGGTTTGAAAACCTTGATTTCGGATCAGACGCTAGATTTGAGATGACTCCGATGAACAACAGCTTGAATGTTGGAGCGAACTTTCGTACGAAAATTTTGTCCAACTTCCTGAAATCTTCAACTTTGACTTCCTGTGTGTTTTTCAACTGATGTGGAGGCTCATATTTATAGTTGTAGATAAGAGTATTTAGGGCTGATGTGGCATGATCTCATTGGCTATTTGATATTGATATATATATATATCTGCAAAGATATTTACTTGTTGTTAAATACACATGATGTTTATCATATAATAATATCGTTATTATTTAAATATTTTATCTAATAATTTTTATCACTTTAATTTTATTTTCATAAATATTATTATTATAAATATATGAGAAAATTAATTAAAATAATCTACTATTAAATATTGATTAATGAAAAAATAAATAATATATATATATTTAATTATTATTATTAATAATATTTATAATTTATTATTATTATTATTATTTATAATATTAATATGATTTAGAAAAGAATAATATACATAAACAGACATGTATTATTTTAAATATATAAAATAATATGTAATATGTTGTACATGTCACATGTAATGAAGTTGATCCAGTAGTTTAATGTTTGGTTAAGTATTTGTGAGTGCTCTTGTTCGAATCCCAAATTGTCAATGGTTTCTATTATACCTGAATACTTAACCAATTAACTAAAATTCAATTAGAACTATTTCACATAGTTAGTAAAATTAAAACTATTCAATTTTAGTTTGAGTTCTAAATTCTAATTTCCAAGTTGGAAATATTTGCCAGGACTACAGTTGAATAATTTGCCAAGTTATTATGTGATGGATCGAGAAAATTAATCAATGGCATTTATGAGTATTTGTAAATTTTTTGTTGTAATCTTTTGTCGGTTACCTCTCTAGTACAATGGATCGAATTTATATTGATTTTGGATGAAAGTCCAACTAGTAGAAACTCTAATGAAGAAGAAGTGCTAATTATATTAAAGTGGGAAACAATAATTTTTTTATTTATGTTCGCTTGCTTCGTATCTGACTTGTCTCAATATATCTAGTTAATGTTATAGAGTGCTAATTATATTCCTTACCTTCTGGTTATGATAAACTACGCATGGACACCATTTTTTATGTTTGTTATATTTATAAAGCTTTGTGCTAATTATTTGGAAGCGTTTTATTCATGTAACGTTATCCTATGGTCCTGATAGTAATTTTGGTTGGAATAATGCCATTTTATCTACTGAAATATGTCCTTTTTTTCTTGCTTAATTGGTTGGCATAATATCATTTTGTATCACACTTGCAGATGTACAATGAGTGGTGTTTATTATGGTTAACATGGTAACGTTTACGAGTTCCATTCTTATGCGAGATAATTAATGTTTTCATATGACAACTATTGTGATGGACATCCTAATGGTATTTTTAAGCATCGTATTTTTTCTGATTGCAGAACATGCAACAGACCATGCATCTAATTTTTGCTCTGAATTAAAGACAAGCTTGTAAGTTTTTGCATTTTCTCTCAACATTTTGTGTAAAATTTAACTATTATTTCAAATTCTTGATTATCTCACATGCCCAATTATCTCAAATTTACCCGATTATCTCAAATGCTAGCATGTTCCTTTTGTTCTGAAAAATAGTTTCCATTTACAGTATAGTTAACATCAAAATTGGAGGCATTACGGTTGTGGCCAAGGTGAACTACTGCAACACATGATCTCTTTTAATTCTTTAAGAACAAGATTTGTCATAAGAATATTTTCATCCATTGACATTCGAGCAAAAATTATGTATTTTAGGAGAAATTTAATTGATTTAGGGGGCTCCAGGAAAAAAAGAAAATATGTTATTCAAATGAAGAAAATGTAGCAACAAAATAAGGGAATGATCTTACCCTCACACATGATTAAGAATATTTTTCACCATTTTTTTTTCTTATAATGTAGAAGGTATACAGTATACTATAAGTAATTTTTTCTTGATGTTCATTATAGATCATGTGATGCTGAACTCTTTTCTATAAACTCATGTGCTTGTCATGTTCAAGGTGGTGACAATTTTCGGTTTAAAGCTTCTAGTTTCAGCATTTTGATTTGTATTGTATGTTCTAAAATTGACAGAGTTTTACAAAATTTGGAGACATCTAAAGGGAAACTGAATCTCATTTTGATGTTGGCGTGTTAGGCAAAAAAATCATCAAGTGGAATTTGGAGTAACAAATTTTACTCTACCACTATGAATTTTATTTCCGTTTGATTCTGTTGTTGGGAAGAGTTCTGTATTTTTTTTTGTGCTGCTTTCTCATTGATGAGTAATTATTTTACCATCTACAAGTTTAATTTTTCATATGAAATTCTTTGTGCATTTTTATTTAAAATGATATGCTCATCTCTTTTGTCGGGAATTATAGGAAAGCAAAAGTAACAGGCTGAAGAAGAGCTCATAGAACTGTTGTAAAGTCTATGAGCAACTGCAGATCCAATTATTAAGATTATGGTATTCATAGAACTGTATGAAATTAAGATCCTCTATATGATTCTCCAATATTTTGTAACAAGTATTATAATGCATTTAATGATAGTCATGTGTGCTTTATGTTATTATTTAGTTTTGCAATTGGATATCTTATTTGACTGATGTATTATGTATACCATCTTATAGATAATATTGTGCTTTTGCTCATAGATAAGTTCTTAGCCATATTACAAGATAGTATAATCTAGGCTAATTGTGAATCATTTGGCATCATATATATATATAATATTAAATGCACCTATTGATTCTATTATTTTTGTCTAATGGAAATTTTATTGTTATATTTAATCTGAGTAGTAACATTCTTAATTAAATCTTGTTAAATTGAGTAGAGAAATTATTTTAAAACCTATTATGGTAAAGGTTTTATAACCTGTTTGATGAGGACGTGCAAGGCAATGAACAAGATGATCCAGAGCTGCAGTTTGAAGGTCCAATGACGCGTTTGCGAGCTAAGAAGTTGCAAGCTTATCTACAAGCTTCACTAAGGCGCAAATTCGAAATACATGAAGATGAAGTCAAGGGCAGCTCGAGATTGTGCACCATGCTATCCATTGATTATAAAGAAGGAAGCATGAAGATGTGAGAAGAAGAAGGAAGCCATTTGGACGTGTGCATGAAGAGTTCTATACGTTAGCATTGGAAATCGGGATATTCTGTTTTTCATGCAAAGGTCGCAAGATTAATTCACAACATGAACCAAAATTAATTTAATTAATTTGCAGCCCATTTTCGTGTGTAATGGATCCAAATAGGCGACATTAATCAAGCCCAAATCCACTTTGGGATTTATCCTTATCTAGTTAGATTTAGATAGATTTTTTCTTGTCTTATTTTTGGTATCTTTTGATTTTATTCTAGTTTGACTAGAACTCTTTAATTTTCGGTCATACCTAGTTGTTTAGGGTTAGAAATTCGTTCCTTGTCTCTCCTATAAATAGGAGTACCATGTGACATTCAAAAGTTAGACAATTGCAAGCAATAAATAATTTATTCTCAATCTGTCTCATGATCTTCTGTTGATCGAAAAATACCTCAAACAATTCTATTGATTTAGCAAACTAATAGTCTTATTTAGGTTCTTCAGGGTACAATCGAGTACTTGAGAGAATTGCTATCCGGAGAAGCTAGACAAGTGCATTCGAGTTGCTACAACACGGGTTCACCGTTCTATCCAATCCACAACACCTCAATTCCGCAGCCACTACCACCAAGACCGAAGACCACCGCCGCCCTAGCTACCACCACCGCCGTGCCTCTACAGCCCAAGTCATCCTTCATGTGTTTATCGAGTCTTCATCCATTGTTCGAGTTTTCTAGTAAGTTTGTTTATAAATTCGTGTCGGATTGTATCCTTCTTTAGCTGACGTAGTTCGAGTCCTCAAAGTCTTCCACCTGCATTTTTCTTCGTGTCTTGGATATATTGTCCAGGTTACATCATAAATTTGGCATCAGAGCCACGTCAGTTCTGCTGGTCGTGGTTCAATCCGACGTGTCAGATTTCCTATCTTATGTGTCATACACGTGTCTTTTAATTTTCATTTGTTTTTAGAGTTGTAATTTTATTATTCATTGAAAAAAAAGAAAAGAAAATTATTTGGCGAAAAAAAAGATAAAAAAAAAGTCGCCGATTTTAAAAAAAAAGATTTATTTCTTGTTGGATTCGATTTTTACCTTATTTTTTTATTTGTTTCCATATATTTAGGGATTCTTAGATTGTGTTCACATTGGTCAAACACATCCAAAAGTCTCTTTCCTTTTCCATTAGATTTCCTACCTTGTTTAGATTTCTTCTATCCTCATCCATATCTATTCAAGATCCTCTGCACTTATCCACCATATTTTCGAATCCTGTACCCTATAGTGATCGAAATATTCATCCCTTTCCTAGATACACCCGGTTCACCTTATACACCACATAGTCCATACACCAGTACTTCTATACACGCGTACACCATACACCCGTGGTCTATATACACTAATCACCTGAATTACTTATCCACATGCCTACTTCTACTCTTAGCAACCTTCCGGCTTGATTCTATCCGTTGGAGCTTGAAGAAGACCCAGAGGAGCTAGTCAAGAGAAGCTGCTAATTTTCAATCCACCCACCCCCAAAATCACTGCACATGTGCACCACATCAATTTGAGAGATATACATGAGTGGAAAAATTAAGAGTGACATACACGAGCATTTGTTAGGAATTGTGAGGTTCTACTTTGCTTTTTCTTCACGTTTGTTCATTTTGCAGGTACAATGAAGAAAGGAACCAACAAAGAGGCGTCTACTCCACCTCTTAAGGAGCCTAGATCGCCAAATACACTAGGCAAGCAGTCCTACTCGTTCGAACCACCCTAGGATGCCAAGTACCAATATAAAGCACTAATAAAGAATTTTGAGTGACAGAATCGTCTACTAAAAGATGAACTTGGCAACCAAGTAGCTGAATTGCAAGAGGAGCTTGCAAGGCTCAAAACCCAATCCACCGCGTCCCAAACGGTCCAAGAAGAGCCTGAGAGGCAACCCGAGCCTCAAGACAACACAGAGAGGCAATTTGAGCCTCAAATCAATGCAGCGAGACAACCTGAGCCTCAAAATGAAGTAGAGAGGTGACCCGAGCCTTAAACAGGGGCACATGACTAACGCCAGCATCAGAGAGCCGTCAACATGATAGCCACCTGTGCAGCAAGACATTCAGAGGCTGCCACCTGCCTTTGAAGAAGACTATGATTATGGATACGACTCCTATGCAGCAAGTGGTTATGAAGCTGATTACACACCACAAGGGCGAAGAGAACGCCATAGACGACCCTGAGGTCCCCATAGGTGTGCAAACTATGATGATTATGAAGATGGTAGGCTCAACAACATCAAGACGAGCATACCTGAGTTTGAAGGCCTTCACGATCCCGATGTCTACTTAGATTGAGAACGTAAGGTAGAGAAGATCTTTGCATGCTACAACTTTTCAGAGCAAAAAAAGGTGCAGCTAGCATGTTTAGAGTTTAGAGGCTACGCAGCCTCATGGTGGGAAATGCAACAAGAAAGAAGGCACATAAATCACAATCCACTAATTGAAAATTGGGAAAAAATGAAAGGATTCATGCGCGGCCGTTTCATTCCCATGCACTATGAGAGAGAGCTTGAGAAGAAGCTCAACCGGGTCAAGCAAGGTACTAGATCGATTGAAGAGTACCACAAGGAGTTGGAGACCCTTTTGAACAGAGTCGGAAAGCAGGAGACCTTAAATGCTACCATCATTCGGTACATTGAAGGTATGAATCCTGATATTGCATGTGAAGTCGAGCTCAGAGACTTCACTAGTGTAGAAAGGATGGTACAGTACGCATCGATCGTGGAAAGGCAACTAACAGAAGGGCGCCGTCGATCCCATTACAATGCAGCCCCTATACGACCTTCATGGAATAAAGGTACGCCTTCCACATCACTTTTTACCCCTTCTACTGACTCCACTCGACCAAGAGGTCAATCCGGACCACCCGAACGGCGTTTTGACCGTTCTACACCGCAGTCCAGCCGTAGACCCGAGTCTATGCTACCAAATCAGCCACGGCCGACCCCTACATAGCCAAACCAAGGTGCAACCGCCCCTAAAACAGTCCCTAATCGAGCTCGTGACATTCAATGTCATAAGTGTCAAGGTTGGGGCCATTTCCAAGCTCAATGTCCAAACCGGCGAGTTCTATACTTAACGAAGTCAAATGAAGTCGAATCAGCCACTGAGGATGTAAAGGAGCTCGTGGGCAATGCCACACTTGAAAAAGAGGTCGAGAATGATGCACTCCATGCAGTGGTCGATCCGGAAGCTCAACAAGTCAGTTTGGTCACAATCCGGAGTTTAAGCATCATTCAAGAAGAAGAACAAGAATACCAACGGGAGAACATCTTCTACACCCATGCAGTGATCCAAGGTCACATATGTTCTATGATAATTGACAGTGGCAATGTGATTAATTTCATTAGTCAATATATAGTGGAAAAGCTTGGTCTACCCGTTCAACAACATGCAAAGCATTACAGATTGTAGTGGCTTACAGATAGAGACAAGATACGCGTGGTTCACCAGGTAAGTGTCTCATTCTCAATCCATAAATTTTTCTGACACTGTTTTCTGTGACGTTATCCCTATGGATGCGACACACTTGTTGTTAGGCAGACCTTGGCAGTATGATCGATGTGTTGTCCACGATGGACATCTGAACACTTATACCGTCGACATTGATGGCCGAACCAGTATTTTGAGGCCATTATCAATTAAAGACATTGCTATGGATCAGCAACACATACAAGAGAGGTTCAAAGAGGAAAAGGCAAAGCAAGCAGCCGCAAAACGGATCCCAAAGACCACGTCCGCGACCCCTAGTGCCGAATAGCCCCTTGCTGCCACCCATACCCCTCCTAAACAACCTCATTCGGACTCCTTAGCTATGGAAAAGAAGTTGGAGTTGAGTTCTAACAAGCCTCACGCGAAGAGCTTGTTTATTTCAGTGAAAGGAGTTCAGAAGCCGTTAAAGCAGGTATGCCTCTTGTCCTACTCACATTTAAGAGCAGTGCTACTAATGATTGTTTGCCTAGTGATATGCAGCCCTTACTTGACGAGTTCAAGGACATTTTTCCTGAGGAGATACCCGGAGGACTTCTACGAGTGCGAGGAATTGAGCATCAGATCGATTTCATCCCCGGAGCTGTGCTATCCAACTGACCAGCCTATAGGACGTCTCCTAATGAGACTAAGGAGATAGATAGGCAAGTCAAAGAGCTGTTGGAGAAGAAGCAAATCCATGAGAGTTTGAGCCCGTGCGCGGTTCCAGTGATTCTAGTGCCAAAGAAGAACAACAAATGGCGTATGTGCATGGATTGCCGTGCAATCAACAAAATCACGGTAAAGTATCATTTTCCCATCCCTAGATTAGATGATATGCTTGATGAGTTATCTGGTTTGCGTGTCTTTTCTAAGATTGATTTGCGTTCTGGTTATTTTCAAGTACGTATGCAAGAAGGTGATGAATGGAAAACTGCATTTAAAATAAAGCATGGTTTGTATGAATGGCTTGTTATGCCTTTTGGTCTCACTAATGCACCAAGCATATTTATGTGTCTGATGAATCATGTTTTGCGTGAAGTGATTGGAAAGTATGTTGTTGTGTATTTTGATGACATTCTGATTTACAGTGACACAACACATACACATATGCAGCACCTTAGACACGTTTTTGAACTTCGTATAGATTCAAAATTATATGGTAACCTGTCTAAGTATTCTTTTTACATGAGTGAAGTCGGTTTTCTAGGCTTCATTGTGAGTTTACGTGGTATAGAAGTAGACCGTTCCAAAATCAAGGTGATTGAGGAATGGCCCACTCCTAAGTCTACGAGTGATGTCTGATCTTTCTATGGCCTTACTGGCTTTTATCGTCGCTTTGCGCGTGATTTTTCCAGCATAGCTACACCGCTTACTGAGTTAAGCAAGAAAGATCGAAAGTTTGAATGGGGTCCTGTTCAAGAGCATGCGTTTAATACCTTGAAATCATGTTTATGTAATGCGCCTGTTATTGCTCTTTCGGACTTTAATAAAACTTTTGAGATTGAATATGATGCATCAGACAAAGGGATTGGTGCTGTTTTGATACAGGAACGGCGTCCAGTCGCCTATTTCAGTGAAAAGCTCCATGATGCAGCCCTTCGTTATTCCACTTATGACAAGGAGTTGTACGCACTCAAGAGAGCTTTAAAGACGTGGCAGCACTACTTATGGCCTAAAGAGTTTGTGATTCACATGGATCACGAGAGTTTGAAGCATTTGAAAGGCCAACAAAATCTGAACAAGCGACATGCACGATAGGTAGAGTTTATCGAGTCCTTTCTGTACGTCATCAACTATAAAAAGGGCGCCGAGAATGTGCTAGCTGATGCATTGTCAAGAAGGTATGTTCTCTTGAACCTTATGCATGCTAAGATGTTGGGATTTGATGCAATTAAGGAGTTGTATGCATGTGATGAGTTCTTTGCACCGATCTATGCTACATGTTGCACTACGTCTCGATCATATGATGGTTATTTCATGCATGAGGGTTTCTTGTTCAAGGGTTCACAGTTGTGTATTCCTAAGTCTTCTATGCGTGAGTTGTTAGTTCTTGAATCGCATGCAGGAGGTTTAATTGGTCACTTTGGTGTGTCTAAAATGTTAAACTTGCTGCATGAGCATTTCTTTTGGCCACGTATGAAGCATGATGTTGAGAATGTTTGTAGTAGATGCATTAAATGTGAGAAATCGAAATCTACTTCACATCCATTCGGTTTATACACTCCTCTACCAGCCCCGTCTTCCCCGTGGATTGATTTATCTATGGATTTCATACATGGTTTACCACGGTCTAGGTCTGGTCAAGATTCCATCTTTGTTGTAGTTGATAGGTTTTCCAAGATGTCTCATTTCATTGCATGTAGGAAAATCGATGATGCTGTACACATTGCCAATCTGTTCTTTATACATGTTGTGTGTTTACATGGAAGACCTAGAACTATTGTTAGTGATAGGGATTCTAAGTTTTTCGCTCATTTTTGGCGTGTACTTTGGGGTAAGCTAGGTACCAAGTTGTTATTTTCTATTGTATGTCATCCGCAAACTGATGGATAAACTGAAGTAGTTAATCGCACTCTAGGTACTTTGCTGCGTTCTTTAGTTAAAAATAACTTGAAATCATGGGAAGATTGTTTGCCATATGCTGAATTTGCTTATAATCGCGTTGTGCATTCATCTACCAACATGACCCCGTTTGAAGTTGTTTATGGTTTTAATCCGCTAACGCCTAATGATCTGTTGCCTTTACCTGTTGAACATCTAACAAGTGTTAAAGGTACAAGAAAAGCGGAACAAGTTAAGAAGATGCATGAGAAAGTATGTGCACGTATTGAAGTGGTTGGTGCACGTAATGTTGTTCAAAATAACAAATGGCGCGAGCAAGTGATTTTCCAGCCCGGAGATCGTGTTTGGATTCATCTGAGTCCTGGACAGTTTTCTAACTGGAGAAAATCGAAATTGATGCCTAGAGGAGATAGACCGTTTACCGTGTTGAGTTGATTCAATGACAATGCATATCACATTGATTTACCCGGTGAGTATAAGTGTTCATCTACATTTAATGTTGCTGGCTTATCTCCATTTTCTACAGATGATGAGTTCGATGATGATGAGTCCCTGAATTCGTGGATGAATTCTTTTCAGCAGGGGGGACTGATGAGGACGTGCAAGGCAATGAACAAGATGATCCAGAGTTGCAGTTTAAAGGTCCAATGACGCGTTTGCGAGCTAAGAAGTTGCAAGCTTATCTATAAGCATCACTGAGGTTCAAATTCAAAATACATAAAGATGAAGCCAAGGGCAGCTCGAGATTGTGTACCATGCTATCCATTGATGATGAAGAAGCAAGCACGAAGATGTGAGAAGATGAAGGAAGCCATTTGGACGTGTGCATGAAGAGTTCTACGCGTTTGCATGGGAAATCGGGAGATGTTGTTTTTCATGCAAAGGTCGCAAGATTAATTCACAACATGGGCCACAATTAATTTAATTAATTTGCAGCCCATTGTCATGTGTAATGGATCCAAATAGGCGACATTAATCAAGCCCAAATCCACTTTGGGATTTATCCTTATCTAGTTAGATTTAGATAGATTTTTCTTATCTTATTTTTGGTATCTTTTGATTTTATTCTAGTTTGACTAGAACTCTTTAATTTTCGGTCATACCTAGTTGTTTAGGGTTAGAAATTCATCCCTTGTCTCTCCTATAAATAGGAGTACCACGTGACATTTAAAAGTGAGACAATTGCAAGCAATAAAGAATTTATTCTCAATCTGTCTCATGATCTTCTGTTGATCGAAAATTACCTCAAACAATTTTATTGATTTAGCAAACCAATAGTCTTATTTAGGTTCTTCAGGGTACAATCAAGTACTTGGGATAATTGATATCCGGAGAAGCTAGACGAGTGCGTTCGAGTTGCTACAACACGGGTTCACCGTTCTATCCAATCCACCACACCTCAATTCCGCCGCCACTACCACCAAGACCGACGACCACCGCCGCCCTAGCTACCACCACCATCGTGCCTCTACAGCCCAAGTCATCCTTAATATGTTCATCGAGTCTTCATCTATTGTTCGAGTTTTCTAGTAAGTTTGTTTATAAATTCGTGTCGGATTGGATCATTCTTTAGCTAACGTAGTTCGAGTCCTGAAAGTCTTCCGCCTGCGTTTTTCTTCGTGTCTTGGATATATTATCTGGGTCACATCACTGTTATTCTTGAATATATTTTTTTGGTGAAACATGAGCGATTCATTTTTTCAATGTTGTCTCGTAATAATTTTTTTCTTTCTTTCTTGAGTTTTCTTGTAGGAATGAAAAAATGATATAATTCATGGAGAAGTCAGTCATGGTACTTTGAGAGAACCAAAGAAATGGTGCTCGAGAACGTTTGGACTCTAGCAAATATACACTTGGAAATAGTTGTTATCACTCATGGTTTGACAGTAAATGAGTTGTGTAAATTTTAAATGAATGAATACGTGTAACGTGTTGACGTGGTTGTTTATATGAACATTTTTTCCCAATGTTCTATTTTCAATATTTACTATCTTCAATGAGTGATCGAATTGATATTGTAATAAAATGTTTGTTAAAAAATAACAGGAAATTCTATAAATAAAATAATACATGCTGAGGGGGAAAATGAAAAAATAATGAGGAAATATTTTGTCATTAATGTATAATTTAGTGAGAGGAAATTGTAGTTTAATGACAAAATTTATAAAATTTTAATTTATTTTCAATGACAGGATATTTAGTCACTAAATGTAGCATAGGAATAATGATGGGACACTAAACCCGTCATTATAACTTTTAGCTAGCACTACAAAAAAACCAGATTTTAGCGACGAACTATTCTGTCGCTATATAGTAGATTTCCGTCGTTAGAAGGTGTCAGCGACGGACTAACGACGGATTGGGTTCATCACTGATTATCTTGTCATTACAAATGACTAGTGACGAAATTGTAGTATGTCATTATATTAGCGACGGATTACCTAAGCATAATATGTCGCCTCTATGTGTCGTCGTCAGTTGGTCGGCCGACGGCAGATGATAAATTCACAACGGACTAACGACAGAAGTCCGTTGCTAGTTGCGATGGACAACAATCCATCGTTAAATTGACACAATGATTTAACGATGAAAATGATTCTGTTGTTAAATCCCCGAATTATGATCTGTCACTAGTGCATCGCTAGTTTTTTTTTCATATTTTAATGTTATATAAATTAATTAAAATTGAATATTATAAATAAAATACTAATATTAAAAATACAATATATTAAAAATTCTAATATTAAAAATATTATATATTAAATCACAAATTCACAAATAAAATGCAATTATTCAAATATAAATACTATGTCACTGATCAGAGGACGGGGGCAGGGGTACTGTGGTGGTTGGCCAAATCTAGCAAATATCTAGGCTCGCTGAGCCTCCATATGGGTCTGCATCCTAACTTGCAATTGGACCTCCATCTGCGATTGCAGCTGCTGCATCTCAGTCCTGACCTCGTCTAGAATCTTGGTCCTGATCTTATCCCGGATCTGGGCCCGCATCTCATCAACACGCTGAGTAAAGACATCCTCTGTAAACACGGGCTGTGAGGTGATGCCTGAAAGGACACTGCTACTGCTGCTGTCGCCACTGTATAAGTGCGAGCCAATCGAAGATCAATAATTCATAATTATAAATCAATCAATACCAACAACAAAACCAACAAAATCAATACCAACAACACCAATATAAAGAGGGATCCAGGAATCCTCATCCCATAAACTATTAAATAGCTAATAAAGAGGGATCCAGAGGCCCTCATCCCATTAAACAAATAAAATTGTAAAGCATACATATAATTATACATAATTGTCAAGCATACTTAAAATAATTTTAAAATTATAATATCAACCATACTTATTATATTGATCATACATATCAACTTGTATAATATAGCTAGTTTACATAACAACTAACAACCAACACAATATATATAATTACAATATTAAACAATATTAATCATTAATTAATCAAACACAAACATTACTTACCTTTCTTTATGTGGAAGTATATATATGAATCTACTTGAGAAATTCTTCAATATCAACTTGAAGCTCGATCTCTTATAACTACAACATAGTTAGAGAAAAAATAAAAAGAAACAACTTAAATTCACTAACACACAAACATAAACAAAAAGACATATACACACTAACGCGCACACACATATATATCATTTAATCTAATTAAACACATAAACAAACACAAACATAAACTAACAATAATCTAACCTAAACTAAACTAAGCTAACACATTCATCCAAATTATCATTTATACTTAACACCTAATTTAACTTAAACTAATAATAGTAATACATATGCTAACACCTAATCTAACCTAAACTAACAATAATACATCAAATTATAAAAATAAATTAACACACACACACACACACACACGTCCGAGAGGCACAGAGTCGGGAAGAGAGAGACGGGTAGAAAGAAAGGGATGGAGAGAGAGAGGGGTGGAGAGGGAGAGAGAGAGAGAGAGATAGAGAGAGAGAGAGAGAGAGAGAAGAGCAAAGAGGCAGAGAGAGAGAGAGGGGTGGACAACGAGAAATGGGGAGAGAGAAGAGCGGAGTGGCAGAGAGAGAGGAGCAGAGACGGAGAGAGGGGGAGAGAGGGAGAGAATCGAGAGACAGAGTGAGAGAGGTACCTTCTCCAGTCGCCGCTGCCACTACTCCCGTTCGTCGCCATCTGCTGCTGCCGTTTACCGGAGAAGGGGATTTAGGGATTAGGATTGTGGATCGAATGAAGAATTCGTGCTCGACTCTGTCTGTATAATTAACTTCTAGCGACAGACTACCGAAGAACTATGTCCGTCATTAAACTTATTATTTTTTTTTCAAAAAAATACTAACAATGAACTCGGGTCCGTCGTTAAAATTCAAATTTTAATTGGAAAATTTAAATAAAATGCTAATGACGGACATAGTCTGTTATTATTATTAAAAATAAATTAAAAATAAATAATTAAATTATTAATGACAGAATGAATCCGTCGTTAGGTAATAAATATAATGAATAATTAAAATAAAATAATCTAACGATGAAATTTGTCTGTCGTTAATATTATCGACTGAAATTCCGTCAGTAGTCCGTAGTAGTTTTTAAGCGCAAACCACACCGGCCAATTTTTACACCTGGAAAACTTAACGACGGAATAGCGGTCGTTAGTAGCGACGAACTAGTTCCCTTCGCTAGTGTCCGTAGCTAAATCCTGGTTTTTTTGTTGTGTAGACAGACAACAACGACGGGATGGTGACGGGAAAATTTCCGTCACTAAAATGTTTAATGAGAGGATTTGGAGCTTTAATGATGAAATTTCCCATCATTACAACACATTTTTCTTGTAGTGTTAGTTGATTACCATTGCCAGTACGGATGTCCAAATGACATCGCTATATCAACGGTGGACATTAAGTTGTGCTAATGGAACACACACGAAAGAAGAAAATCCCATAGAAAAATTTCCAAATAGAGTAATCAATTTGAGTTTTGCTATGTCAAAGAAGCTTACGTTTACTAGTCAAACACCAAGAATCAATATATTTGACTAATCAAGAACCAATAGAAATAGACCTTAGAAAACTGACTGGTCAACTACATCAAAATAATAATAGTCAATTCATAAAACATAACATGACCCAAAACGCTAACAGGCGTACACGTGGCAAAAGTCAAGGTTTAGCGAAAGCATAGAATTTAAGAGCAATTCAATTGCCATCAAGAAAATATACAGCGGAAGCATATGAATCATATAATAGTTGGACCATAAATAATAAATTCAAAAGACGGTTAACTATAAAACAAAAGGGTCCCCATTGGTCCACATCCGCCACCTACCATCATCAATCACCTGAAATATATTTTAAATAATGGGGCTGAGTGCCAGAAAACAATCCGTGGACATACTCATACATTCATCCCATATTTTGCATTAAGGATAACAATAACCATAATAACAATATCACATTTGACATCATAATTCATACGTTCATTAAACATAGTGGAGACTGATCCTAATGTGATCTCATATCATTTATAGTATATTCATAACATATTCGGATATCCTCATATGAGTCGTATCAAATCCACAATGAGCAACATAAATATAAATCATAATTCATTTTTTTCATAATGGACGAAAGTTTAAATAAATTTTCAAAAGAGGTTTGGTAAGTAAGCCCACATTCTAGCTAAAAGTAGTTGTCGTTTTAATCTCAACTTGCACGAGCTAAACCTACTGCCTCGGGTTAAGACCTACACATAAAGACTATGTCTTAGAAGCTTATTAAGGTAATTAACCTATTCTATAACATAAATTAAGGTACATCTATAGAATAAAGTCGTGAAAAGACTACGTCTAAAGATCAAACGGGTAATCCTAGCATTAAGCTATATCCGAGCCCTTGATCGAGTATAATATATGGATTAAAATCATAATACTTAAAGTAAGGTGTTAAAAAAAATAATATTTTAATACCAATAAAGTATCACTTATAATACAATATGCTTAACTTGAAAATCCAAAACTAAACAAAAATAGAAAAAAAGAAATAAAATAATCAAATGCATAAATAAAATTGGGGTTAAAAGGATTTGAACCCATGACCTAAACTATAAAACAATGACAACTTAACCACTATACTAAATGATTTTATACCACATATAACAAACTATTTTAATTAAATAGCTTCATCAATCCTGTGAATTAAATACACAAAATAAGAATTAAAACTACATCAAATGGTTTTGACCCCTGGACCTCCTAAACACAAATAGAATACTTAACCATTGGGCTAAACCTTATTTTCAAAATTAATCATCCATAATTAATTATATATATAGTCCAGAAAGCTCTTATGATAAAAAGATTAAAAAGGATAAAATTACTTCAACAAGATTCAAACTATAGACCTCTCAAGTATTAATCTAAACACTAACCATTAAGACATATGTTATTTTTAAAATTTAAATGATATGAAATAAAACTGCATTAAGAGGGGTCGAACCCTTACCCTTTTAAGGAACAAATCTGAACATATCCATTAAGCTAGATGCAATTTTTAAAATATATGACCTGATTTTAATTAATTAAATTTGAAACAGAGGACATTAATTACAATGAAAGATATTTAAAAATGCATGCAAGAAGATTTTGTTATGGATTCCAATGTGTTGCGGTTGTTTTTGCTCTTTTTCTTGCCAATTTTGTACAGATTTTAGTGGATGAATCAGTATGTAAATATAGCAGTTGATAATTGTAATAGAATTTAGGGGAATTAAGGGATTGGGAAAGGGACGAAGAAGAGAGAGAGAGAGAGATTAGAGAGAAAAAGGGAGAGGAAACTTGGATAACTTTTTCATAATATCCAAAAAGATTGTTGCAGCATATTTTAGCCATACAATTGGGGACCACTTGATTGGAATATTAAAACCCTAACATACAAATGGACTAAGTCCTTAATTGAATTAAAATCTGACAAGCCCATTAGACGAATGTGGCCCAATTGTCAACAACTAGCCCATAACCGAAACGTGGCCCGCTCTGATTACTCCCCAGCAACCCGACCCGAATTAGCCTTAATTAGGATTGAACTGCCCAAACTCTCGACCCCCAATTCAAATCCCCTTTGCTCGAACTCTAAAAATGGAGTCTTGCAAGCCTCACCAGCTTTCCCAGCCTTAGCATCCTTCCCCTCCAACTCTTGAGACCTTAAGGTTATAATATCACCCCCTGCCGATTTTGATCCTTGTCCACAAGGATCGAGATCGGGAAATTTCCGCTTGATGAATTGTCGATCCTCCCACGACACAAGGCCCAACCTTTCATCATTCCAACGGACCAGAATTTGATCGACGGGGGTTTTACCTCTCTGCAGAGTTCGAGCGCCAAGCACCGCACTTGGGATTAAGCTAAAGATGTCTTCTTCATTAGTTGCAGGTAACTCAGGTAATGGTACAATTGTTTCCCTAATTTTCTTCTTAAGAAGGGACACGTGAAACACAGGGTGTACTCGTGACCCTTCCGGTAGGTCTAGTCGGTAGGCGATCGGTCCGATACGCTCCAGTATCGTATAGGGACCGAAGAACTTGGAGGAAAGCTTTAGGCTTTTCCTTAATTGGACAGAATTCTGGTGGTATGGCTGGAATTTGAGATAAACCTGATCTCCCACCTCGTAGGTCTTCTCCTCTCTTTATTTGTTAGCATAAGCCCGCATTCGTTCCTGAGCCACCCTTAGATTTTCTTTGAATTGCTGTAGCATGAGATGTCTGTCCTGGATCACCTCTTTAACTTCAGGGTTAGAGGTGTCCAGATAGGGTCCTGTTGAAAGATGTGGTGAAGCATAACCATACAGAGCTTGGAAGGGTGTTGCTTTCAGAGAGGTATGGTAGTTGGTATTGTACCAGTGCTCCGCCAAAGAAAGCCATCTGACCCACTGTTTAGGTTGATAGGAAGTCATACACCTGAGGTAGTTTTCCAGGAATTAGTTCAATCTCTCAGTTTGGCCATCTGTTTGTGGATGATAAGCCGAGGAGAAATTCAATGAAACCCCTAGTGCCTTGAATAGTTCTCTCCAAAAACTGCTTGTAAAAACCTTATCACTGTCAGTAACAATGCTGACAGGTAAACCATGCAATTTGTAGATGTGGTCTAGGAATAGTTTAGCCACACTTTGAGCTGAGAAAGGGTGTGAGAGTGCCAAGAAATGGCCGAACTTAGTCAGTCTGTCAATGACCACCAAAATGACATCCTTCCCACTAGATTTAGGAAGACCTTCAATAAAATCCATTGTGATATGGCTCCAAGGTTGGTAAGGAATGGGTAGGGGTTGCAGAAAGCCCGGTGTAGCTCCAAAGTTGGGCTTCTTAAGTGCACAAACATCACAAGCCCTTACCAACTCCACCACTTCAGACTTCATTCCTGGCCAGAAAAATACAGCTTTGAGTCTCATGTAGGTACCTTGTACTCCAGAGTAACCACCATAAGGAGAATTTTGCATAGTGGCTAAAATTTTAGTCTCAAGACTCGGGGCATTCCCTACCACTAGTCTGTCCTTATACCTGAGTATACCCTGTGTCAGGGTGAAGTGAGAATTTCCTACAGCTTCAGTTTGGAGGGATTCTTTGAGTTTTGCAATGTAGCGGTCCCCATCATAACTCTGCAAGATCTCCTGCATCCATAGGGGAATGACTATACTCAGAGCTTGGCACTCCTCCTCCAAACCTTGGACTCTAGAAAGGGCATCTGCTGCCCTGTTCTCTGTACCCTTTTTATAATGGATCTCATAATCCAGCCCCAAGAGTTTCGTAATCCACCTTTGTTGAATAGGATTCATGGTTTTCTGATCTAGTAGATGTTTTAGGGCTTGTTGATCAATCCTGATGATGAACCTGTATCCCTGTAAGTAGTGTTTCCACTTTTGTATGGCCATGAGTACAGCTAGGAATTCTCTTTCATAAATAGATAGGGCTTGGTTCCTTAAGTATAGAGTCTTTCTTAGAAAGGCTAGTGTCCTTCCCATTTGCATTAGTACAGCCCCAATGCCCACTCTACTAGCATTTATTTCCAGAACAAAGGGTTTAGTGAAATCTGGTAGGGCTAGGACAGGTGCTTGCACCATGGCTGTCTTCAGGTTCTGGAAAGCCTGTTGTGCTTCATCACCCCACTTAAACCCATTTTTCTTCAATAAAGATGTCAAGGGCTTGCTAATCGTACCATACCCTTTAATAAATTTCCTATAGTAACTAGTCAAGCCCAGAAAACCCCTTAGCTGCTTGATGTTCTTAGGTTGTGGCCACCTCACCATGCATTCAATCTTTTGTGGATCTGTAGAGACCTCATCTTCACTGATTATGTGACCTAAATATTCAATGCTGGTCTGTCCAAATAAACACTTAGATCTCTTAGCAAATAGGGTGTGTTTCCTCAGTAGAGAAAATACCTCCCTCAGGTGTGCTATATGGTCTTACCAACTCTTACTGTAGATCAAAATGCCATCAAAGAATACCAGAGTGTGCTTCCTTAGACAATCCTTGAAAACCTGATTCATCAAAGATTGAAAGGTAGCTGGGGCATTACATAACCCAAAGGGCATCACTAGGAATTCATAGTGGCCCTCATGAGTCCTGAAGGCTATAAAGTGTCTGTGCTACGGTTCCATAAGGATTTGAAAATAGCCAGACCTGAGGTCTATCTTTGAGAAGAACTTAGACCCATGTAGCTCATCCAGGAGTTCATCAATTAGTGGTATATGGTAGTCATGCTTCACAGTGTAGTTATTCAAGTACCTGTAGTCCACACAAAGCCTCCATTTTCCATCTTTCTTTTTAACCAATAATACAGGAGAGGCAAAGGGGCTCCTGCTGTGCTGTATAACTCATGAGGTCAATAATTCCCTAACTATCCTTTCAATCTCATCCTTGTGCTGATGGGAAGACCTGTGGGGATACTGGTGCTTTGGTATGGTTCCTGGCTTTAGTGTGATTTGGTGTTCAATCCCTCTTGTAGGGGGTAGCCCCTTAGGCTCCTTAAAGATGTCTTCAAACTCTGTGAGAAGACCTTCTAGCATGTCAGTCTCCTTAGGAGTATTGTGATGAACTATGAGCATAAAGAGTTCTTCTATGTCCTTCTTTGAATTAGAATGCAGCAATTTAAATAGTGAGTGGTGTGACATAAACTGGCACTCTAACTGGGATCTATTAGCCTGTAGTTTGAGCTTCTTACCAAGCCACTTAACAGTGACTGTCATCAAGTCATAATCCAGCTCTACTAGAGAGCAGGTCTTCAACCAGTCACTTCCTAATATCACATCACAACCCTCATGTTGGAGTAGCCTTATTGGGTAGTTAAGCTTAACCCCCTGCATCTGCCACTCAAACCCTTCTGCTACAGCCCTACTAATTAATCTCTGACCATTGGCCACCTTGATGAGCAGTGGATTGGCAGTCACAATATCATAACCTAGTAACTGTACAGTTGACTCCTTGATGAAGCTTAGTGTGCTGCCTGTATCCACTGAGATCTACAAGTTCTGGCCCTTGCAGTGCCCAGTAAACCTTAATGTAGTGATAGAATCACTGCCCTTAAGAGAGTGCGAAGACATTTGTGCTTATTCCAAAGGATCATCTGGCCATGGGTCTTTCTCCATATTAATAAGAGGTTGTAAATAAGCAAGTTCCTCTTCTTCTGACATAATCATGTAGTGTACCCTGTGAGTGCACCTATGCCCTGCAGTATACTTCTCATCACAGTTATAGCAGAGGCCTAGGGCTCTTCTATCAGCCATCTGGGCTGCTGTCAGTAACTTAACTGGTTTTCTAGGATTTGATAGCTCCTTATGGAGGGTAGGGGGACCTTGAGGAGCCTGCAGCCTAGCCCCTGAGTTAGCCCAGTTACTGGTAGGTTTGTTGCTTTCCTTCAACTTCTTAGTAAGAGCCTCCAAGGTGATTAGTTGATTCTGTCCCAGATCTATAGCTTGCTGTAAGGTTGTGGGTTGAACATTGATACAGTTGCCCTCAGCTCTTCACTTAATCCACTCAGAAAGCTTGCAATGAAATAGGATTCTGTATAAGCTCTTTGATTACACATCACCATACATTCCTTCAACTCCTCAAACTTATCCACATAATCTAGGTAGTCTCCACTATGTTTGAGTTTGTTGAACTCAACCACAATTTGAGATCCCTTAATGTCTCCAAACCTTGTAGCAACCACCTCCATGAATTGTTGCCAAGAGACTTCTTTATATTTTGAGCTGAAATTCTGAAACCAGAGGGCAGCTCTGACCTCAAAATTCATGGCTGCCAATGTGATCTTCTGCTCATCGGATAGGTTGGGAACCATTTTAAAATAGCCCATACAGTGCAAGACCCATCTCCTAGGGTTTGAACCATCAAATTTAAGGAAATCCACCCTAGGAATGAGTGAATAAGCCTGATTTGAATAAGATTCCATTATAGTTCTGCTTCTATTAGGGAAAAGGATTTTTGATTGTGAACCCTCCTCCATATGCAGTTCAGGTAGAGCTCCCAAAATGGATTCAGTGTCACATATTCCTTTCTTAGGAGAGGATTGAGATAGCTGGGTTTGTAAGGTAGTAAGAGATTTAGCGAGTTGATCAAGTTTTCAGGTCATGCCTAATTGTATACCCTCCATCCTAGCAGCCATGTCTTCTTGCATATTTTCCATTTTTTCTTGCAACTTTTGTTCAGCAGCATCTTGTTTCATTGTCTCTGTTTGCTAGATATGATTAAGCTTGGTTTGCCCGTCTTGTAGCTCTTTCAAGCGAGTTCCATCTGCCATGGCCGAGGACCTGTGGCTCTGGATACAAAATGTTATGGAGTTCAAAGTGTTGCGGTTGTTTTTGCTATTTTTCTTGTCAATTTTGTATAGATTTTAGTGGATGAATCAGTATATAAATGTAGCAGTTGATAATTGTAATAGAATTTAGGGGAATTAAGGGATTGGGAAAGGGACGAAGAAGAGAGAGAGAGAGAGAGAGAGAGAGAGAGAGATTAAAGAGAAAAAAGGGGGAGAAAACTTGGATAACTTTTTCATAATATCCAAAAAGATTGTTACAGCATATTTAAACCATACAATTAGGGACCACTTGATTGGAATATTAAAATCCTAATATACAAATGGACTAAGTCCTTAATTGAATTAAAATCTGACAAGCCCATTAGACGAATGTGGCCCAATTGTCAACAACTAGTCCATAACCGAAACGTGGCCCGCTTCGATTACTCCCCAACAACCCGACCCGATTTAGCCTTAATTAGGATCGAACTGCCCAGACTCTCGATCCCCAATTCAGATCCCCTTTGCTCGAACCCTAAAAATGGAGTCTTGCAAGCCTCACTAGCTTTCCCAGCCTTAACATCCATCCCCTCCAACTCTTGAGACTTTAGGGTTACAACAGATTTGAACCTTAGACCTTTTAGTTAACAAATCTGAACATATCCATTATGCTAAATACCATTTTCGAAATATATGTCCTAATTTTAATTAATTAAATTTGAAATAGAGGACATTAATTACAATAAAAGAGATTTAAAAATGCATGCAAAAAGATTTAAAAAAATAAAAAAATAAAAATAAAAATAACACACTCCCAGAACACACACAGACACACAACTCACGATACACACACATACACATACACACGTATCATATTCCATTTGATTTTCTTTTCTTTTCCTTTTCAGTTCATTAATCAACCATTTAACATCTAAAGTGTTCAAGAACACCATAAATAAAATTAAAAATATATTTTAAAGACATCCATCCAAAACAGCCCCTAAATGACAATATATATACTAAAATAAAAAATAAAGTTCAAATATAATGAAAGAAATGAAGTATTGATAGGCTAGGGATTAACCTATTCTTAGATCTGAAAATCGGAAGCCTAAACTTCAAAATATCTTAAAAATAACCAAAGAAGAGGAAAGAGGAGATTAAGAGGATTCCAAAAATGTAATTGCATGTAAAAATAAAGGTCGCCGGAAATTTTCCGGCCAGCGGCTTCAACAGCAATGACGGCGGTGCCGGCGTCGGCGGTGGGAAGAAGGGGGAGGCAAGAGGGAGAGAAAAGAGGGGGGGAGGCTGATCTAAAAGTGGATCCTAAAGAATGACCTAGCTAAGGACTGAAGTGGGTATTTATATCCCTCCATATCTTAACTAAAATTTAATTGAATTCCTAATTAAATCATAACTTGGTCAAATGAAGTCCCACTTAGGTGAAATTAGTTTCTATGGATTCGTATCGATGATTACTATTATCTACCATATTCGATCATCTCATTTCGATAAATATATGTATAAAAAATAATTAAAAATATAAATGGGCTAAAAAGCCCATGAATTGGGCCTCAACATTAAAATGCCTAAATTTATTTATTTGGGCCATGAAATCATAATTAAAATAGAGTTTGACATATTAGTAAATTTTGGGGTGTTACAAATCTACCCCACTTAAAAGAATTTCATCCGAAAATTTAAGTACCTGGTAAGATTAGGTTTGGATATTGCCTCCTGATTTCTTCTTCGATTTCCCATACGGCTTCATCAATTCTGTGCCTGCTCCACTGCATTTTCACTAGCACTGTTTCCTTATTTCATAATTTTTGAACCTTACGGTCGAGAATCGCTATTGGAGCCTCTTGGTAGGTAAGGTTAAGATCTACCTCCACATCTTCATCGTGTACAGTGTGACTTGAGTCAAAAACATATTTGCGTAGCATCAACACATGAAGTACATCATGTACTCATCCTATTTTAGGTGACAAAGCAAGCCTATAAAAAACTTCTCCTACTCGATCGAGAATTTCATAAGGGCCAATAAAACGCGGTCTCAACTTCTCTTTTTTTCCAAAATGAATGATTCCTTTAACCAGTGATATCTTAAGGAAGACTTTATCTCCTACTTCAAAGTACAAGTCTCTTCTACGCTTGTTCGCATAGGACTTCTGTCTATCTTGAGCTTCTTTAATTCTGGTTCGTATTTTGTTGGTGACTTTCTCTATGGCTTACACCAATTCAGGGCCCAGAATTTTCTTCTCTCCAACCTCATCCTAATAGAGTGGTGATCTGCATTTTTGACCATACAAAGCCTCATAAGGTGCCATCCCAATGGTTGCCTGATAGCTATTATTGTGTGAAAATTCCACTAAAGGCAAGTAGTCTTCCCAACTTCCACCTTGATCCAGAACAACAGTCCTCAATATATCTTCAAGAGTTTGTATGGTTCTTTCTGATTGGCCATCTGTTTGGGGATGAAAAACAGTGCTAAAATTCAGTCTGGTTCCCATAGCATCTTGCAATCTTCTCCAAAATTTTAAGGTGAAACGTGTATCTCGATCTGAAGTAATAGACACGGGAACTCCATGCAAACGAACAATCTCTTTGATATTGATTTGAGCTAGTTCATCTAATCCCAACTTATATCTTATTGGCAAGAAGTGTGCTGATTTGGTCAATCTATCAACTATAACCCAGATTGTCTGATTATTGCGTACTATTTTCGGTAACCCAATGACAAAGTCTATTGTAATGTGTTCCCATTTCCACTCAGGGACTTCAAACGAGTTTAAAAGCCCAGCGGGTCATTGATGTTCCATTTTTACTTGCTGGCAAACCAAACAGTGTCCTATGAAAGTCGTAATATCCCTCTTCATGTCTTTGCACCAAAAAGTTTTCCTTAGATCTCGATAAATCTTCATTCCTCCGGGATGAGCAGTGTACGGAGTGTTGTGCGCTTCTGCTAGTATCTCACATTTTAACTCATCATCTTGTGATACACACAGTCGACTCCCAAAAGTAATTGCTTGGTCATCTGCTACAATAAATCCTTGGTTGTCTTCGGTGTGAGCTTTTCCTCTTATCTTCTCAAGAAACTCATCTTGGCATTGAGCCTCAACTATACGAGCTCGTAGGTTTGGTTTCTCTACTAGAGTTATGATTTGAGCCTCCGTGCTCTCTGGTGGTATGATCACCTCCAAATTCAATTTAGAGAAATCTCTAATTAGGTGTTCTTGTTGGGTTAAGAGGCAATTCGGTGTTACCCTATTCTTTCTGCTCAAAGCATCGGCTACGACATTTGCTTTCCCAAGATGGTACAGTCATAGTCTTTCACGAGTTCCAACTATTTCCTTTGCCTCATGTTGAGTTCCTTTTGCTTAAAAAAGTACTTTAAGCTTTTATGATCCGTATAGACCTCACACTTGACTCCATAAAAATAGTGCCTCCAGATCTTCAAGGTATGAACAACGACTGCAAGCTCGAGATCATGTATAGGGTAGTTGACTTCATGTGGTTTTAACTGCCTAGATGCATAGGCTATAACCTTTCTGTTTTGCATCAACACACATCATATCCCTTGTAGAGATGCATCTGTACAAACGACAAAACCTTCTGCTCCATCAGGAACAGTTAACACAGGAGCAGTTACCAATTTCTTCTTAAGTTCTTGAAAACTTCCTTCACAGTCTTCTGTCCAAATGAATTTCACTCCCTTCTTCAGTAGTTGGGTCATAGGTTTTGCAATCTTAGAGAATCCTTCGATAAATCGTCTATAGTAACCAGCTAAGCCTAGAAAGCTATGAATTTCACCGACATTAGTAGGGGAATTCCAATCACTCACTGCCTCTACCTTGGAGGGATCTACCTTGATGCCTTGAGCCGAAACTATAAGGCCTAGAAAGATAACTTCGTCTAACCAGAATTTGCTATTGCTGAACTTAGCATACAACTTCTCAATCCTCAATGTCTCTATTACTACTCTTAGATGTTCATCGTGTTGTTTCTCATCTTTGGAGTAGATGAGTACATAATCAATGAATACCAGCACAAACTTATCTAAGTATTAGTGGAAAACTCGATTCATTAAATCCATGAATACAGCTGGCGCATTGCTCACTCCAAATGGCATCACCACAAACTCATAAAGACCATACCGTGTTCCAAAAGCTGTCTTTTGTATGTCATCTTTCTTCACCTTCAAGTAATGATAGCCCGATCTCAAATCAATTTTGGAGAAAACTCTAACACCCTTGAGTTGATCAAACAGGTCATCACTTCAAGGTAGAGGGTACTTGTTCTTAATTGTGAACTTGTTTAACTTTTTGTAGTCTATACACATGCGTAGTGATTCGTCCTTCTTCTTGACAAATAACACAGGAGCTCCCTAAGGTGAAACACTAGGTCTGATAAACCTTTTATCCAATAATTCTTGTAGTTGAAATTTTAGCTCTTGAAGTTCCTTTGGCGCCATTCGATATGGTGCTTTTGATACTGGGGTGGCTCCAGAGATAAGGTCGATAGTGAACTCTTTTTGATGATTAGGTGCGATTTCGTGTAGCTCCTCATGAAAAATATCTTGGTAATTATGAATAACAGACATATTATCAATGGGTAATCCTTTGGTCTCGTCCCCTATCAGGCTTACCAAGAAAGCCTGACATCCTTTCTTCTTGATCATCTTCATTACCTTCATAGCTGATATCATAGGTATCGTTACCCCCAATTTTGATCCATAAAATGTGAACTCTAGCCCTCCTGGCGGTTGAAGCGTTATCTCCTTCTCGCGACATTGTATTGTTGCACGATTTACTTTAAGTCAATCCATTCTAAGAATAACATCAAAATCATTCATTTCTAGCACATGCAGATCCGTCCTAAGATAATTATTGCCGAAGTTTAACTCTAATCCAACACAGATCATACTAGCTACAAGCATTATCCCTGATGGAATACTTACTTCTAGGGATTCACTCGAGTTTTCTCCTAAAATTCCCAACTTCCTATATGTTCTCATAGATATGAATAAATGTGTTACTCCAGTGTCAAAGAGTGCAAGTATTGGGGTGTTATGAATATCAATCATACCTGCCATGTTCCTAGGTGTTTAGGCTGTTTGTTATTGGTTCAAGGCAAAGGCACGTGCATTCCTAGGTGGTTGTTGTCCCTGGTTGTTTACTTGATTGTTCCTTGCATTGTTTCCTTTGTTGTTCCCTTGATTGTTCCCATAGTTATTCCCCTGATTGTTCCTCGGGTTATTCCCATGGTTGTTCCTCGGGTTATTCTCCTAGTAGTTTCCTTGGTTGACCCTCTGATTATTTCCTTGGTGGTTTCCTTGGTTGACTCTCAAATTATTCCCTTGGTTGTTCCCTTGATTTCCCCTATTTCTAAGGCAGTTAGGAGCACTGTGGCCAGGTTGCTTGCACCAAAAGCAAGCATTCATCCTCAGAAGATAAGTGCCATTGTGTCTCTTTTTGCATGTTTGACATAGTGGCTTCTCCACCTGTCTTCCAGAATTAACAGTTGGCCCAGTTCTTGCTTGCTTATCATATCTGGTGATACGACCCGAGTCGAGGAAGGACTTGACCCAATTATGGTGCCTGAAGGACCCATGATAAGATCCTGAGATAAGAGCTTCAAGGAGAGCCTCAATGGATTCATTCAAGAGGTCTGGAGCCAAGAGTCGTCCAAATGACCCGTGGAGGGAGAGGACACTGAGCTTAAGTGGAAGACAGTGATCTCGAGCTGTGGAACAGATTGGCACAAGCTACAGCACGATTCAGGACACGAGCACCCGCTCGCGTCCCTTGGCATGAGCTACAGCGTGAGTGGCAACATGAGTGGAGCCGATCGCGCCCGCGATCTATTTGGCTTCGGCACGGGCGTGAGCTACAATGCGACCCGAGGCGCGAGTGACCCAGTCACGTTCGCGACCCGTTTGGCTTTGGATTGAGCGCGATCTACAGTGCGACCTGGGGCGCGAGTGACCCCGTGTCACGCCTAATCGGAGCGTGTTCCGGATTGATGAGTCTTTGTATTTTACTCCCTATTTCTCATAGGAGTTTATTTATGGATTATTTATTTTGGGCCCAACTATATAAGGGTTTCTTCTATTGTATTTCAAGACATATTATTCATTATACAAGTTTTATTTTTAAGCGACTTATTTCTCTCTAGAGAATTCTCTCTTTCTCACGCACACCGTGAGACTCCTTTGACTTATCAAACAGTCAATCTACAACTGTTTGTGGCGTCACCATCAATCGTGAGTTCATGTTTCCAGTTGTTTGTGGGTTTCGCCGAGATCATCATCGGGGTTTGATTCATTGTGAGGCTAGGGTTCGAGATTTTCCCCAATTCTACCATTGTAACCTGATACTCTTGGGAGGATTGCATCAAGTGTTATCAAAGATTCGGCTTTGTATCAGGTTCCAATTTTATCTCGTATTTTAATTTTGATTTAGTTTCTATAATTCTTCTTCTCACCTATTCAAAAAAAAAAGAGAGAAAAAGTCGAATCAGCACAAAAAAGAGAGAAAATACGCTGATTACAAAAAAAGAGTAAAAAGGCAGAAATTTTTTTTACCATTTCATTGATTTTCATTTTGTTATTTGGGTTCCCGGAGGCTTATAGATCGTCCGTAGAAAAGTCAAAAAAAATTTCGCAAAATTTTGAAATTTTTCGAATTTTCGGTAGAAAATTTTGGGCATTTTGTGGTATTGATATATATTGTTTGGGAAACTGTATTTTGGTGTTTTGGAGTGATTTGAGTAAAATTGGTATTGTGAAAAAAACACACGATAATTTATGGTGACATTGTTGGTACTGCTCGGATAAGTTGTTCTAGTCTTATTTGGTGTGGTTGTGAGGTTGGTGAATTTCTGTGGAGAGGAATTTGAGTGGTCAAAGGCAGAGAGGTGAGATCAATCGAGTGAAAAAAGCCAATTTAACTGATACACGAGTGCATACACGTGAGTGAGAGCTAGAGCATTGTGTAGGATCCGTTTCTTTTATCGTTTGTTTTGCATTTGAAATTATTTTTTTCTGTTCGTTGGATTACAGCAGCATTTGTATTTGAGTAAAAAAAAGAAAAAAAATCGAAAAAAAGGGATAAAATAAATAAATAAAAAAAAGAGTCGATTATGTCTAATAAAACTTCAGGTATCGGAGAGCAGTCAGAGAAGGCAGCAGAGGCCGGAGGGGACGCAATCCAGAATTTTGATCCCAAATCTAGAATTGAAGCCATACAACAATACATGACAAGGTTGTTGAACTGAGTTGACCGCATTGAACAAGAGACTGGATAGTTTGGAGAATTCAGTACAGGAGAAAACTCAGCAAGGTGGACGAAGCGGAAGAGGAGGCAGAGGCGGCCGAGTAGAAGCTAGGCAATACCCACATGTAGAGAGGAAAAGAGAAGGATATTATGACTCCTATAGTGACGACTATGAAGTGGAAGATAGAGCTTCTGCAGCAGGAGGACGGAGACATGGGAAGAGCCGGAATCGAGAAGATAATCTTCTAGGAAACATTAAGTTAAACATCCCTTCATTCCATGGGAAGAATGACCCGACAGCCTATCTTGAATGGGAGTGCAAGGTGGAGATGGTGTTCGACTGCCACAACTATTCAAAACTCAAGAAAGTGAAGCTGGCAGCAGTCGAGTTCTTAGATTATGCCCTAGTGTGGTGGGAACAGTTAACAACCTCTAGGTGGCGTGGTGGAGAGTCACGAGTCGACACGTGAACCGAGATGAAGGCCGTGATGAGAAAACGGTTTATACGAAGCTACTACTACCGAGAGCTACACACTAAGTTTCAAACCTTGAGGCAAGGCTCAAGTAGCGTAGATGAGTACTTCAAGGAGATAGAAATAGCCATGATTCGGGCTAATGTGGTAGAAGACGATGAGGTGACCACAGCTAGATTTTTAGCTGCACTAAACAGAGAGATATGAGACATAGTGGAGCTACAGCCATATGTGTACCTAAATGATGTAGTGCAGTTGGCGATCAAATTGGAGAACCAGCTCAAGCGGAGGGGTAGCCAGAACCATACCGATTCATCTAATTGGAGGCAGAATCAAAATACCAACACACCTCCATGGAAGACAAACCAAGGAAAGAAAGAGGGAAAACAACATTTTTCCAAACCAAAAACCGAAACACCTATCACACCCAGTTCCAATAATCCGGAGTCGTCTATAAATTGAAATCGGGACATCAAGTACTTTACGTGTCAAGGTAGAGGACATATAGCCAGCCAGTGTCCGAATCGGAGAGTGATGATTCTGAAGGACAGTGGTGAGATTGTGACCGAGGATGAAGCGTCAGAAAATGAGATGCCGAGTTGGTCAGGAGGGTCAAGCGATGAGGAGTACGCAGCACCTGCAGCACTTACTTTGGTGACAAGAAAATCACTAAGCTTGCATACCAAGAGTGTAGAAGAGGAGCAACGAGAGAACATATTCCATACCCGATGCTATATTCTAGATAAGGTATGTAGTATGATCATCGATGGGGGAGCTGCACCAATGTACCAAATGTGGTGATGGTGACCAAATTGGGACTTCCAGTTTTGAAGGATCCGAAGCCATACAAGTTGCAGTGGCTGAATGACAGTGGAGAGACGAAGGTGAACAAGCAAGTTCGATTTCCCTTCAAAATGGGGTAGTATGAGGATGAGGTATTATGCGACATCGTGCCAATGCAAGATGTGCACATTCTGTTAGGACGTCCGTGGCAATATGATTAGCGAGTGAAGCATGATGGCTTCACCAATAAGTACTTATTTGTACTTAATCAGAAGACGGTGACACTAGCACCTCTTACACCATTCCAAGTGTATGAGGATCAAGTGAAACTCCAGACGGAGGCCGATCTGATGAAGAAGGAAGGAAATGGAGAAAAGAATGGAAAGGAGATTATCCACCATTCCTGTTTTGCAACGGCTAGTGATCTGAAGTGAACCGTGCAAAATGAGAACCCGATGTCTTTATTGATTCGCAAACATGTGTTTTTGAATACAACCAACTTAACCAATCTTTGCGAGGTTTTGTGATGTCTCTTTTACAGGAATACGAAGATGTCTTTCCCGAAGAGATGCCACCGGGTTTACCACCAATTCATGGAATCGAGCACCAAATTGATTTCATTCCAGGTGCCACCTTACCAAATCAACCCGCTTATCGGTGTAACCCCGAGAAGACCAAAGAACTAGAACGGCAGATTCATGAGCTGGTGGACAAAGGCTAAGTACGGGAGAATTTAAGTCCTTGTGCGAGTCTTGTGCTACTCGTGCCTAAGAAGGACACTTTCCTAAAGATGTGTGTGGACTGTCGAGCCGTCAACAACATAATGGTAAAGTATCGACACCCCATTTCCCGATTAGATGAAATGCTAGATGAACTGTATGGTGCTTGTGTATTTTCTAAAATTGACTTAAGGAGTGGGTACCATCAGATTAAGGAGGGTGATGAATGGAAAGACGGCATTCATAACTAAATTGGGATTGTATGAATGGTTGGTGATGTCATTTAGATTAACTAATGCTACTAGTACTTTCATGTGTTTAATGAATCATGTTTTATGAGCTTTTAAGATGTGTATTAGATGCCATTTAGATTTGTCGTGATCTACTTTGATGACATTTTGATTTATAGCAAAAATGAAACGGAACATGTTAAGCATTTAAGATCTGTATTAGATGCTTTGAGGAGAAAACAGTTATATGCTATCCTTAAGAAATGCACATTTTGCACAGATAAGGTTGTGTTTCTTGGTTTTGTTGTTAGCACAGATGGTGTACAGGTGGACGATGAAAAAGTTCGAGCCATTAGGGAGTGGCTGACCCCCACCACTGTTGGAGAAATCCGGAGTTTCCATGGGCTTGCGAGCTTTTACTGGAGATTTGTGCCACACTTCAGCGGCCAAGCAGCACCCATGACGGAGGTGATCAAGAAGAATGTCGAGTTCTACTGGGGAAAAGAACAAGAGAAGGCGTTCAACACGCTTAAGGAAAAATTAACACACGCCCCGGTACTTTCTCTACCTAACTTTGCTAAAACTTTCGAAGTTGAATGTGATGCTTCTGGTGTTGGTATTGGTGCAGTGTTGATGCAAGAGGTTCGATCGATTGCATATTTTAGCGAGAAGTTGGGAGGGGCGACATTGAACTATCCGACGTATGACAAGGAGTTGTACGCGTTGGTCTAAGCATTGCAAACATGGCAGCATTATCTGTGGATGAAGGAGTTTGTGATCCACACTAACCATGAGTCCTTGAAGCATTTGAAAGGACAACACAAGCTGAACAAGAGGCATGCTCGTTGGATGGAGTTCATCGAGACGTTTCCCTACATCATCAAGTACAAGCAAGGAAAAGAGAACGTAGTAGCTGACGCACTTTCTAGAAGGTACACTTTTCTTGCTACTCTAGATGTTAAGCTACTTGGTTTTGAGAATTTGAAAAGCTTGTATGTGGGAGATGATGACTTTGGTGAAATTTATAGTACATGTGAACAATCTGGTAGTGGCAAATTTTATAGGCATGATGGATTTCTGTTAAGGGAGAACAAATTGTGTGCGCCTAATTGCTCTATCCGTGATTTGTTATTGTTGGAAGCACATGGTGGTGGATTGATGGGGGATTTTGGTGTTGCTAAAACTTTGGCTGTTTTGCATGAACATTTTTATTGGCCTCATATGAAACGTGATGTAGAACTTGTCTGTGGTAAATGCATTACTTTTCGTCAGGCTAAGTCTAGAGTTCAACCACATGGTTTATATACTCCTTTGCCCATTCCTACCTGTCCTTGGATTGACATTTCGATGGATTTCGTGTTAGGTCTGCCTAGGAGTAAACGTGGTAGAGATTCTATTTTTGTGGTTGTTGATAGGCTCTTAAAGATGGCACATTTTATCCCATGTCACAAGACTAATGATGCATCCCATTGCTGATTTGTTTTTCAAAAAAGTTGTTAGATTGCATGGCATGCCTAGGACTATAGCGTCTGATAGAGATGCAAAGTTTTTAAGCTACTTTTGGAAGACATTGTGGTGTAAGTTAGGCACTAAACTTCTGTTTTCTACTACTTGTCACCCACAAACTGACGGTCAGACTGAGGTAGTTAATAGAACTTTGTCTACACTGTTATGTGCATTAATCAAAAAGAACATTAAAACATAGGAAGAGTGCTTGCCGCATGTTGAATTTGCATATAATTGATCTGTTCATTCTACATCCTAATTTTCTCCATTTGAAGTGGTTTATGGTTTTACTTCTTTTTCTCCTTTAAATTTAATTCCTTTGCCTGTGCAAGAGCATACTAACCTTGATGGAGAAAAGAAGGCTGATTTTGTTAGACAGATTCATGAGAAAGTACGGGCAAACATTGAGAGGCGCACTGAGCAGTATGCCACGAAGGCCAACAAATGGCGAAAGAAAGTTGTGTTTGAACCTGGTGATTGGGTTTGGTTACATATGCGGAAGGAGAGATTTCCAGCACAACGTTGTTCCAAGTTACTTCTAAGAGGCGATGGACCATTTCAAGTGGTGGAGCGCATAAGTGAAAATGCCTACAAGCTGGATCTTCTAGGTGAGTATAATGTCAGTACTTAGTTTAATGTTGCTGACTTGAGCCCTTTTTATGTACGTGATGAGCTGGATTTAAGGACAAATTCTTTTCAAGGGGAGGGAAATGATACGACCCGAGTCGAGGAAGGACTTGACCCAATTAGGGTGCCTGAAGGACCGATGACAAAATCCCGAGCTAAGAGGTTCAAGGAGAGCCTCAATGGATTCATTCAAGAGGTCTGGAGCCAAGAGTCATCCAAATGACCCATGGAGGGAGAGGACACCGAGCTCAAGTGGAAGACAGTGATCTCGAGCTGTGGAACGGACTGGCATGAGCTACAGCACGAATTGGGATGCGAGCAGCTAGTCGCGCCTGTTGGTGCTAGCTACAGTGCGAGTGGCAGCTCGAGTAGAGCCGGTCGTGCCCGCGACCTATTTAGCTTCGGCACGGGCGCAAGCTATAGCGCGACCCGAGGCACGAGTGACCCGGTCACGTCCGTGACCTGTTTGGCTTTGGATTGAGCATGATCTACAGAGCGACCCAGGGCACCAGTGACCCAGTGTCGCGCCCAATCGGAGCGTGTTCCGGATTGACGAGTCTTTGTGTTTTATTCCCTATTTCTTTTAGGAGTTTATTTATGAATTATTTATTTTGGGCCCAACTATATAAGGGTTTCTTCTATTGTATTTCAAGATAGATTATTCATTATACAAGTTTTATTTTTAAGCGAGTTATTTCTCTCTAGAGAATTCTCTCTTTCTCACGCACACCGTGAGACTCCTTTGACTTATCAAACAGCCAATCCACAACTATTTGTGGCGTCACCATCAATCACGAGTTCGTCTTTCCAGTTGTTTGCGGGTTTCATCGAGATCATCATCGTGGTTTGATTCATTGTGAGGCTAGGGTTTGAGATTTTCCCCAATTCTACCATTGTAACCTGATACTCCTGGGAGGATCGCATCATCTGGGTTCATTCTGGTTCACGTTATCTCATTTTCTTTTTCCTTTTGAATCATAGTTCCTTATTTCTTCCATCATGAGTAGTGATTTAAAATCTTGAGCTCTGCTGAGTGTTGCAGCATAAGTGGTTGTACCCCGTCTAGCAATAGGGGTCGCAATCTCAGTTCTTAGACCTCTTCTACAATAGAGTGCTTTCTTCACATCAGTATCCACTAGGTGAGGGGCATAGCGAGATAGTTGATTGAACTTTTTATCATAGTCATTCACTGTGAGAGTTCTTTGCTTCAGATAAGTGAACTCATTTTTCTTGCACTCTCGATAACTATCCAGTATGTATTTCTCCATCACAGCTTGTTTGAATTCATCCCAAGTGAGTGCAGCAGGATCTTCAGGTGTCATAGTCCTTGTATGTGATTCCCACTAATAGTCAGCATCTCCAGAGAGTTGATAGATTGCACATGCCACCTGATGTACATCACCACAAGCTATGTGTGTGAAAACTCGATCCAATTTGCACATCCAAAGTTCAGTCTCTAATGGTTCCCCTTGGCCATTCGAAGGTAGGTGGTTGATAACGTCTAAATAGCTCGACAATTTTAGTAGTATCGTCAGTCGGGGCATTTTGGTTTTGTGGTTGACGTCTTCTAGGCGAAATCCTATATTCATGTATTAATCATGAGACATTAATTGCTAACATGATTTGGTAACATAAGTAGCGCAAAAATATAGTATCATAAGATTTGAGACAATAAATTCATCATTTAATATCATAAAAGTGTCATAGCTCAGAGCTATAATCACGTTGCTTCAAGAGATGACTATTTCATACATACGTAATAACCATAAGTCAACAAAATAATATAGGAACTACATACTAGGCCAATACTAACCTACCTCATAAGGTGGTATACAAAAAGAGGATTAAATCAACAAAAAGGCCTTAATAGTCCTATGTAAAAAGAGAACATAATCCATATACATAGACAAAAGGTGTTAATCATCTAGTGCTCAACAGTGCCCGAGCTATCCATATACTCCTCATAGTCCTCCTCAGGATCCTCATCGTGGTCATCCTCTATCAGCCATCCATTGTTATGAACCTCTAGACGTGGAATAGGAATAGGTGCTAGGACTGGTGCAGACGCCGGGTCGGGCATAGGAGTCGGGACTAGTGCAGGTATCGAGGCTTGTACAGGCATCGGGGTTGGTACAGGTGTCGGGATTGGGACTGGCTGAATGACCATCTAATCTGCAGGAGCAGGGACAGGCATTGGAGGTGGAGCATGGAGAGGGTGCACGAATCTAGGTCCGATGACCAAAGTTGGCACCAGTAGATATGCTGGGGGTTCACCCCATGTCACCCATCTCTGATAAATATGCGATGAGAAGCCCGGATAGTATGTGATGTAATGCAGGGTCATAGGGTGGATCTCTGTGTAGTCTCCTAATACTCGAGCAGCATAAGAAGCCTAATCCGGTGGTAGAGTGTGTACTAGTCGATTGGAAGCCTCCCAACCTGATACTCCTGCAAGCATGTCTCACACCTCCATCCACATCTCGATCATAATCATGGTATGTCGGCCTACACTGTGTGTTGGATCATGTACATAGGCACGGTACTCTCGCTGACACCGAACTCGTGTGGGGATAAATCCTAGCCTCTTCTTAGGTCCTTGAATAAAGTTAGGCATCTGTAGGAAAAGCACTTAAGTGAGTCTAGGATCAATATACTATGTAGTAAGACATGAATAACTTAAAGGCGGTCTATATCCTAATAATCCACCTAGGTTCATCCTTATGGTGGGTGACATAGCATATTTTCAAAATAAATGTAGTCGAAACAAATTTGACCTTATCTCAATCATATCATACATTAGTCAAAGACATATTTTATCAATCAAAATAAAATTTAGTCACATAATTTATACCTACCTGATGAGGCTCGGCGTGGACGTGGGACCATGGGTAGTAGACTATATGCAAAATGCAAATAATTTGATATTTTATTTAACAGGCTTCAGAGGATTGAACCGCTCTAATACCATATATAGTACCCCAAACCCAGAGGGGTTAAGGTGCTAATGAAACACACACGAAAGAAGAAAATCCCATAGAAAAATTTCCAAATAGAGTAATCAATTTGAGATTTGTTATGTCAAAAAAGCTTACGTTTACTAGTCAAACACCAAGAATCAATATATTTGACTAATCAATAACCAATAGAAATAGACCTTAAGAAAACTGACTGGTCAACTACATCAAAATAATAATAGTCAATTCATGAAACATAACATGACCTAAAACGCTCACAAGCGTACACGTGGCAAAAGTCAAGGTTTAGCGGAGGCATAGAATTTAAGAACAAATCAATTGCAATCAACAAAATATACAGAGGAAACATATGAATCATACAATAGTTTGACCATAAATAATAAATTCAAAAGACAGTCAACTATAAAACAAAAGGGGCCCATTAGTCCACATCTGCCACCTGCCATCATCAATTACCTGAAAAACATTTTAAATAATGGGGCTGAGTGCCAGAAAACACTCCGTGGACATACTCATACAATCCTCCTATATTTTGCATTAAGGATAACAATAATCATAATAACAATTTCACATTTGACGTCATAATTCATACGCTCATTAAACATAGCGGAGATCGATCCTAATGTGTAATACCCCGAAATATTTTAGAGGGTTTTACTCAACTTATGTTACCTGAGGGTAATTTAGGTAAGAAGTTGGGTCCTTAAAGGACTCAAATAAAGGAAAATCGCAGCCAGGGAAATCTATTAAAATTTATTTTGGTCAAAAATTGCTTTAAAAATATGTTCTGATATTTTTCTTGGGTTGATAGAAAAATTTTCAAGCATCGTGCCAAACTTTGAATTTTCCAATTTCGAGTTCAAATGAACACTTGGCACAATTTTAGGGTGAAAGGTAATAGATTTGGATAACTAAGGCACATCCGTCATTATCCAATTTCTTTTTCGAAATATTATCCTATTTATTTTTCTTCTATAAATAGGAGGTTAAGGTTTCATTTTTCATTCATTTTCAAAATCGAAACGCCGAGCAGCTTCTAGAGAAGGTACGTCTCTAGTTTCCTATTTCATTTCCGAAATAGTCATTTTGAAGGTGTCAACGCATAGATCACAAATACGTGATTGAAATGATGACACGACGGACGATCACGATGGAAAATCATCGTGACCGCCGCCAAAAGTCGCCACCACCTTTCAAATCGGTAACTCTTTCGGGTCATCGAATCAAAAGGTGTCTTTAGGGTTTTATGTTCTATGTATATTTATATACATTTTCCATGTTGTCACTTTTTAATTTCGGGTATATTTTGGGTATCCGATTATTAAATTGTAGTCTTTTTCAGATCTATCCTTCGTGGATAGCCCTATCGTATTTTTAAACTCAAAAGTTGTTCCGTGTCAAAATATAGTATTTTTATTTAAAGTTTCATATTTTTCCAATGGGCAGATCTTGCGGTATGAATTTATTTGTACCGAATTAATTTTAGGATACGGGTTTGACCACCCCGTATGCCAAAACTTCCTAAACGGTTTTTCTTTATAAAAATGCCCTGAGTAAAGTTCCCTTAAGAGTCAAAATATTTTGATGATCCGGGTGCTGCGTATTAAGATAGTAGATATTATAATATTTACTTCATAGCTAAGAAAGGTTAGATTTTGACCTAATGGTAGTCATTCATCGAAACTAAGTTGCCGGATAATCTTGTAGGCACAGAAGAAGGAGACTTCTAGTTGAGATCAGAATCAGAATCTAGATCTAACTCAGATTACCAGGTGGGTTTTTATTATATAAAAATATGTTTCGGGTTATTAAGCCCTGATATTTATAAAATGAATATGATTGAATATCCAACTCATGACTGTATTTGATGTGCTCTCCTGACTCATGTAAGTCTTACTACTGTTTTTGGTGACGAAACTACAATGGTTCACGATATCTAGCCCCAAGCAAACAGGGCAGTGTCCAACCTTAAGCAGCCGGGTTGTGTACACGAACCGACTCACCGTAAGCATTCTAGGGGAGAGTTGCGCGCAATGATGGAACGAAAATGATTTTGTATACATGGAATTCACAAATTTTCTGTTTTGAAAGCTTTCCATGATATGCTCTCAATATGATTGGATATTCTATTTTATAAAATGATTCTGAAGGTTTTTCTCAAAAGTACCCACTGAGTGCATTAGTACTCACGCCCAAATCTTTTCAAATATTTTCAGGATGAGCTGCGGGATGGTGGACGGCTGTGCTAAGGCTGAAGGGCTATCTTTTGATGTATATGTTTCTTTTATGTGTGGAGTCCAACTGAGAACATGGTTACCTTTTGTGTCTGAATAAATGCACTGCGTTTTTGTCCGCTTACTCTGATTATTGTTATGGAGTGTTCGGTTCTCCGAATCCCATTTTATTTACTGTTATGGAGTGTTCGGTTCTCCGAATCCCATTTTATTTACGGTTGTGGAGTGTTCGGTTCTCCGAATCCCATTTTATTTACGGTTGTGGAGTGTTCGGTTCTCTGAATCCCATTTTATTTACTGTTATGGAGTGTTCGGTTCTCCGAATCCCATTTTCTTTACTGTTATGGAGTGTTCGGTTCTCCGAATCCCATTTACTTTCCGTTCCTGACAGGAAAAAGCCTGGCATTTATTTACTTTCCTTATTCAGACAGGCACAAGCCTGACTTTACATTACTTTCCATGTCAAGGCAAAAGCCTGGCTTTATATCGCTTTCTCGACAGACGAAAGTCTGGCATTTCTTTACTTTATGTATTTGGACAGACATCAGTCTGGCCTTTTTCATACCTAACCTATTAACAGTTAACCTTTGAACTGTTATTATTTACATTGAAGTTTGCCTTTGTTATTCTTTCTTGGGTTCATCCTAAGAGTCATGGTATCTGGTTTGAGTCATTTCATACGTTTTAAATGCGTGGATAGATCCATTTATAGAGGTTATGCTGCCCAAATTTTTGGGGCACTAACCTTATTTCTTTGATTGCTTCTGTTCAACAACCCCTTCCCCCTTCCCCCAAGTAGCGCACCGGTCCCCTGCCCTTCTCCCGGGATCGGGGCGTTACAGAGTGGTATCAGAGCAGGCTGCAACTCTGCAGGCCTGTCATATTATTGATTAAGTCTAGTTCTCAGTGTATTCTCTTAATTAATTGTCTGATAGCCCTAGCACGTCGCCTACACCGCTCTCATCTTGCTTAAAAAAAAGGTACGTGAGTTAAAATGTTTTTTAGATTCAATTATATTTACTGATTTTTAAAAAAAGAAATGTGGATAAGGACCATTCTCCACATTGATGGTATTTATGAAAAGTCACGCTAATGATTGTTTCGAAAGGATAATGGTATCATTTTGGACTATGTTTCCATATGATGATGGTTATGAATGAAAGGGACTTATTGTCCATGATGGTAAAAAAAAATTGTGGGGCATTGTGCCCAGATGGTATTGAATTATTATATTTAAATGGGACTATATGTCCATGATATTATTTGAAGGAATGTGTGGTGATAGTAATTAATGCCCTATGATTAGAAATGTGATAATGTGTAAGTGATTGGAAATGTGAGAATGTTAAAGTAATTGGAAATGTGATGATGTTAAATTGATGGGAAACCGAGAATGCTTATGAAGATGAAATATGAACATAGAATGATTTGATTGAGAATGTAGATGAACATAGCCAATTGTGACTTATACACATAGATTGGATTTTAAGTGCCTCTCTTAAGATTCATGTGGAACGTAGACTGACTAAGTGCTTTCCTTTACAAATAAGTAGACTGATTAGAATTGCATGAGAAATGTTGTTGAGTATTTAGTTTAGGAGATATCTCACATTCGTATTAATTTAGCACGAAGTAGATTTTGTGATAGTTATTTCTGAAGCCTAAAATTTTTCAGAATGCCGCCTAAGAAAAGAACACAGAACCAAGAAAACCATGGACAACCTGCACCAATTCCAATTCCCATACCGACATCAAGAGCAGAAGAAGCTTTTCGTAAACATCACCCACCTACTTTCAACGGGCTAGGTGACCCAATAGATGCAGAAAAATGGATTCGATCTCTGGACCGAATATTTGATTACATGTCTTGCACGAATGAGGAAAAGCTTACATGTGCTCAGTTTCAATTGATTGACGATGCAGACTATTGGTGGGAGTCTGTAAAAAGAACTATGACTTATGAGCAATGGCAGGAATTTACTTGGGAAGACTTCAAGGAAGAAGTTTATCAGAAATACATTCCTGATTGCTATCGAGAAAAGAAAGAGTCGGAATTCTGGAACCTCCGATAGGGAAGCTCTACTGTTACTGAGTATGACCGTGCCTTTAATCAACTCTCTCGTTATGCTCCACATCTCGTGGACTCGGACTGCAAGAAGGCTAAGAAGTTTAGGAAGGGCCTTAAACCAGAAATCAGCATGACTCTTATGGGGCATGATGAGATGTCGTATGTGCAAACACTGCGTCGGGCTTTGAACATAGAATCTGTTATGCCAGCTGAGAAAATCCAGCCACAACAATCTTCCCAAGATCTGAAGGGAAAGCGGAAATGGGAAGATAGAAATGCAGTGGGAAATAAGCAACAGTGGGCCAAGGGAAATACCAATTATGGACAACAGAATCAACAAGGAAATAGGACTCCCTGCCCTATCTGCCGGAAGTTTCATTCAGGAAAGTGTATGAGGAATACAGATGGATGTTTCTTCTGTCATCAACCGGGACATTTTGCTCGAGATTGTCCTAGGAGTAAAGGAAATACAGGTTTTCCTCCTAGACCAGCACAAGATGGGAATATAAATCAGAGGCCTAATCAAGGGAACAATTCTAGGCCTAATCAGGGTGGAAACTTAAGGCAAAATCAGAGAGGAAATTTTAAGCCAGACCAAGGACAACGTGCCCCACAGCCAGCCAGGACTTATGCACTTCAGCAACAGCAGGCAGAGCGAGCTCCAGAAAATTTGGCAGGTATGATTAACATGGTTAATATACCTGTGCTCGCTTTATTTGATACTGGAGCTACACACTCTTTTATTTCAGAAAAGGCTAGTCAAAGATTAAAACTTAGACAAGTAGATGCTACTAATGCCTTAGAAGTTAGCATCCCTTCTGGAAAAACTGTGATAGCCAATAGAATATGCCTGAATTTGGAACTCGAGATTAACAAAAAGATTTTCATCACGGATTTATATGTAATCGACATGAAGGATTTTGATATAATCTTGGGAATGAATTGGCTAACTGCAACGTATGCAACTATACGTTGTCATGAGAGAGAAGTTATATTCCAGAAACCAGGAGAACCAAAGGTAATTTTCTTTGGAGCAAGAATGGGTTTGAAGATACCAGTTGTTTCAGCCCTGAAAGCTATAAAGCTAATGAGAAAAGAAGGTTGCCATGCTTTTCTGGTTAACCTAGTAGGAAAAGAGAAAGAGGGAGTAACGATAGATCAAGTCCCTATCATTCGGGAATACAAGGATGTTTTTCCACAGGACCTACCAGGGCTACCGCCCGATAGGCAAACTGAATTTACCATTGACTTGGAACCAGGAGCAGCTCCAATATCTAAGGCACCATATAGAATGGCCCCTAATGAGTTGCAAGAACTGAAGGTACAACTACAAGAGCTGTTGGACTTAGGTTTCATACAACCCAGTGTCTCACCTTGGGGAGCGCCTATTCTCTTTGTTAAAAAGAAGGATGGTACATTGCGAATGTGCATAGACTATAGGGAGTTGAATAAGGTGACAGTTAAGAATAAGTATCCCTTGCCAAGGATAGATGACTTGTTTGACCAACTAAGAGGAGCTAACGTATTTTCAAAGATTGATTTACGTTCAGGTTATCACCAATTGAAGATAAGAAAAGAAGATGTGCCTAAGACAGCATTTCGAACACGTTACGGCCACTATGAATTCTTAGTGATGCCATTTGGGTTGACTAATGCACCTGCTGTGTTCATGGATATGATGAACAGAGTCTTTCATCAATATCTGGATAACTTTGTTCTTGTGTTTATAGATGATATTCTTATCTATTCCAAAAGTGAGGAACAACACCAAGAACATCTACATATAATTTTGGAAACATTGAGGAGGGAGAAATTATATGCCAAATTTAGCAAGTGTGAATTTTGGCTCAGTGAGGTAATGTTCCTTGGCCATATTGTGTCATCAGAAGGAATCAAAGTAGATCCTGCTAAGGTTGAAGCAGTAAGTAACTGGAAGTCACCTTCCAGTGCACATGAGATAAGAAGTTTCTTAGGGTTGGCAGGCTACTATAGAAGATTTATTGAAGGATTTTCTAAATTGGCAAGACCAATGACACAATTGTTGAAAAAGAAGACTAAGTTTATTTGGACTGAGGAATGTGAGAAGAATTTCCAAGAACTTAAGAAAAGACTGACCACAGCTCCAGTATTGGTTATACCAGAAGGAAATGAAGGATTTGTTATCTTTACAGATGCGTCTAAGCTAGGGCTAGGGTGTGTGCTAATGCAAGACAAGAGAGTCGTTGCTTATGCATCTCGCCAGCTCAGGCCACATGAGTTGAATTATCCCACCCATGACCTAGAGCTTGCAGCTGTGGTACATGCCTTGAAAATTTGGAGGCATTATTTATACGGTGTCAGATGTGAAATCTATACTGATCATCAGAGTCTTAAGTACTTCTTTGAACAGAAGGATTTAAACATGAGGCAGAGAAGGTGGCTAGAATTAGTTAAGGATTATGATTGTACCATTCTCTACCACCCCGGTAAAGCAAATGTTGTAGCAGACGCCCTTAGCCGAAAAACCAAAGCAGAGTTAGGTTGTTTCCTAACACAAGAAGAAAGGTTAATTGAAGAATTTCAAAGACTAGAGTTACAGTTGGTTCAACCACCAGACTCTACTAAAGGACTTATAGCTACTTTAATAGCTAAACCCGATTTAAGGAAACGAATTGTGGAGGCACAAAGAGGGGATCAATTTTTGGAGAAGATGCGATTGAAAGTAAGATCTGAGGATTCAAAAGGATTTGCTGAAGCAAATGACAATGCTCTCATGTACGAAAGAAGAATATGTGTGCCCCACAATGAAGAGTTAAAGAATGAAATCATGATGGAAGCTCATGATACTCCATATACCGCTCACCCTGGAAGTACAAAGATGTATAGAGATTTGAAGAGAAACTTCTGGTGGCGAAATATGAAGAGAGAAGTGGCCTCATTTGTTGAACGATGCTTAACTTGTCAGCAAGTAAAGGCGGTACATCAACGACCATCAGGATTATTACAACCACTTGAAATCCCAAAATGGAAATGGGAACATATCAACATGGATTTTATAGTAGGATTACCAAAGTCAGTGCGAGGAAACACTGCGATATGGGTCGTTGTTGATCGATTGACCAAATCCGCGCACTTTTTGCCAATCAAGATGACACTTGGACTAGATAAGTTAGCTCAACTCTATGTGAAGGAGATTGTGCGATTACACGGAGTACCTGTCTCGATCACCTCTGACCGAGATACCAGATTTACTTCTAGATTCTGGATAAGTCTCCAAGATGCCATGGGAACACAACTAAATTTCAGTACAGCTTTCCATCCTCAAACTGATGGACAATCAGAAAGGACAATACAAATACTAGAAGATATGCTCAGAGGAGTTTTAACTGATAGAGGTGGAAGCTGGGAAAATGTTTTACCCTTAGTAGAGTTTGCCTATAACAACAGTTATCAGGCAACCATCGGAATGACACCATATGAAGCATTGTATGGCCGAAGATGTAGATCACCACTTTATTGGGATGAAGTGGGTGAAAGAAAGATATTAGGCCCTGAGATTGTTCAGACAACAATCGAAATAATTGATAAGATAAGAATGAGAATGAAGGAGGCCCAAGATAGACAAAAAGCCTATGCAGATAAACGTCGAAAGGATCTGTATTTTAATGTTGGAGATAAGGTCTTTCTCAAAATATCTCCTACTAAAGGAATTATACGTTTTGGCAAAAGAGGAAAATTGAAACCACGGTATATTGGACCATTTGAAATTCTTGAACGAGTTGGAGAGGTAGCTTATAGACTAGCCTTACCGCCAAGTCTAGCTGAGGTTCATAATGTTTTTCATGTCTCAATGTTGAGAAAGTACGTGTTTGATACTACACACGTTATAAAGAATGAAGAGATAGTCCTGAATCAGGATTTATCATATGAAGAAAAACCAGAGGCTATTCTTGACCAAAAGGTCCAAAAATTACGGAACAAACAGATATCACTGGTGAAAGTCCTATGGAATAACCATGGGAGAGAGGAAGCTACCTGGGAGCTTGAAAGCAGAATCAAGGAGTTGTACCCTGATTTACCCTATAGAGGTACGCAAATTTCGGGACGAAATTTTTATTAAGGAGGGTAGAATGTAATACCCCGAAATATTTTAGAGGGTTTTACTCAACTTATGTTACCTGAGGGTAATTTAGGTAAGAAGTTGGGTCCTTAAAGGACTCAAATAAAGGAAAATCGCAGCTAGGGAAATCTATTAAAATTTATTTTGGTCAAAAATTGCTTTAAAAATATGTTCTGATATTTTTCTTGGGTTGATAGAAAAATTTTCAAGCATCGTGCCAAACTTTGAATTTTCCAATTTCGAGTTCAAATGAACACTTGGCACAATTTTAGGGTGAAAGGTAATAGATTTGGATAACTAAGGCACATCCGTCATTATCCAATTTCTTTTTCGAAATATTATCCTATTTATTTTTCTTCTATAAATAGGAGGTTAAGGTTTCATTTTTCATTCATTTTCAAAATCGAAACGCCGAGCAGCTTCTAGAGAAGGTACGTCTCTAGTTTCCTATTTCATTTCCGAAATAGTCATTTTGAAGGTGTCAACGCATAGATCACAAATACGTGATTGAAATGATGACACGACGGACGATCACGATGGAAAATCATCGTGACCGCCGCCAAAAGTCGCCACCACCTTTCAAATCGGTAACTCTTTCGGGTCATCGAATCAAAAGGTGTCTTTAGGGTTTTATGTTCTATGTATATTTATATACATTTTCCATGTTGTCACTTTTTAATTTCGGGTATATTTTGGGTATCCGATTATTAAATTGTAGTCTTTTTCAGATCTATCCTTCGTGGATAGCCCTATCGTATTTTTAAACTCAAAAGTTGTTCCGTGTCAAAATATAGTATTTTTATTTAAAGTTTCATATTTTTCCAATGGGCAGATCTTGCGGTATGAATTTATTTGTACCGAATTAATTTTAGGATACGGGTTTGACCACCCCGTATGCCAAAACTTCCTAAACGGTTTTTCTTTATAAAAATGCCCTGAGTAAAGTTCCCTTAAGAGTCAAAATATTTTGATGATCCGGGTGCTGCGTATTAAGATAGTAGATATTATAATATTTACTTCATAGCTAAGAAAGGTTAGATTTTGACCTAATGGTAGTCATTCATCGAAACTAAGTTGCCGGATAATCTTGTAGGCACAGAAGAAGGAGACTTCTAGTTGAGATCAGAATCAGAATCTAGATCTAACTCAGATTACCAGGTGGGTTTTTATTATATAAAAATATGTTTCGGGTTATTAAGCCCTGATATTTATAAAATGAATATGATAGAATATCCAACTCATGACTGTATTTGATGTGCTCTCCTGACTCATGTAAGTCTTACTACTGTTTTTGGTGACGAAACTACAATGGTTCACGATATCTAGCCCCAAGCAAACAGGGCAGTGTCCAACCTTAAGCAGCCGGGTTGTGTACACGAACCGACTCACCGTAAGCATTCTAGGGGAGAGTTGCGCGCAATGATGGAACGAAAATGATTTTGTATACATGGAATTCACAAATTTTCTGTTTTGAAAGCTTTCCATGATATGCTCTCAATATGATTGGATATTCTATTTTATAAAATGATTCTGAAGGTTTTTCTCAAAAGTACCCACTGAGTGCATTAGTACTCACGCCCAAATCTTTTCAAATATTTTCAGGATGAGCTGCGGGATGGTGGACGGCTGTGCTAAGGCTGAAGGGCTATCTTTTGATGTATATGTTTCTTTTATGTGTGGAGTCCAACTGAGAACATGGTTACCTTTTGTGTCTGAATAAATGCACTGCGTTTTTGTCCGCTTACTCTGATTATTGTTATGGAGTGTTCGGTTCTCCGAATCCCATTTTATTTACTGTTATGGAGTGTTCGGTTCTCCGAATCCCATTTTATTTACGGTTGTGGAGTGTTCGGTTCTCCGAATCCCATTTTATTTACGGTTGTGGAGTGTTCGGTTCTCCGAATCCCATTTTATTTACTGTTATGGAGTGTTCGGTTCTCCGAATCCCATTTTCTTTACTGTTATGGAGTGTTCGGTTCTCCGAATCCCATTTACTTTCCGTTCCTGACAGGCAAAAGCCTGGCATTTATTTACTTTCCTTATTCAGACAGGCACAAGCCTGACTTTACATTACTTTCCATGTCAAGGCAAAAGCCTGGCTTTATATCGCTTTCTCGACAGACGAAAGTCTGGCATTTCTTTACTTTATGTATTTGGACAGACATCAGTCTGGCCTTTTTCATACCTAACCTATTAACAGTTAACCTTTGAACTGTTATTATTTACATTGAAGTTTGCCTTTGTTATTCTTTCTTGGGTTCATCCTAAGAGTCATGGTATCTGGTTTGAGTCATTTCATACGTTTTAAATGCGTGGATAGATCCATTTATAGAGGTTATGCTGCCCAAATTTTTGGGGCACTAACCTTATTTCTTTGATTGCTTCTGTTCAACAACCCCTTCCCCCTTCCCCCAAGTAGCGCACCGGTCCCCTGCCCTTCTCCCGGGATCGGGGCGTTACATAATGTGATCACATATCATCTATAGCATATTCATAACATATTCGGATATCCTCATATGAATCATATCAAATCCACAATGAGCAACATAAATATAAATCATAATTCATTTTTTTCATAATGGATGAAAGTTTAAATACATTTTCAAAAGATTTTTGGTAAGTAAGCCCACCTTCTAGCTAAAAGTAGTTGTCGCTTTAATCTCAACTCGCACGAACTAAACCTGCTGTCTCGGGTTAAGACTCATACATTCGTCCCATATTTTGCATTAAGGATAACAATAATCATAATAACAATTTCACATTTGACGTAATAATTCATACGCTCATTAAACATAGTGGAGACCGATCCTAATGTGATCACATATCATCTATAGCATAATCATAACATATTCGGATATCCTCATATGAGTTGTATCAAATCCGCAATGAGAAACATAAATATAAATCATAATTCATTTTTTCATAATGGACGAAAGTTTAAATACATTTTCGAAAGAGTTTTGGTAAGTAAGCCCACCTTCGAGCTAAAAGTGATGTCGCTTTAATCTTAACTTGCACAAGCTAAACCTGCTGCCTCAGGTTAAGACCTATATATAAACACTATGTCTTAGAATCTTATTAAGGTAATTAACCTATTCTATAATTGTAACAGCCCGGTCCCGAGATAGGAATTAATGAATGGGGACAGGGTGTTATTAAGGGATTTATGAATAAAGTCAGAAGATTAACGAAGAATGTTTACGTAAAGATATACTTTGAAAGATAGACGACGATACTCAAGGTTACTCGATTAAGAAGGAAACATGCTTTAGCAGAATAAAACGACTAACTAATCAGATACCAACAAGCATAGACCCATTCATAGGTCAAAGTGAATAAATAGATATCAGTGTGAATAAGCCTCTTCATAGGTGAAAGAAAAATATACTCGAGAAACGGAAATAAAACTTAATATGCATCTTATATATATATATAATCATGTTTGGGAAAATATTCATAGAGTCTTGATAATCATAATAGAACTTAAACAAAATTAGAAAGAGTGTATCAGAGTAGCAGAACACATAATGGGATTTCAAAAGAAACTTAGATAATAGCAAAACAATCTTGGCAGCCAACCCACATCCACAGCCACCAACATCCTCAGCATCTCAACCTGAAAACATTTGAAAAATAGGGGGTATGGACACTAATGTACTCAGTGGGTTTTGACAAAAACACTTTAATAACTTCAAGATATCCAATAATTAACTGACGGTATATGGAGAGCAAAATGCAAAAGCCCTCTCCATATCCGTAAAACCTTTTTCTTTTCTTTGGACCCAACCTAGCTCAAACCTGATGTCAACTGCACCCTTAGGCATGCTATAGGATAGAAGAGGGTTTACCTCAAACATCCAAACGAGTTTGCGAGAGAATTAACCCAGCAGTGACTCCCTTTAAAAGTTCTGAGCTCAAATCCTGCTTAAGAGAAATGCTAAGTTCCTTCCTTCCTTAATCTTGCAAGCAAAACCAATCTTAGAGAAATGTCTAAGGGCTAATCCTTTAATATAGCATGATCTCGGCCTACAAGGGATTTAACGCTACCCTAACAAAGCAATCCTTAATCGTTAACTATACGAGCTTTAATCAAAGCATAAACATTCAAATACGAAGAAGATGAACGTAAATAAATACGAATTGTAATTAAAGACAATTCTAAATATCTCATGCTAAGCATAAACAATACTTTAACATTTCTAGCATTTCTAAACATTCTAAACATGCTTGAGAGCTCAATTATAACATAATATCTTCTTTTCCTTCCTTCCTTGTACAGAGATCAATCAGGCAGAACAAAAATGCTTTATTGGATATCTCATTTATCCTATATGCTTCTAGAGCTTATTAGCTCAAACTTTAGATGAGTATAGATTTACCCACCTCGATCACGGAGCAGAAGATGAGGCAACGAGTTGATGATCCTTCCTCGAATTCCCACGAGGCTCACTTTCTCCTACAAAAGTCGAATTATCGACTTAGCGGTCTACTTCGAAGATTTCTAACTATTAACATGAAATTAAATAATACCCATCTTAAATACCCTTAATTAGGACTTAAACATGGAAAGCACGACTTTACGACTTAATAAGGTTTCGAGTAGGATTTATTTGAAGAACATCACATCTTGATTTCTCAAGTTCTAGACGGAAAATAACTTGAAAAATTTACTCGAAATAAATTGGAAATAACTTGAATGTTTTTTCTAAAATTAAACTTGGAAATAACACGACTCAAAAAACTCGAAAAGAGGGCACGAAACATAGTCGGAAAAATTAGTGTGAAACAACACGGGAAAGGGGGGCGCCGAGGCGTAGGGGTGCGCTGGCGGGCTCCCCCCCGCCGTGGCGCTCCCTAGCGTCGGCGGGCGCTTGTTGGGCCGAGGGGGTGTGGCACAGCGGCGCACCCCCCGTGGCGGGGCTCTCTCTTTTTTCTCTCTCTTCTGTCCAGTTTCTGGGCAATCTTCATCTGGGTTCTTTAGTGTTTGTCGATTCCTTCGACGAACACGAAGAATACTTTATAATTTTATTTTAAAAAAACATGCTTCGACAATTTTAAATTTACATGAAATGGCATGCTTTAACTTAAAATGAAATTTGGCATTAAAACGGCATAAACACGATAATCCTCCTTAATATAGAACAACGATGAAATCTTAAATATAACTTGAATAGAATTAAACGGAATAACGAGATTAATTACGAGAATTAATGACAAGAATACTAATGGAATAATAACGAGCAATATAACATAAATGTTATTAACTTGGAACTTTAACAAGAATCAAAATACAACTTAGACGGAAGGTAAACCAGCAATAATGAAGAACACGAAGAACATGAAGAACAAAAAGTAAATGCGGAATTAAGAGACGGAAAAAGAAATGGAATCAAGACCGACGAACAAGAATTGACGGGGTTAGGTGCGTCGAAGGAACGTGGCTAGCTCGGTGTCTCGTCGAGTCGCAACGGCGGCAGAGCCGCCTGCTATGACCCCATGGCACCCCTAGCACATTCCCTCACCGCATCCCTTCCACGCCACTCCGCTCGTCATCTTGCGGAATACTCACGAAGAACGCTTTTTACTTCGACAGAACTTTCTCGGCTCTCAAAGCTTTCTCACTCTCTCGAATGACTTCAGAATTAAAATCACCGCGAACTCAAATGACTTCAGAATTAAAATCTGAAAACATCGTCATACTCCTTGAGTAAAAACCTTTCTAACGAGACCACGAATGGCCATAAAAGAATTAAGATCACATTTCCCGAAAAGATGATTTTTACGAAAAACTGACCCTTAAAGTCGTGACTGACATCCGACCTCAATTAACCTTATTTAAATTTCTTCCTTAACTAATTAATAAACATTAACAATCCTCTAACCTTATCCAAAAATCTGGGGTGTTACGATAACGTAAATAAGGGTATAAGGTACATCTATAGAATAAAGTCGCGAAAAGACGACACCTAAAGATCAAACAGATAATCCTAGCTTTAAGCTATACACGAGCCCTTGATCGAGTATAAAATATGGATTAAAATCATAATACTTAAAGTAAGTTGTTAAAAAAATAATATTTCAATACCAATAAAGTATCACTTATAATACAATATGCTTAACTTGAAAATCCAAAACTAAACAAAAATAGAAAAAAAAAATAATGAAATGCATAAATAATGAACCCATGACCTTAACTATAAAATAATGACAACTTAACCACTATACTAGATGATTTTATAACATATAAAACAAACTATTTTAGTTAAATAGCTTCATAAATGCTGTGAATTAATACACAAAATAAGAATTAAAACTGCATCAAATAGTTTTGAACCCTAAACATAAACAGAATACTTAACCATTGGGCTAAGCCTTATTTTCGAAATTAATCATCCATAATTAATTATATATATAGTCCAGAAAGCTCTTATGATAAAAAGATTAAAAAGGATAAAATTACTTCAACAAGATTCGAACCATAGACCTCTCAATTATTAATCTGAACACTAACCATTAAACCATATGTTATTTTCAAAATTTAAATGATGTTATTAATTATATAAGGTTTAAAATCATCTTAGATAAAAATAATTAACATGAAATAAAACTTCATTAAGAGTGGTCAAACCCTTACCCTTTTAATTAACAAATCTGAACATATCCATTAAGCTAGATGGATTTTTCGAAATATATGATCTTAATTACAATGAAAGAGATTTAAAAATGCATGCAAGAAGATTTGAACCTTAGACCATTTTGATATTAATTTAAACATCGACAATTGGGCTACTCAACCTTATGGAAATATTAACCTATACTCTTTATTAAATAGTTTCATAGATCTAAAAAAAAATAACACACACACAAACACACGCCCAGAACACACACACACACACACACACAACTCACGGCACACACACACACACGTATCATATTCCATTTTATTTTATTTTCTTTTCCTTTTCATTTCATTAATCAACCATTTAACATCTAAAGTGTTCAAGAACACCATAAATAAAATTTAAAATATATTTTAAAGTCATCCATCCAAAACAGCCCCTAAATGACAATATATACTAAAATCGAAAATAAAGTTCAAATATAAAGAAAGAAATGAAGTATTGATAGACTAGGGATTAACCCATTCTTAGATCCAAAAATCGGAATCCTGAACTTCAAAATATCTTAAAAATAACCAAAGAAGAGGAAAGAGGAGAATAAGAGGATTCCAAAAATGTAACTGCATGTAAAAATAAAGGTCGATGGAAATTTTCCGGCCGACAGCTCCGGCAGCAATGACGGCGGCGTCGGCGGCGGGGAGAAGGGGAGGCGAGAAGGAGGCGAGAGGGAGAGAGAAGAAAGGGGGCTGACCTAAAAGTGGATTCTCACGAATGACCTAGCTAAAGAGTGAAATTGGTATTTATATCCCTCCATATTTTAACCTAAAATTTAATTAAATTCCTAATTAAATCATAATTTGGTCAAATGAAGTCCAACTTAGGTGAAATCAGTTTCTATGGATTCGTATCGACGAGCACTATCATCTACCATATTCGATCATCTCGTTTCGACAACTGTAGGTATCGAAAATAATTAAAAACTTAAATAGGCTAAAAAGCTCATGAATTGAGCCTCAACATTAAAATGCCTAAATTTATTTATTTGGGCCATGAAATCATAATTAAAATAGAATTGGGCATATTAGTAAATTTTGGGGTGTCACACAGTATATATGAATTTCAAAAGGAAACTGTACGTTGCATAGAAAATACATATACATTACACAAAATACTTAACAACGTTAAACCAGAGCCAATTAAATGTAAATTATTTGTAAAAACAATTTAAACAATTATTTGCCGCATTTCCTAAGATAATCGATAAATGTCTTCAGATTCTTATAAGAAGACCCTCCTTCGCTGACACTCAAGGCACATATGTCCTTCAATTTAAACACATTTTCCTTATACTTATTATCAGAGAACAACATGTTGATTTTCATCTTGATTTCATATCTAGATCTCATTCCATTTTCATCACAATTAATTCTCAATCCAACCTCCCACTTATCACAAATATAACACTCATTATGGGTTTGTTCAGCAAAATAAGGCCAGCATAGATAAGGCACTCCTTTACTCACTCCTTCTAGAGTCGAGTTCCACCCACAATGCGACATGAAACAACCAACAGCAGGATGAGAAAGAACACTATTTTGAGGCGCCCATTCAACAATCTTTCCGAATTCACTCACTCTCTCCAAAAATCTATCCGGGTAGACGGCCCGTGATCCGTTTGCAAGGTCCAGCCGAACAACCCACAAAAAAGCCCAGCCCGACAGCTCAAGCCCGAGAGCCAATTCATCCAGCTGCTGCTGAGAGTAAACGGCTAAGCTTCCGAAAGAAACGTAAACAACTGATCCGGCCGGTTTGGTATCCAACCAGGTCAAGCAAGATGCATCTTCGGCGTAAAAGTTGATAGAATCGGAACTCGATTTCTCCGTGTTTGTCCTGTGTAAATGTAGCGGTCCAACAGGAAGGAAATTGGGGTGTAAATCAGAAGCTGCGGGTTCAAGTTCATAGCAAGAATTCCATAGTACCCACTTAGCTTTATAAGCAGCTTGATATGATTTCAAGCTTTCAAAGATGATCTTTTGTGTTTTTAGGTCGTTAGGAGCGCTCCAAGGAAGTTCATCTTTTCTCCAGGCTGATATGTTGTCTGACAGCCTGATTAGATCAACTTTCTTCAGTGATCCTATAATTCCTCACCATAAATAAACATAGTAAAAATAAGGTGTAATATGAGACAGCATTTAACCAAAAAAATAAAAAAATAAAAAGGTGAATGATTGTACCATTTACGTCAAGATTTCCTTGTTTAATGAGGTTTGGAATGTGAAGTATGACCGCAAAGGACGCAATGGAAGGCGGTGAAAAGCCGACAAATTCGGCTCCCATCATTTCTGCAATGTCCAAAGCCCAGCCAAATCCGAGATCAGCGATGACACAACTGATTTTCTCATTAGGATTGGATCTGTTGATCTTCTCTATCAAATCTGACAAGGTTTCTGGCATCGTTCTTGGAAGACTTTCCAACAGCACATAGGGGTCGTTTGGATCCTCATCGGATTTGAGGCCGTCTGGGATTGAGGTCAGTATCATATTGCTTTCATCTTCAGAGGAAAATTTTGCAGCAGCAACTATTTTATCATGTACAGTTTGGGGGTTAACAAACGTGACCTTAATCCCTTGTTTGGCTATTTCGCGACACAGACTCATCAGCGGCTTCAGATGGCCTTGAGCCGGGGCTGGCAAGGCCAATACGTGAGATTTGTTGCCAGCCATAGATATTTAGCTGCTTCAATTCTTCAAGAATAATCTTAATGATCAAGTATATATGGTGACTGTAACTCTGTAAGGTATACACCATATATAAGAAATTGAGTAATGATAGTTCAAGTTTGAGCATGCATGATTAATTTGAACACGATGGTAAGGGTTCTATTATGAAAGAGACCCTACACCAAAGGTTAATAACAAGATTAAAAAAAAAAAAAGTTGTGGAAAATTTCATCATTTGCTGGAAAAATTGTTACAATTTTCAGTTCATGTCTTATAACTTTATTTTTTATTTTATTCAAGGGAAATAATGTAATCTTCTAATACATTATTATTCTATGATTATAATTATATATAACAAATAGATGAGTGTAATATAATATATAATTATATTAGTAAATACAATTATAATAACCATTAACTTTTTTTTCAAAATTAATAAAATTGGGAAGGGACGTAATTGTTCGGATGAAATCATCTGCTACACTTTGTGCAACACTTGGTGCTACACAATTTATTAAGTTTTTTTTTGATTTTTTTATTTAATTTCAATTTATTGTGCAATATTTTAATTTTAATTTTACACTTATTAATTACAAATTCATCCTATCCAATTAGGGTATATAATTAATTTTTCAATATTAAATTTTATTTTCTAATTCATAATTGATTATTTTGAAAAAAAATAACTATATACCTTAATTGGGTAGGATGAACCCTAATTAATAAGTGTAAAATTAAACTAAAGTACAATAAATTTAAATTGAATAATAATAAATAAAAAATTAATAAATTTAATAATGTAACATCAAATATTGTACAAAGTGTCGTAGAGAATTTCATCCGATAATTATTGGGCAAATGTGTTTGACAAAGAAACTAATATATCTCCTAACAATATAATGTGTCTTTCTTCTGAAGATGCACCTTTGCCATTGGGTACAACTTTAAATGTAAAATCTACATAAACACCAAATTACATTATAAAAATCATTAAAAAAAACTCCTCGTTGAGTGCAAGAAAACCCCTTTTCTTTCTTGCTTTTGTTATAATTATAATTTATTTTATTCAACACTAGTGTTTCTTGGTTCAAATAATTGTAAAGACTTCGTGTTTCATGTGGGTTTATTCCTTGAGAACCCATTTGCCTTTAAGCGGGAGAAATTATTACCTTACAAAACAATGAAAAGTAAAATGGGCACACTTGTGTGAGACATCTTGCGTGACGGATATTATTTAATCCAATAAAGTGGTCCCCCTCCTTTTTCTTTTTCTTTTATTTTTTTTAATGATCTTCCCTTTTTCCTTTTATTTTTTATATTTAATTTTTAATTTCTTCCCTCGGCCCTCTTGTATATATATTATGCGACTTTTTGTTGCTAAATTAGAAGTCCCTAGTTTAATATGTAGAAAGGGAAATGACTAGTTGGGCCTTTAGACCGTTATTGTTTTTTATTTGGGCCTCATTTTCTCAAAATCTGTTTTTAACATTCTTTTTTTTCTTTTTTCTTTCCTTTTTTTTTTCAAAAATGAATACTTGCAAACTAATTAAAATTGGTGGAATTGTAAAAATAAGAGTTAGATATGGAAATTCGAGTCCCACTGGCCACTAGAAGAGCATGGGTACTTTTCACCGACGTGTGTAGAACTTTAAAATTACGTGTTGCCATGTGGCTATTGATCTCGTTTATTTGTTTGCATACGTGAGACTCCACCCCACAGGTAATGATACTTCAATTCATAAATAATGATACTCATATGTGAGTTAATGATACTTCACTTCATAAATCATAGTTAATAATATTTATCTATTTTGATCCGATAATTAGTTTTTAATCATGAATAATATCATATTAAAATCCACTTCCGAGTTAATAATACTTCATCCATAATTAATGATACTTCACATACAGTTAATGATACTTCACCAGATATATATCTAAGGATAATTTACTTAATAGTTAATGATATTTATCTCAATTTGAGATTATGTTTGAACTGATACTTTTCTTTCTAATTAGTGATACTTTCTTCTGCAATTACTGATACTTTTCTTCTAATTAGTGATACTTTCTTTTGCAATTAGTGATACTTTTTTTCATAGTAATGAGACTCCACTTCACAGGTAATGTGTAACACCCTAGATTTTTGAATAAGGTTTAGAGGATTCTTAATGGTAATTAAGAAGTTAAGGAAGAAATTTTAATAAGGTTTAAGTAAGGTCAAATGTCAGTCACGACTTTAGGGGTCAGTTTTCGTAAAATCGTCTGTTCGGAAAATTTGATCTCAACTCTGTTATAGCCGATTTTGGTCTTTTCATAAAGGTTTTAACTCAAGGAGTATGCCGGTGCTTTCGAATTTTAAATCTGATATCGTTTGAGGTTCCGGTGATAAAAAAACGTATTTAAAAGATGAATGAATAGTAACTTATGCGTGCATTCGTGTTTTGAGAAATTTATGAAATCCTCCTCGTTCATCCGAGTCTAGTTCTGTCAAGCCCAGGCCCCTCTTATGGTAAATGACTCAAGGATTCCGTTGGCATTCACGAATTTCCATTCTGAGGTCAATCAAATGCTCGGGAGCAAAATCTGTCAGTATGAGTGAATAGTAAAAAGTAATTCCAAAAAGAGAATTTTTGCTCGTCTTTCTTCTGACGACCCCGTCTTCATCACGAATCAGGTTGGTTCACTAGTATTCGAGCCACCGAGTCTTCTGGTATTTTTAGATTTCGTGTCTGAGATCATTTGGACCTCGACATCGAATAAAGCAGCTTTTAACCGAACCCGAGGTAACTTTTACAGTATTCTTGTACTGAAGTGGCTTCCATTGGAAGCCAAAGCTTTTCCTATAAATAGAGGGCCACCCCTCACCATTCATTTGCTCATTTCATCCATTCTTTTCACATCCAAGAGAGTGGGAAAGCTCCGAGAGAAAAGTTGAGGTTCTGTCGAAGTAAAAAGCGTTCTTCGTGAGTGTTCTGCAAGACGACGAGCAAAGTGGCTTGGAAAGGATGCGGTGAGGGAAGGTACTAGGGGCGCTGTTGGGTTGTAGCAGGCGGATCTGCCGCCGTTGCAACTCGACGAGACGCCGAGCTAGCCATCTTCCTTTGACGCACCTAACCCCATCCATTCTTGTTCGCCGGTCTCGATTTCCATTTCTTTTCTGTTTTTAAATTCCGCATTTACTTTATGTTCTTCATATTCTTCATTATTGCTTATTTACTTTCAGCCTAAAGTTATATTTTTTTTCTCGCTAAAGTTCCAAGTTAATAGCGTTTCTGTTATATTTCTCGTCGTTATACTCGTTATTATTCCCGTTGTTATTCTCGTCATCATTTCTTGTAATTAATCTCGTTTATTTCATTAAAGTTCCGTTCAAGTTTATATTTAAGATTTCGTCATTTATTCTAAGTATTCAAGAAGGATTGTCGTGTTTATTCATTTATAATGTTAATTTCTTTTAAAGTTTAAAGTATGTTCATTTCTATATTTTATTCAAAGTTCTAAGCCTTATTACAAGTTTAAAACATCGAGGAAAGAGAGAGGTGAACGAGTAATGCCTCGACCAACACTTTGATCGAAAGTTTCAGAAGTTCGTGATGGAGCACGGACCGTGCAAGGGTTGCACGGCTCGTGCAAAGCCATCCAGAACTCACGGCATGAGTCTGGGAAGCTAGCACGGACCGTGATATGCTTGCACAGTCCATGTCGGAAAGTCTAGGCATTTTATTTCTCATCCATTAATTAGCACGGCCCGTGCTATGATTGCACAACCCGTGCAATGCTTATGCCACCCCGTTTCTTCTTCAATCATGTTCTAAACTCGAGTTTTTCAAACCCTCGTATTTTCTAAAGGTTCTAAAGTCGTGCTATCTATGTTTAAGTCTTAGTTAAAGGTGGATAAGCTAGATATTTTTTAAATTCTTGAATAGATGTTATAATCTTCGGAGGAAGCCGCTAAGTCGATGATTCGACTTTTGTAGGAGATAGTGAGCCCCGTGGAAATCCAAAGAAGGATCGTCAGCTCATTACTTTATCTTCTGTCTAGTAGTCGAGGTGGGTAAATCTATACTTATCTAAAGTTTGAGCTAATAAGCTCTAAAAGCATGATAGGGCAAATGAGATATCCAATAAAACATTTTTGCTCTGCCTGATTGATCTCTGTACAAAGGAAGGAAGGAAAGGAAATTATTATATGTTAAGTAAGCTCTCAAGCATGTTTAGATATGCTAGAAATGATTAAGTATTGTTTATGCTAGCATGAGATAATTAGAATTGCTTTAATTGCAATTTATGTTTATGCACGTTCATTTCCTCGTATCTGAATGTTGGATTTTGCTAAAGTTTATTTAGCTAAGCATTGCCTTTTAGGGTAGTGATAAATCCCTTATAGGCCGAAATCATGCTAAAGTAAAGGATTAGTCTTAGCCGTTTTCTTTAGGCTCGATAATTCTAGTAAAGTTAAAGAAGCTAAGGAATTAAGTTAAGGATTAAGGATAATGAAGGAAGGCTAAGTTAAAGGAAGTAAGGTTAAGGAAGGAAGTTTAGAAAGGAAAAATATAGTTTTTCTTATAACCAGGTTTGAGCTCAGAATTCATGATCTTTGATCATTAAAAGTGAGTCACTGTTGGGTTAATTCCCTCGCAAACTCGTTTGGATATTTGAGGTAACCCCTCTTCTATCCTACGGCATGCCTAAGGGTACAGTTGACATCAGGTTTGAGCCAGGGTTGGGCCCAAAAGTAAAGAAAAGGTTTTGCGGATATGGAGAGGGCTTTTGCATTTCGCTCTCCATATACCGCCAGTTTATTATTAGATATTTCTTGAGTTATTAAAGAATATTTTATTAAAACCCACTGAGCACATTAGTGCTCACACCCTCTTTTTGAAATGTTTTCAGGTTGAGATACTGAGGATGATGGTGGCTGTGGATGTGGGTTGGCTGCCAAGATTGTTTTGCTATTATATAAGTTGCCTTTGAAATCCCATTATGTGTTCTGCTACTCTGATACACTCTTTATAATTCCTAAGTTCTATTGTGTTATCGGGATTTTATGAATATTCCCAAGACATGGTTATATATATTGATGTACATTAAGTTCTATTCCTGGTTCTCGAGTATATTTTTCTTTCACCTATGAAGAGGCTTGTGCACGTTCATATCTGCTTATTCGCTTTGACCTATGAATAGGTCTATGCTTATTGGTATCTGATTAGTTAGCCATTTTATTCCGCTAAAGCATATTTCCTTCTTCCTCAAGTAAACCCGAGTATCATCACCTATCTTTCAAAAGTATATATTTATTCTTAAACCTTCTTTGTTAATCTTCCGTCTTAATTCAATAATCCCTTAATAACACCCCGTCCCCATTCGTTAATCCCTATCTCAGGACCGGGCTGTTACAGATGGTATCAGAGCAGGCTTGCAACTCTGCAGACCTGTCTCTTTGTTTAAGTTAAGCTAAGTTTTTATATGCATATGAATTGCTTCGTGATAAGTTACAGCAGCAACTCACAGCTCACCATTACCCTCGTATCCTCAACCAAAAATCAAGGTATGATAGTATAGAGATTTTAGATTTTAAATTCATGAATTTTGGAATTCACGAAAGGAAAAGATTTTAGCAAGCATACCTCTTTTATGGATAAAGGGGAAACCTTGGAAATAAAATTCTAAGTGAAAAGTATTCGGGTAAAATGATTCTCTGAGAAGGAAAGTTTGTGAAAGAAGTTCTTGATCACAAGGAAAAGTGTTTAAAAATCTAAACCTATGTCACTACAAGAAAATCGCTCATACACCACGGGTAATAACCGTTGTGTATGATAAATCCCAACTGTGGTCTAGGTGGGCGTCGTCTATGCACAGGCTCATACACCACGGGTAATAATCGTGGTAATTTTACCATGGTTTTATCAAAACCGTGGTTAATTTACGATGGTCGCATACACCACGGTTATTCACCGTGGTAATTTAACCACGGTTTTCAAAAAACCGTGGTAAATTTATGAAAAACCGTGGTAAATTTACGATGGTTACAAAAAATTGTGGTAATTTTACCACGATTTTGATAAAACCGTGGTAAGTTAACCACGATTTTTTAAAATCGTGATAAATTTACCACGGTTCTCTATTAATACTGTGTTAAAGTTACAACCGTTCTTATTAAAACCGTGGTCATTATTTTTTTTTGCTCTATTTTTTAAATTAGTTTTATCCTGTATAAATCCCAAATTAAAAAATAATATAATTAATAATCATCCAAAAATACAAAATATCATTCAATACACAAAATATCATTCAAAATATAAAATATCATCAAAATACAAAAATCTCATCCAAAATTTTATATTAAACCATAACTATCCAAAATACAATATCTCATCCAAAATCAAAATTCATTGTTACAAAGATCTCAATTACTTATTCAAAACTACTACATAAATTCAAAGTTCTATTACAAAGTTCTTACTAGTTTCATTAGCGAGCACGAATGATTTATTGGAGAAATAAAAAGACCACAATAACCTGCAACATATGAAAAGACAAGTAATTAATTACAAGGCCTTAAGTTATCACAATATTATTTGTTCAAGCAGTACAATCAAAAATATTATCTGACAAATAAAATGATCACGAATGGTAGTATCCATTTTTAGAAATTGTACATTACCAGTCAACATAATCAATATTTATATATCATCTATCATAAATGTTTTATAAATTTCCAAGGCACCTAAGTCAAAATTCTTCTGAGTATAAAATTTAACTTATGACTACTCACCATGGAAAGAGTTGGCACATCAGAAGGATCGAAATCCTCACAATGTCTAGGATCAATGGGAACACAAACATGGCCTACAAAGAAATAGAAATTGTGAAATAATATAATATGTTTAACTTAAAAATGAGAAATTTAGCATAACAGTTATTTGCAGAGAACAATCATGAATTAGAAAGACGCAACTCAAAAAACTATTCAAATTATCATATATAATTTATTTATTTTTTGGTTGAGCTTTTTTTCACCTGAATGAGGAAACTACCAAAACAGCATTTACATGGAAACAAAGCACAAATAATACATCCTTAAAGGAGAATCAAAGAGAATTCATGTGACTGACAAAAAAGTTTCTTACTTACAGATGGGCATTTAGATAGAGGGGGGGTCAATAACTAAAAGTTTTTCACTCCAAGAAGCAAATTCTCTTGAGCTTCTAATATAATATTGATACCAGAAGTCATACCTTCTGTCTCCCAGATTGCAAACGATGTTAAAGTTAACCCCATCGAACAACATTGATATATTCACGTAAGCGTTTCTTATCCTGCCACAACTCAGAGTAATGGCTGCCAGAGTTACAAGTTAGGAAGGCTATCAATTATTTTACAACAAAGGACAAACAACAATTAAAAAGCACACCAGCAAGCAAATTGCCAGATGATTTAATTACTATCACAGTAAAGTCAAGACAATTTGTTTCTCTTGCTCTTTACATAGCAAGCAACATAAGATTTTTAATTACTTGATACACATATGGATTAAACTGAAATGCATTTACCAAATGGAACTTCTGAGAGCAGTTGAAAAGGATTCAAGTGCCTCTGCTAAAGAACAAACTTTCAAGAACAGTGTATATTCAAGAGATAACTACCTCACGAGAACCAGAATTTCCTATATGGCCTCCCTGCATCCTCATCTTACATGTACTGACACAAAAAATGATCATTAGATGATAGTCGAGAATTACCAACACAAGTTCCTCAGAACCCTACTCCCCTAGCCCTTATCAATAGATTATAAATAAATGTACAGCACCATGCTTCCTAGATACCTACTGCATCTAATGCTCAGATCAGATTACACATATTGTAGCAGGAGGGGGGAGTGATAAAATTTCCTCTTTTACTAAAATAAGATAAAACAACCAGAATCATGAAAGTTCAGCTAGAAATGCAAAATGTTGCTAGTTCTTATTAAACATACACTAATGTCCAAACACTTTTAGTCCCAAAAGTTACTTTTTTGGTCCCAAATAATTTTTTTCGACAATTTTGGTCCCATAAGATTTTTTTCCGACAATTTTAGTCCCATAAAAAAAAATTTTAACAATTTTAGTCCCAAACCTAACGGAAAAATATAACTACCGTTAAAAGTCAAACCACTTGTGTTTCTGTATTTTTATCGCTGAATAGCTGAGAAGAGTGAAAACCTAAATCTCAAAATCAAAACCCCAAACCCCCAAAATCAAAACCCCAAAATCAAAATCCCAAAAATCAAAACCCAAATCAAGCACAAATCGCCATAAAATGGGGAAGGAGGCAAGCACAAAATCGACGCAACCCGATGATGAAAGAGGTGATTTTTATTCATTTTTTCATCGTAAGCACAAAATTTACGTAACTCTATGAAATTCTTTGTTCTAATCTTTTAATTTTCAAGAGTTTTTTCACCTCCCCTGTAGAAGTCGACGTCTTAACCTGATTTTCTGAGCTCAGTTGATTGTTGAAGAGAGCTGGGTGCTTACCTTATTATTTTATTATGAAATGGAAAAAAGAAAATTGGAGCCAAATGGGACTAGTTTGGTGTTTTCTTCTATGCTCCTCTATCATGTGGCCTTTGCTTGCTTTCTGGGAATTATATATTTCATTTTTGGTTTACATAGTTTCGAGCCATTGAATCCTCTAGGGTTTACCAACTTCTTCTGTTAGTTCTTTTCATTTTCCCAGTAGTGTTGTGGTTGCTGGCTCCTTTAATATTTTCTTCTATGACCCTGATGGGTGGTCATGCAGTTCTTATAATAGGACTCTATGAGACTCTTAGGTAATCATGTGGGAAGAAAAAATGATTTATGGTCCTCTGGCCATGGATTGTTAACAGAAGGAGCTGCCTAAATTTTCCATATGATTGAAGAATTTTGGTGATGATTTATTTATTAATTTATTTTCTTATTTACCAGTATGTAAAAGTTTCACTTCATAAGCAGAACAGTTTAATGTGTTTGTGTTTGCTAGCTTTTATGCATCTTTTCCTTGCCCTGGGGGATTGGGTTTTGCAAAAAATTGGGAAGTTGAAATTAAATTTTGTTATGTACATGCATATATATGATATTTACTTTGGTTGCCACAAGGTTTCTACTTTATTGTATTATTTATGAAGAACTAGACTAATGGCACTAGGAAGTATGCAGTACATTGGGGGATTTGTTTTGATGGGAATTACTTGAATTTGAGGGATTGGAAATTCAATCTGGATAGCGGGATAGTTGAAATTCAATCTGTATTTCTACTGTCTATTTCAGGTTTTTGAGTGGGAGAAATTTTAGTGAGGAATTATTCTACTTTGTATGAATTTGATGCATAAATTTCCTCACTCAGGGCCTGTTATCAGTGAGATCATTTGATCTAGTAGAACTCTTATAAATGACATGTATTTCTACTGTCTATTTCAGGTTTTTGACTGGGAGAAATTTTAGTCAGGAATTATTCTACTTTGTATGAATTTGATGCATAAATTTCCTCACCCAGGCCCTGTCTATTCTACTGTCTATTTCAACTCTCATTATTTTTCCTCATCCAGGCCCTGCATAAATTTGATGCATAATTATTCTACTATCTATTTCAACTCTCTTTATTTTTGTTAATTATTTTAAAATTTAATACTAGTAAATTCATTGTGATGTACTTTTTACAGATGTTAAAGATTCAAGTAATGACAGTGATTTTTCTGAAGAGATACCCACAAATGAAGAAATTGTAGATGATATGTTTTTTGAGGATCATGTTGATAAGAGGTTGGAGTTCAGTGGTTTGATTGATAATTATGACGAATCTGAATCTAATGAGACAGAGACAGAGAGCGACTCTAAAGCAGAATTTGAGTCTTCACCTTCAGATTATGATTGCGAACATAATAATATGTTCAGTGAAGTGGACATATATAACCCATGCTATGCACTTAATCAAGTCTTCAGCAGCAAAAAAGTCTTCAGAGAAAGTATTCATTCTCATGCAATACAAACTAGAAGAAATATCAAGATTGTTAAGAATGATGAGAGAAGAGTTTATGCCAAGTGTTTGGGCTTGAATTGTGAATGGCGTATTAATCTTTTGAAGATTAATAAAGAACAATCATGGCAGGTTAGAGAATACCATTCCAAGCACAATTGTAGTGCAAGTATGAATGTTTCCAATGTGGAGTCAGCTTAGCTTGCGAAGAAGTTTGAAGAGGAATTTAGGTCTGATGCTAAAAGAAGTACCCAAGGATTTAGAATTGATGCTATAAGGCATATTAAGGTCAATGTCAATCATACTCAGGCTTATAGGGCTAAGAGAAAGGCATTCCATAGTATTGATGGTTCATATGAAAGTCAATATGCAAAGTTGTGGGATTATGCTCAAATATTGAGATCCTCTAATCCTGGGTCAACTGTGATTATGGCTTTGGAAGAAGCTGGTGGGTCCAATGCTCCTAAGAGATTTAGTAAAATGTACATCTGTTTTGATGCACTAAAAAAAGGCTTTCTCTCAGGGTGCAGACCAATTATTGGAGTAGATGGATGTTTTCTCAAAGGTCCACATAAAGGACCAATTCATTGCCTTAAAATTATAATATGTGTATCTATTTTCATTGTCTTAGGTTGATGAAGAGATGGTACAGGTTGAGGAGACGACTCAAGCTGATGAGATGACACAAGAAGAAAATCATCCTCTATTTGGTGCTGTAAGTGTTTCACAAGAGGAACCGCAGTCACAATTAGTTTTTCCTAAACAACCGTCAAAGAAAAAAGTGAATATGAGAGCACCTGCACCAATGGCACACCACGCTTATGAGTTTACTTCTAAACCAACAGCTTCATCATCCCAAGACTACAAAGTCATAACTAAAGGGGGTAAGAAATTTGTTACATTGTCTGAGTTAGTTGCTGTGGGAAAGAGTTCAACAAGCATGCAAAAAAATGTTGGTGGGAATATGAAAAAATAGGTTGGTGATATTAGTTGGTAATATGGCTTATACTCTGTAGCTAGTTTGCTGGATATTTGCCCAATTTTTTTGCTGGATATTTCCCTTCTTTGTTGAACTGGGAAGATGGAATTGTTGTTTTTGTTGGGCATTTCTTTTGTTATTTGATTCCCCTTTCATTTTGCAGAACATTTCCATGGTGAAATGATGGTCTGTTGGGAATTTCTTTTGTATTATGGTTCAGTATTAGTTCAATATTGGTATTGAAAATACTTTGCACTTTTTTGTCGATGTTTAATTTGATATTGTTGATGTGCTTGAGGATGCCATTTTTTTTCTTAATGATTTGCTGAAAAAAATGAAGATAAAATGTCCTCTGTGACTATATATAACAACAGCTGAAAAATGGCTGGAATTAAGCTGATGGTTTTCCCTCCAAAAGGCTTGTAATAGGTATTTCACGCAAGTGGTTTGACTTTTAATAGCAGTTATATTTTTCCGTTAGGTTTGGGACTAAAATTGTCAAAAAAAATTCTTATGGGACTAAAATTGTCGGAAAAAAAATCTTATGGGACCAAAATTATTGAAAAAAAAATCATTTGGGACCAAAAAAGTAACTTTTAGGACTAAAAATGTTTGGACCCTATTCTAATGGGACCAAAAGTGAAATTTACTCATTTTTTAATATAAAATCTGTAAAATCAGTAATTAATAAAATAATTATATTAAACCTGCAAAAATTAATTAACCATCCAAAAAAATATATATTTCGAGACAGAAGCATCTAGAATACAATCTTTCGATACAAAATCATCCAAAGTACAATAATATCTTAAGACAATTTATCTAACTAAAATATTATATAACATATTTAATGTTCAATTACAAAAGGCATGTATGCTTCTCGATCTTGTCATCATTACCCAAGCATAAAGCGACATCAATTCAAGTTTAAACACCACCATGTCCTAAGCCAATTAATATCCCTTCATAAATATTTAAATATCAATGCTTAAAAAAATCACGAGCTCGAAATAGTAATATAACCTTTTTCAGCATAATTATGAAAACACGTCTTCAGCTACTATATTCTGAATATGGTGATCTGTAAACTAATGACATGATGGATTCGATCTTTGCAGCATATACACTAGCCTGTTACACATATTTTTGCAATCAAAATTTATCAAGATAAGATGTTGATTATCATTTAATTTCATTATCATTGTCTGAACAACCTATTTCCAAGAAATTACGTATGTTCAAATTGTCTTTCTATTTTTGGCATTTTTTTCGGGCTCCAAAGGTTATATGGCTAGTACTAGTAGTATCAACTATCAAGAATGGAGTGTTGTTTCTTCTAGATTAATTCAAGAAAAAAATTAATTACTTAATCATATTCTTTCTTCATAATCAACGAAAAATATATGTAAAGATTTATATTTCATATAACCGAGTAGACAAAGCTGCTAAGATATTATTCTAATCATTGATTGAAAAGTCAATAATGTGCATTAATATTAGCTGAACTTATAGCAACATCATGACAAGTTTCATTCTGCACATTATAAAAGATTGTTTAGTAGCTATCTTATTTTCTTAGATTTCAAGGAAATTGCAGTTTCAATTATACATTGATGTGAATCTTTTCTCTGATTCTCCTATTTGTGATTTCCCCATTGCTGCTCAAGTTCCTAATATTTGGTAATCATAACTTTAATACATTGAAGAAATTATTGCTGTGCTATTGAAAGATGATATTGAAGGTTAAATATTGCAAAAGAAGCTACTGCTTTCCTAAGTATATTCTTTCCAACTTATTCAAAATTTAGATAAGGAGAAATAAATTCATTCAAAATTCAGATAAGGAGTAATAAATTCAAAGAATCAGATCACATTAAATGTATTCTAGTAGCAGATAGGTGTGCTGCAACCTTCTAAGCATTTATAAGAGCATGTAGTTTTAACTGAAAGAACACATGTAGATTTAAGCGCATATGAGCAGGATTTAACTTCTCTTAGCATCATATAACACAACTGTACAATGTCTCCAAAACTGCACCAAAAAAGAGCTAGCATTCAAACTCACATAATGTAAACAGCTGGGAACAGAGGTAAAAGCAAGGCAAGGCTGGGGCTAAATTAGACATTTCAGGCCCAGCACACCAGCCAACCCATTATACTCAGAAATTGATAAGCACCAGGTAGAAAAAAGAAACATTGCACCTGCAGATGACAATAGATAGAGCTATAAAGATAACTCGAAGCAAACATTAATAAGACTAAGTAGAACCACTTTAATACGACCCAAATAGAAAAGGTAGATTTATAAGTTAGTAGACGTATATCCATATCGAATAAAATAACCTACCAATTTCATAATGTTTATATATATTATATAGTTTGTTTCTCCATACAACTAGTAGAAAACATTTCTTGTCCAAGTTATTGATCATTTGCCTTTTACGTAAGGGAGTAAACAATTAAATATATCTTGTCATTAGTTGCCACTGCAGTAGAACATCAATATGTGGTTTTACTTTAAGCATATACATATTTTTTTCTATTCTTTCTTTCTCGATGTATATCCACGGGTTTTTGAATTCAAATTTAGTAGACAAGGCAGACAAGGCATAAGACTTAAGCAGACAAGTTGGTTGGGCTGGGAAGCTCCTTCCGCAGTATTGGTTGGGTTGTTACCCTCAGGTGCCTTTTATGTCCGTTGCTGACCCCATTCCTGGATCTCTCCAGTCTAGAATGGTGTCGTGGCGGCATCCGGAGGCACCCTAGGTGAAGCTCAACACGGATGGGTCTTTCTCGACGGATCTTCAGATGGCAGCTGGTGGGGGACTTGTTCGGGATCATACAGGATCGCTTTTGGCCAGTTTTTGTGGGCCCCTGAGGGCGGCCTCCAGCTTCGACGCCGAGTTCCAGGCTCTACTTCACGGTCTTCGGCTCGCAGTTCAGTATTCGGATCATGTTTGGATCGAGATGGATGCGGCTTCTGTTGTGTCGGTGTTGCATTCGGGATGTCAGGGCTCGGCTGCTACCCGGCATACGCTTACCTCCATCAGATTGTTGTGTAGAGGTCGGCATGTTCGGTTCACGCACATTCATCATGAGGGGAACCGGGCGGCTGATTTCCTGGCTGGTCGAGGGGCCCAGACCTCGGCTTTGACATTTTATGATGACGTTTCAGCACCTCCATATCTGCTCTCCTTGGTACGGATGTATCAGTTGGGTTACCCCAACTTTTGATTTCGGTACCATTGATGCGGCTCGTGGTCTTTAGTTTTTGTTTACTTTATTGTTATGGTTTGGTTTTTGTTTGGAGTCTCAGTTGGTTTGGGGCTACGCTCCACGTGTTTGTGATTTATTTAGTCTAGGAGTTAGCATTCGAGTTGTGGATGCACCTCCTTTGTTTATTTTTCTTTTATCAGGTTCTCGTTCTTGGTTAGGGATATGTTCATTTTTGGGACATATTCCGCCCATGACATTGTACGAGACGTTTCAGTATTTATTTACAGGCTGGACATGGTGCCGAATGCCCCACCCTTACGGGTGTTTTATTTAAAAAATAAAAGACTATCATGGCCCTATGATTGTCAGCTTCAGTGGCATCTGGTCATAATTAAGTATCGGATATGAACAATAGCATTTATAGCAGAGTCACCTTTCATGGAACAGAGAATCACTAACTGTTTCTCCCCTCTATAAAATACTATAAGTCATTCCAAAACTCAATACTATGGTGCATGTAGCACCATATGCATATGCTTACTAAGAAATCATAAATCTTTAAAAGAAAGCGCTCATACTCAACGGTTTTGTCAACGGAATATATCTGTTGTTAAATTTAAATAAAATTAATAATCAGAAAAATTGAATTTTAACAACGGAAATCGTCCGTTGTTACATTTATTCTGAATTAATAAAATTAAAACTAGAAAATTAACGACGGATCATATTCGTCGTTACATTATATATGAATTAATTATTAGGAAAATCGAATATTAATGCGGATTATATCCATTGTTACTATCAACGACGGTCTGTCCATCTTTAATCCTTCGTTAAACCTACGCGTAAAAATTTCCCATATTTTTTTATGTCAAGCAAGTTTAGCAACAGTGAATCCGTCACAAATCTGTCGTAACTGACGATGGGTAGATATCCGCCTCTAAAATCCATCGCTATATCGCGATTTTTTTGTAGGGGATTAAAATATAATATTATATTAGGTATTCTCAAAATTGTAAATTAAAGGGGGGTTGTTTGAAAACTTTCCTCAATTTTTTATCTTGGTATTCACCTTTGGTGCAGGGTCGCTTTTACCATAGAACCCCTTCCATTCGTGTTGAAATTAATCATGCATACTCAAAACTTGAACTATCACGTGCTCTATAATCATTATATATAGCGAATTATTCATTTGTAAACATTAATCTTGTGTATAATTTATCGATAAATCATATCCATTAGATTTATTAAATTGATGATTATGATTAATTTTATTTTAATTCCTTTTGTATAATTATTTTATTTATATTATTTTCCCCTGGAGATGAAAACAATATGGGAATGACCTCAATCCCAAATGGCCTCAAACCCGATGATGATCCAAACGACCCATTTGTGCTATTGGAAAATCTTCTAGGAACGATGCCAGAAACCTTGTCAGATTTGATAGAAAAGATCAACAACTCCAATCCTAATGAGAAAATCAGTTGTGTCATCCTTGATCTCGGATTTGGACACAAACGCAATTACTGAATACATCGATCACAAATTCTATAAGAGAAAAGAACCTTCAGAATTGAATCAAACCGATCTTTGGCATCATAGACTCGGCCATATGAACCTTAAGCGAATACAAAGACTCATAAATGATGGACCACTGTCTTCATTGGTCTTGAAAGTGTTTTCCTTGTGTGAATTCTATTTGGAAGGTAAAATGACCGAGCATCCCTTTAAATCTAAAGGGAATAGATCTGAAGATGTATTAGATTTGATTCACTCTGATTTATATGGTCATTATATGCCCATTCAAGTTCAAGAAGGGTACAAATATTTCATTATGTTCATTGATGATTACTCAAGGTATGAATACATATACCTATTATGTCGCAAGTCTGAAATCTTTGAGACATTAAAAAAATTTAGGGCAGAAGCAGAGAAATGAATCGATAAAAGTATCAACACTAATACAAAAATGCACATACATAACGATTATTGTCCGTTACATATGCCATTTTAGAACCGTTACATAAAGTGGTGTTACGTATTCTACCCAGTATACGTAACGGTTATTAACCATTATCTATACTTACTATACGTAACGGTTTATAACCATTATATATACTGACTGAAGCGTTACGTATTATGATCTTTCGTAACAGTTTTTATAACAAACTGTTACCTATTATATATTATACGTAACGGTTTCATTCGTAACCGTTACGTATTATATTTTTTAGATAACACTTTTTTTAGAAACCGTTACATATTCCATAGCATAGATAACGCTTTAATGAAAAACCGTTACATATTCTTTCAATTAGATAACGCTTTTTAATTAAAACCGTTACGTATTCTTATATTTAGATAACGCTTTTTTTAAAACCGTACGTATTCTTGTGTTTAGATAACGCTTTTTATTTAAAACCGTTACGTATACTCTTATCTTAGATAACGCTTTTTTTTGCAACCGTTAAGTATAATGTTGTTTTGCACAATTTTTATAAAAATAAAATTATATTTTCAAATTGCAAATAATCTAAATAATCTTTCAAATTAAGAGCTAAAACAGAAAATAATTATAATAACGAGACATTATCCAACTATCAATATTTAAATACAAAGAAACATTCGACACAAATTTAATAAAATCCTAAAATCAATAGATAATAAGAATAATTTATCCAAGTTCCAATGCTCCACAATTCCAACCATCATTCAAATTGAAAGACTTGATGTTTCTCCACAAATTCAACATCCTAAAAACTTACTGCAATAATACAACACGTATAAAACCTTAAATAGAAAGTGAACGACAACTTTTTACAAATCCTCCACAATTCCAACAATCATTCAAATTTTAATAAGTAAAACTAATGATCCTCCAACCGTCACCAATTTCACCAAGCACAAATTAATCATTATTGAAAGATTTGAAATTCAAAATACCTTGCTATATGTGATCAATCACACAAGTAGCCCAATCCTCACGAACCTCGTCAATTTCCACGTTGGAATACTCCTTTTTGTTAAACTATATGGACAACATTATGCATAATATTTTAGTATGACGATGACCAATGGTGTATGAAAATTATACAATATTTTATTACCAATGATGCTATGGAAATGGTATCATCAAACCCTTTGACTATGTCATTCAAAAACCGCATCACATAATACCCACATTGCTTAGAATCAGGTTGAATAGGACCCTACATTAATTAGATAGAAGATCAAATTGTCATGTTTCATATAAATAAAATATTACATCTATCAGTAAACTTACCTTTATAACTTCCCAACTTGGTGATTTTTTGCCTTTCCTTCCTAGCTTTGCATTTAACATGTTCATCGCGCTTCAAACCAAAGTTATACATAACATTAATATTATGAGCATGAAAGATAAATGAACATGAATTTGATAAATTAATTACTACTAGATCATCTAGCTAGAACTTACATATAGACCACATATTTCCAAGTGCTATCACGATTCCTATGAGCAAGAGGATCCATCAAAATGACTTGCTCTTTGTGAGTTTGAATGATTGTTAGAATCCAATGCTCACTATTCCATAATTTTTCACATTGAATTAGTACACATAATAAAACGAACGTAAATATTTATAATGTAGAACTACATCTATATTTACTTTAACTCACTTACCCCACATTGCAAGGAACAAGAACCAACTGTAGCAGACCTCATAATAGTAATTCCTAACTATTTATATATGTATACAACTGTAGCAGACCTCATAATAGTAATTCCTAACTATTTATATATGTATACAGCTGTAGCAGACCTCATAATAATAAAAACAGTTGATAAAAACTGTTTCAGAGGCAGGTTTCAGAGGCAGTCAACAGAAATTCTAACTCTGAATAGCATTTCAAAGGTTCACAAGATGACCAAGAAATTCTAACTCTAAATAGCATTTCAAAGGTTCACAAGATGACCAAGAAATTCTAACTTTTACTTGTGCAGAAAAACTGTGTGATTCAAGCAAATAAAGCACTCAAACATACATATTATTAAAAGAGGTAACATTAAATTTTAGAAAGGAAAACAAAATCTGAACAGATCGAGAATCCGAACTTGGGAAACTTACAGTTGAAAGAATCTTGTAGGAGGCAACAGAGTAGAAATTGAATCCTCCTTCAATCTTCTTCTCCAACAGTTTCATGCAACCGTTGTAAATAGTGAAGGACTAGCTTCCTGAAATATCAAGCATTAATTACAGGGTATATGTGTAATACACACGCATAGAGAAACATGATGGCGATATAAAGACTAACTTTCGACCATTCATCACTTTAGGTAAGGAATCAAGAAAGTAGTGCTGCTATATATTACTATAGTCTAGAGTTTAGATTCTAGATCAATAAATACTATAAAGTGCTTGTGCTTCGAATCTGTTTTATTGATGCATGTCAGATTAATTATTTTAAGAGTGATAAGTCATACCCACAATACATAAGAAAACATTTTCAAGAGGCTCTGGAACTTGGGAAATGCTTGTCATATTTTCTAAATATTAGAAAAATATAACTTGTATGGAATATGATGGACAAATAAGCTAGCTAGCTAGCAGTGAAAATTGACTTCTAAGTTAGACGTAGGTGAGCATAATACAACAAATGAATTTCAAAAATCATAATAGTAAAAATACTATACTATATGCTCTTAGGTAGTTGAGCTGGCTTCAAAATCTAAATCTATTTTTAAATAGGCAATCATTACAGAAGTTTGGATAAAATAAGATTAGATATTATTATATTTTCAAATATCAAAATCGAAGACATTTTATTTTGAGCAAATTAATCTCCATCGATGTTATGTCTTTTTTCAAAGTGAGAATCTTTTCATTCTTTTCCGAAAAAATAAATTGCTGAGATAATTCTGCTCCCCCCATCCTCTTCAATCAGCCAGAATCAATGCAGAATTCAGTAAAACAAGTTAAAAAATATATGTTTTTCTCAAACTCCCAAAAAAATCAACACATTTCACTACTTTTTTTTTACTTTCTCCAATCTATTTTTTGCAGAATTCAGTAAAACAGGTTAAAAGATGTATGTTTTTCATTCAATGGAACATTAGAAAATTAAACTCACATTCTATTCTAACATAACGACGCCTATGAAACAGAAGCAGTCATCTCAAACCCCCAAAAAAATTAACACATTTCACTACATTTTACACTTTCTCCATTCTAATTTTTTTGCAGAATCAATGCAGAACTCAGTAAAACAAGTCAATTTATCCGAAAATTTATGTACATATATATATATATATAGATATATTATATATAAACCTCACAAAATTTCTGCTTATGTCTTCAAGAATTCCAGCAGCAGCAGAAGCATAATTAACTCCATATCTCATTTGATCACCAGAAGAAGCCTGGGAGTGAGACGGAATCAATGGAAGTCCAACCAATTTCATCTTTCATAAAAAAGGCAAAAAAAGAAGAAAACAAAAAAGAAAAAGAAAAGCAATATCATTGAGAGCTGTGAATAGAGTGTAGCCATACTCGGAGTAGAGGCAAGACTGATTCCTCGATAAATTTCGGAAAGGGTTAAAATTATTTGTTTTCAGCACATTGAGAATTGAAGCCCTAAGGAAAGAACAGAATGAGACAGAGACTCTGCCGGCGAGAGATGCTGAGGCGGCGAGGGATTATGACGCCGGCGAGAGGTTTGAGACGGCGGCGGAAGAGGCTGAGACGGTGGCAAGAGAGGCTGAGACGGCTAGGTTCGTGGAAGCGGGAGATTTTGATTCAGTTGAAGTTTTGACGAATGAGAGATCGATTCAAGTAGTCTGGGTATATATCAGGGTTTACAGAAATATATATTTTTATAAATATATTCGCTGAAAATATTATAAAAATTAACAGTAGTCCAGTTGGTCAGGTTACCATTTCAATTGAAAATTGGTCTCGTGTTCGATTCCCGGTTCATCAATACTGTTATATATTGTAAAATGTTATTGTTTTTGAGGAGTCGAGGAGGGAATTTGAATCCCACACCTTCATCAATACTGTTATATATTGTAAAATGTTATCTTTTTTAGGAGCTTCGAGGAGAATGTTATCGTTTTTGAGGAGTCGAGGAGGGAATTTGAATCCCACACCTTCATCAATACTGTTATGTATTGTAAAATGTTATCGTTTTCATCAATACTGTTATGTATTGTAAAATGTTATCGTTTTTGAGGAGCTTCGAGGAGGGAATTTGAATCCCACACCATCTGTACAAGAAATGATTGTTCAATTCATTTTGGACCAAAGTGGTAGTATCGGACCAAAAGAGGATTGAAACATTTTCTGCGGACCGAAAATAAAATTTTATCAATTTAGGACAAAAACAAAGGTGCAAGTGGTTCAATGGGCACTTCTAATTGTAGGTAGAAAAATGAAAAATTTATACTAATTTCACACAAATATGAATTTTTATCCAATAGATATGAATTTAAAAAAGAAACTAAGTTGCAAAGGAAATACATGATAAAAACATTGCATAAAATACTTAACAATGGTAAACCAAAGCGAATAAAATTTAAATTATTTGTAAAAACAATATTAACAATTATTTCCCGTATTTCCTAAGATAATCGACAAATGTCTCCAGATTTTTATAAGATGACCCCCCTTCCCTGACAGTGTGGGCACACATTTCCCTGAGTTTGAGCACATTTTTCTTATACTTATTATCAGAGAACAGCATGTTGATTTTCATCTTTATTTCATATCTGGATCTCATTCCATTTTCATCACAATTAATTCTCAATCCAACCTCCCACTTATCACAAATATAACTCTCATTATGGGTTTGTTCAGCAAAATAAGGCCAGCATAGATAAGGCACCCCTTTACTCACACCTTCTAGAGTCGAGTTCCACCCACAATGAGACATGAAACAGCCAACAGCAGGATGAGAAAGAACACTATTTTGAGGTGCCCATTCGACAATCTTTCCATACTCAGCCACTCTCTCCAAAAAGCCATCCGGGTACACAGCCCGTGACCCGTTTGCAAGGTTCAGCCTAACAACCCACAGAAAAGCACGGCCGGACAGCTCGAGCCCCAGAGCCAATTCATCCAACTGCTGCTGAGAGAAAACTCCTGTGCTTCCAAAGGATACATAAATCACAGATCCATCAGGTTTATCATCCAACCAGCTCGAACAAGATGTGTCTTCTGGGTAAAAGTTGCTAGGATCGGAACAAGATTTATCGCGCAAATGTAGGGGTCCAATTGGCAGGAAATTGGGGTGTAAATCACAAGCTGCGGGTTCAAGCTCATAGCAAGTATTGCATAGTATCCACTTAGCTTTATTAGCAGCTTCATATGAATTCATACATTCGAAGATGATCTTTTGAGATTTTAGGTCGTTGGAAAAGCTCCAAGGAAGCTCATCTTTTCTCCATCCTGGTATATCATCTGATAGACTAATGAGATCAACTTCCTTCAATGATCCTGTCAGGTGTAATATATGTTTCAAACAATTTATATATGGTTTGGATAATTCTTTGGTGTTTGACATGCTATTATACTCATTAATAATTATTTATGATACTCATTAATAATTTCAGTGCGTCACATTGTATCGATGTTTACAATTGTCGACACTTGTGTATATGAATAATTAATTTCTCAAAACAGTCTAACTCAGCAAATTAAATGGTATGGCCCTATGTGAGTGGAATACACATATTAAATCACCATGAAAGGGATTGCCACTTAAAAAACCTTTGATGCTCGCTAATTAACTATTTCTATTTTAAGAATCTTGTTTGACCATCGCCCATCTCCACATTTAACCAACCATACGTTTATTTAGCTTTTTACGTATAAATAATTTAGGCCTTGGTAATTAAAAACAATAATACTAAAGCAGGTGAAATTCCCTATCGCATACGAATTAAACTAGGACATGGCTTTGGTGCAAGATGGCTTCATTGTTAGTATATATACTAGTCGACTTGCTCATGAATATTATGTGACACCATAAATCAAATATTTTCTTTCTCTTTTTTTAACCCACCAACCCATTTCCGTTTCTTTCTTTTTCTGTTTCTTTTTTTTTTCAATTTTATTTTAAAAAAAATATTTTGTATCGAGCGCAGTGCACGAACTCATGCTTTAGCGTCGAATGAGTTCACTAATTCCATTTTAGGATATATATATTTCAAATAAATTAATTATCGAACGCAGTGTACGAACCCAGATACTAGCGTCGGGCGAGTGCGTTTCGTAAGAAGCTCATAAAAATAAATAAATTATTTCAACAAATTAAATTAATTAAATTTAATTTTAAAATGCACTAACTCCATTTTAGAATATAAATTTATTTCAAAAAAAAATAATTATCAAGCGCAATGCCTGAGCCCACATGTTAGCGTTGGACGAGAGCACTGCTTGAAATGCCGGATAAAAATATTAAATTAATTTTAAAAAAATAAAATATATATTTGTAAAAAAAACGAAAGAGAAGAAGAAATTAAAAAGTGAAAAAAAAAAAAAATTAGGGATATCTCATGGGTCAAATAGATATGGGTCTAACCTAAGAGTTCCGTAAGATCGAGAGGAGTGTGCCTCCTTTTTTGGAAAAACAAGAGAAACAAAAAGGTGAATGATTGTACCATTGTTATCAAGATTTCCTTGTTGAATGAGCTTTGGAATTTGAAGTATCACGGCCAAGGACGCAATGGAAGGCGTTGAAAAACCGACGGGCTCCACTCCCATGTTTTGTGCGATTTCGAAAAGCCATCCAAATGAGAGATCTGTGATGAGATAACTGATTTTCTCATTAGGATTGGAACTGTTGATCTTCTCTATTAGTTCCGGCAAGGTTTCCGGCATCGTCTTCGAAAGGCTTCTGAACAGCACAAAGGGATCATTTGGATCCTCGTCGGGCTTGACGCCGTTCGGGATTGAGGTGAGTACCATATTTTCCTCTTCTTCTTCTTCGAGGGAAAGTTTAGCAGCGGAAACTATTTTGTTATGTATAGTTTGGGCGTTAACAAACGTGACCTTAATCCCTTGTTTGGCTATATGGCGACACAGACTCATTAGCGGCTTAACATGGCCTTGAGCACAGAGTGGCACGGCCAATACGTGAGGTTTCTTTTCAGCCATGAATTTAGATTTAGCCTTCTTCACTGCTTTAACTCTGTAAGATATATACGGAACTGTTGCAATAATTCAGTAATCACTGGAAGTTTCAATCACAACAAAACCATATACATATGTTCCGCATGTGTTATATTGTATGGGACCCGCACTTCATACCCAAATGGGATTGATATTTCTACCTCACCACAAACCCATAAACCTTATCTTCTTCACTCTCAAACTATAATGGACCATACATTCACATTCTAATTAAGTTGTATTCATCAGTTCTGCAAAAAGGTTAATCTACAAAATTAAGGTTAGATTAATCAACATGGGAAGTTGGGAGCATGCATGATGGATCTCTTAGTCACTACCAAAAAATGATCTTTAGCGACAATATTATTAGCGATGATAAATGTCATCACTAATAATAAACTTAAGTAACGATATGTCATCTCTCTAATAATTATATGTCATTTCTAATAATATTTTTTGTAACGATAATGTTGTCATTTAAAATAATTTTTAATTTATTTGGGACAAACTTTTAGGGAAGCTCTATTTGCGACGACATGATATCGTCGCAAAAACTATTTTTAAGCGACAACAATGTTATTACAAAAATTTTATGAGAGATTACATTTGATGATTAGAAACGACATGTCGTTACTAAAAATCTAGTATTAGTGACAACATTTATCGTCACTAATAATTTTATCTCTAAAGACCATTTTTTTGTAGTGAGTTATGAAAATGGCGACATGAATATGGTTCGAAGTCAACTTGATTTAATTTCACTTTGTCTACCTTTTGTAATCAAAAGAAAATTATAAAATTAAAATTGTTAATTTTTTATGTGTTATTCGTGTAACATGTTGATCTTTAGGATATTCAGTTATACCATTCAGTGATAGTGTGGGAACATAAATAAAGAAAACATAAACTAGACCTAGTTCGGTGAACTCACCTATTCTGGGGGGCCACACGCCCAATAGAGAACCAATCCACACCTTAAAAGTTAAAAGTTAGTTTCGACAAAGGACCCACACAATAGGACCACCTTCTTTGTTGGTCCCGGGGCGAGTCTGAATCAGTTTACGGGGGAGTGAATAAACTGATCCCAAAACTTTAAAATAGATGCGGAATATATTGGGCCCTTGACTCGGGGTGAGAACTTATCATTGCACTTGATCAGTTGAGATAATCAATTTGCTCTAAGTTCAGTTTGTGTGCTAGAGGTGTGCAGTTAATGCATGCAACTGAAAACAGTAAACTGAGCACACAGAAACGATTTATAGATATGTAAGTGTAAAGTTTCTTTATTACAGTTACACAGTGAAGACAAGCTATTGAACCCGAAAATGGCACCCTTCCCTCGAGTACAGTCTCCTTTTCAACTGGTGTTGTCCCGAAAAGACAGACCCGTTGATATGCCCTTCCACAGCCAGTGATGGTCGACAGCTCACACTTACCTCTCCCAACTGCTCGCTGGGACTTTAGGTGCTATTTTCACAAGGTTTTAGATCTCTTTCGATCTTCAAGAATTCAGTCTTGAAACTGTTATCAACTGGTGTGCTCCTTTTGGCTTGAGCTAAGTAGTTGATCGGTGTAAATCTTCAAACTGAGAAGCTAGCTCTGGCTGGACTTCTTCAACAGCTACCTTGACGATAAGCGATGTGCTTCTTCTTCTCAGTTAGGACTTTGCTGTAGGCGGATTTGAGCTTGATCTCTGAATGTTTTTTCAAAGTCTTGTTGACAAAAGTCTGTTCACAAGTCGTGTTATTCATCCTTTATAGGAGAGTGGCTTGTGACCATTTGCAGATCAATGAGTGATCATAAATGCTCCATTGATTTGATAAAGTCATTGAGAGGCTTTTTGTTGAAGTAGCCGTTGTGTTGCCTTTGTTCTCTGACAAGCTTTTGCTCTAGGATCTTGATTGCATTAACTTTAAGATCTTCGTGTTAGCAGCTCTGGAAATTTGAATTTCAATTTCGGCTTCTGTCTTCATCGTCAGTTCTGGACTTCAGCTGGAAGTTGTGATCTTCAGTTCGGAACGTTTCTTCAGCTGGTAGTTCTGCACAACTTGTTGGCAGTTTATAAGCTTCTAGTTTTGACGATTTTCAGCTGGCAGTTATAGGCTCTGGCCTGATGCTTTCTGAGCTCCAGTTTGGTCTTCTTTAGCCGGTAGTTTTGAACTAGTGCATTCTTCAGCTGGTACTTTTGGACTGATGTCCCTTCTGCTGGATCTCCTTAAACTGGTACTTTCTTCAGACTTCTTCCCAAACTTCCCCCTGAGGCTGATGTCTCTCTTCTCTAGCAGTTTCGACAGTCATCATGTCTTCTCCATGAGGCTGTACTTCCCCCTAAAACTATGTGGCTTCCCTTTAAATCTCATCCCGAAGAATCAAGAATTTTCCATCATTCTTCTCAATACTCTCATCTTCCTCCTTTTCGGCATCATCCAAAATGGTATGTATTTATAGATCAAATGATGGTATGGGAATGTGTGGTAGTAAACTGAAGGTAATTGCAAGGTTACCTTCATATGGAGAGGGGTATGGCTATTGTGGTGTTGGCGAGAGGAGCCAGTTTGATGCCTCTTCTATTGGCATGAGTTGACATAAATCCGGTAGTGGAGATTGAGCTTGAGGTTCAGTTATCAACGCATCAAAACTCGTGAAGAGTTCTTCAGTTGGAGGTGGGTGGATATACTCCAGTGAAGTAGAGGATGAATTGGATAGCTCGTTAAAAGGTAGAGAAACATCAGTTGGAACTCGGTGTTGGATCCGTTGAATAATGGAATCCATTATCTCCAAAATTATTGGAGATGCTGTGAAGGGGTTGTTCATCCAATTCCGACTCTAGTTGACTTCTTAACTCTAGAAATGTCTTCCCTTTCTATCAAGCAGTTAGAACATAACTGCTTCATCAACTTGGAATCTCCAGAGGTGCCACCAAAGATATCTTTTCAGTTGTTGAAAGAGAAAGGAGTCATAACTCTCAATGATGTTGAACGAGCTGAAGAGCAAATGTTCGAGAGTTTCATTGAAGCTTTCTTCAACACCATCCACTGAGCTTGTGGCAGCTGGTTAGGAGTCAGCTGGCATAGTTGATTCGCTCATCATGTCAATTTCTGACACGGGACATTTTCCTCGACTGATGAGGGTCAGTTCAGTCAGAGATGTGGTATCCTTATCATCAGCTTGTGGCTTCTTTGTGATCTTGCCGAAGGGCTTCAAGTTTTTCTTTCTTTTGAGGAACATTATCGGGAGAAAATCTCTCCTGTCCAGCAGCTAGCCATAAAGTGGAGGAGTTCAGATTTGAGCACTGATAATCCGGCTTAACCGGTTGATAAATCCTAGCTTTTCCTTGAATGTGCCCGTTTGATTGTCAAACTGAGCTTTTTGAACATTGTTGCAGAATCGTGATAGCACGAATGATGCCCAATCCACCTTGCATCGATAGTAGATGAGTGCCATCAGATGAACATTCTCTGTGCTGAAGTGGATATAGTCTAGATTGCCTCGGAGACAGTGGATCACTATATCCAGGAGTTGGATGAACTCATTTTCTAGGCTATCTTTCAGCCTGTGTGTAAAGTCGCGATGCTCAACGCCTGGTTTCTTCCAGAGGTTCCACAGTTCCTTTTGTTTTGGCATGGATATTGAGTCAACTTTTGAACCTTGGCTGGGGAGATGGAGAGTCTCCATCATTGTATCTTTCATGATTATGATCACGTGAGAGCCGACTGATGAGATGATGTCGTTGTCGCCTGCAATCTGCGCGTTTATGAAAAACATTGCAACAAGCTCCGGAAAAAATCTTCCATGCTCTGGAGATAGAGTGAGAAACTGAAGTAGTTCAGTTTCTTTCGCTGCTCGCACTATTCGATGAAATTCTTCATCTGATAGTCTCTTCTTTAACAAGTCCAAGTTCAGAAATTTGTCTCTTTTAATGTTTAGAGCAAGTCTGGCTGGATCGATATGTTGAGTAGGTAGTTCCATTCTGTAAGATTGAATATATTTTAGAAGAATAGAATGGAGTAGAGAGATAGAGGGGGGGCTGCAAAGCAATGCAATGAGAGTTGTGATAATAAGCGAGTGATTCAATTGACTTCTCCTTTACATATAAATGGAGCTTTGCATGCATGTACTTTGAGAGACACTTGAGTACCTTTCAGCTGATCAGCCATAGGATTTAACTGATGCTCAGCTCAGTAAATGCAATGAACATCTCAACCGTCTACATTTTTAGCTTTTCTTCTTAATTGACGGATGAGATTTCACACATTTGAAAATGAGGTAGTTGCCATAAATAGCAAATATTTGCTGTGAGATTTTACAATTTATATCTCTCAAGCGATCAACTCACTTCCACTTTAGCGGTTGATTTTGGTCCGAAGCATTAATGCTTAGCTTTTAGTGAGAGATCATCCCATTTTGAAATTATATCCATTAGATTATGATAAAGAAGCAATGTATCACAAAGGTAATAATTTTATTTATAATAAGTTTAAAAGAATAATTTAAAAACTTATCATGTGTCAGTTGGGATACAGTCCAATTGATGGCCTTGGGAACTGATGATGTGGCAACTGATCAATCAGTTCTGTCGTTTCGTCTGCTTGGCCCTCTTAACTGATTCATCACTGAATTGATAAAATCAGTTTCTGAACTGCTAGATCAAATCTCAGTAAGTTTTCTCTTCTTGATAGGGCGAACTGGATTCTCTTCACTACTTTCCTCCAAGCAGTTTGGTCTTGTTCTTTTTTATGCAGATCCAGTTTCTCTTGTTGGCTTCTCTGGCCTTGTCTTTTTCACGGATTGACTCCGTTGTTTAGCTTTAGCTGACGTGATCCTTCACCTTCTATGTGAATTTCTCTTGTATGAAGACCTGAACTGAAGTTCCTGAGGCTTCAGTTGGGCTGTCTTCGAGCTTAAAGCTATCAGAGGAGTGACATATCTCTTAGACAAGAGAGTTAGTGATGTGGCAGTGTCTTAATCATTACATTCTTAACTCACTGCGACTGGGATGAGGAGTAGATCCCTTAGTATTTGCTCAGTTGCAGGTTCAGTATATTTACTATAAATGTTAGTGTAAATTTACTACATATTTATAAATGTATAACATATTTACTAAGTATTATATATCAATCATGTTTTTATGATTAATATAAATTATATAAAATATTTTAAACTTACTATATATTACAAATTTTAAATTGTTTACTTAGAAATCGTAAGAATTATTTACTAATTATTAATTAAGAACATATTTTGAATTACTATACATTAAGTATAACATAAGATTAATTATAAGTGTTAGATATTGTAAATTTACTAAATATTTATAAATGTATAACATATTTACTAAGTATTATATATCAATCATATTTTTATAATTAGTATAAATTGTATAAAATATTATAAACTTACTATATATTACAAATTTTAAATCGTTTACTTAGAAATCGTAAGAATTATTTACTAAGTATTAATTAAGAACATATTTAGAATTACTATACATTAAGTATAACATAAGATTGTTAGATATTATAAATTTACTAGATATTTATAAATGTATAACATATTTATTAGTATTATATATCAATCATGTTTTTATAATTAATATAAATTGTATAAAATATTATAAACTTACTGAATATTACAAATTTGAAATCGTTTACTTAGAAATTATAATAATTATTTACTAAGTATTAATTAAGATCACATTTAATTACCATTACTATGCATTAAGTATAACATAAGATTAATTATAAGTGTTAGATATTGTAAATTTACTAAATATTTACATATGCATATCATATTTACTAAGTATTATATATCAAGTTCAAATATCTATAATTCACACACACATACATAGATTTATATAATATCACAAATATACCGGTATATACCTTTGGTGCGGTATATACCGTTATAACGGTATACTGGTATATACTGCACCAACGGTATATACCTAAAAAATTCGGTATACCATCAGTATCGGTATACGCCGGTATACATCGATTTTCAAAATTCTATACCGTTAACTTACCGAAAAATCTCAGTACGGTATCATACCTTACCGAAAATACCAGTATACCTTAAAGTTCGGTATTCTAATATTTTTTTCGGTACGATAAGTATGGTATGACGGTATCACAGTATGTTTCCCCATCCCTAGGTCGAGGTGGCTCAGCTGACTGATTTGATAGATTGTCAAAGTTCAGTTTTCAGCAGATAAGGCTAGTTGTGCAGTTTGCTGGCTGATTGACTCCTGCGTCTTCTTGAGCCATAATGTGACTTCTCAGTTCGACAAGTAGGGCAGTTGGAGGGATTTTGTTGGTCAGTCAATGACTCATAATCCTTTTAACTTGCACGATTGTTGGAGGAAATGGATTTGAAGACCCTATCTATTTTAAACTCCAAACTTCTTCTCTTTGCCAAAAACTCATGCCGTGAAAGGCAGTGATCAAGAAATGAGACTGGATGGACATGGAATGTCTCCAGTTGAACTAGTTGAAATACCGGTGCAGTTGCTTAAAAAGCTCTTGATCTTGCATAGCCACAAATACAAATTAAGTGAGAAGTAAATTGGTTACCTCTTTCTGTGCACTCTTGGCTGCATATTCGCCACTATAGAAAATGCGAATATTTTCTTCCATCAGTTAGAGAGGAGGGCAAGTGCTCCTAAAATAACCAGCTCCATAGTCTGGATGAGGGATTCCGATGAATGGAATGAGCTCATCTAGAGCAGAACTGACTTTGAAATCAGCTGACGATCCATTCTTCGAGACTGGTAATGGAACGGTATTTGCAGTTGAGTTGCTTGAGGCTGTGGCACTTATCTTGGACTTGGTCCTCCTTTTCTTCTTGAGTGACTGAAGATGAATGCTCCATTTCTTGGGAATCCAGTCAGAGACAAGAACTGGTAAAGCATCATCATTTGATAGCTTCAGGATGTCTTCTATCATTTTGCTCATCCTGAGAACAAGTCCCACCATGGACTCAAACTTCCCTGTTCTCTTTAAGGTGGAGGCCTTGAGGACTTGATGCTTGATTTGAGAAAATACAAATTCTGCCCAGTTTGTTTCTCTTCCTTCAGCTAGGTGAATCATCACCTTGTACCTTCCTTGGGTAAGCTAGCTTAGGCTTTCAATAGCTCCAAACATCATCTTATTTATGATGTCGAGTAGAATTCTATACTCTGACTTCAAATCAATTTTAGTTGTGGTAAAAATTGAATGTTTTGCTGCAGGTGGAAGCTTTCCACTTTCTCCAGTATGGTTCAGCTGCTTCACTTAATTCTTGAATTGTTGCTCCTTACCTTGGAAGTTGAAAAACTTCAGCAACTGTGTCTTCAATTATCTTGATCAATTGACCTTGAATAATTGAGAGAATTTCCTTGCCATTTGCACTCACTCGTGCTTGAAGAAGAAATTCACACACCAGTTGTTGCCTGAAAAACCTTGGTGGTGTTTCCAGGTAGTAGAGAATTCCCATCTTGTAAAGATTAGCAAGCAGGTTTGGACTGTTTGATTCATGAAGAATTTTCTGGAATTTCTTTCTTTCAAGAAATTTGTCTCTCAACATTTGACTTTTGAAGGAATTTGAGGAGCTGAGGGATTCTGCCATTGTAAGAATTGGCTAGAATTTCTTGTTGAGAGAATTGGGAAATGAAGAGACTTTTGGAATGATTTGAGAATGAGTGTGTCTCTTCTAGCAAAAGGACTAGATCTAAGGTGATTTATGAGCAATAAATGATGCTCATATATCTTTGAAAAGCAAAGTCCTTTTCCTTTTACTTTTGGCCTTTAATGCTGTTGTCAGAGTCTCAATGGTAAGAAATTTTAAATAAATACGAAAGAGACATTTATTTAAAGGTAAATGCTAATCCTTTCATTAAGATTTCAAAAGGAATTAATAAACTGAATTACAAAAAGTCAGCCTAAGGCATTTAGTCAGTTGACTTGACTGGCCTTCAGTTCTTCTTGCGTTCAGTTTTTCGTTTCTTAGGAGCTGGCTCACTAGAACTACTTGGTTCCTTCTTGATATGTGAGGCTTCTCCTTTAGCATCTTTAGATCCAGAGTAAGCTTGTAGTTTTATGAAAGATTCTGAGAGCAATTTTACATGTTCTTGCAAGCTTTTGATCAGTTCCTTGAACTGAGCTGATGAACAACTTGATTGTTGGCCAGTTGGAATCTTATGTGCATCTGTTGTACTCTTCTCAGCTTACTCTTGCATTTTGGCCATTTCTTCAGCTTCTTCTTTTTTCTTCTAATCAGTTGGAGTTACCTTCTGTTCTCTCTCAATCAATTGATCATCTTCATCTTCTGAAGCTAGTTCCAATATCTCCAGTTGGATACATAGCTCCACGAATCTTGCTTCTGGCAATGGCTTTGTGAAGATGTCGGCTATCTACCTCTCTGTATTGATATATTGAATGCATATGCCATTCTTGTCGATGTGATATCTGATGAAGTGATGCCTAATATCAATGTGTTTTGTTCTTGAATACAGAACTGGATTTTGAGAAATTGCAATAGCACTATTGTTATCGCAGAAAATGGATACTTCGTCAGTTTCGACCTTGTAATCCTTCAACTGTTGCTTCATCCAAAGTATCTGTGCACAATATCTTCTAGCAGCTACATACTCCACTTCAGTTGTTGATGTGGTAGCTGAATGCTACTTCTTGCTGAACCAGGATATCAGTTTATGACCAAGAAACTGACATGTTCCACTGGTTCTTTTCCTGTCGATCTTGCATCCACCGAATTCTGAGTCTGAATAACCAGTTAGACTTAAGTTGTCATCTCTAGGATACCATAGTCCAAGATTTATGGTTCCTCTGAGGTACTTGATGATCCTCTTTGCTGCTTCTAGATGACTCTTCTTCAGATTGGCTTGGAATGGTGCATATAAACCGACTGAATATGAGATGTCTGGTTGGCTCGCAGTTAGGTAGAGAAGTAAACCTATGATGTCTCTGTAGTGAGTTTGGCTAACTGATTCTCCTTCTTCATCGAGAGTCAGTTGAACTGATGTATTCATGGGAATCTTGATAGTTTTTTCCTTATCAGTTCCAAACTTCTTGACTAGCTCCTTTGTATACTTGGCTTGGCTGATGAATATCCCATCTTTGAGCTGCTTCACTTGAAGTCCAAGGAAGAAAGTTGTTTCTCTCATCATGCTCATCTCGAATTCGCTTTGCATCAGTTGAGCGAAACGAGTGCAGAGATCTTTGCTCTTTGATCCAAAAATTATGTCATCCACATAAATTTGAACCATTAAGATCTCAGTTGATCGCTCTATGCGGAATAGAGTCTGATCAATGACTCATTTTTGAAACCCATTCTTCCGCAAGAATGTTGTAAGGGTTTCAAACCAGGCTCCAGGAGCTTGCTTCTGTCCATAGAGTGCTTTCTTCAGTTTGAAGACTGATCTCCAATTTAAAATATAGGTGGCTACTCTACATACACATCTTCCTTGAGTATCCCTTGCAAAAATGCACTCTTGACATCCATTTGGTAGACTATGAAGTTGCAGTGAGCTGCATACGCCAAAAACAGTCTAATAGCTTCAAGTCTTGCAACTGGTGCAAATGTCTCATCAAAGTTGACCGCTTCACTTTGAGAGTATCCCTTGGCTACCAGTCTTGCTTTGTTTCTTGTGATGATGTCTTGCTCGTCCAGTTTGTTGTGAAAAACCCACTTTGTGCTAATGACCTTCTAGGTTTTCGGTCTATCAACAAGAAACCACACGTCATTCCTGGTGAACTAATTTAGTTCTTCTTGCATCGCCATAATCCAATCTAGATCTTCCAGGGCTTCTTTGACGTTTGCCGATTCAGTTTGAGATATGAAGTATGTGAAGAGAGCATGCTCAGCTGAACTTCTGGTTTGAACTCGGCTTCTTGGATCTCCAATAATTTTGTCAACTGGATGGCTTCAGAGCCATTTGGGTAAACTATCTTCAGCTGGGTCCTCAGCTGGTTCTTCAACATTGACATCAGTTGGTGTCATTTCTTCAGTTTGCTCTTCATCTGCATCGGTTCTTCCCCATGCTTCAGTTGTGGGGTTGATGGTCTCAGTATGATTTCTCTCTTCATCGGCTTGATTGCCTTCAACTGGTCTGGTGCTGGACTCATTGCCTTTTTCTTCTAGCCTAACTTCAAACTGCTCTGGGACTATATGATCCACATAGTCCTGCGAGTTATCAGTTTTACTAGATAGTACGTGAACTAATGCATCAACTGCTTCTTTGTTCCTGTACTCATTGTCAAACTTATAAAAAACAACATGACATATTATTTCCACAACAAGTGTCCATTTATTAAACACTCTGTAAGCTTGTGCATAAGGGGCATTGTAGCCAAGAAAGATTCCCTCATCGGCTTTGGCACTGAAAGTCTTCAGTTGACTCTTGCCATTATTGTGAATATAACATTTATAGCCAAATACTTTGAAGTATGAGATAGATAGCTTACGACCCTTATATAGTTCATAAGGTGTCTTGTCATGTGAGTTGATGATGGCGCTTCAGTTTTGAGTGTGGCACGCTGTGTTGACTGCTTCGGCCCAGTAGTTTTCAGCTATGTTGGCATCAACTATCATTGTTCGAGCTGCTTCCTTGAGTGTATGATTTCGCTATTTAGCTACACTATTTTGCTGTGGAGTTCTTGCAATTGAGTGCTCATAAGTTATTCCCAGTTCGCTGAGAAAACTAATGAGCTGTTGGTTTATGAATTCAGTTCTATTATCTGAATGAATTCTTTGAACTAATCTTTCCTTTTCAGTTTGCAGCTTTCTCATCATCGCTGATAGCTTGGCGTAGGTTTTGTCCTTACTTCTGAGAAACTCTACCCATGTATATCTTGAGAAGTTATCGACTAATACAAGAGTGAATTTTTTTTCTTTGGGAGTTTGCGGTTTAACTGGCCAAAACAGATCCATATGTATCAGTTGGAGGAGAGCAGTTGTCCTGGGAGGATGACTTCTATTTTTGAATGACGACCTTACTTGCTTTCCTTTTTAGCATGGCCCGCAAATGCTAGTTTCTTGAAAATCTCTTTGGGAAGCCCATCAACTAGCTCCTTCTTGGCTAGGTGGTTGATGGTTTTGAAATTGAGGTGATTCAGTTATCGATGCCATAACCAGCTTGCTTCAATTGATCCTTTTGATAGAAAGTAAGCCTCTCCATAGCCTGTTGACCAGTCAACAACATACATGTTGCATTTCCTTATGCCAGTTAGGATAATCGCTCCAGTTAACCTGTCTCGTATGTCACACGAGTTTCGACTGAAATCAATTGTGTATCTATTGTCACATAGCTGACTGATGCTGAGCAGTTTGTGCTTCAGTTCTTCTATATGGGAGACTCCATTGACTACCACATTTCCTTTGACCACGAACCCTTCTCCAATGGTTTGGCTTCTGGAGTTGTCTCTGAATGTGACTAATGTCCCTTTTATTTGCTTGTAACCTTCAAGATCCCTTCTGTCTCATGTTATGTGTTTGGAGCACCTACTTTCTAGATACCAAACCTCTTTGGTTCTCTTTCTCGATAGGATGCTCGTTTTCTGCAAGACAGAGATTAATTTTTAGGTACCCGCATGATATCGGGTCCTGGATGGTTAAGCATATATTTAGGGATCCACATTTGCCAAACTTTTGGCTTATCAACTGATAACGAGCTCTCAGACATTGAACATCTGATCAGTTTCGGTTTCTTCTCAACTCTTTTTCTCTAAGTTGAATCAGTTGACTTGTGCCTACGATGAGAGTTAGGATAGAACACTTCAACTAATACTCTCTCATCTTCAAGTCTTGATGATTTTAGTCTTGGCCAGTTTCTCTTGACTCCTTGAGCTCTATTGCTCTTGTGATATGGCCAGTTTGCAAACCAGTTGTGGCTAGAGTTAATCCTTGGTTCATCTCTTGAATCCAAGTACTCACTGTACTGGGTTGCAGGATCGGTTGGAGTGAATTTTTCTAAGGGAATCTGAACGTGTTGATGTGCCCAATATAGTCTGGTGTGCATGTTTCTTTTGGACTCAGCATCTTTCCCCGATTGACTTACTGATGGCCTATAGAGATAGGCTAGAGGTGCAGTTCTCAGCAGAACTGATGACCTATCTTGATGAGACTAAGGTCCAAATTGGTATTTCTTCTTACTTCAGTTGGTCTATCAGTTCTGTTCATAGGTGGCCTAAACTGAGCTTGAGGCCTTAGATGAACTGGTGATCTTTGTTGAACTGACGGTCTCCAATGAGTTGGAGGTCTTGGTTTGGCTGATTAATAGGCAGATTGCCTAGACTGAGCTAGTGGCCTTTGATGAGTTGGCTGTCGCTGATGAGCTGGTGGCTTTGACTGAAAAGAGCATTTCAGTTGTACTAATGGTTTCAGTTGAGAGGATTTGGCTGGACTGCTTCGGTTGAGCTTGGGGAATTTTCAATGTTCCCTTGCCTTTAGTCATCTCAACTGATTGGGTTGGTGCAGGTCTGACAAAACCAGGTATAGCTCCTTTTTCACTGGTTTGTGCAACTGTTTTTTCTTTTTCAGCTGCAGTGAACATGTTGTATCCTAACCCTGGACTACCAGTTTCTACTCTTTGATAGCTTAAAATTTCATCAAGAGTTTGAGATCCCTTTTTGAACTTGAGAGATACCTCTTCTCTCTTCTGGATCTCTTGCTGGAGTTTGTTATTCTCAGCTTCTAACTCATCATTTTTCAGTTTTAGTCTTTCACATTCAATTAACTGAATTTCAAGAAATTTAATTATATCATGATCACTTATTAGTCTCTTGACCTTATTTCTTAGGTCATCATTTTCTTCCTTCAGTTTAACATGCATACATGATATAGCAGCTAACTAATCTTCTAGCATTTTTAATTATTTATTCAACTCATTGCTAGAAATGGAAGTTTCATGAATGTGATAAAAAGAGGTTAAGGAGTCAGTTGTGCTAACCTTTTCTTCTTCGTCAACCATGAGGCAGAACAATGCCTTATCATCAAAACTATATCCGTCTGATTTGATTCCTGATGGGTAGTTTGAATCATTTAGTACGATATTTTCTGAGTTGGCCAGCATAGCTTTTCTCTTGAAAAAGCTTTTCTTCACTCTGGCCTTTTTGTCTTCTAGGAGCTCTGGACACTCATATCTATAGTGTTCTTATTTGTGGCAGTGATAGCATTCACTAATGCTTCAATTTGCTACCCTAGGCTGTTCAGCTGCTCTTTCAGCTGGTTGATAACCTCTTTCAGCTCTCGGAGCTTCATCAGTTTGTGGTTGAACTAATGGTTAATCTCTGATCTTCTTAAGCTTCTCTAACAGCTTTGTAACTGACTGAATCTGCTAATTGATGTCTTTAGTTAAGTTTTCTTTCTTTTCAGGAGTTTCTCACCATCAGTCAGTTACTGACCCTCCTTGGTTCTCTCTGGCTAGTGTGCTCTAGCTAATTCTTCCTTGAGTTTCTCTAAACCGATTTCTTTCTCCATAGAAAGTAGCATCTTGAACTGATGATGATGTTGATGCTTCTCTTTTTGGTTTAAGCTATACTCGTGAGCTTTGAGAGAGCCAAATAATTCTCTGGGAGTGATGCTATTTGGATTTCTTGATTCTTTTATAGCAATCACTTTCGTATCCCGCTCCTCTGTAAAATTATCCAAGATTTTAGAGTTCATCTCACAGTTGGGATAATTTCTTCTCAGGTTGTTCATCTCGCTGATGATGCCTAGAAATCTTGTTTCAAAGCTGGAGATGGTTTCTTCTGGCTGCATTTTGAAGGACTCGTATCTATCAACTGCCATTTGGAGCTTGTTTCCTTTAATTATCTCGGACTCCTTACACAGATCTGCTAGTAAGTCCCATATCTCCTTGTTAGTTTGGCAATTCTTCATATCCTTCATTCGATCCTCATCTAGAGTTTGAAAAAGTGCAGCTTGGGCTACAAACTCTAGGTTCTTCAACTTCTTCTCTTCACTTGTGAGAAGATGAGTTGGCTTCGGGATCCTTGGGAGTTGATTGACATCGACTATGTGGGCTTTATTGTCCATCATGATTGTAATAGGTCCATCCTCTATCACTTCCCACATGTTTTCATGTATTGAGCAGAGATGAGCTTTCATTCTCCTGCTCCAATTGTCATAGTTCTCAACTGAAAAGATAGGTAGCTTATGGTTTTCCATAGCTCACAGATTAGCACAGATAAGTAGATCTGATTTAGTTGATCTGCAGAAATGGCTAATCCTTATAATCAACCGCTCTAAAACCAATTGTTGGTCCCGGGATGAGTCTGAATCAGTTTAGAGGGAGGGTGAATAAACTGATTCCAAAATTTTAAAATAGATGCGGAATATATTGGGTCCTTAACTCGCGGTGAGAACTTATCAGTGCACTTGATTAGTTGAGATGGTCAGTTTGCTCTAAGTGCAGTTTGTGTGCTGGAGGTGTGCGGTTAATACATGCAACTGAAAACAGTAAACTGAGCACACAGAAATTATTTATAGAGGTTCGAAGCTTAAACTTCTATGTCCTTTCTTCCTTACTGAAAAGGGTAATCCACTATGCAAGTGTAAAGTTTCTTTATTACAGTTATACAGTGAAGACAAACTGTTGAACCTGAAAACGACACATTTCCCTCGAATACGGTCTCCTTTTCAACTGGTGTTGTCCCGGAAAGATGGACTCGTTGAGATGCCCTTCCTCAGCTGGTGATGGTCATCAGCTTACACTTACCGCTCCCAACTGCTCATTGGGACTTTAGGTGCTATTGCCAGTCTTTGCAAGGTTTTAGATCTCTTTCGATCTTCAAGAATTCAATATTGAAACTATTATCAACTGTTGTGCTCCTTTTGGCTTGAGCTAAGTAGTTGATCGGTGTAAATCTTCAAACTGAGAAGCTAGCTCTGGCTGAACTTCTTTAACAGCTAGCTTGACGATGAGCCATGTGCTTCTTCTTCTCAGTTGCGACTTTTGTTGTAGGCGGATTTGAGCTTGATCTCTGAATGCTTTTTCAAAGTCTTGTTGGCAAAAGTCTGTTCACAAGTTGTGTTACTCATCCTTTATAAGAGAGTAGCTTGTGACCGTTTGCAGATCAATGAGTGATCATAAATGATCCATTGATTTGATAAAGTCGTTGAGAGGCTTTTTGTTGAAGTAGCCATTGTGCTGCCTTTGTTCTCTGACAAACTTTTGCTCCAGGATCTTGATTGCATTAACTTCAAGATCTTCGTATTGGCAGCTCTGGAAATTTGAATTTTAGTTTCAACTTCTGTCTTCATCGTCAGTTCTAGACTTCAGCTGGCAGTTGTGATCTTCAGTTCGGAACGTTTCTTTAGCTGGCAGTTCTTCACAACTTATTGGCTGTTTATAAGCTTCTAGTTTTGACAATCTTCAGCTGGCAGTTATGGGCTCTGGCTTGATGCTTTATGAGCTCCAGTTTGGTCTTCTTCAGCTGGTAGTTTTAAACCAGTACATTCTTCAGTTGGTACTTTTGGACTGATGTCCATTCAGCTGGAACTCCTTGAACTGGTACTTTCTTTAGTTTGGATACTGAGCTACTGCATCTTCAGCTGGTATCCTAAACTGATGTATCTTCAGCTGATATTCTCAAGACTAGGACTTTGAGCTGGCATATTCTTCAGCTTGTACCTTGAACCGGTACAATCTTCAGCTGGTACTTCAATCTCCAGCTGGTACTTCCTCAAGCTGGCATATTCTTCAGCTCACGAACTGTAGACTGAAGTGCTTTAATTGGTACTTTGAACTTGTCAGTTTCTGCATCTTCAGTTTGCTTGTCTTGCTAACTGATCTAGCAATCAAGCTTTCTTTTTCTCAGCCCTTGGCTGGATTTCTCTCTTTTTCTTTTTCTCTTTTTTTTTCTTTTCTTTTCTCTCTCTTTTCTTTTCTTCTCTCTTTTATTTTCTTTTATCTTTCTTTTCTTTCTTTTTCTCTTTCTTTTGGATTGATTATTCTTTGGCTTGGTTTAGCTCACGCTTCTACTTTGATCATTCTCGATTTCCTACTTGATTTTCTTTCAGTTTTCCAAGGTTTTTTGACATGTTTTAACATTTCATCAAAACCACAGTAGGGATTAGGTAACTCTTGATAGTTTTTCCTAACATTCTTGATCTCATTTTCGAACACTACCCTTCTTCAATAAATTATAATTGTAAGACCTACCTACGTCCAAGTGCCCACACTTGGTCTCTCTTGTAAACTCCGCGATGTTACAATCTTCAGCAGCAGCTTTGTACCCAAAGTTGTTTGTACTAGACAAACTAAACTAATAGAACCTCATGTCGAACACTATGAGGAACAAAAATAGTACACACAATGAATCATATCGAAAAAATAACTCAAAATATGTAGAGTTGATAAAATAATATTCAACACGTCCACCGTTCAATTTGGATCGAATGGTATTCAAATAGAAGCTCGAATCGCCTTACTTCTTCGAGTCTGGCCTTATGAAGTTCGTTTCCATGTTCATAGGACTTCTTGTCTTCTTGAGTGGGAGCCTTCCTTTGATGATTATGGTGAATCTTCAAAGTAAATCTCCACGAAGGTAGCAGTAAAAAACCTAGATTGGTCGATTAGAAATCGGAAGCCTTAGGTCTCTTTCTCGAGAAGGAAATTGCCACAAATAGCCGTCAAAACCATCGTCCTGAACATCCTCCTGAGAAATATGATTCTCTCACAGTCTCACACCTTGATTCGAAATATTCCTTGAATTGCACAACAGATAAGGATCATGGATTTGAATAATGCAAGAACCATGATTAGTACAACATATGATTTGCCAAAATAAATTACAAATAAGCTAGTGCACACCGATTGCACAAATAAAAATACAAACATGAGAAAAATCTAGAATGGAAAATCTAGTTAATTTTGCACTAAAAAGGAATATTCCAAAATTATCATTTTAATATATTTATTTAAATTTAATTTTGCTGAAAAAACTATTAAAATTTATAAAACATAATAATATTGCAATATAGAAAAAACACATAATAATATTACAATATAGAAAAAAATCATAATAATATTGCAAAGAAAAAAACCACAAATTATATTTTCAATATTTTATTTGTATTTTAAATAATTTTATGTTTAGTAATTTTATTATGCAGTTTTTTAAAATGTCATTTTAATTTCAACATTACAAAAAAAAGAATATGAACTTTGTTATTTGATGTCATTTAAAATTCTACAATTAATTTAATGTACAATTTTATATTCAATAGTTCAAATACAAAATAAATAAGCAAAGAGGAAATATGAAATATGAAATTAAAACAATATATAAAAAATTGGTGTGAACAGTAATCCCGCAGCGCTATAGTGCTGCTCCAAAATTGGAGCAACATTATAATCATGTAGTAGCATTCCTCATTTTACAGCCGTGATCAATAGCGTACCTGTTGGAGCACATTTTTCACCTTATTTTTCTGAGCTATATTTAAAATTTGAAGCTTCTCTTGGAGAAGCCCTTAATGGGTAGATTTGAGATTTGTCTACAAAGGTCAAAATGAGTTAATTATCTGAAAATATGGATGGACACTGATATTTAATGTTGTTTTTTTAACAAGTTTCAGATACTCAGACATGTCTGTGGGAAAAGAAAAATGGGTGCAAAGTGCGAGGCACTTGCATATTTTTTGCTTTCAAAACTCTGTTTAACTAATGGTTAGAATTGAATTAGATGAAGTGTGTAATTTGTAACTGCTGGCCACAAACTTTGTCGATGATTCTGAACTAATCAAGATATATAACGTCGATCAGTTGAAGCCGAATTCTGGGGATGTGGCTACTTAAATCTTTTCAAAGTTGCATTGCAATTGGTAAGATTATTAGAGCCTTTTATTTACAATTCAATATTAGGTTTCTTCAATGATCTTGTTTCTGAGTTGACTAAATTCCACGTAATTCTACTATACATTGCAATATTTTTTTATGCAACAATACTTTATGCTGATGTGATTCATGTGCTTGTAATTATATGCAGCTGGACTTTTATCTCTGAGATTCTTGATAATTGGATTCTGGTTCCTGGTGCACAAATTGAGAAGTCGATAAGTGCATCCACATTATTTTGTTGTTGGTGCAAACAAAAATAAGGAGATTGCTTGGGATCAAAAGTGCTGCACACACTAATTTAACAAATAAAGTGACAACATTACCATTTCTATACGATTTTTATCTTTCGGGATAAAAAATTAAAGTATTTGGATAATTTCCGAACAAGATCACGTCTTGTGGAACTAAAAATGCAATCTTAATTCTCAAGGATTGTACATGTCTTATTCCTAGACTCACATTCATTGATTGAATTAATAACATAGTAAATTTATAAATATTTCACAATACAAAAAAATGATTTTTAAAGACAAAATTATTAGAGACGACAAATGTCATCACTTATAAATAGACTTAAGTAAGGACATGTTGTCTCTAATTACTACATATCATCTCTAATGATAATTTTGTAACAACATTGTTCTCACTTAAAATGATGTTTAATTTATATAGGGAGAACTTTTAGGAACGCTCTATTTGAGACGACATGATATCATCGTAAAAAATATTTTTAAGAGACAACAATGTCATCACAAAAATATAATTAGAGATGACATGTGGTAATTAGAGGCGACTTGTCGTTACTTACATATATTATAAGACAAAAACTTATATGAGACCGTCTAACGGATCTCTTACGTTAGACGGGTCAAATAATATCCAAACCCACTCAAAAACCCGCCCACCCACCCCCCCATACAGCTGGGCTGTGAAGATTCTTAAAAAAGTTAACAATTCTGGCGGCCCACATCAAGCCCATTGTTGTGTTTGTATCATTTGTGTATTTGGGCAATAATATCCATGCCCAGATCTGCACACATGCAACATATCTTTTTTCCCCAATATTTTTTGCTTTTTTTATTCTTGTCGTTTTTTTTTATATTTTTTAAATCATTATTTTATTTTATTTTTCCAGCTCGGTGGCTGTTGCGGCTTGTTGCCCCCTCCTTTGTTTTTTTTTTTTTTCCTTTTTTCTTCTTATTTTTTTCTTTCTTTCTTCTCATTTTTGTTCGTTTCTTTTTGTTCTTTTTTTCCTCCTTTTGTTTTAATAATTATTGTATATCAAGCGCAATACACAAGTTCACGCGTTAGCGTTGGGCGAGATGTCGAATAAAAAATAATAAATTAATTCAATTTAATTTTAAGATTATATATTTATTTTAAAAAAATTAATTCTCGAGAGAGTGCACTGCGCGAGATGCCGGATAATAAAATACATTTTATTTAAAAAAATAAATTAATTCAATTCAATTTTAGGGTTTACTAATTCTATATTAGGGTATACATTTATTTTTAAGAAAATATTTTTTTTTTCCGGAGGTTGACTAATTATTGAGAAAAAAAAAGAAGTATCATTAAATATAAAGTAAAGTATCATTATCTATGATATGAAGTATCAGTAACTCTGAGGTTAATTAAACATTAATTATCAAACCAATAACAAGATGTATGAGTAACATTAGCTATGAAATGAAGTATCATTAACTATGAAGTTAAGTATCATTAGATATAAATTTGGCAAATATCATTAACTATTAAGTGAAGTAACATTAGATATATATCTGGTGAAGTATCATTAACTGTGTGTGAAGTATCATTAATTAGGGATGAAGTATCATTAGCTCGGAAGTGGAGTATAATATGATATTATTGATGATTAAACATTAATTATCAAATGAAGAATATACAAATATCATTAACTATGAGTGGAGTATATCATTAACTCAAGTATCATTATTTATGAGGTGAAGTATCATTACTCATACATGAGTATCATTATTTATGTGGCAATGTATGATTACCTGTGAAGTGGAGTCTCATTACTATAGGAAAAAAGTATCACTAATTGTAGATGAAATTATCACTAATTGAAGAAAAGTATCACTAATTGCGAAGAAAGTATCACTAATTAGAAAGAAAAGTATCACTAATTGCAGAAGAAAGTGTCACTAATTAGAAGAAAAAGTATCACTAATCGTAGAAAAAAGTATCACTAATTAGAAAGGAAATTATCACTAATTGCAGAAGAAAGTATCACTAACTAGAAGAAAAGTATCACTAATTAGAAAGAAAAAGTATCACCTAATTGCAGAAGAAAGTATCACTAATTAGAAAAAAAAAAGTGTCAGTTTAAAATATAATCTCAAATTGAGAATCAGGTCTATGAATACAATAAAAATTTCATTAATTGAGTATTAAAAAAATTCATTATCATAGAGAAAAATATTATTGATTACAAAATAAAGTATCACTAATTATAAAAACAAGTAACACTAATTACTAATAAAGTATCACTAATTTGTTATGTTTGTTTCTTGGACAGCAGAACAAAGGCTTGGGTATTAAAAGATAATGATTTGTAAGATGATTGCAAAATTTCCATGGTTATCTTATCACCTTTTGTTGACGAGCAAAAGTTGAAATCGTTAAAATGACCAATATTCCCTTCTCTTGGTTTTGTCTCTAAGTCTAGTTATCCTTTAATCCATGTGGGCTACCCATCTTCTCCAATCTCCATTATTATACATACAACTATGCTTGTCGATCCATAGCTGCTACTGCAAACTCAATTAACTAGCTAGCTCATCTATTCATCTCTACCTAGCTAAGCTAATTAGTATATATTGTCCGATTCCTAGTTACCTAGCTAGCTATTTCTATTACAAACACGTACTAATGTTGTACGTCACTCTATTTGGAGCTATATTCTGTTCGACATTTCATCGAACAGCTTCTGGGCATCCCCCACTCTCCTCTTCCCTATCCCTCATGAGAATGTTTGGGGCTATTAAACGCAGCAAAATACGGCTTCAAAGAACAATACAAGGCTTGAAACAAAGCCTTGCAATCCATACACATCAATCATTCACCAAATCAGAGATCGCAATCGAAATCCACACTTCTTTGTATGTATGTATCTGCTGCTGCGGTTACAGTTGTGTTTCTCTCTCTAGAATTGTGCGTTTCTCTCTGCTGGATGAGGAATCAGATCTTTCAGAGTTCTTCCGATATGGAGTCGCGAACGGAGGAGCTGCAAAAGAGTTGGAGAGCGGCGCTCCAGCTGCACAGAGGGAGAGAGAAAGAGAACCGCTATTAATTTACCTTTTTTCCTTTATTGTTTTATATTTTAAATTTTGATCCGGGTCGGGTTAGGATCCGTCTAACGGAAGCGACCCTTTAGACCGTCCTACAGGAATGTGGCCCCATATTATAAATGACGACGACATTGTCGTCTTTAATGATAGTGTCTCTAAAGACCATTTGTATTATAGTGACAA